>JAOPSE010000012.1:82507827-83919101 GCA_029449295.1 Zea luxurians
AAAACTTGCCAACTATAAAATTCTATAACTTATCAAGATCTACAAAGTTTATTTTGGTTGTTTAATCATTTATTCATCTCACATGTTGGTTGTAACATTATTCACAAATTCTATATATTTCTCTTGTAATTTTATAAACTACGAGACAGATAATTTTTATGAACAAAATCTTATACATCTCTCTTGTACTTTTCCATTTGTAATTTTATTTTGGTTGTTTGATCATTTATTCATCTCACATGTTGGTTCTAACATTATTCGCAAATTTTATATATCTCTCTTGTAGTTTTATAAACTACGAGAGATATATAGTTTTTATGAACAAAATCTTATACATCTCTCTTTTACTTTTCCATTTGTAGTTTTATTTTGGTTGTTTGATCATTTATTCATCCCACATGTTGGTTCTAACATTATTCACAAATCTTATACATCTCTCTTATAGTTTTATAAACTACGAGAGATATATAGTTTTTATGAACAAATTTACTTTTATTTTGTCATATGAAGAAATGACCAAAATATAAATTATACATCTTGATGAGTTATACAAATTTGTAGTTAAAAACTTTTTCATTTGAATTAATTTACCGCTTCAATATACGATTTTTAAATTATCTTTGCCTAGTGTAAAAAAACACTCGGTAAAAAAGCTCTTTATCGAGTGTCAAAAAACACTCGACAAAGAAAATCTTTGCCGAGTGTCAAAAATAAAACACTCAACAAAGAAACCTTTTGTCGAGTGTTTTTTGTTTGGCACTCGACAAAGAACTTTTTTGTTGAGTGCCCGACACACTCGGCAAAGATCCGGATTTTGGTAGTGATGACAGTCAACAAATACCAAAAATAACTTTATTTTACAGAGGTTAGGCATTATATGGGTAGCTGTAAATGCTTTTATGATTACTCGAATTATAGTTAACTATTCCATATGACAATATTAAGGAGTAATTTGATTAGAAAACAGTTGCACATACCTACATTCTGGGCACTGAAAAGGACACCTCACCACCAGACTCCTGGTTATATTTCAGAAACTCACAAAGATTTGCATGCAGGAGAGTAGACTGCATGCATTCACCTAGACTAATGTACTAAACACCAATTGTTTAACGTTTAAGATTTGTAGACATCAATTATACAATTTATAAAATATAGCATGGTAGCAGCAAGGACTTCAAGCATATGCTTAATATATAACTATAGATAGCATGTTTCTATGAACACAAGGTTGACTTGTCTCTTGTTGTTCAGGTTGATGATGAGTGAATATCAATGGATAATGCTTTGGTGTGAGTCTTGGACTAACCAGAGTACAAGAGCTTGTATTGTGCAACTATGTTTGTCGGCTTGTAGTGTGCAGGTAAGGAGCACAGGAACGGTGGTCGACGGTGAAGGTGAAGGACATGTTGGTTCATGCTGATGGACCAGGAGTGGCGAGGGACAAGCGTTGGGACTTGACTAAGGGACCGGGGAAGCCGGGCAACTAGCCATGGTGGCTGGCACCTATAACACACATGGTTGTGAGGACATGGCAGAGCAGATCGTGTTGTCAACATGGTCTTCTTTGATTACTGGCAGGACACATGTACATGAAGTGGGGATGCACATGCGCTGCGCTACTCACAACGGTTTGAATGGTTGAGCCTCAAAACTACCCAACTGCTGGTTTTGCTAAGTTTGGGCCTCAAAACTCGGTAGTGTGGCTTGGAGTAGTCCTCAAGCTCTAGATCACCAAGGGGAGTTCGACGAGCCACAGTCTGCCGAACTTGTTCAAATCGTTGAAGATCCTTGGCTTGAGGCCCTGTAGGATCATGCCATTAGCACGTTCTACCTGTCCATTTGACCTCGAATGAGCCACAACCGACCAGTCCACATGAATGTGATGGTCGCTGCAGAAGCTAAGGAACTTTTTTCCCTTTGAATTGGGTGTTGTTGTCTGTGATGATATAGTTGGGGACCCCAAAGCGATGGATGATGTCTGTGAAGAATGCTACCGCCTGCTTGGATTTGATGTTGGCGAGGGGTCGGACCTCGATCCACTTGGAGAATTTGTCGACGGCAACCATCAGGTGAGTAAAGCCCCTGGGTGCCTTCTATAGAGGACCGATGAGGTCTAATCCCCACACTACAAACGACCAAGTTATCAGGATCATCTGTAGGGCCTAGGTTGGCATATGCGTCTGTTTCGCATAAAACTGGCATCCCCGGTAGGACCGCACGATCCTGGTTGCGTCGGCTACCGTGGTCGGCCAGTAAAACCCTTGCCTGAAGGCATTACCGACGAGGGTTCGGGGCCCCGCGTGGTGCCCAAAAGCCCCCGAGTGGATTTCTTCTAATAGCTCCTACCCCTGGCTGATAGATATACATCACTGGAGTATTCCCGAAGGGCTGCGTCAGTACAACTCCTCTCCTATCAGCACGAAAGTTTTTGCTCGGCGGGCAAGGCGTCAGGCCTCGGCCTTCCCTAGAGGGAGCTCCCCTCGGAGGAGGTACTCTAGGTAAGGCGTCCTCCAGTATGCGGCTGGTGTGGCCCTGTTGTTGTCATTGTCGATTTGCATGGCCTCAAGCCCGTCGGCTGGGGGCGTATCGTCATGGGGGGGTAAATTCGGGCACCTCCCTGGGCATCACCGAGGGTTTGTAGATGTCCTTGGCAAAGACGTTCGAGGGGACCGTGGTCTGTCCCAGGGCAATCTTTGCTAGTTCGTCTACTACCGCGTTGTACCGTCGTGTGACGTGGTTGAGCTCAAGGCCGAAGAATTTGTCTTCGAGGAGCTGAACTTCTTTGCAAAAAGGTTTCCATTCTTGCATCATGACAGCTTGAATTTTTCATGACCTGGTCAATGATGAGCTAGGAGTCCCCTCGGACGTCGAGGCGCCTGACTCCTAGTTTGATGGCGATGCACAGACCGTTGACTAGGGCTTCATACTCGGCTACATTGTTGGACGCGGCGAAATGGAGCCATACGACGTATCACAGATGTACGCCGAGGGGTGAGATGAAGAGTAGTCATGCATCTGCCTCGGTTTTCATCAACGGCCCGTGGAAGTACATGGTCCATAGCTTAGCTTGGATCGGAGTCATCGGTAACTGGGTATCAGTCCATTCGGCCAGAAAGTCAGCCAGGGCTTGGGACTTGATGGTCTTTTTGGGGGCGAGCGAGGGAGTTTCTCCCATGAGTTCGATCACCCACTTAGCTACTCTTCCCGAGGCTTCACTCCTCTGGATGATTTCCCCTAGAGGGAAGGACGATACCACCGTCATGGGATGAGACTCGAAGTAGTGACGTAACTTCTGTCGAGCCAGGACCACTGCGTACAATAGCTTCTGGACTTGCGGGTAGCATATGTCTCGGACAGTACCTCGCTGATGAAGTACACAGGCCTCTGAACCCGCAAGGCATGTCCTTCTTCCTTTCTCTCGACTACGATCGTGACGCTGACCACCTAGGTGGTCGCGGCTACGTAGAGTAAAAGGGGCTCTCCTTCGGCAGGAGGCACCAGGATGGGTGCGTAAGAGAAGAGCTTTTTGAGGTTCTCAAGGGCTTCTTCGGCTTCGGGCGTCCATGTGAAGCGCTCGGCCTTCCTCAAGAGACGATACAGGGGCAGACCCATCTCGCCGAGGCATGAGATGAAGCGGTTTAGGGCCGCAAGGCATCCCTGACCCGCTGAACTCCCTTGACATCTTTTATAGGCCCCATGCCCGTGATAGTCGTGATCTTCTCCGGATTGGCCTCGATCCCTTGCTCCGAGACTATGAACCCCAAAAGCATGCCTCGAGGGACCCCGAAGACACACTTCTCAGGGTTGAGTCTGACAATCTTAGCTCGAACGTAGGCGAAGGCGATTTCCAGGTCGGCGATGAGGTTGTCGGCCATTCTGGTCTTAAACACTATATCATCTACATAGGCCTCAACCGTTGAGCCAATGTGGTCATCGAACACGTGGTTCATGCAATATTGATATGTGGCCCCTATGTTGTGCAACCCAAAGGGCATGGTCGTGTAGCAGTACATGCCCTACGGGGTGATAAAAGAAGTCACGATCTGGTCGGACTCTTTCATTCAGATCTGATGGTAGCCTGAGTACGCATCAAGGAAGGAAAGGGTTTTGCATCCCGTAGTTGAGTCTACAATTTGATCTATTCGAGGAAGAGGGTAAGGAACTTTTGGACATGCTTTATTTAAACTAGTATAGTTCACACACATCCTCCATTTCCCTCCCTTTTTCCTAACTAGTACAAGATTAGCTAACCACTTGGGATGGAACACCTCCTTGATGAATCCGACCGCCAAGAGCTTGTGGATCTCCTCCCCGATGACCCTACGCTTCTCCTCATCGAATCAACGCAGGTGCTGCCTCACTAGCCTGGAGTTGGCTCGGATCTCCAAGGAGTTCCCAGCGACTTCCCTCGGTATGCCCGGCATGTCCAAGGGACTCCACGCAAATAACTCGGCATTCACGCGGAGAAAGTCGATGAGCACTGCTTCCTATTTGGGCTCGAGTTGGGAGCCAATCCGCAAAACCTTCTCACCGGAGCTGTTGGGATCAAGGGGGATGGTCTTTGTGGCTTTGACCAGCTCGAAGTTGTCGGCGTGCTTCTTAGGTTGGGAACCTCTCCAGCGAGGTTCTCCAAGTCGGTGATGAGTGACTCGGAGTTGACGATCGCCTTGGCCTATTCCACGCACTCGATGTCGCACTTGTAGGCGTGTCAGTATGTTGGGCCGATGATGATCACACTTGCTGGCCCCGGCATCTTCAGCTTTAGGAACGTGTAGTTCGGGACGACCATGAACTTGGCGTAGCATGGTTGCCCGAGCACGGCGTGATAGGTGCCTCGAAATCCCACCACTTCGAACGTAAGGATTTCCTTTCGGAAGTTGGCAAGGGTCCTGAAGCAGATATGCAGGTCGATCTGCCCGAGGGGATGCACCCACTTGGTGGGGGTGATCCTGTGGAATGGCGCGGCGCCGGGTCGGATCTTGGATCTCCCATCCCCCATGAGTTCCAAGGTGTCTACATAGATGATATTGAGGTTGTTGCCTCCATCCATGAGTACCTTCATGAGGCGTGTGTTGCCGACAATGGGGTCGACAACAAGTGGGTATCTTCCAGGGTTCGGGATATAGTCCGGGTGGTCATCTCGGTCGAAGGTGATGGCACGGTCAGACCAATCTAGGTAGATTCAGGTCACCACCTCGACCGAGAAAACCTCCCGGCGCTCTTGCTTATGCTGCATCGAAGAAAGTTTGATGGTGTCACCCCCGAAGATCATGTAGCAATTGTGCACGTTGGGGAAGTCATCGCCCTTATCATCATCTGCGTTGTCGGGAGCCTTCTTGTTGCTTCCTTCTGCCAAGGGACGGAGTTTACTGTAGAAGCATCGTAGCATGTCACACTCACCGAGGGAATACTTGACTAGGCCCTTGTGGTAAGGGCATGATTCCTTAAACATTTTGTCGAAAACTCCCAGTCCCCCATGAGGAGCTCGGGGGTTGCGCTTCTCAGCTACAGCGACAAGCTCAACGGTGAGGGCCTCGGGCGGACCCTATTGCGTCTTCTTCTTCTTCTTACCCTTCTTCGGGTTGCGTTGGGTGGATGCCTCGGGGATGCCCTCCTTCCACTTCTTGTCACCCTTGTCCTTATGGAAGAGGGCTTCGACCGCCTCCTACCCCGAAGCGAACTTCATGGCGATGTCCATCAATTCGTTGGCCTTGGTCAGGGTCTTGTGACCCAGCTTGCTGACCAAGTCCTGACAGGAGGTTCCAGCAAGGAATGCCCCAAAGACGTAGGAGTCGGTGACATTGGGGAGCTCAGTGCGCTGCTTTGAAAACCGGCGAATGTACTCGTGGAGGCTTTCGTCATGCTTCTACCGACAGCTTCGGAGATCCCAAGAGTTCCCTAGGCAAATGTACGTGGCCTAGAAGTTTCCCTCGAAGACCCTGATCAAGTCTTCCTAGTCATGAATCTGTGCTGGTGGGAGGTGCTCGAGCGAGGCTCGAGCGGAGTCAGATAGAAAGAGGGGGAGGTTACGAATAATAAGGTTATCATCATTCATTCCTCCGAGCTGGCAGGCCAGTCGGCAGTTAGCAAGTCAGAGCTCCAGCTTTGTTTCCTCTGAATACTTGGTGATAGTAGTCGGGGCTTGGAACCGAGGTGGGAATGGTGCTCTGCGGATGGCCTTGCTAAAAACTCATGGACCCGATGGATCGAAGGAAGGGCTTCAATCCTCCTTCCTGCCGTAACGGCTGCCCCATCGAGGGCGGTAGCCATATGTCTCGTGGTGTCGGACATGTCCGCCGAAACGATTGTGGACCCCTTAGGGTTGGCGGTTGTCTCGGAGATGATCGCGCACTGGGGGTGCCTTCTCCCTGGTAGGTGCGGGGTTAACCGAGGCCTCCCTCTCAAAGCGTGAGAGCCCCGCCTGGTGACTTGAGGTGGGCTCTCAGAGTCGAGAGGTCGAGCTCTCGGCCTGCTGGACCGTGGCGCATTCTAGGAGTTCCCGAAGTTCGCTGTGGATGCGACGTCCCTCGGTGATAAAGGGCTTTGACATGGTGTGGAGTAGGAGCGCTGCTGCTGTGAGGATTTGACTGGCTCGATTGAAGATGGGAGGTGCGGTGGCGTCGACGTCTTCCATGATGCGACTCTAGACGTCACGTGCCTTCACGCGTGCACCCCCATCGAGGGTTCTACCGGCGGCTTCCCTCTCTAGTGCCTGTCGTAGCTGCTGCAGCCGTTGTTGTTCTTCCCCGAGCTTGTTGTGTAGCTCTTGGAGGTGCTCGAGGTGAGCCACGTGGCTCCTAGGAGGGGTCTGGGCCCCACCTAGTTCCACCGCTTCCTGAACACGTGGTGGAGGCTTGTCATCTTGCCGTGGCATGCCAAGGTGATCTCCTTCGTCAGGGATCTCTGAATTGATGTGGAGGCATTCTCGGGTCGGGTCATAGCTCTCCCCACCAGTGCTATAATCTTACAAGTTCTCAAAAAGCATCTCGTCGCATGCATACATGAACTGCAACATGGATTGAGGATCTCGCATCTCGGAGAAGTCTAAGCCAAAGCTCGGACCGTCTTCTTCCTTGGAGTCCAAGCACCCCGAGGGAAAAGAAAGCCTGACATACATCCTAGTGATGGAGCTGGTGTCGAAACTGGGCTGAAAGGGGATGGGATTGAACATAGATGGTTCTCCCCTGACCCTTGTCATGTCTCGCCAAGGAACAATCGACCCCTCCCGACCCGTGGGTGGGAGGTCCGGTGTGATTGGTACTGCTTGCTCGACGGCGTGGGGAACTAGCGCTTCCCATACCGGAGGAGGTGGTACCAGGAAAGTTGACATAGGTGCCATCGATGGTGCTCCAGGTGCAATGCTGGTGTTGGCTAGGTCCCTTAAAAGGGAGTCTACGTCACCGACCATCCTATGAGCTCCACCAGGGCATGGGGTGCCATGAGTGGCATGGCCACGGTTGCTCTGTCTTTGCCTCCTACGATGAGAAGGGCGGCGATGGGTGCTCGGGCGCTCGAGAGGAACATGCGGGAGGAGTAACATGTCATAATGCCGAGTGACATGAACTCTAGGCTCCCAAACCTGATCACCGTCCCAAGCCTGAGCGGGTGATGAAAGCTTTCCATCTAGAGTCTTGACGGGAACTGGAGGTGTTTCATGCGATAGACCCCTACCTGGCGCGCCAACTGTCGGTGTTCGGACTAAGGGTCCTACCCAACTAGTAAATAATGTCGCGTGCCTAGAGTCTAGATGGTGTGTGAGTTGACACAAGCAGTTTATCTTGGTTCGGGCAATGCAAGGCCCTATTTCCAGCAGAGGGGGATGAGGCTTATATTACTTGCACCTGAGTGCCTACAGTAGAGATTACAAGCATGGTGGGAGAGGGGAAGTCCCCAAGTCTCTAGGACTAATTGAGGCAAATGCCAATATCTAAAGACTTAGTGGGAAACTACTAAGTGTTCGCCTTCCCCTTGGAAGAACTACACTGCCCTATTTATACATCTAGGAGATGTATGTTGTGAAGCCTAGGGTCGTTGTATTCTAAGGGGAGATGTCTTGGCGTACTGTGATTGACATGATGATGCACTGCATTGTTGACTTGTGTCCGCTGATTTCCTGCTAAGAGCTGAGGCAAAGACCGAGGGGTTGGTCGTACGCCCGAGCCCCCCGAGGGAGGGGTCACCCATACCGTAGTTGTTGTAACAGCACTGTGGTATGGGTAAAAGCATGGTTACGGGGTGCGTCAGTGTCCCTATGCTAGGTGACATCGTGATTCCTTTTGTTGCGATTATCGAGGTCAGAGCCCTGCTCGGGCAAGGCGAAAGTCCTCCCGAGGCAATGGTTGAGCCTTCCCTGATGTGTGCCATAGTAGACAGAGTGACTGCCTGTGGGATTTGCGGCAGGGCAGGTAGCCGAAGCCGAGCTTGAGCGAGGTGGAGAAATCACCTGAGGCCAAACTCAGCGTCGGGCGAGACAGAGATTGCGCCCGAGGCTGAATTCGGCATCGAGCGAGGCGAAGATTTGCGCCCGAGGGCCGGTCTGCTTCTCCTGTCGTATAAGATGTCCCATCGAGGGGATGGCAGGCGGCGTGCACGTACAGTAGCGGGGGCGTATTCATGCTGTTGCACCTAGATGTGATCGCTGACTTGTTAGCCACTGTGCTCCTGTGCCACTGCGTGGGGTAGGTGTGCACATTAAATGTGAGTGTTCCCCGCCAGCCTTCGGGCGCCTTTGTCCTATCTGCTTGGGATCAGCTCGGGCGAGACGGGCAAAGTGGTGGTGACTTCGGGCGAGGCGGAGATTTGCCTGAGGTGGGACAGCCTCGGGGAGAGGCCTCGGGTTAGGAGGTATCTCGGTTGCTTCCCTTCGAGGGTTAGGTCTTAACTTCTCCTGAGTGCGTTTTTCATAGGGATAATCCGGGTACCCCTAATTACCAGCCCCAACAACATGTTTCATGATAAAATAAAGTTAATAAAGTGTAGGTAATATTATTACGAAGCTGATGCAACTTGAACGGACTAAAACATAGTTAAAATGAGCAAGACATGGGTTATATAAGTTTGTTTATACTTTTATATTAATTTCATGCTCTAAAATATTCGTCAAGAGCTGTTTTGAAGATTCCAAGGACCTATTTGTGAAATCCAAGGGCTTAATTATGATTTCCATTGAACTCGGTGGACGACAGGTTGTTTTGTAAAGTCCGGGGGCTTTTTGACAAAAACTGCAACAAAGGGGTACGAGACGTTGTGGGCCGTCCGATCAATGATCGATGGCCCACAACTTAACATGAACGGGTACGCGATGTTGTTGTTAGATCAGTGATCAACGATATAGATTTAAAACATCCCATACTGATCTAGAGTCGTCGGATTTTGATCTAAGGGTATAGATTCATTACGCCTAAGGACTACGCTAGGTTCTAATTGGGGTCATCCGCGGTTTGATCGACGCAAAGGTTTTTATGTTGCCGAGATCTAATCTTGAGCACTCACGCGCCGATCAACGGCTCGAGACCCATCTTCTTCCCCACCGATGCCAGAGCGCGGTAGCGTGTATGCGTGGCGGCGGCGCCGCGTCGATGAGCGTCCCAAATCAGCTCTCTAGTGCACGAGACCCTATCCCAAATGATACTGCATGAAGGGGAGGCCAAAATGAACTAGATCCTGTTGCCTTACCAGTGCATGAGGACGAAGACAATGGTCCGTGATGTCAAGCGGCGCCTTCGTGGTGTTCTTCTATTCTGGCGAGAAATCCCACATGCATGGCTTAGACCTTCACCTTGCACGTCTATGTGGCAGAAAACTACGACGCACGCATGCGAACACCCTCGTCGCTCCCCGAGTGCTTGGAGGCAGTGTAGACATAGTTCGACGGTGACGGCACCTTCTCTTTCTTCTTTGCCCGGGCGCTCACTATGGTGGTGGTGGTGGTCCGGCTATGCTACAAGTGAGGCGGTGGCTCTCGGTGAACTAGTTTGATGGAGAATAGGGGCTCGCCCTTGGATGGCTTTATACACGTGACCTTCGGACGATAAGGATCTCGAATGAACTCCCGATCGAACGACCTCGCTTTGGTTACAACCACCTCATCCAAGAATCCCGGAGACAACTAATCTGCCAACCCGACCCCACACGACAGCGCTACAGAAATGGGGTACGTGATAAAGACACTGACAGAGCGGGTCCACATGTCGAAGACACGGCAGGTGGTGCGCACGACGTGAACGGGTGTGAAGCGTTGTTGGGTCGGCGTGGGCACGAATCTAAGTGGCAGGTGGTTTCGGGCCCAGACGCAGGTGAGTTAGCTTTTTTCCTTTTCTTTTTCTTTTAATTTCCTATTCAATTCAAATCTAAATTCAAATTTGTTTTATCCTTAAGTTCAAGTTTTAATGCACACACAAGAAACTCTCACCATGTAATGCAACATTTAGGTTTATTTATTTCTTTCTTATTTAAATAAATTTCTCTAGTTGTATATTAGTAAAGGAAATATTCACCCAATTTAAATAGAAAATATCTATTTTTTCTGAGTTTAACTCTTGCTTCAAATTATACTTAATTTCAAAAGTCATATATGAAATTGAGAAGTCAAAATTTATTATTACTTTGGTGTAATATAGAATACATCCTAATATATAATCTCGACTTCAAGAGATAATTTTGCTTTAATCCTTTTTAAAGATGATTTAACTTAAATTCTTAGAGATTACTTACAATTATATAGTTTTATCAAAGGCATAAATTAGTACACCTAGAGACCCTTCGATTTAATTTTCTTATTTAAAGCATTTTTAGGACATGTAGCTTCAAGTGTAAGAAATTATTATGAAAAAGGTATTATAATTCAAAACTTTTGGAGAGTTTTCCTAAATTCTCAAATTAGCATTTTAGGGTGTTATAAAAATATAACAAATACTTTGATGTAAATATGCAATCTACTAGCTAGGATGCATGAATATCCCCATAATATGAGGTTATGGACTTAAGCCTCCCCCTAACTCCATAATCCAAATACTTTCTATTTAGGACCGAAACCAACAAGATAACCACTTTATAGGATCAAAAATTTAAAATTTGGTGGTTTTTGGTATTTGATAACTTTGGTTTGTTTTGTTCCATAAAATTCCCCCCTTTGGAATCAAACACCGAATATGAAGACATGATAAGCATATAGGAAGTAATTAAATACTTGCCCTCTAAAAAGAATTACTCCCCCTAAATGAGAGCTCTCCCCCGTTGAAAGGGTATTCTCCCCCTTTATATGAAAGAATACATACTCCTCCTATCGGAGATCCTCTATTTAAGAAAAGCTCATGAATAAACAAGAGGAAACAAGTCATTGTTGAAATAGACTAACTCCCCCTATGCCATAGGTAAATGATAGATGATACTCTAGTAATATCAAATGAAGCATTTAATAACATATGCATATATGGTAACATGGGGGCATAAGATGTCAAATGACATATTCTATTTAAAATTTTGAGAAGACATGTAAATGATACTGATCGTGGAATAAAACTACTTGAAGGTTTGAAGTGGAAGCTTATTGTCTTTCTCTGGGGACTCCATTTTCCTTCAATGAGACTACTACACACATAATAGGTTTGAAAAGCGGTGTTAGTCTCAAAGACTTAGATTATAGAGTAACCTCCTCCTAAAGGTGTGCATACAAGTTTTGAATACTTGTAGGATACATGCACATTGATTTTGAGATCAAGAGGGGCAAATTATCTATAATATGTACTTTGGCACATATAATTCAAAATGGCACCAATTGAAGGATATAACTTTACAAACAAGTAATAGTGTCATTTATCTAGGAATTTTTATTAAGCTATGTGACATGCTTTATTAAACATTTTAAAGCATGTAGGTTTGCTCAAAAAGTCTAAAATTTAAATCAAGCATTGCTACCATATGATATACCTAGCGTGCATGCTTATGCAATTGAAAGTAAATACCACAAGTAGAACTAGGCATGAGAGGTAAGCTAGATAACAAATTAAATTAGATACTCATATCTAAAAATAAGAAATAGCAATAAAACTAGTTACCTTAGTTATGGGTGGAGAATTTGGCTCCAAAATTTTCACAAACTCACTTGGCAATACTCTTTCAAAGGGGAGAGCTCTCTTTTAGGGGGATTAATTCTTTTTAGAGAGAAAGTATTTAATTGCTCCCTATATGCTTATCATGTCTTCCTTTTGAGTGTTTGATTCCAAAGGTGGAGAATTTTATGGACCAAAGCAAACCAAAGTTATCAAATACCAAAAACCACCAAATTTTAAATTTTCGATCCTATCAAGTGGTTATATTGTTGGTTTTGGTCATAAATAGGAAGTATTTGGATTATGGAGTTAGGGGGAGGCTTAACTCTTTAACCTCACATTATGGGGACATTCATGCATCCTAGCAAGTAAATATTTACATGAAAGTATTTGTTATATTTGCTTGCTTTGTTGCTTTGGTTGTGTTGTCATCAATCACCAAAAAAGGGAGATTGTAAGGAAAATGAACACCGACCCATTTGACAATGATTTTGGTGTTTGATTATCAACATAACCTATGGACTAATGTGTTTGCTAGTGTTTGTGTCTGTAGTTCACAGGATGCAAAGTGATTTGGACTAAGGCACTAAGGAAGAAACACCACATAGAATACATTACAAAGTCATATTGAAGACACTTTATACATGCTAAGAGCCCAACACATCAAGAAGTAGAAGTGGGATGCAAAGCCACAAAACAAAAGTGAAGTTGACAAAGTTGAGAGGAAGGGCTAACTGAATTGGAAGTGTTTCACAACATCAAATCCCCTGAAACTGATATGGTTTCAACTCTGAGATGTAGATAATTTTATAAGCTTTCCAAAAAGTCCAAGATCATCAAAATCGGAGTTCGGAGCTAAAAGTTATGACCACAATACAAAGTTGGAAGTGTTGAAAAAACTGTAGCAGCACAAGAGCTTTTTGTACTGGACTGTCCAATATGCCAAATTACTCAAAATGATATCGATTCAACTCTGGGATATAGAGGATTTTATAAGCTTCCCAAAAAGTACAAGATCATCGAGATCGGAGTTCGGAGCTAAAAGGTATGGCCAAAATACGACAAGCAATCCTCTTCTGTGTGGGCTATCTGGTGCACACCGGACTGTCTGATGCGGCATCTTCAGAAGCTTCAACGACTACCTATAATGGCTAGTACACGTAGCATGTCCGGTGAACCACCGGACAGTCCGGTGCACCTATCTGGTGCGCCGCAGAAAGTTGCAGAACTGCTTTCCAACGACTATATTCGAGTTGGGGCCTATATATACTTCACCCAACCAGCCATTTTGAAGGTGTGGGAGCTCAAGCAACATACCAAGAAAGGTTATATACATCTCCAAGTGCTCAAACACCCAAGTGCTTAATAGAATAACTCAGTGATTAGTGTAACTACTCTGTGAACTGCTTAGGTTATTTAGACCGCTATTGCGCTTGCTCTAGATGATCCCTAGTTAGTTGAGTGAGTTTAGAAAAACCCACATAACCCTTCAGCTCTTGCATGAGTCGTTGTAATATTGTACCGAGTGGAGCGAAAGTCTTGCGAGACAGTGTCAATCGCGTCTGTGACACGACTGCCACCGTGTATAGGAGGGAACGAGGCTCGCGGTGTTTCGGACAGAAGCTTGATAGTGGAGACAGTGAGAGCATCTGAGAGGAGCCAGAAGCGGAGCACCACTTGTGCATGGAGAAGGCCCGTGGCTCTCTATAGAGTTACTCGACCGTGGTGCTAGGCCCTCACGTGGGCTACCCTCTGCGTAAGGGCACCAACGAGGATTAGTCGGGACCTTACGTGGTTCTAGATACCTCAATAAAAATACCTGCGTCGTCTACGAGAGTTTGCTTTCTGTACTAGCTCTTTAATCTTTCGCATTTACTCTCTCTACTTAAGTTGCAATATTTACTATTGTTATTGTAGATTATATAGGATTAGAACTTAGGTTGCATAACTCCTTTTACGGTAGAGATAGCAAGAAAAAACCTAGTTTGCACAATCTAGTTAAGTTATTTGCATAGGTTTTGTTCTAGTATTTGTGGCCTAGTTTAGAGATAGTTTATAGATGTCCTAATTCACCCCCCTCATAGGCATCACTATTTCCTACACTCAATTTTATATGTGCTGAAGTTTTTGATTTGATTTTGTCTCCACGCTCGTTTCCCCTTTGGATTTTGGAATAATCTTTGATTTCTTAAGTTGGGGATTGTTTTGTGGATCGCATTGGGGTAAAAATCACTCTAGACCACTGCAATCATCTGGTTTGAGCAGTTTGTGGTTGTGATCCGATCTGAACTCGTTTTAAAAACCACAACAAAACCCTTGTCTAATATGTATTTTCTAATGTGCAATTAATTCACAAATCTGTTTGAGTTCAAAATTTGTGGAGACCTTGGAAACTATTTTTTCAAGGTGTGTGTAAAATTTTAGCTCAATCAAAGCTTGTTTGGATTAGTTTTGCATTCAAAAGCTGAATTTCGAGCTGTAGAAAACAACACTACACAGTGACACCGTTTTGGACGGATTTGAACTTTTCGATGTCCAATTTTGGTACATTTGTTTTGTTGGTCTTGTGTGAGTCCTAGGAACATTTTCAAAACATGATACCACTGGTTGGTTAATGTGTTTTTGGTTTGAGCAACTTCTTCATCTCCATTAAAGTTAAGTGCTCCAGTTCTAGTTTTTAGCAACATAATTTGATTTGCTCCCATTCAACCCCCTCTAGTTGCCTATTTGATCATTCAATTGGTATCAAGTCTAGTTCAGGATCTTTCCACCTTAGCCAATTTTAGATTCCCAAAGGTGACATGGAATGAGGTGTTGGCAAACCTCCGTTCTTTGATGGGACGAACTACCCGTACTGGAAGATTCACATGTCAGCATATCTTTAGAGTATTAGGTATCACGTCTAGGAGATATGTGTCGATGTTGCTTTTGATGTCTAGGGCACTCAGATCATGCCACTATAGATATAGTCGCATGATTCGAACTGAAAGGGAAATGTGCCCTTGGGCCATTTCCATTTAGTTTTGGTGATTAAATGCACAACACATTGTGTTTGGACTAACATCATCTACTTGCAATAAGCACAAGTAGTCAAAGCAAATTGAGAGAAAGGAACATTTAGGCTTGAAAGTGGGCATACCACCAATCCATATGGTACCAAGTGAAAAAGGTAAGCTCCGAACAATTAGTCAACTGTTTTAAGTACTATACATATTTGTCTAAGTGTTAGGTACTGTGAAGTCAAGTCAAAAGGAGCACAAGATAATTGAAATGAAAAAGGAGCATCTAGGCTGTTCTGCGTAGCACCGGACGGTCCGGTGCCACCCAACGGACAGCCCGATGCACGATCAACAGGTGCACCGGACATTCCGGTGCCATCCACCGGACGGTCTGATGCCCCTAGAAGCGGAAAGCAACCAATCAAGTGATCCATAGTCGTTGCACTGTGCAGTGTCCAGTGTGCACAAGATAGTTCAGTGCACCCATGAACAGAAGGCAACCAGGGCCTTCCAAATGGAGCTGCAACAGCTCTTAGGTCCCTTAGCGCTATAAAAGGACCCCCAAGGCGCCATGGAACACAACACAAGCATTATTTGAGCATACTACAACTCCAAGACTCTACGACCACGCTATTGTTTCATTAGATAGAGATTTGAGTGCGTTCTTGAGTTGTGACTCCGCTGTTTTGTTTCGTGCGCTCTTTTCTTGATTCATGTATGTGTTGTTGTTGTGATTGAGTTCTTGTGTTTGTTGCTACTCCTCCTTACTCTTGTGCTTTGATTAAGATCATTTGTGTAAGGCGTGAGAGACTCCAACTTGTGGAGATTCCTCAGAAAGGGATTTGATATAGGGAAGACAATCGTGGTACTCAAGTTTGATCTTTGGATCACTTGAGAGAGGTTGAGTGCAACCCTTGACCAAAGAAGGTCACCACAACGTAGAGTAGGCATTGGTCGAACCACGGGATAAAATCACCGTGTCTCTTGTGCATTGACTTTACTACAATTGTTTTTCTTCCAAGAGTTCTCATATTTCACTTATATTATTGTTCCTAAGTTTAATACACACTAGTCAGTTGCCCGTGTGTTGCGACAGCTCACAACAATACTCACGTATACTATCCATCAAAAAAATCTCAAGATTTTTTATTGATTGTCTCCGCTCTTTGTATAATATTTTTTGATTTGATTAACTGTTGTTGTTTACTCCATCCAATATGTCTTGGTACAACACAGCCAATATGTGCTGGCCCGGCCCGACACGATTATATTTTTTTATTTTACAAAAAACGTATATAAATATGTGCAATTTATATTCAATATTAAAAACACCTGAGTATGATGATCTACTGGTTAGAAATCTTCATCCAGTGTCTCCCGCCCTTCTTTCATCAGGGCGTAGGGTTCGAAACCCACCTCCTGCACCGCTTTTTTAACATTTTATGTTAATTTAACCAAATGGTCTGACGGCCTAACGGGTCGGGCCAGCACAGTTAGCAGGCCAGCATGCCATGCCTAGGCCAGAGTTGTGGCCCGACGGCCTAACGGGTCGGCCCAGCACAGTTAGCAGGCCGGCATGCTGTGCCTGGGCCAAAGCTGTGGTCCGCGGGCGTCTGTCTTGTGATGGGCCGCCATTTGGCCATTTGTCCATCTATATGCGGAGCGGACGTACGTGCAGCGGGTTAATTTGAAATAGATGTGAGGGATTATTTGTAAAAAGATGACGCAGGACGACAGCTGAAACTAGTGCTTTAATACAGTATAGATATCAATGGAACAATCAAGTGAAGAGTTCTTCTCTCCTCTCCACCTCTATGTCACACCCGGGTTATAGGGACCCAGGCGCGAACATAATCATCAGGTGTGCTAGGACCAAGTTTTACACATATGATGGCTCATGGTATAGAAACAAATGTCACATCTTTACTATATAATAGGAGTTTTGTATAAAATAAATAAATAATTATATCATATGAAGACAACGATCCAACAACCCAAAGTTGACTAGGAGACGACGATCTAGACCTCTCACGAACAGATCGCAGCATCCTCCATGCGCCTCATGCTATGGTACCTGTTCTTGACCTGTGGGGGGGTGTGAGACAGCAAGGGTGAGCTCACATATGTTCATCGCTCAACAAGTTGTGGAGAATAATATGCATGAACTCACCAAAGGTGGGAGTTCATGTGATGTGTAAGGCTGATCAATAATAGGGGTTAAAGCTGAGCATTGCTTTTAATAAGTTAGTCAAATTTTATTAGCCATTACTAAGTATAAGTAGATACCATACCAGAATAATAATAATAGAACAAATTAATAATAAATCTCATCCAATGCAAATGACAAATTGAATTTAGTTCCATAATTTAATCATGCGAGAGTCCTGAGCTACTCATAAACGCGAGCACAGCTAGTATACCAGTTTTACACTCTACAGAGGTGGTACCCTTTACCCACAAGTCGTGTATCCCATGTCTCTAGGGTTTGCAAGGCCCTTAGACACTTCTGAGGTGAATGGCTAGGGATCCACTACGAGGCCTTTACAAAATTCCACTAGCTTCCGAAAACCCGCTACAGTTTCTAGGAAGAGCAATGCAGGAATCCCTCTAACCGCCATCGCGGCAAAATCAACCCGAGAACCTCCCTACACGCCTACTCCCCATACTGCCCTTGCCCCTTTCGGGTAAGGTAGTCTTCCACTAGCTTTCCTAATTAGTCAGCCAAGGGCGTCCCATTTCACCCTTGTGGCGACACGTGTTTCTCAAGTTAAGCTCCATATTCCAATTAAAATAATAATGATCTTGACATGAATAATAAATAAAATAATAAAATAATTGGAACATGGACATAATGTAATATTAATCTCCAAACCATGTAGAGCAATAACAAAACTACCCAAATGATGTAGGGGTAAACAAGGTAACAAGATAAGCAGACTAGTGCAACCTATTAGGTCCCATCAAAATTAAACCTATGCATGAATAAATGATTATAAAGAACATTATTGGGTATAAAAGTGATCAAGGGCACAACTTGCCTAGGACTTGAGATTCTAGGTGTCAGGATGATTCTTCAGATCCTCGTGACCTCACTACTAGTCATAGCAATATAAACAAACATAGTATAGACAAAATTAATATTACACCAAACATAAGAACAAATTGCATAATAATAAACTATGCGTTGCTACGAGATCGCAGGTTCGAGAATCGCTAAATTTGGAGTTACGGTTAAAGAATAGGATTTATGGTAGATCTATGTGGTTTAAATATTAAATTATATTATAAATTGGTTATTATATACCATATAAGAGAATATTCTATGAATAATTAACTGCACTTTAATCTAAGTCAGTACTTGATTAAAGATCATCTTTTATTCAAATTATAACTATAAGATCAGAACTAATATTAGGAAAAACTAATCCAATGACATAGATTAATCCAATTAGTTACTTAATTATAAAAGTATGGGATATCATATAATCAATGTTGCTACTACGTAATAAATATTTATACGAAGCTAACACAACTTGAACGAGTCAATTCGGAATTAAATCGGAGGAGTTATGAATTTTCGAATTTATTAAGTGCTTAGTATAGAATAAATCAAGTGAATAATTTTAATTCAAGTTTAATGGCTAAACAAAGATACTAGATGATAAACAATATTAAAACAAAATTATTGCAACTGGAATGGATCAATTTGAAGCTAAAATAAATTAAATATGAATTATACAAGTTTCTGAATTTATTTTTCTACTAAAATCATTTTCTATAACTATTTATATAAATTATTAAAGTCCAGGGACGCCGGGTACAAAATCCTGAGAGCACAGGGTTTAAAAAGTAAATTCCAGGACCTTTCTAAAATACTTCTATCACTATCAGGGATTGCAGGTTCATATGTTAAAAGAGCAGGGGCTCTTTTGTAAAGTTATCATAATGAAGGGTTATCGGGTGATTATGTCCGCCCGATCCACAATCTACAGCTACGATTAGATATTCTCCTCATCGAACCAGCATCAGATATGGACCGTCAGATCACCAACCAAGGGTTAGGATCTAACGACACTAGCGCTCCCGCTCACCCATATATCCACGGATCCATGGGCGCTAGGATCCCTGGTCAAATGGAAGGTTCTAATCTCCCACGCCTAACTCCGATCGGACGGCATACGACCCAACACCCCCCTAGTTGCATCTCGACGGCTCATCCACTGATCAAAGGTGCTGATTTCATGGCTCACGCCATTTACCAGAGATCAGATCCCAGCCCCTTCACCAGGGGATCAACGGTCCACCGAGGCCCCATTCCCCAGCACCCGACACTGGCGGCGAGAACCCACCAAATCCCCTCCCCACGACGGCGCCATTATTGACCATGGCCCAATTCTGCCCAAGTGTTCCAAACACCAATTCGCAACGCATTACACCCAGAAACAGTATGGCAACCATAAGGGAAAGGTTCTCACCGCGTGATGCTATAGATGGCCAACCGGGCCGCACGGCACGGCACTGGCACTAGCATGACCAGGCACGGCACTACAGGGCACGACACGGCTAGGCACGATAAAGAATCCGTGTCGTGCCTGGTAGTGCCACCGTGCTGGGCCCTCGGCCCAGGCACGACACTATCATCGCCTAGCCGTGCCGTGCCGTGCCACCAGGCACGGCGGCACGCCAGTGCTAGTGCCAGCACGGGCACTATACATAAAATACCAGCAAGTACAACAGCCATCAAACAGACTTACAGACATAAGATAATTTTATTATGAGACATACCAGCAACAGCAAGCAAACTGATATACCAGCAAAGAGAATGGTCACAAAGAGAGGAAGAGCCTAATCAAACAACAATTTTATTTTGAGCTGTAGTGCAATGGCTGCCTCGTTAAAAACCTGTCTAGGTAAAACTCACCCTTGTGAGAAACCCTAGACAGGAAAAAAGAGTACAGCCCAGCTCATTAAAATGTTTTTCAAATGTTTACAGTCCAGTCCAGTCCAGGTGCATAATATTACAGTCCCATTACAGAAATGGTCACAAAGAGAGTAAGACTAATCAAGATAAAGATCTTCAAATGTTTCTTCAAGCTCTTTGTCATCCACCATGTGTTACATCCTTGCTTCAGCATCCTCCCAATCTTTAATGCATGTCAACATCTCAACCACATCAGACTTCAATCTCCTCCTCCGCTCGTCGATGATCCTGCCAGTTAAACTAAAAGTGGATTCTGAAGAGATGGTAGACACAGGAACAGTTAAAATATCTTTAGCCATAATTGACAGTACTGGATAAGTGAGTTTGTGCTGATGCCACCAGTGCAAGATATTGAAATCATCAGTTAATTGGTTGACAGTGTCACAATCTAAGTAAGAAATGAGTTCAGAAGCAGTAGAAGCTGAAGAGCTTGCAGCATGCAGTAGAGCAGTTGCAGAGGTATCTCTAGCAATGTTTAGAGTAGAAGCAAAAGAATGCATACCAACAGAAGTACCCACATCATCAGCATCATCATAAATTTCATCCCAAGCAGACCGTTTCTTACCAGACAAGTTAGGAGGGACAACCCTGTTCAATCTAACAGATCCATATTTCTCTTCATATTTATTATAAACATCAGTAAGCTTAGCTCTAGTGGTAACCTGATAAACAGCATAATCTGTACTTGTCAGGTTCATTAATCTTCTAAGCACTCTACTAAAACCTTTCATTTTAGCTCTAGGGTCCAAGATGAATGCAAAAGAGTAAAGTAAAGGGATGTTCCTCCAATATTTATTATATTTATCTATCATAGGTTGAATAACACCTCTGATGTGAGTGTCATTAGCATAGTTCTTTAGATGTATAGCAATCTTAACAAGAAAATGAAGCATAAGTGGAGATGTAGGATAATAAACACCAGACAATGCAACTGAATCATAAAATAGCTCAAGAAATTTAAGTACTTTCTCTCCAACAACCCAATGTTCATCAGTTAAAATAAATTGATCACCTTCAGCCCTAGGATAGTTTGCATGCATGAAAGTAGTGAAAGGTATCTTATGAGGAAACAAATGCTTAAGCATGAGATATGTAGAGTTCCACCTAACCTCCATGTCCAACTGGAATTTTCTAGGCCTAATATTAGTAGCAATGCAATAACTTTTATATGCAGCAATTCTCTGATTAGAGGAGTTTAAAAAAGATATTGCAGTTCTAAATGTTTCAATCAAATTCTTAAGAGCATCTAGGGCCTCTTTAACTATCAAATTGATTATATGACATGCACAACGCTGATGCAAGAACATTTCAGATTCTACCCCATTATCAATACCAAGATATGGTGACATTATAGGTCTAAGCAACCTCATGGCAGCAGCATTAGATGATGCATTGTCTAGGGTAAAAGCAAACACCTTATTAGTCAAGCCATAATCAGCAAGCACACCAGCAACACGATCAGCAATGTTTTGTCCATTGTGTGACACATCAATAAGAACTAAAGCAAGCACCCTTTTCTCTAGTTGCCAATCAGGGTTTATGTAATGGGCAACAACACTAAGGTAGTCCTCTTTGGCATTACCAGACCAAATGTCAGAGGTCAAACACACACAATTAACATCAGAAGAAGAAAGTGTCTCAACAAGCTTAGCCTTTTTGTCAGTGAAGTATTTAACCATGTCTCTAGTGGTGGTTTGCCTAGAGATAGGCACAAATTTAGGATTATGTGCAGTTCTAATGTAGTGTTCAAATGCAGCATTTTCACCCAAACTAATAGGAATTTCTAGCCTAGCAAGCAATCGAACCAATTCATTACGTGCAACCATAGGACAGTACTCCCAATTACGCATACTACCATCAGGATTAAAAGATATCTGAGACTGAGACATGCGGGTTTTTTTCACGCCTCCTGGGACATCTATCTCTATGTCGGGTCAGGTGGCCAGTGCCACCACTAGAGAGAGCAGAATATTGCTTAGAGCAATGTATGCACTTAGCTGCAAACCTTACCTTCTTACCATTCACGATTTTGAAAATTTTCTCGAAATCTAACCACACTGCAGAAGTAGAAGGACGACAACGCTTGGAACTGTGTTCGTCCCCTTCACCTTCCTGATCCTGACCACCGACTTGTTGTTCATCACCGACATGGATGGGATGCTCATTGCTAAGGCCAAAGAGCGCTGCAGCATCCTCCCGGAGGTCATCCTCATCGTCGTCTCCGGCCAACCCACACAACCGTCGCTCCTCGTTGTAGTCGATCTCAACAGTTTCATCGTCAGAGACAGCCATCGACCCACCTCGGACTCGGAGTCCCGGTTCCTCAATGGAGTAAGCCGGAGCACCAGAGCTAGGAGAGAGGAGGGGATGACCGGTCCGGCCAACCGGTTCCTCCACGGATTTGAATCCGGAGCACCAGAGCTAGGAGAGACCGAGAGAGGAGAGGGAGACCGGAGCTAGTTGTCAGGGGCCGGTAAGGAGAGGGAGACCGGAGCTAGGAGAGAGGAGAGGGAGACAGGAGCTAGGAGAGAGGAGAGTACCAGTGCCAGTGCCAGTGCCGGACAGTGCCAGAGGGGGAGAAGAAGATAGGTGAGGGAGACCAGAGCTAGGAGAGAGGAGAGGCCAAGAGGGAGACCGGAGCTAGGAGAGAAGAGAGTACCAGTGCTAGTGCCAGTGTCGGACAGTGCCGGAGGGGGAGAAGAAGATAGGTGAGGGAGACTAGAGCTAGGAGAGAGGAGAGGCCGAGAGGGAGACCGGAGCTAGGAGAGAAGAGAGTACCAGTGCCAGTGCCAGTGCCGGACAGTGCCGAAGGGGGAGAAGAAGATAGGTGAGGGAGACCAGAGCTAGGAGAGAGGAGAGGCCGAGAGGGAGACCGGAGCTAGGAGAGAGGAGAGTACTAGTGCCAGTGCCAGTGCCGCCGTACCGGACCCCGGAGTCCCGGTTCCTCAACGGAGCAAGCCGGAGCACCGGGATCTCCGCAGAAGCGCAGATCACACCGGAGGCCGGAGGGGGAGAAGAAGACAGGAGAGAGGAGAGAGATGAGGGAGAACGGAGCACCGGGATCTCCGCAGAAGCGCAGATCGCATCGGTTCACAAACCCTAATAAGCCGGAGCACCGGGATCTCCGCAGATCACACCGGAGGGGGAGAAGAAGACAGGAGATCCGAGCGGGGGTTATGGATCTGAGTTACCCGGTTCACAAATGCGCAGATCCGAGCGGGGGGAGCCGGAGAGGATCTCCGACGAGCGACGATCGATCCGAGCGGAGGCGCCGAGGCGGAGAGCCGGAGACCGCAGACCGGAGGCGGAGATGGAGACCGGAGCGCTTAGCGGAGGCGGAGGGAACGAGGGAGAGGGGAGCTCGCCGGACGCCGCCGAATCGCCCGCGGCTGAGCGAGAGCGAGTTAGGGTTTGAGCGAGAGCGAGAGCGAGTTAGGGTTTGAGCGAGAGTGAGAGCGAGTGAGGAGTGACGCCCGCGGCCGCGGCTGGGGCGGGTTACACGCGACTCGCGTTCGCGGTCACGCGGCTCCTGGGTGGGCCGTGCCGACGCCGTGCCAGCCCAGTTTGCCGTGCCGTGCCTGGGCCGACCCTACGGGCCCAAGTGGTGGCCAGGCACGTCACTATGTACGGGTCGTGCCCGGCACTGGCACTAAAAGGACCGTGCCGTGTCGTGCCAGTGCCGTGCTTTTTAGTGCCGTGTCAGTGCCGGCCCGTCGTGTTAGTGCCATTTGGCCAACTATACGTGATGCACAATAGGACGACCGTGCAACGAAGCAGGGCAGAATCGCGGCACAAGCTCGCATCGACGTGCAATCCTGAGTCACCAGGTCATCAATCCCACAAGGCAAAGCCATAATCCATCCTCGGAGCTACATAGTGAAGCTCCCACGACAGAGCCCAAGCGCAGTGGCACCCGATCCATACTCTCTCTCGCTTTCTCATGTGCTTCCGTCCCTGGCGACGATGGCAGCATCCCCCATCTATGGTGGCCCCTGGTACAGCATAGGTGAGATGGGAAGCGGTACTGTGGCTTTATAATCTCATATGTCGGTGGGAAGCGGTGCTGCGGCTTTATAATCTCATATGTCGGTCCCAAGCTAGGAGAACAGATCCTAGCGCGAGAATCTCGGGCGAATTCTGGTGGCACGAGCGATCCGGCCGCGGAGCATGCGCCGAATTCGGGAGAGGGACGGACCTGGCCGTCAGGCCCCACCGGTCGTGACTAAACGCGGAGCTGCGCACGTGAAAACGCCCCCAGCCGGATCCACAGTGGCCATAACAGTCCGCGCCAAAGCCTTCGGGGCAAGGAAGAGGAGCAGTAGCCGGGGTCCCGTGCGCTAGTGTGAAGGAAGGTGCATGGCGCTTGTGCCGGTGGCTGAGAGATGGGCCCCACACGTCGGTCTCTAGATTAGGCGAGCGTTAGATGGGCCAGGAGGTGGAAAAAAGGGTAGGTCTGCTGGGCCGGATGAGGGTTTCAGCCCAGGGAGCAGCTGACTCCATTTTTACATTTTTTCAATTTATTTTCAGATTTCTATTTTGAATACACATTTAAATCTAGATTCAAAATTCAAGTTCATATGCACAAGTACAACAAAACTCCAGCATGTGATGTAAGTATTGTTGTACCAATTATCTCACCCTATTATTTGTGAAATTATTTCAAATATGCAAAACACACATGAAATGTTTATTTTTAAGAAAATATGGTTTTAAGTATTATGGTTAAAATTTCATTTAGAGGTGAATATTCATTACTTGATTATTTTAGGAGAGACCAATGTATATTTGCTTTCTACCATGAGTTACTTTATCATGCAAAAGAATATTTTATATATAGCCTTAGAAGGGAATAATCCATTTAATAAATTGAAGCTATTCTCATTATTTCTTGAAATTTACAAACTGAATTCCTATTCCTATTTTATTTTAACTAATATTGTTTTAATGTTTCTACTTATTTTTAGAAATGGGTGGTTTCCAAAGTATAAGTATTAGTCAGGGATACTTTAATTTGATTATTTTTGTAAAAAATCTTACTAAACCCAAAATCAGATTTTCGGTGTTACACTCTACTTACAACAACTTGGTTTTAGCCTTCACTAACACTTACCATAAACCAAGTTTGTCTTGTTTAGAGTTTATTTTTGCAGGATCACCTATTCACCCCCTCTAGGTGCTCTCACGAACAACGAAGCCTGGGATGCCTTGTTCCTGTGTCTCTTGCTTGCTGAGTTTGAGCAAGTTGGACATTTGGGTACAGCTCACGAGATCTAGTCCACCCTCGAGAGATTCTATCAGGACATTGATCATGTAGAGACTAGGCTCTTTGAGACCTACCGGACCTACCGACAAGAGTACAAGAACTTTATTCAGTTGGCTAGAGAGACCATGCATAGACACTATGTTTTCTTGGTTCTAGTCGATCGTGAACAAGATGTGTGCCAACACGGCGCAACTACCCTATGATGATCATGAGAGAGTGCTCAACCTACTTCACAATCTAGATCAAAGGGTTTGGGAGGAGAAAGTCTCGGTGATTATTGAGTCACCCAACTATGAGAGTCTCACCGTGGACGAGCTTTTCAACAAGCTCAAGTCCATTGAGATTGACCACCAGACCTAGGCCAAGATTGAGAACCACGGTGCACCCACTATGGCACTGGTCTCTAGAGGTGGTTCTTCCTCTAACCCTCACCTGCTATGTTTTCTTTGTCTTTTTTGTTAGCCATCATAAAGGAGCAGATGGAGAACCTTGGGAATGAGAACCTTCGGGTTGATCACGAGTGATTGTAAACAGGTAGTGTCTTAGGTCAAGTCGTGGACTTACTGGAGCGTGACATTATGTATTGTGCAACCATGTCGGTTGGCTTGTGGTGTGGAGGTGTGGAGCACAGGTATGGTGGTCAACATCAAAGGTGAAGGACATGCAAGTTCTTGTCGATGGACTCCGAGCGGTGAAGGACAAGCGCTGAGACTTGACTGAGGGACTAGAGTCACCAAGTGACTAGTTGCAATGGTTGATACCTAGGACATGCACACGCGCGAGGACATGGCAGAGTGGGTCGTGTGGTCGGCGTAGTTGAGGATTGATAGGACACGTGTCCAAGACATGGGGGACGCACATGTGGTGTGATATGGCGGTTTGGTGGTTGATCCTTGGAAAACCACCCCACATTGTGGATGGCGGGTTTTGCTAAGTGTGGGCCTCCAAAGTCATTGGTGGTGGTTCCAGAGGGACTCGATGGTGGCACGTGGCATCACAACGAATGGTGCATCAAGGCAAAGCAACTTCGTGTCGAGTGTGTGGCCATGAAAGGGAAATGTGCCCTTGGGCCATTTCCATTTAGTTTTGGTGATTAAATGCTCAGCACATTGTGTTTGGACTAACATCATCTTGTATGAGAAATGAGCACAGGTAGTCAAAGAAAATTGAGAGAAAGACACTTTTAGGCTTGAAAGTGGGCATACCACAAATCCATATGGTAACAAGTGAAAAAGGTAAGATCTATACACTTAGTCAATTGTTTTAAGTACTAATAATATTTGTCTATGTGTTAGGGACTATGTGAAGTCAAGTCAAAAGGAGCAAATGAGAATTGAAATGAAAAAGGAGCATTTGGGCTATTTTGCGTAGCACCGGATGGTCCGGTGCCACCCACCGAACAGTCTGGTGTGCACTGGATAGTTTGGTGCACGGTCCGGCCAAACGGACCACTCTCAGGAAAAACAAACTTCACCAGCTATAATTCACCGGATAGTCCACGCGGAGCACCAGACAGTCTCTTATGCCAGCCGGCCAACGACTAGTTGACAAGTCCACCAGAGCGAACGGTCAACAGGTGCACCGGACATTCGGTGCCACCCACTGGACGGTCCGGTGCTCCCCAGAAGCGAAAAGCAACCAATCAAGTGAACCATAGCCATTGCACTATGCAGTGTCCGGTGTGCACCGGACAGTCCGGTGCACCCACGGACAGAAGGCAACAAGGGCCTTCCAAAAGGAGCTCCAACAGCTCCTAGGTCCCTTGGGGATATAAAAGGACCCCCTAGGCGCCATGGAACACAAACAAGCATTCTTTGAACACACTACAACTCCGAGACTCTACGACCTCGCTGTTATTTCATTAGATAGAGATTTGAGCACGTTCTTGAGTTGTGACTCCGCTATTTTGTTTCGTGCGCTCTTTTCTTGACTCATGTGCGTGTTATTGCTTTGATTGGGTTCTTATGTGTGTTGCTACTCCCCCTTAGTCTTGTGCTTTGATTAAGATCATTTGTGTAAGGCGTGAGAGACTCCAACTTGTGGATATTCCACACAAAGGGATCTGATATAAGGAAGAAAACTGTGGTATTCAAGTTTGATCTTTGGATCACTTGAGAGGGGTTGATTGCAACCCTTGACCAAAGGAGGTCACCACAACATGGAGTACGCATTGGCCAAACCACGGGATAATATCGCCATGTCTCTTGTGCATACTTTACTGCGATTGTTGTCTTCCAAGAGTTCTCATATTTCACTTGTATTATTGTTCCTAAGTTTAATACACATATCAAAGGAACAATCAAGTGAAGAGTTCTTCTCTCCTCTCCACCTCTACTTACAACAACTTGGTTTTAGCCTTCACTAACACTTATCATAAACCAAGTTTTCTTGTTTAGAGTTGATTTTTGTAGGATCACCTATTCACCGTCTCTAGGTGCTCTTAATTGGTATCCGAGCTGTTCTCTTCATCAAGGGACTAACCACCCAAAGAGATGCATCATAAGGGCAAGGGGATTCTGATCAATGATAAGGAGCAGGAGACACTCAACATTGACGATCCAAAAGGTGATAAGCCCACTGACTTAGGCTCAAACCACAAGAGGAAGGACGGGAAGAAGAGACACATCAAGAAGATCATCTACTACGACAGCGACACCTCCTCTTCTTCACCAAAGGACGATGATGATTCCTCTACAAAGAAAAAGACAGTTAATCAAAATTATTCTTTTGATTACTATTGTATTCCACACAACTCAAATGCTAATTTATTATCCATTCCACTTGGCAAGCCCCCTCACTTTTATGGGGAAGGTTATTCTTTTTGGAGTCATAAAAGGTGTACTCATTTATTTTCTCTTCATCCTAGTATTTGGGAAGTGGTAGAAAATGAAATGCATTTTGATAGTAATGATAATGCCATATTTGTCAATGAGCAAATTCATAAAAATGCCCAAGCTACTATTATTCTGTTAGCATCTCTATACAGGGATGAATACAACAAGGTTAGTGGCTTGGACAATGCCAAACAAATATGGGATACCCTCAAGATCTCTCATGAGGGAAATGATGCTACAATGATCACCAAGATGGACTTGGTGGAAAGCGAGCTGGGAGATTTACCATAAAAGGGGTGAGGAGCCAACTGAAATGTACAACAGGCTCAAGACCCTAGTGAACAAGATACGAAGCTATGAAAGCACAAGATGGACGGATCACGACGTCGTGCGCCTCATGTTAAGGTCATTTGCTGTAATTAATCCTCATCTTATCAATCTTATTCGTGAATACCCTAGGTACACCAAAATGTCGCCTGGGGTAATCCTTGGTAAGTTTGTAAGCGGGTAAATGATGGTGAAAGAAGCAAGGTACGTCGATGACATCACCAACAAACCTCTTCCTCTTTATGAGCCGCAACCTGTTGCACTCAAAGCAACGACCAGCATGGCGTTGCTACCAAAAAAGGTAGCACAAGTGGAGGTTGCCGGACTTAATGAGGAAGAAATGATGCTTGTAATAAAGCGCTTCAAGACTGCATTGAAGGGACGCAAGAACTACCCCAACAAGAACAAATCAAGGGGAAAGCGTTTGTGCTTCAAATATGATAAGACTGGTCATTTTTTGGCTATAAACCAGTCGGTAACATTGTTAGGTATCTAGTGCTCTTACCAAAAACTCCACTAAAAATATCTAGTGCTTATATAAGTCAAAGAGCTCATTTTACATGCTCTCCATGTGCCTTGTCCAGTATGCTATATGGTGCCACGTCGGACACATCTGGTGCACTATAGAGTTGAACACAAATTTGACATGCTATCACGGTTCCATGTGAAAGGGAAATAGGGTCAAACCTTTTCCTAAATGATTTTGGTGGTTGAATTGCCCAACACAAACAATTGGACTAACTAGTTTGCTCTAGATTATATGTTCTACATGTGCCAAAGGTTCAACTCAAACCAATAAAAAGAACAAGTTAGGGTTCATATGAAAGGAGCAAAAGAAAACCGAAGTGTGCCCTGGTCTGGCGCACCGGACTGTCCGTGTGCCACGGACAGTGTCCGGTGCATCAGGGTGGATTAACTCAAACTTGCCACCTTTGGGTTTCTGGAAATGCCACTCCGCTATAATTCACCAGACTATCCGGTGTGCCATACGGAGCAACGACTAATGTGCCAACGGTCGTCTGCAAAAGCAACAGTGAACAGTGAATAGTGCGCATCTACGCGCGCAGAGTCAGAGCAGCACCCAAAGGCGCACCGGACAGTGAACAACACCTGTCTGGTGCGGCACCAGACTGTCCGGTGCCCCATGAAGTCAGAGCTCCAACGGTCGAAACCGTCAGAACCCTAACGGTTGGGTGACGTGGCTGGCGCACCGGACAGTGTTCGGTGCGCCCTTCGATAGCAGACTTCCCCAACGGCTGTTTTGGTGGTTGGGGCTATAAATACCCCCCAACCACCACACTTCAATGCATCCAAGTTTTTCAGACATCTCACTCAATACAAGAGCTAGTGCATTCAATTCAAGACACAATCCAATTGAATCAAAGCCTCTCCAAGTCCCAATTCACTCAAAGCAATTAGTGACTAGAAGAGAGAGTTTTGCTCGTGTGCTTTGAGCTCTTGCGCTTATCGCTTTTCTTCTTCCTCTTTCTTGTTCTCAAGACACTTGTAATCAAAGCAAGAGACACCAAGTTGTGGTGGTCCTTGTAGGGGTCTAAGTGACCCGTTTGATTAAGGAGAAGAGCTCACTCGGTCTTGGTGACCGTTTGAGAGAGGGAAAGGGTTGAAAGAGACCCGGTCTTTGTGACCACCTCAATGGGGAGTAGGTTTGCAAGAACCGAACCTCAGTAAAACAAATCACCATGTCATCCACTTCATTTGACTTTGATTTGTTTTTCACCCTCTCTTTCGGACTCAATTTTATTTCTAACGCTAACCCCGGCTTGTAGTGTGTGCTTAAGTTTGTAATTTTCAGATTCCACCTATTCACCCCCCTCTAGGTGACTTTCAATTGGTATCAGAGCTCGGTACTTCATTAGAGCCTAACCACTCGAAGTGATGTCGGGAGATCACGCCAAGAAGGAGGTCGTGACCGGTGAGAAGCCCGCCACAAGCCATGGGAAGGCTCCATCGGGAGAGTCCGGCAACAAGGTGAAGGGATCCCCTTCACATACCAAGTCGCATCGGAGCGGCAAAAAGAAAAAGAAGATGAAGAAGGTGGTCTACTACGAGACCGATTCTTCATCACCATCCACCTCCAGCTCCGACGCGCCGTCCGTCACTTCTAAGCGCCATGAGCGCAAGAAGTATAGTAAGATGCCACTTCCTTATCCCCGTATTTCTAGACGCACTCCTTTACTTTCCGTCCCACTAGGCAAACCACCCATTTTGAGGGTGAATATTATAACATGTGGAGTGATAAAATGAGGCATCACCTAACCTCACTCCACACTAGTATTTGTGACATTGTTGAGTTTGGAGCGCAGGTACCATCGCCGAGGGACGAAGGCTATGACTCGGACGAAGTTGCCCAAATCCAGCACTTCAACTCCCAAGCCACTACTATACTTCTCGCCTCTCTAAATCGAGAGGAGTATAATAAGGTGCAAGGGTTGAAAAGTGCCAAGGAGATTTGGGACGTACTCAAGACCGTGCATGAAGGAGATGAGGTGACAAAGATCACCAAGCGGGAGACGATCGAGGGGGAGCTCGGCCGGTTCGTTCTCAACCAAGGAGAGGATCCACAAGCCATGTACAACCAGCTAAAGACCTTGGTGAATCAAGTGCGCAACCTCGAGAGCACAAAATGGGATGACCATGAAATGGTCAAGGTTATTCTAAGATCACTAGTTTTTCTTAATCCTACACAAGTTCAATTAATTCATGGTGATCCTAGATACAAGCTAATGTCTCCCAAGGAGGTTATAGGAAAATTTGTGAGCTTTGAATTGATGATCAAAGGCTCCAAACAAATCATCGAGCGTGGTGCCACCTCCACACCCAAGACACAACCCATTGCCTTCAAAGCAATGGAGGAAAAGAAAGAAGAGTCTACATCAAGTAGGCTCCCCATCGACGCCTCCAAGCTCGATAATGAGGAAATGGCACTCATCATCAAGAGCTTTCGCCAAATCCTCAAGCAAAGGAAGGGGAGAGATTACAAACCCCATTCCAAGAAGGTTTGCTACAAATGTGGTAAGCCTGGTCATTTCATTGCTAAATGTCCTATGTCTAGTGATAGTGACAGGAGCGACGACAAAAAAGGAAAGAGGAAGGAAAAGAAGAGGTACTACAAGAAGAAGGGTTGCGATGCCCACATATGTCGGGAGTGGGACTCCGACGAGAGCACCACCGACTCCTCCTCCGACGAGGACACCGCCAACATCGCCATCAACAAAGGCCTTCTCTTCCCCAACGTCGGCCACAAGTGCCTCATGGCAAAGGACGGCAAAAAGAAGAAGGTAAAATCTAGAGCCTCTACTAAATATACAACATCTAGTGATGAGGGTAGCTCTAGTGATGATGAAGATAATTTGCTTGCTCTTTTTGCTAACTTAAACATGCAACAAAAAGAAAAATTGAATGAATTGATAGGTGTTATTCATGAGAAGGATGAACTCTTGGATAGACAAGAGGAATTCCTAATTAAGGAAAACAAAAAGCATGTTAAAGTGAAAATTGCATATGCTCAGGAAGTAAAAAAATGTGAAAATTTATCTAATTAGCTTAGGAGTTCCCATGATTTGATTTCCAACCTTAAAACTGAGAATGCCAATTTATTTGCTAAGGTTGAGAAATTAAATGTTTGTGATAATTCTCTTGTCAAACTTAAAAATGATAATGCTAGTTTGATTGCTAAGATTGACAAGTTGAATGAATCAATTGCTAGCCTTAAGATTGAGAATGAAAAATTAATTGCTAAGGCTAAAGATTTAAATATTTGCAATGATGCTATTGCCAATCTTAGAAATGAAAATGCCATGTTACATGCTAAGATTGATGAATTAAATGTTTGCAAACCCTCTACATCTACTGTTGATCATGTTTCTATTTGTACTAGATGTAGAGACATTAATGTTGATGCTATCCATGATCACCTAGCTTTAATTAAACAACAAAATGATCACATAGCTCAACTTAGTGCTAAAATCAATGAGCATGACTTATAAAATGAAAATTTTAAATTTGCTAGAAGCATGCTCTATAATGGGAGACGCCCTGGCATTAAGGATGGCATTGGCTTCCAACAGGGAGGCAATGTTAAACTTAATGCCCCTAAGAAATTGTCTAACTTTGTTAAGGGCAAAGCTCCCATGGTTCAGGATAACGAGGGCTATATTTTATATCCTGCTGGTTATCCCGAACACAAGATTAGGAGAGTTCATTCTAGGAAGTCTCACTCTGGCTCTCATCATGCTTTTAAGTATAATAGTGAGGCATCTAGTTCTAGGCAATCCACTCATGTTAAATTGCCTAAAAAGAAAACTCCTACTGCATCAAATGAGCCTATTGTTTCATTTAAGACTTTTGATGCTTCTTATGTTTTAACTAACAAATCAGGCAAAGTAGTTGCCAAATATGTTGAGGCCAAGCACAAGGGCTCAAAGACTTGTGTTTGGGTACCCAAGGTGCTTGTTTCTAATGTCAAAGGATCCAAGACAGTTTGGGTACCTAAGAACAAGGCTTAAACTTGTTTTGTAGGTTTATGCATTCAGGGGCTCAAGTTGGATCATTGATAGTGGGTGCACAAACCACATGACTGGGGAGAAAAGGATGTTCTCCTCCCATGAGAAAAACCAAGATCCCCAAAGAGCTATCACATTCGGGGATGGTGAAAGTCGCCTAGAGGGGGGGTGAATAGGGCAAAACTGAAATTCTCAAAAATAATCACAACTACAAGCCGGGTTAGCGTTAGAAATATAATCGAGTCCACGAGAGAGGGCGCAAAACAAATCGCAAGCGAATAATGAAGTGAGACACGCGGATTTGTTTTACCGAGGTTCGGTTCTCTCAAACCTACTCCCCGTTGAGGAGGCCACAAAGACCGGGTCTCTTTCAACCCTTACCCTCTCTCAAACGGTCCCTCGGACCGAGTGAGCTTTCTTTTCTCAATCACTTGGAACACAAAGTTCCCGCAAGGACCACCACACAATTGGTGTCTCTTGCCTCAATTACAAGTGAGTGTTTGATCACAAGAAAGAATCAAGAAGGAAGAAAGAAATCCAAGCGCAAGAGCTCGAAAGAACACAAGCAAATCACTCTCTCTAATCGCTAGGGCGATGTGTGGAATTTGGAGAGGATTTGATCTCTTTGGTGTGTCTAGAATTGAATGCTAGAGCTCTTGTAAGTAGTTGGGAAGTGGAAAACTTGGATGCCATGAATGGTGGGTGGTTGGGGGGTATTTATAGCCCCAACCACCAAACTAGTCGTTTGGTGAGGCTGTCTGTTCGATGGCGCACCGGACAGTCCGGTGCACACCGGACATGTCCGGTGCGACAGCCACGTCACCAAAGAGCCGTTGGGTCGACCGTTGGAGCACTGTCTTCTGGGCCCGCCTGGATGTCCGGTGCACACCGGACATGTACTGTTCAATGTCCGGTGCACCAGAATGGGCGTGCCCGACTTCTGCGTGCTTCTGGCGCGCATTGAATGCGCCTGCAGGTAGCCGTTGGCGCCGATATAGCCGTTGCCCCGCTGTTACACCGGACAGTCCGGTGTACACCGGACAGTCCGGTGAATTTTAGCGGAGCAGCCGAAGTGAAAATCCGAGGCTGGCGAGTTCCTGAGGCCGCTCTTCCTTGGAGCACCGGACATGTCCGGTGTACACCGGACAGTCCGGTGAATTATAGCGGAGTGGTCTTTGGAAATTCCCGAAAGTGAAGAGTTTGAAATCGGAGTCCCCTGGTGCACCGGACATGTCCGGTGGCAGACCGGACAGTCCGGTGCGCCAGACCAGAGGTGCCTTCGGATGACCCTTGCTCCTTTATTTTAACCCAATACTTGGTCTTTTTATTGGCTAAGTGTGAACCTTTTGCACCTGTATAACTTACACACTAGAGCAAACTAGTTAGTCCAATATTTGTGTTGGGCAATTCAACCACCAAAATTATTTAGGAACTAGGTGTAAGCCTAATTCCCTTTCAGATGGAAATCAAGGTTTGGTCAAAGGACTTGGTAAAATTGCTATATCACCTGACCATTCTATTTCTAATGTTGTTCTTGTAGATTCATTAGATTACAATTTGCTTTCAGTAGCATTTAAGGGAGTGTTAGAGGGTCAGCTATACTTAGTTGATTTCAATAGAGCTGAACTCGACACTTGCTTAATTGCTAAGACTAATATGGGTTGGCTCTGGCATCGCCGACTAGCCCATGTTGGGATGAAGAATTTTCACAAGCTTCTAAAGGGAGAGCACATTTTGGGACTAACCAATGTTCATTTTGAGAAAGACATGATTTGTAGTGCATGTCAAGCAGGAAAGCAAGTTGGTACCCACCATCCACACAAGAACATCATGATGACGGATAGGCCACTCAAACTACTCCACATGGACCTATTCGGCCCGATAGCTTACATAAGCATCAGCGGGAGTAAGTATTGTCTTGTAATTGTGGATGATTATTCTCGCTTCACTTGGGTATTCTTTTTGCAGGAAAAATCTCAAACCCAAGAGACCTTAAAGGGATTCTTGAGACGAGCTCAAAATGAGTTTGGATTAAGAATCAAAAAGATAAGAAGTGACAATGGGATGGATTTCAAGAATTCACAAATTGAAGGCTTCCTTGAGGAGGAAGGCATCAAGCATGAGTTCTCTTCTCTCTACACGCCACAACAAAATGGTGTAGTGGAGAGAAAGAATAGAACTCTACTGGATATGGCGAGGACCATGCTTGACGAATACAAGACTCTAGACCGGTTTTGGGCCGAGGCGATTAACACCGCCTGCTACTCCATCAACCGGCTCTGCCTTCACCGAATCCTCAAGAAGACATCCTATGAACTCCTCACCGGTAAAAAGCCCAATGTTTCATATTTTAGAGTCTTTGGTAGCAAATGTTTTATTCTTGTTAAAAGAGGTAGAAAATCTAAATTTGCTCCTAAGGCTGTAGAAGGCTTTTTACTTGGTTATGACTCAAACACAAGGGCATATAGAGTCTTCAACAAATCCACTAGATTAGTTGAGGTTTCTTGTGACATTGTGTTTGATGAGACTAACGGCTCCGAAGTGGAGCAAGTTGATCTTGATGAGCTAGATGATGAAGAGGCTCCGTGTGTCGCGCTAAGGAACATGTCCATTGGAGATGTGTGTCCTAAGGAATCCGAAGAGCCTCCACAAGCACAAGATCAACCTTCATCTTCCATACAAGCATCTCCACCAACTCAAGATGAGGAACGGCTCAAGGTGATGAAGAAGATCAAGAAGATGAGCCACCTCAAGGAGAAGGCAATGATCAAGGGGAAGATGAAGAAAATCAAGACAAGGAAGATGATCAAGAAATACAGGGTCAAAGGCCACCACACCCAAGAGTCCACCAGGCGATTCAAAGAGATCACCCCATGAACACCATCCTCAGCGATATTCATAAGGGGGTAACCACTCGATCTCGAGTCACACATTTTTGTGAGCATTACTCATTTGTTTCTTCTATTGAGCCATACAGGGTGGAAGATGCATTAAGAGATTCAGATTGGGTGTTGGCAATGCAAGAGGAGCTCAACAACTTCACGAGGAATGAGGTATGGCATTTAGTTCCACGTCGTAATCAAAATGTTGTAGGTACCAAGTGGGTATTCCGCAACAAGCAAGATGAGCATGGTGTGGTGATAAGAAACAAAGCACGACTTGTGGCCAAGGGTTAGTCACAAGTCAAAGGTTTAGATTTCGGTGAAACTTATGCACCCGTAGCTAGGCTTGATTCAATTCGCATATTACTTGCCTATGCTACTTACCTTGGCTTTAAGCTCTATCAAATGGACGTGAAGAGTGCCTTCCTCAATGGACCAATCAAGGAAGAGGTCTATGTTGAGCAACCTCCCGGCTTTGAAGATAGTGAGTACCCTAATCATGTTTACAAACTCTCTAAGGCGCTTTATGGGCTCAAGCAAGCCCCAAGAGCATGGTATGAATGCCTAAGAGATTTTCTTATCACTAATGGCTTCAAAGTCGGTAAAGCCGATCCTATTCTCTTTACTAAAACTATTGCAAAAGATTTGTTTGTATGCCAAATTTATGTTGATGATATCATATTTGGGTCTACTAACAAATCTACTTGTGAAGAGTTTAGTAGGATCATGATTCAAAAATTCGAGATGTCTATGATGGGGGAGTTGAAGTATTTTCTAGGATTTCAAGTCAAGCAACTCCAAGAGGGTACTTTCATCAGCCAAACGAAGTACATTCAAGATATTCTCACCAAGTTTGGAATGAAGGATGCCAAACCCATCAAGACACCCATGGGAACAAATGGGCATCTCGACCTCGACACGGGAGGTAAATCCATAGATCAAAAGGTATACAAGTCGATGATAGGATCTCTACTTTATTTATGTACATCTTGACCGGATATTATGCTTTCCGTATGCATGTGTGCAAGGTTCCAAGCCGATCCTAAGGAAGTTCACCTTAGGGCCATGAAGAGAATCTTGAGATATTTAGTTTATACTCCTAAGTTTGGTCTTTGGTACCCCAAGGGATCCTCTTTTGATTTATTAGGATATTCAGATGCTGATTGGGCAGGGTGCAAAATTGATAGGAAGAGCACATCAGAGACTTGTCAGTTTCTGGGGAGATCACTGGTGTCTTGGGCTTCAAAGAAACAAAACTCAGTAGCTCTTTCTACCGCCGAAGCCGAGTATATTGCCGCAAGCCATTGTTGCACGCAATTGCTTTGGATGAGGCAAACCCTTAGGGACTATGGCTACAAATTTAGCAAAGTCCCTCTCCTATGTGATAATGAGAGTGCAATCCGCATGGCGGATAATCCCGTTGAACACAGCCGCACTAAGCACATAGCCATTCGGTATCACTTTTTAAGAGATCACCAACAAAGGGGGGATATCGAGATAGCCTATATCAACACCAAAGATCAATTAGCCGATATCTTTACCAAACCATTAGATGAGAAAACCTTTACCAAACTTAGGAATGAGCTAAACATTCTTGACTCTCGGAACTTTGATTGATACTTTGCACACATAGCTCATTTATATACCTTTGATCATATCTCTTTTATATCTATGACTAATGTGTTTTCAAGTGTATTCTTATGCTTAGTCATAGAATTGAAAGGGAAATGGAGTATTCGGCAAAGACGACGCTTCCACTCAACTCCATCGGTATTATTTACTCTTTGCCGGTATTCCGCCATCTCTCCACATTGGTATAATCTTTCACTCATATATTGTTTGCCAAAGGGGGAGAGAATTTACAAAGGGCTCCAAAAGTCTCCGTTTTTGGCGATTCATGCCGAAGGGGGAGAGAGTATTAGCCCAAAGCAAAAGGACCGCACCACCACCTAATTTTTAATTGTGTTTTGAAACTTTTATTGGTGTATTTCAAATTGGTGTTCCTCTAATGAAAGTATCTCAATCTGGTATATCTCAAAACCCTCTTGTCAAATAAGAGGAGAATTTCATTTAGGGGGAGTTTTGTTTAAGTCAAAGGAAAAGCATTTGAAACAGGGGGAGAAAATTTCAATTCTTGAAAATGCTTCTTTCAATTTTATTCATATATCTTTTACTATTTGCAAAAGGATTTTGAAAAGAATTTTCCAAAGAATTTGCAAAAACAAAACTCGTGGTGCAAGCATGGCCCAAAATGTTAAAATAGAAGAAAGCAATCCATGCATATCTATTGAAATGATTATATTGGTTTAGTTCCAAGCAACTTTTGCACTTACCTTATGCAAACTAGTTCAATTCTGCACTCATATATTTGCTTTGGTTTGTGTTGGCATCAATCACCAAAAAGGGGGAGATTGAAAGGGAAATAGGGTCAAACCTTTTCCTAAATGATTTTGGTGGTTGAATTGCCCAACACAAACAATTGGACTAACTATTTGCTGTAGATTATATGTTCTACAGATGCCAAAGGTTCAACTCAAACTAATAAAAAGAACAAGTTAGGGTTCAAATGAAAGGAGCAAAAGAAAACCAAAGTGTGCCCTGGTCTGGCGTACCGGACTGTCCGGTGCATCAGGGTGGATTAACTCAAACTTGCCACCTTCGGGTTTCTACAAATGCCACTCCGATATAATTCATCGGACTGTCCGGTGTAGCACTAGACTGTCCGGTGTGCCATACGGAGCAACGACTACTGCGCCAACGATCGTCTGCAAAAGCAACAGTGAAAAGTGCGTGTCTGCGCGCGCAGAGTCAAAGCAGCGCCAAAAGGCGCACCGGACAGTGAACAGCACCTGTCCGGTGTGGCACTGGACTGTCCAGTACCCCATGAAGTTAGAGCTCCAACGGTCGAAACCGTCAGAACCCTAACGGTTGGGTGACGTGGCTGGCGCACCGGACAGTGTCCGGTGGCGCAACGGACTGTCCGGTGCGCCCTTCGACAGCAGACTTCCCCAACGACTGTTTTGGTGGTTGGGGCTATAAATACCCCCCAACCACCACACTTCAATGCATCCAAGTTTTTCAGACATCTCACTCAATACAAGAGCTAGTGCATTCAATTCAAGACACAATCCAATTGAATCAAAGCCTCTCCAAGTCCCAATTCCACTCAAAGCAATTAGTGACTAGAAGGAGAGTTTTGCTCATGTTCTTTGAGCTCTTGCGCTTGGATCGCTTTTCATCTTCCTCTTTCTTGTTCTCAAGACACTTGTAATCAAAGCAAGAGACACCAAGTTGTGGTGGTCCTTGTAGGGGTCTAAGTGACCCGTTTGATTAAGGAGAAGAGATCACTCGGTCTTGGTGACCGCTTGAGAGAGGGAAAGAGTTGAAAGAGACCCGGTCTTTGTGACCACCTCAACGGGGAGTAGGTTTGCAAGAACCGAACCTCGGTAAAACAAATCACCGTGTCATCTGCTTCATTTGACTTTGATTTGTTTTTCGCCCTCTCTTTCGGACTCGATTTTATTTCTAACGCTAACCCCAGCTTGTAGTGTGTGCTTAAGTTTGTAATTTTTAGATTCCGCCTATTCACCCCCCCTCTAGGCGACTTTCACCATGTCTAATGGGTCATTTGGTGATGCACCAAACACGTCTAGTGAGGCATATTCGTTGCACAACAGACTCCATTATGCTTGACTGAAAAACTGTGCAATGTGTGTGAGCCTTACATCTATTCGGTGCACCATCGAACATGTCTGATGCCTTATGAAAAACTGCACTAAGAGGACTTTCATCTTTTCTCAAGCATGCTAACTCTTAAATGTTTTTACCAAACACATGCTAACTCTTTGAATAAGCTAAAATGGCTATACCCGGCTATAGCTGGCATCTAAGCCATTTAGCGGCTTTAGAAGAAAATATGACATATCTTCATATATTAGAGCACAAACTCATAAACTGACAGTTCAACAGTTCAAATAAAAATATGATAGCTCAAACTGGTAATTCAAATGTTCATGAGACATCAACACACATGCAAATTTAACAACACTTGTAAGAATCACTGAACCATTGTCTAACAAACTCACGGACTGTGCTCGTATAAGCTAGGGTAAGGTAACTGGTCAACAGTTCAACACTCAACAGTGAGCGTGCCCACCCCACACCCCCACGTGTTGTTGCAGTTTTGGGCCTCCACACTCAAACATTCAGCCCAATACCTGCACTAAATTCAGCTAAGTCTATGTGTTTAGCGGGCTAAATGAGGCGATTAGCGGTTAACTTTGGTCAGCATTAAACATGGCATCTCCTAGCTTCAGAGCTCCTCAAACGCTATACCCGGCTAAATAGCCGCTATTAGCGGGCTATTTGAAACACTGATCTTGACCGATGAAACAAAATGTCCTAACTTATACATTTGTCTAGAGCCCTTAGAAAACTCCATGTGTGATTTTGTTAATTGAGGACTACCCTCAACTCTAGGTATTGTGAATGAGATAGGTTAAGTCCTGTGACGTCTCATCTTGTCCCTCCAATTTTAAGGAATAGCTGAAAACAACACTGTGATAGTTCTATCCTAACACCTGACCCTTAATTAAATAGACTTATCTCAGGGTTCGTTACATTCCATCATTGCAATCAAACGCACCCATAGAGGTTATGAGGATGATTTTGGTTATGTGGGTTTTGTAAATTTTAAAATGGTGAATTATATGATGGTATAGATGTCAACAAAATGATGTGCAGGGAAAAAAATTTGGACCAGTAACATTATATAACCATATAGTATTTTTTAATGGACTTGTAAATTTTATAATAGCTTACAGGGAAAAGACTCTTCAATCTGAAGCAAAATGTACCGGGAATGTTGAAGAGCGGGACTCTTAAGCAGTAGTGAGATGAGGCGGTGGTGGTCGCCGGCGTTGGCGGCTGTGGAGCCGCGGTCCGTGCAGCTCCTGCTCCTTGGCGTCGCCCTCGTCGCAGCTTCTTTCTACGCCGGCACCCTCTTCGGCTCCTCCGCGTCCCCTGCGCTCGTACTGCCCCCTTCGCGCCCCCGATCGCCCGATTCCTTCAGGGCCAAAGGTTCCTAGCTTCATCTCTCTCCGAGCGTTTGACACCGTCGCGATCCGCCGAAGGATAGCATTTCCCAGTCCACTTCGTCCAGGCTTCTTAGAAAATCTGGCTTATGGTTCCTTGCTATGTTTGAAATTTGAGTGGCGGATTCCGGTTTATTGTTGCAGGTTTCGTGTTGACGCTCCTGCATCGTTAGTAAAGGGGCGCTTGGTAGGCGATTGGTTCTAGGGGTTTACTCTCTATACCTTATTTGAGTAGACACGGTAGTTTGCAGGAATAGTTTGATTGAGATTTGGGACCCGCTTTCTGCCAGCAACAAAGGATTAGGTTAATATAGTGCGGGCTAGTATGTTAAAAGTAATTCATAATTCTCCAAGAACTAGGCCTTAACCCATTTCAGTAGGTGCTATGCCTGAACTTTGTTTTTTTATTGTTTCTCTTTGCAGTTGCAGCAACTTATGTTGATACTAGAGTGCTCATCTGTCTACTTGTCCCACCCTCCTAGCTTACCATATCAAGATGCATTGTATTTTTCATTATGTTTCCATGCCAATTTGGTGAAATCTGTTTTGTTTTCAGTTACAGATGTTCCAGTGTTTACCAACAGAGTTTTTCGTAAGTACCGGGCAAAATCAGTCACAGTTCCAGATCACGGAGTTGATGTGTGTCCTTTGGAATACAATGAGTATGTCCCCTGCCATGATGGAGCCTATATAAGCAGCTTGAAGAGCCTGGATACATCTAGGCATGAGGATCTTGAAAGTATTTGTCCTCCATGGGAGAAGCGGTTATTTTGTTTGGTGCCCCCTCCAAATGACTACAAGATACCAATAAGATGGCCAACAAGCCGAGACTACGTATGGCGTAGTAATGTCAACCATTCACATCTTGCTGAGGTCAAAGGAGGACAGAACTGGGTGCATGAGAAGGGCAAACTTTGGTGGTTTCCTGGAGGTGGCACTCACTTCAAACATGGTGCATCAGAATACATAGAGAGGTAACTAAAATTGTTGCCTAACTCATCCCACATTGTAACAAATAAGCTTGATAGTTGTATACTAGTATTATTATCTCCCATGGCCATTAATGCATATAATATGCAATCCAATGCTTGTTACCTCATCTAGATGATTGTCAGATGTGATGCCTTTTAGGCTTGTAGCAAATGTTGAATGTTATTGATTTTGATCAAGCATTGTATATTCTTTAGCAAACAACCTATTAGGAGCATTCCCTTGAGTAATTAGGAACGAAGAGTATGTGCAGTGAAGGGACATAATTTGGAGCAACAATTAGTTATATATGGTTTTGTTCTACTACCTTCTTTTTATTTTCTAAAAGGATTTTCTGTTTATGTAGTTTTTGTAATTGATCAATGCAGGCTAGGAAATATGACGACAAATAGTACTGGTGATCTTCGTTCTGCCGGAGTAGTTCAAGTTTTGGATGTTGGATGTGGTGTTGCTAGCTTTTCTGCATATCTTCTTCCGCTAGACATTCAAACCATGTCATTTGCTCCAAAAGATGGCCATGAGAATCAAATCCAGTTTGCTTTAGAACGTGGGATTGGTGCAATGATCTCTGTGTTGGCCACAAAACAATTACCTTATCCTGAAAATTCATTTGAAATGGTTCACTGTTCAAGATGTCGTGTTGATTGGCATAAAAATGGTAAGATTCACGTTCTAGTTTGTCCTAAGCTACTGACACAAAAATACTTTCAATTTGTCCTAAGCTACTGACCCAAAAATACTCTTCGTTAATAAACTCAATTGTCATTAGAAAGTTAATTCTTCTGATAGTATTTTCTTTACAAATTCTACTTTCTAGATTCATCATAAAAAATTTGATTGATCATCCATGATTTGTTTTCCAGATGGAATATTACTCAAAGAGGTAGACCGTCTTTTGCGACCTAATGGGTATTTTGTATACTCTGCTCCACCAGCTTATAGAAAAGATAAGGACTTTCCTGTTATTTGGGAGAAGCTAGTTAATATTACAACAACAATGTGTTGGAAGCTTATTGCTAAGCATGTTCAAACAGCTATTTGGGTTAAACCTGAAGATGAGTCCTGCAGACAGAAAAATGCTGATATGAATCTACTGAGTATTTGTGAATCCAATGACAACATTTCACCATCTTGGAAAATTCCGTTAATGAATTGTGTGAAGCTCAACAAGGACAAATCCAATATTCAGAAATTGCCTTCCAGATCTGATCGCCTATCATTTTATTCCAAGAGTTTCGAGATAATAGGTCAGCTCCATTTTTCCAATTCCCAAGAAAAAATATAGCACCTGTTTTGATGCTACAAATTTGAGTCAAGTTCCATTCTGAACTATAAAGAGTGTAAGAAATAAGAATGATGTCCTGACTCCTGAGTCCTCCACATTCAATCAAAAGAATGTCTTAGGTGTTTAAGATTTAAAACTTATTTACTTGAAGTGATTGATACCTTCGATGCAAATCTAGTTTGATCCCTTGGCTTAAATTTGTATTGAGTGTTTGTGAATATAACCGGTTTTCTGGAACATATTTTTTAGGAGTTGCACCAGAGAGGTTTGAGAAGAATAACCAGTTCTGGAAGAACCAGGTTCACAAGTATTGGTCATTTCTTCATGTTGAAAAGACTAGCATTCGAAACGTCATGGACATGAATGCTAATTATGGTGGATTTGCTGCAGCACTAAGCAGTGACCCTGTCTGGATTATGAATATAGTACCCTATACCATGATGAACACATTGCCAGTTATCTATGACCGTGGGTTACTCGGTTCTTACCATGACTGGTTGGTATTTCTTCCAAAATCAATGAATAAATTTTCACTTGTTTATGATAAACTGAAACCATTCTATATTTATGTTGCAGGTGTGAGCCATTCTCAACATATCCTAGATCCTATGACTTGTTGCATGCTTTCCACCTCTTTTCTCATTATAAACGCCGCAAGGAAGATTGTTTGTTGGAGGATATCATGTTAGAAATGGATCGCATCATTCGACCACAGGTAGATATTGCCTTTTAGTTACAAACAATTATAATAGATACTAAAGTTGTATATCATGTTCACTGATGTCCATTTTTCCAAGAAAGCATTTCTGCTTATACTTGCAAATTGCAATAACAAAGGGCTTTTAATTTTGCAGTAACAAAGTCGGTAACATGTTCATAACACAACAGAATCCTAAGCCAGGCCATATTTTAGGCATCAAATAGTTTGGTGTATGGCTCTTTCATAGTTACGTGTTTCTTCTGTGAAATAAAAACGTACTACATATATAAACTAGCTATATTCCTATATCTTCAAAGAGCCAAATCAGTATTTGTCTTTTCCATTACAAACTAGTTTCTGTATGAGTGAACATGCCAACCATTAAACAGTATGATAAGCACCTCTGATACATCCAATGAATTGTGAAATTTGTCCATGGAAATTTAATAGTGGCCTGTCCTTCAATGATTGGCCTTTTGTAGACACAACGTAGTATAAAGCAGAAGCTACCTGTTTCTCCATTCAGAAACTTTCTTGTGTAGCATAATTTTGTCCCTTGTGTAGTCGTTACAGCAATTTAGTTAAGAGAGAATGGTCATCATTGTCTGCCAAATTGTGAACATACAGGGTTTTATCATTATTAGAGACGAGAATGACACTCTCTCAAGAATCATCAATCTAGCACCGAAGTTCCTTTGGGATGTTACCACGCACATGTTGGAAAATGAGGAAAGCGGGACAGATCAAGTTCTGTTTTGCAGGAAGAAATTCTGGGCTATTGTTTGAGTTATACTTGGGTGGAAATTGGGAAGCTGCCATATTTTATCCTACTTTTGGTTGTCCTTTGTATCAGTGACAGAGCAGAACGTAAGGAGAGCTGTTTGGCATGATAGATGTTCCAATGAAACATAATATTTCATTGCACGTTCTCTGCAGTTGACAGTAGTGCATTGTTGAGAAAGCATATGGTACAGTGGTGCGGTTGACAGGGTTATCCAGAAACTAGCTCGGATAATTTTTGCTTTTGAGCTGTACTATTTGTCTACGAAGGACATGGGTGAGCCGGTAAGGTGTAGTCTTACTGACAGTGTTTGTAGTTTCTCTCATAATGAATAGCCGTTAATTCTTTTGTTATCTTATTCACTAATGGCTGATTAGGTTTAGGTTTTCTCAAGTTCTCAACAATATGTTGGTAGTGCTGTTTCTGTTGTTCTATCTGGGGAGCATCTGTAGTACTATAAACCTTATGTAAGGTACTGTTTCCAGCCAATGCCGAGGTGCATTTGTTACATTATTTGTTTTTTGTTTTGCTTATACGTTACTCTCTTTGTTGTAAATTGTTCTAAATTCTATGTTATTTTAACTTTTTTTATTAAAAGTCAAAGAGTCAATTTATCTTAAGTTTGACCAAAATTATAGAGAAAATTATAAATATTTATGACATCGAATAGATACCATAAAAATATAATTAATAAAGAATCTAATAATAATTATTTGGTATCATAAATAATACTATTTTATTATATAAATTTAGTTCAACTTGAGATGCTTTGACATTACAGTTAGGATGGATAACTTGTAATTTGAGAGAGGGAGTAAATACTACATAATATGTATCCTTGAATTTATCAACCTCTTGGGGGTGTTTGAATGCACTAGAAATCTAGAATTAATAGTTAGTTGGTTAAAAAATTGCTAATAGAATGAGCTACCTAACAAATAGCTAACTATTAGTTAATTTACTATCCGTCTGATTGGTGGGTGAGAGAGCTTGGCCTGTATCATTGGAGCTTGGTCCGTCGGAAACTGTATGCTCCCTTCGTACCCACACATGCAACCAGGTAGTGTATTTTGTAATTGTCTTGCAGCTGCGGATGCAGTACTGGTTTGGAAGTATGCAGGGAACCAAACAATGTCCGCCGCTTGGTCAACGCAGGGGAAGAGTCTGCGTTGGCACGCCCAGGCAATCAATCAGATGGTAAAAGTAACTAATAATTGAACTATTATTAAACCAAACACACTATTAAAGTTTCTATTAGCTGATTATTGATTGTTCACCCAGAATGTCGTATATGCTCGCATGCTTCGGCTATTAAATAGAACTAGAAAAGGTAGCGCCCTATCGGGCGCTATACTTGTCGCCTCCCTCTCCTGTTTGAAGCAATTCTTAAGCAATATCCAATAACACTGCAACTGCAAATTGTGGATAAATCCAGACATCTAGTTCAATAACACGCACATGATTCCATTCAAAACAACAAACCAAAGACGAACGAAATCAAACAATTTGAAATAAATTATAGAATATTATGTCATCGTATATGTGCAAATGGCTAATTTGATCAACAAAAATGATACTCGATTTTTAAAAAACAAAAAATAAGAAATTGGTAGCATATAAGTGAGTCATGGAATAAAATGCATTTCTGAGTTGCCAAAAGACTTCAGCCACACAAATAAGTAGAGCACAGTTTGCAGCCGTGCGATGTAGCAAAAGGTTTAACAACGGGCAGTTGATATATACAAAAGAGTAGGTTTTTCTTCTGCCACTACACAGTACAAGTTGCTAAGGATGAACATCCGGGGAGGAAAGGTAACAGGCACGATTTTAAGTGAGATGCATTCACGTTGGCCGCCAGCATATCAAAAGCGTGATAGGCGTAGCATCCTGATCAAAGTTAACCTGAAATACAGTTGGACAATATTACCAAAAGAATACACAGAGTAAAAAACTATACAAAATACTGATAAAACTATATTAATAAAGATGAGACATGCAAACTATGAAATCTGAATTGATTAGTTACCAAGGCAAATAAATTGTTCATTTGTTCAACCATAATGTTCATCATTGTGATACACATTTGTTAGAACAGTACCATATATCATAAACTCAAAGGTCAATCATCACAGGACAAAAAAATATTCATGTTTAAAATATGCCATGTAAGCCAACTTAAAATACAATTGAGCATCATGTCTTGAAATCCATATATCCAGTCTACTCATAAGTTTTCTCTTTAGAGAGATGTTAGTTTCCAACCACCCAACAATCTTCACAATCCAAAACAATCAAAAAATCACATCCATGTGCTCATCAGTCACATATATGATTTTTAAGAATCAGACATAAACCAAAATGTGAAGCACTACCATCACATGTTTTCAGTATTAACAAGTGTGCTGTGGTGCAATTCAAATACTTATCTACCATCAAATAAGATATACTAACAATGTACATTCCCCTGTGAAATATGGAATTGCTTTTTATTACTGTGATTAGGAAGAAGCCAACACTGAACCAAAAAATTAATACCTCATTGAACATGTACAATTTTGAAGGGCTATTTTGAAACAACAATTTTTGCAAAAAAGAGAACGAAATAGTAGTGGGCATCATAGGTCACAGTCCATAACTGTTTTGATATGAGATAAAAGACATGTCCCTTAGCAGGTTTGTGTAGGCAAATCGTTAGCGATGTTGCAGACAAAAGTATGTACCACATCTCCCCTATCCAACTAACATATACGACAACTTGAGAAAAGTAGAAATAGATGATAACCCTGAATTACACATGGCTGCTACTGTGAAGGCAAAAGTTCCACGTTCCTACACCAGCACCTAATTATCTTTCTCATCACTGAAAAGAGAGCAAACACAATTGTAGTCAAACATCAAGATGCATATATGTTTGATATATCAAATTATAAAAAAATGGAAAACCTCGACCCCCAACTTGAGAGCTTACAATACATGTAAAGTATATACAAGACGAATTCAGTGCCATTAGCTACGGCTAGAAATAGTCTATGCATAGTCCAAAAGTGCCTTCTAAGCTTGATCTAAGGTAAATAACATGTCCAGTTGAGTACTGGCATGTGACTTTACACTGGTGCTCTCTTTTCTAAATTTATTATTATTATATCTCACTTTAAGATGTCCATTTTTGGTTAGGTGACATCACAAATTCATATAGGCATATGAATATTCGCCTTTCATATACAGCCAGCATACATGTATGGCCTGTAACACCCCAGGTGTTACTTAGGATTTCCACTAAGGACTACACAAGGAAAGCCCACCATCACATGTGACTTAACTTGAGTGAAGGACTTCAAACTTGGAAATCAAGATCCTAAATAAGTGAAACCCATCTTAGATGTCATGCCTTGACTTATCATGCACACATAAGGGGGAGATTTGCCCAAACCCTAATTCAAATCCCTTTGGACAATTGGAGCCCTAGAAGTAAGTATGACCAAAAGGTTATGAAAACCACATGATCATGACTTGGGCCAATTATAAAAGTTGTAGTACACTTAGTACCCTACAAATAATAGTAAGAAAGTGACCCCAAAAAGATTTCAGAAAAACCCCAAAAGGTTCACCAAAGGGTTGAGCATAAAAGAAAAATCAGAATTTTTCTAAGTCCAAAACCAACCCTCTTGCAAAGATCAAACATGTTCACCTTGATCCCAAACTCAAAATCACTTGGCCCAATTGACAAAGTGGCGCCAAAATACCTCTAGAATACCCTGGAAAAGTTGAACCCAACCCTAAGTCGTTTGACATGACTTGGCACAAGTTTTGTCTCGGTTAGGACAGCTAGGATAGAGACAACTTCCCACCCCCATATCTCTCAAACCCGACCATATCTACCCTCGGTACTCACATGGACTAGATAGCTCTAGGTGCAGGGAAGAGATCTCTCACAGGTCTTAGGGCAAGATACACACGTTTTGGCCACTCAACAGAGGGAAGAACAAGGGCAGAAGCAAAGAGCCACGTGTTCGACGCGCTCTGAGCTCGCCAGAGCACGCCCCCGCGTGCCCCCGCGTCGCGTCAAGCCAGGCCAGCGCCGGTCCCCGCGCCCGCGCCTATAAAAGCCACCAGGGACTTCGACCGTACTCACTCGCGTGCGCTCGACCTCACCGGAGCACCAGCTCACCGGCATTGCCCCGCGCACGGTGTGCCCGTGGCCACCCGAGCACCCGCCACCGTAGACCGGCCAGCAGAGCCTCTCCCAGCCGCATCCGACCCTCGGAGTAGACCGTGCATGCCTCGGTGAAGCTCTCCAAGTAAGGAATCGAACTTTGCCTCGCCGGAGAAGCCAGTCCACGGTCGCCGGACTTCACACGACCGCCGGTGAACGTAGACCGAGCTCCACAGTGAGTTGTTCTCCAATTACTTGCACGTGTCGACTCATCAACACCCCGTGAAGCTCCCCGTGCCATTGGATTGACCAGTAGCGCCGTGATTAGGCCGGAGCTCTCGCCGCCGACGAGTTCACCCGCCTGCGCACGTGGACCGGCCGATTCCGGCCACCACCGCCGTCGAGGCATACCTTGCTGTGACCGCCAGGACCTCCCGGAGCCAACCCCGCCCCTCGCCGGACCTCTCTCGCCGCCGGTAAGCCGCACCGCCCTTTTTACTCCCGCGGGTACTATTTAAGTTAGGGGAGGGACCTCGGGGGAGAAGAAGAAAGGGGCAGGGGGTTTTGTGCACTGTCAGCGACTCAAGGGAACAATGGCGCAGGGGTATAACTGAAGGGATGGATTTAGAAAGAACCCAGGGCCTTCGATGCAAAGTGGTTTTTCCCAGAAACCCTTTTTAAATATTCTGATTTAAATCCAAACAGAACTTGAAAAATTCATAACTTCAGTTTGGTTTACCCAAATTGAGTCAAACCAATTTTGCCAGATCCTAAATGAGGTAAACTACTTAGGAAAAATATAAAACCCCTAAGTGTTGCAGAAAACTTTAAAGTTTTGATTTAAATAATTAACTGGTCAAAGCTAAAAGAAATAAGGAAAAATTAGCTACACTACTAGACTAGGGCTAAGAAAATTCAGAGAAGTACTTAATCACTTCCTAACCTGTTTAAAAATAATAAACCCCTCTGTACACCCAATTAAGGTAGAGTTTGCCATTTAAATCATTTTCAGCTTAAAGTTAAAGAAAATATAATAGGTAGTGAAAAATGAAAACCAGGGAGCACCCACATTTATGTTAGCTTACTTATTCAGTATAGTTCACTAGAAAATTTTGTTCGGCCTTTGTTTAGTATAAAAATAAAGAGATACCTTTTATTTTAGGAAAACAAGGAAAACTTAGAAAAACCCTAGAAAAGTAACCCTGAGGAGACATCGCCCCAAACCTTGGGATAGCTAATGTTTTGTTATTATGAACATAGAAAAATTATGAGTTCTGTTGTTTGATATTTTTCAAATAACAAGTATCCCTCTGTGACCACTAAGTATCCCTCTGTGATTTTTGGCACAGAAGCATGTTATTACCTATAGATACCAGTAAAAATGACTCTTAGAACAGAACCCACACCTAGATAAGAGTTGTAGTGCAAAGTGACCCCTTTTGCCCCAACTTTTGTATTTTTGTCCAAGGATTATTCTAATTATTCTGGACCTCAAATTTATAGGACAAACTACAGTGACCAATAGTAAACCACTGTAATTTTTGCAGAATTTTTGGAAAAATTTAAATCACTATTGTAGTTCAAACTCACCCTTAAATCATAATTAGAAAATGAAAAAGGGGAATTAATAGTGGAGATTAAACGAAACCAGCAAAACCCCTTGAATGCCTACTAAAACATTTAAGGAGCAATCCAAGTCTTAATCCACTATGCTTATCTCTAAACAAAAACTCAAACCTAATTTAATAAGCATAAGCCACTAAGAGCCTCTTATCACCAGGAAACCCTAAGTTATTAACTAACTTAGTTTTTCTTCACTTAGCATAATTGATAGTCGCCTAGAGGGGGGGTGAATAGGGCGAAACTGAAATTTACAAAAATAATCACAACTACAAGCCGGGGTTAGCGTTAGAAATATAAACGAGTCCGCGAGAGAGGGTGCAAAACAAATCGCAAGCGAATAAGAGAGTGACACGAGGATTTGTTTTACCGAGGTTCGGTTCTTGCAAACCTACTCCCCGTTGAGGAGGCCACAAAGGCCGGGTCTCTTTCAACCCTTCCCTCTCTCAAACGATCCCACGGATCGAGTGAGCTTTCTCTTCTTCTCAATCAACCGGGAACAAAACTTCCCGCAAGGGCCACCACACAATTGGTGCCTCTTGCCTTGGTTACAATTGAGTGATGATCACAAGAACAAGTGAGAAAGAAAGAAAGCGATCCAAGCGCAAGAGCTCAAAAGAACACAAGCAAATCACTCTCGCTAGTCACTAAAGGCTTGAGTGGAATTGGAGAGGATTTGATCTCTTTTGTTGTGTCTAGAATTGAATGCCTAGCTCTTGTAAGTGGTTGAGAGTTGGAAAACTTGGATGGCAATGAATGTGGGGTGGTTGGGGTATTTATAGCCCCAACCACCAAAAGTGACCGTTGCTGGAACCTGTCTGTTCGATGGCGCACCGGACAGTCCGGTGCACACCGGACGGTCCGGTGCCCCTGCCACGTCACCATTGCCGTTGGATTCTGACCGTTGGAGCTTCTGACTTCTGGGCCCTCCTGGGTGTCCGGTGCACACCGGACAAGTACTGTTTGATGTCCGGTGCACCGGTATGGGCGATCCTGACGTCTGCGCGCGCTGTGCGCGCAATAAATGCACCGCAGGGAGCCGTTGGCGCCGCAGAGAGCCGTTGCTCCGCTGGCACACCGGACAGTCCGGTGCACACCGGACAGTCCGGTGAATTTTAGCGGAGCGGCTGCCGCGCGAACCCGAGGCTGGCGAGTTCCGGAGACCGCGCTTCCTTGGAGCACCGGACATGTCCGGTGCACACCGGACAGTCCGGTGAATTATAGCGCGCCGGCTTCCGAGAATTCCCGAGAGCGAAGAGTTGGAGTTGGAGTCCTCTGGGCGCACCGGACACTGTCCGGTGCACACCGGACAGTCCGGTGCCCCCAGCCAGAGGTGCCTTCGGTTGCCTCGTTGCTCCTTTGTCGAATCCAAAACATGGTCTTTTTATTGGCTAAGTGTGAACCTTTTGCACCTGTATAACTTATACACTTAGAGCAAACTAGTTAGTCCAATATTTGTGTTGGGCAATTCAACCACCAAAATTATTTAGGAACTAGGTGTAAGCCTAATTCCCTTTCAATCTCCCCCGTTTTGGTGATTGATGCCAACACAAACCAAAGCAAATATAGAAGTGCATAATTGAACTAGTTTGCATAAAGTAAGCGCAAAGGTTGCTTGGAATTGAGCCAATATAAATATTTATATGATTCGCATAGATTGTTTCTTTGTATTTGACATATTGGACCTCATTTGCACCATAAGTTTTGTTTTCTTTTGTAAATTCTTTTCAAAGTCATTTTACAAGATAGTCAAAGGTAAATGAATAAGATTTTGCAAAGCATTTTCAAGATTTGAAATTTTCTTCCTTTGTTCAAATGCTTTTCCTTTGACTAAACAAAACTCCCCCTCAAATAAGGTCTCCTCTTAGTGTTCAAGAGGGTTTTAAGACATCAATTTTGAAAATACTAGTTGCTCCCCCTTTAGAACACAAAGAGATACCAATTTTGAAATTTACAAATATAAAATTATCAAATTTATAAAATTAGATGGTGGTGCGGTCCTTTTGCTTTGGGCTCATATTTTCTCCCCCTTTGGCATGAATCGCCAAAAACGGAATCATTAGAGCCCAATGAAGAACTTTCTCCCCCTTTGGTCATGAAATGAATGAGTGAAGGTTATACCAAAGTTGGAGAGATGATGCGGAGCGACGGCGAAGGATGAGTAGTAGAGCGGAGTGGAAGCCTTTGTCTTCGCCGAAGACTCCAATTCCCTTTCAATGTACCTATGACTTGGTTTGGAGTACACTTGAAAACACATTAGTCATAGTACATATAAAAGAGACATGATCAAGGGTATATTAATGAGCTATGTGTGCAAGATTAGCAAAAGAAATTCCTGGAATCAAGAATATTGAGCTCATGCCTAAGTCTGGTAAAGGATTGTTCATCAAGTGGCTTGGTAAAGATATCGGCTAATTGATCTTTAGTGTTAATGTAAGAAATCTCGATATCCCCCTTTTGTTGGTGATTCCGAAGAAAATGATACCGAATGGCTATGTGCTTAGTGCGGCTGTGCTCGACGGGATTGTCGGCCATTTTGATTGCACTCTCATTGTCACATAGCAAAGGGACTTTGGTTAATTTGTAACCGTAGTCCCGCAGGGTTTGCCTCATCCAAAGCAATTGCGCGCAACAATGGCCTGCGGCAATATACTCAGCTTCGGCGGTGGAAAGAGCGACCGAATTTTGCTTCTTTGAAGCCCAAGACACCAAGGATCTTCCCAAGAACTGGCAAGTCCCCGATGTGCTCTTTCTATTAATCCTACACCCCGCCCAATCGGCATCCGAATATCCAATTAAATCAAAAGTGGATCCCCGAGGGTACCAAAGCCCAAACTTAGGAGTATAAGCCAAATATCTCAAGATTCGTTTCACGGCCGTAAGGTGTGATTCCTTAGGGTCGGCTTGGAATCTTGCACACATGCAAACGGAAAGCATTATGTCCGGTCGAGATGCACATAAATAAAGCAATGAACCAATCATCGACCGGTATACCTTTTGATCCACGGACTTACCTCCCGTGTCGAGGTCGAGATGCCCATTTGTTCCCATGGGTGTCTTGATGGGCTTGGCATCCTTCATTCCAAACTTGGTTAGGATATCTTGCGTATACTTCGTTTGGCTAAGGAAGGTGCCCTCTTGGAGTTGCTTGACTTGAAATCCTAAGAAATATTTCAACTCCCCCATCATCGACATCTCGAATTTTTGTGTCATGATCCTACTAAATTCTTCACATGTAGATTTGTTAGTAGACCCAAATATAATATCATCAACATAAATTTGGCATACAAACAAATCATTGTCAAGAGTCTTAGTGAATAAAGTAGGATCGGCCTTGCCGACTTTGAAGCCATTTGCAATAAGGAAATCTCTAAGGCATTCATACCATGCTCTTGGGGCTTGCTTGAGCCCATAAAGCGCCTTAGAGAGCCTATAAACATGGTTAGGATACTTACTGTCTTCAAAGCCGGGAGGTTGCTCAACATAGACCTCCTCCTTGATTGGTCCATTGAGGAAGGCACTCTTCACGTCCATTTGATAAAGCTTGAAGCCATGGTAAGTAGCATAGGCCAATAATATGCGAATTGACTCAAGCCTAGCTACGGGTGCATAGGTTTCACCAAAATCCAAACCTTCGACTTGTGAATATCCCTTGGCCACGAGTCGAGCTTTGTTCCTAGTCACCACACCATGCTCGTCTTGCTTGTTGCGGAAGACCCACTTGGTTCCTACAACATTTTGGTTAGGACGTGGAACTAAGTGCCATACCTCGTTCCTCGTGAAATTGTTGAGCTCCTCTTGCATCGCCATCACCCAATCCGAATCTTGAAGTGCTTCCTCCACCCTGTGTGGCTCAATAGAGGAAACAAAAGAGTAATGTTCACAAAAATGTGCAACACGAGATCGAGTAGTTACCCCCTTATGAATGTCGCCGAGGATGGTGTCGACGGGGTGATCTCGTTGTATTGCTTGGTGGACTCTTGGGTGTGGCGGTCTTTGTGGTTCATCCTCCTTGTCTTCATCATTTGAATCTCCCCCTTGATCGTTGCCGTCATTTTGAGGTGGCTCATCTTCTAGATCTTCTTGTTCATCATCTTGAACCTCATCCTCAATTTGAGTCGGTGGAGATGCTTGTGTCGAGGAGGATGGTTGATCTTGTGCATTTGAAGGCTCTTCGGATTCCTTAGGACACACATCCCCAATGGACATGTTCCTTAGCGCTATGCATGGAGCCTGTTCTTCACCTATATCATCAAGATCAACTTGCTCTACTTGAGAGCCGTTAGTCTCATCAAACACAACGTCACAAGAAACTTCAACAAGTCCTGAGGACTTATTAAAGACTCTATATGCCCTTGTGTTTGAGTCATATCCTAGTAAAAAGCCTTCTACAGTTTTAGGAGCAAATTTAGATTTTCTACCTCTCTTAACAAGAATAAAACATTTGCTACCAAAAACTCTAAAATATGAAATATTGGGCTTTTTACCGGTTAGGAGTTCATAAGATGTCTTCTTGAGGATTCGATGAAGATATAACCGGTTGATGGCGTAGCAGGCGGTGTTGACCGCCTCAGCCCAAAACCGATCCGGTGTCTTGTACTCATCAAGCATGGTCCTTGCCATGTCCAATAGAGTTCGATTCTTCCTCTCCACTACACCATTTTGTTGTGGAGTGTAGGGAGAAGAGAACTCATGCTTGATGCCCTCCTCCTCAAGGAAGCCTTCGATTTGAGAGTTCTTGAACTCCGTCCCATTGTCGCTTCTAATTTTCTTGATCCTTAAGTCGAACTCATTTTGAGCTCGTCTCAAGAATCCTTTTAAGGTCTCTTGGGTTTGTGATTTTTCCTGCAAAAAGAATACCCAAGTGAAGCGAGAATAATCATCCACAATTACAAGACAATACTTACTACCGCCGATGCTTATGTAAGCGATCGGGCCGAATAGATCCATGTGCAGGAGCTCCAGTGGCTTATCGGTAGTCATGATGTTTTTGTGTGGATGATGGACACCAACTTGCTTCCCGGCTTGGCATGCGCTACAAATCCTGTCTTTCTCAAAATGAACATTTGTTAGTCCTAAAATGTGTTCCCCCTTTAGAAGCTTGTGAAGATTCTTCATTCCAACATGGGCTAGTCGGCGGTGCCAGAGCCAACCCAAGTTAGTCTTAGCAATCAAGCAAGTGTCGAGTTCAGCTCTATCAAAATCAACCAGGTATAGCTGACCCTCTAGCACTCCCTTAAATGCTATTGAATCATCACTTCTTCTAAAGACAGTAACACCAGTATCAGTAAAAAGACAGTTGTAGCCCATTTGACATAATTGGGATACGGAAAGCAAATTGTAATCTAAAGAATCTACAAGAAAAACATTGGAAATAGAATGGTCAGGAGATATAGCAATTTTACCCAAACCTTTGACCAAACCTTGATTTCCATCCCCGAATGTGATAGCTCGTTGGGGATCTTGGTTTTTCTCATATGAGGAGAACATCCTTTTCTCCCCTGTCATGTGGTTTGTGCACCCGCTGTCGAGTATCCAACTTGAGCCCCCGGATGCATAAACCTACAAAACAAGTTTAGTTCTTTGTTTTAGGTACCCAAACGGTTTTGGGTCCTTTGGCATTAGATACAAGAATTTTGGGTACCCAAACACAAGTCTTGGAGCCCTTGTGTTTGCCCCCAATAATTTTGGCAACTACCTTGCCGGATTTGTTAGTTAAAACATAAGATGCATCAAAAGTTTTAAATGAAATGGCATGATCATTTGATGCATTAGTAGTTTTCTTTCTAGGCAACTTTGCATGGGTTGGTTGCCTAGATCTAGATGTCTCACCCTTATATATAAAAGCATGATTAGGGCCAGAGTGAGACTTCCTAGAATGAATTTTCCTAATCTTGCTCTCAGGATAGCCGGCAGGGTACAAAATGTAACCCTCGTTAGGGATGAAAACGGTCAGAAACGGTATTTATTCGGTAATCAGTTTTTTCTTTGATTGTGGATAAATAGGATATAGAATATACAATACAAATTTGTATTCTTGTTTTTAACATCTAGCTTGTTAAGATTCATAAAAGGTTAACCTCAAATTCATCCTATATTTTCTCAAATAATAGATATAAATTTCGGTATGGATTCGGAAACAAATTCGGTAATTTTTTCAACTTTTTGTGTTGTAGAGAGCAAATAATACATAAAATAACTTATATAATATTTTATTCATATTTGTACTAATGTGCTTGATAACATAAAAAAAGATCAACATCAAATTTTATATATATCTATTTTAAAATATTAAGTTTGTTCTAACAGTTCGGATTACCACTTTCATCCCTAACCCTCGTTATCCTGAGGCATGGGAGCCTTGCCCTTAACAAAGTTAGATAAGTTCTTTGGAGGGGCATTAATTTTGACATTGTCTCCCTTTTGGAAGCCAATGCCATCCTTAATACCAGGGCGTCTCCCATTATAGAGCATGCTTCTAGCAAGTTTAAATTTTTCATTCTCTAAGTCATGCTCTCTAATCTTAGCATTAAGTTGTGTTATGTGATCATTTTGTTTTTTTAATTAAGGCTAGGTGATCATGGATAGCATCAACATTAATATCTCTACATCTAGTACAAATGGAAATATGGTCAACATTAGATGTAGAGGGTTTGCAAGATTTTAGTTCAACAACCTTAGCATGCAACATATCATTTTTAGCTCTAAGGTCGGAAATGATAGCATCATAATCCTTAGTCTTAGCAATTAATTTCTCATTCTCATTTCTAGGACTAGCAAGAGAAATGTTCAATTCTTCAATCCTAGCAAGCAAATTATCATTATCATTTCTAGGATTTGGAATTGAAACATTGCAAACATGAGAATCAACCTTAGCTAACAAATTAGCATTTTCATTTCTAAGGTTGTCTAAAGTCTCATGACAAGTGCTTAGCTCACTAGACAATTTTTCACATTTTTCTCTTTCTAGAGCATAAGCATTTTTAACCTTAACATGCTTCTTATTTTCTTTAATAAGGAAGTCCTCTTGAGAATCCAAGAGATCATCCTTCTCATGTATAGCACTAATCAATTCATTTAATTTTTCCTTTTGTTGCATGTTGAGGTTAGCAAAAAGAATGCGCAAATTATCTTCTTTATTTTTATCATCATCCTCATCACTAGATGTTTCATATTCAGTGGAGGACCTTGATTTTACCTTCTTTTTGCCGTCCTTGGCCATGAGACACTTGTGGCCGACATTGGGGAAGAGGAGGCCCTTGGTGACGGCGATGTTGGCGGCGTCCTCGTCATCGGAGGAGTCGCTTGAGCTTTCGTCGGAGTCCCACTCCCGACAAACATGGGCATCGCCGCCCTTCTTCTTTTCTTTCCTCTTGCCCTTTTTGTCGTCGCCCCTGTCACTGTCACTAGACATAGGACATTTTGCAATAAAGTGACCGGCCTTACCACACTTGTAGCAAACCTTCTTGGAACGGGATTTGTAGTCCTTCCCCTTCCGTTGCTTGAGGATTTGCCGAAAGCTTTTGATGATTAGGGCCATCTCCTCATTGTCGAGCTTGGAGGCGTCAATCGGTTGTCTACTTGGTGTAGATTCCTCCTTCTTCTCCTCCGTCGCCTTGAAGGCCACCGGTTGCGCCTCGGATGTGGAAGGCTCGTCAAGCTCGTTGATCTTCTTGGAGCCCTTAATCATGCATTCAAAGCTTACAAAATTCCCGATAACTTCCTCGGGGGTCATTAGTGGATATCTAGGATTGCCACGAATTAATTGAACTTGTGTGGGGTTAAGAAAAATAAGGGCTCTTAGAATAACCTTAACCACTTCGTGGTCATCCCATTTTGCGCTCCCGAGGTTGCGCACTTGGTTCACCAAGGTCTTGAGCCGGTTGTACATGTCTTGTGGCTCCTCCCCTTGGCGAAGACGAAAGCGACCGAGCTCCCCCTCGATCGTTTCCCGTTTGGTGATTTTGGTGAGTTCATCACCCTCGTGCGCCGTCTTGAGTAGGTCCCAAATCTCCTTGGCGTTCTTCAACCCTTGTACTTTGTTGTATTCCTCCTTGCTTAGAGAGCCAAGGAGGATGGTTGCGGCTTGGGAGTTGAAGTGCTCGATTTGGGCCACTTCGTCCGTGTCATAGTCCTCATCCCCTACGGATGGTACCTGTACACCATACTCAACAACATCCCATAATCTTTTGTGGAGAGATGTTAGATGAAATCGCATCAAATTACTCCACATAGCATAATCTTCACCATTAAAAGTTGGTGGTTTGCCTAATGGGACGGATAGTAAAGGTGTATGTTTGGGAATGCGAGGGTAGCGTAGGGGAATCTTACTATACTTCTTACGCTCTTGGCGTTTAGAAGTGACGGACGCCGCATCGGAGCCGGAGGTAGATGTCGATGAAGTGTCGGTCTCATAGTAGACCACCTTTCTCATCCTTTTGTGCTTGTCCCCATTCCGATGCGGCTTGTGAGAAGAAGATTTTTCCTTCTTCTCCTTGTGGTGAGAAGAGGAAGATCTTTTCTCCTTCCGCTTGGAGGAGTTCTTCTTCTTCTCCCTTCTCTTGGTGCGGGACTCTTCCGATGAAGTGCTCCCTTGGCTTGTAGTGGGCTTGTCGTCGGTCTCCATCTCCTTCTTGGCATGATCTCCCGACATCACTTCGAGTGGTTAGGCTCTAATGAAGCACCGGGCTCTGATACCAATTGATAGTCGCCTAGAGGGGGGGTGAATAGGGCGAAACTGAAATTTACAAAAATAATCACAACTACAAGCCGGGGTTAGCGTTAGAAATATAAACGAGTCCGCGAGAGAGGGTGCAAAACAAATCGCAAGCGAATAAGAGAGTGACACGAGGATTTGTTTTACCGAGGTTCGGTTCTTGCAAACCTACTCCCCGTTGAGGAGGCCACAAAGGCCGGGTCTCTTTCAACCCTTCCCTCTCTCAAACGATCCCACGGATCGAGTGAGCTTTCTCTTCTTCTCAATCAACCGGGAACAAAACTTCCCGCAAGGGCCACCACACAATTGGTGCCTCTTGCCTTGGTTACAATTGAGTGATGATCACAAGAACAAGTGAGAAAGAAAGAAAGCGATCCAAGCGCAAGAGCTCAAAAGAACACAAGCAAATCACTCTCGCTAGTCACTAAAGGCTTGAGTGGAATTGGAGAGGATTTGATCTCTTTTGTTGTGTCTAGAATTGAATGCCTAGCTCTTGTAAGTGGTTGAGAGTTGGAAAACTTGGATGGCAATGAATGTGGGGTGGTTGGGGTATTTATAGCCCCAACCACCAAAAGTGACCGTTGCTGGAACCTGTCTGTTCGATGGCGCACCGGACAGTCCGGTGCACACCGGACGGTCCGGTGCCCCTGCCACGTCACCATTGCCGTTGGATTCTGACCGTTGGAGCTTCTGACTTCTGGGCCCTCCTGGGTGTCCGGTGCACACCGGACAAGTACTGTTTGATGTCCGGTGCACCGGTATGGGCGATCCTGACGTCTGCGCGCGCTGTGCGCGCAATAAATGCACCGCAGGGAGCCGTTGGCGCCGCAGAGAGCCGTTGCTCCGCTGGCACACCGGACAGTCCGGTGCACACCGGATAGTCCGGTGAATTTTAGCGGAGCGGCTGCCGCGCGAACCCGAGGCTGGCGAGTTCCGGAGACCGCGCTTCCTTGGAGCACCGGACATGTCCGGTGCACACCGGACAGTCCGGTGAATTATAGCGCGCCGGCTTCCGAGAATTCCCGAGAGCGAAGAGTTGGAGTTGGAGTCCTCTGGGCGCACCGGACACTGTCCGGTGCACACCGGACAGTCCGGTGCCCCCAGCCAGAGGTGCCTTCGGTTGCCTCGTTGCTCCTTTGTCGAATCCAAAACATGGTCTTTTTATTGGCTAAGTGTGAACCTTTTGCACCTGTATAACTTATACACTTAGAGCAAACTAGTTAGTCCAATATTTGTGTTGGGCAATTCAACCACCAAAATTATTTAGGAACTAGGTGTAAGCCTAATTCCCTTTCAATAATGATTACTAAATCCTGCATAATCATAGCATACATATTCTTATTTATTGCATTCGATAGATTGTAACCTCGCGGACGGAGAATACATCCTCATGCCAGAGCAAGGAGTTGCTCAGGAGGTAGCCCCGAATCCAGCACCAGAGCCTGCCCTAGCTTTGGAAGGCAAGCCCTGGTTTTATGCATAACCTGTTCTATATGCTATTTTACTACACTTAATGTTTGTAGGCTTGTATTTTGCACTTAAGTGTAGGAGTTGATTGAAACCCTAGTTGCATGAACTCAGGAATCCTTTTTGAGATGGATACTAGTATGCTAGGTCGAGTAGCTGCTTTGCTAATTAGGGATCTCGGTAGAAGTCGAGTGATTTTTCTAGCACTCGCGCGAGGTCAGGAATTGGTTGTACCCACTTTCATATCATATCGGTGTTGGTCTGTGGACACGGATCCATGGGGATGCGTGGTCTACGAGATGAAATTGGAATAAGGATTAACGTGCGGATACCTGTGTCAAGCGTTTGAATGTACTAAGCACATGCCGAGAAATATGGTAAATCGGTAAGCCTAGTACCTGATTGAACATGCCAGCGGACATATCCCCTCACGCGACCTGAGACGTGGTCTCCCATTCCGGTTATGATGGGTACAAGTGCGGTCACTGCACGACGGCAGTCGGGGTCAGTGAGGCATTGTACGCCAAGGCGGTGAGCCCTGATCTGCTGCCAGGGAATCGATGGGGACGGTTGATGTGTGTGGGGACGGAGTGCCTCGCCATGTCGTGTGTTTAGGTTTACCTTGCAAGGATAAAAACTCGGTTCGAATCGTCTGCTTCTCGCAGCTAATGAGACTGCTTGATCCATTGTACTGCATTGAGTAACAAGTGGAAATGTGATGTTTCGGCAAAAAGATATTGGACTGCTAATTTGCTTGATACCATGATTGAGTAGATAGTACACGATTAGTCTTAAGAGAGTCACACTAAAACCTGCAAAAGCTAAAACTTGATTTTTAGATTCAGTTAGTGCTTTTGGCAACCAAACCCCCTGGCCAAACAGCTGCATGTCTAGAGGTAGAGGAGTAGACTCCTCACACCGGGTAAGTATAGCTGAGTATTAGTATACTCAGCCTTGCTTGTGGCATAATTTTACAGGTTCTATGGAGGACATGGTTGCTAGAGTGACTTGGCCGTCCACCTTGCCACCGGGTTGGACAGTCGAGTGGGACCCTACCTCGGCAAAGGAGGAGCACGAGGAGTGATGGGACAGGCTTCCCCATCTCTCTTTTTATTTATCGCTAGTTTTATTCCGCTGCATTCCGAACAATGATGACTACTTTTGCTAAACTCCGATGATGATGTAATAAATTTAATACTCTTCAATGTATGGTTTTATGCTTTATTGTATTTGCTCTGTGCCTCACCATCGAGTGAGTACGTGGTACTTGATCCTGTTAGTGGCCTCGTCGGACTAGATCCGAGGGACTGACGTGTTATTCCTATTTAAGTGTGGTCTAGCCTCTAAGGCGGGACTTAGGCACTTAAGTTGGAATAATTCGGGCGGTTCCGCCATAGCTGGTATCGGAGCTCGTACCACCACAGAGGAATCAATAAACTGTAAATACCATCCTTTTTCAAAGTAAAACTTGTTAGAAATAAAGGTTGGATAGATAGTCAGGACGATGAGGATAGACGTAGGACATGAAGCCTTAGGATAATGGAGGGGTAGATAGGTGGCTATTTGAATAGGCCCTACCGACTATTATAAGGGATGGGAAATTCTTTCCTATTCCCCCTAAGTTGGAATGAGGTCGCCTAGGACGAGCATGCGTGCATCCTTACTTAAAATACTTGATAATTGGATAGGAACCTTAATGCACTATAATAACAGACTAAGTACACCCAGTGCCATTGTCGTAGTCATAGAAAGGCTGAGTTTGATCCCTTTTTATTTTATAATTCCTTTTCTTTTTACTTACGCTTAACCGTACACAGATGACTTCTCACGGATCCACGGATGAAGGGAATGCACAGTCCCACACTGATGGGCTTGCACGAGAGGGTTTCCCCCGTATCTTGTGGGAGGTACTTCAGGGAGCTGGTTACACGACGCCTCCCCAGTATGCGGTGCGGCTATTCGAGAAGCACCGAGTGCCCCGCTGTAGGGTGAGGATGACCCTGGAGCCTCATCCCCTATAGCCAGGCTGGCGTTCGTTGGATTCAGAGTCATTTGGATACAGGGCTGAGGATACCATCGAGGCGATTGCTCTTCACGGACTAACCACCTTCTATGGATTCCACCCTTGGAGCTGTCCACTCATCCCATTGGTTTGTTCCCCGCGGAGAAGGAGGACGACCCAATGTGGAAGGACCGAGTGGAGCATGCCAAGGATATATGGGCTATCTACCCAGGTCAGACTGCTCACTTGACGGTGCGGTGCATGAATGCCCTGTATCGTCTACAAGTGATGCGAGGAGAGACAATGTCCCATCTGATGGCATTGTTGGAGGCTACCAAGATCACCTTGGATAACAGGGAAGAACTTGTGGTAGACTTGTCCACTGAGATGGTGGAAAAAGACCTACAAGTGGAACAATTGTCAAATGAGATCCAAGAGCTTGAGGAATTAGTGGGAACCAGGGAGAACACCATCGAGGTTCTTGAGGACCAGTTAATCAACACTCAGCAGCAACTCGCAGAGGCTAACCAGCATCTGGATATGCACCACCAGGAGATCCAGGATATGGAGGCCAACGAGGATGTCGACATCGAGGGAGGAGAGGAACCTGCCTCCAGCTTGGACACTGCTGGCTCAGGGAGACCACCTTCCCCCGAGTCGAGCGTTGCCTCGTTTGCTCACTAGGTCGCAGAGATAGAGTTAGAAGTCTGTGACGGTAGAACTCCTCGAGGCTAGCTTAGCTTTTGCACCCTTGGGGTACTAGGCTAGATAGAGTTGAGTCTTTTGAGTTAGTGATGTAATCATGACAAACTCTTTTGGAAATGTGGGTGATGAATGATGTCAGCTTTAATTTAAGAAGCAAAGTTTATGCCATGTGGAATCTTTTATAACCATGCAAGAATTTATTGGTTTTACCCCTTTAACTCCTTCACCACAATTTAACATTGAACCTCGAAAACATAATATTGAGAATATCCATGATTTTTCAGATGGCAGGAAGAGCGCGTCGTGGACAGAATGAGCGCATTCCTCCACCACCGCCACCGCCTCCTACTCTGCAAGAGCTGATGGCTCAGCAGAACGAGATTCTGCGACAGCTGGCACAGCGTCAGCCGCAACCTCAGCATTATGGTGGTGGTGATCATCAGCGACACCCTGCAGCAGCCACTTATCAGGAGTTCCTCAGTACCCAGCCACCGTTATTCACCAGGGCAGATGATCCACTTGATGCTGATGTATGGCTTAGGGTAGTGGAATCCAAATTCCCACTACTCAATGGAGTTTGTTCAGAGGTGACTAAGGTCAGGTTTGCCACCCAGCAGCTTCGCGGACCCACGCGGACATGGTGGGACCATTTTCTTGCTATGCAGCCAGTTGACCATGAGGTGGAATGGAGAGAGTTCAAGGCAGCTTTCAGGGGGCATCATATACTAGCAGGCATTATGGACCGCAAGCTCAATGAGTTTCTGGCACTCACTCAGGGGAATCGGACAGTGTTACAGTATGCTCACGCCTTCAATGACCTGTGCCAGTATGCCGGATATCATGCAGACACCGATGAGAAGAAGAGGGACAGGTTCAGGAGGGGGCTCAGCACTAAGCTCCGCGACCGTCTCAACATAGTCAGGGCCAACAGGTATAATGAGTTAGTCAACATGGTCATTTCTCAGGAAGACTGTATCACAGCCCGTCAGGCAGAGAAGAAGAGGAAGACCCCTGTGGCAGGGCCTTTAGCCCAGCCACAACGCTTTAGGATTGTCTCTGACATTCAGAACAGGGGACCTCAGCAGCAGCAAGGACGTTGGGTGATCCGACCATAGCAGCAGCAGGCACCTAACCGCGCCCAGTTTCCAGTTCAGAAGAACAATCAGCCACAGCAGCAGCAGTACCGTCAGACCAATGACAACAGGTGTTTCACTTGTGGTAACACTGGGCATTATGCCAAGAATTGCCCTAGAAATCAGCAGAGGCAGGGACAGAATGCCAACCAGAATCAAGGCAAGAGGCAGAAGGTGCAAGTGAGACAAGGCAAACTGAACTTCACCACCATGTCTGACATTCCAGAAGGAGCACCCGTCATGACTGGTATCTTTTCAGTTTTGAATTATCCTGCAATTATTCTTTTTGATTCTGGTGCATCACATAGTTTTATCAGTGCAAAATTTAGTGCCAAATGTCAGCTACCCTTCCATCACACTAATGGGGGTATTACAATTTCAACACCAGGAGGCAGGGTTGCCACCTATCAAATCAACAAGAATGTGCCTATAAAGTTTGGTAGTTTGATAATCAAAACCAACCTCCTCATTTTGGGTTTGGATAGCGTGGATATCATTTTGGGAACTGACTGGTTAATCAAACATCAGGCAGTGATTGATATTGCAGCAAGGGCCATTGAAGTGCACTCGCCTACTTGTGGTGAAACCACATTATTTCTGCCCGATCAGGGTTGTACTCGTTCCTGTGCCTTCGTTACGATGGAATCCCCGGTCGAGAGGATCCCAGTGGTCTGTGACTATCCAGATGTTTTTCCTGACGAATTGCCAGAAATGCCACCTGATAGAGACATAGAGTTCGTAATTGAATTACAACCCGGAACTGCACCTATATCCAAAAGACCATATAGGATGCCTCCAGCAGAGTTAGCAGAGTTGAAAAAGCAGTTGCAAGAATTGTTGGACAAGGGATTTATCCGCCCAAGTACTTCACCCTGGGGATGCCCAACCTTATTTGTGAAAAAGAAAGACGAGAGTTTGAGAATGTGTGTCGATTACCGCCCTCTCAATGTGGTGACCATCAAAAACAAATACCCACTGCCCCGCATTGATGTTTTGTTTGATCAGTTGGTAGGAGCCAAAGTGTTCTCCAAGATAGACCTTCGCTCGGGTTACCATCAGATCAAGATCCGTGCCAGTGATATTCCCAAGATGGCTTTCTCTACCAGATATGGGCTTTATGAGTTTTTGGTGATGTCTTTTGGGCTGACCAATGCCCCGGCTTATTTCATGTATCTGATGAACTCAGTGTTCATGCCAGAGCTGGACAAATTTGTGGTGGTTTTCATTGATGACATTCTGGTGTATTCCAAGAATGAAGCCGAGCACACTAAGCATTTGCATACCGTACTTCAGAGACTGCATGACCATAAGTTGTATGCTAAATTGTCCAAATGTGAATTCTGGCTGAAGGAAATAAAATTTTTGGGTCACACAATTTCTCAGGATGGGATATCAGTTGATCCTGAGAAGGTACAAGAAGTAATGAATTGGGAACCTCCTACTATAGTGCGGCAGATTCGGAGCTTTCTGGGATTGGTAGGGTATTATCGACGATTTATTCTGGATTTCTCCAGAATTGTCAAGCCAATGACTGAACTGTTGAAGAAGGGAGTCAAGTATGAATGGAGCCAGAAGTGTGAGGATGCCTTTCATACACTAAGGCAGCATTTGACAACAGCATCAGTGCTAGCTCAACCTGACAACACCAAACCATTTGAGGTTTATTGTGATGCTTCCGGTACTGGATTGGGATGTGTCTTAATGCAAGACAACAGAGTCATTGCTTATGCCTCCCGAGCACTCAGACCCCATGAGCAGAACTACCCCACACATGACCTAAAGTTAGCAGCTGTAGTTCATGCTCTCAAGAATTGGAGACATTACTTGATGGGAGCTCACTGTAATATTTACACTGATCACAAGAGTCTCAAATACATCTTCACCCAGGCTGATCTTAGTATGAGGCAGAGAAGATGGTTAGAGCTAATCAAGGACTATGATTTGGAAGTGCATTACCATCCTGGCAAGGCCAATGTTGTGGCAGATGCCTTGAGCAGGAAAGCCTAGTGTAATTGTATGAACATGGATGCAAGAGTAACCACCCTATGTGATGAGCTGTGCAAGCTGAACCTAGAAGTCTTTTCCTCCGGTTCTTTGAGTTATATTTCAGTGGAGCCCACCTTGCATGAGCAGATAGTCATGGCACAAATTGGTGACAAGGGTGTTCAAGTCATTAAGGAAATGATCAAACTAAAGGTGGACAAATACAAATGCTTCCGTCAGGATAGCAAAGGAATTCTATGGTTTGGAGACCGACTGGTTGTCCCCAAGAACCCCGAACTCAGAAAGAAGATATTGGATGAAGCTCACCTATCCAAATTCTCCATGCACCCCGACAGCAACAAGATGTATCATGATCTCAGATCCTTGTACTGGTGGACCAGAATGAAGAGGGAAATTGCTAAGTATACATCCGAATGTGACACCTGCCAGAGAGTCAAGGCCAGTCATTTGAAGGGAGCAGGCACCTTGCAGCCCCTCCCCATACCATCTTGGAAGTGGGAGGACATTTGCATGGACTTCATTGTGGGATTGCCCAATACCTCCCGGCACCATGATTCTATCTAGGTCATTGTGGATAGGTTGACCAAAACAGCTCATTTCTTGCCAGTACATACCACCCACAAGACAGAGAAATATGCAAAAATCTATGTTGATCAAATAGTGCGTTTGCATGGAATTTCGAAGACTATTGTATCCGACAGAGGAGCACTGTTTGTGGCACACTTTTGGGAGCAGCTCCAAGAATCACTTGGGACCCGTGCAATAAGAAGCTCAGCATACCATCCGCAGACTGATGGTCAGACAGAAAGAGTGAATCAGATTTTGAAAGATACGTTGAGGGCATGTGTGCTACACTATGGAAAGGATTGGGACAAGTGTCTTTCCTTGGCAGAGTTCTCTTATAATAACAGCTACTAGTCCAGTCTAAAGATGACACCTTTTGAGGCCTTGCATGGGAGAAGGTGTAGGACACCACTAAATTGGTCTCAAGCAGGAGAGAGGGAAATTTTTGGACCAGACTTGGTACTTGAAGCAGAGGAAAAGGTCAGAGTTATAAAGAAGAACCTAGAAGCTGCTCAGGCCAGGCAAAGGAGCTATCATGACAAGAGAAGGAAACCTCTACAGTTTGAAGTGGGAGATCATGTTTACCTTAAGGTGTCACCCACCAAAGGTGTTCAGAGGTTTGGAATCAAGGGCAAGTTAGCTCCTCGCTACATTGGACCCTATGAGATCAAAGCAAATTGTGGACCTGTAGCATATCAATTGGAGTTATCACCCCATATGTCAGCAGTTCATGATGTGTTTCACGTATCTCAGCTACGGAAGTGTGTCCGCTTACCCACTGAAGTACTGCCTGAACTGGAAATTGAGATAGAACCAGACTTGTCCTATCAAGAGCACCCCGTTAAGGTATTGGATCAAAAGGAGAGATCAATGCGGGCAAGGTCGATCAGAATGTATAAGGTTCAGTGGAGTCATCACTCAGTGGAAGAAGCTACATGGGAGACCGAGGATTTTCTACGTTCTCGCTTCCCCGACTTTCTGCCCAAAGGAGTCGGTACGTAATCCAAAACCCCACCCCACCTGCCCTTTGAATCTAAATATAAGAAAAACTTAGATGTTAAAGGTATAGTAAGCTTTAAAAATGACTCAAAAAGGACTTCCTTCTGAAGTTGCAAAGAGGATGACATTTGAAGAGCAGTTAACTAGAGAAACTTGGACAAAGGAAGAAGCAACACACCAGCACACCTTCATGGCACCCCTCCAAGGGACTCTACCTAAATCTCGGGATGAGATTCCTTTAAGGGGGAGGGCTGTAACACCCCAGGTGTTACTTAGGATTTCCACTAAGGACTACACAAGGAAAGCCCACCATCACATGTGACTTAACTTGAGTGAAGGACTTCAAACTTGGAAATCAAGATCCTAAATAAGTGCAACCCATCTTAGATGTCATGCCTTGACTTATCATGCACACATAAGGGGAGATTTGCCCAAACCCTAATTCAAATCCCTTTGGACAATTGGAGCCCTAGAAGTAAGTATGACCAAAAGGTTATGAAAACCACATGATCATGACTTGGGCCAATTATAAAAGTTGTAGTACACTTAATACCCTACAAATAATAGTAAGAAAGTGACCCCAAAAAGATTTCAGAAAAACCCCAAAAGGTTCACCAAAGGGTTGAGCATAAAAGAAAAATCAGAATTTTTCTAAGTCCAAAACCAACCCTCTTGCAAAGATCAAACATGTTCACCTTGATCCCAAACTCAAAATCACTTGGCCCAATTGACAAAGTGGCGCCAAAATACCTCTAGGATACCCTGGAAAAGTTTGAACCCAACCCTAAGTCGTTTGACATGACTTGGCACAAGTTTTGTCTCGGTTAGGACAGCTAGGATAGAGACAACTTCCCACCCCCATATCTCTCAAACCCGACCATATCTACCCTCGGTACTCACATGAACTAGATAGCTCTAGGTGCAGGGAAGAGATCTCTCACAGGTCTTAGGGCAAGATACGCACGTTTTGGCCACTCAACAGAGGGAAGAACAAGGGCAGAAGCAAAGAGCCACGTGTTCAACGCGGTCTGAGCTCGCCAGAGCACACCCCCGCGTGCCTCCGCGTCGCGCCAAGCCAGGCCAGCGTCGTTGCCCACGCCTATAAAAGCCACCAGGGACTTCGACCGTACTCACTCGCGCGCGCTCGACCTCACCGGAGCACCAGCTCACCGACATTGCCCCGCGCACGGTGTGCCCGCGGCCACCCGAGCACCCGCCACCGTAGACCAGCCAGCAGAGCCTCTCCCAGCCGCATCCGACCCTCGGAGTAGACCGTGCATGCCTCGGTGAAGCTCTCCGAGCAAGGAATCGAACTTTGTCTCACCGGAGAAGCCAGTCCACGGTCGCTGGACTTCACACGACCGCCGGTGAACGTAGACCGAGCTCCACGGTGAGTTGTTCTCCAATTCCTTGCATGTGTCAACTCATCAACACCCCGTGAAGCTCCCCATGCCATTGGATTGACCAGTAGCGCCGTTATTAGGCCGGAGCTCTCGCCGCCGACGAGTTCACCCGCCTGCGCACGTGGACCGACCGATTCCAGCCACCACCGTCGTCGAGCCGTACCTCGCTGTGACCGCCAGGACCTCCCGGAGCCAACCCCGCCCCTCGCCGGACCTCTCTCGCCGCCGGTAAGCCGTGCCACCCTTTTTACTCCCGCGGGTACTATTTAAGTTAGGGGAGGGACCTCGGGGGAGAAGAAGAAAGGGGCAGGGGGTTTTGTGCACTGTCAGCGACTCAAGGGAATAGTGGCGCAGGGGTATAACTGAAGGGATGGATTTAGAAAGAACCTAGGGCCTTCGATGCAAAGTGGTTTTCCCAGAAACCCTTTTTAAATATTCTGATTTAAATCCAAACAGAACTTGAAAAATTCATAACTTCAGTTTGGTTTACCCAAATCGAGTCAAACCAATTTTGCCAGACCCTAAATGAGGTAAACTACTTAGAAAAAATATAAAACCCCTAAGTGTTGCAGAAAACTTTAAAGTTTTGATTTAAATAATTAACTAGTCAAAGCTAAAAGAAATAAGGAAAAATTAGCTACACTACTAGACTGGGGTTAAGAAAATTCATAGAAGTACTTAATCACTTCTTAACCTGTTTAAAAATAATAAACCCCTCTGTACACCCAATTAAGGTAGAGTTTGCCATTTAAATCATTTTCAGCTTAAAGTTAAAGAAAATATAATAGGTAGTGAAAAATGAAAACCAGGGAGCACCCACATTTTTGTTAGCTTACTTATTCAGTATGGTTCACTAGAAATTTTTGATCTTGACCTTTGTTTAGTATAAAAATAAAGAGATACCTTTTATTTTAGGAAAACAAGGAAAACTTAGAAAAACCCTAGAAAAATAACCCTGAGGAGACATCACCCCAAACCTTGGGATAGCTAATGTTTTGTTATTATGAACATAGAAAAATTATGAGTTCTGTTGTTTGATATTTTTCAAATAACAAGTTAGTTGTAAGTGTCTTTTTAGCATTAAACTTTAGAAAATCATAACTAAATAACCACTAAGTAGCCCTCTGTGATTTTTGGCACAGAAGCATGTTATTACCTATAGATACCAGTAAAAATGACTCTTAGAACAGAACCCACCCCTAGATAAGAGTTGTAGTGCAAAGTGACCCCTTTTCCCCAACTTTTGTATTTTTGTCTAGGGATTATTCTAATTATTCTAGAGCTCAAATTTATAGGACAAACTAAAGTGACCAATAGTAAACCAATGTAATTTTTGCAGAATTTTTGGAAAAATTTAAATCACTATTGTAGTTCAAACCCACCCTTAAATCATAATTAGAAAATGAAAAAGGGGAATTAATAGTGGAGACTAAACCAAACCAGCAAAACCCCTTGAATGCCTACTAAAACATTTAAGGAGCAATCCAAGTCTTAATCCACTATGCTTATCTCTAAACAAAAACTCAAACCTAATTTAATAAGCATAAGCCACTAAGAGCCTCTTATCACCATAAAACCCTAAGTTATTAACTAACTTAGTTTTTCTTCACTTAGCACAATGATTACTAAATCCTGCATAATCATAGCATACATATTCTTATTTATTGCTTTTAATAGATTGTAACCTCGCGGGCGGAGAATACATCCTCGTGCCAGAGCAAGGAGTTGCTCAGGAGGTAGCCCGAGATCCAGCACCAGAGCCTGGCCCAGAGGATCTGCCTGCCCCAGCTTTGGAAGGCAAGCCCCGGTTTTATGCATAACCTGTTCTATATGCTATTTTACTACACTTAATGTTTGTAGGCTTGTATTGTGCACTTAAGTGTAGGAGTTGATTGAAACCCTAGTTGCATGAACTCAGGAATCCTTTTTGAGATGGATACTAGTATGCTAGGTCGAGTAGCTGCTTTGCTAATTAGGAATCTCGGTAGAAGTCGAGTGATTTTTCTAGCAGTCGCGCGAGGTCAGGAATTGGTTGTACCCACTTTCATATCATATCGGTGTTGGTCTGTGGACACGGATCCATGGGGATGCGTGGTCTACGAGATGAAATTGGAATAAGGATTAACGTGCGAATACCTGTGTCAAGCGTTTGAATGTACTAAGCACATGCCGAGAAATATGGTAAATCGGTAAGCCTAGTACCTGATTGAACCTGCCAGCGGACATATCCCCTCACGCGAGCTAAGACGTGGTCTCCCATTCCGGTTATGGTGGGTACAAGTGTGGTCACTGCACGACGGCAGTCGGGGTCTGTGAGGCATTGTACGCCAAGGCGGTGAGCCCTGATCTGCTGCCAGGGAATCGATGGGGACGGTTGATGTGTGTGGGGACGGAGTGCCTCACCATGTCGTGTGTTTAGGTTTACCTTGCAAGGATAAAAACTCGGTTCGAATTGTCTGCTTCTCGCAGCTAATGAGACTGCTTGATCCATTGTACTGCATTGAGTAACAAGTGGAAATGTGATGTTTCGGCAAAAAGATATTGGACTGCTAATTTGCTTGATACCATGATTGAGTAGATAGCACACGATTAGTCTTAAGAGAGTCACACTAAAACCTGCAAAAGCTAAAACTTGATTTTTAGACTCAGCTAGTGCTTTTGGCAACCAAACCCCCCGGCCAAACAGCTGCATGTCTAGAGGTAGAGGAGTAGACTCCTCACACCGGGTAAGTCTAGCTGAGTATTAGTATACTCAGCCTTGCTTGTGGCATAATTTTACAGGTTCTCTGGAGGACATGGTTGCTGGAGTGACTTGGCCGTCCACCTTGCCACCGGGTTGGACAGTCGAGTGGGACCCTACCTCGGCAAAGGAGGAGCACGAGGAGTGATGGGACAGGCTTCCCCATCTCTCAATTTATTTATCGCTAGTTTTATTCCGCTGCATTCCGAACAATGATGACTACTTTTGCTAAACTCCAATGATGATGTAATAAATTTAATACTCCTTAATGTATGGTTTTATGCTTTATTGTATTTGCTCTGTGCCTCACCATCGAGTGAGTACGTGGTACTTGATCCTGTTAGTGGCCTCGTCGGACTAGATCCGAGGGACTGACGTGTTATTCCTATTTAAGTGTGGTCTAGCCTCTAAGGCGGGACTTAGGCACTTAATTTGGAATAATTCGGGCGGTTCCGCCACATGGCCTATTGTTTTGTCAGATTCAAAAATTTCAGTCATTTGAATTAGCTCATCAAAATGTCCATGTGGAGCATCAGATGCAGATTGAGTGGTTAGAAGAGATTGTTGGTAAAGAATGAAGGATAGCTCATTGCTAATTTAGCCTAGCTGAAAGCTCATGAATTTCAAAGAAAATGTAACGAAGCATATCATCTAATGGAAACTCATGAGTTGTAATAATCAGAGCTCAAACAACCTGACCTGGATCCACCAACACCACCTCCACTAGATTGACTAATGCTTCCTTCCCCATCGTCAGCAACGAACAATTTTTTCGCTATTGATTTGCCAGGTGAAGAGCATGATCTACAAGTTTTAGTGGATTAAATCAAAGCTGTAGTAACACACAATATGCACAAGAAAGAAGCATAACTTTTGCTATCGAGACTCGCCTCTTCCTAGTTGTTGAGGACTGAGTAGTCACATGCCCAGTGTCTCCAGCGTCAACGGTTTCCTGCATCAAGGTAGAGAATAAACCACACATGCTGCAACATACTATTTATGTAGGCAGTTGGAACACGTACCAAATACTTTGTAGTGGTGACGCTACCCTAAGGCGTCAAAGGTGTCAGAGGTGAAGACAAGGTGTATGTCTTGTGAGGAGTGTCTTCCATGTTGCTGCTTGCACCTTGTGAGAACATAAGCGAATACTGGTGTGTACCTGCGGTTGATGTTGAAATGTCAACATTTTGATTGCTTAGTTCCTTTACAGTAGCATTGACCTGGAAGCAGACGTTTCCAGAGTTAATTGTGTGCCCAGAGAAGCTAACGTTCCAAATGAACGTCCTTTCAAGCAGCTTTGTGATTGCATCTGGAATGAAGCCTGATGGAGTGTTCGCTATGAGCATATCGCAAGGCCTTTTGACAATTCTTTGAGCCATGCATCCAAAGAGAATGAAGTCTGTGTCAGCTGTCTCGTCTCCTGCAGTGACAAGTATTTTATACCTGAAATAAGAGGTTTCAACGACTTAGTGTGGTTAACATAGTAGTCTTGTAAGTCCCAAAGGAATCAATATGTAAACAAGAAAACATTGACATAAAGAAGGTAGAAAGTTTTTGTGCTGTTGGGGGCTGAGGGGTGATAGAGAGTCTAGTATATGAACTTGTTGTACAGATTCATGTCATGTTTGATGCACATAAAACTGGTACACTGAGTTGATGAAGGGAAGAGTGCTGCTCAATCCGAGGACATGTGATCTTACCTTTGGACGGGCATAGCAATGTTAGCGCAATCACAGTTTGTGCATTTGTAAGAGTCTCCATGAGTGACAGCTGTGCAGGCGCATTTTCTGCACGAGTTATACCACCACTTGCTGTCAACTTTTCTTATAGTGACTGTAACCAAGAACTCCTTTCCCTGCATGGAAAATAAGGAAAGAGGCAATGTCAAATAAACTTGTTATGCTGAAACCTAAATGGTTGTAACTCCAGTCTGCCTCTAATAGAAAAATGCGGGTTCAATGGCATTTTTTGGGAGATAAATGTTTGTAGCAGTAATAATCCAAGTGGGCAAATAATTTGCATAGCTGCTTGAATTGAAAAATAGAGTTGCCTTACTTAAATTGAAAATTCTTGGGTTATAAGCAATTGAAGAGTTGGTGCATTGCTGCCTTTTTCCATCTAAGTGTCATAGGACGGACATGATTATTGGTCGTGTGACCAACTTCTTTTGTACATGCCATTCAATGATATTCAATCTCGTAGGTCATAGAAATAAAATAAAGAACTGCAGTAAAACACTATGTACAAAACTAATTTATATTGACTGGAAATCTGGAGCACCAAGTATGAAGTAATCTTATGCATTATGTTATATTTGGAAGCTATTGACCGCATAATAGAATAGGTACTGGGTATGTCATGTACCTTGTTTTCAAAGGGATGGAGATACTTGATATACGACACCTTTTGCTCCTCGGCAACAGGAGATATAAGCTGGCTTGAAGTAACAGTTGCATTCCACTTCACTGGTTTATGATCACCGCGTGCGCTGGTTTGCATTGTATTTGTAGAAGCATTCCGTTAGAAAAAGGCAAGAGCAGGCAACAAGTGCATATATTTTATAGCAAGAGGATAGCATTACTTGGACATAAGGGTTTCTGCCTCAGGAATGGATGGATTGATGTACCACTTACATGGTGAGCTTCCAGTTAGACAAAGCCCATCTAAAAACGGGCAGAAAGTATAAATGTATGGGAGTCGGAAAAAGACTAAGTGTTACGTGAATATACCTACATATTTTTTGATGAGTGTGCCAACAAATAGCACAATCTGTGGGGAATTCTGCCCATTTTCATATATGCGCTCTCCTGGGAATAGGGTGGCTTGGGCACCCCACAGCACAACATTGACCGAAGCACCTCTGTTGTTTCCAGTTGGAGTATGGAACATGAGTTACAAACAATGTATATGTAAGACAACGCCAAAAGACATACCATACATCTAGCAGAACACAAGGTAAGAACAACCATGTAGTCCAAACCTGCACTGCATATGGAAATGTTCCTCTTCAAGCTGGAAGCTTGTTGTCCTTTGGAGCGATGTGGCGAAACATTCGAGACTGAAGTAACTATCCCAATGGTATCTGCTTTCAAACGAGCAGTATATACAATATTAGCAAAGAAAAACAAGCGTCTTAAGTATATAGGTAACAATGTTTACCTGTATAGTAGTCTTTATGGTCGATGCGCGAATGGATCTGCTCTATGTGAGTGAGGGAGTAGGTAAGCGTAAAAAATGCAGGAGGAATCTCAATAACCTGCTCTAACTTTGTCCAATTCGTGAAGGTAATCATGATATCATTTGGAACTGGCTTGTACAAGTTGTTCGATGCTCGAACTCGAAAGTATGTCATGTTGTACGCGCTGCCTTCTTTTATGAGTGGCCTGAATTTCTCTATGAAGGGTGGGTATATCGTAGCATGTATGCTATTTCCCTGGATATAGAAAGATGTAGATTCAACTTTAGTAAGAGTAGAAACAATTCAGCTAGTAAAAAGAAGGCACATTAGGCTCTCTATTATCATATTAAGGGGAAAAACATCGCTGAAGCAAACTGGTGAGATGCAACAATAAGCTGGTAGAGGTTGTTGCTACTTTACCTCTTCGTCGAGCAACACCATATCACAGTGTAGCAGCCTTGCATCATCCTGAGGATCAGAAAAGTCCCAAAATCGAGAAACACGGACGCATATCGTCACAGATAAGTTCCCACACCGCAGGCTTGGAATCAACACGTCTCCCATCTGCAGTGTTGACCCAAAAAATGGCATAAACATTAGAGAATACAGCAGCAGGGAAGTAGACAAGGCTGGTATCCATATTGCATATTAGTAGAACAATTTTACCTCAAAGCAAAAGGACTGTACACGCAACAAGAAAAAATGAAGATAACAAGCATGAAAAGAGACACAATCGTTTGAGTAGCAGCAGCGCTGGAGTATTTACATATCATTGCTATGTACAACACAAAAGATGTATAAAAAATTAGGTGGCTAGGATGGCAGCCGCTTCAGCGACAGCGAGGACTTCGTGGTACACCACATTTTGAGTCTATACCCCGCACGAACCGTCCTCATTCTCAATCAGGATTCTAAGGCCACCTTTGGATGTAGTCTTAGATACGACCACATAAAGTTGTCCATGAGTGAAGACCAGTTTCTTGAGGTAAAGCCCAACCCTGGACAGGGTTTGTCCTTGGCTCTTATTAGTTGTCACTGTATAGCATACTCGTACTGGGAATTGCCTTCTCTGGAGTGTGAACGACCATTTTACATCAGTAGTATTGAGGGTTATTCTTGGTATTAAAACCGCAGCACCCACATTAGAGCCTGTGAGAGCAATGCATCTCAATATACGTTGTCCAGGCTCGGTAACGAGTAGTCGTGTACCATTACAGAGGCCCATGCTTTGATTAAGGTTTCTCAACAACATAATTATGACACCCTTTTTCAGCATAAGCTCGTGAGATGGGAAATTGTTTGCATTAATCGAATTTAAGAATTCAGTAGGATAGAGCACATCGAAATCTGGTATTCTTTCTGATGATTTTGATATAATATCACAACTAAGGTAGCGCACGGTTTCCCCAGGCACAAGCGAAACAACGTAGTTATTAATATCATCGACTGTAGCATTGTTTGGGCATATAATGGCACGCGAGGCTAGATATGTTGGTTTATCGTAATTCATAAAGAAATCTAGGTATACTTCAGATACAATCGCGGCTATTTTATCATTGTTAGTTTGGACAAGCAAGTCATCGGGAATTGTGATCCATGTGGGTTCACGATCACCAGTCCTTTTTTCGGCAGGAAGTGTACCATCACCTATAGATAGAACCCATTTACCAAAAGATATGAGGTCATTACGATCATTTTCTTCCAAGGAGGGGCCAAGAAGGTGCATGTTCGTGCATAATTTGAGGAGGACAACGTACTGCCACAACTTCAAATTCGTAATTGATGCATTAACTATGGAAGACCGTGAGCTCTTTCGTATGACAGGTAAAATCTGACGGAAATCGCCACCAAGAACAACAATCTTGCCACCAAATGGGAGGATTGCATTTGAAGGTGTTTGCTCAGAAAGAATATCTCGCGTAGTTCTATCTAGAGCCTCGAAGCAACGATGATGTGTCATTGGTGCTTCATCCCATATAATCAGAGTGGCAATTTGTATAAGCTCAGCAAGCATGGTCCCCTGGTTCACGTTACATGTGCTAGCATCGTTTAGTCAAATGGTATTTTAAACCTTGAATGTGTAGTGCATCCTTCAGGTAGTAGAAGAGATGCAACACCCGACGATGCGATAGCTAGCACTATTTTCTTCTCGAAATGTAAACTCGCAATTAAAGTGGTCCATAGGAATGTTTTGCCTATGCCACCATGGCCGCAAACAAAGAAGAAACCATGTGATCTACTGTGAACACATCCAATTATAGTGTTGTACACTTTCTGCTGGTCATCATTCAATTGCGCAACTAAAGATGAAGCATGCATGGACAACATCAAAGGACCAAGATCCATCTCGTCATTAATCAATCTGTTTTCAGTCATGAATCTTGGTAGGTCGTAATCATTTATGTTCCCGCCACTATTCGTGAAAACGTCCGTAAGGTTTTGTATAAGTAAGAACATGAGTTGTTCTTCAGGGACTTTGTAGTTGGGGTTTCCAGTCGCGTCTCTAAGTCTACGACACATGTCATCCGTAAAGTAATGCCAGTATTTATCAAACAGTGCACATACGTTTCCAATGGAACTGTACAAAACCACAGTGACGAACAACTGTCTAAGTTGGTACGCAGATGCGGACACAATCGTCTCGTCGAACAAAAGGATCCATTCCTTATCACCTTCAAGTAAACCACGAGCCTCACATGTAGCACGAAACGTACAGTACACATGACCGTTAAATGTCCTGACGTCAGCATAGTTTGTGGCCCCCTTGACAATCATCAGGAGCATGCGCAGGTAATAGAGTTCTCCCGATGCAGGGTGCACGTAGTACATACGACCAATCTTAGCGCAACGTGACCTTTCCCTCCATAATCGGTTTGAGGCATCCCATGTCCACTCTTTGGGGAAATCGCAGTATGTGAGGTGTCTGGCCTCTTCATGTCTCGAATTAGCCTCAAACCATTTAGTTAACATCGTACTTTTTGCTAAAGGGCTGGATATTAGGTCCTCTAAATTTGTTCCAGGTTCATAGCGCACATGGTTTAGGCCAGGAAGGTGTACAGCCAATCGTTCAACAGAAGGAACTCTAAAGTGAATGTCGTACTCAAATGCACGCCATAGAGCCTCGCACGTAGATAGGTATCTTGCATCAATGTATTCTTGGATCTCATTTGGCGGGGCAAGATGAGAACCGGGCGAATGGTTCTGTGTTTGTGCAGTGGACTCAAAATATACTTTTGCTCTATCAATTCCTTTTGTAACATATTTGAATAGATACTTGATCATGTTAGACTTGTTGCACCATTCAACGTTTATATGTGCATTGTATTTTTTTAGAAGATGCATGTTGTACGGTACAACACTTCTATTGTCTAGTCGAACGCCACATTTGACGACATGTCTGTCATCGTCTCTACGCATGTAGAGCGCAAAACCAAAGTCGTCTATGGTGGTCTCATCTTGAAAATCTTTTGGAAATTTTTTTGAGCATTTGTTGTTTTTCATACATGGGCAATTCCTGTTGCTTTGACCACATGGCCCGTGTATCATGAATTCATCGACTAAAGCATAACCAAGCGGGTCAGTGTTCACATTTAGAATCTCAGCGCATATAAAATTGTCGACAACAGAAGCATCGAACTCCTTTGCACCCGCAGCCAACCACACAAGGCAATGTATATGTGGCAAGCCTCGTTTTTGGAACTCAACAGTATACAAGACTGCGAGAACTGGTCCAAATGTCACGCCCTGCCTTATATCAGCTATGAGCTCATCGACTTTCATATGGAAGACTCGTACAACTAAGTCTGAACGATCGCATGGTTGCTGACCCGGTTCGAAGCGCAACACATCCGCAATTTCCGTCCATTTGGGGTTGCATGTGAAAGTCAAAAAAAGATCTGGTGGGCCGTACACTCTACAAATAGCCATCGCGTCTTGGTAATTCATAACATGGTATCGCCTACTGCCAGTGAAACTCGCAGGCACGATCACTTTACTGCCAACAACGTCCACACTAATTAGCCCTCTGTCAACGGCATCAGCTATCCCCTGCACTGATTCAGACCGCAGGTCTTTTTGATGGTCGGCTATGAACTGTAACCTGGAGCCCTCGATAGTTGAATACACGTCGACAATGACCTGAGCACTTAACCTACCATAACATGTGTATGGGTTTGACTCGTGTAATCTATAATGTAAATGTCTTCTTTCAAATTCAAGCATTGTTACATATTTTCATTTGCTCCCAACACTGTCTTCATCATCGCAGTACCGAAAGCCAAGATGGTAACCATTTTCACCATACGGAAACAACGGAGGGTACTGCAAAGCCATGTAGGATGGATGCAAGCATGAGACATGCCGTAGCCCGCAATTTCTATCGTGCACAAGGACATCATATGTGTATTCATCGGCGGTGTAGTCGCCGATAATGATGGCAGCGACTTCGCCGCTGGAGGGAAGATTGTGTTGGACATCTTGTCTAGCATCACAGCCTAACAGCCTGATTGTTATCCTCTGGTTACCCGCTTGTTCCAATCGCTCCCTTGCATATCGAAACGCTTTGACAAGTTTGTTATTGTCATTTAACATGGCCAACAAAGCCATAGTTATTTCACGTTCAGGTTGTTCAGCGACACCATCATCGACCTCGAACATGTTTAGCCTGTTTTGTGTCTCGTGGTTTGTATCATGAATATACAATTGGGCAAATTTAGGCATCGCTCCACGGCGTGGAAGCAAGGTGCCGATACGATGATGTACTATTCCATTTATCTTGAAAATATAAGGCGCAGTACCATTGTTTATCGCTTTGTCTATAGCGGCACCAGAGGAGGTGAAGGCAAAGAGTGAATTGTACGCGCGAATAAGCCTCAAAAATCTTTTTGAGCGCACATCGCCATCAAACGACAAGAGATCAGCAAGTACAGATGGAGGCCTTTTGTAAGGCTCCAAATTGATCTTCCCCCTTGCAACAGAGATTGTATGTAAGTCTTCGTTGCGCTATAGATGAATCACTATTTACACGCTCCTGGAACCAAAAAACTGCGCCACAGTACCGGCAGGTGTGCTCAGGGCCACCATAGTACGATCTATTCGGGTAGGCGTCTATAGAACGAAGAACAGGTAAGAATGATGGATATTAAGCAGTGAAACACAATAAACATCCAGGCAAGGAAGGGAAGCACAGACCTTTTAGGGCATCAATGTATGTTTTTTCGAGAGGAATTGTGATATGTGTGTGTTGTGCAGAGCGTTTGTAGTGTAGCCTACTGCGGAGGCGGTGTTTATTCGATGTGGCGAACGATGAAGGGAAGTCCATTATGGATCTGTCGCCTGCTTTGGGACGGTTATTATTGCTAATATATATATATTTGAAAGCAGCAACGCAATTCTAGTTGGCGTGTGCCGACAAGTCGACTAAATAATGTAACACAATTAAGGCGACATACCGCGTGCGCTTGCAAGGCGTCTGCGTCGTCTTGTTTCATACGAACAGGCAACACGTGCATACGGAGCATCAGCCATGGGCACACCGCGACATGTACCACGTGACACACACACCTAGCACTTGTAGAACATGAATAGCGCGTACGTGAACTGTAATAGAGAGACCCCCACATAAAAAACATGTACCATACGCTTTTCAAACAAACGTAAGGAAACTGAATCAATGGTTAATTGTATCATATACATACTAAAACATATAGCAAACTTAGTCAAACAATTAGCCACATACGCATAAAATTCACGAAGCAAGAACATGTAAAAAACGCTAAGTAACAAACCCTAGAAAATACGCGAGAATACAATTCAGAATTTATTTACAAAATATTTAGATCATACCAAAAACTACAAAACTCTAAGCAGGCTGGGCAACAGGCAGCGAACCTAAATCAGAGACTACCACCCAACACCTAACTGCACATAAGCATCAAAAAACTGAATTTCCTGAAACATCCAAGTGTGAAGCCAAGGAAATGTGATCAACATGTGGATAACGGTGTTCACTTAATTAAAAATAGTAATGTGAAGGTACCCAAAAGAAGCCACACATGGGATTTGAGTTAAATACACTTCATAGTTTTGACTCCACCATTTCAAGGAAACACAATAATGCACAGGAATGATAGAAGCACAACACCAACACACCCTATGTGCAGCGTGTAGAACAACATAAACAAAAATACTATGCCACTGAAAACAAGTATATCACTGACATAATTTGAGCGCAGTGTGTGTAGCAAGAGAACTCACAGTCATCTACAAACCACGAGGGAGAAGTGCAAAAGCACAGTAAGGAACTAACCTCCCAAAAGGAATCAGCGACGAGCAGCCTTCTGTGAACTCCGTCAAAAGCTATCTGCGCAGGAAGGAACAAAGGCATCAAATCAATTAGATGGTATAACACTGCATGCAACGGATAAGATTTAGTTTTCCATAAGCAATTAGCTGATTATTTTTAGTTCATATTTGTTGCAGCATATAAGTTCATTCAACTTCTAAAAGTAACTGATGTGTACAGCAACTTGGACACTGGCAGCCAAGATGAGAAATGGTGGGAGGTAACATGCTCATTACCCACCACTACAGGCTAATATACACACGCCTACAGGTGATGTCAAGTAATCAGACTGTGTGTGCATTTTTAGGGAGTGGACCATTAATATAATGCCACCGTGTTTTTGTTAATCCTATTTCTTGCAGTCTCCCGTTGCTAAAAGCACTGGACATGTCTTTCAATCAAATAAACACTCTGCCCGAAGAGATTGGCCTGGCTACTACTTTAGTCAAGTAAGCTTATATGTACTTTTTTTGTAATTCAGTTAATTTACTTTGTGTTGTTACACAGTTTCACATTCTTTTAGCGAACAGGAGTATCTTCCAGCCATCTTTCCTTCCCTCTAGTTGAGATCTCCATAGTCTGCATAACCTTTTTTTACTGCTCCACAGTTAATTTACTTTGTGTTGTTACACAGTTTCACATTCTTTTAGCGAACAGGAGTATCTTCTAGCCATCTTTCCTTCCCTCTAGTTGAGATCTCCATAGTCTGCATAACCTTTTTTTACTACTCCACCTTGTTTGTGTTTGAAAAAGTGTACATCAGCTGTTGATTTGCACATTGCGAGAAGATTAGAAGCAACATGGGATGCTTAATACTCATGTATTTTATGCCATGTTTTGCCAGGGTTGAGTTCTCAAACAATTGCCTTACTGAGCTTCCACCTAGCCTCGCCACATGCCCGGACTTGTCCGAACTCAAGTTGCATTGGATGCTCTCTGTTCCACCTCATACCCCCTTCCTTCTTGCTCTGTACAGTTTCTCTCCCTGTTGTTTCTAAATCAGTTGTCGAGCTTCTCTTTGTTTTAGTAAAACGTCACAGTGGGGGCCTCCCATGCTGTTTTTTTTGGTCCAAAAAGTTCCATTGGATGTATTCTTATCTTTTTTTGACATATAGTTATCTAGTTTGTTGGTCCTTATACTGGATGGGTTTTCCATCTATCACTTCCTTGTTTACTTTCTGGTTTAGACACACAAAATAATGTTTTCATTGTGTACAGGCATCAAACAACAACATATCCAGAGTACCAGATGTACTTGCTGGCTGTTCCAAGTTAAGTAAATTGGATCTAGAGGTAAGAATTAATAGAATGCTAAAGCTATTATTTTGTTGTTCCATTTGCTTATTGAAACTCATGTGCGACAACTTATCAGGGTAACAAGCTTGTGACACTTTCTGAAAACATGTTTGTGTCATGGACAATGCTCACAGAGTTGAATCTCGGTATGAAAAATAACATAAGATTAAGATCCGTTGAATTTATGTGTTTTGTTTGAGTTTTGCTTGCATTTAATTATCTTTTTAGCTCGTTACAACAAAGAATCTAGTTACAGCCATCCCAGCTAGCATTGGAGCACTTCCAAAACTAATCCGCTTGGACATTCATCAGAATAGTGAGCTTGTCTATCCATGCTGTCACATGTGCGTGCTCTGCATTTTTACTCTTTCACGGTTTGTTCTCTACTCACAACTTAAGACATATTCAACTTTTTTCTTCTTGTGTGCATTTATTTTTCTGTCATGTAAATTCATCTTTTCTGTTTTGTGTTCCAGAAATAACCTATTGTCTTCAATACCAGCTGATAATGGCACGTTATCAAAGTTAGGCATACTTGATCTCCATTCTAATCAGGTTATACATCTTTTTCATGGCCAAACTTAATGTTATATTCTCACCATTCCCCTAGACCCTTACACATTTACCCTGCATCATCTGCATTTTTACTCTTTCACAGTTTGTTCTCTACTCACAACTCAAGACATATTCAACTTTTTTCTTCTTGTGTGCATTTATTTTTCTGTCATGTAAATTCATCTTTTCTGTTTTGTGTTCCAGAAATAACCTATTGTCTTCAATACCAGCTGATAATGGCACGTTATCAAAGTTAGGCATACTTGATCTCCATTCTAATCAGGTTATACATCTTTTTCATGGCCAAACTCAATGTTATATTCTCACCATTCCCCTAGACCCTTACACATTTACCCTGCATCATTTAGAAAAAAAGAAGACACTGTCTAGAATAGCTGCTCGTTGGACCATATAACTCCTATGTTACATCAGCTATTATGTTTCATGTGTAAATATAGCATTCCATTAAGTTATCTTCCATCTTTTTTTTGTACAGAACTGACTGTGTAACTTTATTATGTCAGTTAACTGATATGCATCGTCTTCTTTTAGTTTTAGTGTGCCTGTGATGTTTTTCCCTAGTAGCTTTGGATTTTGTTGTTTAGATGACTGATATTATCTACGCCAGTTCTTTTTTCAACGATATGCAGAAGGTCTTGCTTGAGTTTGTTGGATACTTGTTTTACTCTTTGCTGATTTTGAGGACAGTTGCCACTCGAATCGACAAATTTTTTTCTTGATTGGTAGCGGAAATAATATATTGCTATTAGTAAAAGGAAGGTTGCTGGAAGTGCACCTTTAACTTAATTTTAGTATAGTAGCTACATGTAAGTATCTAAATTTTACTTCTCGTGCAGGTCCCCGAGGAAGCAAGAGAGCTTGACAAGGAGCTCAAACAAGTCACGAAACAGAAGAATGAAGCTGTTCGAAGCCAGGATTTTGAGAAGGTAATTGACTATGGATGATCTGTTAGATTTTACATGTCTTTCAAGTTTGTGACATAACTTAAATATTGGCCTGATCTCCTAAAGATCATATTAAATTATAATTTCCATCCACCATAACTGTTCTATATACAATGGCTTTTTGTATATAGAAAATATTTAATATAGTTGAAGGGTTACAAATAATTTTGGATGATTCAGTAATTTTTGTTCGTTTCATCAATCAATGCTCTTACTTGAGTGAAGTTCCCCCATTTCCATTTTTGGAACATACTAACACAATAAGAGTTAAATGAATAGTTGTTACGTGCTTTTGGTTTATAGTTTTATTTGAACACAAGTTATCAGTGATAGTAACATGCCCCTTAATGTTCATTCGACCATGCACTTTCTTTCTTCCTATTCTTTTTGTTTATTTAGCAATTTGCACCTGCTTCAATTGGATATGTGGACGCCCTTGCTCTGTCTTCTCCCTTTACTTTTAATTTTTTGCACCTTTTTGTTGATACAGATGTTCTTTCATAGCTAATTTCCTTTTAAATTATTATGCCATTAGGCTGGGGAACTGCGAGACCGTGAAATGGAATTGAAGGCCCAGATAACAGCCCTCATTGACAAGAGCAAGGAATTGAGCAAAGCACAGGAAGAGTCTGGAGAGACAGGACTGTTAAACAGAGTATGTAACTTATTCATATCAGTGACTTACTTATGCATTGTCTCAGATATCATTTGTTTGTTTTTGATAGCCAATATTTTATACTACATTGTTAGATCAACCTCACCACATATGTAGCTGAACTGCAAGCCCCCAGTTTGTACATAGTGATTTCTTTTTGCCTTGAAATGTATAAGGGATTCCCCTGGCATTGATGATCCCTGCAAAGTTGCCTTCCTACGTAAAGGCGCTGAACCACCAGCTAGAATTTATTCATTTGTATGTTGGCGCGTGTACGATATTGACAATAAGTGGTTATGGTGGCTTATTGACAAGGACTATATTAATGTAAGTTCATCATTTATTTCTTGTTTTGTTGGCTTATTGACAAGGACTATATTAATGCAAGTTCATCATTTATTTCTTGTTTTGTAGATGTGGCAAGCACTGAAAAGTTCAGACAAAGTGAGGGACCCAGAATTGTCATCGATCTCTTGCAAGGAGGCTCAGAAAATTCAGTTTTATTGGATGCTGGATTTAGTGTTGTGGCAGCAGGTTCTGCTGGCAACCAAGTTGTGAAAGAGTCCTTTATGGAACTGAAGGTCGATGAACTCATTCTGCAGGTTATGAACGATAAATCAAAATCTAATATGCAAAGTCTGTATGATGCCATAGGTGTTCTGCTGAAACCTGATGACAACCGAGTGGTAGCTTCTCAGGTGTGTCCTATATGCACAGTTTAAGTGTTTCACATTGGCAGCCTCACCAGTTTCTATGCTAATTGCTGGTATGTGGTGGTTTGTGCAAGTATCTGGCAATGCATTTGGTATGTAATCCTTTATGAAGATATAATGTGACATGGTGAATAGCTCATGCTGATACTTAGTTGTGTGCATGATATGATCCAATATGTCATTGTCAATATTGTAACTTCTCGATATTATTTCAAAATTTCAATGTGGATGCAACCAGAAGGAAAAAAAGCAGGATTTCAGTAGTCATTTAAACAGATGGTCTTATCCTTAGAACAGGAACTACTCATGCTGTCATTAAAATTTGGGATGTGAAGACTCAGGTATGATTTGGTACTATACTACTATGGTATCACTTTATTCAAGATAGTTTTTAGGCAGTCATGCTTTCGAAACATGACTGGTAATGACTTTTCTATCTGTAGTCAAATGTCGCGAAGTTTGAGGGGCATGTAGGACCAGTCACTGCTATGTCCTTCTCTGAAAATGGTTACTTCCTAGCGGTACGTAATTTAGATAAAAGCTATGTGCACAGTGTTAAACTTGTTTAGCTTCTAATATTTTGCCATCACTTTGCAGATTGCTGTTCATGATGGTGTCAAGCTTTGGGATCTTCAGAAATTAATAAATTTTAGGACCTTCTCTCCCTATGACTCAGATACGCCAACAAATACTGGTAAGTAACTTGGCTTTGAAAAGTGAAAACCAAGAATGGTGCACATGCTTGCATACGCATAATTAGAGCTAACAGGAGAGGGTCATTTGATTTATGAAATTCACTATCGACTTGCTATCTTCATACTGTATTGTTCTTTTTGTTGGATTTTGAATGTTCCTGTTTCATGTAGAATTTATTTGTTCTCTTGTAACTGGAAAGTTTTGGTTCTTAAGAGTTAAGAGTGACTTTAATCATATGATGCATGGCATTTTTTTCCTGCAGCGGAATTTGATTTTAGTGGAAACTATCTTGCCATGGGTGGTTCAGAACATCTGAAACCTTAGGAGCTGCACTTACCTAGCATTTCGAATTTTATTTGAGTTGCATCAGTCTGGACACTTCGTCTTGTTAGTATATTTTAAGATTGTTTAGCTTCTAATATTTTGCCATCACTTTGCAGACTACTGCTCATGATGGTGTCAAGCTTTGGGATGTTCGAAAATTAATAAATTTTAGGACCTTCTCTCCCTATGACTCAGATACGCTAATAAATACTGGTAAGTAACTTGGCTGTGAAAAGTGAAAACCAAGAATGGTGCACATGCTTGCATACGCATAATTAGAGCTAATGGGAGAGAGTCATTTGATTTATGAAATTCACTATCGACTTGCTGTCTTCATACTGTATTGTTCTTTTTGTTGAATTTTGAATGTTCCTGTTTCATGTAGAATTTATTTGTTCTCTTGTAACTGGAAAGTTTTGGTTCTTAAGAGTTAAGAGTGACTTTAATCATATGATGCATGGCCTTTTTTCCTGCAGTGGAATTTGATTTTAGTGGAAACTATCTTGCCATTGGTAGTTCAGAACATCTGAAACCTCAGGAGCTGCACTTACCTAGCATTTCGAATTTTATTTGAGTTGCATCAGTCTGGACACTTCCTCTTGTTAGTATATTTTAAGATGTCCCTTTCCGACACAGTCTAAATGTTTGGAGCTTGCGTATTTTAGCATTTGTAAATTGAATTGGGTTCCATCATTCTAGACAGTCTTATGGTGGATTATTGACAAGGACTATATTAATGTAAGTTCATCATCTATTTCTTGTTTTCGTTCATTATATATCTATTATTCACATATGAAATTGAACACCAGGAATGACAGGAAGAAGTAAATCGACTTCTACCCAGAACAAGGCTAGAAATGCATGCCGCATTGCAATGAGGTGGACGGTCTCCAAAGCGTTTAAATGGTCCATCAGCTTCCCAGCAACCGAAGACTGCTTTAGTTGGTATGCAGAATGGTGGTTTAACTAAAGGAAAGAAGAGAGAAGTGACCAGCCCTGCAAATCAACTGTTGGGACTGGTCCTGAACTGCCTACTATAAAAGAGGCTAAAACCAGCAGTTCAAGCCAATCACCGAATATCAGGCAGTCAATATCTAGTGAGCCATCGAAGGATGCAAGAAGTTCAACTGCTGCCTCTAGTGGTGCTAGTAAAACAAAGATTTGCTGGCAGAAAAACCTATGGCAAGGTCAGGCATTGCAGACATCGAGAAGGTCATGCATTGCAGACATCGAGAACACTAAGAAGAAGAATAAGACCAGAGGTCAGTAGGCGAGCAAACCTGGACGCATGGAGGGACGTTAGAAGACCTCGCCGAACACCATCAGCGGCAAAGCGATGGAGCCTAAGGACGGTGTTTGGTGAGAACCTCGAAAGAAAGAGAGCGGGACTCAGGACGACGGTAGATCTGGTCTCTAAAAAGCGAAGAGAGGACGGGGCGTGTAGGAGAAGCACGTAGTAAAATGGGAGAAGTTACTGACCGAGAACAGGGTCAGCGCCCATGCCATAGCTCTGTTGAACTGTGGACGACGTGCGCAGGCATGAGGCGACGGTTTCGGCGAGACGACGACGATGTCTACGCAGCGGGCCGCATCCTATACTCGCTGCAGCTGCACGTGGGTCCACGTGGAGTCGTTGGCCACCACAGCAGCGGTAGTGTGATCTGCACAGCGGGTGAAGGCAGCGCTGCTCCCGTGCATCCTCCGACGGCACTATGGAGGAAGCAGAGGGGGGCCCATCTGCAGACCGTGACCGCCGGCCTCACCGGAGGGGTGGCCACGCCCCCGCTCCGCGCAACGAGACAGCTCTGCCACTGGTCAGATCCGAAGGCCGAGCGTAGATACGGGGCGACGGGTTGCTCGCTGCAACTGCACGTGGGTCCGCGCGGAGCCGAGCCCACCACAGCAGCGGTAGCATCACCTCCGCGTCGGGCGAAGGCGCCGCTGCTCCCGTGCGTCTCCCAACGGCACTGTGGACGAAGCGGAAGGGGGCCCATCTGCAGACCGCGACCGCCGGCCTCACCGGACGTGGGGCGTCGGGTTGCTCGCTGCAGCGACGCGTGGGTCTGCGCGGAGCCAAGGCCACCACAGCAGCGGTAGCGTCACCTGCGCGCCGGGCGAAGGCAACGCTGCTCCCGTGTGCCCCATGATGGAACTGTGGACGAAGGGGACGGGGGGTCCCATCTGTAGCTCCCGACGGTCGGCCTCACCGGAGGGATGGCTAGGCCCTTGCTCCGCGCGACGAGGCTGCCGCGACATCGTCAGATCCGGAGGCTGAGCGCAGCCGCAGACGCGGGGCGGATGGAGAGGACAGTGTGGAGCCCATCACGCGTGGAGGGAGAAGGGAGCCGTCAGCCGTATCGATGTGTCGCGCAGGCATCGGGCAAAGAACCGTCAAACGCGGAGGGCGCGTGAAAATGCTTCAGGTTTTAAGGAACCTGATGTCTTACACTCTTGTCCTAACTCCTAAGTTTAACTATTTTATGTTTTATCGACTATTTGTGTTTGTATCCATATATTCAGCTGGGCTTTAGATTGAATGACTTAAAGTAATTCTAAAAATTGATTTATATTCGGTTATACTATAGATGGAATGATTTTAAGTAATCTTAAAATTTGTTTGATTTTGGGACAGAGGAATAACGTGTAGTTGGCTGCTTCCACAAACCACAAGAATAACGTCTAGCTGGCTGCTCAACCATCCACAAACCACAGGTTGAGACAAGGGGCATTATACTATGCTAGAAATGGGAGAGAGAATGTAGTGAAAAAGATATTAGAGTGCCTCCAGCATTTTCCTATCCTGTCTTCTATCACATCCTTTATTTTAAATTTCACTCTACAAACGGTGTCATCTACAGTGTATCGTTCCTTATTTTACACAATCCACAAAATATAGCCTTAAATGGGCTCCAACTGCATCCTGGCCCCCTCTCATGCCTGCTCGAGGGTGGCCGAGAGGCCTCTCGCCGTCCAACCATGCTCCATCTGTGTCACTGCATGCGAGGGGGGTCCATTTCACTAGGGAGATCTAATCACCCATTCCATTAATCAATGCATTTAATTGTGAAATTAATTCTTTTGAAGTTTAGTTACTTGATAACAATATATATTATGGTACCACAAATATGGTGGTATTTTTTAAAACTCCAAAAATTGATGGTAGTGTTTGGACAATCCTTGGATAAGGTCAAGTGAGCTCAGTCGAGCCAAAAGATCAAAACTCAAATGACCTAACCTTCTATGGCAATTCCAAATATGAAAGGAAGATTCTGCCACAAAACATCGAGAAGAGCCAAAAGAGTGGGAAAATCACCATGAAAAACTCGTCCAAATGGGGAAATCCGACAAACAAGATCTTCCTTGTCATCCAAAACACGAGAAAGACTCTTCTTAAAGCACACTTCGAGATCATCCTTAAGGAGTTGTGGAACTGAGAGGACATTAAAATGCAAATTGGATACCAAAGCAATGTCTTTGAGAACAAAACTATTGTTCACCTGAATGGTGCCATGAGAAACAACATTATCTCTTGAATTATTCTCGAATGTGATGTACTCCAACCGATCATAGGGTTGAGGCTCGATAACTATCTAGAACTTCCGGTCATGTGACACGAATAGCTAGAATCCATGGGCCATGTGTTCTCTAGGCCTCCATCCTATATCAATAGAAAGACACAGGGTGAGAAAATGGCACAACATTGGGGTTATGAAACTATGAAGAGTACCAATGTTGCAGTATTTGCCCTTGAAAAGTGTTAGGAAAAACACCAAACATCCCTAGTCCCTTAGTGGGTTAGTGATCACAACGAGAACGAAACTGTGGTCCGCAAAAGTTATGCGAGCCAAAACCTCTCCCATGAGATCTCTATCCATATGGCACATGACCAACACCTTACCGGGCACGACCACCACGTGGACTCACTACTTGAGGCCTAGCAACATGAGGAAAAACACCTCTAGGCCTCACAGTGTGTCTCTGAACAGAAGGATCATGCACACCATGAGAAGACCGGCACATGTCCCTAATGCTCACCTCAAAACCCCACCTATCATTTCTCTACCTCCTAAAACAAAATGCAACCAAGTGACCATCCCTCTTGCAATACTCCTAGAGGTAGCTCACCCCTCTCTTAGGTGGAGTCTTTTTGTGTGAATGGGTCAACTTGTGTGGATGTGTTGCTTTAGGAAGGGGGTCACTAGAGATGTTAGGCAATGTGTCAAGTGGGTTACTAAGATGATTAGGTTTGGGACACTGAATGTCGCCTAGAGGGGGGGGGGGGGGTGAATAGGCGTAACCTGAAATTTATAACTTTAAACACACACTACAAGCCGGGGTTAGCGTTAGAATTAAATTCAAGTCCGGGAGAGAGGGAAAAACAAATCAACCAAGAATCAAGGCAAGTGAACATGGTGATTTGTTTTACCGAGGTTCGGTTCCAAAGAACCTAGTCCCCATTGAGGAGGTCACAAAGACTGGGTCTATTTCAACCCTTTCCCTCTCTCAAACGGTCACTTAGACCGAGTGAGCCTTCTTCCTTAATCTCACGGGTCACTTAGACCCTGCAAGGACCACCACACACTTGGTGTCTCTTGCTTCGCTTACAAAACACTTAAGAATAAGAATGGAAAAGAAAAAGGCCAAGCCAAGCAAACAAGAGCAACAAAAGAACACAAAACACCCTCTCTCAAGTCCCTAATGGAATTGAGTTGATTTGGAGGCTTTAGAGAGGATTCAATCTATTTGATGTGTCTTGGAGTGGAGTCTTTTGCTCTTGTATTGAATGAGATGTTTGAAATGCTTGGATGGATATGAATGAGGTGGTTGGGGGTATTTATAGCCCCCAACCACTTCCATAGCCGTTGGTGAAGGCTGCTGGCGATGGGCGCACCGGACAGTTCGGTGCGCCACCAGACAGGCACTATTCCTTGTCCGGTGCGCCGCCACGTCACCCAACCGTTAGGGTTCTGAGCTGGTCGACCGTTGGAGGCTTTGTCCTCTTGCGACACCGGACAGTCCGGTGCCCCTCTGACTTCGCTGCTCTGACTTCTGCGCGTCACTGTTCATCACTGTAGCACTTTGTAGAGTCGACCGTTGGTGCAGGGAGCCGTTGCTCTGCTGGCTCACCGGACAGTCCGGTGAATTATAGCGGAGAGTGCCCTGGAATTCCCGAGAGTGGCTGGTTTGGAGTTTGTACGGCCTGGTGCACCGGACACTCAAGTCCTTTTGTTCCAATAAATTTGTGTCCCTAACTTGATTCTTTTGTTGGTTTGTGTTGAACCTTATGCACCTGTAATACATGAATTCTAGACAAACTAGTTAGTCCATGTGTTTGTGTTGATCATCAACCACCAAAATTAATTATAGGAAACGATTAACCCGATTTCTCTTTCAATCTCTCCCTTTTTGGTAATTGATGCCAACACAAACCAAAGCAAATATAAAGTGCGGAAATGTAACTAGTTTGCATTTAGATTGTGCATAGGTTACTTGAAGTTAAACCAATTGAAAGTATCACTAAGAATAAATAAGAGTGAATGGATTGGCTTTCCTTTATTTAACATTTTGGACCACATTTGCACCACATGTTTTGTTTTTGCAAATCTTTTGGGAAATCTTTTCAAAGTATTTTTGCAAATAGTCAAAGGTATAAAAATAAGATTGCAAGAAGCATTTTTAGGATTTGAAAATTCTCCCCCTGTTTCAAATGCTTTTTCTTTGACTAACTAAAAGCTCCCCCTGATTGAAATTCTCCTATTAGCTTTCAAGAGGGTTTTGCAATAGATACCGATTTTGAAATCTTATTTTCACAAATCCAATGAAACATAGATATCAATTTGAAATTTTGCATACTCATGTGAAGTTTGAAAATTGACTTTTAAAGATACCAATTGAAAGATCAATTGTAAACTTAGATACTAATTGAAAAACAAAAATTTGAGAAATTTTGAAAATTTGGTGGTGCGGTCCTTTTGCTTTGGGCTAATATTTTCTCCCCTTTGGCATTAATTGCCAAAAATAGAGAACGTTGGAGCCCTTTTGTATTTTCTCCCCCATTGATAAAATAAATATGAGTGAAAGATTATATCAGTTTGAGAGATTGCGGAGTAACGACAAAGGGTAAGTGATACCGATAGAGTTTGGAGTGGAAGCCTTGTCTTTGCCGAATACTCCATTTCCCTTTCAATCTAAGACTAAGGACAAAAATATACTTGAAAGCACATTAGTTTTAGCCTTGGCACAAGAATGATAAGAAATATGTATTTGTACCAAATGAAAGAGATATGATCAAAGGTATATAAGATAGCTATGTGTGCAATGTTTCAATCAAAATTTTGAGAATCAAGTATATTTAGCTCATTCCTAAGTTTGCTAAAAGTTTTCTCATCTAGTGGCTTGGTGAAGATATCGACTAATTGGTTCTTGGTGTTAAGGTAAGCAATTTCGATATCTCCCCTTTATTGGTGATCTCTCAGAAAGTGATACCGAATGTCTATGTGCTTAGTGCGGTTGTGGTCAACGGGATTATCCGCCATGCGGATTGCACTCTCATTATCACATAGGAGAGGGACTTTGCTCAATTTGTAGCTATAGTCTCTAAGGGTTTGCCTCATCCAAAATAATTGCGCACAACAATGGCCTGCGGCAATGTACTTGGCTTCAGCAGTGGAAAGAGCTACAGAGTTTTGTTTCTTTGAAGCCCATGACACCAGGGATCTCCCCAGAAACTGACAGATCCCTGATGTGCTCTTCCTGTCAATTCTACACCCTGCCCAATCGGCATCGAAATATACTATTAAATCAAGAGTGGATCCCCTGGGGTACCAAAGCCCAAACTTAGGAGTGTAAACTAAGTATCTCATGATTCTCTTTATGGCCCTAAGGTGAACTTCCTTAGGATTTGCCTGGAACCTTGCACACATGCATACAGAAAGCATAATATCTGGTCGAGATGCACATAAATAAAGTAAAGATCCTGTCATCGACCGATATACCTTTTGATCTACGGATTTACCATTGAGGTCGAGATGCCCATTAGTTCCCATGGGTGTCTTGATGGGTTTGTCATCCTTCATTCCAAACTTCTTAAGTATGTCTTGAATGTACTTTGTTTGGCTGATGATGGTGCCATCTTGGAGTTGCTTGATTTGAAATCCTAGGAAATATTTCAACTCCCCCATCATAGACATCTCGAATTTTTGAATCATGATCCTACTAAACTCTTCACAAAATGACTTGTTAGTAGACCCAAATATAATATCATCAACATAAATTTGGCATATAAATAAGTCTTTTGCAATAGTTTTAGTAAAGAGAGTTGGATCGACTTTTCCGACTTTGAAGCCATTAGTGATAAGAAAATCTCGCAGACATTCATACCATGCTCTTGGGGCTTGCTTGAGCCCATAAAGCGCCTTTGAGAGTTTATACACATGATTAGGATACTCACTATCTTCAAAGCCGAGAGGTTGCTGTTGGGAACCTTTATGTCTGGGCAAGGTTGATCCAATGGGGAAATGGAAAGAGCGTTTATAAGGTTTCGTATGGGATGCCAAAAGCTTTTTTCCTCTCTGTTGCGGGCACTGTACGGGGGTATTTATAGGCACTCGAGTGGCCACCTGTCCCTTGTCAAAGACATTTATGCCCTTGAGTACCTGGTTTATCCCCTGAATATTCCCACGAGGGGAGGTTACATACAGTCATTACGGTAAGGCTATTACAGATGTGGCCCTTAACGCGCTTATCCTCACGGGGCCCATTACCATGGGCTGAATACCACATGGGCCTCCTAGGGCGGTGACGACATGGGAGACCCATAGACTTCGATATAGCCTTCATCTTGCAATAGCGAGGGCGAGGGGGGCCGTGCAGGTCTCCGTCCGGTCGACGCCTTCAGCTTGTTCGGACACGTTCTGTGGATGTAGCCTTCATCAGAGTGATGAGGAGACGAAGGCATCGAGCGAAGGGTAGTGTGTTCGCCTTCGCCCCAATATTTGCCCTCCGAGGGACCAGTTCGACTAAGTCATCTGGTGCCGAAGACTTCGCTAGATGGTGAAGACGCTGCCCTCGCTCGAAGTGGTCCCATGGGGTTTTTTTAAATGTGACCGTTGGACGTGTTACTGTTGGATTGCGTGTTTCCCGAAGCGTTGCGTCTTGTATAAAAAGGCGACCGCGACCAGCCTGGTCCCGTCTTCTGCTCGCACTGTAGAAACCCTAGCTTTCGTGAACTTCTCGCTTGCCATCCTTGCTCTCTCGCTTTGGAGCTCTAGCCCGCATCAAGCAGACCGCACGCCACCACCGATGGTACGTTCCAATGCCTTCTTCTTCGTCTGCTGTGAGTGCATCGTCGGCCTCGCCGTCGTCCGAGGATACATTCAGCGATATGGCGGTGATGGAGTTGTTGCATGGCCATACCGTGGAGTTCGGCACCTCGAGGATTTCCTCGGTCCGCGTGCTGGAGATGCAGCGGCTTGGGTACTTTGGTGACAGCGTCGGGCGGGTGTCGGGTGCAGAGGAGATCCTCGAGCCTAAAGGCGAGTGGGTTGTTTTCGAGTCCTTTTTCATCGCCGGCCTTCGCCTCCCAATGCATCGCTTCGTGGCGGAGGTGTTGCAAAGGTTCGAAGTGCAGGTGCACCAGTTGATGCCCAACGCTGTGGTTGCGCTGGCGAAGTATGTTTGGGCGGTTACTTCTTACAGCGAGCAGCCGTATGTGGAGGTCTTTGCCAAGAATTATTGCCTGCATTGGCAGAAGAGGAAGATAGGAAATAAGATTGCTCAATTTGGATCGTGCACCTTCACGTCGAGGACTGGAAAGACTTCGGCGGAGGTCGTGGAGATAGTCCCTTGCACCAGGAACAAGTGGGGCAACTGGTGGGATTATTGGTTCTATGTTTCTCCTGGCGATGTCGAAGACCTACCTGGCCTGCCTCCGGCCATTCTTTGCTCACATTGTTATGTGGCGTTCCCTCAATTTGTGGTGGCGGAGGATGACTAGGACGAGGGGGCCCTTCGGTATGCTGCCTGCTTGAGTAGCGGGCGTGATTTGGTTGAGGAATTTATCGGGAATGGAGTGTGGCCCTTGGCACATGGCTGGGTTCTGGGCGAAGTGTGCCCCTGGCGGATGCCGACCCTGGGCGATCGGTTGGTGCGGAGTCCTGCCTTCGTTGTGGATTTGCATGGTCAGAACCTGGCCGCCTTTGTGCGCGAAGTGGAGGCTGAAGCCATGAAGATTGTGGGGAAGTATGTTCCGAGGACAGAGACCCTAAGGAGTTGGGATATATGTGGTTCAAATGTTCAGTTGAACCGCGTCTTTGAGTTGAACCGTCTGCTGTATGCCGGCTACCTGGGGGACGACGACGCCGATGCTGCTGTCCGCCGTGGGAAAAAGGCGGTGGCGACGGTCGACGAAGGCCCATCGCGGGGAGTAGCGCCGAGCGCGGCCGCCAAGAAGAGAAAATTAGGTACAATGGCCGAAGGGTTGTGGGCTTCCGAACATTTTGCTGCCAAATTATTGGGGACCTGCGCGGTTCCCGGGGAGATGATGTCTTCACCCGAGCTCCGGGAGTCCTCCACGCGAATGCTGAAGGTCACTGGAGGTCGCTAGCCTAGGAATGTTCCGATTCCCCGGGTGGCTGGCGAGGACATGTTTACATCTCGATTAGCTCGTGAGATGAAAATTTTCCCTTACGGACAGAATGTTGCTGCTGTTGTGACGGCAGTGATGGAGAAGGATCACCAAGACGCGCCGCAGAAACGTCGGGCCTTCACGAGGGTTGGTGACCCGCGGCGTGAGGTCAAAATGGCGTGGGGGAGCGTGAAGTCTGCCACCCTCGGCCCCAGCAAGCCGCTTCCTTCCGTGCCCGCACAGGAGCGAAGGCCTCCATCCCCGCCGCGTACTGCTGAGACGGAAGTGGGTGGGGACGAGGTCTCCATGGATATTTCCGTGGAGGACTATCTTGTGGGTGGGGTCACGATTTTCGATGCCCATACAGGGCAGGGACTTGTCGGTGATTATATATATATTTAACGGGGTCTGGGTGTCTGATGTGACTATGGTGTAGGGTCGGAGGCTGGGCAACTGGCTATTGCCCCAGCGCCGGCGGTGGCTAGGTCGGTGGCCGTGGCGACTCGGGCGAAGGGGTCTTCGCAAGACCCATGGTCTAGGTTTTGCGCCAGCGGCAAAATTGCTTCGGCCGCCACCGCTAAGGACGTGGCAGGCTCAGTTGCACAGCAGCTGAAGCATGTGAGTAATCTTTGATTTCAGCAGTTTGCTCTTCTTATATGACTTCGAATTTGACGGTTTTTATGCTAGGCGACCGCCTTCACCGAGCATATTGCGTCGGGGGCCCTGACCTCGGAGTTCGCTGCCGAAAGGCGACGACTCGAGTGAAGGATTGAGCGCCTCCGGACATAGCATACTGAGGCTGTGCGAGACAAATCGGCCGCAGAAAACAAAAGCAGCAACCTGATGGAGAAGCTATTGGCTACGGAGGCCGAAAAAGAGGACCTCGGCCGCCGGTTGGCGGCTGAAAAGGAGGATGCGGACAGGGCCTGCGCGGAGGCCCAGGCTGCACGTCCCGAGGCCAAGCTCGCGCGTGCCGAGGCCAACCTCGCTGTCCAACGTGCTACTGAGGTGGAGTCAAGCCACAGGAGCCTGCGTGGCTATTTGGAGAAAGCGGAGGCCTCTACCCGCACAGGGGTCGACCGAGCACACATGTTGCTCATGGACGCGTACCGGTAGCTTGGTGCGTGTACCGCCTCCTTTGATGTGTCCGGTGAGGAGGTAGGCCTCCGCTTTCTCGGTTGGCTGCAGGAGGAACTGGAGATGCTTCCGGCGATCATGACGGGTCTCATGTCCTTCGCCTCGCTCATCACCTGTGAAGGGGCCGCGAATGCCTTGTCCCGTGAGGGATGCAGGCCTTCGAAGTCTTTGATCGATCCGACGAAGACTTCGACCGTGGAATTTTCCAGGTCGGACGAGGTGCTAAAGCGGCCTACTGGGGCGCTTTATGATAGGATGTGGGGCCCTCACGACCGTGATACTATCTGGGAAAGGTCTGACCGGGCGATGGAGCAGGTGCGGATTGTTGTTGTTGTTTTTTTTGGAATATGTATTTATATTTGGTGCTATTTCTGTAGATGGCGAATGATGATGAAGTCTACGACTTCGGAGGCCTGGAGAGCTCGGTGGCCCAGGCAGAAGATGTGAGGGTGGAGGCTGGGGAGCAGCCGACGCCGCCGCCCTGCCCTCATGAGGATCCTGCGGCGGCCACGACCTTGCCTGGCAAAGACGATCTAGCGACGGCTGCACCGGCTGCCGAAGACCCTGCAGCGCCGACCACTCCTTCGCAGGTGGCAGGATCGTGTTAGGGGTGTTGTGTTTAGGACCTTATTTGTGTGATACTGAAAGTCAGTTGCTGTGCAGGTTCTGACGTCTGGGCCTGCTCAAGCGACCCCTACTAATGATACTAATTTTGTGGTGGCTGCAAACGCAATACCTGTTAATGATAGTTTGTTTGGTTTTGGATCTGGGTCTTGGTCATCTAATGGTGAGTTTGGGAGCCCGTTTTCCTGGATTGAAGAGTCTTCAGATGAAGATTTGGATTACTTTGCTGCATTAGATGTGGCTATGGCGGAGTCCTCACCGCAGTTGGAGGTGGGCGAAGCGTCTAATCCCCCGGCTGGTGTAGGGACCGAGTGTCGTCGACGAAAAGTGGTGCCGAGCATAGCGTTTGCGAGATGTCGCGAAGTGGTAGACGCCGTCGGATGGGGATGGAACGAACCCGCCTTCGGGTAGATCGTGGTGGCCAACAAGATTTGCTATTGTCGTTTAGGATGAGTATTGGTGAGGGGATCTGCGGAATCTTTTCGAGGGTGAGGAGTTGATAATGATTTTGTTTAATTATCGGGAGGCGGGCCTTATCCCGAAGGCTGAGCCGATGTAGCATGTTTGCTGCCCTCGCTCTTGTCTTGCGGTTGAGTAAAAACACTGCCCTTCCCCGGCTCGCAATAAAGAGGGAAGGGCAACAAAATGTGATTTGTACTTGTGGTGTGGATGGTGACCCTTCGTTGTGTGTATGTGACAACATTGTTTGTTGTTGAATGAGATGGGGACTTCGTGCTTGTTATGTTTGTCTGGTTGCGCCCTTTGGTGACTTTTGGGCGGATTTGTCTTTTAACGAAGACTTCGTATCGTGCACTTATTGTGCTTATCTGGCTGCACCCTTAGGCAACTTTTGCGCGGATTTGTCTTTTAACGAAGACTTCGTATCGTGCACTTATTGTGCTTATCCGGCTGCACCCTTAGGCGACTTTTGCGCGGATTTGTCTTTTAACGAAGACTTCGTATCGTGCACTTATTGTGCTTATCCGGCTGCACCCTTAGGCGACTTTTGCGTGGATTTGTCTTTTAACAAAGACTTCATATCGTGCACTTATTATGCTTATCCGGCTGCACCCTTAGGCGACTTTTGCGCAGATTTGTCGCACGCGAGGGTAGTCTGCGCTACCTGTCGCGGTGACTTCGTATTGGTCGAATGCCGAAGGCCGTCAGAGCGGTCTTTTTTGACATGGTGATGATGCTTGGAATTTTTTGCGGGGGCTTTTTCACTGGTATATTACATGGCTCTGTCTCGTTAAAAACCTCACCCTCGGGAGGAAAAGAGTGCAGGCCTGAATAGCATTGTTTGCAGAATTACAAAGGCGCATAGGCCTTGGAACTTAAACAAAAAAAATTCCGGAGATCCTTTTGGGGGGTGTTGTCCGTGAGGGCCTTGCCTTTTGCTCTGTCAGTAGCGCTGCCTTCACCGCTTCGTCGATGGATGGGGTAGCCTTCAAACTAGCTCGCTTGGGGGCCATCGCGGGTTGTTTTTCGTAGCATGAACGGTGGGCGCCAAATGTTGGGAACCATTCCGTCTGGGCAAGGTTGATCCAACGGGGAAATGGAAAGAGCGTTTATAAGGTTTAGTATGGGATGCCAAAAGCTTTTTTCCTCTCTATTGCGGGCACTGTATGGGGGTATTTATAGGCACTCGAGTGGCCGCATGTCCCTTGTCAAAGATGTTTATGCCCTCATGTACCCGATTTATCCCCAGAATATTCCCACGAGGGGAGGTTATAGACAGTCATTATGGTAAGGCTATTACAGACGTGGCCCTTAACGCGCTTATCCTCGCGGGGCCCATTACCATGGGCCGAATCCCACATGGGCCTCCTGGGGCGGTGACGATGTGGGAGACCCGTAGACTTTGACACAGCCTTCGTCTTGCAACAGCGAGGACGAGGGGGACCGCGCAGGTCTCCGTCCGGTCGGTGCCTTCGGCTTGTTTGTACACGTTCTGTGGATGTAGCCTTCGTCGGAGTGATGAGGAGACGAAGGCATCAAGCGAAGGGTAGCGTGTTCGCCTTTGCCCCAACATTTGCTCAACATAGACCTCTTCCTTGATAGGTCCATTGAGGAAGGCACTCTTCAAGTCCATTTGATAAAGCTTGAAGCCATGGTAAGTAGCATAGGCAAGTAATATACGAATTGATTCAAGCCTAGCTACGGGTGCATAAGTTTCATCGAAATCCAAACCTTCAACTTGTGAATATCTATTTGCCACAAATCGGGCTTTGTTTCTTGTCACCACACCATGCTCGTCTTGCTTGTTGTGGAATACCCATTTGGTACCTACAATATTTTGATTAGGACGTGGAATTAAATGCCATACCTCATTCCACGTGAAGTTGTTGAGCTCCTTTTGCATAGCCATCACCCAATCCGGATCTTTTAGTGCATCATCTACCCTGTATGGCTCAATAGAGGAAACAAAAGAGTAAAGTTCACATAAATGAGCAACTCGAGATCTAGTGGTTACCCCCTTATGAATGTCACCAAGGATGGAGTTGACAGGGTGATCTCATTGAATTGCTTGGTGGACTCTTGGGTGTGGCGGTCTTTGATCCTAATTTCTTGATCATCTTCCTTGTCTTCATTATATTCATCTCCCCCTTGATCATTGTCCTCCTCTTGAGGTAGCTTATCCTCTTGATCTTCATCTTCATCATCTTGAGCCTGATCCTCATCTTGGGTTGGTGGAGATGCTTGCATGGAAGATGATGGTTGATCTTGTGCTTGTGTGGGCTCTTTGGATTCTTTAGGACACACATCCCCAATGGACATGTTCCTTAATGCGACGCGCGGAGCCTCTTCATCATCTAGTTCATCAAGATCAACTTGCCCCACTTGGGAGCCATTAGTCTCATCAAACACAATGTCACAAGAAACCTCAACTAATTCAGTGGATTTGTTGAAGATTCTATATGCCCTTGTGTTTGAGTCATAACCAAGTAAAAAGCCTTCTGTAGCCTTAGGAGCAAATTTAGATTTTCTACCTCTCTTAATAAGAATAAAGCATTTACTCCCAAAGACTCTAAAATAAGAAACATTAGGCTTTTTACCAGTGAGGAGTTCATATGATGTCTTCTTGAGGATTCGGTGAAGATATAACCGGTTGATGGAGTAGCAAGCAGTGTTGATTGCTTCCGCCCAAAACCGATCCGGTGTCTTGTACTCATCAAGCATGGTCCTCACCATGTCCAGTAGAGTTCTATTCTTCCTCTCCACTACACCATTTTGTTGAGGTGTGTAGGGAGAAGAGAACTCATGCTTGATACCCTCTTCCTCAAGAAATCCTTCAATTTGAGAATTTTTGAACTTCGTCCCATTGTCGCTTATTATCTTTTTGATCCTTAATCCGAACTCATTTTGAGCCCGTCTTAAGAATCCTTTTAGTGCATATTGGGTTTATGATTTTTCCTGCAAAAAGAACACCCAAGTGAAGCGAGAATAATCATCCATAATTACTACTTTACTAGATAGTACTTACTCCCGCCGATGCTTATGTAAGCTATCGGGCCGAATAAATCCATGTGGAGTAGCTCGAGAGGCCTATTCGTTGTCATGATGTTCTTGTGTAGATGATGAGCGCCAACTTGCTTTCCTGCTTGGCATGCGCTACAAACCCTGTCTTTCTCAAAATGAACATTTGTTAGTCATAAAATGTGTTCTCCCTTTAGAAGCTTGTGAAGATTCTTCATCCCAACATGGGCAAGTCGGCGATGCCAGAGCCAACCCATATTAGTCTTAGCAATTAAACAAGTGTCTAGTTCAGCTTTGTTATCATTAAAATCAACCAAATATAGCTGACCATCTAACACTCCTTTAAATGCTATTGAATCATCACTTCTTCTAAATACAGTAACACCTACAACAGTAAATAGATAGTTGTAGCCCATTTTACATAATTGAGAAATAGAAAGCAAATTGTAATCTAAAGAATCTACAAGAAAAACATTAAAAATAGAATGGTCAGGTGATATAGTAATTTTACCCAAGCCTTTGACCAAACCTTGATTTCCATCCCCGAATGTGATAGCTCGTTGGGGATCTTCATTTTTCTCATAGGAGGAGAACATTCTTTTCTCCCTAGTCATGTGGTTTTTGCACTCGCTATTAATTATCCAACTTGATCCACCAGATACATAAACCTACAAAACAAATTTAGGCCTTGTTCTTAGGTACCCAAACAGTCTTGGGTCCTTTGATGTTAGAAACAAGCACCTTGGGTACCCAAACATAAGTCTTTGGACTCTTGTGTTTGCCTCCAACATATTTGGCAACTATTTTGCCTAATTTGTTAGTTAAAACATATGATCCATCAAAAGTCTTAAATGAAATGTTATTCTCATTTGATGCAGTAGGAGTTTTCTTTTTAGGCATTTTAACATGAGTGGAATGTCTAGAGCTAGAAGCCTCATTTTTATACATAAATGCATGATGAGAAATGGTGTGAGGTTTCTTAGCATGAATTCTCCTAATTTTGTGCTCAGGATAGTTAGCAGGATATAAAATGTAGCCCTCACTATCCTGAACCATGGGTACCTTGCCCTTTACAAAATTAGATAATTTCTTAGGGGCATTAAGCTTGACATTGGATTAGTTCCCATGTTGGAACCCAATGCCATCCTTAATGCCTGGACATCTCCAATTATAAAGCATGCTACGAGCAAATTAATTTTTTCATTTTCGAGCTCATGCTCGACAATTTTAGTAGTTAATTTAGCTATGTGATCATTTTGATTTTTAATCATGGCAAGTTGATCATCAATAGCTTCAACATTTATATCTCCACATCTAGTGCAAATGGAAACATGTTCAACAGTAGATGTAGATGGTTTGCAAACATTCAATTCCTCTATCTTAGCATTTAATCTAGCATTCTCATCTCTAAGACAGGAAACAGAATCATTGCAAACATTCAATTCATCAATCTTAGCATTTAGACTAGCATTTTCATTTCTAAGATAGATAATTGAATCATTACAAATGCTAAGCTCTTTAGACAGATTATCATTCTTCTCTACTTCCAGAGCATAAGCATTTTTCAATTTAATAAATTTCTTGTTTTCTTTAATGAGAAAGTCCTCTTGGCTTTCCAAAAGATCATCCTTCTCATTAATGGCCTCAATTAGTTCATTTAATTTTTTCTTTTGTTCCATGTTAAGGTTGGCAAAAAGAGACATTAAATTGTCTTCATCATCACTAAAGCTACTTTCATCACTAGATGTAGTGTATTTGGGTGTTGCTCTAGAGTGTACCTTCTTCTTTTTGCCATCCTTAGCCATGAGTCATTTGTGGCCGACGTTGGAGAAGAGAAGTCCCTTGTTAACGACGATGTTGGCGGCGTCCTCGTCGGAGGAGGAGTCGGTGGAGCTCTCGTCGGAGTCCCATTTCCGACACATGTGCGCATCGCCGCCCTTCTTCTTGTAGTACCTCTTCTTCTCCTTCTTCTTCCCTTTCTTGTCGTCATCCCTATCACTTCCACTAGAAATTGGACATTTAGCTATGAAATGACCGGGCTTACCACATTTGTAGCACACCTTTTTGGAGCGGGGTTTGTAATCCTTCCCCTCCTTTGCTTGAGGATTTGACAGAAGCTCTTGATGATGAGCGCCATCTCCTCGTTGTAAGCCTACTTGGTGTAGACTCCCTCTTCTCTTCCTCTGTCACTTTGAATGCGATGGGTTGCACCTCGGGTGTTGAGGTGGCGCCTTGCTCCAAGTTGACAATATGTTTGGAGTCTTTGATCATAAGTTCAAAGCTCACAAACTTGCCAATTACTTCCTCGGGGGACATCTGTTTGTATCTAGGATCTTCACGTATTAATTGAACTTGAGTAGGATTACGAAATACGAGAGATCTTAGAATAACCTTGACCATTTCATGGTCATCCCATTTGGTGCTCCCGAGGTTGCGCACTTGGTTCACCATGGTCTTTAGCCGGTTGTATATTGCTTGTGGCTCTTCTCCTTTGTTGAGGACGAATCGACCGAGCTCACCCTCGATCGTCTCGCGCTTGGTGATCTTAGTCACTTCGTCCCCTTCGTGCGTGGTTTTGAGGATGTTCCAAATTTCCTTGGCGTTCTTTAACCCTTGCACCTTGTTATACTCCTCTCGACACAAGGAGGCGAGGAGTATAGTCGTGGCTTGGGAGTTAAAGTGCCTAATTTGGGCGACCTTGTCCGAGTCGTAGTCCTCGTCCCCCACCTTAGATACCTACGCTCCATACTCAACAATATCCCAAATACTTGCGTGGAGTGAGGTTAGATGGTGCCTCATTTTATCACTCTACATATAATAATCCTCACCATCAAAATATAGTGGTTTGCCTAGGGGTACGGAAAGTAATGGAGCGCGCTTTGAAATATGGGGATAGCGAAGGGGCATCTTACTATACTTCTTGCGCTCATGGCGCTTAGAAGTAGTGGTCGACTCGGAGCTCGATGTGGAGGGTGACGAAGAGTCGGTCTCGTAGTAGACCACCTTCTTCATCTTCTTCTTCTTGTCACCTCTTCGATGGGACTTGATGGAGGAAGAGGATTCCTCCTTGTGTTTGTTGTCGGGCTCCCTTGAGAGAGTCCTCACTGAGCTTGCGGGCTTGTCGTCGGTCATGATCTCCCTCTTGGCGTGATCTCCAGACATCACTTCGAGTTGGTTAGACTCTTAATGAAGCACTGGCTCTGATACCAATTGAAAGTCGCCTAGAGTGGGGTGAATAGGCATAACCTGAAATTTATAACTTTAAACACACACTACAAGTCGGGGTTAGCGTTAGAATTAAATTCAAGTTCGGGAGAGAGGGAAAAACAAATCAACCAAGAATCAAGGCAAGTGAACACGATGATTTATTTTACTGTGGTTCGGTTCCAAAGAACCTAGTCCCCGTTGAGGAGGTCACAAAGACCAGGTCTATTTCAATCCTTTCCCTCTCTCAAATGGTCACTTAGACTGAGTGAGCCTTCTTCCTTAATCTCACGGGTCACTTAGACCCCGCATAGACCACCACATACTTGGTGTCTCTTGCTTCGCTTACAAAGCACTTGAGAATAAGAATGGAAAAGAAAAAGGCCAAGCCAAGCAAACAAGAGCAAGAGTAACAAAAGAACACAAAACACCCTCTCTCAAGTCCCTAATGGAATTGAGTTGATTTGGAGGCTTTAGAGAGGATTCAATCTATTTGATGTGTCTTGGAGTGGAGTCTTTTGCTCTTGTATTGAATGATATGTTTGGAATGCTTGGATGGATATGAATGAGGTGGTTGGGGGTATTTATAGCCCCCAACCACTTCCATAGCCGTTGGTGAAGGGTGCTGGCGATGGGTGCACCAGACAGTCCGGTGCGCCACCGGACAGGCACTGTTCCTTGTCCAGTGCGCCACCACGTCACCCAACCGTTAGGGTTCTGAGCTGGTCGACTGTTGGAGGCTTTGTCCTCTTGCAGCACCGGACAGTCTGGTGCCACACCGAAAAGTCCTGTGCCCCTCTGACTTCGCTGCTCTGACTTCTGCGTGTCACTGTTCATCACTGTAGCACTTTGTAGAGTCGATGAAAGGGAAATATGGTTAACCTTTTCCCACAATTAATTTTGGTGGTTGAATGTCCAACACAAACAAATGGACTAACTAGTTTGCTCTAGAATACATGTTCTGCGGGTGCATAAAGGTTCAACACAAATGTTGGGGGCCTTCGTCCTCCGAAGGTCCTCAAAAACATGATTTGACAATATTTTCCAAGTGAATTATATGAACAGGTATCTTCGGACTCAGATCATGAACATGGAGTACGGTCAGAACGAAGCTGATTACCAAGCTGTACAAAGGATGGTGCACAACCGAAGCTATGCGCAGAAAGCTTCGTCGCGGTAGCAGAAAGGGGAACCGACTTAAAGATGAAAAGACTACTTAGGCCTTAATAGATTCCCATAAGTCATTAGCAAATGTAATGGACATGAATGTAATTTTGCATGGGCTACGTCCCACGCCTATAAATAGATGAACAGTACTCCCGTACTGTTCACGCTGACTTGGCATTTGCTTTCTGTCATCCTTGTACTTTTGCCTTCCTGCAATCCGAAGGTACACTTGTAATCTGAAGTCATTTCTATTTTTATATGATAATAAAATAGAAATGACGTTGTGATAATATTTAAATGTTTATATTACTTTTTATGTTGCATGTAAGTTCTTCGTCATAGTTTATTGTGCTTACGAAGATATGTTGTTTGTGACCTTCGTTCGGAACACATTATATCCCGAAGGGAAATAATGTTTCAAAGGACGAAGGGCTTTATCATTTAACACTTTTTATGTTGCCTTGTTCTTAATCCGAAGCATTTGAGAACAAGTCCCCAACATTGGCGCCCACCTCCGGTGAACTCACTTCCACTCTTTGAGTCTTTGAGCGCCCTCGGCGATCATCAACCTTCGCTATGGCGCCGAAGAAAGCTTCAGCAGCTGGCACTGCAGCTCTCCAACCGCTGGACCACAATCAGGAGACTGTCTCTCTTCGGGAGGCCCGAAGCCAGAAGAGGAAGTCTGTCAGCCCGACGCCTCAAGAGGATGAGCTAGACCAAGAGATCAGAGATATGGAGATGCTTCATCAACAGGTGCAGAGGAAGAAGGAAAAGATGGCCAGGCTAGCTGAACTGCAAAGGCAGATAGACGAAGCTTCTGAAGAAGTTCGCCATCTTACTCACGATGAGCAGAACCGAAGGCCTCAACAAAAAGACCTTCATCAGGAGGGTTTCTTCAACGAAGATGACTGGTATGACAATTTCCATCATGGAAATTTTGTTTTCGATGATGCTTCTCCCTTGTCCGCTGAGCTGCAGGCTACACCTTGGCCTCCGTCCTATAAGCCGCCCCAGCTTCCCATATTCGATGGCCATTCAGACCCGAAGCAGTTTTTGATGAGCTACGAAGCAACAATATCTTCGTATGGTGGCAATGCTGCAGTCATGGCAAAGTCTTTTGTTATGGCTGTCAGGAGTGTTGCTCAAACCTGGTATTCCTCCCTTCGACCAGGAACGATCACTTCATGGCAAAAACTGAAGGACATGTTGTTAACCAGCTTCCAAGGGTTTCAAACGAAGCCGATCACTGCTCAGGCCCTGTTCCAATGCACTCAGGATCATGAAGAATACCTTCAGGCGTATGTCAGAAGGTTCTTGCGTTTGACGGCGCAGGCACCAACGGTGCCCAACGAAATTGTCATTGAGGCCATGATCAAGGGACTTCGGCCTGGACCTTCAGCTTAATACTTTGCTAGGAAGCCTCCTCAAACTTTGGAGAAATTGCTCCAGAAGATGGACGAGTATATTCGTGCCGACAATGATTTTCGCCAAAGAAGGGAGGAGGCTTTCAGGTTTTCTGAAATGACCAGGGGCTTCGGAGGAAGATTCTATCCGAGGCATGTCAGGTCCATCCACAACTCTACTCAAAATGATGATAAGGGGAGTCAGCAGAACAGGCCGCAGTGCTCCTCACAGGCTTCGGGACAACAGCAAAGTTTCTTCAGACCACCAGCTCCAAGAGGCAGAGGCGCCAGGGGCTTCGGCGGAAGATTCGGAGATCAACCAAGGAGAGTATTTTGCTTATTCTGTGGTGAAAACAAGGGCCATACCACCAGGATGTGCCATGTTACCATCCAGAAGCAAAAGGAGATAGCCGAAGCTGCAGCGCAACAAGCTCAGCCGAAGCAGGTCATGCATACTGCTTCGTACCATCCGCCTTACATCCTAGAATACATAGGCAACCACCCTGCAGTTTCTGTTGCTTCGGCGAGTCAACCTCAAGCTTCCTGGCAACAGCCTCCGCCTCCACCACCGTTGCAACAAGGCCAACAGCCAGAAGGGAGCCAATATGCTCCACACCAAAGGGATCTCAGAGAACAATCCGAAGCTCGCACAGTCAATAGCACTGTGCCAGAGTCGAAGCACATCTATTGACAAATATCCTACCAGTTTTTTCCATTCAGTTCTATTTCCTGTGTAATAAAGGACATTTTTTAGTTTTCATGTAAAAGTTTCTTTGCTTGCTCCAAGGAAAATGTATTTTCTCAGGCTTAAGTTGCTGAAGCTTAAAAATTTACGATAACAAGGAGGACCTTCGAATTATCGAAAATCCTTCGAAGCAACAAAAAGTCGTTCTAAGGAACGCAGAGTAAGTTTGCTGAAATCACAAAAAGTCGTTCCAAAGGGAACGCAGTGTAAGTTTTCTGCTCCAAAGTCGTTCCAAAGGGAATGCAGAGCATATAGCGAAAAGTCAACGCTGATACCGCCTAAGTAAAGGGCGAAGAAGCTCCAAAGTCGTTCCTAAGGGAATGCAGAGCTTACAGCGAAAAGTCAACGCTGATACCGCCTAAGTGAAAGGCGAAGAAGCTCCAAAGTCGTTCCTAAGGGAATGCAGAGCTTACAGTGAAAAGTCAGCGCTGATACAAAAATATTTTGTGTTTTACGGGGATATGTGTGTATCTTCGGAACAAATGTCATCTACATAACATAACATCATCACATCATTTTGCATAGCATAAGCATCATACATCATGTTGCATATGGCAAAAGAAGGGGACACGGTATCAACCTTCGGAAGGATACTTTGAGAAAGTAAAAATCGTGCTAAGTCACAAGGGGACACAATATTGATCTTTGGAATATAGCTTCAGAGAATATTTTCATGAAGCTTGGATATCCTTCATCAGAGCACTATGAACATTGTCGTGATGCATAAAAGTTTTTCTATCTTCACGAAGCATGAAAAGAAGGGAAGGTGTTTTTTCGCCGAAGCCTAAAAAACGGTATGTATGTAAAGTTTCATGCATCGTAAAGAATCGAGTCATTAAAAGCAAATATATCACAGGGTTACAAAATGTCACACATGTTTCATTTCAAGAAGTCTTTACAAAAGTGCTTAATCTTCTCTCAAAACAACTTCGGCAGCTTCGTTTAGGAGTCGGTTAACAACTTCATCCATGATAGCTTCAGCCATCTTTTTAATTTCTTCGTCTCCTTTCGGGTGAGGGCCCGGAGACGCTTTAGTAGGATCTGAAGGAGAACATGATACGGCCACATTGCTATTACAAATTGCGAACGAAGTTTAAAATCAAAAATTACAACGCAATAAAAACCATTAGCTAATACCTAATTGCCCTTCAGGTTCTGAGCTTTTGTCAGCGGCCTTAGCTACTTCTCTAGTGTCGTGAATGCCTTTCTCACTTTTCTGAATGATTTCTCGGGCCATTTCTCGACCACCATTGTCCCAGACGTCGGTGAAAAATTTTCCACCAGCCTGGCTAGCTTCGGCCGAGGGGTCTTTAATATCTTCAGGGGATAAGCTGGCTTCGGATTGTGCAAGAACCTTAACATGATCGCAGCCTTTTTTCTCCAGTATAGAAGCAATCCCCCTGGCACCCGAGAAGGCGCAAATGTCTCCTCGACTGTTTAGAATTTCTTCGAAGGCTTCAGCTTCGTGGCAAATCCATTCTATCGGCCCTTCTGGGTTACCTCTCACAAAATCTTCTTCACTCGAAAATGCGCCAACACTGGCGAAGCTGGTTTTTATTTTCTTTACACAATCCATGGATTTTTCGTAGCACCTTTTCTTAGAAGACCGAAGCTCTTCAACGGTTCCTTCCAAATGATTAGCCCATTGGTCGCTACATTCCCGCCTCGTTTCTTCAAGTATGCGTTCTTCTTTCGCCCGGGCCAATTGCTTCCGAAGATCGTCAATCTCGTGCTTTTGAGCTGCAATTTGGGCTTTGGACGCAGCTTCGTTCTCCTTTACTTTATCCACTAATGTAACTAGAATCTTGTCCTTTTCCAGGGCTTCGTTCCTTAGCTTGATAACCTCTGTTCGAAGGTTGTTGAAGGCAATTTCATAACTTTCGTCTTCGGCACTCTTTTGCGCTCTCAGCGCGTTGCTTAGTATTAATCCCTATATGTAAAAAGTTAGTATAAGAATAAAACAATAGATTTCGAATCATAAAGTTTCCAAAATGCGCAATTCTCACACCTTCAGACTATTATATGCAAGGCTATCCGCAAGATCCTCCTTCGTCATAGCGCATAGTCCAGCTTCAAGCTTCGGAAACCCCATACTCCTAGCCATCTCTCGGCAGACAGATAATTCTTTGTTGTCAGGGAGACAGTATAGGAAGTCATCTTCGTTTGTCCCATTGAACACTAGTGCCCTTTTCGGATATTTTAATTCTTTGGCATAGTGGTTGGCTTCATAAATCTCTTCTTCAGATAATTTCTTCCCCAAAGCATGTCACACAATGTAATCGCATATGGTGGAAGGAGCTTCGGGGGCAGCAGTGTCAATTTCTTCAACCAAAATTGGCTCTGACATTTTTATTTTTTCTTCGGTTTCCAAAGGTTGTTCCTTGGTGGGCTCTGAAGTCCCAGCTTCAACTTCAAGTTGTTGCTTCGAAGCTTCAGCAACTAAAGCTTCAGTAGACACTTCAGAAAGTCCAACAGTCTTCTTTGGAGTTATGCTTGAAGACTTAATTGTCTCCAAAACATCTAGCACGTTCACCATTCTTTTTCTTTTCGGGGTTACCGATGGACCCTTTTGATTTTTTATTGTTTCAACACATGCTGAAGGACTTAAGATTTCTAATATTTTTGGTCCTTCAATTTTCGGTTTTTCTGCTTTCTCTGCTGAAGGTACTTCAGTTTTTTCTTCGATCTTCGGCACTGGAGCTGGCTCTGTACTTTCAGTGGCCAAGGAGACTTTACCGATAAATTCAGGCACTGTGGCCGGCTCAATAAAACGTGCCCGGTGGGTGAGCACCTTCATCTTTTTTCTTTGCGGCGCTGGCTCACTAGAAGCACTTGTGACAACTTCTGTTGCAGGAGAAGTATTTTTTCTTTTGCGGCCCGGCACCGGATAATGATAGTCAGGGTAGACAAACCCGATTGCATCAAATACCCGGTTGAGCCTCTTCTTTTTTCGGCCTCCGAAGGCTGCCGATAATGCAGTGTTCTCGGCCTTCGAATATACCCCAAGCAGTTCATCACTTAATGTTTCAATGCTTTTTAACCAGTCGTCATCAGGTTCAACAAACTTATCCCCGTATTTGAATGTGTATTTTAGTCTGACTAGTCCACCTTCGTCAGACTCTTTGATGGTCTCCTTCGGCATTTCCCACTTTCCTGCAAGTGGCCACACCCTGAAGGCAATATGCTCTTGGACCAGATCCCTTGTCCCAATAAAAGAGCAGATTACGCCGAAGGCTCTTTGGCATTCTTCGGCCGCTTCATCCATTTCAACCTTCGGCTTTCGGAGTCCGAAGCGTTGCCAGATGGGGCGCATAATGATACTCTTAACATCTTCCTGCGCTGTCAAGTCATTCTTTACATAGAACCATTCTGTCATCCAGGCACCGGGCCACCTCTTCCGAAAGGTTGGCACAGGGCAGCTTGACCCGGAGCGGGCACCGAAGCTGTAGCAACCAAAGTTGTTGTGATATTGTTCTTTCCCCCAGGGCTTCGTCTCATATACCAACTCATGAATTTTGCAAAAGCTTTTAGCATTTGGTTCTAAACCTTGGCTTTTCACAGCCCAGACAAAGATTCCCATTCTTATGATAGCTTCGGGAGTAATTTGATGAAGGTAGATTTGAAATGTCTTCAGGACTTCGACAACAAAGCTGCTTAGGGGGAACCGAAGCCCAGCCTTGAGAAAGCTTCGGAAGATCACGACCTCATCTTCTTCGGGGGTAGGAGAAGTCTTTTCTCCAGCATCGGCCCTCACAATAGATATATCTCGAAAATATCTCCCCCTCATATTGTCAATATGACTCTGCTTAATAGTGGTTTTCCCGAAAACCGAGTGACTTGGCCGCCATGGTCGATCTTCAGACTCTCCCCCGCCGCTTTCTACATCATAACTGTCGCTGTCACCAGTATCTTCAGATAAACCTTCTAAAATCTCTTTGGTGATCTTTTCTGTATTGGTCTTCGACATTGCCTCAAGAAAGCCCAGGTTCTTCTCTTCAGAGAGACTTAGCTTCATCTCGACAACAGCCTTCTTCTCCTCAGACATCTCTTCGGAGATCCTACTTCTCGCTTCCGAAGCTTAAAACCAGGAAAGAAAACAAATATTTTTGGGCAGAAAGTTTTATAAGCAGGAAAAACAGATGGCAAAGAGAGCGTGCCAAATCAAATGTGGCGGCCCCTATTTATACACTCGATATGACGGAAACTGTGTGGTCCCAGGTGTCAGTGACTTTTGCTATTCTAGCAAAGGGAAGGTGTTTTTTCGGACCTTCGGCTTAAGGCCTTTGTCCATATCGCAATCTGAATTTATCACTAACAAATTAATATTGCGAGGGGCTACTGTTGGGGGCCTTCGTCCTCCGAAGGTCCTCAAAAACATGATTTGACAATATTTTCCAAGTGAATTATATGAACAGGTATCTTCGAACTCAGATCATGAACATGGAGTACGGTTAGAACGAAGCTGATTACCAAGCTGTACGAAGGATGGTGCACAGCCGAAGCTATGCGCAGAAAGCTTCGTCGCGGTAGCAGAAAGGGGAACCGACTTAAAGATGAAAAGACTACTTAGGCCTTAATAGATTCCCATAAGTCATTAGCAAATGTAATGGACATGAATGTAATTTTGCATGGGCTACGTCCCACGCCTATAAATAGATGAACAGTACTCCCGTACTGTTCACGCTGACTTGGCATTTGCTTTCCGTCATCCTTGTACTTTTTCCTTCCTGCAATCCGAAGGTACACTTGTAATCTGAAGTCATTTCTATTTTTATATGATAATAAAATAGAAATGACGTTGTGATAATATTTAAATGTTTATATTACTTTTTATGTTGCATGTAAGTTCTTCGTCATAGTTTATTGTGCTTACGAAGATATGTTGTTTGTGACCTTCGTTCGGAACACATTATATCCCGAAGGGAAATAATGTTTCAAAGGACGAAGGGCTTTATCATTTAACACTTTTTATGTTGCCTTGTTCTTAATCCGAAGCATTTGAGAACAAGTCCCCAACAACAAACTAATAAATATTCAAGTTAGGGATCAAATTCAAGAGAGCAAAAGAAACCAAGTGTGCTACGGTCTGGTGCACCGGACTATCCGGTGTGCCACCGGACAGTGTCCGGTGCACCAGGCCCATACAGGGCTGAACCAGCCACTCTCGGGTTTCCGTAGGCGTTCTCCACTATAATTCACCGGATTATCCGTTGTGCCACCGGACTGTCCGGTGCACCAGCGGAGCAACGGCTAACTCGCGCAACGGTCGACTACAAAAGCTAATAACAGATGAACAGTGAAGAACAGTGCACGCAGAGTCGGAGACACAGAGTTAGAGACGCACCGGACAGTGAACAGGACCTGTCCGGTGTAGCACCAGACTGTCCAGTACCACAAGAAGACAACGGTGCCAACGGTCTACTGCTCCCGAACCCTAATGGTTGGGTGACGTGGCGGCGCACCGAACAGCCTACAGTGCCTGTCCGGTGGCGCACCGGACTGTCCGGTGCGCCCATCGACAGCAGCCTCCCTAATGGCTTGTTTGGTGGTTGAGGGCTATAAATACCCCCAACCACCACAACTCCAAGTATCCAAGCATTCTGAATATTGCATTCAATACAAGAGCAATAGACTCCACTTCAAGACACAATCAAAGCGATCGATCCACTCAAAGTCCCCAAATCAACTCTAGTGCATTAGGACTTGTGAGAGAATCTCTTGTGTTCATTTGTTGCTTGGCTTGGCCTTCTTTTTCTTTTCAATTCTTACTCTCAAGTGCTTTGTAAGCAAGGCAAGAGACACCAATTGTGTGGTGGTCCTTGTGGGGTCTAAGTGACCCATGAGATTAAGGAAAAGGCTCACTCGGTCTAAGTGACCGTTTGAGAGAGGGAAAGGGTTGAAAGAGACCCAGTCTTTGTGACCACCTCAATGGGGACTAGGTTCTTTGGAACCAAACCTCGGTAAAACAAATCACCATTTTCATTCACTTATTTCTCACTTGATTTGTTTTCCCTCTCTCTCCCGGACTTGAGTTTTAATTCTAACGCTAACCCCGGCTTGTAGTGTGTGTTTAAGTTATAAATTTTAGGTTTCACCTATTCACCCCCCTCTAGGCAACTTTTAGTCGACCGTTGGTGCAGGGAGCCGTTGCTCTGCTGGCTCATCGGACAGTCCAATGGCACACCGGACAGTCCGGTGAATTATAGTGGAGAGCGCCCGGGAATTCCCGAGAGTGGCTGGTTTGGAGTTTGTATGGCCTGCTGCACCGGGCACTGTCCGATGGCACACCGGACAGTCCGTTGCTCCATTCTTCAGCACACTCAAGTCCTTTTGCTCCAATAAATTTGTGTCCCTAACTTGATTCTTTTGTTGGCTTGTGTTGAACCTTATGCACCTGTAATACATGAATTCTAGACAAACTAGTTAGTCCATGTGTTTGTGTTGATCATCAACCACCAAAATTAATTATAGGAAACGGTTAACCCGATTTCCCTTTCAGACACCACACTTGTTTTTGAGGTGGGGCTCTCAAATGTTCCTCAAGCACCAAGATGGATTTAAATATGAAGGTAAATCTCAATCTCATTGTGTTGCCTTGTTTTTGATGACCGAAGGAGTCAGAAACAAGTGCCCAATAGCTAGGTGGTAGATTTGAGTGGAGTGAATCTAATAGGCTGAGAGGTGGTTGGAGATTTCTCTAAAGGTGTCAAGCCACTGCTGTCGGTGTTTTGTACCTCGCTCTAACAAGTAAATTTATTGTGCATATTCCGGGCTCTAGAGGGTGTGCGCAGAGGGTGCAAGATTTATACTGGTTCGGGCAGAATGTCCCAACTTCCAGTCATCGGTGGCTTGCGCTACCGGCACCATTGATGATCAAACTCGTAGTAGGGGTTACAAGAAGACAAGAGAGGGAGGAGAGGCATCCAGATCTCTTATCGGGGTGGAAGTGGAGCTTAAAAGCTTCAAGGTGGAGTCGTCGCTAACTCCCAAGGTGCACGAGGAACAGGAAGAGGCAAATAAAGACCATGGGGGTTAAGTCGGGACTTAGCTTTGTTGCACGTGGTGCAACGAGAGACGTAGTGCTCAACATCACGCCACATCCGAGGCCAATAGAAATGAGTAAAAAACACATCCTCGGTCTTCTTAACACCAAAATGTCCCATCAAGCCACCTCCATGTGCTTCCTGCAAGAGTAGAAGACGAACAGAGCTAGCTGGAACACACAACTTGTTAGCACGGTAGAGAAGGCCTTCACGCAGCATAAATTTTTGCCACGTTCTTCCTTCTCTGCAATTTTCAAAAGCATCTTTGGAGTCAAAATCAGTAGCATATAATTCCTTTATAGTCTCCAAACCAAATATTTTATGATTAAGTTGGGACAACATAGTATAACGTCTAGATAAAGCATCAGCAATCACATTATCCTTTCCTTTTTTATGCTTAATAATGTAAGGAAATGATTCTATGAATTCAATCCATTTAGCATGTCGTTTGTTTAGATTAGATTGTCCCTTAAGATACTTCAAAGATTCATGATCCGAGTGTATGACAAATTCTTTAGACCATAGATAATGTTGCCAAGTTTGTAAAACTCGTACTAAAGCATATAAATCTTTGTCATATGTAGAATAATTCAGAGTTGGACCATGCAATTTTTCACTAAAGAAAGCAACAGGTTTGCCTCCTTGAATGAGCACTCCTCCAATCCCAATGCCGCTCGCATCACACTCGAGCTCGAATGTCTTGTCAAAATCAGGAAGTTGCAGCAGTGGTGCTTGTCTGAGCTTCGACTTGAGGGCATCAAAAGCTTGTTGTTGTGATGGTCCCCAACGAAACGGCACTCCATTCTTTGTCAACTTGTGGAGAGGTGCTACAATGGTGCTGAAATCCCGCACAAATTGCCTACAGAATCCTGCAAGACCAAGAAAACTTCGAACCTGCGTGACCGTGGTTGGAAGTGGCCAGCTCGTGATGGCAACAATTTTTGCCTCATCCATCTCAATGCCCTGAGATGTCACAACATATCCAAGAAAAGACACACGATCGATGCTGAAGGTGCACTTCTCAAGGTTACCAAATAAACGTGCATCACACAAAACATCAAAAACAGTACGTAAATGTTCAATATGATCATCATGAGACTTACTATAGATAAGAATATCATCAAAATATACCACCACAAATTTACCAATGAAAGCATGTAAAACCTCATTCATCAATCTCATGAAAGTGCTAGGCGCATTAGTTAACCCAAAATGCATGACTAACCACTCATAAAGACCAAACTTAGTTTTAAATGCAGTTTTCCATTCATCACCTAAAGACATACGAATTTGGTGGTATCCACTACGCAAGTCAATTTTAGAGAAAACAATAGAACCACTTAATTAATCAAGCATGTCATCCAATCTAGGAATAGGATATCTGTACCGAATTGTGATGTTATTAATGGCTCTACAATCAACACACATGCGCCAAGTGCCATCTTTCTTAGGAACTAAAAGAACAGGAACAGAACAAGGACTAAGGCTCTCACGTATGTACCCGCGGTCCAGAAGGTCCTGGACCTGGCGCTAAATCTCCTTAGTCTCCTCGGGGTTGGTCCTATAGGCAGCACGATTGGGCAAGCTCCCCCCTGGAATTAAATCAATCTTGTGCTCAATGTCTCGCACAGGTAGTAATCCAGGGGGTATCTCAGAGGGAAACACATCCATATACTCTTGCAAAAGGTTAGCAATAGCCGGTGGCAAAGAAATAGACGTATCATCAATGGAATAGAAAGCATTTTTGCACACTAAGGCATAGCAAAGTCCAACAGAGGCATGTAACTCATTAAGATCAGATTTAGTGGCTAGCAAAGTAGGAGTTTTTAACTTAATAGGTTGCTGATTTTCAGAGTTCAAAACACCTTTTTGCTTGGCATTAGTCTTTTTCTCATGTTCAAAGTGGACAATTTCAGTGGGAGTCATAGGAAGCAACACAATTTTCTTTCCCTTATGCATGAAAGTATATTTATTAGATCTACCATGGTGAATAGCATCAGTATCAAACTCCCAAGGACGTCCTAGTAAAAGAGAGCAAGCATCCATAGTCACCACATCGAAATCAGCAAAGTCATGGTAAGTGCCAATAGAAAAATGCACCCTTGTTGTTTTTGTTACCTTGAACTTACCGCTATTGTTAAACCATTGAATGTGATAAGGGTGGGGATGCTCTCGTGTGGTCAAGACAAGCTTCTTGACCACCTCAACGTTCACCAAGTTGTTGCAGCTACCACCGTCATTGATGGTATGTACACGGCATTCCTTGACGATGAGGAACATGTTGAAGAGGTTGTGGCACTGTCTGTTGTCATCGTCACTAGCCGTGGACTCAAAGCTCGTTGCACAATCAAGGCCTTATAGGTCTCGGTCGCTGTTGTACCAAGAACCTCTTCATCACCATCATAAGTCTCTGCAATGTTAGCTCCAACAATATCTTCATCTTCAATATCAGAAGCACTAACATACCCACCATCACCAGTAGCAATGTATGCCCGTTTGCTGGGGCAATCTCGCTGAATATGGCCAAGTCCCTGGCAGCGGTGGCACTTGATGTCGGAGGAGCGACCTATGGAAGAGGTGGTCGTAGCAGGTTTTGCTGCAACACTCGAAGGCACCAAGGACTTGCTGTTGTCGTGTCCCTATGATGCCGACGGTGTGGTGCTACATGTGCCGCTGGTGGAGGAAGATGTGGACGTCCATACACCCGAAGAGGATGACGCCTTGGCTGGCGCCGGTGGCTGGTGTGGCGCGAAAGTGCTGCTCCTCCGTTGTTGACGACCCTGCAATTCTTTTTCTGCCAACATAGAAAGATGGAACAAGCATTGTATAGAATGATATTCTTTATAATCAACAATATCTTGAATCTCCCGCCTCAATCCCCCATAAAACCTAACTGTTGGGGGCCTTTGGCTTCCGATGGTCCTCAAAAACATGATTTAACAATGCTTTCCAAGTGAAATATGTGAACAGGTATCTTCGGAATCAGGTCATGAGTATACAAGAGTATGGTCAGGATGAAGCCTGAGCGAGACGGAAAGCGATTATGACGAAGGATAAGATGATCACGAAGCTGTGCGCAGAAAAGCTTCGGCATGATATCAGAGAAGGGGAACCGACTTAAAGATGAAAAGGCAAATTAGACCCCGAAGAATTACTATAGAGTCATTGATAAATGTAAAGGGCACAAATGTAATTCTACACGGGCTGCATCCCTTGCCTATAAATAGATGAACAGTACTCCCGTACTGTTCAGGTGGACTTAGCATTCGCTTTTCGCATCACGCCTGTACCTTTACTTTCCGTCAATCCGAAGGTACATTTATAATTTGTTATTTCGAATATCATAATGCAAATAAATATAAGTTTATAATAATATCTAAATTATTCTTCGTATTTGGTATATGAATTCTTCTTTATTATCTATCGAGCTTACGAAGGTTTTTTCCCTCATAACCTTCGTCCAGAATTCATTATATCCGAAGGGACATAATGTTTTGAAGGACGAAGGACTTTAATATTTAACACTTTATGTTGCCTTGTTCTTGACTCTTAGCATTTGAGAACAAGTCCCCAACATTGGCACCCACCTCCGGTGAACTCACTTCCATTTTTTGAGTTTTGAACACCTTCGGCAAGCATCACCTTCGTCATGCCGCCAAAGAAAACTTCAGCAGCAGGGGCTGCCACTCTGCAGCCGTTGGATCCCAATCAGGATGTCCTTTCTCTTAGGGAGGCCCGAAGACAGAAGAGGAAGGCCACCAGTCCAACGCCTCCGGAGGACGACTTGGATCAAGAAATCCAAAATTTGGAGATGCTCCATCAACAGGTCCAATGGAAGAAGGAAAAGATGGCTCGTCTAGCTGACCTGCAAAGGCAGATAGACGAAGCTTCTGAAGAAGTGCGTCATCTTGCTCAAGATGACCAGAACCGAAGGCCTCCGCACAGAGAGCTTCATCAGGAGGGCTTCTACAACGAGGACGACTGGTATGAAAATTTCCATCATGGAAATTTTGCTTTTGATGATACTTCTCCTCTGTCAACAGAACTGCAGGCTACACCTTTGCCCCAGTCTTACAAGCCACCCTAGCTCCCCATGTACGATGGTCATTCAGACCCAAAGCAATTTTTGATGAGTTATGAAGCAACCATATCTTCGTATGGTGGCAATACTGCAGTCATGGCAAAATCTTTCGTCATGGCTGTCAAGAGTGTTGCACAAACTTGGTACTCCTCTCTTTGGCCAGGAACAATCACCTCATGGCAAAAGCTGAAGGACATGCTGATAACCAGCTTCCAAGGGTTTCAAACGAAGCCGGTCACTGCTCAAGCTTTATTCCAGTGCACCCAGGACCACGAAGAATACCTTCAGGCGTATGTCCGAAGGTTCCTGCGTCTGAGGGCACAGGCACCAATAGTGCCCAATGAAATTGTCATTGAGGCCATGATTAAGGGGCTTCGGCCGGGACCTTCAGCCCAATACTTTGCCAGGAAGCCTCCTCAAACTTTGGAGAAGCTGCTCCAGAAGATGGACGAGTATATTAGAGCTGACAATGACTTCCGCCAAAGAAGGGAGGAAGCATACAGGTTCTCTGAAATGACCAGGGGCTTCGGAGGAAGATTCCATCCGAGGCATGTCAGGTCAATTCACAACTCTACTCAGAGTGATGATAGAGGGAGTCAACAGCAAAGGCCACAGTACTCCTCGCAAGCTTCGGGGCAGCAGCAAAGCTCTTTTCGGCCGCCAGCTCCAAGGGGCAAAGGCGCTAGGGGCTTCGGAGGAAGATTTAGGGATCAGCCAAGGAAAATTTATTGTCTATTCTGCGGTGAGGACAAGGGCCATACCACCAGGATGTGCCATGTTACCATCCAGAAGCAAAAGGAGATAGCAGAAGCTACAGCACAACAGAGTCAGCCGAAGCAAGTCATGCATACTGCTTCGTACCATTCGCCTTACATTCTAGAATATGTAGGCAACCACCCTGCAGCTTCTATTGCTTCGGCAAGCCAACCCCAAGCATCTTGGCAACAGCCTCCACCTCCACCACCAACGCAACGCGGCCAACAGCCAGAAGGGAGTCAACACACTCACCTCCAACGGGACTTCAGAGAAGAGTCCGAAGCTCGCACAGTCAATAGCACTGTGCCAGAGTCGAAGCATATTTACTGACAAATATCCTACCCCGACAACAGTTTTTCGCATTCAGTATTATTTTCTTTTTAATAAGGAACACTTATGGGAGGCTTAAGTGCTTTTTTGTCGTTTTTAATCTCTTGTAACAGTTTTGCTTTTTACCATAATGAAAAATATATCTTCTCCACAGGCTTAAGTTACCGAAGCATAAGAATTTATGGTGGCAAGGAGGACCTTCGAATTGTCAAAAATTTTGTTCTAAGGAACGCAGCGTAATTTCGTCGAAGCAGCAAAAAGTCGTTCCTAAGGGAGCGCAGTGTAAGTTTTTTGCTCAAAAGTCGTTCCGAAGGGAATGTAGAGCTTACAGCGAAAAATAAACGCTGATTCCGCTGAAAGTAAAAGGCGAAGAAGCTCCTAAGGGAGGCTTACAGCGAAAAATAAACGCTGATTCCGCTGAAAGTAAAAGGCGAAGAAGCTCCTAAGGGAGGCTTACAACGAAAAATAAACGCTGATTCCACTGAAAGTAAAAGGCGAAGAAGCTCCTAAGAGAGGCTTGCAGTAAAAAAACGTCGACCTTCGACAAATATCACTTTGCATAGCATCACATCATTACATCATTCGCATAGCATAACATCATACATCATATTGCATCAACAACGCAAAGAAGGGGGTCCCAGTATCGACATTCGAAAATTGTTTCGAAGAAATAGTGACAAGGCACAAAAAATAGCTATTGAAGAGTTATACCTTCGTCAAATGGAAACATCTATTGGTTATTAATTTTACGAGGATTGGTTACTGATCATATGAGAAGACAAATATTATTTACGAAGCATAAAAGAAGGGAAGGTGTTTTTTCGCCGAAGGCTCAAAAACAGTATGCATATGAAGTTTCATGCATCGTAAAGGATAGAACCATAAATAGTTAATATATTACATTCAAAGTTACAAAATATTACACATGTTTCTCAACAAACATTATATTCTAAATGTTTTTACTGCAGCATCTAATCTTCCCTTAGAACTACTTCTGCAGCTTCGTTTAGTAGGTGATCAACAACTTTATCCATGATGGCTTCGGCCATTTTCCTAATTTCGTCATCCCCTTTCGCGTGGGGGCCCGCAGATGGCTCAGAAGGTTCTGAGGGAGGAGAAGATACGGCTATATTACTATTACAAACCGTGAACAAGTTTGAAATCAAAAAATTACAATAAAGAGTCAAAAACCACTAGTCAATACCTATTTGCCCTTCGGGCACTGCACTTTTCTCAGCGGCCTCTGCTACTTTTCTAGCGTCTTGAATGCCTTTTTCGCTTTTTCATATAATTTCTTGGGCCATTTCCCGGCCACCATTGTCCCAGATGTCGGTGAAAAATTTTCCACCGACCAGGCTTGCTTCGGCCGAGGGGTCTTTTATATCTTCGGAGGATAAGGCGGCTTCGGATTATGCCAAAAATTTCACATGCTCACAGCCTTTCCTCTCCAAAATGGTAGCAATCTCCCTGGCACCCGAAAAGGCACATATGTCTCCGCGGCTATTCAAAATTTCTTCAAAGGCCTCAGCTTCGTGACTGATCCATTCGATTGGGCCCTCGGGGTCACCCTTTATGAAGTTCTTGTCACTTGAAAAAGCGCCAACGCTGGCGAAGCTGGTTTTTACTTTTTTAACACATTCTATAGATTTCTCATAGCATCTTTTCTTAGATGCACGAAGCTCTTCAACGCTTTTTCCCAAATGGTTTGCCCATTGTTCACTGATTTCTCGTTTCGTTTCTTCAAGTGTGCGTTCCTCTTTAGCTCTGGCTAGTTATTTTCGGAGATCTTCAATTTCACGCCTCTGAGCCTCAGCTTGAACTTTAAAAGTAGCTTCGTCTTCTTTTATTCTATCTATCAATGAATGCAATATTTTATCTTTTTCGAGACCTTCGTTCCTTAGTTCAATTACTTCGGAACAAAGGTTGCTCAGGGCCATAACACACCCTTCGTCTTCGGCATCTTTCTGGGCCCTGAGGGCATTGCTAAGTATAAGGCCCTGCAAAGAAAAATGTGTGTGCGTCAATAAATTTAAGCAAACGAAAAATTTTGGTTTCAAGGAAAAATACAAAAACCTCATTCTCCGCACCTTTAAGCTATTATATGCCAGGCTATCGGCTAGCTTGTTTTTCGACAGCACCGAGAGCCCGTCTTCTAGTGTTGGGAATCCGAAGCTCTTGCTCATCTCCCGATAGACAGAAATCTCCTTGCTGTCAGGGAGACAATACAAAAAGTCTTCTTCTCCACTGTCGTTGAATATCAACGCCCCCTTTGGATATTTCAATTTTTGGGCGTAAAACTGGGCCTCTTGCTGTTCTTTTTCAGTTAATTTTTTCCCCGAAGCATGACATAGAATATAATCGAAGGCTTCGGAAGATGCTTCAGGGGCGGCAGTACCAGTTTCTTCAGCTAAAATTTGTTCTGCTGTTTCTGTTTCTTCGACTTCCAAGGATTTCACCTTGGTGGGCTCTGAAGGCCCAGCTTCAGTCTCAGACTGATGTTTTGAAGTTTCGGCATCAAATGCTTCAATATGCACTTCGGAAGATTCAACAATTTTCTTCGGAGTTGTGCTTGAAGACTTAATTGTCTCCAAAACATCCAGCATGTTAACCATCCTTTTTCTTTTGGGGGTCACTGCTGGCCCCTTTTGGCTTTTTGCTGCCTCAATTTTTGCTGAAGGACTTAGAACTTCTGATGTCTTTGTTTCTTCAGCCCTCGGTTCTTCTATTTTTTCTGTCGCTGGCACTTCGGCCAGCCCTTCAATATTTGGCAGGGGAGTTGGTTCTTTAGCTTCGGTGGCCGAAGAGGTCTCACCGGCAAAATCAGGCACTGTGGCTGGTTCAATATAACGTGGCCGGTGTGTGATAACCTTTACCCTTTTCCTCTTCGGCGCCGGCTCGCTAGGAGCGGCTGAAGCAGCTTCCTTCGCAGAAGATGTATTCTTTCTTTTTTGACCCCGTGTTGGATAACGGTAGTCGGGGTAGACAAATCCAATTGCATCAAATACTCGGTTGAGTCTCTTCTTCTTTTGGCCTCCGAAGGCCGCTGATAGTGCAGTGTCTTCGGCCTTTGAGTATAATCCAAACAATTCATCACTTATGGCCTCAATACTTTTTAGCCAGTCATCATCTGGCTCGACGAATTTATCTCCATATTGGAATGTGTATTTTAGCCTAACTAATCCACCTTCGTCAGTTTCTCTAACGGTCTCCTTCGACATTTCCCACTTTTCTACAAGTGGCCATATTCTGAAGGCAATGTGTTCCTGGACCAAATCCCTTGTCCCAATAAAAGAGCAAACCACGTCGAAGGCTCTCTGGCATTCTTCGGCTGCTTCATTCATTTCCACCTTCGGCCTTCGAAGGCCGAAGCGTTGCCAGATAGGGCGCATAATGATATCTTTAATATCTTCCTGTGTTTTCAAGTCATTCTTCACATAAAACCATTCCGTCATCCAGTCGCCGGGCCACCTCTTTCGAAAGGTTGGCACGGGACAACTTGACCCAGAACGGGCGCCGAAGCTGTAGCAGCCAAAATTGTTGTGATACTGCTCTTTACCCCAGGGTTTTGTCTCATACAATAGCTCATGTATGTTGCAGAAACTTTTTGCATTTGGTTCTAAACCTTGGCTCCTCACGGCCCAGACGAAGATGCCCATTCTTATGATTGCTTCGGGAGTAAGTTGATGAAGGTAGATTTCAAATATCTTCAGTACTTCCACGGCAAAACTGCTCAAGGGAAACCGCAGTCCAGCCTTTAAGAAGCTTCGGAAGATTACGACTTCATTCTCTTCGGGAGTAGGCACAGTCTTCTCCCCGTCATCTGCCCTCACAGTAGACATGTCTCGAAAATATCTTCCCTTCATGTTATCAAGATGACTCTTTTTAATGCTCGATTTTCCGAAGACTGTGTGACTTGGTCGCCACGGTCGATCTTCGGAGTCTTCACCCCCACTTTCTACATCATAGCTGTCACTGTCACCAGTGTCTTCAGATAAACCCTCCAAAATCTCCCTAGTGATCTTCTCTGTATTGGTCTTTGCTATTGATTGAAGAAACCCGAGATGCATCTCCTCAGAAAGGCTCAGCTTCGAATCAGCAACAACTTTCTTATCTTCAAACATCTTCGCAAACGCTGAGAAAGTGCTCTCAAATCCGAAGCTTAAAAATTTAAAAAGCCAAGCAAGTGTTATTGCGCACAGGCTAAAAGTCGAGTGAGCAAGAGTAGATGGCAAGAAAGCGTGCCAAATAAACTCGTGGTAAGCTCTTATTTATACACCTAGTGCGTTGAAAACTGGAGGGTCCCGCTTGTCAATAACTGTTGCTATTCTAGCAAAGGGAAGGTGTTTTTTCGGACCTTCGGCTTAAGGCCTTCGTCCATGTCGCAATATGAATTTATCATTCTAGCAAATTAATATTGCGAGGGGCTACTGTTGGGGGCCTTCGGCTTCCGAAGGTCCTCAAAAACATGATTTAACAATGCTTTCCAAGTGAAATATGTGAACAGGTATCTTCGAAATTGGGTCATGAGTATACAAGAGTATGGTCAGGACGAAGCCTGAGCGAGATGGAAAGAGATTATGACGAAGGATAAGATGATCACGAAGCTGTGCACAGAAAAGCTTCGGCATGATATCAGAGAAGGGGAACCGACTTAAAGATGAAAAGGCAAATTAGACCCCGAAGAATTACTATAGAGTCATTGATAAATGTAAAGGGCACAAATGTAATTCTACATGGGCTGTGTCCCTTGCCTATAAATAGATAAACAGTACTCCCGTACTGTTCAGGTGGACTTAGCATTCGCTTTTCGCATCACGCCTGTACCTTTACTTTCCGTCAATCCGAAGGTACATTTATAATTTGTTATTTCGAATATCATAATGCAAATAGATATAAGTTGATAATAATATCTAAATTATTCTTCATATTTGGTATATGAATTCTTCTTTATTATCTATCGAGCTTACAAAGGTTTTTTCCCTCATAACCTTCGTCCGGAATTCATTATATCCGAAGGGACATAATGTTTTGAAGGACGAAGGACTTTAATATTTAACACTTTATGTTGCCTTGTTCTTGACTCTTAGCATTTGAGAACAAGTCCCCAACACTAACCATTTGATCCTCCGGATCCTCAACTACCCCACATCGTAGCATACCTTTCTGAAGCTCTTGGTAGTATTCCTGTACCGACATGTCTCCCTGATCTAAGCGTTGCAATTTTTTTCGAAGATCACGTCTATAAGAAGGGGGAACAAAGCGAGCTCGCATCTGCTCTTTTAACGCATTCTATGTTTGTGGTGCAGCACGTGTGTTAACAAGTTCATTCCACCAAATGATAGCAAAATCTCTAAATTCACTAGTGGCTTGTCTAACCCTATGCTGCTTAGGAACAAGATGGGAATTAAAATTTTGTTCTACCATCATCTCCTAGTCTAAGTAAGCTTCAGCATCATAAGAACCCATGAACAGTGGAATAGAGAACTTAATCTTAGCAAATGGATCATAGTCTGGTTCAGGATTATGATGACGACGTCTACCATTACCTCCCATACCTTGTCGATTACGTGCGAGGCGTTGTCGCAGCGGTGCATACACATCGTCGTCATTGTCGTCGTCGTCGTCCACAGGAGAGTGAGCTGGGGCTGGAGTTGGTTGTGGGGGACGAGCCTCCAGTACGTCCATGCGTGTAACAAGTTCATCAACTCGTCGATCAAGCTGCTCATAGGATGTCTGTTGGGGACTTTTTCTCAAATGCTTTGGATTAAGAACAAGGCAACATAAAAAGTGTTAAATGTTAAGGCCCTTCGTCCTACCAAACATTATTCTCCTTCGGGAATAATGAGTTCCGGACGAAGGTCATAAGAGACATACCTTCGTAAATTCAACAAGTAATAACGAAGGACTCATATAAAACATAAAATGTAAATCATATAATCATTTCTATTTTATTAACACAGAAAAATAGGAATGATTACAAATTACAAATGTACCTTCGGACTTGAGAGAAGGTAAAAAGTACAAGCGTGACGCAAATGCCAATGCTTAGTCAGCGTGAACAGTACGGGAGTACTGTTCATCTATTTATAGACGCGGGACGCAGCCCACATAAAATTACATCCATGTCCATTACATTTGTTAATGGCCTACGGAAATCAGTCAAGGCCCACGTAGTCTTTTCATCTTTAAGTCGGTTCCCCCCTCAGCTATTGCGCCGAAGCTTCCCTGCGCACAGCTTCGGCTGCGCTCGTCCTTCGTCTGGTTCAGGCTTCGTCCTGGCCGTGCTTCATAGTTCTGAGTCCGAAAAACACCTGTTCACATAATCCACTTGGAAAACATTGTCAAATCATGTTTTTGAGGACCTTCGGAGGACGAAGGCCCCCAACAGTAGCCCCTCGCAATATTAATTTGTTTGACAATAAATTCAGATTGCGATATGGACGAAGGCCTTGAGCCGAAGGTCCGAAAAAACACCTTCCCTTTGCTAGGATAGCAACATTCACTGACAAGCGGGACCTTTCAATTGTCAACGCCCTGGGCGTATAAATAATATCGCACCGCAAACTCATTTGGTACGCACACTTGCCATCTGCTTCGGCCCACTAAAATTTTTAGCTCTTGTGCACTAAGATTTGCTGGTCTTTTTGATTTTGGAGCTTCGGCCTCGGGAACAATTTTTTAGCGTTTCCGAAGATGTCTGAAGGCAAGAAGATCCCTGCTGAGACGAAGCTGAGTCTCGAGGAGGAGAAGAATCTGGGGTTCCTGATAGCGATGGCAGAGACCAATACAGAGAAAATCACCAAGGAGATTCTCGAAGGTTTGTCCGAAGATACTGGCGACAGCGACAGCTATGATGTTGAGAGTGGTGGGGAAGAGGCCGAAGATCGACCATGGCGGCCAAGTCACACGGTTTTCGGGAAGACCACCATCAAGCAGAGTCATATTGATAATATGAGGGGGCGGTATTTTCGAGATATATCTATTGTGAGGGCTGACGCTGGAGAAAAGACCTCTCCCACCCCGGAAGAAGATGAAGTTGTAGTCTTCCGAAGCTTTCTCAAGGCTGGGCTTCGATTCCCCCTGAGCAACTTTATTGTTGAGGTACTGAAAACATTCCAAGTCTACCTTCATCAACTCACTCCCGAAGCTATTATAAGAATGGGGATTTTTGTCTGGGCTGCGAGAAGCCAAGGTTTGGAACCAAACGCTAAAAGCTTCTGCAACATACACGAGTTATTGTACGAGACGAAGCCCTGGGGAAAAGAGCAATATCACAACAATTTTGGGTGCTACAGCTTCGGCGCCCGCTCCGGGTCAAGCTGCCCTGTGCCGACCTTTCGGAAGAGGTGGCCCGGAGCCTGGATGACTGAATGGTTTTATGTGAAAAATGATCTAACAGCGCAAGATAATGTCAAAAGTATCATTATGCACCCAATCTGGCAACGCTTCGGACTTCGAAGGCCGAAGGTTGAAATGGACGAAGCAGCCGAGGAATGCCAAAGAGCCTTCGGCATAGTCTGCTCTTTCATTGGGACAAGGGACTTAGTCCAAGAGCACATTGCCTTCAGGGTATGGCCACTTGCAGAAAAATGGGAAATGCCGAAGGATACTATCAAAGAGTCCGACGAAGGCGGACTGGTCAGACTGAAGTACACATTCAAATATGCAGATAAATTTATTGAACCTGATGACGACTGGTTGAAAAGCATTGAAACATTAAGTGACGAACTGCTTGGGGCATATTCGAAGGCTGAGAACACTGCGTTATCAGCAGCCTTCGGAGGCCGAAAAAAGAAGAGACTCAACCGGGTGTTTGATGCAGTTGGGTTCTTCTACCCTGATTATCGTTATCCCATTCGAGGGCAAAAAAGGAAAAACACAACCTCTGCAAAAGAAGAAGCTGCAACTGCTCCTAGCGAGTCAGAACCGAAAGGAAAAAGGTTGAAGGTCCTCACACACCGGCCACGCCACATTGAACCAGCTTCGGTGCCTGAGTTCACCGGAGAAACTTCTTCGGCCGCCGAAGCTGAACAGCCAACCTTGCTGCCAGAAATTGCAAAGATGGCCGCAGCGCCATCCACAGAAAAAATGGAAGAAGCAAAAAATCCGACTAAGGAAAAAGCATCAGGAGTTTTGAGTCCTGTAGCAAATGTCGAAACAGCAAAAATCCAAAAGGGGCCAACGGTGACCCCAAAAAGGAAAAGAATGGTAAACGTACTAGATGTCTTGGAGACAATTAAGTCTTCAAGCACAACTCCGAAAAAGAGTGTTGAAATTGCTGAAGCTTCTACTGAAGCTTCGACGCGACAGGCTGAAGCTGAAGCTGGGCCTTCAGAGCCCTTCAAGGAGCAAACTTTGGAAGCCGAAGCAATAAAAATACCAGATCCAGTTTTAGTTGAAGAAACTGACACTGCCATCCCCGAAGCGCCTGCCAGCATGTGCGACTACATCATACGACATGCTTCGGGGAAAAAACTATCTGAAGGAGAAACTCACGAAGCTAACCACTATGCGAAAGAGCTGAAATATCCGAAGGGGGCAGTAATATTCAATGGGACAAATGAAGATGACTTCCTATACTGCCTACCTGATAATAAAGAACTATCTGTCTGCCGAGAGATGGCCAGGAGTATAGGCTTCCCGAAGCTCGAAGCTGGATTAAGCGCCATGACGAAAGAGGATCTCGCAGACAGTCTTGCATATAATAGCTTGAAGGTTTGGGAATTAGACTTTTTGAAAAATTTTTACAATACTTAATTCATTCCTTTATTCTTATATAGACTCTCTTTTTATAGGGTTTAATCCTGAGCAACGCATTGAGAGCACAAAAAAGTGCCGAAGATGAGAGTTATGAGATTGCGTTCAACAATTTGCGCTCCGAAGTTATCAAACTGAGAAACGAAGCTCTAGAAAAGGATAAAATTCTTCTTACGCTGATAGACAAAGTAAAGAAAGATGAAGCTGCTTCGAAAACCCAGGCCGAAGCCCAAAAGCGTGAAATTAAAGATCTTCAGAAACAGCTGACTAGAGCTAGAGAGGAGCGCGTCCTTGAGGAAACAAAACGAGAACTCAGTGATCATATGGTGAACAAATTGGAGTTAAGAGTTAAAGAGCTTCGTGCAACTCAGGGAAAATGTTATGTCAAATCTATAGAATGTGTGAATAAAATTAAAACCAGCTTTGCCAGCGTGGGCGCCTTCTCCAGCGAAGAGAATTTCTCTAGAGGCAATCCCGAAGGTCCACTGGAATGGATTAGTCACGAAGCAGAGGCCTTCGAGGAGATCCTGAGTAGTCGTGGCGATATCTGCGCTTTTTCGGGCGCCAGAGGAATTGCTTCTGTCTTAGAGAAGAAAGGTTGTGAGCATATAAAATTTCTAGCTCAGTCCGAAGCTACCTTATCTTCCGAGGACATCAAGGACCCCTCGGCCGAAGCAAGCGTAGTTGGTGGCAAATTTTTTACTGATATCTGGAACGACGGCGGCCGAGGAATGGCGCAAGAGATCATCCAAAGAAGCGAAAAAGGCATCCACGATGCTAGAAAAGTGGCAGAAGCTGTCGAAAAAAGTACGGAGCCAGAAAGGCAATTAGGTATTAATTAGTTGTTCTTATTGTGTTGTAATTCTTGCTTCAAACTTTGCTCACAGTTTGTAATAGTAACGAAGAAATGTTCTCTTCCCTCAGAGACTGCCGACCCCCACTCAAAAGGAGATGATGAAATTAAAGAAATGGCCGAAGCTATCATGGACAAAGTTGTTGATCAACTTCTAAATGAAGCCGCCGAAGTAGTATTAAAAGAAGACTAGATGCTATTTAGAAAAATCATTTAAATTGTGATCTATGTAATATTTTGTACATTTGGATGTAATATACAAGTTTCTTTTCATTATTCAATTCTTTACGATGCATGAAACTCTACGTACCTTTTTGAGCCTTCGGCGAAAAAACACCTTCCCTTCTTTTCATGCTTCGTGAAGAAGACATTCTCCGTTAAAATTATTCTGATGAATCACATCCATGCTTCGTGAAATCATTATCCGAAGCTATACTCCGAAGCTATACAATCTCAATATTGATCTGATAAAGCTCACCCATGTTTCATAAAAATATTCTCCGAAGCTGTATTCCGAAGCTATACAATTTCGATGTCACTTTCTCAAAGTATCCTTTCGAAGGTTGAGAGTGTCACCTTCTTTTGCCAAATGCAATATGATGTATGATGCTTATGCTATGCAAAATGATGTGATGATGTTATGCTATGCATGTGACATTTGTTCCGAAGATACACATAAAATATATTCGTAAGCTCTGCATTCCCTTAGGAACGTCTTTGGAGCTTCTTCGTCTTTTACTTAGACGATCTCAGCGTTGACTTTTCGCTGTAAGCCTCCCTTAGGAGCTTCTTCGCCCTTTACTTAGGCGGTATCAGCGTTGACTTTTCGCTGTAAGCCTCCCTTAGGAGCTTCTTCGCCTTTTACTTAGGCGGTATCAGCGTTGACTTTTCGCTGTAGGCTCTGCATTCCTTTAGGAACGACTTCTGAGCAGAAAACTTACACTGCGCTCCCTTTGGAACGGCTTTTTGTGACTTCACAAACTTACTCTGCGTTCCTTAGAACGACTTTGTGTTACTCCGAAGGATTTTTAATTCGAAGGTCCTCCTTGGTAACGGAAAAAATTTTAAGCTTCAGCAACTTAAGCTTGTGGAGCAAATAGATCTTCCTCGTGGAAAACAACGAAATTATTACATGAAAACTATCAATGTTTTTTGCTTCACAGAAAATAAAACTGAATAGGAAAGACTGCTATCAAAGGTAGGATATGTGTCAATAAATGTGCTTCGACTCTGGCACAGTGCTGTTGACTGTGCGAGCTTCGGACTGCTCTCTGAAGTCCCTCTGATGTAGAGCGTATTGACTCCCTTCTGGCTGTTGACCTTGCTGCAATGGAGGTGGGGGCGGAAGCTGTTGCCAGGAAGCTTGAGGTTGACTTGCCGAAGCTACAGAAGCTGCAGGGTGGTTGTCTATGTATTGTGGGATATAAGGCGGATGATACGAAGCAGTATGCATGACCTGCTTCGGCTGAGCTTGTTGAGATGCAGCTTCGGCAATTTCCTTTTGCTTCTGGATTGTAATATGGCACGACCTAGTGGTATGGCCCTTGCCTTCTCCACAGAACAAGCAAAACAGTCTCCTTGGCTGATCTCCGAATCTTCCGCCGAAGCCCCTGGCGCCTCTGCCTCTTGGAGCTGGTGGCCGGAAGGAAGTTTGTTGTTGCCCCGAAGCCTGTGAGGAGCACTGCGGTCTGTTCTGCTGACTCCCCTTATCATCATTCTGAGTGTTGTGGATGGACCGGACATGCCTCGAGTAGTATCTCCCTCCGAAGCCCCTGGTCATTTCAGAAAATCTGAAGGCCTCCTCCCTTCTTTGGCGAAAGTCATTGTCAGCCCGAATGTACTCATCCATCTTTTGGAGCAGTTTCTCCAAGGTCTGAGGAGGCTTCCGAGCAAAGTATTGAGCTGCAGGTCCAGGACGAAGCCCCTTAATCATGGCTTCGATAACAATTTCATTGGGCACCGTTGGTGCCTGCGCCCTCAATCGTAAGAACCTTCGAACATACGCCTGAAGATATTCTTCGTGATCCTGAACACACTGGAACAATGCTTGAGCTGTGACCGGCTTCGCCTGAAATCCTTGAAAGCTGGTCAGTAACATGTCCTTCAGCTTCTGCCATGAAGTGATTGTTCCTGGCCGAAGGGAGGAATACCAGGTCTGAGCAACATTCCTGACGGCCATAACGAAAGACTTCGCCATGACTGCAGCATTGCCCCCGTACGAAGACACTGTTGCTTCGTAGCTCATCAAGAATTGCTTCGGGTCGGAGTGGCCGTCAAACATGGGAAGCTGAGGTGGCTTATAGGATGGAGGCCAAGGTGTAGCCTGCAGCTCAGCGGACAGAGGAGAAGCATCATCAAAAACAAAATTTCCCTGATGGAAATTGTCATACCAGTCATCTTCGTTGACGAAGCCCTCCTGATGAAGGTCTTTCTGATGAGGCCTTCTGTTCTGCTCATCGTGAGTAAGATGGCGAACTTCCTCAGAGGCTTCGTCTATTTGCCTCTGCAACTCAGCTAGGCGGGCCATCTTCTCCTTCTTCCTTTGCACTTGTTGATGTAGCATCTCCATATCCCTGATTTCTTGGTCTAGCTCTTCTTCCTCGAGCGTCGGGCTGACGGCCTTTCTCTTCTGGCTTCGGGCCTCCCGAAGAGAGACGGTCTCCTGGTTGTGGTCCAGCGGTTGCAGTGCTGAAGCCCCAATCGCTGAAGCTTTCTTCGGCGCCATAGCGAAGGTCTATAGCTTCCGAAGGTGTTCAAAAAAGCTCGAAGTGGAAGTGAGTTCACCGGAGGTGGGCGCCAATGTTGGGGACTTGTTCTCAAATGCTTTGGATTAAGAACAAGGCAACATAAAAAGTGTTAAATGTTAAGGCCCTTCGTCCTACCAAACATTATTCTCCTTCGGGAATAATGAGTTCCGGACGAAGGTCATAAGAGACATACCTTCGTAAATTCAACAAGTAATAACGAAGGACTCATATAAAACATAAAATGTAAATCATATAATCATTTCTATTTTATTAACACAGAAAAATAGGAATGATTACAAATTACAAATGTACCTTCGGACTTGAGAGAAGGTAAAAAGTACAAGCGTGACGCAAATGCCAATGCTTAGTCAGCGTGAACAGTACGAGAGTACTGTTCATCTATTTATAGACGCGGGACGCAGCCCACATAAAATTACATCCATGTCCATTACATTTGTTAATGGCCTACGGAAATCAGTCAAGGCCCACGTAGTCTTTTCATCTTTAAGTCGGTTCCCCCCTCAGCTATTGCGCCGAAGCTTCCCTGCGCACAGCTTCGGCTGCGCTCGTCCTTCGTCTGGTTCAGGCTTCGTCCTGGCCGTGCTTCATAGTTCTGAGTCCGAAAAACACCTGTTCACATAATCCACTTGGAAAACATTGTCAAATCATGTTTTTGAGGACCTTCGGAGGACGAAGGCCCCCAACAATGTCGCCGCAGAGTCCTGGTATTTTTTAAAAACTTCAGTCATCGCGCACATCATCTCCTTCAATTCCATTTGAGAGACACACTCATCGTCGTTAAGCTTAGGCCCCTTGTCCTTGTCCATTTGATTCTTTGGTCCTATCATTGTTAGCACAAAACAGAGACAAAAAGGCAACAAACAATGTGAACCCTACAACTATCTCTCAGGGTGGTGGTGGAGGTGGTGGAATACAAATTATGAAGCATCTTACCCTGCTTTTACAACGTTCTTACCAGCACTGCAGGTGGCAAACGGTAACCGGTGTGACTGTCCAACGAACGTGGGTGTGATTGCAAAGGAGTACCTGTTCTGCTCGAGAGAAAGCTGGAGTTCTGGGAAGGCTGACTAAATATATATATGTGGCACACAAGTCAGTAACAGATAGCAATGCTGAATAAGTTTTTCAAGTACTCGTCCTAGTTGCTGGCCTAGAAAATGTAATAGAACAGTTGGACAAAAGCACAAGAAAGGAGGTGCAAGTATCTAGTGGGAATGGCAGTTCTGTAAATAGAGCAGATTTTTCAGCACTACTAGAAATCAAAGGCGCGTTTCCAAAGGAGTACCAGCAAAAGAACTCGAAATATTCTGAATTTTTTACCACTGATCCAAAAACACAAAGGATGGAAGCACACAAAATTTCACTTGAAACAGAGTTGTATTGTGGCCTAGAGAAATTCACAAAGGATCTCTGAAATTCCTAAAAACACTTAAACAATTTTTGTAATTATTTTCCCGATTTTTTTTGAATTTTTTGACCGAACCACACAGGCTGAGTTTGGGTCACCTCAGAATGGAGTCAGGAATCTGCTGTAAAAAATTAAGCTCAAACGGAGCACCGAGCGAAAAGTTATGCCCGTTTTATGGAAGGTATCTCAAGTTATGGTTTTCAAAGGCACAAATCGGCAGGAACCGAAGCGGCGGCTATGGAGCATAGGGTCGGTTTTAGAGATAGGATCTATTTTGTGGATAGGGTCGGTTGTACAGATATGATCTATTTTGTGGATAGGGTCGGTTTTAGAGATAAGATTTGTTTTGTGGATAGGGTCGGTTGTAGAGATAGGATCTATTTTGTGGATAGAGTCGGTTTTAGAGATAAGATTTGTTTTGTGGATAGGGTCGGTTTTAGAGATAGGATCTGTTTTGTAGATATGGTCGGTCTTGTAGGATGGAAGTGGATGGACAAAATCAAACTGAACCAAAACAAATCTAAACCAGCAACCAAACTCAACTAGAACACGAACTCAGAACTGCGGACTCTAAAACTGAATTGTGCAAATGCTAAGGCGATGGTTTTAGGTCGGAATAAAATGATCATAATTTTTTTCGTCTTTTTGTGGACTATGGGATCAAACAAAACTAATCTAAAGGTAGGATTATATCTCGTGGGCAACCTGGAAATCTGATACCAATTGATAGTAGACACGGCCCGATCTTCCGTGAGATACGATAACTTGATTGGGTGGAGATCTCGACGTTGATGATCCAAGGCTCCGAGCGAACGGTTCCTCGCAATCACTACACCACGGCTCCTTTGGTTATCACCCACGACACATGAATGACCTCGCCATGAAGGCTTATCCCTGCTAGCGCAATCAAGAACACAAGCAAGAACAGGAAAGAAACGCTACCAAAATTGTATTGATTACGGGATGGGGTCTCACAAGCCTATGACAGCAACACTGTTCGATGACAGAATTGATCTAAGAAAAACCCAAACCTAATATGGCGGCGGCTGCTGAATAAATAGAGTATTAGGGCGTGCGTGACCCCTGGACTCGCCCCTAATGGGCTCCGATGCTATACATGGCCCAACGGCCTAACAGACGGTGTTGCAGCACCAAAACAGAATCTGAATGCTGACTTGTTCCGACGATTCCTGTTGACTCCGGACGAATTATAGGGTGGAACCAGATGGGTTGGTTAGATAATCTCCTTATCTTTCCAACCATATCAAGTCCATCGCAATCGGAGTCCGGATGCATCTTGGGCGTCCATTTTAGTGCAGACTGGTCCTAGAACCCTAGATGGAGTCGCAGCCGAGTCGGACTTGATCTCCTTCCATTTGTGGGCGCCCTTGCTGCTTCTCCTCAACACCTGGGCCTTTCCCAAGTCCTTGCTGGTCCTCTCCAATGTTCCTAATCATCAAAACATCTATGGCCCCAAGCGTAAGCTCTGAAACACATTTGACTAGGGTAGAACGTACCTGGAGATTTAGCTGTCGTGCACGCGATCGTGTTATCGGTCCATTCATTGTATGTATAGAAGTGATGTCCTCATCACTAAGACTCCAACTCCATGCATTTGATTCTCTGTGTTAGTGATTTGAGCTCTATTTGAGTTGCGAACTCCGCGTGTGTGTTTTGAGCTCAAGTCGTGACTTGTGTGCGTGGTTGTGCTGCGATTTTGAGTCTTGTGTGTTGCTCTCCCAACCTTACTCTTGTGCGTTCTTTGTGATCTATATTGTAAGGGCGAGAGACTCCAACTTGTGGAGATTCCTCGCGAACGGGAAGAAGACTAAGGAAGAAAGTCGTGGTATTCAAGTTGATCATTGGATCACTTGAAAGGGGTTGAGTGCAACCCCTGTCCATTGGGACGCCACAACGTGGAAGTAGGCAAGTGTTACTTGGCCGAACCACGAGATAAAAATCGTGTGTCTCTTGTGTTGCCACTTGTGATCATTTTGTTCGCGCTAAAGTGTTCAATAGCCACTTGATTTAACTAACACTTTAATAATCAAGTTTGTGGCTATTTAGTGTTTGATTTTACAGGATCACCTATTCACCCCCCTCTAGGTGCACTCAATTGGTATCAGAACCGTACTCTTCACTTAAGGGACTAACCACCCGAAGAGATGGATCCTAATGGAAAGGGGATGGTGGTCAACGATAAGGAGAGGGAGTCCCTCTTCAACAAGCCAAGGGACGACAAGCCCACTGACTCAAGATCAAGTCACAAGAAGAGGGATAGGAAGAAGAAGAGGCGCATCAAGAAGATCATATACTACGACAGCGATGCATCTTCCTCTTCACCAAAGGACGATGACTCCTCGTCAAAGAAAAAGACGGTCAATCAAAACTATTCCTTTGATTATTCCTGTATTCCATACAACTCAAATGCCCATTTGCTTTCTATTCCTCTTGGAAAACCCCCACACTTTGATGGAGAGGATTACTCATTTTGGAGTCATAAAATGTGTAGTCATCTGTTTTCTCTCCATCCTAGCATCTAGGAGATTGTGGAAAATGGGATGCATTTTGATAGCACGGATAATCCTGTATTCATTAATGAACAAATTCATAAGAATGCCCAAGCTACTACTGTCTTGTTAGCTTCGCTCTGCAGGGATGAATACAATAAAGTAAGTGGCTTGGACAACTCCAAGCAAATCTGGGACACCCTCAAGATCTCACATGAGGGAAATGATGCTACAATGATCACCAAAATGGAACTGGTGGAAGGCGAGCTAGGGAGATTCGCCATGATCAGGGGAGAAGAGCCAACACAAACCTACAACAGGCTCAAGACCCTGGTCAACAAGATTAGAAGCTATGGAAGCACAAGATGGACGGACCATGACGTCGTCCGACTCATGCTCAGGTCATTTACAGTTATTGACCCCCATCTTGTGAATCTTATCCGTGAAAACCCCAGGTACACAAAGATAACGCCCGAGGAGATACTCGGAAAATTCGTGAGCGGGCGCATGATGGTAAAGGAGGCACGATACGCGGATGACGCATTGAACGGTCCACTACCTATCTACGAGCCGTAGCCCATTGCTCTCAAAGCAACAAGCAGCAAGGAGGTGCTACCAAACAAGGTAGCTCAAGTGGAGGCTGCCAGACTCAATGAAGATGAGATAGCGCTTATCATCAAGCGCTTCAAGACCACACTCAAAGGACACAAGGAATACCCCAACAGGAATAAAACAAAGGGAAAACACTCCTGCTTCAAATGCGGTAAGATTGGTCATTTTATTGCAAATTGTCTAGATAATGATAGTGACCAGGGACAAGAAAAGAGCAGGAAGAAGGAGAAAAAGAAGAACTACAGGAAGGCAAAGGGCGAGGCGCACCTTGGAAAGGAATGGGACTCGGACTGCTCCTCTTCCGACTCCGACAATGAAGGACTCGCTGCCTCGGGCTTCAACAAATCCTCGCTCTTCCCCAACGAACGCCATACATGTCTTATGGCCAAGGAGAAAAAGGTACGTGTTCGGGACACTCCCAAATATACTTCTTCTAGTGATGAAGAGTCATCTGATGATGAAGTAGATTATACTGATTTATTTAAGGGTTTAGATAGAGCTAAAGTAGATAAAATAAATGAGTTAATTGATGCTCTAAATGAAAAAGATAGATTGCTAGAAAGGCAAGAGGACATTTTGTATGAGGAACATGACAAATTTGTTAGTGTTCAAAAATCTCTTGCCTTAAAACTTAAAAGAAATGAAATGATATCCTTTGAGTTGACTGCCTGTCAGGAATCTGTCTCTAGTCTAAAGAATTTGAATGTTGAATTAAATGCTAAACTAGAGGAAGCTAATGTAACTAAATGCAAGGATTTTGATATTGATGCTTGTAATGAACATCTTGCGTCTATTACAAAATTAAACAATGAGGTGGCAAGTCTTAATGCTCAACTTAAGACTTGCAAAATTGATTTTGACAAATTAAAATTTGCTAGGGATGTCTACACCGTTGGTAGACACCCCTCAATTAACGTTGGGCTTGGTTTTCGAAAGGAAGCCAAGAACTTAACAAGCCAAAAGGCTCCCATTCTCAACAAGGAGAAAGGGAAGGCCCCTATGGCTAATAGTTCCCAAAAGTGTCATGCCTATATTTATGATAGAAAATTTTCTAGGAATGCTCATTATAATAAGAGTTATGTTCATACTGCTTATAATGATTCACATGCTATGTTCGCCTCTAGCTCTACTTTTGTTCATGGTAGAAGTAGGCCTAGGAGAAATCATGTTGTATCTCATGCTCCTAGAAAAATGAGTATTGGACCTTCTACCATTTACCATGCTTGTAATGATTCTTTTGTACTTTCATGTAAAAATGCAAAAGTAGTTGCTAGGAAATTGGGATCCAAATGCAAGGGAGATAAGACTTGCATATGGGTTCCAAAAACCGTTATAACTAACCTTGTAGGACCCAACAAGAGTTGGGTACCTAAAACCCAAGATTAAATTGCCTTGCAGGTTTATGCATCCGGGGGCTCAAGCTGGATTATCGACAGCGGATGCACAAACCACATGACAGGGGAGAAGAAGATGTTCACCTCCTACTTCAAGAAAAAGGATTCCCAGGATACAATCATATTTGGAGATGGGAATCAAGGCAAGGTCAAAGGTTTGGGAAAAATAGCCATCACAAGCGAGCACTCTATTTCAAATGTATTTTTAGTAGAGTCATTAGGGTACAACCTCCTGTCTGTAAGTCAATTGTGCCACATGGGCTACAATTGTTTGTTTACAAATGTTGATGTATCTGTCTTTAGAAGGAGTGATGGTTCATTAACATTTAAGGGTGTATTAGACGGCAAGCTCTATTTAGTTGATTTTTCGAAATAGAATGCCGATCTAGATGCATGCTTAATGGCTAAGACTAGTATGGGCTGGCTCTGGCATCGCCGTCTAGCACATGTTGGGATGAAGAACCTTCATAAGCTTCTAAAGGGAGATCATGTGTTAGGACTAACCGATATCTGTTTTGAGAAAGACAGACCTTGTGCAGCATGTTAGGCAGGAAAACAGGTGGGAATCACTCATCACAGCAAGAATGTGATGACAACATCAAGACCACTAGAGCTTCTTCACATGAATCTTTTTGGACCCGTTGCCTACCTTAGCATCGGGGGAAGTAAGTATGGTCTTGTTATTGTTGATGATTTTTCCCGCTTCACTTCGGTGTTCTTTTTGCAGGACAAATCAGAAACCCAAGGGACCCTAAAGCGCTTTTTAAGAAGGGCTTAAAATGAATTTGAACTCAAGGTAAAAAAAGATAAGAAGCGACAACGGGTCCGAGTTCAAGAATCTACAAGTGGAGGAGTATCTTGAGGAGGAAGGCATCAAGCACGAGTTCTCCGCTCCCTACACACCATAGCAAAATGGTGTGGTAGAGAGGAAGAACAGGACGCTTATCGATATGGCAAGAACGATGCTTGGAGAGTTCAAGACGCCCGAGTTGTTTTGGTCGGAAGCTGTGAACACAGCTTGCCACGCCATAAACCGACTCTATCTGCATCGCCTTCTCAAGAGACCTCCTATGAACTCCTTACCGGTAACAAACCCAATGTTTCCTACTTTCGAGTATTTGGGAGCAAATTCTACATTCTGGTGAAGAAAGGTAGACATTCTAAGTTTGCTCCCAAGGCAGTAGAAGGGTTTTTACTAGGGTATGACTCAAATACAAAGGCGTATAGGGTCTTCAACAAATCTTCGGGATTGGTTGAAGTCTCTAGCGACGTTGTATTTGATGAGACTAATGGCTCTCCAAGAGAGCAAGTTGATCTTGATGATGTAGATGAAGAAGAAATTCCGACGGCCGCAATACGCACGATGGCAATAGGTGATGTGCGACCACATGAATTACAGGAACAAGATCAACCATCTTCCTCGATAATGGTGCAACCCCCAACTCAAGATGATGAATAGGTTCCTCGAGAAGAAAGGCATGATCAAGGGGGAGCACAAGAAGATCAAGTGATGGAGGAAGAAGCACCACAGGCCCCTCCAACCCAAGTCCGAGCAACGATCCAAAGAAATCACCCAGTCGATTAGATACTGGGTGATATCAGCAAGGGAGTAACTACTCACTCATGTCTAGCTAACTTTTGTGAGCATTACTCGTTTGTCTCTTCTATTGAGCCTTTCAGGGTAGAAGAGGTCTTGCAGGATCCGGATTGGGTGTTGGCCATGCAGGAAGAGCTCAACAACTTCAAGAGAAATGAAGTGTGGTGCCACGTCCAAAGCAAAATGTTGTGGGAACCAAGTGGGTGTTCCACAACAAGCAAGACGAGCACGGGGTGGTGACAAGAAACAAGGCTCGACTTGTGGCAAAAGGTTATGCCCAAGTCACAGGTTTGGATTTCGAGGAGACTTTTGCTCCTGTGGCTAGGCTAGAGTCTATTCGAATTTTATTAGCCTATGCCGCTCACCACTCTTTCAGGTTGTTTCAAATGGACGTAAAGAGCGCTTTCCTCAACAGACCAATCAAGGAGGAGGTATACGTGGAACAACCCCCTGGCTTTGAGGATGACAGGTATCCCGACCACGTGTATAAGCTCTCTAAGGCGCTCTATGGACTTAAGCAAGCCCCAAAAGCATGGTATGAATGTATTAGAGATTTCTTAATTGCTAATGCTTTCAAGGTTGGGAAAGCTTATCCAACTCTTTTTACAAAGACTTGTGATGGTGATCTCTTTGTGTGCCAAATTTATGTCGATGACATAATATTTGGTTCTACTAATCAAAAGTCTTGTGAGGAGTTTAGCAGGGTGATGACACAAAAATTCGAGATGTCGATGATGGGCGAGCTGACCTACTTCCTTGGGTTCCAAGTGAAGCAACTCAAGGACGACACCTTCATCTCCCAAACGAAGTACACACAAGATCTTCTCAAGCGGTTTGGGATGAAGGACACCAAGCCCGCGAAGACACCAATGGGAACCGACGGACATGTTGACCTCAACAAAGGAGGTAAGTCCGTTGATCAAAAGGCATACCGGTCCATGATAGGTTCATTACTTTATTTATGTGCTAGTAGACCAGACATTATGCTCAGTGTATGCATGTGTGCTAGATATCAATCCGACCCCAAGGAATGTCACCTTATGACCGTTAAGCGAATTCTTAGATATTTAGTTTCTATGCCTTGCTTCGGGATCTGGTATCCAAAGGGGTCTACCTTTGACTTGATTGGATACTCAGACTCCGATTATGCCGGGTGCAAGGTTGATAGGAAGAGCACATCGGGGACGTGCCAATTTCTAGGAAGGTCCCTCGTGTCCTGGAGTTCAAAGAAACAGACATTCATTGCCCTATCCACCGCTGAGGCCAAGTATGTTGCCGCAGGTCAGTGTTGCGCGCAACTACTTTGGATGAGGCAAACCCTTCGGGACTTTGGCTACAATCTGAGCAAAGTCCCACTCCTATGTGACAATGAGAGTGCAATCCGCATGGCAGATAATCCTGTTGAACATAGCCACACTAAGCACATAGACATCCGGCATCACTTCCTGAGAGACCACCAGCAAAAAGGAGATATCGAGGTGTACCATATTAACACCGAGAACCAGCTAGCTGATATCTTCACCAAGCCTTTAGATGAGAAAAGGTTTTGCAGGTTGCGTAGTGAGCTAAATGTCTTAGATTCGCGTAACTTGGATTGATCTATAGCATACATGTGTTCTATGCCTTTGATCATGTTACTTTGTGCATTTCAATCAATTATTGTTATTTATGGTGCTCAAGTTGTACAAGTAATCCTCGGACCTCACAAGTCCATATGAGAATGATGCACATATTAAGGGGGAGATGTGCTACAACTTTACCCTTTGAGACTAACCTGTTGGTTGAGTACATTTGATGTTGTCTCAAAGGTGCATTGAAAGGGAAAAATGAACTTGGACGATGAAAAGACTTCCACTGCATTCCGGTATTAGTGCACTTACTTCTAAGTTCATACTTGCAATCTCATTGCCTTTTGCTCTTAATTGACATTTTTAGTGAGGCAATGGGGTTAAAGGGCCAAAAATGATCCTGTTTTGGTGCTTAATGCCAAAGGGGGAGAAATTAAGGCCAAAGCAAATGGATCAGCTACCACTTGTGAATTTCAGAAATAATAGAGTTAGAATTTTTGATTTGTCCAAAATGCTCTTATTGCAAAATTTGGTCTCTTGTGGGGAAGAATTTTGATTATGGGAAAAAGGGGGAGATTTTGGCTCTTGATCAATTTTTTCTCTTGGAATATCTCTCTATTTGCCCAAACAAGTGTGTTTGACTTAGAGATAGGAAAAAGAATTTGATTTGCAAAAACAAACCAAGTGGTGGCAAAGAATGATCCAAATATGTCAAATCTTATGCAAAAATGATTTGGTCCTCATTTGCATTGATGTTGCACTTATTTTTGTTGCTTTTTGATGTGTTGGCATAAATCACCAAAAAGGGGGAGATTGAAAGGGAAATATGTCCTTGGGAAATTTCTATAAGTATTTTGGTGATTAGATGCCCAACACATATTCTTTAATTCCTAATGTGCCAAAGGTTGAAAAGTGAAAATCAAGGCATGAGGTATGTTTCTAGACTTAGTACATTTGCTTTTGAATACTAATGAGGTTACCTAAGGGCTAGAAACAGTGCTGAGAAGAAAAGAATCGAATTGCAAAAGACTTGGCTGTGTGCAGCCAAACTCCAGTTCGGCCTGGCACACCGGACTGTCCGGTGGTGCACTGGACAGTGTCCGGTGGTGCACTGGACAGTGTCCGGTGCGCCAGGCTGGTCCGCGTGAACTTGCCGCTCTCGGGACTCAACGACGGTGTACGGCTAAAATTCACCAAACTATCCAGTGGTGCACCGGACTGTCCAGTGAGTCATCGGCGACGAACTCGTTGATCTCGGGAATGAAAAAAAGGCTACATGGCTATAATTCACCGGACTGTCCGGTGAGCCAACGGTCGGCCGCAAAATCTACGGGCAACGCGTGGCAGCTCCAACGATCGGAAGGAGGCACTGGACTATCCGGTGCGCCAACGAGCCCAGAGCTGCAACGGTCGACTGTGCCCGTTTTGGAAGGAAATCGCGCATCAGACAGGCTACAGTAGCTGTCCGGTGGCGCACCGGACTGTCTGGTGCGCCACTCGACAGAAGGCAGGAATTGCCTTCCAAGATTGTCTCCAACGGCTCCTAGCTGCCTTAGGGCTATAAAAGGGGTCCCTAGGCGCATGGAGGAGTCACCCAAGCATTCACTAAGCATCCTAAGACTCTAAGACTCCAACTCCACGCATTTGATTCTCTGTGTTAGTGATTTGAGCTCTGTTTGAGTTGCGAACTCCGCGTGTTGTGTTTCGAGCTCAAGTCGTGACTTGTGTGCGTGGTTGTGCTGCGATTTTGAGTCTTGTGTGTGTTGCTTTCCCAACCTTACTCTTGTGCATTCTTTGTGATCTATATTGTAAGGGTGAGAGACTCCAACTTGTGGAGATTCCTCGCGAACAGGAAGAAGACTAAGGAAGAAAGCCGTGGTATTCAAGTTGATCATTGGATCACTTGAAAGGGGTTGAGTGCAACCCTCGTCCATTGGGACGCCACAACGTGGAAGTAGGCAAGTGTTACTTGGCCGAACCACGGGATAAAAATCGCGTGTCTCTTGTGTTGCCTCTTGTGATCATTTTGTTCGCGCTAAAGTGTTCTATAGCCACTTGATTTAACTAACACTTTAATAATCAAGTTTGTGGCTATTTAGTGTTTGATTTTACAGGATCACCTATTCACCCCCCCTCTAGGTGCACTCAATAAGGGATTTGCTATAAGTCATTATGGAAAAGTTGTAGAGCTACTATAGTAGTACAAATTTGATTAAGTAATCTAGCCCCAAAACCATATGGAATCTAGTGTAAAATGTCCCCAAAGTGTGGCTGTCAGACTGGGGATGGTTTTGAAACTCAGTTTTCAGTGACAATTCTCCAACTTTGAATCTAAATTGTGGTTGATCCAGTGAGGTTAAGACCATGGTCACTATGGCAAATATGAAGGCTATATATAAGAGTAAAACTTAGCTAAAGCCAAGCAGGCATGTTGTTGTTTGGAATAGAGAGTAAAAGTGACCTAAACTTGCTCGGTCAGGCAGTTTCGATGAGGCATTCAGGGTCAATAGTAGCTGAAAAAGATCTTTGGTTCAGAGAACCTGACGCCGACGATCTTATGCCATGATTCACGTTTGCCTGAGAGATTTGTGCTCAGAGAAGAGTCAATAACTATGGGAGGGTAAAAGATCGGCAGGGGAAAGAACTAAGCTCTAGGTTAGCTTGTCCGCTATACCCACTTGCGCTGCGACGTGGCTAAGCGGTCGTTGCTGTAGTGATCGTCGTTGTTCTCTATCGCACCACGTCATGACTCGGTTCACCACGTCGCCGTGATCGTGGCACGCAGTAAATCACTGCCTCTGAGCCATTTCACTACTACGTGCCACAGAGAGCAGCTCCAGCTAGTTATCTAATCACGTCGATGAGCAAGAGCTTAGCCAAAATCTGCGGTGTGTGTGACCGGTTCCTTTGAATTGAGTGTCCTCCCTGCTCCGCCCTCTTGTTACTCACCTAGCGCACCACCCCTCACCCCAGTTCATCCACCATAGCCCGAGAATTCCAGATTTCCTCGAAATTGGCCGGAACGCTATCGTGAAACACCTCGCCGTGGCTAGCCCTTCTCAGGTTAGTTCATGTCCCTCTAATCCATGTTTTAGCATCGAGAACATTGCGTCACCATCGAAGAGCACCACCGAGAACACTCTCACCTCGACTAGCCCTCTCGTGCTCCCTCTGTCCAAATTCACGCGCGTATTGCACCTCTGGTGAGTTGGTGATACTCGCCCTAGCATCAATTTAAATGCTACCGCGTTCTATTGCTCGAAACGGGCTCACCGGAGCTCTGGTGGCGCCGTGGTCATGAACATATACGAATTAGGGTCGAGCTAGTTGAATTAGATTAGGGGATATGCTTGGCTAGTCTTGGGCATGGAGTCCGAGTGCTTGTTACCTCAAGAGGGGGTCACCGACGACGAGAACATCCGACTCTGGCCAGGTGTTCGACCGGAGCGCCATCGGGGACCCAAACCCGTAAAGAAATAGAAAGGGAAGGGGTAAAGCGTAAATGTCAATGACATAGGGAATAGTGTCGTGGACTCTTCATTAGATATTTGAATGGCTAGGGGCTTTTGTGCAAAGTTACTATGTGGGCGCCATCGTGGGCGTGTTTGCACTGTCTATGGGCCGATTCGAGCCAGATTCGGCAGCCCTGTTCATTGTTTTTCTTTTATCTTTTTCCTAATAGCTTGGGAAATCCATAAAAAATAATACAAAATTGGTAAAATCATGGGTCCAACTTTATTAGACTCCTAAAATCAATTAGTATTTAATAAAAATAATTCCAAGGTTTTTATTTTAAACCCTAAATTATGTAGCATTTAAAGGTACTTAAGTAGGGCTTTTCAGAATTTTAGATATAGTTTAGTAATCCCAAAAATCATAAAACTTTTTGGGTAGACTTAAAATGTTGATTATAGACTTCGAGTGAAGTTTGAATTTGTTTGGACATTGTTTGACTAGAAAATCAGTAAATAGTCCAATGGATTAACCATTTTAATACCAAATGAATTAGAAGTAGTTTTGTAAATAAAATTGAACTTAGTAAACTTACCTTCACTTGTTAGCCTAAGAAGGTTAGTAAGTTAATCTTAAAAAGGTATCTAACTAGGAAGTCTTAATGGATGTTAAGCACCATGAAGGAAAGTTGTATTCAAGACACAACTACTATCTTTTTGCAATACAAATGCATATCCATGACATAGCATAAGCATTCATATACATGTATTATTGCGTATAGAACAAAGAAGAATCTATAGTAGAATAAGAAATTGTTCCTCCGACTGAGAATCCTCCCGTGGAAAACAACTTTTACTTCGACATCTTTGGTGAGGAAGCAGAAACTCCTACAACATAAGGCAAGCCATGGTGCATTTACCTTCCCTTATATTTAAAGTTTTACCAACTTCGAATGTTGCATTAGGTGATAGGAATTGTGTGATAAACTATTGATGCATTTCCTTCCTTGAGAAATTGAACACCATTCCTTGTAACCTGATTTATTCAAACAAGTTTAATGATGCTTAGCCTTGGTTTATAAAACAAAATGTTTTGTTTTTAAAAAGGTGATGCTTCACAGTAGATGGGAATTTTTACAAAGAAAAGACTTATGATGGTGAATCCATCACGGCCGTGATGGATTCAACATCTAAAAAGAGTACCTCTGTCAGGTACCAAACTTTGGGTAGGGCGGGTGACTTGCACGAGAAGGAAGTCTCGGTGTAGTGTCTCTGTCTGAGTCATTTTAAGGACCGAGCCGATGTAGGCTTGATGATCGAGGACCTTTTAATTGGCCACATGCCTTGTCGTGGATAACCTTTGCCTCAGTTGGACCAATACCTGAAAGGCTACCACGCAATGAGAGTGGAGAGATGGCGAGAGTAGCGTGTACCCTCCATGGCAAGAGGCTAGACAGTGGAGTATATGTGCTCTCGGTTGGCGTGAACCCATTCTGGTTTTGAGAAACCTAGGTGCGAGTTGACATATGCAAGGGTTAAGTGCTACATATGTCATGTGGATGGAGAACCCCAGTTGGGTATTAATCGATTTGGATCGCCGTTACTTCTGGGATATGAAGACTTGGTCACTGACCTACACCGTAGTGATAAGTGAACTCAAGATGTGATAAAAGATGGCTAGTGTAGGCCAAGTCCTTGATCTAGATTAGGAAAGAAATCTAGATGCAGGTAACTACTTAACCTGACAAGTAAAATGAATTCATAAGGACCAACTTTAGTAAGCTTTGTGCAAACTGAGTCATTGGTTCTTGCTAAACCTTACCTTGACTCCTAAAGGTCACATATCCTTGAGAGTCTTTTCTTTTAGTCGGGTAAGACTTGCAAAAGTACACTCCGTACTCAGGGTTTTCGAACCCATGTTGTTGTAGGTGATGAAACTGCAGAGTTTTGTAGCTTCTGCTCCAAGGTCGTCCCAAAGCAGGAGTGTTGGGGAGTTGTTCTCAAATGCTATGAATCAAGAACAAGGCAACACAAATATTAATGATTAAAGACCTTCGTCCTTCGAAGCATTATCTCCCTTAAGATATAATGGTCTCCAGACGAAGGTCATGAAGGGCATACCTTCATCATCTCAGTATGTACGAATAAAAGCAAAAACATATAAGACATAGAAAGAACATGAATAGTTGTGTTAAACCATTAGATTATCAATATTCTCATTATATGATCATGAACAAACATTAATGATATTGAGTTACATTAATACCTTTGGCTTGGCAGAAGGTAAGAATCTGAAAGTGACGCATGAGGGATTGCAAGACAGCGTGAACAGTACAGGGTTATTGTTCACCTATTTATAAACACGGGATGCAGCCCGATCAAAATTACATTTATGTCCATGTCACACAATTATAATCATAATACAAACTGTTAAGGACTAGATAGACTTTTCCTCCTTAGGTCGGTATCTGTGACAGAACCTCCTAGGTTATTAGGCCCACCTACAGTTGTCCTTGTCCAATTGACTTCAGACAACCCTGTAGGTGCCCCTAATCACTTGACAAGTTCGGTATCAGTATTCTTTACCTTGCCCAAGAGCGTTTCACCCGTCACGCAGATATTACCACACATCGGAGATACAAGAATGCGGAAGCAGTTACAATAACTTACTTTATTTTTAAGTAAGAAAGAGTAGTATTATTACAGACTAGAGCAAATATAAGAGTGCTGGAGTATTATTACATACATGGGAGGCAAAAACCCCTCCCGAGTAACATTAAACAAAAGTTTTTAACGGAGGACACCTCCTCCCGTGGCTTCAGTCTTGATTTTCTTCTTTCGGTACCACCTTGGCACAGAAGCAACAAAAGTTTGCTGCTTCCTCACCTAAAACAACATTGGGACAAAGCCCTGAGTACGAAGTGTACTTTCGCAAGTCTTACCCGTCAAAATAAAAGACTCTCAAGGATATGCTAGCCTTTTGGGAATCAAGGTATGGCTTATCAATAATCAAAGACTCTTGTTTGTAGAAATGCTTACTAATAGTGGATCCTTAAAAGTCCAGTTTTATTAGCAAGTTAAGTCATTACTTGAGTTCTAGAGCTCTTTCTACCCTAGTTCAAGCACTTGACCTATACTAGCCAATTTCTTATCAACCCTTCTTGTTCACTGGATTGCTACGTGTAGGTCAGTGACCAAGTCTTCATGTCCGAGAAGTAATGACGATCCAAATCGATTAGTACCCAGCTGGGGATCTCCGATCACAAGACATATGTAGCACTTAACCCTTGCATATGTCAACTCACCACCGGGGTTCTTAAGACCAGATTAGGTTCACGCCAACCGAGAGCACAGATACACCATCGTCCAGCCTCTTGCCACGGAGGGTACACGCTACTCTCGCCATCTCTCCACTCCCATTGCGTGTTATCTTATTCTGGTATTAGTCTGCCCGAGGCAAAGTTTATCCATGATGAGGCATGTGACCAGTTAAAAGGTCCTCGATCATCAAGCCTACATCGAGAAGGTCCTTAATTGACTCAGACGGAGACACTACACCGAGACTCTCTTCTCGTGCAAGTCACCCGCCCGGTCTCAGCTTAATCATTTCAAACCCAAAGTTTGGTACCTGACATAGGTACATCTTTTCAAATGTTGAACCCATCATGGCCATGATGGATCTACCATCAAGTTTTATTTTTGAAAACATCCCACCCACTTGAAGCATCATCTTTTGTCAAACGAAACATTTTGTTTTTCTAGAGCAAAACTAAGCATAAGAAAAGCCTTTTTTGGAAAATAGGTGACTAAGGAAAAGGAATCAAATTTCCAAGGAAGGAAATGCAGCAATTGGATAAGCACACAACTCCTATCACCTAATGCATCAAGTAAGTGAGAAAGATTTCAAAATAACAAGGAGGTGGCAAATGCACTGGGGCTTGCCTTGTGTTATGGGTGAGTCAAGCTCTGCTCCACAGATGTCAAAGTAAAAGCAGTTCCCTGCCTGAAGTTCTTCAGGTGGTGGTGGTGTAGTCCTTGCTTCTTCAACTTCTATCTCTTCTTCGTTTTCTATATATATAGCCATATATAATTATGAATGCTCATGTAATGCTTATGAAAATACAAAGATAATAAAAGTATATTATCTTAGATCTTAAATATAATTTTCCTTCACGGATCTCCGGGAAACTAGTGTTTTTGGAGTCTATAGTGAAGTTCATAAGGCAGGAAACTAGGGTTTTGGGTTCTAGGTATCAAACATGGTCCAAATCATACCAAATTTTTACCCAAGGCTTTTAAATAATATTTAAAGCTTATCTAAAAAGTTAAATGATTTTTGGAGTCATTAAACAATTCCTAAAATTCCAAGAGTATGGGTTTTGGCTATTTTAAATACTCCAAAATTCCATATTTGCACTAAAAATCATAAAACTATTTTTATTAAATAGTATAGAATTTTAGGAGCCTAGCAAAATTGGTATTACATTTTTAGAATTTTTCTACAAATTTCTAGAAATTCTCTAATCCTGGCAGAAAAAGAAAAAGGAAAAACATGAATAGTGTTGGGCTGAATTCAGCCCAACTGGCCTGTAGACGAGGGAAAACACGCGCGCGCCCGCTCCCATCCTATGCACTATTTGACTGGGTCACTGACATTTGCGAATAAGTCCTTGCACTTCTATCTCTTCACAGCCCACACTCCACGACGACGAACAGCGCTGGACCGAGCTCCGGTGAGCTTGTACTGGCCGGACTAGGCAACGGCTAGGGCTCTAACTTGGCCGAGACCTAATTCAACCTTTAACAAACGTTTCCCCTCGATCAATTGCATGATCGAAGCTCTAAATCACTCTGTCCATGGAGGCAGCGCAAACAACGGATGAGCACAGGCGTTCCCGGCAATGTAGTGTAGTCTAGTGCAATTGAATGGGTCAAAGAGCATCAGCGGCATTTAAGAGTGCTGAAACAAGAAAGGAGAGGGCAAGATCAGACCTGAATCGAGCTAGCCATGGCAAGGACTTTTTCACGGTGGCGGAAACCCAGTTTAGGGGAAATGAGCAATTCGTGGTCTTTGGTGAACGATTGGAGGCAATTGCTGGTGCTTTGGATGGGTGATTATCCTACGGAGCTCTCGGTATGCTCAATTTCTAGCGTGCTTGAGCGGTGGCCAGTGAATTTGATGGAGACGCGTGGCGACTGGAGAAAGAGGGGGTTACTTGCGCGCGATTGGTGGCAATTACCGTGGCAAGCTCCCCGGCGATCACCGGATGGGCTAACGTGGGTCACGGCGGTGTGGTTAACGTGCTGAGGCACGTGGCGCAAGGCCGCGAGGTGTCTAACTCCGGCGAACCTATCCAAGGCGGCCTTGACACGCTCGGGTACGGTGACCGGAGTAAAATACTGGCTGGAGTTCATCCCTAGGCGATATTTATTAATCCCGCTGCGTTATCCATCTGCGCCGAGCGCGAATCACCACGGTGGCATGAATCCGGGCGCATGGTCACCGGCGGTGAGATCTCTGAGTTAGCGTCCAGATCAGTACACTGTACCATAGCGCAGCTCATTCAGTCGGCCTGTCAGAGCATGTTTGGCATCGATTTGCTCCAGATTTTATGTAATGACTGAATCAACTCTCTGTATCAAAGTTATAGCCTAATAAACCAACTACAATCTTGCTATAGTAACCATGCTCAAACACTCATTGGATCATCTTCGAAAGGGCTCCCAAAGTTCATCCTATGTCACAGATATTCAAAATTCAGACTTTAGGCAGACTAACAGCCCAACTTTGGGCTCATTTTTCTCCAATTTCCATTCAACACCAGTGCTTAGTTACTTAATCAAACTTGTTCTCCTATGTCGGCTCTACAAACTTGATGTGTTGATCCTAGGCAAATTCATGGTATTTTTAGAACTACAGAGCTCCAAAGTTAGCCCTGATCAACTGTTTTCAGACTTAACCATTGGAGCACTAGGGTGACCTTTTTGCAAATAAGTCCAAAACTCATGGTTTATTTTGCAAATCTTCAAATATGTGAATTATATGACTTAAGGTATCCTAATTCCATGGTTTTTGCACTTAGGTTCAAAAGTGGACAACATTTGCATATAACCCCCTAGGGTTTCAGTCCAGGGTTTTCCAGAGGTCTATTTAGGGTTTCTAGCACTCCTACGGTTTGGATGCTATCTAATCTTATTAGAGTTGATATCTCATGACCATTTTTAATAAGTTTTGAAGTTTTCTCTTATTTAGGCTTTGTTTGCTCTTTCAAGCCCAGTTTAGGTTTAAGTACCCTACCCTAGGGTTTCACCTATGACATATCACATCACTACAACTTGTTTGAACTTTTTGCCTAGTGAATGCATTCTAAGTGTAACAAGCACATGATATGCTAATGCTCATGAAGTTATGTTCAAATTTTAGTAATAGTAACACCAGGGGTGCTACATCCTTCCCCCCATAAAAGAATCTCGTCTCGAGATTAAAAGTCCAGGGTAAGTAATGGAAAACGAAACGTGTCACATTTTTATTTCCTTATTTCTAGTACAAGGTAGGGGTGATATGGGGTTCATTCCTTTATTACAACAAGTGTATATATCTCACAATTTACATGAAGCTAAAAAGCCTGGAAAATTCTTTTCTAAAAAGTCTTGAGTTTCCCAAGTAGCTTCGTCTTCTGTGTGTTGGTTCCATTGTATCTTATAAAACTTGAGAGTTCTCCTTCGGGTAATCCTGTCCTTTTGATCCAAGACTCGAACCAGATGTTCTGAGTATGTCAAATCTGGCTCTAAGGCAATATCCGTCACTTCAATAGTTCGATCTGGAACTCGAAGACACTTCTTCAATTGAGACACATGGAACACATTGTGTACTACAGACAATGTTTCGGGTAGTTGGAGTCAATAGGCCACTAGTCCACATTGTTCAGGAATAGGAAAAGGACCAATGTACCGGGGTGCAAGCTTCCCTTTTACCCCGAAACGTGATACCCCCTTCATTGGTGAGACTTTCAGGTAGACATAATCTTCAACTTGAAAGTACAAGGGTTTGTGTCGCTTGTTTGCATAACTCTTTTGGCGAGCTTGGGCGTCTTTCAAATTATGTATTATTCGTTGAACCTTCTCTTCCGTTTCTTTTACCATATCAGGCCTAAAAAACCATCTCTCACCTAGTTCAGACCAGTTTAATGGAGTACGACATCGCCATCCATACAAAGCTTCAAAAGGTGCCATTTTGATGCTTTCTTGATAGCTGTTATTATATGAAAACTCCGCTAATGGTAAGCAATCATCCCATTTCTGTGGGAATTCCAGAACACATGCTTGCAACATGTCTTCAAGTATTTGATTTACTTTCTCAGTCTGCCCACTAGTTTGAGGATGGTAGGCCAAACTATGAAGTAATTTAGTACCCAATGATTTGTGAAGTTCTTCCCAGAATTTGGATACAAATTGAGGTCCACGATCCGATACTATTGTCTTCGGAACACCGTGCAAACTGAGAATGCGAGCAATATACAGTTCCGCATATGCGATTACTAGATATTTTACTTTAATTGGGAGAAAGTGGGTGATCTTTGTGAGTCGATCAATGATAACCCAAATAGAATCATAGCCTTTTGTTGTTCTGGGTAGTCCCACAATAAAGTCCATGCTTATATCCTCCCATTTCCATGTTGGGATAGGTAACGATTGCAATGGACCAGCAGTTGTCATATGTATGGCCTTGACATGTCTGTAAGTGTCACATCTTACCACATAGCGTGCAATTTCAATCTTCATCTTCGTCCACCAATAATGCTGCTTTAGATCATGATACATCTTAGTGCTTCTGGGATGAATAGAATAGCGACTAAGATGTGCTTCATCTAAAATTTGCTGGCAGATTTCATCATTCTTGGGCACAACTATGCGGTTATTAAACCATACAATGTCTTGATCATCTTTTTTGAAGCAGTTGGCTTTACCGGCCTCCATTTTCTCATGAATGTGTTTCATACCCTCATCATTTCTTTGTGCAGAAGAACCGACTCAAGCTTCAAGTGATTCAAAGTTCCATGTTGAATCATTCCTAGGTTCAACTTTTCTATTTCTTGGCATAGTGTAATGTCAGAAGTCTTCGTCGTAAGACAATGACAGGAAGCCTTGCGACTTAATGCATCTGCCACTACATTAGCCTTGCCTAGGTGATAGTGAATTTCCAATTCATAATCTTTAATCAGCTCAAGCCATCTTCTCTGCCTCATATTCAGCTCTGACTGGGTAAAGATGTACTTCAAGCTTTTATAATATGTATAAATATGACAGATATTCTCCAGCAGATAATGACTCCATATTTTCAGGGCATGAACCACAGCAGCTAATTCCAGGTCATGAGTTGGATAATGTTCCTCATGCCGGCGCAACTGTCTTGAGGCGTATGCTATAACTCGGCCTTCTTGCATTAGAACACAGCCTAGACCACTGCCTGATGCGTCATAATACACATCAAAAGGCTTTTCAATTTCCGGTTGAGCTAATACTGGAGCAGTGGTCAATAACACCTTCAGCTGCTCGAAGGCTTCATTGCATCTTGAAGACCAATTAAATTTAGTACTGTTCTTCAATAAACTTGTGATCGGCTTCACAAGCTTGGAAAAATCTGGAATAAATCGACGGTAATAACCAGCCAGTCCAAGGAAACTTCAGACTTGATGTACCATGGTTGGTGGTTTCCATTCCAAAATATCCTTGACCTTGCTGGAATCCACCGCAATCCCCTTGGCAGATAGTACATGTCCCAAAAATCGGATCTCCTCCATCCAAAATACGCACTTACTGAATTTAGCATATAACTGATGCTCCCTTAGGCGCGTTAATACGATCCGCAAATGCCGAGCATGCTCCTCTTCATTCTTGGAATATATCAAAATATCATCAATGAAGACCACCACAAATTTATCCAACTCGGGCATGAACACCGAGTTCATCAGATATGTGAAGTGAGCAGGAGCATTTGTTAATCCGAAAGACATAACCAGATATTCAAATAATCCATACCGCGTGGTGAATGCGGTCTTGGGTATATCTTTGGGTCGAATGTGGATCTGATGGTAACCCGACCTGAGGTTTATCTTGGAAAATACTCGAGCTCCGGTAAGCTGATCAAATAAGATATCAATCCAGGGAAGAGGGTACTTATTCTTAATCGTGACCTCATTAAGGGGTCTGTAATCCACGCACATCCAAAGCGTTTGGTCCTTCTTCTTGACAAAGATGGCTGGACAACCCCATGGCAACGAGCTTGGTCGGATAAATCCCTTATCTAGCAGATCTTGTAATTGTGTTTTGAGCTCTGCCAATTCATTCGGAGGCATTCAGTACGATCTTCTAGAAATAGGAGCTGTACCGGGCTTCAATTCAATTACAAATTCTACGTCTCTCTCTAGAGGTAATCCAGGTAGATCTTCCGGAAAGACGTCTGGAAACTCACATACTACCGGAATATCTTGAATTTCCGGTATGATGGCTTCATAAACTTTGCCAAATGGTTTAGCCGGAATATCTATCGGGATGGACAAAATAACTTCTTCGTGGTCATAGCTCAGCCTGATGGTTCTCAGATCAGTGTTGAGGATAGCTTTGTGTTGGGCTAACCAATTCATGCCCAGAATTACATCTATATCTTGGCCTTTCAGAACAATCATGTTTGTGGGAAAGTCCCGTTCAGCCAATGTTACGGGCACATGGAAAGCCACTTCTTTAGTGAATATTTGTCCCCCATGCGAATGAATAGTAAACCCTTCCCTTGATTCAGTGTAAGGAATGCAATGTTTCTCCACAAATTTCATGCTTATGAAAGTATGCGAAGCACCAGAATCAAAGAGAATAAGTGCAGGGTGATTGGCCATGAGAAACGTACCCATCATGATCGGTTCTCCTTCCGGGGTGGTGGCCACTTGCGTATAATAAATTCGCCTAGTTTTCTTCATATTCTTGTCCGCTGTATTACTTGTCGTGTTTCCCTTGCCTTGAGTGGAACTCCCTGAACTCTGCTGATTATTTGATCTATTCTGCCTTGGATATGGGCAGTCCATGATAAAATGTCCGGACTTCCCACAATTAAAGCAGCCCGTTCAGGAGCTTGGGAGGGCGGGGAAACGAGTACCAGGAGCACTCGGCTGAGTTGTTGAGGTGGGGCAGTGGCGGGGCGAATAAAAACAGGTTGTTTAAAGAGGTAGGAGGGTGGACGTGGTGAAGAGCGGTTCGGATTAAAAGGTCGGATCACCAACCTTTGTCTCTTTTCTGGCCCTTGGTTGGGCCTGTCACCTCCATAGCCCTTTGACTTCCCTGGTCCTGCATACTTGGCTTCAACTGCCAGCGCGGTGCTGACAGCCCTGCTATAGGAGAGGTTGAGGCAGGTGGCCATCTTCTGTTGTAGCCGGTCATTAAGGCCCCTCATAAAACAATTCTTCTTCTTTAGGTCAGTGTTGACCTAGTCAATGGCGTACTAGGGCAAATGATTGAATTTATTGAGATACTGCATAATCGTATCTCCTCCTTGCTTGAGCTTCATAAATTCTTCTTGCTTCATATGGAGCACTCCTTCTGCAATGTAGTGCTCCCGGAATGCCAATTTAAATTCGTCCCAGGTGACGTGATGGCCGGCTGGCTGAATGGCCACATAATTTCCCCACCAGGTGCTGGCAGGGCCTCTTAACTGTTGCGCCACAAACAAGGGCTTCTGAGTCTCTGTACATCGGAGAAGTCCAAACTTCTGCTCAATAACCCGAATCCATTCATCTGCTTCAAGGGGATCTTCGGCCTTGACGAATAGTGGGGGACGTGTTTCCGAGAAATGCACATATGAAGTTTCGTGGGGTCCTTGTGGATAAACTTGCCTGCCTTGCTGCTGATATTGTTGTCGAGCCATTTCGCGAAGGAAGCAGGTGTTGTTGGCTGTTGCATTGACTAAGGCAGCGATAGCCTCAGCCAAGGTTGGGGGTACTGGTGGCGGGTTAGGAGTAGTCTCCTGCCCATGGGAGGTTCCCGCACCATCCTGTCCACGAGTCCTAGACGGCATCTGAGGCAAAGAAACATTTATAGAATATACTATGCCAGAGCACACCATCATTTTACATTACTTAAAAGGTAATGATACAGACTCGAATTTACAACAGGACTACATTACCTATTATACATCATCATCATATCTAAACTATACTATTGTAGCTTCACTGTCGGGTGTAGGGGACCATTCATCGACCAGATTCATTGAAGGAGGGGGCCTAAAAAAGTCCAGTTCCCCACCAAGGGCTTCACCCGCTATTCCCGAAGGTCCGGCTCCCATTCCGATAGGGTCGGTAGGTACGTCAGGGTGCAGTCATGAATACAATTTATGAACTTCCTCATGTAGTGTATTATAGTACACCTGCAAGTTGTCCACGGCTGTGCTAAGCTCCTCCACATGGGCTCGAGCTTTGGCCTCCTTGCCCCAAGCAAGTGAACGTGAGTTAACAGCCCAATTGAGTGCTAAATCTCGTTCAGCAAGCGCGTCTTGCAGATGTCGGATGTCAGTTCTTAACTCGTTTATGCGCTGACCATCCTCAACCCACACACTTTTTATATGATGTAACTCCACACGAAGCTGCTCCACCTGGGCTTCTAGATCACCAATGGGATCATTGCTGTCGCTACTGCTATCTTCATGTCTCGGAGCCAGTTGGTGCCGAGGTACACCAATCGGTCCAGTGGACTTGCGCGCGGTTTTCCTTGTGCGCGGCGGCATATCTCCATAAGGGGGAAAATCTTATTAATATAGTTTTTATCATGATGCATGCATAATTACATAATCAACCTTAGTTGATTCATAACCTTCTATACATTGCACTCTACTTTCTGGTCTTTTAAAATAAGCACTTCAGAAGGTAGGTAGACAAGAAGGAAAGGAATTTTCTTAGGTAAGTCTTTGAAAATTCTTTTTGAAAATGCCTCATAACATCTGCAGAGATGGGCTTCGCTCCGATACCAGCTGTGACAGAACCTCCCAGGTTATTAGGCCCACCTACTGTTGTCCTTGTCCAACGGACTTCAGACAACCCTGTAGGTGCCCCTGATCACTTGACAAGTTCGGTATCAGTATTCTTTACCTTGCCCAAGAGTGTTTCACCCATCATGCAGATATTACCACACATTAGAGGTACGAGAATGCGGAAGCAGTTACAATAACTTACTTTATTTTTAAGTAAGAAAGAGTAGTATTATTATAGACTAGAGCAAATATAAGAGTGCTGGAGTATTATTACATACATGGGAGGCAAAAACCCCTCCCGAGTAACATTAAACAAAAGTTTTTAATGGAGGACACCTCCTCTCGCGGCTTCAGTCTTGATTTTTTTTCTTTCTGTACCACCTTGGAACAGAAGCAACAAAAGTTTGCTGCTTCCTCACCTAAAACAACATTGGGACAAAGCCCTGAGTACGAAGTGTACTTTCGCAAGTCTTACCTGTGAAAATAAAAGACTCTCAAGGATATGCTAGCTTTTTGGGAATCAAGGTATGGCTTATCAATAATCAAAGACTCTTGTTTGCAGAAATGCTTACTAATAGTGGATCCTTAAAAGTCCAGTTTTATTAGCAAGTTAAGTCATTACCTGAGTTGTAGAGCTCTTTCTACCCTAGTTCAAGCACTTGACCTATACTAGCCAATTTCTTATCAACCCTTCTTGTTCACTAGATTGCTACGTGTAGGTCAGTGACCAAGTCTTCATGTCCGAGAAGTAACGGCGATCCGAATCGATTAGTACCCAGCTGGGGATCTCCGATCACACAACATATGTAGCACTTAACCCTTGCATATGTCAACTCGCCACCAGGGTTCTTAAGACCAGATCATGTTCACGCCAACCGAGAGCACAGATACACCACCGTCCAGCCTCTTGCCACGGAGGGTACACGCTACTCTCGCCATCTCTCCACTCCCATTGTGTGTTATCTTATTCTAGTATTAGTCTGCCCGAGGCAAAGCTTACCCATGATGAGGCATGTGACCAGTTAAAAGGTCCTCGATCATCAAGCCTACATCGAGAAGGTCCTTAATCGACTCAGACGAAGACACTACACCGAGAATCTCTTTTCGTGCAAGTCACCCGCCCGGTCTCAGCTTAATCATTTCAAACCCAAAGTTTGGTACATGACAGAGGTACATCTTTTTCGATGTTGAACCCATCATGGCCATGATGGATCCACCATCAAGTTTTATTTTTGAAAACATCCCACCCACTTGAAGCATCATCTTTTATCAAACAAAACATTTTGATTTTCCAGAGCAAAACTAAGCATAAGAAAAAACTTTTTTGGAAAACAGGTGACTAAAGAAAAGTAATCAAATTTCCAAGGAAGGAAATGGAGCAATTGGTTTAGCACACAACTCCTATCACCTAATGCATCAAGTGAGAAAGATTTCAAAATAACAAGGAGGTGGCAAATGCACGGGGGCTTGCCTTGTGTTATGGGTGAGTCAGGCTCTGCTCCACAGATGTCAAAGTAAAAGCAGTTCCCTGCCTGAGGTTCTTCAGGTGGTGGTTGTGTAGTCCTTGCTTCTTCAACTTCTATCTCTTCTTCGTTTTCTATATATATAGCCATATATAATTATGAATGCTCATGTAATGCTTATGAAAATGCAAAGATAATAAAATTATATTATCTTAGATCTTGAATATAATTTTCCTTCACGGATCTCTAGGAAACTAGGGTTTTTGGAGTCTATAGTGAAGTTCATAAGGCAAGAAACTAGGGTTTTGGGTTCTAGGTATCAAACATGGTCCAAATCATACCAAACTTTACCCAAGGCTTTTAAATAATATTTAAAGCTTATCTAAAAAGTTTAATGATTTTTGGAGTCATTAAACAATTCCTAAAATTCTAGGAGTATGGGTTTTGGCTATTTTAAATACTCCAAAATTCCATATTTGCACTAAAAATCATAAAACTATTTTTATTAAATAGTATAGAATTTTAGGAGCCTAGCAAAATTGGTCTTACATTTTTAGTATTTTTCTACAATTTTCTAGAAATTCTCTAATCCTGGCAGAAAAAGAAAAAGGAAAAACATGAATAGTGTTGGGCTGAATTTAGCCCAACCAGCCTGCAGACGAGGGAAAACACGCGCGCGCCCGCGCCCACACGACGGGTTTACACTGAAGCCCTCAGGGGTTTGAATAACTAAGGAAGAATCATGCGCACTATTTAACTGGGTCACTGACATTTGCGAATAAGTCCTTACACTTCTATCTCTTCACAGCCCGCAGTCCACGACGATGAACAGCGCTGGGCTGAGCTCCGGTGAGCTTGTACTAGCCGGACTGGGCAATGGCTAGGGCTCTAAGTTGGCCAAGACCTAATTCAACCTTTAATAAATGTTTCCCCTCGATCAATTGCATGATCGAAGCTCTAAATCGCTCTGTCCATGGAGGCAGCGCAAACAACGGATGAGCACGGGCGTTCTCGGCGATCTATTGTAGTCTAGTGCAATTGAATGGGTCGAAGAGCATCAGCGGTATTTAAGAGTGCTGAAACAAGAAAGGAGAGGGCAAGATCGGACCTAAATCGAGCTAGCCACGGCGAGGACTTTTTCACGGTGGCGGAAACCCAGTTTAGTGGAAATGAGCAATTCGTGGTCTCTGGTGAACGATTGGAGGCAATTGCTGGTGCTTTGGATGGGTGATTATCCTACGAAGCTCACGGCATGCTCAATTTATAGTGTGCTTGAGCGGTGGCCAGTGAATTTGACAGAGACGCGCAGCGGGCGGAGAAAGAGGGGGTTACTGGCACGCGCGATTGGTGGCAATTACTGTGGCAAGCTCCCTGGCAATCACCGGATGGGCTAACGTGGGTCACGGCGGTGTGGTTAACGTGCCGAGGCACGTGGCGTAAGGCCGCGAGGTGTCTAACTCCGGTGAACCTATCCAAGGCGGCCTTGACACGCTTGGGTACGGCGGCCGGAGTAAAATAGTGGCCAGAGTTCATCCCTGGGCGATATTTCTTACTCCCGCTGCGTTATCCATCTGCACCGAGCGAGTCACCGCGGTGGCGTGAATCCAGGCGCATGGTCGCCGGCGGTGACATCTCTGAGTTGGCAATTGCTGGTGCTCAAACACTCACTAGATCATCTTCGAAAGGGCTCCCAAAGTTCATCCTATGTCACAGATATTCAGAATTCAGACTTTAGGCTGACTGACAGCCCAACTTTGGGCTCATTTTTCTCCAATTTCCATTCAACACCAGTGCTCAGTTACTTAATCAAACTTGTTCTCCTATGTCGGCTCTACAAACTTGATGTGTTGATCATAGGCAAATTCCTGGTATTTTTAGAACTACAGAGCTCCAAAGTTAGCCCTGATCAACTGTTTTCACACTTAACCATTGGAGCAGTAGGGTGACCTTTTTGCAAATAAGTCCAAAACTCATGGTTTCTTTTGCAAATCCTCAAATATGTGAATTATATGACTTAAGGTATCCTAATTCCATGGTTTTTGCACTTAGGTTCAAAAGTGGACAATATTTGCATATAACCCCCTAGGGTTTCAGTCCAGGGTTTTCCAGAGGTCTATTTAGGGTTTCTGGCACTCCTAGGGTTTGGATGCTATCTAATCTTATTAGAGTTGATATCTCATGACCATTTTTAATAAGTTTTGAAGTTTTCTCTTATTCAGGCTTTGTTTGCTCTTTCAAGCCCAGTTTAGGTTTAAGTACCCTACCCTAGGGTTTCACCTATGACATATCACATCACTACAACTTGTTTGAACTTTTTGCCTAGTGAATGCATTCTAAGTGTAACAAGCACATGATATGCTAATGCTCATGATGTTATGTTCAAATTTTAGTAACAGTAACACCAGGGGTGTTAATGTATCGTCCTTCGTCTTCACCATAATGCTGAGCCGAAGCTCCTTTAGTAATAGCTTCGGCTTCTGTCCGTACTATCTTCGGGTTGTATCTTCATGTTGCGCCTGCCTTTGTATTGTCTTGCCAAAGGTGTTTTTTACTTGAGGACCTTTGACGAAGAAGAAGACCCCCAACATTAGCCCCTTCACGGTGCTAGATCATTTTTCGTAACGAGCTCAATCCGCGAAAACATGAAGGCTTCAGAATACCGAAGGTCCGAAAAACACCTTCCCTGAGCTCGTTGCCGAGAAACGATTATAATATTCCAGGCGCCGGGAGGTCCACTGTTCAGCGAGTGTGAGTGGCCTGGCGATTCACCTTCCCTCCCTGCAGCACTATATAAACACACGGGTTGGTGAGGAGTTACCACAGCATTCATTGCCATTGCACTGTTATGCTGTTAAAAAAAATTAACCACAGTCGAAGCTTTCTTCATTGCTCTCTCGAGCGAGCGCTTCATCATTTGAGTTTAGCTTCATCAAACGGGTTAGCTTCGTCAAACTGCAAAAAATCCATCAGCTTCATCAAACCGCGAAAAATCCATAAAAAATGGCCAGGGTGCGATCGACTGCAAGGGTGTCTCGTGAGGGAGAAGAAACTAAGATCATTGAGACAGCACCAATTTCCAAAGTCATGAAACAATCAGGTCTAGTTGTGATAGAGGGAACTACTGACGAAGGTACTCCTGTTGTCGAAGCTGAACAGACCGCTGCTGAAGAAGAAAATATTGATGAAGATGAGGAAGATTATAGTATTTTGATCCCAACAAAACCCAGCCATCTAGATTTTGAGAAATCTACTGTGTCTGAAGCTGACATGCCCATGATGATGAAGCTGGGCTACTTTGGGGAAGCTGAAAGCAAACTTGTCCGCTTTGCCAGAGAAGAGACCACCCTAGCACCGAAGAATGATGAAGTAGTGGTTTTCAAGAGCTTCTTCAGAGTAGGACTGCGATTTCCTCTGAACGAGATGATAGGGGAAGTCTTGAAAAATTTCGAAATATATCTTCATCAGCTAACCCCTAACGCCATTGTTAGGCTTAGCATCTTCATCTGGGCCCTCCGAAGCCAAGGGATGAGCCCAGATGTCGAAGCGTTCTGCTGAGTGCATGAGTTGCACTACCAGATGAAGGCCAGGGCAGACAATCTTCATGAAAATTTTGGTTGCTACAATTTTGCGTATTGCAATGATACGAAGGCTCTAGTTCTCAGTTACTACACAAAATGGCCAACCGACTGGAAAGGTGAATGGTTTTATATTAAGGCTGATGAAAAGAAGAGGGGGAAACTGATGACGATGGTCATGTGCCCGCTGTCCTTAAACTTCAGAATGACTATGCCCCTATGCAATATGAAACTAGGGTCAGCATGCCAGCTAGCCGTAGCAGAGTTCAGGATGGTTGCTGAGCAAATCAGCACCAAGGACCTGGTACAGGAATACCTGGCCAACCGGACCTTCCCAACGTCAAGTGGCTGGGGAATTCCGAAGATGAAAGAAACAAAGAAGAAGCATGACCTTGTTCGATTAGCCTATCGTTTCAAGTTTGAAAAATAGTTTAAAGAACCATGCCAAGAATGGCTAGAGATGATCGAAACTATGTGTAATGAAATACTAGGAAATTATACGAGGAAAGAAGATCAATTGATGACAGCAACCTTCGGCACCCAACCGAAGCGAAGGTTGAACCGGGTGATGGATGCCCTAAAATTTGAATACCCTGATTATGAACGACTTTACAAAGGTGCCGAAGGTGTTAAAAGAAAAAGAAACGTCAGCATTCTGAGCAGACAAGCTGCTAGAATGGTAAAGGAGGACGAAAAAGCTTCAAAGAAAATGAAATCCACTCCTGAGCCGAAAGATGTTGCTTCGAAGAAGAGGAAGGCTGAGAGTCCAAAGCCGAAGATGACTAAAAAAGCAGAGGAAACTCCCTCGACACCTCCTGCTGCCAAAGTAGCAGAAATTTTAAAGGTAATGACTGAATCTCTACCTATCAAGCTGCTAAGTCCTCTGGGACCGGAACTGACGAAGCTTTTACAGAAGAAGGACGAGCCTTCGGCTACAAAGAAGGCGGATGGGCAGAAAAAGCGAAGATTCGTTATCGTAATGCAAGCCATTGAATGGATGCCAGTGTCGGCCTCTGTATCTAAAATAACACCTATTGCAAGCGCCGAGGCCACTGCCGAAGCAAATACCTCTGCCGAAGCTGCCAACCTTGAGAGTACACTTTCTAGAATTGATAAACTACTTTTGGATATGGCTGCGAAAGAGACAGCTACGACTGCAGAGGAGGTCATGGCCATAGTGCCTAACAAAGGAAAGAAGATTGCCGATGCTGCTTCGGAGGAAAAAGACTTCGACCTTCGAAACCTGGTCAGGCAAGAATTATCCGAGGCCGAAAAGAAGGAGCTACAAGAGTATGGTATATCCTGTGGCTACCAGCCAGGAGCCATGCTCTTTGGTGGGACCAATGAAGGGGCATTAGGATGCATTCACGACCGCACCGGGGCAAAGATAATCGGCACTCTATCGAAGAGTGTCGGTTTCCCGAAGCTCAAAACTGATATTAGTGGCTATCGGCGACAACATATCGTCGGCAGTTTGTTTTATTCCAACTTCAAGGTAAAATTCCTTTTTTTAAGATGAAGCAAAATTTTCTTTTTATTTTTGTGATGAAGCAAAATTTTTTGATGAAGGTTTATCTCTACAGAGTATGTTGCTAAGCAAGACACTGAGAATGCAGCAAGACCTTGAAGACAAAAAGAACGAAATTATAATCGAGGGTTTGGAAAACAAAATTAAAGACTACGAAGCTTCTCTTGAGAAGAAAGATTTCCTGCTTCAGGCAATGGAGGGTTCACTTGCAGAAGCCCAAGCCGAAAACACTAGATTAAACGAGGAACTTCTCCAAAAATCAGAGAGCTTCGAACAAGAGAGAAAAGATTTCCATGCAAAATACGAAGCCGAAGCTGACAAAAATACAAAGCTGCAGCAATCTCTAAAAGAGCTTCGGAACATCTATTTAAACTTTGGCAACCGCTACGTGCGACGACTGAAAAAGGTCTTCAGCTCGATTGGAGCTAGCTCCGAAGAGTTTACCCCTTCGGCTGAAGACCTACCAAGCACCTTTGAACATATTGAAAATGAAGTTGAGGCGCTTGATGAAGTGATAGCCGGGCACGGTGACTTCTGTGCCCTGCTAGCTTCTCGCGGCACAGCTGCAGCGTTTATGAAGGCTGGTTGCACACATGGAAAAACGGTAAATAGACCAACCTTCAGTCTGTCTCCATCAGACTTGGTTGATATCCCCAGTAAAGCCCAAAGTATTGGAAATAGATTCATAACATAGATTTGGGTGAAGGGTGGGTGGGATTTGGCTGGTGACAAGGCCCGAAGCTTACTTAAGCCGGTATGAAAGTTATACCTGTTGCTTGCCATTTTCTTGTAATTACTTTTTACCTTATACTGCTTGTTTGTCTGCAGGATGGTGGTGCCGAAGATTGATAATCCGAAGCACATTCCAAAGGCTGTTGAAGCTATTTTTTAGGCCTGTCTGTATAGAGCTTAGAAGCATTTGTATTATCTTTGTAAAAGACATTGTAATCGAGAATTGAACATTACTTTGTATACTTGTCCATACCTTGTAATAAATTTTTACCTTTCCATCCATGTATACATTGCTTTGTTGTGGATGAAACTTGTATCTTTTGAGCCGAAGGTGAAAAACACCTTTCCTTCTTTTCATACACAACGAAGCATGTCCTTGCTTCTTCATGCTCATCGAAGCATTGTTGTCAAAGCTGGAGTATTTCTGTTTGTGCTTCATGTTATGATGATGATGATCCTACGAATGTCTACATGAATGTGTATGAATGCAATGAATGATGTAATGTAATGTGCAAATGAATGTCCCGAACACACACACGAAACCACACCCAGACTCTACATCCCCTTAGGAACGACTTTTGAGTCTTTTAAGCTCTGCATCCCCTTAGGAATGACTTTGAGCTTCTTCACCTTCTATTTTGGTGGCATTTAAGTTCTGCACCCCCTTAGGAACGACTTTTGAACTTCTTCACCTTATATTTCGGTGGTATTTGGCTCTGCATTCCCTTTGGAACGACTTTTGAGCAGAAAACTTACTCTGCGCTCCCTTAGGAACGACTTTTGCAGCTTCGTCAAATTTTTGGCTCTGCATTCCCTTAGGAACGACTTTTGAGCAGAAAACTTACGTTGCTCTCTCTTAGGAATGACTTTTTTGTAGCTTCGTCATGCTGTTCATCCCCTTGGGGACGTCTTTTGAGCTTCTCCATGTTTTTCTTTTTGTACTTGATGGTGCAGGCTCAGATTTTACATATTACATCTTTGGGGATTTGGCACTCGTAGGGCTAAATAAGAATGAAAAATTACAAGCTATGGCCCCATTAAAAACCTTTCTCCCCACTTGAAAGGAAAAGGGTGCCATAGAAAAAATGAAAAAAGATTACATCAAATTACACATAGTATCACCGAAGCTCATCCGCATTCTAAGATCTGGGTATGTCGTTGCCGTCCATATCCTTCAATCTATAAGAATCGGGTCTTGACGAAGATATTACCAGAAAAGGACGTTCCCACTTCAGTTATAACTTGCCCACTGTATTTGGGTTAGCCACTCTCCAAAGCACCAGATGTCCTGGCTTGATGTTTTTCAATCGAACTTTTCTATCACGCCACCTTATTGTTTCGGCCTGATATTTATTGATGTGCTTTATAGCCTGAAGTCTGGTCCCTTCTATAGTATCTTTTGTTATTTGATAATCAGCTTCGTCTTCTGCCGAAGCTGTTGTTCTTATTGACCCTGTCTTTGCTTCTTCTGGAGTTATTCCTTTGTCACCAATAGGAGCTTGAAGGGTGTAAATCCTGTTGACCTTGACGCAGTTGTGTTGTGGCTCCATACCACTTTAATCAACTCATCTGGCCACTTTCCTCTGGGCTGGTTGAAGATTAGCTTCATTATTCCTATCATTATAATGTCATTTGCTCTTTCTACCAGCCCATTTGATTCTGGATGCCTGACTGATGCAAAATGAATCTTCGTACCAATTCGGAAACAAAAATCTTTGAAGGTTTCAGCATCAAATTGTGTTCCATTGTCCACAGTTATTGCCTTCGGCACACCGAAGCGACAAACAATATTCTACCAGAAGAATTTTTGGATCATGACCGAAGTTATTGTAGCCAAGGGCTTCACCTCAATCCACTTAGAAAAATATTCTACTGCCACTACAACATACTTCAAGTTGCCTTGTGCTGGTGGGAGTGGACCTAACAAATCCAGGCCCCATCTTTGCATTGGCTAGGTTGGCTGTATTAACTGGGTTAGCGATGAAGGTTGTTTCTGGTCTCTTGCACATTTTTGACAATTTTCGCACTTTTGAACCAGATCTGCTGCATCCGAAGCTGCCTTTGGCCAATAAAATCCTTGTCTGAAAACCTTCCCCAGCAAAGGCCTAGACCCAATGTGAGATCCACACAAACATGCATGTATTTCCTTCATCAGCTCTATACCTTCGATTCTGGATAAACACTTGAAAAGTGGAGAGCAGACTCCATGTTTGTATAACTCCCCTTCTATTATGACATATGGTCTTGTCCTTGCTTCCATTCTTTTATTATAAACTTCGTCATCCAAAAGACAGTTACCTTGGAGGAAAGATATGATTTCAGTCCTCCAATCTTCACTATGTACAGGTGATATTGCAAGCACTGCTCTCTCCAGAAGTTCAACCGAAGGTGCTTTTATTGTCTCAAAAAAATACTTCTGAAGGTAGAGGGAGCCCCTGTGCCACTGACTTGGCTAGCAGATCTGCATGCTCATTTTCCCCTCTTGGAATATTTTTTATAGAAAATCCTTCGAAGGAAGCCTCCAATCTTTGGACTGTATCCAAAAAAATTTCAAGCTTCGGGTCTCTTGCCTTGCTACTTTTGTCTATATGACCAAAAATGACTTGGGAGTCAGTTTTAAGGATCGCCTTTCTTATTCTGATTGCCTTTAGCTATTGAAGCCCCAACAGAAGAGCTTTGTATTCAGCAATATTATTTTACAACTGAAGTCCAACCTTGCTGCGTAGCATGTTCTGACTTTAGAGGGCGCTACTAGAACAGCAGTCGCTCCTGCGCCAAAGGTTCCCCAAGAACTATCACAGAAGACTGTCCAGGCTTCGGCGTCTTTTGTTACTTCTTCTCCCTGAGCCCCTTGCGTCCAATCAGCAATGAAATCCGCTAACACCTGGGACTGAATTGAGGATCAATGTACATAATCAATAGTGAATTCATTGAGCTCGGCAGCCCATTTTTCGATCCTTCCAGTAGCTTCTCTATTCCTCATTATGTCCTTCAGAGGTTGTGATGAAGGAACAATTATATGATATGCTTGAAAATAATGCTGAAGCTTCCTGGAGGCCATCAACACAGCATATAATACCTTCTCCAATTCTGTATAATTTTTATTTGATAAGCTTAGAACTACGAAGACGAAATATAATGGTGCTTGTCTTTTGACTTGGCCATCTTGCTTCTCCTGTACAAGCGCCGCACTAACTACAGAGTGAGAGGCTGCTACATATAGGAGTAACGGAGCCCCTGGCGAAGGTGGAGTTAGAGTTGTCAAGTCTATCAAGTATTGCTTTAATTCTTCGAAAGCCTTTTGCTGAGCCGGACCCCATTGGAAAACTTCGGCTGACTTTAGTATTTCAAAGAATGGTAGATTCCTTTTTGCTGATCTTGATATAAATCTATTTATTGATGCCAGCCTTCCTGCCAATCATTGAGCCCCCTTCTTTGACTTTGGCGGCTCCATCCGAAGGATAGCTTCAATCTTATTTGGGTTAGCTTTGATTTCCTTCGTTGATACCAGACAGCCAAGGAACTTGCCCTTCTTTACTCCAAAAACACACTTTTCTGGATTTAATTTAAGACCAGCTTGCCTGAAACTGGCAAATGTCTCTTGCGAATCAGCAATGTGATTCTCTTGCTTCGTGCTTTTTACTATGATGTCATCAACATAAGTCAGCACATTCCTGCCTATTTGAGAGTGAAGGACCTTGGCTATCATTCTGCTGAAGCTTCCTCCAGCATTCTTGAGCCCCTTAGGCATCCGAAGGTAGCAATAAGTACCACTAGGAGTTATGAAGCTAGTCTTTGGCTCGTCTTCCTTCTTCATCCAAATCTGATGATAGCCTGAGTAGCAATCCAATAAACTCATGAGCTCCGAAGAAGCTGCTGCATCTACAAGGGAGTCTATTCTTGGTAATGGGAACTCGTCCTTTGGACATGCTTTGTTGAGATCTGTGAAATCAATACACATTGTCCATTTGCCATTAGACTTCTTCACCATAACCGTGTTGGCTAGCCATTCTGGATATGTTACTTCTCTGATAACACCAGCACTGAGAAGTCTCTTTACTTCATTCCGAGCACCTTCAACTTTATCCTCAAACATCTTTCGATGTCTTTGCTTCCTTGGCCTGAAAGATGGATCCACATTAAGTGAATGTTCAATGACATCTCTGTTGACACCACAAAGATCATTGGCTGTCCAAGCGAAGACATCTTTGTTGTTGAACAAAAATCTTAGCAGAGTCTTTTCTTGCTCATCAGATAGCTGAGATCCCAACAGCACCCTTTGATCTGTTATATCTTCACATAGGAGCATAGGCTTCAGTTGATCTGCCGAATCAGCCTTCTCTCTTTTGTGCTTATATTGTTGACAAGCTTCGGCTCCATCTATGTTATGGATCGCCTTTGAATCTGTCCAACTCCCTTCAGCCCTTCTGATAGCTTCTTGACTTCCATGGATAGCAATGGGCCCTTGTTCTGAAGGTATCTTCATGCATAAGTATGTTGGATGAAGTATGGCTTCGACGGCATTAAGCGTCCCTCGACCAATGATTGCATTGTATGGGTAATCCATGTCAACAATGTCAAAGATAACCTGCTCAAACCTTGTGTTGTGGATGTAACCGAAGATAACTGACATTGTGATTTTGCCAAGTGCAACAATCTGTCTTCCTCTGAAGCCACAAAGAGGGTGTGTAGCATCATGAATCTTGTCCTCTCGTTCTTGCATCTGTCTGAAAGCCTTTGCAAATATGATGTCCGCTGCACTGCCTGTGTCAACCAGAACATTGTGGACCAGAAATCCCTTGATGACACAAGATATAACCATAGCATCATTGTGAGGATAGTCTTTGAGCTGAAGATCCTCCTGTGAGAAGGTGATTGGGATGTGGGACCACTTGGATCAAACGAAGGGTCCTTGCACCCCAACATGTTGCACTCTTCTCTGTGCTTCCTTCTTCTGCTTCTTGTTGGCTGGCTCTGAACTTGAACCGCCCATAATTGGAAGCACCAGCTTCGTGACCAAAGGTGCTACAGCTTGGTTGTTGAACGAAGCCATCGTCTCAACAGTGGAATTGAGTTCACCGGAGGTGGGCGTCAATGTTGGGGACTTGTTCTCAAATGCTATGAATCAAGAACAAGGCAACACAAATGTTAATGATTAAAGACCTTCGTCCTTCGAAGCATTATCTCCCTTAGGATATAATGGTCTCCAGACGAAGGTCATGAAGGGCATACCTTCATCATCTCAGTATGTAAGAATAAAAGCAAGAACATATAAGACATAGAAAGAACATGAATAGTTGTATTAAACCATTAGATTATCAATATTCTCATTATATGATCATGAACAAACATTAATGATATTGAGTTACATTAATACCTTCGGCTTGACAGAAGGTAAGAATCCGAAAGTGACGCGCGAGGGATTGCAAGACAGCGTGAACAGTACGGGGTTACTATTCAGCTATTTATAGGCACGGGATGCAGCTCGATCAAAATTATATTTATGTCCTTGTCACACAATTATAATCATAATACAAACTGTTAAGGACTAGATAGACTTTTCCTCCTTAGGTTGGTATCGTCCTTCGTCTTCACCATAATGCTGAGCCGAAGCTCCTTTAGTAATAGCTTCGGCTTCTGTCCGTACTATCTTCGGGTTGTATCTTCATGTCGTGCCTGCCTTTGTATTGTCTTGCCGAAGGTGTTTTTTACTTGAGGACCTTCGGCGAAGAAGAAGACCCCAACAGGGAGGAAGAAACTAAGTAAACTTATGGAAGGTGTCTACCTTCCGGTGATGTAATAAGTATAAGCACTCGAACCCGTATATGTAATAATGACTCTTTCTATATTGTACTTGTGAATGTAAATTAAGTTATTGTAACTCTTTCTGCTTTTATTCTGATGGTATGTAATGTCTATGATATGGGATGAACGCTCTTGGGAGATGTCAAGGTGATACAAAAATCAGGCGTTGTCGAGCTATTGGGTGCACCTGCATGACTGTTTAAGGTCCTTGGGACAAGGACATCTGTAGGTGGGCCTAATATCTTGGGAGGTTCTATGACATAGCAGGGCAGGGGTTGCAGCATGCGCGGCTATGCCGCTGTCCCGCTGTGGCTATTGTGCTGGGGCATCGGCATCGGTGTTGCCGCATCTGCGCTATGGGGAGGATGGAGGCATGGAGCTGGATGTCGGCTAGAGCATCGCCGCATGCAAGGGAGGCAGTGGAGACAGACCAAATCCTATGTCTCTTTCGTTCAGTACTTCTTCAAAGAGTTTTTGAGATTTTGTAAATGTCCTTGAACTATAATACAACATAAACAATATAAAAAAGTTAATCACATTTATGTAATGTGGTAAAAAAGCATTGCATTTTAAAAAATACATATAATAAAGTACAATGTATTCACAAAATGAGAAGGCATGTAATAGCTAATTATATATAAGAACATATATATGTGTGTCTACACACAGGCTTTAAGAACTGATAATAATGATAAAAAATATCGTATTTTTTAAATGCAGAACGTGAATTACAATGTGTGGACAAAAAAATGAAAAGGCACTCAATAACTAATAATAAATTGGAACATATACATATGTGTATGCACACATGCTATAAAACCGATAGTAACAGTACGACACACCGTCAGACTCATGATGTGGGCCAAAAAATACTAATGTCATTGGCAAACCTGTTGTGATGAAGGAACTCTTGAAATCTACCTTCCTTTGTTGTGCTTTCAATACTTCTTCAAAGAGTTGTCGAGGTTTTGTAGATGTCCTTGAACTACAACATAAATAATGTAAAAAAGGTATTCACATTTATGTAATATGGTAAAAAAGGTGTGGCATTTTGAAAATGTAGATAATAAATTAAGTAAAACAACTTTAAACTTTGAAGGTATATTCCCTATTCAGATTACTTGTGAGGAATAAACCATGAGCTAGTTTTGCAAGGCATATACTTTGATCCATATGAAACTTCCATTATTCCATACAATCATTTGGGAGGCTATCACAATATTTCTCAACTCGGCCCTTCTTTGACTATTCAAGTATTGTAGTGCCAAGCCTTTGTGATTATCATTTTATATGGAATACTTTGTTTAGTTTGGAAAACAATTGAACTTTAAAGGATGGATGCTCTTTGAACAAAAAAAGGATGGACAATAGTTTTATACTGAACCACATTACTTTATTTTTCCCTGTGCTTTGTGTTCATCTTTTGGAGAAGTATATGGATTTGCGATTAAGCGACAATCGTAAGCAATTCAAAATAGGAAATATTAACTTCGAAAGTATAATGTAGATGGACAATGGGACAATAATGCAATGACTTCGACTAAAACTACATGAACATATATTACACAACAACATGATTAGATTGGGTAGACGACAATCCCCAGAAAGAGCATTAGTGAACTGATAGATGAACTATGGATGGCGTCACAAAGCTATAAACAAGTTATATTAGTTAGCAAATTTATAGGCTTTTTTGGCAGCTTCCGAACATAGTCTTGTGGGAATTAGTTGGAAGGCAACACCAAAACACTATCTTATAATCGTATCTAATAAATTGATATTGTGTAATCCATGTCATTGAATCTGCTAATACAATTATGTTTTCAATTGCAAGCCTAGTGCACCACGACAACTATGTGTGATCATTCAAAAGTAAAAAAAAACTTTCACATAATGTAGGTAAAATATGGAGAAATTTGAAATGGGAACGTACTGGTCAGAGCCTTAACTATGTGAGTGGAGACTTATTACTGGACTAGGTATATGCCCATGCGTTGCAACGGGGGACACTTGTACACAAATATGTCATTGTTTAGTGATGCTATCAAGAATAAACTCAACAATCATAACAAGTGAGTTGATCTAGATAATGAGTGACAAAAATCAGCCATGCACCAAATATTAAAGGATCTAACTATGTAGTAATGAAGATATAGACAGTGAAGATAAGATGCTGGGATTGAACCATCATAGTTGAGGTAGAAAGCACCAATCTCACTTGTTATTTGGTGCATGGCTGATTTTTTTCACTAATTACCTAGATCAACTCACTCACTTTTATGATTTTTGAGTTGATTCTTGATAGCATCACTAAACAATGATATATCTGTGTACAACTTCCCCCGTTGTAACGTACGTGCATATACCTAGTTACATAACAAGGAAGAAAGAATCCCTCAAGCTGAAGAGTTGCCTGGAATAGAGGAAAGGTTTAGTGTCATGCGTAGGTAGACATGAAATAGAGGAAGGTAAATGCCTGAATGTAATGATTGTGATTTGTGACTCTGCTCAAGAAATATGTGTTGTAAAATTACATTTTTCACCTGAAATTTACCTTTCAACTATTATGTTCAAGATGTTTATTGGAAACAAACATAGGAGAGTAACTGGACGATATACATGCCTCCAGACTTTTGGCACGTGACCTAGACAACTGGTGATGTTCCAACAGAAATCTGACACAATAACTCGATAGCTAGATACTGACCCTTGAGTTGTATAGATTACTACGAATGTGAAATAGACTTGTTAATTATACAACAAAGTGTAACAAGCTCGAACTGAATGTTGGTTTTGCTGAAGGCCAGAGCAATGCTGACGTCGATATTCTAGAAGACACTGGTGATAGTTTGGCTCCTCACCCGTGTCATTGTTGGGGTCCTCCCCCGCCGAACTCAACATCAACTTTCTCTCCTCGTGTGACTTCTTCGCCTCCCTGTCGAAGTCCAGTGTCAGGTCCAAGCTGGCCACGGGTGCTCCTCGTTGCCAGTCCCTATGCCGCCACACCTTCCCTTGACGTGTCTCCACAGCCCGTGTCGATGGCGGCGAAGGGGGTAAGGCGCCAGTATTAGCATACGACTCCCGGCTTTTGGATGTGAGCCCGGTGAGCGTGTACACATACAGGCCGTCGGCGAAGGCCGGGATGACAACCACACTGAGTAGAGATTTTTCCACAACCTGTAGAGTAGTTTTGCAGTTCAGCTCTTTCAAATAGTTGTACAGGAGCTCAAGATTTCGAGTAGCTACATAAGCAAAACTCAAAAAAGGAAGTTATGGAACGAGAAACCATGATTAGTCCAACCCCATCTCATAATGTTGACGATGCTTATTTAAGAGATAGAAATTGCACTCACCGGCTCATCAATCGTACCGCCTGCCTTCCTTTCCCCTGTTTGGTCCCTCCTCCCTCCGCGCTCCTCCGGCTATTGCGCAAAACAGCTACCCAGAAAAGTAAGATCATTGATAACAATTTCCTCTTCCTGAAAGAAGAGGAAGCATTGTCCTGAAACATGATAGCAGATCATATTTTTCTTTTGTTGTATAAATTGTTATTAACCTTTTGCAGATATACATTTCCTGCTCCAAAGCTACATGGAGGATAATTTCATAGTAGAAAAACAACTTAACTATAACAACACTGAGAGCACCTAGAGGGGGGTGAATAGGTGATCCTGTAAAATTCAAATACTAATAGCCACAAAATTTGGTTAAGTGTTAGTACGGCTAAGTAGCGAGCTCTTGCGAATCACACAAGTATCACAGAGAAACAATCACAAGAGACACGCGAGTTTATCCCATGGTTCGGTCAAGTATAACACTTGCCTACCTCCACGTTGTGGCGTCCCAATGGACGAGGGTTGCACTCAACCCCTTTCAAGTGATCCAATGATCAACTTGAATACCACGGCTTTTCTTTGCTTATCTCCTTTTTCCCGTTTGCGAGGAATCTCCACAAGTTGGTCTCTCGCCCTTACAACAAAGATCATAGTGAAAGCACAAGAGTAAGGGTGAGAAGCAACACACACAAATCCGTAGTAATACACACGCACACAAGCCAAGACTTGAGCTCAAAATGAAGCACAACGAGTTCACAACTAGAACGGAGCTCAAATCACTAACACAGTCGATCAAGTGCACGGAGACGGAGTGTGGAAGACTTAGAATGCTTAGAGTATGCTTGGTTTTCTCCTCCATGCGCCTAGGGGTCCCTTTTATAGCCCCAAGGCAGCTAGGATTCGTTGGAGACAATCTTGGAAGGCTAATCTTGCCTTCTGTTGGGTGGCGCACCGGACAGTCCGGTGCGCCACCGGACAGTCCATGTAGCTGTCCGGTGCACGATCTCCTTCCTTTTCAAGCGCATCCGACCGTTGCAGATTCGTGACAGTTGGCACACCGGACACTGTCCGGTGCACATCGGACAGTCCGGTGCCCCCTGCCGACCGTTGGAGCGGGTCACGCGTCGCCCGCGGATTGCGTGGCCGACCGTTGGCTCACCGGACAGTCTGGTGCACCACCGGACAGTCCGGTGAATTTTAGCCGTATGCCGTTGAACTTTTCCCGAGAACGACGACTTCATCGTGGATGACTCACCGGACAGTCCGGTGAATTGTAGCCGTATGCCGTCGTCGAGTCCCGAGAGCGGCCTGTTCACTGAGACTGGTCTGGCGCACCGGACACTGTCTGGTGCACCCAGACCGAGCAACAGTTGGCTGTACAAAGCCAACTCTTTTCTAACTCCTTTTTTATGTTTCTAGCACTTAGACACAATACATTAGTACACAAATCAATGTACTAAGTCTAGAAACGTACCTTGTTACATGATTTGCACTTCTTCAGTCTTTGGCACAATTTAACACTTAGAGAATATGTGTTGGGCACTTAATCACCAAAACACTTTAGAAATGGCTCAAGGGCACATTTCCCTTTCAATCTCCCCCTTTTTGGTGATTTATGCCAACACATCCAAAAGCAACCAAAAGAAGTGCAATATCAATGCAAAAGAGAACCATATTGTTTTTTTACTCTAATTTGGCATATTTGGATCATACTTTGCCACCACTTGGTTTGTTTTTGAAAATCAAATTCATTTTCCTATCTCTACAACAAACTCACTTGTTTGGGCACAAAGAGAGATAATCCAAGAGTAAAAATGATTAAGAGCCAAAAACTCCCCCTTTTCCCGTAGTCATAAATTCTCCCCATAATTGACTAAATTTTGCAATATGAGTGTTTTGGACAAATCAAAAAGTTCTAACTCTACCCATTTCAAAGTTTCACAAGTGGTAGCTAATCCATTTGCTTTGGCCTTAATTTCTCCCCCTTTGGCATTAAGCACCAAAATGGGATCATTCTTAGCCCTTTAACCCCATTGCCTCACCAAAATCGTCAATTAAGAGCAAAAAGGCAATAAGAGCATAGATATGAACTTGGAGTTAATACCGGAGTGCAGTGGAAGTCTTTGCATGGTCCAAGTTCACCTTTCCCTTTCAATTCACTTTTGAGACTAAATCAAGTAAACTCAAACACAAAGGTTAGTCTCAAAGGGTCAAGTTGTAGCATGCCTACCCCTAAATAAGTGCATCACTTGTAAATGGACTTGTGAGGTCCGGGGATCATGTGTACAACTTGAGCACCACAAATGAACAAAAATAGATTGAAATGCATAAATTAACATGATCAAAGACATAAAACACATGTATGCTATAGATCAATCCAAGTTACGTGAATCTAAGACATTTAGCTCACTACGCAACCTGCAAAACCTTTTCTCATCTAAAAGCTTGGTGAAGATATCGGCTAGCTGGTTTTCGGTGTTAATATGGTACACCTCGATATCCCCCTTTTGTTGGTGGTCTCTCAGAAAGTGATGCCGGATGTCTATGTGCTTAGTGCGGCTGTGTTCAACAGGATTATCCGCCACGCGGATTGCACTCTCATTGTCACATAGGAGTGGGACTTTGCTCAAATTGTAGTCAAAGTCCTGGAGGGTTTGCCTCATCCAAAGTAGTTGCACACAACACAGTCCTGCGGCAACATACTCGGCCTCAGTGGTGGATAGGGCAACGGAAGTTTGTTTCTTTGAACTCCAAGACACCAGAGACCTTCCTAGGAATTGGCACGTCCTTGATGTACTCTTCCTATCAACCTTGCACCCGGCATAATCGAAGTCCGAATATCCAATCAAGTCAAAGGTAGACCCCTTTGGATACTAGATCCCAAAGCAAGGCGTAGCAACTAAATATCTAAAAATCCGCTTAACGGCCACAAGGTGACATTCCCTTGGGTCGGATTGATATCTAGCACACATGAATACGCTAAGCATAATATCTGGTCTACTAGCACATAAATAAAGCAAGGAACTTATCATAGACCGGTATGCCTTTTGATCAACGGACTTACCTTTTTTGTTGAGGTCGACATGTCCGTCGGTTCCCATTGGTGTCTTCGCGGGCTTGGCGTCCTTCATCCCGAACCGCTTGAGTAGGTCTTGCATGTACTTCGTTTGGGAGATGAAGGTGCCATCCTTGAGTTGCTTCACTTGGAACCCAAGGAAGTAGTTCAACTCGCCCATCATCGACATCTCAAATTTCTGTGTCATCACCCTGCTAAACTCCTCACAAGACTTTTGGTTAGTAGAACCAAATATTATGTCATTGACATAAATTTGGCACACAAATAGGTCACCATCACAAGTCTTAGTGAAAAGAGTTGGATCAGCTTTCCTAACCTTGAAAGCATTAGTAATTAGGAAATCTCTAAGGGCATTCATACCTTGCTCTTGGGGCTTGCTTAAGTCCATAGAGCGCCTTAGAGAGCTTACACACATGGTCGGGGTACCGTTCATCCTCAAAGCCAGGGGGTTGCTCCACGTACACCTCCTCCTTTATTGGCCCGTTGAGGAAAGCACTCTTCACATCCATTTGGAATAACCTAAAAGAGTGGTGAGCGGCATAGGCTAATAGAATGCGAATAGACTCTAGCCTAGCCACAGGAGCAAAAGTCTCCTCGAAATCCAAACCTGCGACTTGGGCATAACCTTTTGCCACAAGTCAAGCCTTGTTTCATATCACCACCCCGTGCTCGTCTTGCTTGTTGTGGAACACCCACTTGGTTCCCATAATGTTTTGCTTGGGACGTGCCATCAGGCTCCAAACTTCATTCCTCTTGAAGTTGTTGAGCTCTTCCTGCATGGCCAACACCTAGTCCGGATCTTGCAAGGCCTCTTCTACCCTGAAAGGCTCAATAGAAGAGATAAACGAGTAATGCTCACAAAAGTTAGCTAGTCTTGAGCGAGTAGTTACTCCCTTGCTTATATCACCCAGAATCTGGTCGATGGGATGATTCCTTTGAATCGTCGCTCGGACTTGAGTTGGAGGGGCCCGTGGTGCCTCTTCCTCCATAGCTGGGTCTTCTTGTGCTCCCCCTTGATCACACGCCTCCTCTTGAGGAACCTGTTCATCATCTTGAGTTGGGGGATCCACCATTGTTGAGGAAGAGGGTTGATCTTGCTCTTATTGTTCCTGTGGTCACACATCTCCAATCGCCATGGTGCGAATTGCGGCCATTGGAACGTCATCTTCATCTACATCATCAAGATCAACTTGCTCTCTTGGAGAGCCATTAGTTTCATCAAATACAATGTCGCTAGAGACTTCAACCAAACCCGATGATTTGTTGAAGACTCTATACGCCTTTGTATTTGAGTCATAACCTAGCAAAAACCCTTCTACAGCTTTGGGAGCAAATTTGGAATTTCTACCTTTCTTTACTAGAATATAACATTTACTCCCAAACACACGAAAGTATGAAACGTTGGGTTTGTTACCAGTTAGAAGTTCATACGAGGTCTTCTTGAGGAGGCGATGAAGGTAGACCCGGTTTATGGTGTGGCAAGTTGTGTTCACAGCTTCCGACCAAAACTGCTCGGGCGTCTTGAATTCTCCAAGCATCATCCTCGCCATGTCGATAAGCGTCCTGTTCTTCCTCTCTACCACACTGTTTTGTTGTGGTGTGTAGGGAGCGGAGAACTCGTGCTTGATTCCCTCCTCCTCAAGGTACTCCTCCGCTTGTAAGTTCTTGAACTCGGACCCGTTGTCGCTTCTTATCTTTTTCACCTTGAGCTCAAATTCGTTTTGAGCTCTCCTTAGAAAGTGCTTTAGGGTCCCTTGGGTTTCTGATATATCCTGCAAAAAGAATACCCAAGTGAAGCGGGAAAAATCATCAACAATAACAAGACCATACTTACTTCCCCCGATGCTGAGGTGGGCGACGGGTCCGAAGAGGTCCATATGAAGTAGCTCCAGAGGTCTTGATGTGGTCATCACATTCTTGCTGTGATGAGTGCTTCCCACCTGTTTACCTTCTTGACAAGCTGCACAAGGTCTATCTTTTTCGAAAAATACATCGGTTAGACCTAACACATGTTCTCCCTTTAGAAGTTTATGAAGGTTCTTCATCCCAGCATGTGCTAGACGGCGATGCCATAGCCAGCCCATGCTAGTCTTAGCAATTAAGCATGCATCTAGATCGGCCTCCTCTTTCGAAAAATCAACTAAGTAGAGTTTGTCGTCTAGTACACCCTTAAAAGCTAATGAACCATCACTCCTTCTAAAGACAGACACATCTACATTGGTAAATAGACAATTATAACCCATATTACATAGTTGACTAACAAACAATAAGTTGTATCCGAGCGATTCAACTAAGAACACATTGGATATGGAATGCTCGGATGAAATGGCTATCTTTCCTAGTCCTTTAACCTTGCCTTGGTTCCCATCTCCAAAGATGATTGAATCTTGGGAATCTTTGTTCTTGACGTAGGAGGTGAACATTTTCTTCTCCGTGGTCATGTGGTTTGTGCATCCGCTTTCGATAATCCAGCTTGAGCCCCCGGATGCATAAACCTGCAAGGCAAATTAGGCTTGGGTTTTAGGTACCCAACTCTTGTTGGGTCCTGCAAGGTTAGTTACAATAGCCTTTGGGACCCAAATACAAGTTTTGTCTCCCTTGCATTTGGACCCCATCTTTCTAGCAACCACTTTTTCATTTTTACATGAAAGTACATATGTAGTGTTGCAAGCATGAAAGACAGTGGTAGGTTTATTACACATTTTCTTAGGAGCATGAGACACAATATTTCTCCTAGGCCTACCATTAAAATTAGAACTTGAAGCCATCATAGCATGAGAATCAAAAGCATTATAACTCCTATTATAATGAGAATTTCTAGAAAATTTTCTATCATTATACATGAAAGCATGATTCTTTTGATTACTACTAGCCATAGGGGCCTTTCCTTTCTCCTTGTTGGGAATGGGAGCCCTTTGGCTTGTTAAGTTCTTGGCTTCCTTTCGAAAGCCAAGCCCATCCTTAATTGAGGGGTGTCTACCAACAGTGTAGGCATCCCTAGCAAATTTTAATTTATCAAAGTCACTTTTGCAAGTCTTAAGTTGGGCATTAAGACTTGCCACTTCACCATTTAATTTGGTAATAGAGGTAAGGTGTTCAACAGAAGCATCAACATCAAAATCCTTACATCTATTACAAATTACAACATGTTCTACACAAGATCTAGTTTTATTAGCTACTTCTAGCTTAGCATTTAAATCATCATTAACACTCTTTAAGCTAGACATAGTTTCATGACAAGCAGATAATTCAAAAGATAGCATTTCATTCCTTTAAACCTTTAAAGCAAGAGATTTTTGCACACTAACAAACTTGTCATGCTCTTCATACAAAATATCTTCTTGCTTCTCTAACAATCTATCTTTTTCATTCAAAGCATCAATTAACTCATTAATCTTATCGACTTTTGCTCTATCTAAACCCTTAAATAATTCAGTATAATCTACTTCATCATCACTAGAATCATCATCGCTTGAAGTAGTATACTTGGGGGTTTCTCGAGCGCTTACCTTTTTCTCCTTTGCCATGAGGCAAGTGTGGCGCTCGTTGGGGAAGAGTGACGATTTGTTGAAGGCTGAGGCAGCGAGTCCTTCATCGTCGGAGTTGGAAGAAGAGCAATCTGAATCCCATTCTTTGCCAAGGTGTGCCTCGCCCTTCGCTTGGCCTTCTTCTTCTCCCTCTTCCCGCTCTTTTCTTGTTCCTGGTCATTAGCATTATCGGGACAATTTGCTATAAAATGACCAGTCTTACCGCATTTAAAACAGGAGCGATTTCCCTTTGCTTTGCTCTTGTTGGGATGCTCCTTGCGTCCTTTTAGCGCGGTCTTGAAGTGCTTGATGATGAGGGCCATCTCATCTTCATTTAGCCCGGTAGCCTCAACTTGTGCCACCTTGCTAGGTAGCGCCTCCCTGCTGCTGCTTGTTGCCTTGAGTGCAACGAGCTGGGGCTCATAGATGGGCATTGGGTCATTCAGTGCATCATCAACATATCTTGCTTCCTTGACCATCATAAGCCCACTCACAAACTTTCCGAGTATCTCGTCGGGCGTCATCTTTGTGTACCTGGGATTTTCACGGATGAGGTTCACAAGATGAGGGTCAATAACAATGAAGGACCTGAGCATAAGTCGGACGACATCGTGGTTCGTCCATCTCGTGCTTCCATAGCTCCTGATCTTGTTGACCAGGGTCTTGAGCCTGTTGTATGTTTGAGTTGGCTCCTCTCCCTGATCATGGCAAACCTTCCTAGCTCTCCTTCCACCAACTCCATTTTGGTGATCATGGTGGCGTCGTTCCCCTCATGCGATATCTTGAGGGTGTCCCATATTTGCTTGGCGTTGTCCAAGCCGCTCACCTTGTTGTATTCATCCCTGCACAATGATGCTAACAAAACAGTGGTAGCTTGTGCATTCTTATAAATTTGTTCGTTAATGAATACAGGGTTATCCGTACTATCAAATTGCATTCCATTTTCAACTATCTCCCATATACTAGGATGGAGAGAAAATAAGTGACTACGCATTTTGTGACTCCAAAAAGCGTAGTCCTCTCCATCAAAGTGTGGAGGTTTACCAAGAGGAATTGAAAGCAAATGAGCATTGGAATTAAAAGGAATACGAGAATAATCAAATGAAAATTTTGAATTAACTAGTTTCTTTTTCTCGTCGTCGTCTCTTGGGGAAGAAGAAGACTCGTCGTTGTCGTAGCCAGAGTCGGTGGGTTCATCGTCCTCTTCTTCTTCCCATCCTTCTTGTGACTCGAGCCAGAGTCGGTGGGCTTGTCGTCCCTTGGCTCATTGAAGATGGACTCCTTCTCTTTATCATTGACCACCATCCCCTTTCCCTTAGGATCCATCTCTTCGGGCGATTAGCCCCTTTTATGAAGAGAACGGCTCCGATACCAATTGAGAGCACCTAGAGGGGGTGAATAGGTGATCCTGTAAAATTCAAATACTAATAGCCACAAAACTTGGTTAAGTGTTAGTACGGCTAAGTAGCGAGCTCTTGCAAATCACACAAGTATCACAGAGAAACAATCACAAGAGACACGCAAGTTTATCCTGTGGTTCGGTCAAGTATAACACTTGCCTACCTCCATGTTGTGGCGTCCCAATGGACGAGGGTTGCACTCAACCCCTTTCAAGTGATCCAATGATCAACTTGAATACCACGGCTTTTCTTTGCTTATCTCCTTTTTCCCGTTTGTGAGGAATCTCCATAAGTTGGAGTCTCTCGCCCTTACAACAAAGATCACAATGAAAGCACAACAGTAAGAGTGGGAAGCAACACACACAAATCCGCAGCAATACACACGCACACAAGCCAAGACTTGAGCTCAAAATGAAGCACAACGAGTTCACAACTAGAACGGAGCTCAAATCACTAACACAGTCGATCAAGTGCACGGAGACGGAGTGTGGAAGACTTAGAATGCTTAGAGTATGCTTGGTTTTCTCCTCCATGCGCCTAGGGGTCCCTTTTATAGCCCCAAGGCAGCTAGGAGCCGTTGGAGACAATCTTGGAAGGCTAATCTTGCCTTCTATCGGGTGGCGCACCAGACAGTCCCTGTAGCTGTCCGGTGCACGATCTCCTTCCTTTTCTGGTGCATCCGACCGTTGCAGATTCGTGACAGTTGGCACACCAGACACTGTCCGGTGCACACCGGACAGTCCGGTGCCCCCTGCCGACCGTTGGAGCGGGTCACGCGTCGCCCGCGGATTGCGTGGCCGACCGTTGCGCAATCGACCGTTGGCTCACCGGACAGTTTGGTGAATTTTAGTCATACGCCGTTGAACTTTTCCCGAGAACGACGACTTCGTCGTGGACGACTCACCAGACAGTCTGGTGCACCGGATAGTCCGGTGAATTGTAGCTGTATGCCACCGTCGAGTCCCGAGAGCGGCCTGTTCATCGAGACTGATATGGCGCACCAGACACTGTCCGATGCACCACCGAACACTGTCCGGTGCACCACCGAACAATCCGGTGCACCCAGACCGAGCAGCAGTTGGCTATACAAAGCCAACTCTTTTCTAACTCCTTTTTTCTGTTTCTAGCACTTAGACACAATACATTAGTACCCAAATCAATATACTAAGTCTAGAAACGTACCTTGTTACATGATTTGCACTTCTTCAGTCTTTGGCACAATTTAACACTTAGAGAATATGTGTTGGGCACTTAATCACCAAAACACTTTAGAAATGGCCCAAGGGCACATTTCCCTTTCAAACACCCCAAATGAAAGGAAATTTTATCACATGAACAGATTATACCTTCAGAGCAGCTTCTGTGGGCATCCCAGTAGCAACATATTGATGCTCAGAGTGGGCAATGATTGGATCATTACATACCACAACAATCTTTGTGATCATCTAGGAATTTTCACCCATGCTCAAACTTGGCCAATCATGTATCTTCCAAAGCTAAACTATAAATAAGGGAGACATTTTAGAGATCATGGAGGGAGGAAAAACATCCCATGGCCACCGACAGTAACCTCTTGAGCAGTAAAGATGGAACCTTGTGCAAAGAAATATATATTCATTATCTAGGGGTCACTTACTGCAAGATGAAGGGCACAAAAAGAAGCCATCTCTCCACCCATCGAATGCCATGTTACAATTACATCACTATGTCCATGTAGCTTCTTTGCCTTGTGAACAACATTCATGATGGCTGAATGTAAAACTATATTATTGTAAGAGTAAAACCCAATGTAGACCTTTAACCATAGGAGAAATCTTATTAAAGAAAAATGGAGGAACGATAAGAATAAAACTCAATGTGGACCTTTAACCATACAAGAAATCTCATCAAGGAAAAAATGGAGGAAAGAATGTGGACCTTTAACCTAATGTGCACTGAAGGCTAAGTAGCATCAATGCAGTTCTTTTTTGCCTTTTTAATGGATCAACTCATCTGATTTATGCAGCGAATTTCACTGCTCGAGATCAATAGCTTGAAGTTAAAACATAATACCCCACATAAACTGGCATGTCTGCATTGAAAAGAGTATGGCTAATTGGCTATTCTACTATCGGATACTACTCATACCAATAGCTATTAATTCTTCCCATGAAACTATTTGATAAGTAATTGTGCAGTCATGGTGCTTGCTGCATGGATAAAGACATTGCCCACGGATAAGTTTATCGTTGTTTTTCCAATGCTAGAAACTGAAACATTTATAGAACTACTAACTCTAGTAATTTTATCAGCAATAATTAATTGATTGCAAAACTGGACCTGGAACCTTTTGGTTCAAATAGGAAGAGAGCACCATAAATTGAAATAGAAATACAAACGGACGGGGACATCATGGTAGAATAGGAATTAGGAACCCCACTTGTGCTGCTCGTCGGCAAAAACATAGAAAATAAAGATTACAATATATCAATGAACTATTCACCTGCTACTAACTAATATCAAGCAAACTGATTTTTTCTTTTTTTACTTTCTAAAATGAGCATCAAAGAGTTTAATTCCATGATAAACTAAAATGCATGATAGGATCATTGAATAATCAAACATTGTAAGTTATCTAAATGATCATATGGCAAGTTATACGTTCTATTAGTAAGAAGCATGGTGAGCTGACTACAAGTGCTGAAATATATTATTTTAATTTAAGTTGATTACTTATGCTTGTTAACTAAAGAAAAAATATGTTTTGACCATGATCTTTCTAACGTTTGTGCTAAACTGATTACACAGATTCCAGAGTATTCAGGTTCCAAATGACATTGGGAGTTAATTATTTATTATTATTTTTTGTTATAGGATGTGAGTACCCCTAACAACCTGCAAATAATGAAGCCATATCACCCATAACAATAAAATGTTGCCAAGTAACGAGAAACGAAGTTGAAACTCTTACCTGAAGTGTTCTTAAGGGAACCATATCACAATAAAACTTGGTACCGTAGCACCGTCAAGCATCCATATCGACCTGCTTAGACAAAGAAAATTCATGAAAAGTGTTATAAAATTTTAGAGGCCACATGGTGGTGACTGGTGAGGAAACCAACAACTAGAAGAATTTGAAGCAGATTATTAAAAGATCCATGCCTTTCTCAGTTTGTTTGACTAAATTCAAACAAAACAGAAAAACATAACTATGGACCATATGCTAAATGAATAATTTTAAAAATATAAAAAGATAGTTACTTAAGTAAAAACATAACAGAAAAACGTGGATCACTCAAATTTGATTTGAGTTGCCAGCTCGGTCCTTCAAATAAACACACTGAAGGCTAAGTATAGTCTACTCAGAATTGAAGAGCAAAGAACTGGCATACCATTATAAAACCCTTGCGGAGGATAAGATAGTCTGCTCGAACAACATACTGACCAAATTGCGCAATAAAGCAAACCTGCATGGTAGCATAATCAAAATCGTAAGTGCCACTTCAACAGTGAAATAATAGTAGTAATATTTCTTGACCCTAAGCATGGAAGCAGAACATTGTTCCTCAATGAGCTATAAAGTTTATTTGCCTCAACGTACAAGCCACATGACCACATTATTTTGGCTCCAAGAGCGGAATGAATAGGATTTGGTAAGTGTTGGTTGCCATCTAGTTGTTGACTCATATGCGTTCTCTGTCAAATGCAAATTGAAAGAGGAAGAATCAGACAGAGTTTGATGACAATCTGGTTAGTATCACCAATGACACAGGAAAATGCTCCAACTACAGAAGGGAAGATAAGCTTTGTTGAATCAGACGCACCCTTAGGTTTTGAAAACACTTCTCTTAGGAAAACAGGATAAAATTATTTGCTAATCTATTTTCAAGAAAAGATACCAGTCTCCCTGCAAAAGTCATTAAGATAAACTTCTAAAGCAACAATCAAAAAATTGTACTACAATCTCCTTGACCAATGTTTTTAATATACAAATTGCCCGAGAATGTGTTATTCAGAGTTTCAAACAAGAGCAGTACAAATTGATTACCGATTTTCTTATTCTGAACTACAACCCCCATTCTCGAATATTTGTCGCCAGCTAGTTCATTTTTTAAATAAACGACGACAAATAAAAAAGATCGGAGGGAGTACTATTTAAGAAATGTCATTCTCAAAAGCTTTCCACTTCTATTTCGCATCATTACATAAAATGAATTTCCAATTACACTTACGAGAAAATGATTCATGATTATCCCTGAATGCTTCATCCTTCCATTTTCTCCATTTATGGATCTAACAACATGCAAAAATTGGGATCAATGTGACATCAATGTCAATCATAATATTATGTGTGCATAACAGGTCTGAGAAGTGAGAATCAACATAATGCAAATAAGTGTTCTGTTTGTTCATGTGCATAGCGCATTCAAAATGCTAATGTTTCATCACGGATCCTACAATTTGTAATCAAGAGACTGACACACTACTTGATATATAGATCAATAATTTAAAACATACAAGCTTCATCAATGCCAGTTTTCCATATAAGCTATGCAAAGTAGAGTGTATTTTGATAGAAGGGGTTAGTTTTGGGTTTGCTTTCTATAAAAATCAGGGATAACGCCTTGGGTTGAAACTGAGAGGACCAATTTATACTCAAAATGGAACTCTGCAAATAAAGAACTTCTCCCCTCCGTGTGCTTGTCCCACCGCTATCTTCATCAGCCTTTATCCCCTCCATGTTTGGTTCCTAGCAGACCTCCCCCATGCGTCTGGTCCCAGGATGCCATCTTCCCCAGCCGGCCGGCCATCGGCCTCATCCCCATCTCCCTCACCCTGTCTCCTCCACCGCGCCTCTCCCTAGCCGCCTACGGTCCATGGAAGCTCGCTGGCCGTCCCTGCTCTTCCTTCCGCGTTGGCACCTTGTCCCCTCCCTGCTCGCCTCGACAAGGTCAGGTTCAGCCGTCACTTCCCCATGGCCGCTCAGATCTCGCCTAGCTCGGCCTCCCATCACGTCGTTCCCCCACGCACTGCTCCAAGTCCGGCCTCCCATCACGCCGTGGTGCTTGTACAATAATTACGTCAGCGGAGCGCAAGATCTGGAAGAGATTGGAGGTCACCTTCTCACCGACGAGGACCACACTGTCAGCCACCAGGATCTCGAGGGCTAACCTGGTGTTGGGGAGGGAGGCGGGCGAAACGGTGGAGCAGATCAGCACGGCACGCCTAGGCCACCGTGAAGCCGATGTTGGCCGGCGCCTCCTCCTAGCGCAGCGGCATGACGTGGTCGACGGCGGCCTCGACGCCTTGTGAATAAGGAGATCCCGAAGGGGCGGAAGCCTCCAGTCGTCGATGGAGCGCGAGGTTTGGAGGAGATTGGAGGTCATCTCACCGACGAGGACGACGTTGGCCACCAGGATCCCGATGGCAGAGGAGGAGAGTGGAGGTGATGGGTGTTGCCAGATCTTGTGAGAGAATTTGTTGGGGCCGAGCGCATCGCGAGCGGCGGTAGGCGATTGGCAGCCGAGTGGAGCGTTGATGGCGGCGCGGATGACGGGGATCACAGAGCAGAGGGGAGGAGATCCTCAGCCACCTTCCGTTGATGGCGGAGAAGACGACATCTGCGTGTATTGGGGACCTGGAGCAGAGGAATCAGAACCGTGCACCACACAGTACTATGGACGCCTACAGTACTATCTTAAGAAGTAGTATAGATTTGGGTTTGCCTGACCATGAATGAGTGTTTGGAGAGACATCTACGTTATGATCTTCATTTGCTGTTGTATGGTGAATTTACCATGAAGTTCAAGTGATTATTTTTTGGAGGCTGACGACATGTGCTCTCTATGTCTTCCAATAGAAAATGGAGGCAGCGATAATGTGGGCATGTTGAAGAACATCGCCTGCCACCACGTTGTATCAGCTGAAAGGTGAAAACAACCTGTCGGATGTTGTCTGCAAGAATAAAGTTGTGAACCACCGGAGAACAGTAAAAATGACTCGAGAATAGTAAGTGTTGATGCCTTTTCGGAGCGTCAAACACTCAACAAGAACCGTGGCGGTGCCCTCTGCACAGGGGCGGACGGTCCGCGCGCAGGGCCGGACGGTCCGCGGCCTGGTGCGAGGCGCGGTGGTACTCTCTGCGCAGGGGCGGACTGTCCGTAGCCTAGGGCCGGACGGTCCGTGGCCTGGTGTGCGGCTAGGGCTTCTCTGCCTAACGGCCGGACGGTCCGTGCCCTGGGGGCCGGACGGTCCGTGCCCTGGGGGCCGGACGGTCCGTGCCCTGGGGGCTGGACGGTCCGCGCGTACGCAGAGGCGGCGGGAGTCGCCGGCGGCGCCTGGATCTCGCTCCCGGGAGGGACCCCGTCGGGGAGGAGAGATCCTAGGTGGTGTCTAGGCTCGGGCCAGCCGACCTAGACTTCTCTAATCGACGTAGAGCCGAAGAGAGACGAAGAATTTGGGGATTGGATAGCTAAACCTAAACTAGACTAGAACTACTCCTAGGATAAAATGTAAATTGTATTGATTGAAGGTTCGATTCGATGTCTCAAATCGGCCGTAGACCTCTCTATTTATAGAGGAGGAGGGCTGGACCCGTTACAAACAAATTTCCGAGTGAATCCCGCGAATCTAGCTAACAACCGTAGCACAAAACTCGGAACCCTAAACTGCTCTACGCACGCGCGGACCGTCCGGCCCCCAGGCGCGGACCGTCCGGACCGCGGACCGTCCGGCCTCAGGGCCGGACCGTCTGCCCTGCTCAAAATGGGCTCCAACATATGCCCCCTGCCTTTTGGTGGAGCTGAGCGAACCAAAAGCATCTTAACACGATGTGATTACATCGGTTTTCTTAAGCATTTTGCCACATACTGGGATGATACTGCTTGAGGAAACGCCCATTCAAAGCCTTAGGCAAATCTTTGCCTTGTAATGTTTGTAGCAAATAGGCGTTACCAGACATCACCTGTTTCACTTTATAAGGACCCTCCCAGCTTGGCGACCATTTCCCGAACTTTCGGTCTTTATTCCTTAGAGGCAGAATGGTCTTCCACACCAAGTCTCCTACTTGAAATGATTTTGCTTTGACCTTCTTGTTGTAGGCCCTGGCTACCATGATCTTGTCCTTTTCTATTGCTCCCAAAGCTATCATCCTTTTGTCGGTCACCTCATCAACATTATCCATCATTGAATTATAATAATCAGTAGCAGTTAGATCATTTTGTCTGGCAAACCTGACTGCATTCAAACTTATTTCCACAGGTAACACTGCTTCCTGCCCATAGACAAGCTCAAAAGGAGATACTTTAGTAGCACTATGTTTAGATATTCTATGAGCCCATAAAGCTTCAGACAAAATCTTATGCCAATGTTTAGGATTATCAGATACCTTCTTTTTTATCAAATTAATCAATGTCCTATTACTAGACTCGGCCTGTCCATTGGCCTAAGCATAATATGGAGACGAATTAAGCAGCTTAATTCTGTATAATTCAGCAAATTCACGTACCTCTTTTGCCATAAAAGAAGTCCCTTGATCTGTAGTCAAGGTCTAGGGAATGCCGAATCTATGAATAATATGCTCAGTTATGAACTCAATTACCTCCTTGTGTGTCATGTTCTTTAGAGCAACGGCTTCAGTCCATTTGGTGAAATAGTCAGTGGCAACTAACACAAACCGATGCCCCTTTGATGATGAAGGATGAATTTCTCCAATAAAGTCTAATCCCCATCCTCTGAATGACCAAGGTTTGATGATAGGATGTAATTCGGCTGCAGGGACCAACTGTAGGTCGCCAAATTTTTGACACACTTGGCAACCCTTGTAGTACTTGAAACAATCAGCTATCATACTAGGCCAATAAAAACCAGACCTTCGCAGCAACCACTTCATCTTTGGAGCTGATTGATGAGTACCACAAATTCCTTCATGTACTTCGGCCATGGCTAATATAGCATCATCTGGGCCCAAGCACTTAAGCAGGACATCATTGACCGTTCGGCGGTAAAGTTCATCACTCATCAAAACATACTTGAAAGTTGTTCGCCGAATGTTCTTATCTGTCCTGATATTGGGATTTCGTAAATAATTAAGTATAGGTGTCCTCCAATCACTTGCATCGGCTTCATTGTCAGCCGAATCGATTAAGAGAACATTTCTGGTAACCCCGGACGGTCCGGCGTCATCACGCGGACGGTCCGCGACCTGGGAATTTGGCTCTGCACTGGTTATCAGATTTTCAGTTTTGTGAAATTTCCCTCTCTTTATCCGATAACCTGATGCATCTTGTGCCAAATCGTTAGCTCTATGATTCTCAACTCTAGAAATATGCCGAATACTGAATTCGTCAAAAGAATGGATTATGCTCCAACATTTCTCAAGGTAACTATTTAGAGTACCATCAAAACATTGATATTCTTCTAACACTTGTTGGACAACCAGCTGAGAATCACCAAATACCTTCACATGTTTTACTCCCATACCATTTAAAAGTTCTAAGCCGAATAGGAGGGCCTCTTATTCAGCTTGATTATTAGTGCAATAAGTTTTCAATCGGCTAGAGAAGTCAAAGGAGACATTACTTGGTGAAACAAGCACAATGCCAATTCCTTGCCCTTCATTGCAAACCGATCCATCAAAATATAAAGTCCAAGGAGCAATAGTGAGGTATGACATGTCTAGTTCATGAATATCATTAACCCGATGTTCTACAATGAAATCCGCTACGACTTGGCCTTTCATAGATTTCAATGGTTCATAGGCCAAGTCATATTCTATGAGTGCATAAGCCCACTTACCAATCCTACCACTCATAATTGGGTTATGCAACATGTATTTGATCACATCGGCTTGACCAGAAACAGTGCAATGACTAGACAGTAAATAACATCTACATTTGGTGCATGCATAAAACAAGCATAAGCATAACTTTTCAATAAAAGTGTACCTTGTTTCAGCATCCACCAACCTTCGGCTTAGATATGTCACCACATGCTCCTTTCCCTCAGTTTCTTGTGTCAGGACAGCCCCAATGACCTTTTCTTCAGCTGCAATGTACAATCAGAATGGTACTCCTGCACGTGGTGCTTTTAATACAGGAGCCGAAGACAAGTATTTTTTAATGAGATCAAATGCTTCTTGCTGCTCTGCCCCCAAGTGAATTCGGCATCATTCTTAAGACGAAGGATAGGGGTGAAGGCGTCAATCTTCCCGGCTAGGTTAGAAATAAATCTTCGCAAATAATTCACCTTGCCGAGAAACTTCTGCACTTCGACCTTACAAGTCGGAGGTCCCACATTCCGAATAGACTTGATTCGGTGAGGGTCTATTTCTATACCATGTTCATGTATGACAAATCCTAAAAACTTATCAGCCGACACCCCAAAAGCACATTTACGTGGGTTCATTTTCAAACCATACCGACGCATTTTATCAAAGGCTTTGCGCAAATCAGCTATATGAGAACTAAACTCAGCCGATTTGACTACAATATCATCAATGTAGACCTCCACAGTGTTTCCTAACAACTCATGGAAGATCATATTCATAGCCCTTTGATAAGTAGCACCAGCATTTTTAAGACCAAATGTCATGACAACCCACTCAAATAAACCAACGAAGCCTGGACATATAAAGGCTGTTTTAGACGCGTTTTCTTCGGCCATGAAAATTTGATTATATCCGGCATTACCATCAAGGAAGCTAATAATTCTATTTCCTGATGCATTATTGATTAATGTGTCGGCTATGGGCATGGGATATTCGTCTTTAGGAGTTGCTCTATTTAAATTGCGAAAATCAATGCATACTCTAAGCTTACCTGACTCCTTCTTCTCCACCGGCACAATATTGGAGACCCACTCTGTGTATCTGCACGGTCTGATAAAACCAGCTTCTAGCAGCGGTGGATTTCGTCCTTAATGCGTGGGAGAAGATCTGGACGAAATGTTCTAGCTCTCTGCTTGAAAGGTCTGAAACCAGATTTAATAGGCAGCCGATGCTCTACGATCTCTCGGCTTAATCCAGGCATCTCAGTGTAATTCCAAGCAAAGCAATCTGAATATTCCTTCAATAGACCGATCATCTCATCTCTAGGATCGGTCTCTAGGGTCTTGTTTACAAAAGTCGGCCTTGGAGTTTTACCATCTCCTATGTCAATCTCCTCCAAAGGATCGGCCGATGTAAACCCCTGTCCTAGTTTATCAAGATCTCTGAATTCCTCTATCATGTCCCCCACAGAGGAATCAGATGATCTTTGTGTGATGGCGGACTTTCCGGTCTCGGGGACCGGATCATCCGTAATACTGTCTTTTTGCTGCGGTAGATGTTCGGTCTTAAAGTCCGAACTGTTTTGTGACAGACCAGACCATCCGGCTTTGAGAGCCGAACTGTCCGTGATCAAAGACTCATGAACTTTGCGTGTATTCATCATTTAAACTTTATTTAGGATTTAGCCGATTCTCCATCGGCTCTAACATTACGGGAATGAAACCTTTCTTATCTATACTTATGAATTGATAATCAGAAAAATCTACTCCTGTGAGACATGTAGCAGTCTCATAAGTCCAGAGTACAGGGGCATCGGCCACAGCGATGCAGGCCGATACATCAGCATGTACTTGTTCTACCTCATCGCCTACCCATTGTATTAGCATTTGATGTAATGTAGAAGGTATACATTGATTGGCATGAATCCAATCTCTGCCTAGAATTAAACTGTAATTCCCTTCTACATCAGCGACGAAGAATGCAGCAGCAAGGGTCTTAGTCCCGATGGTTAATTCAACGGACGTGACTCCCCTGGCTTTAATCGAACTATCCCCAACACCGCTGAGGGTCATGTTGGTTTTGACAAGTTCGTCATCTTGTTTACCTAATTTTCTGTATAATAAATAAGGCATTAGATTTACAGCCGCCCCTCCATCTACCAACATCTTAGCAATCGGTATTCCATCAATGTGACCGCGCACGAAGAGCGACTTTAAATGATTTACCGATTCCTTTGGTTTAGTAAAGGCGGCTTCTTTAGGACCGAAATCAAACTGGGCAACAACAGGTTCATCGTCGCCGATAATAGTACAATCGGCAGAAAATATAATAATATTTACATCCATACCTGGGCGTTCTGGAGAAGCCTCGTAGTCGACCAGGTCTTCTCCCAGCAAGTCGTCCTCTTCCATTGATGTTGTCGTGTCGTTGGAGGCTTCCTGGTGAACGGCGGACGGTCCGCGTGCGGGGGCCGTACGGTCCGCGCCTGGTGCAGGTTGTCCAGAGACTTCCTGGTGAACGGCGGACGGTCCGCGCGCAGGGGCCGGACGGTCCGCGCCTGGTGCAGATTGACTTTCTATTTCTGTGGTCGTTTGTTTTTTCTCAACGGCCTTCGGTCTCCATTTCTTTTGCGGTGGCGGGTATAGTGGATGTGTGTCATTAAATGTCTTTTCCGCCTCCTTCTCCTGGCTCTCCTTTGCTCTTAGGCGCTGTAATTTTCTCTTTTGGGATCGTGTCAATCTCGCTGGGCACCATCGAGGCATGGAGTATTTTGGATCGGCTGTTTTGATGGTAGCCGTATCCTTTTCGGTTATGTTGGCCAATTCGCCGAAAATCATCGGCCCTTTATTGTCTCCCTGTATGACAACATCTGCAGTGCCTATTTTGATGATGTCCTTTTTTGTTGTTTTTTGAGTTGCTGCAGGCATATGCCCCCCTGCCGGATGGGTCGGCCTTGAAGGCCGAGTAGTCCGGCAATCCTGTTGGGTTTGTGCCTGGTGACCGGATTGAGCAGTGCTCAATCAGTCTTGTACTGGTGGCGCCAACCTGTCAAAAACAGATGTTTGGGGTGCCCCCCAGGCGGGGTACTGTGGCATCCCAAATGGATATGGTGGCATGCCCCACATTTGATTTGGGACATATGGCGGAGGTAAATATGTGTATGGATATGGCATAGGTGGATATGGAGGTGGAGGTGTCCATGCAGGTACGTTAGGTCTCACTTGTACAGTATGACCTTTCATTTCTTCCGATTGGTGGGGTGGTCCAATTGGCCTGACCTGACGCTGCTCATGAATGGGTGAGCGGGATCGCTTTGCTGGCCGGTCACTGGGCCCGGCCTTCTTTTTTACGTATTTAGACAATAATTGATCAAAAGTTGGGTCGGCTTTAACCAACCGACCAGCTGCCTTGAATGTATTTGTTTTCCACGTACCTATCTCTGGTCATCGTGGTTTGAAAGTACATGGCCGTTGTGAGTCCTGAGTACGGCCGGACCGTCCGCCGGAGCTCTCCGGACCGTCCGGTGGGGTCCCGGACCGTCCGCGCCTACGTGCCGGACCGTCCGGGATACGCAGCACGGGTTCCTGCATCTGTCTCCCTGTCTGCGCTTGCCCCCTAGTACTAGAGACTGTGATGGTCACCTTTAGGGTCTCCCCTCCATCGGGAGTCTTCTCGGCTACCACTTTCCTGCAAGAAACTTTACGATCCCCATCGGCCTCTTTAGCATTGCCGATGATTGTCTCTTTGCCTTTGTCTTTATTGGCTGTGTTTGGCCGAACTAGGACTTTCTTGCCCTCGAAGTCAATCATGTTCATTGGAAAAGGCTCTGTATCCACCTGCATTTCCTGAAATTTCAATCGTCCCTCGTTAATGGCCGATTGAATCTGTCGCCGAAATACATTACAATCATTAGTGGCATGAGAAAATGAGTTGTGCCACTTGCAGTATGCACGACGTTTTAGCTCGTCGGCAGATGGAACAGTGTGATTTATTTTAATGTTGCCATTTTTGAGTAATTCATCAAATATTTTATCACACTTGCCAACATTAAACGTAAACTTTAAATCCTCCTGCCGTTTCTTTTGAATCGGCTGTAGGGAAGCACAAGCCGAAGATTTGGCCTGCTTTGGCCAAACCATTTCAGCAGCATATATTTCTGTTGACTCGTCCTCTGAGCTACTTTGATCGCACTCTACTATATGTACGTTATGACGAATTGCTTTAGCAGTTTCTTTGCTTTGGCTTTCACAAGCCGAAGCTCTCTGGTGTAACTGTGCTAGTGTAAAAAATTGGATGCCTTCTAATCTTTCTTTTAAATAATATCGTAGACCATTAAAGGCTAATCCTGCTAGCTGTTTCTCTGCTAAATGAATTTGGAAGCATCGGTTTCTTGTATCTCGGAATCTCCGGATGTAATCATTAACTGATTCATCTTTTGCTTGTCGTAATGACACTAAATCTACCAAATCCAACTCATAGTCACCGGAGAAAAAATGATCATGAAATTTTTGTTCTAGATCCCCCCATGATGAAATGGAATTAGGAGGTAAAGTGGCGTACCACGCAAACGCAGTTCCTGTTAAAGATAATGAAAATAAACGTATGCGAAATGCCTCTGTGTCGGCCAACTCTCCTAATTGTGCTAAAAATTGGACTATGTGTTCACGTGTGTTCTTTCCCTGATCACCCGAAAATTTTGCGAATTCGGGTATCCTGGTTCCCTGTGGGTATGGGTGGTGATCAAATCGGTTGTCATAAGGTTTCCGATATGATTGCCCCCCAGGGACCATGCTTACTCCGAGCTTATCTCGGAACGCCCCGGCTATTTCTTCCCTTGCTATATCAATGGCAGCCGGTGCGAGACCACCGGCTCTCTGGTCAAACATAGGTGGGGTTGGCTGGATATTAGCATATTGTCTTTCCCCCCATTGGTTTGAACTACGTGGTGCATTGCCACTTGCCCTATATGGTTCATATGTTTGATCGTTCCTTTCCGGCCTTCTCGGTGGGGCCGGAAAGTTTTCCTGGGCTCTAGATCTCGAATTAATATGTTGATGCATTGTATAGTGCGATGGAAAGTGCTGCTGGGACGGGTGAGGATTCAGGTAACAATCCTCCTCAAAAAGGTCGTGTGCGGACTGTCCGGACATTGGCCCGGACCGTCCGTGATTATGTGCGGACCGTCCGTCGTTGTACGCGGACGGTCCGACTGGGTAGTTTAGATTCTGTGTCGTGCGTGGTGGTTCGGGCGCATATCTAGGTAACTCATTAAAAATCGGCCCGACTGTTGTTGGTTCGGACGGTCCGCGCTCACGTGCGGACGGTCCGGGCATGTGCAGATTGACTGATTTGCTGCCGATTTGCGGTTGCTCAGGGTATGTGTCCATCGGCATCCCATAAAGGGGTTGTGACTGGTCGTGACAACCTGTAGCCTCTGTGTTACGCGTGTTACCTCCTAACTCAACCTCGTGCGAAGGAAAATTTGTGATACTAGATTTATCAAATGCACGTACTAGTCTCTTAAGATCGCTTTGCATACCCCCTATGATGTTCTGCATTTGTTCACGCTGATCTTCTACATAATTTCTAAGAGATTGCAGATCGTTGGTATTACTTACATTGGGGATATCTGGCGTGGGTTGGAGCGAAGCCGGATCCGTCGCCCGATGTCGGACGACCTTGTTGTTCCTGTCCACTTTGAAGTTGGCCAAGAACTTTGCTTTCGCCTCCTGGATCATCCGCTCCTTGTGCTCCTTGAACTGGAGCTGCTCGTCAGCTGGCAAGGTTTCCCAAGTCGGCTCTATGATGTTGCTTGGAGAAATATCAGAGCTCTCCCTTGAACCGGCCATTGAGGGCCGATTTGATGAGCTTAGATGTGTTTTCCCCAGCGGAGTCGCCAAAAAGTATGTTGACGCCTTTTCGGAGCATCAAACACTCAACAAGAACTGTGGCGGTGCCCTTTGCACAGGGGCGGACGGTCCGCGCGCAGGGCCGGACGGTCCGCGGCCTGGTGCGAGGCGCGGTGGTACTCTCTGCGCAGGGGCGGACTGTCCGCGGCCTGGGGCCGGACGGTCCGCGGCTTGGTGCGCGGCTAGGGCTTCTCTGCCTGACGGCCGGACGATCCGCGCCCTGGGGGCCGGACGATCCGCGCCCTGGGGGCCGGACGGTCCGCGCGTACGCAGAGGCGGCGGGAGTCGCCGGCGGCGCCTGGATCTCGCTCCCGGGAGGGACCCCGTCGGGGAGGAGAGATCCTAGGTGGTGTCTAGGCTCGGGCCGGCCGACCTAGACTTCTCTAATCGACGTAGAGCCGAAGAGAGACGAAGAATTTGGGGATTGGATAGCTAAACCTAAACTAGACTAGAACTACTCCTAGGATAAAATGTAAATTGTATTGATTGAAGGTTCGATTCGATGTCTCAAATCGGCCGTAGACCTCTCTATTTATAGAGGAGGAGGGCTGGACCCGTTACAAACAAATTTCCGAGTGAATCCCGCGAATCTAGCTAATAACCGTAGCACAAAACTCGGAACCCTAAACTGCTCTACGCACGCGCGGACCGTCCGGTCCCCAGGCGCGGACCGTCCGGACCGCGGACCGTCCGGCCTCAGGGCCGGACCGTCCGCCCTGCTCAAAATGGGCTCCAACAGTAAGTAAATAGAGTATTCAGTTTGTGAGCAGAATTATCCTTCACGCTAGCTCTGAAAACAGTGTCTTCTGAGTTACAACGAAGTAGCAATAGAAGTTAGTGCATCCTCCCTTTGAAACTCCCATACCAATCCTTGTCAGCCGAAATTAACCTGCACAGCAGAGTAGTAACAGAAGGTACTGCATTATTCTTGTTATTTCTTACTAGGTATGTGTCCGTGCGTTACAATGGCGTATAAATTATTCGATAAATATTAGTGCGCAATGATTACATGAAAACGAACAACATATATATCATCAATACCATATCTCACAAATTAACACTAATGACATAAAATTTGTGCACAATTTAAATAGTGATAAAATACATTGATATGCAAAAATATTATATGTTATTCTATACTTTTATTAGCATCACCAAAAGTGAACGTTTACATATCTTAAAAGATATATAAGATTGTACATGTGCTTTGTCATTGATAAAAAAATAAACAATGATAAATATGTAGCGAATATTAATCAACACATTGATTCTATAGAAGGATAGTATATTATATAAGTCTCGTAAGCGTCCCAGGTAATGGTATCGTCGAAATCAGGAAACAAAACGATAAAAGGGGGACAACAACTGGGCACACACTTGAACAGCATACCCTAATTATTCTTGCCCATTAGCAATTACCATGTACTTAGCATTGCTAGACTTTTATGACTTTATGAGGACTGGATAGATAATTTCAAAAGCAATGTCTCATCTCTCATCTGGAAAGAGAAAAGGTTGGATATACTCTAACATGATCAGAAAAAAACTGAGATGTACTCTAATGATAATGGACTCAAGAAACGACTGCTAACCTTAGCTCTTGTCAGAACAATCTTGCCGGAAACAAAAATCAGTAGCATGATTTTTGGCTGCTTCATTCGATAGATCAAGCCAGGCAAGAGCTTTGCTTCATACTGGGAAGTGAAAGGTCGAGCAAAACTTGAGAACAGTAGCAAGAAAAATCAACAAGGTGACTGAGAGAATTATGTTAAAAAAGGATGAGGAATGCAACTTACCCTTAAATCAATTCACAATTAAAATAAAGAGAGGTCAGGAATTTATGTAGCAGCCTGATAGATGAATTGAGAAAAATAGTGATACCCTTAAATCAATTCACAAAAGTATGAAGATAGACATAGTTGACTCACAATTAAAATAAAGGGAGATAACGAATTTGTGTAACAGACTGATAGATGAATTGGGGAAAAACAGTGACACCCTTAAATCAATTCACAAAAGTGTGAAGATATATTTAATACTTTTAATGATATTTAAATATTTAATGTGACACAAACTAAACTTTAGTCAGAGGAACCAAACATCTTCTAAAAGTGGATGTTTCTATAAACAAATCTCTCCATCTGTGCTTCTTGTCTTTGTAGTGAAATACCACGTACAATCACTTCATATTTAGGAAGACCTCATAAAGCAATGGGTTTGTTTTCCTGCTGGTTGTCTGAACAAAAAGCAATGCTCCTGGAATTGTTTTTTATGTTGTGTATTTGAAGTAAGATCCCTGCAAAAAATCAAGGAAACATTGTCTGCAATACACAACCAGACAACTCGGAAGAATCGTTGTCTGAATTAGAAGGATCAGTGAATCAATCTGCCTTATGCATTAGAATGGCAAGGCAGCATGCTTCAGTGAAACGCAGTGTGTACACACAAATTTGTTCAGTCCCAGTGGTTGACCATGTTGTATAAATTAAGGATCAGTGGATCAATCAGCCACACGAAGAAACATAGTATAGACCATGTTGTTCTCAGTGCTCAACCATGCTATTCCCAGTTCACTAAGATGAAGTTCACTAAGATGCAGTTCCCAGTCTAGAACACATACAACAATTCACACAATATAGCTCTCTGATTCTGCACACACACACAAAATGGGACTGATCACATAGATGAAACAAATAACTGGCATCTTATTCATACATAGGCGGACATCAAGTTCATACATAGATGCTATTTTGTTCATACATCAAGTGATCAATACACTTGACCCCAAATTCATACATAACTGAATACATAGCTGAATACATAACAGACCCCAAGTTCATACATAACTGAATACATAGCTGACACAAAGTTCATACATCAAGTATATTTCTTCTTCCTTTGTGTAATTTTCTTGACGAGCTACCTGTATAACACAAAATGATCAGTATATATCGATCACATATGCCCAAATAAATCCAAAGATACTGACATTTTGCTCACCTTCTAGTCATCCGATTAGGGCTATCCCGAAGAATTATTGCTACACTTTCTTGCACATTTTCATCAACAAAGACAACACTTCCTCAATTCTACAGATTGAGTATAGAAAGCAAGGATAAAAGCATCTTACTGTGTGTCCATGGCGTCTACTGAGATGGCCTTTGGTGAGAGGGGGGCATTGGCCACTGTCTCTTATATCAGCATCTGCAGGCAGTAATGGCTGAAACGATGAGTAGTCTACACTATCACAGTTTGAATTGATGATACCCATAAGTGCAGCCACAAGCATGCTCCTTCCTTTAGAGTGATCTGAAAAATAGAAGTGATTCAAGTTAATTCTTCGAAATCAAACAAATAGACAAAATTTATAGGATAGACAACACAGGGATATTGGCAACATTCAAGGCACTCTTTCCAGACAGAGCTCTTTAGTTGGGAAATTCTCTCAGATTTCACAACGGAACTTAACCTCTCTTCTATTTCCTCCAAACTCATTTCCATTGGCTGCAAAAAATGAAACCAATAATTATCATGAGTTGTACGTGCTATCTATAACAATGTTTTTATCCAACGCTAATTTGTCCTTCAAATGTCTAGATGACATATAAGGGGAATAAAAGTCATCTGGCGGCTGCCATGGAAGGGCAACGTGGGGGAGGCGCGGTTGGGAAGAAAGATCTGGCGCGGAGGGAGCGCGCCACGGATGGAATGTGCACGGTGGGGGAGGCGACTGCAATTGGCATACACGCGATGGCAGAACCATGCACCAGTAGAGATGTGGAAGCCTACACTAGCGTCTTAAGTAGTAGTAGAGATTAACAACACATTCCAATGCGGCTTACCATCAAACAATTTATGTGCGTGGACCAAGTCATAGCCAATCACGGTGGCATCGTCTTCCAGTCTCCGCACTGGTCGGAGGAGTAGCAGCGCATAGCGTGATGCGGAGGAATGTGCGGCATCGTTGTCCACGTGCCGTCTTGGCCGAAGGAGGAGGGGATTGTGACAAAATGACACACAGACTTTGAAATCTGGTGCGTGTAAGCCGATGGTAGCGCTTGTGGACTTCGTCCGAGCCATGCACATCCAGAGTGATCGCCTGCCCACGACCGACAGCAAGGAGAGGGATCCGTGCGAGCGACGGTGGAGAGGAAGCACGAGGAGGCACGAACATGCTGAACAGGTGGAGGACTAAAAGAGGAGGGAGGTCTGCAGGCATGGAAGCCGATGGTGGTGCTCGTGGTCTCTGTCCAAGCCATGCGCACCCAGAGACAGAAAGTCGTCTAGAGGGGTGAATTGATAAAACCTGAAATTTATAATTTTTGAACACACACTTCACCCAGGGTTAAGGTTAGAAATAAATAATGGTGAATTAGGAGTGAAAGATAGTTTTTCTTGCTATGAGTTATTCAATCAATACGGATAACTTTGGTAGCAAACTCAAAACGATGTGAGCAAGAGAACTTTAGAGAGGGAAGAAACAAATCAACTAGTGAAGATTAACACACGTGGACATGGTGATTTGTTTCCCGAGGTTCGGTTCTAAGGAACCTACTCCCCGTTGAGAAGGCCACAAAGGCCGGGTCTATTTCAACCCTTTCCCTCTCTCAATCGGTCACTTAAACCGGTCGAGTACATTTTCTCAATCTCACGGGTCACTAAGACCCTGCAAGGATCACCACACAATTAGGTGTCTCTCGCAAACTTTACAGAACACTTAGAGAGTTTAGAGAGATGAAGAAAGCATGATTATGAACACCAAGCAACAAGAGCAACAAATGAAATACGAATCACACTATCTCAAGTCACTAATCACTAATGATCACTTGTCTCAATTTGGAAACTTGGAGAGATTGGAAGCTTTGAATGTGTCTTGGAATGGATTGCTAGCTCTTTGTATTGAATGTGTATGAGTGGAGTGCTTGGATCAAGTGAATGGAGGTGGTTGGGGTTGTATTTATAGCCTCCAACTACTTACTAGCCGTTGCTCCTTTTCTACCGACCGCGGACGGTCTACGCCCCTGGTCCGGACGGTCCACCCCTGCACATCAACGGCTGAAATCGCAACGGTCAGTAGTAACAGCTATAGTGCATTTAATGCGTTGTAAGATGTTAGATAAAATAGTCGCGGACGGTCCGGTCATGCACCCCGGACGGTCCGCAAGGACGCTAAAATGCATTTTATAGAACCCGTCACCTTCGGGTTTTTTCTATTTTTCAACGACTGGATGGTCCGCGCCTGAGGCCGGATGGTCCGCGCTTGGTCTGCTTGCTTCTCCTTCGGACGGTCCGTAGTGTTAACTTGTGTTTTTGCAGTGTTCCTGTCCGAGGCTCACCCTGGTGTCGCTGACGGTCTGCCGCAAGGGCCCGAACGGTCCACGCATAGGTGTTTTTTTAAAAAGCTTCTCCTGTCCGGAATTATTCCGGACAGTCGACTTAGAATAGTTGTAGATGAACTTATCCACCTGACAAATGATCAACTAGGCAAACTAGTTAGTCCATAAGGTTTGTGATGATCGTCAAACACCAAAATCGATTATAGGAAATGCTGAGGCCATTTCCCTTTCAGAGACTGCACCTCCACACCTACTCGCGATCGATATCGAGGGGAGGGATCCGTGCGAGCGGCAGTGGAGAGGAAGAACAAGGAGGCATGGGTCGGATGAACAGGCCGTAGACGAAAAGAGGAGGGAGGTCCGTGAGCCAGTGACGAACAAGGACATGGCACACACTGTTCTACTAAACAACCACACCCACCGGTGGCGAGGGAGGAGGAGATGGAAGGGAGGTCGATATAGCCCAAAAAGAGGAGAGGGAGCAGTATAGCGGTGGAATGCCGAACTTGTGGAAAGCGGCGTTTCGCTTGGAGGCCACCGTCGTGCTCGCCATCTTCGGTGTGGATGACCTTGACGAAGAATATCGCTGGTGTAGACAACGATGACCCCGACGAAAAATATCGTGGCTCCTAGAGTCGAAGAATATCGTGGCTTCTGGAGTCACCGGAAGGCGCCTTACATTGCGAGGAGCCGTGTGGGCTGATTCTCTATTCCAACTTGATTGAATGGTTGAAACAAAAAGAACGATGTGGATAATCTAATTGCTGCCATTTTGAACCGACTTTAATATAGCAAATAAAGTTCAAATAAATGCAAGTTATAGAATAAAATCAAAATAATCGGGATTGTGAGCTATCCCGCATTATTTTAAACACTAGCTCATGTAATTACAAAAGAATGGTGATTTTGTTTTATAATTACATTGCAACGTGATTGTGCTCGTGAGATTATATTTTCACATTGCAATGTACGCACATTTACATATAAAAATAACAATTTAATAATTGCCCCTCAAAAGGGTGGTATTTTGACTATTTTCCACGTGGACACGAGTCTGTGGATCTAATAAAAAAATAGGTCAAATTTTAAGGCCCATATTTTTTAAGCCATGAGGAGCAACAACTAGCCTAGTGGTCTTCTCATCTAGGCCGGGAAACGAGCCGAGCCGAGCTCGGCTCGGTGCGGCTCGGTGCCTGAACGAGCTCGGCTCGGCTCGTCCATTCCACGAGCTGGCGAAAGAGGCTCGGCTCGGCTCGCGAGCCATATTTTGGTACTTTTTGTTGCATTATTTAGTAAATTAACATTATATAAATTTGAAATATGAAATCATCATTCAACATTATGAGTAATTTAAATTATAAATTGTAATATATTCATCATCAAAGACTAAAAAATGAGCTATTATCCATAAAATTATCTAATATTCATTATTATTCTATAAATTGGTCATTTTTGCCCGGCTCGCAAGCCGGCTCGTGAGCTGGAACGAGCCAGCCCGGCTCGGCTCGCTGCAAAAACGAGCTCAGAGAAGGGGCTCGACTCGGCTCGTTCGAGGCTTGCGAGCCGCTCCAAGCTCGAGCTGGCTCGCGAGCCTCGAGCTTATTTTCCAGCCCTATTCTCATCTTATCGAAAAAGGCGAATAGAGCCCAATCCAACAAGGACAACCAGATTCACATCCGACATGCTAAAATAGATTACATGCCCCGTGGCAAAGGCACAATAAATATTTAGCACTAGCATCCGTGGGGTCCTACCGTAAAAAACGGGTCGCTTCGGTCGAGAATGCCATCGGCCTGTCCTGGACCCGATGAAGGCCGACCTGGTTTGAACCTGGCCCGCTAGGTACAGCTAAAAAACTGAGTCAAGCCTTACATGCCTGTGGACTCGTTTCTCTATTCGAGCCTAGCTTGTTGCGGGTCTAAACAAGGTGGGCTGGTCTGGTAAACACGGAAAAAACGGGTCGACCTAGTAAGCACAAAAATAGTGGATCCGTTAACATGATTTAGTATAAAAAGTAGATTTAACAGACTTAGAGATAAATGGTCTGAGCTGGACTAACTTGTCGAGCTTAGTTTTCTATTTAGGCCCAACTCACGTATTCGTGCCGTACCAACCCGATTGTATAAAGACGGTCGGATCGGACTGGTACCGGATTAAAAAAGTGCTTCAGCTCGGCTTTCGCGCTTACATCAATATTTCTCTTCCTCCACTTGCCTTCCTGTTCGTGACTCGTGAATCGTGATTTCGCCGCCGGAAAGCCGAGGGAGAGGGAGCGAGATGGGGTTCGTCGGCGACACGATGGAGTCGATCCGCTCCATGCAGATCCGCCAATTGCTCACGCAGATCATCAGCCTCGGTGACGCTCTCTGCCGTACCCTCCTCTTCTTTTCCCCCTGCTTGTTTTTTTTCTCCTCGAGATCTTTGGAGTGCGTTGGGAGCCCTATAATTCTTGGGGTTTGTGGTGAGGTCTTTGCCATGGGAGTCTACTACGATTTTAATTAGCGGGACAAGTCTTTTTTCTATTTCCAGTGGTTTTTGCCGTAAGATCGGAGGAGACTGCTCCTGATTCTTCATCTGGTTCTATGATCTGAACTCTTTAGCTACCCCCCTTAAGAATCATAAAAATGCGTAGAGGAGAACAGTAGTCGAATTGGGTGTGACAGCTTTAGAGAATTGGATTTTGTTTTTTTTCTTCTTCTCCTCTTTTATTATCTGGAGCGTTTATAATGATGCTTATGCACTGAAGAAGTGATTAAGTTTCTTGTGGGTTACTCTAGACTCCAGTTGTCGCTTAATAGCAATTCAGGTTTGTACACTGGGACTTTCCTGCGGTTTGATATTTGACTGTTAATTTGCAACATGAGTCTCATGAGGAGGGTTTTAACTTTCGAATTTTTCTCTTTGCAGGTATGATTGTTACCTCTGCATTAATCATATGGAAGGGGTTGATAGTTTTCACAGGGAGCGAGTCACCAGTTGTAGTGGTTCTCTCTGGTAGCATGGAACCTGGATTTAAAAGGGTTTGTTTACTCCCTACATTGCTACATGCAAATTACCTTTGATGTTGTATGCTTTTTTATGATATTTATACGTTTGATGTTGACATCATCTACTGTTTAGCACAAAGGAACATTTCCATTTTTTATATGAATGCTTTTTACTTTGCTTTAAGTTTGTATACGTCGAATGGCAGCATAGTTTCATTGTTCTTATTACCAGATTTTTCCTTTTAAGTTAGTAAACTTAAAAAAACTATCACATTCCTGTCCCAGTTGTCACAAAATAACCACTTCTAGTGCCGATTTCATAAAACTACAAAAACTTTGGGTTCCCTTCTCACAAACTTGCAACATTGTGCCCTGAGAACCTGGACCCACTTGCCAGCATCACATAGTGCAGAAAAAAAAGAATGGCCCCAATCTGTTGCAATATATGATGCTGATCAGTGGGCTCAGGTGCTCAAAACATTTTTGGGGCAAAGGTGGTAGGTTTGTTAGTGCATATGGTAGACTATACTGTTCACAGAGTAAAGTTTGAAATAAGGAACAGTATAGGGGATAGGCTAGGTAAGCTGCTGGAGATAGCCTTATAAGGGCACCTGTGTTATAGTTTTGTGAAATGGGCACCGGAAATGGTAGCTTTTTGATGATTATGACAACAATGTAGTAATTTTATGAAATTAACATTTTAAGATTTGTACCGTAACTTGTTGATAATCTGCTATGGTATGGTACATTTTATCTACTACCTCTATCCACAAAAGAATGCAATTCTAGGTGCATTCTTGGTTAACATCAATGTTTTTGAGTCAAGAAGTCGAGCCGAATCGTGCAGCTACTGACTAGTAGACTAGTCGAGACTAGGACAGACTAGTCGTGACTAGTCGAACATAAGTCGGTGATTATATTTTTATAACTTTCTATATATGCTAAGACTAAAAACATGCTGGAACACTAAAAAAACACCTTGTTTAGTATATTTTCATCCATCTCCTTCTACAATATATCATTAAATATTAAATACTAAATATAGTTTTGTAGGAAGTCTTCTATTGTTCTCTCTAGTTTCAAAGAACTTGTTTGGATTTAAAAACAAAGTTGCTCTATACAGATTGGTACGGTATTCATCTGACCGTCCCACCTCTTATCAACAATAGAAATTACTTCATCTGCTTGCCAAAATGCAACAGAGTGACAAACAACACGTGCATTCCTTACTTTAGTGTTCTTCAATTTGCTCTCACACCATTCATTACTAACAAAGAGAGCTTTCAACCCTTGTCTTTATTTCGACATCTTAGCCAATGTAAGCAAGGATGTTGCAAACATAGTAGTTGCATGACTCAAGATCTCTATCATTTGTCTTGGTCCTCATCAAGTCATGAATCATTCCATATCCATAGATAAATAAGGTAGAAAACTTGTTCATTAGCATCCTACCTACTAGGGTTGAGATGGTTGGGTGGGCTCATATTTCTATATCTGGGCCCAAATAAGTAGTCCGACTCAACTGCGTCTACTAGTCATGACTAGTAGACGAGTCGAGCGCGACTAGTAGAGAAAGTCGAGTCGTTCAGATCGACTATCACCTCTGCACCGACTTCTCGACTAGTCGCCCGACTTTAAAACCTTGGTTAACATGCATAAAATTTGACCAAACATATAGGCGAAAATATTAACGTTTATGACACCAAATAAGTATAGTATGAGACTATCTCATGATAAATGTAATGACACTTATTTGATATTATAAATATTGATATATTTTTTATTTTTAGTTAGATATACTAAAGATACTTTAGCTTGATACTGTGCTAGAATTGCATTCTTTTGTGGTCGGAGGCAATACCACCTTTTCTAACTCCAGAGCTAGTTGTACGTACGCTTTTGAAGTGCATTATCTTTCACACTAATTGCGTTGTTTTCAGGGTGATATCCTGTTTTTGCATATGAGCAAAGATCCTATTCGCACAGGAGAAATAGTTGTTTTCAATGTCGATGTGAGTCCTACTATTTGTCCATGAATTATTAGGTGGATCATGAATTGAGTTGTTTCCTCTATTAAATCTCACATGTAATGTTTGCTCGTACAATTATCTATTTTCAGTAATGCTCACTTGGCTGCTATTTATGTAGGGCCGTGAAATTCCAATTGTCCACCGCGTAATTAAGGTGATATATTTTGAGCTCTTCACTTCAATTGATGTCATGTTAAACTTGATTTTAGATGTCTGCTCATTTTCCTGCTCACTTTGAGTTTACTATTCTCTTTGTATAGGTCCATGAACGTCAGGACACTGCAGAAGTGGACATCCTCACCAAAGGTATATCACTTCCAGTTTGAGTAGCTATAACTTATTTCCATTTTTTTCTTATTATACAACTACATGGTATTGTGTAATCCTGATACTAACCAACACTATGTTTATTACATACAGTGATTGTGATTGGAGTGTTGTCTTTGCCTTACAAACTCTGTTTCAGGTGACAATAATTTTGGGGATGACCGACTATTATATGCACATGGGCAGCTTTGGCTCCAGCAACATCACATTATGGGACGTGCTGTGGGGTGAGTTCATCTTATACAGCACACATCTGTCTTTTTGCCCACTGGGTCCAGCTGACCTTATGTTCTCCAATGACAACAGCTACCTTCCATATGTTGGCTGGGTTACAATTATCATGACTGAGAAACCATTTATCAAGGTATGGTTATTCTTGTCTAAATATTAATTGGCTTGTAATGAAACACTGACACAACAAGAGGCACACAAACCGATATCGAGTCTTAACTACAGTGACACAAACCCAATGAAGAGCATTGTTCCATTGGTCTGATAATATTTCTGTCACTATGTGGATGAAACTTAACCAATCTTCTTGTTTGTGTAAATTAATGAGGCAATTGCACTGATTGTTTGTTTTCTAGATAATCTTGAGCATCCGGGAGTCCACAAATTGAACATTAATTAATGTAGTCAATACCATTGGAAGCTCAGCTGATCTATATGTTATCTTTGCTGCAGTACCTGCTGATTGGTGCACTGGGCTTGCTGGTCATAACGTCGAAAGATTAGAGATGTCAAACTTCGCGCAGTATAGATTTTGCTCTTATGGTGCAACATCAGAGGTTAGTGGCTTTGCTGCGTTAAGAGAAGCCGTTCTGTTGCACCATGGATCAAACGAGAATATTTGTTTATATACTGTGAGAGCACCTGCCCACTAATTAGATAGTCGGTTCTCATCCAGCATCCATCTTTTGGTAGTTTTAGCCTAGCTAATGAGTTGATCAGTTCGTTGTTCTATTTGATGATCACTATTCATTGCAGCCTTCCAGGAAACCCCCTAGGCTAGCTATTTTCAATGATAAAATCTGCGCACCAGGACAAATTTGGGATAGACGATTGTTGCTTTTGTTTCATCTTATTACAAATGGGCACACGTCAAGCCGGCAACAGGTTCCGGTAATGTGCTATGAACAAGCAATTCAAACGGAGATTGACAGGGTGTGTTTGGTTGGGCTTTTAGCTTTGGTTTCGGCTTTGACTTCTGCCCCCTAAAAGCCAGAAGTCAAATCAAAGGACTGGATTTAGGGAGCAGTTTTTTCTGAAAGTTGATTTTCTCACAATGTAAAACAGAAAGCACCTATAAACTTAATTTTAGCAGCTTTTGGATAGAACTATGAAAATATATATGGAAGAACTTTTAATAGATTTTAGTGATTTTACCAAATGTTTTTTAGCTTTTTAGCAGTTTACAGCAGACATCAACTTTTTTTACAGCTCATATTACTTTTTTTTACGGCCACAGTCTAACAAACAGACCATGAATAAACCGTAAGTATTGCTTCAAGAAGTTTAATTAGCTCTTTTATTATTTGAGAAATAAATTTAGAGTTTATTTGAGCATGTGTTTTAATTTTGAGACATGTTACTTTCAACTAAATACTAAATAAAAAAATCCTAAGTTATGCATCATGTTGGAGTTATTGTTTGTGCATTTATATAAATTTACTAGACCAAACTCAGATTGGAATTTGGAATTTGAAATGCAAAATAGAACAGGAAATTGTAAAGACAAAAGCAAAAGAAAAAAAGAGAAAAACAAAACCCCTCAGAACCGGCCCACTCTAACCTGCATTTATATAAATTTACTAGACCAAACTCAGATTGGAATTTAGAATTTGAAATGCAAAATAGAACAGGAAATTGAAAAGACAAAATAAAAAAAAGAAAACAAAACCCCTCAGAACCGGCACTACCGGAATCGCGTTCTTTGCCGAGTGTCTAAGACACTCGGCAAAGGCTATTTTACACTCGGCAAAGGCTTTGCCGAGTGTAACACTCGGCAAAGAACACTCGGCAAAGATTTCATCGGCAAAGGGTTCTTTGCCGAGTGCTTTTTTTCGGACACTCGGCAAAGACTTTGCCGAGTGTCAAAAAACACTCGGCAAAGAAAAACACTCGGCAAATTAAGAATCGAAATTTTTTTAAAAAAAACAGCAAAACATTTTTTAAATTCTAGGAACAACTCTCCAACCCTACCCTATTACCTTACCTGTTGCCCTATCATTTTTCACTATTATTTTGAATCAAACTTATATGTTTTGTAAATGGTGAGATTCGAACTCGCAACCTCTCTCTCACGCATACCCTCCTATACCACTACACTACTACACCAATTATGTTTATATTACGTTTCCATTCCCCATGTACTATAACAAATCGAGAGTAATTTGATTATTTAAGGTACTAAATGAGTTCATTTGAAAATGTGACCAACTATAAAGTTGCATAACTTTTTGAGATCTAAAAGTTTTATTTTAATAGTTTCTACATCCGAGACCGTTTTTAAAGTTTGAATTTTAAATTTAAAAACTTCACATGAAATTTTCAATGATAAGATGATTTCAAATCAAAAAATTGTCAACTACAAAGTTTCATTACATTTCAAGACCTACAACTTTTATTTTGGTGGTTTTTCCATCCGAGACAGTTTGAAAAATTCAAATTTCACAATTCAAATATAGTTTTGCATAACAAGATGATTTCAAACTAAAACATTGTCAACTACAAAGTTTCATAACTCTTCAATACCTACAACTTTCATGTTGGTGGTTTTTCCTTTCGAAGTCGTTTTCAAAATTCAAATTTTAAATTTTTAAATTCAAACGTAGTTTTCGTTGACAATATGACTTCAAATGAAAAAGTTGTCAACTATAAACTTTTATAACTTCTTAAGATCTACAAAGTTTATTTTGGTTGTTTGATAATTTGTTTATCTCAGATGATGGTTCTAACAATATGCACAAATTCTATACGTCTCTCTCGTAGTTTCATAAACTACGAGAGAGATATAGGTTTTATGAACAAATTTATTTTTATTTTGTCATATGAAGAAATGTTCAATATATAAATTGTACATCATGATGAGTTATACAAATTTGTAGTTGAAAACTTTTTCATTTGAATTAATTTACTACTTTAAAATGTGAATTTTAAATTGTCTTTGCCTAGTGTTGGAGAAAAAACACTCGGCAAAAAGCTCTTTGCCGAGTGTTGTATTTGTGACACTCGGCAAAGAGCCCTTTGCCGAGTGTCAAAAAAAGACACTCGGCAAAGAAACTCTTTGCCGAGTGTCAAAAATAAAACACTCGGCAAAGAGCTTCTTCGCCGAGTGTTTTCTTTTACCGAGGGTTTTTTGCGTGGCACTCGGCAAAGAGCTCTTTGCCGAGTGCCCGAAATAAAACACTCGGCAAAGAATATGGCACTCGGCAAAGAGCCAAATTCCGGTAGTGCGGTCCACTTAAACCTCACGCGTCGGCCAACTTTCCGTTAAAGCCAGCCCCATAATCCTCGCTGGGATAAAAACAGGATGGGAAAAATCCCGTACCGACCAACGTTGTATACTGTAATAACTGATCGTATATCGTATTCGCAAAAACAAAAAAAAATGAACGAGAAAATTCCTGAGAAAAGTGGCGGAAACGGGAACATAAATGGTTGAGGCATTTTCCCGTCTGTATTTATGGATCTCGTAATTATACGGGAAAATCTCGTTAATATATTCCTATTTTATTCAAACATTTTAGTCTATCTACATCCTGCCAACCAAATATGTTTCAGCCCAAGTAACAATAACCAATAGCCATTCATACAAACCCAATTATCAAGCCTATCCTGAATACCCTATCTGGCAAACTAGCACATGCACGCATAGGCACAGCTGTGAGCAGCCCCACCTCCATCCACGCATATGAGCACTGAATTGTGAGGTATGTATAAACTGAATTTTGAAAACTGATCTTTGCTTCAAAACTGAATTGTGACTTTGTGAGGTATGTGCATGTTCTAGTTTCATAGCATAGTCTTGCTAATAACGTTATGTGCTTGAAAACTTGAAATGGGAATGCTATATTAAACTACTAGCTAAAATAATAGAGCACATGTTCGTAATTTGTCAGCAAAGAGCAAACTTGCATCGTTGTTCCGATTTTAATTACCGGTTCCCGACCGTTATCGATGTGTTTCTGGTCGACTGCATCGTTTACTGTCATCCCATTACTCTTGTTTCCGTTTTCCTGATCGACGATCCCTTTACCGTTCCCGATTTTGAATTAAAATGGATTTAAAAATGGTTAGAGGGTTTTCCCGATCGTTACTGACCATTTTCATCCCTAATCCTCACGCGTCCGGCCACCGTCGTGCTGACGTCAGCATTACGTCAGCATGACATCATCCATTAAAAATGCAGCTAGCCTAGCACGTGCTATCCCGCTGATTCGTGGGTCCCTCGTCCCTTGGTCACCCTCTTCGTCCAGCCCATGCAAATCACACCGGATCACAACAAACCGGCCGATGATTATGTTAAGAAACTAGTTTGGGCCTCGAAGACCCATGCGACCCATGTAGTCGAAACCCTAACTTTGTACTATATATAGAGGACACCATCATTTGTTATAACCAGTAAACAGAATAAATGAATGAGAATATCAGTTCCTCCTATATCTTTGTGTCTCCTGTATTTGTGAGTTAAGAAGACTTTGGACTATATTCGGTAGCAAAGGGTTCTTAACACGTTATCTGCACCTTTGCTCTTGGGACGAAGGAGTTCACAAAGGTGACAAAAAAGTGCTGAAGCAAGCAAGCATTAACGCACACTCGTGGGCACGCGAGGACAACTGCAGCTGCCGCCTGTCCATGGGCGAGCACGTGTGGGCGTGGGCTCCGTCGCCACCAACTCCTCACAGCATGCGTCACCACGGCTACCTCATAGACGTGAGCGCGCGGTCACACAAGCGACGCAGCCACTGCTCTGCAACGCTGGCACGCCACCACCGCTGTCTTGCAGCCACAGACATGAACGCCGTCGCCGTTGCCCAACCGCTCAAGCCACACCATGAGTACAGTTGCCTCGGAGCTGGCATGCGTGCGACTGCAGGCGCGTCGGCGTAGCCACTATGGCCTTGGAGGCACGCGAGCATCGCCGTCACCGCCCGATACCAGGCATACGGGCGCCACCACCCCGCCCGAACAAAAGAGAGAAAAATGAAAATAAAAAGAGAAGGATTGGAAAACCCTTGAAAGCATCTTGGCCCCTGGTTGGTTTTAGTGATTAATGACAACATAAAATTATATGTGACTAACGTGTGTTTTGCAGTGCAAATGGTAAGTTAGGTCGTATTATAAGAAGTTGTGTTGCAACGGTGAAAACAATCCCTGAGATGAGAACTTGAAGCAATGACTGAAAAGACGAATCAAAAGATGAAGGTCTTCATATTCCGTGTGTCGAAGGAGTTACAGACACTTGGTATAGAATTAAGTCTTCTATTTTTATTTTAGCCGTACTATAAAGAGGAGTTGTGGATGAGTAGTTTGACCAAGAGATTTCTAGTGTAGTGTTGGTGCATATTCACACTCACATCTAGTGCTATGTGTCACTCTATAACACACTCACAAGTTAGAACGAAAACGATTTAGAAAAACCAAAGGAAAAAGGAATTAGGGTTTCTGTCTTAGGGCCGGTGCGCCCACTGACAGTGGGGCCAGCCAGCCCCCGGGGCAGCGCCTCTGCCCCTGAGAAAACTCGAGAGCAACAAGTTGAGAAATTGAATTTTAGCGGTCACACCGGACTGTCCGGTGTGCACTGGAATGGTACTGTTCACTGTTCGGTGTGCTGTCAGCCTAACGTCTAGCTGTCAGAACTAGCCGTTGGAGCCGACCGTTGACGCACCGGTGGCGCACCGAACTGTCCGGTGCACCCATGCGCAGAACAGTCAGGTAACGACTAGTTTGGTGGGTGGGGCTATTTATACCCCATCCACCTACCTCATTGAGTGTCTTGCTGCCCACATTAAAGCCCACACATTGCTAGAGCATTGCAAGCACTACAAAGCCTAGTGAGGTGATTAGAAAATGTTAATCCCATGTTAGGACCTCATTAGTGCAAGTGAGAGCCACCTATAGCACACACCACATGCATTAGGCTTCTCTTGGTCAAGTGAAAGTCTATGACTTGTTACTCTTGGTGATCGGCATCACCTAGACGGCTTGGTGGTGATTGGAGCGCGATGATCACACTGGAGGATTTGTTGGTGACCCGGCTCAAGTTTGTACGCGGTCGTGAGTGATCCACCATGCCGAAGTGGCAAAGCATCACCTCATAGTGAGCACTTAGTTCTTACGAGGACCAAGGGGGTGCGATACCTTTGCGCGGGTGCTCCAACAAGGACTAGAGAAGAGTGCCGACTCTTCGATACCTCGACAAAAAATTAGAGGAGACTTCTTGTCACACCCGGTTTTGGAAGGCAAATCGAATGCGAACCATGTACGTGCCAGGATCAGAAACTCACGTACACAGCGATTACATAATTGGACATCATCACACATTGCTCAAAGTAAATAACGAAAAGGTACTTTTATTACAATAAGATATCCAAGACATTCACAGAGTCTAATACATAGCATAGTCATTAACATTAAGATCAAAGTGCGGAAATACATAACGTAGTAGATAAGGCCTACACAGGCAGCTGACTAGGGGTTTGCCACTAAGAAAAACTAGAACTCGTCATAGTCCTAGAACTCCTCAAAGTGAACAATTTGCGCACTCTGCAGAGGTTGCACACTTTACCCATAAGCCGTGATTCCCTCTTGCCTCGGGGCGATCAAAACCTTAAACACTACCAAGGTGAACAGACAGGGTTTCACTACGTAGCCTTTACAAAGATTCCCCGAGGTTGTAGCCACCCGTTAGGTTTCCTAAATGTACCACACTCCTCCCCAAGGGGCAATCCACCCTCTGCAGAGTGAGCCGCATACACCTATGGGCTCAAGCAAGCCCCAAGAGCATGGTATGAATGTCTGCGAGACTTTCTTATCACTAATGGCTTCAAAGTCGGCAAAGTCGATCCTACTCTCTTTACTAAAACTATTGCAAAAGATTTGTTCGTATGCCAAATTTATGTTGATGATATCAGATTTGGGTCTACTAACAAATCTACTTGTGAAGAGTTTAGTAGGATTATGGTATAAAAATTCGAGATGTCTATGATGGGGGAGTTGAAGTATTTCCTAGGATTTCAAGTCAAGCAACTCCAAAGAGGGCACCTTCATCAGCCAAACAAAATACACTCAAGACATTCTTAACAAGTTTGGAATGAAGGATGCCAAGCCCACCAAGACACCCATGGGAACTAATGGGCATCTTGACCTCGACACGGGAGGTAAATCCGTAGATCAAAAGGTATACCGGTCGATGATAGGATCTTTACTCTATTTATGTGCATCTCGACCGGATATTATGCTTTTTGTATGCATGTGTGCAAGGTTCCAAGCCGATCCTAAGGAAGTTCACCTTAGGGCCGTGAAACGAATCATGAGATATTTAGTTTACACTCCTAAGTTTGGGCTTTGGTACCCTAAGGGATCAACCTTTGATTTGATAGGATATTCCGATGTCGATTGGGTAGGGTGTAAAATTGATAGGAAGAGTACATCAGGGACTTGTCAGCTTCTAGGAAGATCCCTGGTGTCTTGGGCTTCAAAGAAACAAAACTCAGTAGCCATATCAACCGCCGAAGCCGAGTATATTACCGCAGGCCATTGTTGTGCGCAATTACTTTGGATGAGGCAAACCCTCAGAGACTATGGCTACAAATTGAGCAAAGTCCCTCTCCTATGTGACAATGAGAGTGCAATCCGCATGGCAGATAATCCCGTTGAATACAGCCGCACTAAGCACATAGACATTCGGTATCACTTTTTGAGAGATCACCAACAAAGGGGGGGATATCGAGATTGCTTATGTAAACACCAAAGATCAATTAGCCGATATCTTTACCAAGCCATTAGATGAGAAAACTTTTTGCAAACTTAGGAATGAGCTAAATATACTTGATTCTCAGAATTTTGATTGAAACATTGCACACATAGCTCATTTATATATCTTTGATCATATCTCTTTCGTTTGCTATGACTAATGTGTTTCCAAGTGTCTTTTTCATGCTAAGTCGTAGATTGAAAGGGAAATGGAGTATTCGACGAAAACAAGGCTTCCACTCCACTCTATCGGTATCAACCTTCGTCGTTACTCCACATCACACTTCACATTGGTATAATATTTTCACTCATATTTATTTGTACCAATGGGGAGGAAAGTAAAGGGCTCCATCGTTCTTCGTTTTTGGCGATTAATACCAAAGTGGGAGAGAATATAGCCCAAAGCAAAAGGACCGCACCACCACCACCAATTGGTTTTTAAAAAGAAGTTTTCAAATTGAAATCTAAATGAATTTGATCCTTTTTCAATTGGTAATTATTGGTATTTTCAAAATTTGGTAAAAACCCTCTTGAACACTAAGAGGAGAATTTTATTCAGGGGGAGTTTTTGTTTAGTCAAAGGAAAAACATTTGAGATAGGGGAGAAATTTCAAATCTTGGAAATGCTTCTTGCAATCTTATTCATATACCTTTGACTATTTGCAAAAAGGTTTTTGAAAAGACTTTACAAAAGAATTTGCAAAAACAAAACCGTGGTGCAAGCGTGGTCCAAAATGTTAAATAAAGGAAAGCAACCATGCATATCTATTGAAATTATAAAATTGGTTTAATTCTAAGGAACCTATGCACTTACATTATGTAAACTAGTTCAATTATGCACTTATATTTGCTTTGGTTCGTGTTGGCATCAATCACCAAAAAGGGGGAGATTGAAAGGGAAATAGGGTCAAGCCTTTTCCTATAAATGATTTTGGTGGTTGAATGCCCAACACAAATAATTGGACTAACTAGTTTGCTCTAGATTATATATTCTACAGGTGCATAAAGGTTCAACACAAACCAATAAAAGATTAAAGTTAGGGTTCAAAAGAAAGGAGCAAAACAAACCGAAGAGCACCCTGGTCTGGCGCACCGGACTGTCCGGAGTGCTACCGGACAGTGTCCGGTGCACCAGGGTCGATCGACTCCAAACTCTTCACCTTCGGGTTTCTGAGGCCGCGCTCCGCTATAATTCACCGGACTGTGCACCAGCGGATCAACGGCTACTTCGCGCAATGGTCGCCTGCAAAAGCTGAATTCCAGATGAATAGTGCGCGGCAGAGCAGCGCAGCCGTCAGAGGCGCACCGGACAGTGCACAGTACCTGTCCGGTGCGGCACCAGACTGTCTGGTGCCACATGAAGACAAAGCTCCAACGGTCGAAACCTCCAGAACCCTAACAGTTGGGTGACGTGGCTGGTGCACCGGACTGTCCAGTGCGCCCATCAACAGCAGCCTTACCCAACGGTTGAATTGGTGGTTGGGGGCTATAAATACCCCACAACCACCTCCACTCCAACCATCCAAGCATTCACAACAGTGCATTCAATACAAGAGCAAAGTGCAACACTCCAAGACACAAATTAAAGCCTCCGATCTAATCGAAGTCCCCAAATTCAATTCTAGTGCCCTAGGACTTGAGAGAGGATCCCTTGTGTTTCTTTGTTGCTCTTGTTGCTTGGTTGGCTTTCTTCTTCCTTATTCCTGTTCTTAAGCAACTTGTAATCAAAGCAAGAGACACCAATTGTGTGGTGGTCCTTGCGGGGTCTAAGTGACCCGTTTGATTAAGGAGAAAGCTCATTCGGTCTAGGTGATAGTTTGAGAGAGGGGAAGGGTTGAAAGAGACCCGGTCTTTGTGACCACCTCAACGGGGAGTAGGTTTTGAAGAACCGAACCTCGGTAAAACAAATCATCGTGTCATCCGCTTTATTTCTTGGTTGATTTGTTTTCGCCCTCTCTTTCGGACTCGAATTTAATTCTAACGCTAACCCCGACTTGTAGTGTGTGCTTAAATTTGTAAATTTCAGATTCCGCCTATTCACCCCCCTCTAGGCGACTTTTAGGAACATAGGGGGACAACATATTTCCCATATTCAAGTGCAAGTATTGCAAGAAACAGTGGAAAGGGGCTACACGTTTTAAACAACACCTTGCATCACGTGCGGAGAATGTGCAAGGTTGTCGTAATGTTAATTCTGTTGGACGTTGCCGATTACTTTTGGCGTAAGATTGACAAGGGCCAAGATAAAAGGAAAGCAAGAATAACGGAGGAGGTATGGAGGGTGGCATTGGCGGGTTCGTCTCGTAGGAGGAAACAAATAGACAATCAAACCTCACACAAAAGGAAGCCTAGGATCATTGCCATAATAGTCTAACAATGAGAACGATGAAGAGTTTGTAGTTTGCATTGTATGCATCGAGAGAGGAGGAGAACTTAGGAGATGTGCTCGTGCGAGTGGTGGCATGTATGAGGCGAGTGATGGCTCCTCCCAAGGGGGTGTTCGTGCCATGTTTAGAAGAACACCTTCTAGAAAGGAGAAGCCACAAACGGTGCAGATAAGGATATGATTGATACAAGCCTATTTTCGAAGGCGGGAAAGAATGTGGTCAATTTTGTTGCTAAGCAATGGACAAGCCGTTTCAATTCAAGAACTAGTTTGATTTTGAATTTGGTCGGTTTCTACCGATTTATTGCGATTAATTGGTCCCGGCGTGGTTTTTGCTAAGCAACTGGTTTGGTGAACCTTGATCCCTATATCTTGTTGAAATTGCACTACGCAAACAGTACCAAACTGACGTTGAAGGAGATGAAATGTTGATCATTAAACCTGATGAAACATAGATGCTACGATCGAGCAGTGACGATTTGTTTAATTTTAGATATAAAAATACGAGGTGTTATTTGGAACGCAGGGAATCAATTCCCACAATCCAAAGAAGGCCGCGCCTAAAATTTTCAATCATCCTTGGTCTGCAAATTTGAATGATTTGTTACGTTGACGTGGTGAGTGAAAGCAGAATATATATAGGCGAAAATTTGAACACAAACAGTCAACTTGTGACGCCATTCGATTCATTCTACACACTGCTTGCACTAGCTAGCTAGCTAGCTAGCTATCCATGAACTTGTTCTCCCTTGGCTTGTCCTTAGCTAATAATGCTTGGATATATAGGCGAAAATAGCCAGCAGGCCGGCCTCAACCTCAATCAGTATGGCCAAAAAAAGGGCGGTGGTGCTCCTGGTTTGTCTGCATCCATGGCACTGCCATGGCCATCCATCTTTTGGAGAGCACAGAGCCAAGAATGGAAGCACACGCATGCATAAAAGGGTCAGGCCGGGAGCCATCACAGTACTCCTCCCCGCCGGCCGCCCGCGGTCACCCTCGCGCTCTCCCGTCACGCCGGATCGGACGGACCCCGGCCCCCTCCTTCCCAACTCCAACGTTGGCAAGAGAGGAGGGCGTTCCTAACCACCATAACCTGCAGCATGGCCCGCCTGCCCACCAGCAGCGGCATGGCAGCACTGCTCCTCCTCGTCGCCTTCGTCGTCCTCCCCTCCGCCGCCCTGTCCTCCTCGTCCTCGCTTCTGCACTCACCTCCTGAGAGTGATGAGACAAGCGGCGGCGACGAGCAGCAAGCCCCGCCGGAAGACGAGAACAAGGAGAAAGAGCGGCAGCTGGCCAAGGAGAAGGCGTACGCGGCGGAGAAGGTCATCCAGCAGGAGATGCTCAAGTACGCCAAGGAGAAGGGTCTGGTGTCCCCGACCAACGGCACGGGGTGGTACAGGGGCATCGCCCGGGAGTTCGTGGACGCCCACAACGAGCTCCGCGCGCGCTACGGCGTGCCGCCCATGAAGTGGGACAACCAGCTGGCGCGGCAGGCGCGGCGCTGGTCCAACGCCATGCGCAAGGACTGCCAGATCCTCCACAGCGGCCACGAGTACGGCGAGAGCGTGTTCAGGAGCTACGACGACTGGAACGCCACCGCCAGGGAGGCCGTCTTCTGGTGGGGCAAGGAGGAGGCCATCTACGACAAGGAGAAGGAGAAGTGCAAGTACGGGAAGGTCTTCAAGGAGTGCGGCCACTTCGCGCTCATGGTCGGCAAGAGGAGCACCAAGGTCGGCTGCGCACGAGCCGAGTGCTTCAAGGGCGGCGTCTTCATCACCTGCAACTACTATGCAACGGACCTGGACAAGAACAAGACCAAAACACCAAACAATAACTGACTCCATCCACCCATCTGTTCGTTCCTATGTAGCGCTGACTTATTTACTGAGTAATGATTGGATTGTTAATTAACTACTACTGAAGCAATTGCCTGATTCCGAGGTTGGAGATGATGATGATGATGATGATGAAGACGACGACTACGTACGAGAGGATCCTCTTCCCTCTTCTTTTTTTTGTTTTTTAATTTTGTTCTTCCAATTTTGAGCCCAATCAGTCAGGCAGATTGTATCTATATCTATGTATACAGCAGACAGCCAATTGATCAGTTCATTTCAGTTGGATGATTGGATTTTTACCGCTGCTATATATTCATCAGCAGCCTACTGAACAGAACAGAACAGAGAGGCATCTAAAAACAAATCATCACAGCTAAAATATCCAGTTTTATAGCTGAGAGAGAAAAGGTGTGATTTTTGTGATAATCGAAGAGCTAAAATAAACATTCTTGGGCTGGAACTGGGCCCAGCGCTACATGATGGCCTGGGCTCACTAATACCTTTGGTGGGCCGCAGTCAGATGGCACTGCTAACAGTGGCTGACTTGGACGACGCACAAAGCAAGAACAAAACTGGACTGGACGGAGAGCATCATCCATCATGGGCAGGCACGCCGCCGCCGCCTCCGCATCTGTTTGTCGGCCACGCTGCACGCCGTCGCCGTGTCGGACGGGACGGGAGCATCAGGCGGCGCAGAGCAGTTTCCTCTTTCCCCTTCTTCAACTCTCCTCTTCCTCCTCACGCATAGCGGCATAGGCATACATGCCTGCTTCATCAACTACATACACATATATATATACAGGCAGCATTACCATGGATCCTCCATGGCTGCTCTTGATTATGTCCTCAGGACTCAGGTGACGTATCTGGTTAGTTGCTCATTCCTACAGGCAGGCTACCAATAATATGTAGCTTTGTGCTGTTTCTGCATTATTAGTTGTACAGAAACTAACTAGCGACAAACAGTCACAATAATATCTATCATCATTTTCTTGGGTAGCTACCTGTTTACTACAAATACTACTACTACAGTAGTATGTTGTTTGCAATGTGTCCTTGTGCATGGACGGTCTCTACTACTGACGTCCTCTTCTTCTCTCATTGTATCTATGTATACAGGTAATACCCTAGCTAGCATGGGCCGAGATCAAGCTGCATCGCATCTGATCGGGCCGGGGCCGGAGTTCCTGATGAACAAGATACATATATAGGTAGTAGAAACTAAACAGATTAAAGACACATATGCAGTGGCTTCAGTTAATCTTCAAGACTGCAAACGTAAGGATACAGAGCTAGCTGCTTGAGGTGGGATCATGCAAGACTGCTTAATTACCTACCTATAGCTTAACGTGAAGCCCCTGCTGCAGTTTGTGCAAAACTGCAGCTTCATTTTCTCTTTCAGCTCATACCTTGAGCTGTTTATTTATTTTTGGGATGCCGATTATATGCGACGAATCAGTCGAATTTCACCTTCATTAATTCAGTCGGTCCCACAGTTAGCACTCTCTGCTGACAGTGCAAGCTTCAGGGACGAAGATGCAATGAAGGTGCTCTCTGCCTCCTAAAACGGGTACGTCCAAGCATCAGGATCATGTGCATGACTCGCAGCCGACAAGAGGAATCGGATCATGGAGGCCACTGCAGTTAAAATATACAGAAGCGCAAGTTTCCACTGTCATGTCTGATGGTGCGGCGGCATGCAGGCGTGGGTTGCCACTGATGCCCACATGACGCTCCTCGGGGCCTGCAATTGATTATATGCTCACTTGCAACTAACTCACTCACTAATAATACTTACTCCTGTCCTGCGGCTCTGTCTGCTTAAGCCTGTAGCTAGCTCTTGCTATATAAAGAGACAGGCCATGGCAAGCTGCCTGAACCAACATATCGCAGCAAGCTAAGCTAACCTATTCTGCCTTTGTCGCACAAGTTAGTAAGGAAGCCTGAGGATGAAGACCAAGGCGGCTGGGAGCCGAGCAGCCGCTGGAGCTGGAGGGTTCGGCAGATCCCTCAGGGAGCAGAGGGCCAAGGTGTACATCGCCATGAGATGCGTCGTCATGCTCCTCAGGTGGCATGACTGATCTCTATGCACTGACTCACTGATCCGGCAAGAATTTTGTCGTCTGAGCATAGCATTCTTTGTTTTCTTCTTGCTTGCTTGTTCTCCGGTTGCCAGAATGGTAGGAGAGCAGGCAGGCCAGGTGATGTATGTAACTGCAGTTGTAGAGAACTCTAGCTAGAGATGGATGGTGCTAACAGATTCATCAGATAATGTAACTGATGCATTCAGATTCTTTGTCCAAGCTACAGTAAACAATCTCTCCCCTCAGTCCTCCCCACAGCTCTCTTGAATTCTATCTATGTGTGTGTGTCCCCTGTGACATGAACAACCAACAGCCAAAGCAAAAGCAATGGAGCAGGGCCGTGATCATTTTCGTCCATTCTGTACAGGCTAAGCTCCTACTGTGACTACCGCTGTAGAGAACTCTCGAGCACAGAGAGCGAGTCCGACCCTTCGTGCTTGCTCTGTGCGGGCGTCGTCCTCCTCGAATGCCGCTTCGTCGGCACGATCACCTCCTCCTCCATCCACCCATCGTCGTCCACCACCGAGTACCTGTCGTCGCCTTCGTCCCCCTTGAACACCGGGTGCAGGTATGAGTTGGCCAGGTACGCCTTCAGATCCAAGTTGGGCTCCCGGGCGCGTTCCAGGGTGTCCTTCATCATCGCCTCCTGCCACCATTTCATATGTATATATATCATGTTCAGCAACTCCATCGTCAATGACAATGTGGTAGCATATGCCACGGCGAAATATAATACCTGCAGCGGGTTCCTCACAAATGCCGGCTCAAAGCGGTTCTTGCAGTACTTGTAAAACCCAAAGGTCAGCACAGGAAGAACAAGGAGCACAGGCGTCGTCTGCTCAAAGTCGTTCGTGCTCATCAGTCCCAGGAGCAGCAGTTGCGATACGATCAACGCTGTGATTATACGCCCATGAACGCTAGGCCAGAACTGTGCAGCACTCTCATATTGCTGATTATAGACATTTATTATCTAACACAAGCAGACAAGACTCAGATCAGTGGGTTTGACATCCCCTAAACTCTCAAGAGGGGTTCCGTTCCATACCTGGTGGCGGAAGACAAGATATGCGAACCCAAAGAACACCAATATGAAAGGAAGCAAGAACGGCGTCACTGCAGCATAAACAAGGCCAAGCAAGAAGTATAGCTGTATTCTAGGCTCAGTTGAGTCGAATGAGATACTGCCAGGGTCCATAGCCTCTTCTCTGTCCTTTTCGGTTTTGACCAAGAAAAAGTTCTTCAGATGGAAGAATATCAGCGGCTTCAGTCTCAATATTTCACCAGCTATTCCAGTCCAACCATCAACCATCACATATGTTATGAAAAAAGTCGCCTTCATTGGGATGGAGTCACCAATGATCCTTGGTATGCTGCAGAAACAAGCAATTTAGACACTCCAGAAATCATGACTGACATTTATAATTTCATTAAGAGAATATGCAAGGAATAGATTATCAGAAACATCCTAAGTTTATTTTTCTAGCTAGAATACTATTAATATTAACCTAGACTCAAATTCTTTTACTACTCACTACTAATACTTTTACCATTTGTTGCACCCATAAAATGAACAATTAACATATCACTACTAGTACGTGGCAAGGCTATGCCTCCTATCTGTCCCACAGATTAACCATCAAAGTGAAATTATATCACTAAACAACATGACAATTAAATTTGGCCAACACAGAACTCAGTATCCATATTGTGCTATGACAACGACATTTATACAATATAGGAATGATGTCTGTACTCAGTAGATCAGGTGGAACATGACATACTCGTTTGCTGATGTATGGAGATAAGTTTTAAGCTGCTCCAGAGCAGATCCTGCAATTACGCTCCCCAAAAATACATTGAAGAACAAGAATATGTAATACTTAGATGCAGATCGCCTCTCCAGAGATGACTGTGATATCAGTCCTTCAAATTTAGACATAAACATCAGTATAGTTGGAAGCACTATAAGGAAGATCTTCAAAGCAATTCCAGGAAGAAACCCTTGGATGAATGATTTAATGAATGGCCTGCATAACAGTTGACAAGCAGAAATCAGGGCATGTCACCAAAAGGACATTCAAAATACTACCATAAGCTACGCTAAGAAGTCAAAGAAATGACAAAGTATCAACATATGGACGTAGACTTACAAGTCAATCAAGGGTTTTAGAAATGGAAGTGCCTTCTCTATTCCTTCAAGGTTTGCAAGGGACTGTACGAATGTTATTGGGATGACGTAAAAGAAGTTAAGGAAGAAGAATGCCACAGCAACTATCAATCTCCTAATTGTAAGGGACACAAATGGGAGAGACAGATTATTCCAATAAACATCACGAGGTTCCGGAGCCCATTCTGTCAACCAGAGTGTTGGATTGCTTGTTTGCTGGGTCTGAGCACAGACTGCTGCACCCCATCGGGAGCGAAATGAGACAAAGGCTGCCGGCATAACTGATTTTGGATCCTTCATGACCTTCTTACGCTCTTCAGCTTCCTGTGTATTGCAAAGCATTAATTTAAAGTTAACATGCATGTTAGCTGTAAGCAAACGCTAATGCAAATTTGGAAACAATATCAGCCCTATCAAAATAAGCATTATGTAAAGTATGCGCTAAATCATAGATGCAACAGCTACCAATCTAGTTGTACAGAAGCTACGACTTACTTGTTTCCCGATTTTCTCGATCTCTGATTTGTAATAGTCAATAGCATCCACCTTGGAACCAAAACATCCAAGAAAGCCAGTCTGCAATAAAGCTCAGGGGAAGCACAAGGAATTAAAACAAAAGATACAGATACAGTACTCCAGTTTACAGATGCACAAACCAAAATCTACATAAAAAACAAAGTAGCTATCTAATTATTCTTGCCGACAAACCTTTGTGGTAGGCCTCAATGATGGATTTCGCTCATACTTTAGTAGGTAATAGTCGAGCCAATTTCGCATCTTCTTCTTCTTTTCAACCAGATCAGCAAGTTTATTTGCGTTGTAAACCACCTAAAGCAACAAGGAACATTTATTTTCTTTCCCTATTGTAGAACAATGTTAATTCCAAGAAGAGTCTACTACTACTCTAGAACAAAAAGGAGATGCGTGAAATGTGGAAGTAGTAAAGAAACAACAGTTCTAATAGAAGCAATTGCATCTTAATTATGTTAGTGAAAGAGTTATATTTTTAAAATCATTCGTTATTTGCAAGACTAAAAACAAGAATATCTAATAAAGATCAACTGCATTATAAAGAGCAAAAGCATAGCAACACAGAGAGTATTAACCATCTGAGATGGTTATCCGCAGTTTAGTAGAAGTACCTGGTGTTGTAGATAATGATCAGGATGATTGACAAGGAAGAAATGTTCCACAAGCTCACTGATTGATTCATCAGGATCTGGTGGTATATTCCGCACAAGGACCTAAAACACATTGGCAAATTAGTAACTTAGAATTTGCAAACTAAAGGTGCATCAACTTATCATGACAGCTATGTAAAGTTAGTTCTGATATGAAGATATTCTGATTTCCAGAAAAGGATCTAAAGAAACATGTTGGATTTGCAGCCACAAGGCTCAGATGCAATTCATCTAGAACATGGAGGAAACCTCTCCAGAAGTTCCTATTTATTTGTACACCCCATAAAATCGCAAACTTAGCCAAGTAATAGATGGATCTGAACACGGATTTGGTTCGTTATCCAACTTCTGAGAATGAAAAAAGTTAATGGTGAAATTACCAGGGCATATCTACTTTTTCAACTATTCAATGTGATATGCAACACAAATCAAACACTATAATAAACAGGAACAGAGTAGAACATACAGTGAACTGATCTGGTCGGCGTTTCTCTGAAGCTAGAAAGCGCAGCCTCATGTTAGAAATAATTTCATACTCCTTCAACAGTACATAACAGGTCCAAAATGTGATGGCATAAGCCATGCCCAAGTGAGCTATAAACCTGAACAAAACATGGAGAGTATTAAATATGTGGCCACACCTCTTCCTTTTAAGCAAGGTGTACCCTAGAAAAGTAGAAAGTGTGACTACAGAGTTGGAAACAGTTAGATTATGATCTGTTGCACACCTCTTCGACCCATTAGGTACATTGGATATCGAAAGTTTGTCAATAGGACTGTAGACTACGTTGATGTGTCCTAGGGTGTCATTGGTCCAATTGACTGGGACCAGAACAAGAAAAGCCAGAACTGTAATTGGAACAAATATCTTGAGCCTGCAACAATTAATAAGAATTCAATTAGTGCATAGACATTGGAAGACTGGGAAAACAGCGATGGAAGATATTAAAAGATTGAATGAGATGAACAGCAGGAGATAACAGTATAACCAAAACATAGAAAAGACATAACATACCCTGTTACGTATATCCGTAGGTAGACCACAGAATCAAGGCCTGCATGGTTAATGAGCTCATCCTGCGGCATCTTGAGAGCAGCCGGCATCCAGTTTAAAAACTTCAAGTAGGATCTGGCGTCTAAGTTAACAAACTTCTGCACAGCTGGACCAGATACGATTGGGCTGTCTCTCATTCCCCTGAGGTACCATTTAGGAAAGTAGACCCTGTCGTTGATTGGCTGCAGCCGAAGGAATGCAAATGCGAGCAAGAAGGCAACGGCGGTCAATACGTTGAGACCCGCGGCGAGGCCTATGTCACCAAGGGAGGCCATGCTTGCCCTCTAAATCCTGCGCCCACAAAAACAAGTGTACGAAGTAAGGATGGCACGGACCATATGACCTGCAAAATAAAAACATGATGACCCCCAGAAGAAGCAGTGTTGTGAGAGAAAATTGAATTTGTTGTTGATTAGGTGCCCAGAATTAGTTAAGGGCATGGGCACGGCAGTTATGCCAGACTGGGAGCATGTGGCACCATACCCGATTATATGGCGTTATGCATCAGTAACATATAGAAGGTGGTGGACGACATTGACGGCTTGACGCGGTGTTTGAGTGCCACAGAGGAGAAGGAAGGTGACACACACAGCAATCAATTATCAATGTATGGATGGCAGCTCATGGAAAGGAACAGATAACGGAAGTGAGAGGCCTGGTGGCGTTGCCGAATGGATGGAGTGGAACGAAGCATGTGAATGGTCTCGAAAGCTGGTGGCTTTACCCCATCCCATCCATACTCCGTGCATCCCAAGGCGTCGCAGTCTTCGAGCAAAGGGAAAGATGTGCTTGCCATTGCCTTGCCGGCATAGCACACTTACTCATGGGATTACTCATTGTTATACACTCCATTCCATATATATGTACAACTATAATCAGTAGTAAATGTAGAAAAGAAAATGAAAGAAACTGTGCTCTATCAAACGCGTCGTGGAAGTGGAATGCAAAAAAAAAAAATGTTTTGAACAAACCCCAACTCCTCCGTAGAAGAGGGCGTTACTCAACAAGTACTAAGAATCGTGAAAAGTGGACACGGAAGAAAAGGAGGACGGCGGATTTGATGCGAATCGTAGGCATCTGCCTTTGCATGCATCGATTCATGAGATGGAGCGGCAAGTTAGCTGGTGCACTAGAGAAGAGGAACAAAATCAGGAACTTTTAGTTATACATACAGTTGAGCGATCTGTGGGTATGCCCATAGATTCATCAGTTAATCCGATGGAAAACCAACAACCAAGTTTGAAGTGGATCTAGTGGGGGGAGGGAGAGAGAGAGAGAACAGACGTGCCGTACCGTACCGGGCACCGCAAGGGCTGAGAGGATTTGCGAAGCTGAACGGACGGACGCATCACCATCAAATGAGGGAGAGTAATAGAGAGGAGAAGGGGAGGGGGGAGGAAGCAAGCAAGCGGTGTCTCACCTTGCGTCCGGGGAGTTGCCTGCCCTCTCACTTGCGTGTGCTGCAATCTGCAGCTAGCGCGCTGGTAGCTTCTTGTTGTTGCTTGGTCAAGCAGCAGTGCACTGCAGAGGGGAGGATGGCTGTGGAATGGAGGGCTCTGGGTTTTTTTAGGGGATCGAGGGCTCTGGGTCGGTGGATGGACGGATGAATTTACTCCTCCATAGAAGAGGGCTCTGGAAGGGGAAGGGGAAGAGGAAGCAACGGTCACTTGCCTGGATGCGGGGGGTGGCCGGCGGTGGGGTATAGACGAGAACATACGCGACGCCACAACACGAAGCAGCAGAAGAAAACTGCCGTTTCCCCCCTTTTATTTCTTTTCTCTGTGTGTTCTTTAACCTGTCAAACTACTACTCCAGCGGATATGACATGACATATACGGTATGATTATTTATTTTATTATTATTATTATATATACATAGATAGACAGTGGAACATAGGAGAAGAAAAAGATCCGATTCAAATCATTCAATCACTTACTGCTCTACTACTAATATGAATGGTCATCTCTCTCATTTTCTATTATTGCTCCACCCACCCTCCTCTAAAGCTTGTTTTATATTTTTTTATTTGTTACATTATTTCTGTTATGTAAGTCCTAAAAGAGAAATATGGTTAACCATTTTCTATAATTGATTTTGATGGTTGACGTACAATATAAACCATTTGGACTAACTAGTTTGTCTAGATATTATTTATCTCAGGTGCATAAGGTTCAACGCAAACCAAGAAAGAAATTTAGTTAGGGACACAATCAAAAATTGAAGCAAGACTTAGAATGTGCTGATTTTTGGCGCACCGGACAGGCGTCCTTCGAACAAGCCACTCTCGGGAATTCAGAGGCGCGCTCCGTTATAATTCACCGGACTGTCCGGTGAGCCAGCGGAGCAACGACTCTCTGCGCACCAACGGTCGACTGCGCAGAGTCTATAGCGGTGAACAGTGCCGCGCATAAGTCAGAGCGCAGAAGTTAGAGGTCACCAGACTGTCCAGTGCAGCAAGACGACAAGGCGTTCCAACGGTCAACTACTCCAAACCCTAACGGACGCGCTGACGTGGCGCGCACCGGACAGTGAACAGTGGTTGTCCGATACGCCACCGGACTGTCCGGTGCACCCATCGCCAGTAGCCTTTGCCAACGGCTAGGAAGTGGTTGGGGGCTATCAATACCCCCAACCACCTCATTCAAAGTGATTCAAGCCATTTGAAATATCATTCATTGCAAGAGCAAAGTCCAACACTCCAAGACACAATCAAAGCAATCAATCCACTCAAAGTTCCCAAAATCAACGCTAGTGCTTAAAGGGTTGTGAGATGATCATTTGTGTTCTTTTATTGCTCTTGTCGCTTGGATTGCCTTCCTTCCTTCCTCATTCTCTTTCTAAGTGCTTGTAAAACTAAGCAAGAGACACCAAGTGTGTGGTGGTCCTTGCGGGGTCTTAGTGACCCGTTTGATTAAGAAGAAGGCTCACTCGGTCTAAGTGACCGTTTGAGAGAGGGAAATGGTTGAAATAGACCCGGCCTTTGTGGCCTCCTCAACAGGGATTAGGTTCTTGGAACCGAACCTCGGTAAAACAAATCACCGTGTGTACTCGCTTTTATTCTCGCTTGATTTGTTTGCCCTCTTTCCTCTCTCTAACATTTCCTTGCTAGTATTGATTTGAGTTTGCTCCAATACGTCATCCGCATTCTTTGAGCAACTCTTAGCAAGAGAAACAATCTTTCGAACTCGGATTTCATTCTAACGCTAACCCTCGGCCTTGGTATGTATTTAAGTTTATAAATTTCAGGTTTCGCTTGTTCACCCCCTTTAGGCGACTTTCAATTGGTATTAAAGCAGTGCTTCATTAAGAGTCTAACCAACTCGAAGTGATGTCTGGAGATCACGCCAAGAGGGAAATCATGACCGGCGACAAGCCCGCGGGCTCGGGGAAGACTCTCTCAAGGGAGTCTAGCAACAAGTATAAGGAGGAATCCTCTTCCTCCATCAAGTCACATCGGAGGGGTGACAAGAAGAAGAAAATGAAGAAGATGGTCTACTACGAGACCGACTCTTCATCATCATCCACGTCCGGCACCGAGTCATTCACTACTTCTAAGCGCCATGAGCGCAAGAAGTATAGTAAGATGCCCCTACGCTATCCCCATATTTCTAAGCACGCTCCTTTACTTTCCATTCTCTTAGGAAAACCACCATATTTTGATGGTGAGGACTATTGCATGTGAAGTGATAAAATGAGGTACCATCTAACCTCACTCCACGAAAGTATTTAGGATATTGTTGAGTTTGGAGCGTAGGCACCACAAGTGGGGGACGAGGACTATGACTCGGACGAGGCCACCCAAATTAGGCACTTCAACTCCCAAGCAACTTCTATACTCCTCGCCTCCTTGTGTCGAGAGGAGTATAATAAGGTGCAAGGGTTGAAGAACGCCAAAGAAATTTAGGACGTCCTCAAAACGGCGCACGAAGGGGACGAGGTGACCAAGATCACCAAGCGCGAGACGATCGAGGGAGAGCTCGGTCTATTCGTCCTCAACAAAGGGGAAGAGTCGTAAGCTATGTACAACCGACTCAAGATAATGGTGAACCAAGTGCGCAACCTCGGGAGCACCAAGTGGGATGACCATGAGATGGTCAAGGTTATTCTTAGATCACTCATTTTTCATAATCCCACTCAAGTGCAACTAATCCGTGGAGACCCTAGATATAAACAGATGTCTCCCAAGGAAGTGATTGGCAAGTTTGTGAGCTTTGAACTAATGATCAAAGACTCCAAACACATTGTCAACTTGGAGCAAAGCGCCACCTCCACACCCGAGGTGCAACCCGTTGCATTCAAAGCAACGGAAGAAAAGAAGGAGTAGTCTACACCAAGTAGGCTTCCAATCGACACCTCCAAGCTTGACAACGAGGAGATGGCACTCATCATCAAGAGCTTTCTCCAAATCCTCAAGCAAAGGAGGGGGAAGGAGTACAAGCCCCGCTCCAAAAGGTTATGCTACCGGTGTGGTAAGTCCAGTCACTTTATCGCTAAATGTCCATATTCTAGTGAAAGTGACAGGGACGAAGACAAGGAGGTGAAAAAGAAGGAGAAAAAGAGATACTATAAGAAGAAGGGTGGTGAGGCGCACATGGGGCACGAGTGGGACTCCGACGAGAGCTCTACCGACTCCTCCTCCGACGAGGATGCAGCCAACATCGCCGTCAACAAGGGCCTCCTCTTCCCCAACGTCGGCCACAAGTGTCTCATGGCAAAGGATGGCAAAAGGAAGAAGGTACATTCTAGAAGTACCCCCAAATATACTACATCTAGTGATTAGGGTAGTTCTAGTGATAATAAAGATGATTTAGTTTCTCTCTTTGCCAACCTTACCATGGACCAAAAGAAAAATTGAATGAATTAATTGAAACCATTAACGAGAAGGATGATCTCTTGGAATGCCAAGAGGACTTGCTCGTTAAAGAAAATAAAAAATTTGTTAAGTTGAAAAATGCTTATGCTCTAGAAGTTGAAAAATGTGAGAATTTGTCTAAGGAGCTTAGCATTTGCAATGATTCAATTTTATGTCTTAGAGATGAGAATGCTAGTTTAAATGCTAAGATTGATGAATTGAATATTTGCAAACCCTCTACATCTTCTGTTGAGAATGTTACTATTTGTACTAGATGTAGAGATATTAATGTTGAAGCTATTGATGATCACATTGCTATGATTTAACAACAAAATGATCACATAGCTACATTAAATGCTAAAATTGTCGAGCATGAGCTAGAAAATGAAAATTTTAAATTTGCTAGAAGCATGCTCTATAATGAGAGACGTCCTGGCATTAAGGATGAGATTGGTTTCCAACAGGGGAACCAAAACAACACCAAACTTGATGCCCCTAAGAAATTGTCTAACTTTGTAAAGGGCAAAGCTCCCATGGTTCAGGATAGAGAGGGTTACATTTTATATCCTGCAAACTATCCTGAGCATAAAATTAGAAAAATTCATGCTAGGAAATCTCATTTTGTCTCTCATCATGCATTTATGTATAAAATGAGGTTTCTAGTTCTAGGCATACCACTAATGTTAAAATGCCTAAAAAGAAAACTCCTAATGCATTAAATGAGCATGATATTTCATTTAAGACTTTTGATGCTTCCTATGTGCTAACTAACAAATCAGGCAAAGTAGTTGCCAAATATGTTGGGGGCAAACACAAGAGTCCAAAGACTTGTGTTTGGGTACCCAAGGTGCTTGTTTCTAATGTAAAAGGACCCAAGACCGTTTTAGTACCTAAGAACAAGGCCTAAATTTGTTTTGTAGGTTTATGCATCCGGTGGTTAAAGTTGGATAATCGATAGCGGGTACACAAACCACATGATAGGGGAGAAAAGGATGTTCTCCTCATATGAGAAAAATGAAGATCCCCAAAGAGCTATTACATTCGAGGATGGAAATCAAGGTTTGGTCAAAGGTTTGGGTAAAATTGTTATATCCCCTGACCATTCCATTTCTAATGTTTTTCTTGTAGATTCATTAGACTACAATTTGCTTTCTGTTTCTCAATTATGCAAAATGGGCTACAACTGTCTATTTACTGATGTAGGTGTTACTGTCTTTAGAAGAAGTGATGATTCAATAGCATTTAAAGGAGTGTTAGATGGTCAGCTATATTTAGTTGATTTTAATGATAACAAAGCTAAACTTGACACTTGCTTAATTGCTAAGACTAACATGGGTTAGCTCTGGCATCGCCAACTTGCCCATGTTGGGATGAAGAATCTCCACAAACTTCTAAAGGGAGAACACATTTTAGGACTAACCAATGTTCATTTTGAGAAAGATAGGATTTGTAGTGCATGTCAAGCAGCAAGTTGGAGTTCATCATCCACACAAGAACATCATGACGACTGACAGGCCGCTTGAGCTACTCCACATGGATCTATTCGGCCCGATCGCCTACATAAGCATCGGCAGGAGTAAATACTGTCTTGTTATTGTGGATGATTATTCTCGCTTCACTTGGGTATTCCTCTTGCAGGAAAAATCTCAAACCCAAGAAACCTTAAAGAGATTCTTGAGACGTGATCAAAATGAGTTCGGGTTAAGAATAAAAAAGATTAGAAGCAATAATGGGACGGAGTTCAAGAACTCGCAAATCGAAGGATTTCTTAAGGAGGAGGGCATCAAGCATGAGTTCTCTTCTCCCTACACACCTCAACAAAATGGTGTAGTGGAGAGGAAAAATAGAACTCTACTGGACATGGCAAGAACCATGTTTGATGAATACAAGACACCGGACCGTTTTTGGGCCGAGGCGATTAACACCGCCTGCTACTCCATCAACCGGTTATATCTTCACCGAATCCTCAAGAAGACATCTTATGAACTCCTCACTGGTAAAAAGCCTAATGTTTCATATTTTAGAGTTTTTGGGAGCAAATGCTTTATTCTTCTCAAAAGAGGTAGAAGTTCTAAATTTGCTCCTAAAGCAGTAGAATGCTTTTTACTAGGTTATGATTCAAACACAAGGGCATATAGAGTCTTCAATAAGTCCACCGGATTAGTTGAAGTTTCTTGTGACATTGTGTTTGATCAGACTAATGGCTCCCATGTGGAGCAATTTGATCTTGATGATGAAGAGGCTCCATGCATCGTGCTAAGGAACATGTCCATTGGGGATGTGTATCCAAAAGAATCTGAATAGTCCACACATGCACAAGATCAACCATCATCTTCCATGCAAGCATCTCCACTAACTCAAGATGAGGACTAGGCTCAAGATGATGAAGATGAAGATCAAGAAAATGAGCCACATCAAGAGGAGGACATTGATCAAGGGGAGATGAAGTTAATAAAGACAAGGAAGATGATCAAGAAATTAGGGATCAAAGACCGCCACACCTAAGAGTCCACCAAGCAATTCAAAGAGATCGCCCCGTCAACTCCATTGTTGGAGACATTCACAAGAGGGTAACCACTAGATCTCGAGTTGCATATTTTTGTGAACATTACTCTTTTGTGTCTTCTATTGAGCCATACATGACAGAGGATGCACTAAGAGATCCGGATTGGGTGGTGGCAATGCAAGAGGAGCTCAACAATTTCACGAGGAATGAGGTATGTCATTTAGTTCCACGTCCTAACCAAAATGTTGTAGGTACCAAGTGGGTATTCTGCAACAAGCAAGATGAGCATGGTGTGGTAACAAGGAACAAAGCTGACTTGTGGCAAAGGGATATTCACAAGTCAAAGGTTTGGATTTTGATGAAACCTATGCACCCGTAGCTAGGCTTGAGTCAATTCGTATATTACTTGCCTATGCTACTTACCATGGCTTTAAGCTTTATCAAATGGATGTGAAAAGTGCCTTCCTCAATGGCCATATCAAGGAAGAGGTCTATGTTGAGCAATCTCTCGGCTTTGAAGATAGTGAGTACCCTAACCATGTGTATAAGCTCTCAAAGGCGTTTTATGGGCTCAAGCAAGTCCCAAGAGTATGGTATGAATGCCTGCGAGACTTTCTTATCAATTATGGCTTCAAAGTCGGAAAAGCCGATCCTACTCTCTTCACCAAAACTATTGTAAAAGACTTGTGTATATGCCAAATTTATGATGATGATATTATATTTGGGTCTACTAACAAGTCAACCTGTGAAGAGTTTAGTAGGATTATGATACAGAAATTTGAGATATCTATGATGGGGTAGTTGAAGTATTTCCTTGGATTTCAAATCAAGCAACTCCAATAGGGCACCTTCATCAGCCAAACTAAGTACATTCAAGACATACTTAAGAAGTTTGGGATGAAGAATGGCAAACCCATCAAGACACCCATGGTAACCAATGAGCATCTCGACCTCGACACGGGAGGTAAATCAGTAGATCAAAAGGTATACCGGTTGATGATAGGATCTCTACTCTACTTATGTGCATCTCAACCGGATGTTATGCTTTTTGTATGCATGTGTGCAAGGTTCTAGTCAAATCCTAAGGAAGTTCACCTTAGGGCCATGAAAAGAATCATGAGGTATCTAGTTTATACTTCTAAGTTTGGGCTTTGGTACCCTAAGGGATCTACCTTTGATCTAATTGGGTATTCCGATGTCGATTATGCTGGATGTAAGATTGATAGAAAGAGCACATCAGGGACTTGTCGGTTTCTAGGAAGATCCCTAGTGTTTTGGGCTTCAAAGAAACAAAACTTTGTAGCTCTTTCCACCACCGAAGTCGAGTACATTGCCGTAGGCCACTATTGTGCGCAATTACTTTGGATGAGGCAAACCCTCAGGGACTATGGCTACAAATTGAGCAAAGTCCCTCTTCTATGTGATAATGAGAGTGCAATCCGTATGGCGGAAAATCCCGTTGAACACAGCCGCACTAAGCATATAGACATCCGATATCACTTTCTGAGAGATCACCGACAAAAGGGGGATATCAAAATAGCTTACGTGAGCACCCACAACTAATTAGTTGATATCTTTACCAAGCCACTAGATGGAAAGACCTTTAGCAAACTTAGGAATGAGCTAAATATACTTGATTCTCGGAACTTTGATTGAAACATTGCACACATCACTCATGTATATACCTTTGATCATGTCTCGTTCAGTTGGTGCAAATGCATCTTTCTTATTCTTCTTATGCCAAGGCTAAGACTAATGTGCTTTCAAGTGTATTTCTATCCTTAGTCTTAGATTGAAAGGGAAATGGAGTATTTGGCAAAGACAAGGCTTCCACTCCAACTCTAACGGTATCATTTATCCTTTGCCGATACTCACAATATCTCAATTGGTATAACCCTTCACTCATATTTCTTTTACTAATAGGGAGAAAGTATTAGGCCCCAAAGGGGGAGAAAATGCAAAAGGGCTCTCAAGTTCTCCGTTTTGGCAATTAATGCCAAAGGGGGAGAAAGTATTAAGCCCAAAGCAAAAGGACCGCACCACCAGCACCACCATTTCAAAAAATTTCACAAAAGTTTAGTTCAATTGATATTTGAGTTAGCCTCAAAATGAATTTTTAAATTGGTGCCTTAAAGTCAATTTTCAATTAGTATCCCATTAGTATGAAAAAAATCATTTGGTTTTTGGTATCCATTTCAAAAAGGAAATCACTTCAAAAACCCTCTTGAAAGCTAAGGGGAGAATTCATTGAGGGGGAGCTTTTATTTAATCAAAGGAAAAGCATTTAAAATAGGGGGAGGAATTTCAAATCTTAAAAATGCTTCTTGCAATCGGATTCCTATACCTTTGACTATTTGCAAAAAGAATTTGAAAGGATTTTCTAAGAAGGTTTGCAAAAACAAACAAGAGGTGCAAATGTGGTCCAAAATGTTAATAAAGAGAAAAGCAATCCATTCATTCTTAGTTATATGTTTAAAGCCTTTTATTGGTTTAACTCCAAGTAACCTATGCACATCTATCTCAATTACAAATTAGTTACATTTCTTCACTTCATATTTGCTTTGGTTTGTGTTGGCATCAATCACCAAAAAGGGGAGATTGAAAGGGAAATAGGGTTAACCATTTATTATAATCAATTTTGGTGGTTGACATACAACACAAACCACATGGACTAACTAGTTTGTCTAGATATTATTTATCTCATGTGCATAAGGTTCAACGCGAACCAAGAAAGAAATTCAGTTAGGGACACAATAAAAAAATGGAGCAAGACTTAAAGTGTGCTAATTTTTGGCGCACTGGACACAGGCCAGGCGCCCTTCGAACAATCCACTCTTGGGAATTCAGAGTCGCGCTCTGCTATAATGCACCGGACTGTCCGGTGTACCACCGGACTGTCCTGTGAGACAGCGGAGCAACGACTCCCTACGCACCAACAGTCGACTGCGCAGAGTCTACAGTGGTGAACAGTGCCGCGCAGAAGTCAGAGCGCAGAAGTTAGAGGTCATGGGACTGTCCGGTGCAGCAAGACGACAAGGCATTCCGACGGCCAACTACTCCAAACCCTCACGGACGCGCTGACGTGGCGCGCACCGGACAGTGAACAGTGGCTGTCCGGTGCACCACCGGACTGTCCGGTGCACCCATCGCCAGTAGCCTTTACCTACGGCTAGGAAGTGGTTGGGGGCTATAAATACCCCCAACCACCTCATTCAAAGTGATTCAAGCCTTCTAAAATATTCATTCATTACAAGAGCAAAGTCCAACACTCCAAGACACAATCAAAGCAATCAATCCACGCAAAGTTCCCAAAATCAACGCTAGTGCTTAAGGGCTTGTGAGCGGATCATTTGTGTTCTTTTGTTGCTCTTGCCACTTGGATTGCCTTCCTTCCTTCCTCATTCTCTTTATAAGTGCTTGTAAAGCTAAGAAGAGACACCAAGTGTGTGGTGGTCCTTGTGGGGTCTTAGTGACCCGTTTGATTAAGGAGAAGGCTCACTCGGTCTAAGTGACCGATTGAGAGAGAGGGAAAGGGTTGAAATAGACCTGGCCTTTGTGGCCTCCTCAACGGGGATTAGGTTCTTGGAACCGAACCTCATTTAAACAAATCACCGTGTGTACTCGCTTTTATTCTCGTTTGATTTGTTTGTCCTCATTCCTCTCGCTAACGTTTCCTTGCTAGTATTGATTTGAGTTTGCCCCCATACGTCATCCGCATTCTTTGAGCAACTCTTAACTAGAGAAACAATCTTTCAAACTCGGATTTCATTCTAACGCTAACCCTTGGCCTTAGTGTGTATTTAAGTTTATAAATTTTAGGTTTCGCCTATTCACCCCCCTCTAGGCGACTTTCAAGTCCACAGACTACTTCTTATGGTTCGAGATAAAAAATTAATAAAACAAATAAATCATTTTTTCAAATTTTTAAATAAAATCATGTTTATGTATATAAAAAAGAAGAAACCAGTTGCCTAGTTTTTACAGCTGGCTTACTTCTTGAAGAGCAGCTAACCATTGGGTTGGAAAGCTCTCTGCCTTATTGGCCCATCACATGGCCTAGCCCATGTATATGCCTCCCACATAGTGGGCTGCGGCCGCATTTTCGAGCTCGGCCCGTCCGTCCTTTGTCCGCTCTCCACAACGTCATGTGGATATCGATGGTGGCCGACGAGTTCGTTTCATCAGGGCGGTGGTGGATCTCGGTCGACGTGTGCCTTACTTCTCTCATTGCATTCACTTCAACAATCAATGCCACGTTGCTCCTCCGACCTCTTGTATTGTGTCCCTCTCACCTGTTTACCTTTTATGTTTACCTTTTATGTCTTCTCGTTGTCATTGGCTCAAGTTTGTACATGTTGTTCCCTTTGTCTCACGATATTTGGTCTGGCTCTAAGGTGATCTTTTTCTCGATACTGTGAATTGGAATCCTTTTATTGGTTAACACTTAACCCTAGCACGACCATGCATTTCTTGATCCAATCACTCGAGGGACCTAGAGATATCTCTCTCAAGAAGAGAGAGACACATTCCATCTTGACTGACCATGCCTCACAACATGCTTTTTTACAAACCCAAAACTACATTTATAACTACCCAAATTACGAAGTAGCATTTGATAGTCCCAAAGTAAGTGAATTCACATCTTGAGAACATGTGACAATCTCAGGTCTATGGATACAGTATACATGTTGCAAAAAGAGAACTATATTACAATATCTCACGTTGGGTCGGTCCAGCCTCATGTCATACATGCGCCCACATTATTAGTATAACATCTCCATGTCCATGACTTGTGAAATATAGTCATCAACTAATACATGTGTTAGTCATCGACTTTTACTAGGGACATCATTTAGAATAACCATACAAGTAAAAGATCTCACAGACAATTCGCATAATTGCTAATCAATACAAGATGCCTTTCATGGATATTTAATTAAGAAATATATATATATATATATATCATGGATACAAATAAATATGCTCATCTCTATGATTATCTCTATGGCATATTTCTAACAGCTACGCCTATAGCCTCCACCACACCTACTTCCATCACTCCTGCTACCTCTACCACTCCACCAGTACCTCCACCCCGTTTACGAGAGAGTGACGAGACAGAGGTTCAACCACTTGCTATGGATCCCAGACTGTTTGATCTCAAGAGGGCCACTGTCGCTAGGGTTCGTCGTTTCAGGCACGTTCCAGTGGAGTCTTGGTTTCCATCTCAGCGAGATCCTGCAACCTCTCCTCTCTTTAGCACTCGGACATAGGAGTCCTTCTACTGACCTTAGCTAACAGCCTAGATAGCCTTGAGGGCTCACCGTCGACTGGACCTGATAGTGTTTTGTTCAGCAGCTAGTTCTGAGGTTGAGGGTCATATCACATATCTACCAGGCTTGTACTCTCTGCTGACTTTTGGTGGTCGTTACATAGAGGAGTGGGTCAGAGTTTTCTATGTTATTGTCTGGATTGACCCAGACCATCGGTGGATGAGGTTTTGCTTCGAGCGAGAGGATGTCACGATTCACACTACTCAGATCAGAGAGATCTTTGGTTTCCCTGAGTCAACGACGAGGCTTCAGTCTCTGCTATGGTACTTTAGACCCTCCTCGTCGCCCTGACGATGGAGTTCTCCTGGCACAGCTCACGCCTCAGCGCTCTTCAGACCACCTTTCACAGACGGCTTGTGATGTTGTCCTACATATTTCACCACCGCAACGAAGTTTCTCTATGAGCTGATGAGACACACCTTGCTACTGCAAAAGGGCTACGGAGAGGCTACCACTCACATTCATCTCTGGCTCTTAGGTGCTCTAGTATGTCACTCAGTGTTCGATGTGGTTGACATTATGATCTGTGAGATAGAGGATACTGGGTTGGACGGTCTCCGTGCTCGCCGTCAGCTGCCCTACGCTCATTATCTCTGCCATATCTTTGCACAGCTGATCTGGCCTCCTTAGTTCCGAGCGTTAGGGTGAGGATGGGGTGAAAGGGAAATGGGTTTAAAATATTTCCTATAATCGATTTTGGTGTTTGATGTCCATCACAAACCACGTGGACTAACTAGTTTACCTAGTTGTCATTTATCTCAGGTGCATAAAGTTCAACATAAACCAACAAAGAAATTAAGTTGGGATTTCAACAAAGTTTGGAGCAAAGACATGCATAGGTGCTGCCAGTGGCGCACCGGACACTGTCCGGTGTGCACCGGACACTGTCCGGTGCCCAGACCGAACACTCCATGAACTGGCCACTCTCGGGTTTTCCTGGGAGGCGCTCCGCTATAATTCACCGGACTGTCCGGTGTGCACCGGACATGTCCGGTGAGCCAACAGAGAAACGATCATCTACGCGCAACGGTCGACTACGATGAACAGTAAAAGTGCATAGTGCAGAAGTCAGAAGTTAGGGCTGCGAAGTCAGAACGCACTGGACTGTCCGGTGCAGCAAGAGGACAAAGGACTTCAATGGTCAACTGCTCCAAACCACAACGGTCTACCGACGTGGCAGACACCGGATAGTAAACAGTACCCTGTCCGATGCACCACCGGACTGTCCGGTGTGCCCGTCGATAGCAACGGCTAGAATACTGGTTGGGGCTATAAATACCCCCAACCACCTCCAATCAAGCCATCCAAGTTTTCTGAACTTCACATTCAAGACAAGAGCAATAGCCTACACTCCAAGACACAATCAAAAGATCAAATCCTCTCCAATCCTCAAAATCAACTCAATTCCTTAGTGACTTGAGAGAGGGTGTTTTGTGTTTCTTTTGTTGCTCTTGTTGCTTGGATTACTTTCTCCTTCATATTCTTATTCTTCTAAGTGCTTTGTAAAGCTAGCAAGAGACACCTAAGTGTGTGATGATCCTTGTGGGGTCTTAGTGACCCAAGTGATTAAGGAGAAGCCTCGACCGGTCTGTGTGACCGGTTGAGAGAGGGAAAGGGTTGGAATAGACCCGGTCTTTGTGGTCTCCTCAATGGGGACTAGGTTCTTTGGAACAGAACCTCGGTAAACAAATCACCATGTTCATTTGTGTTGATCTCCACTTGATTTGTTTTCCTCTCTTTCCTCTCTCTAAAAGTTCCCTTGCTAATATTGATTTGAGTTTGCTCCCAAAGTTATCTGCATTGATTAAGCAACTCATAGCAAGGAAAACTAACTTCCGCACTCCGATTTAATTCTAACGCTAACCCTAGACTTAATGCATGTTCAAAGTCTATAATTTTTAGGTTTCTCCTATTCATCTCCCCCTCTACGCGACTTTCAATAGGTATCAAAGTTCGGTGCTTCATTAGAGCCTAACAACTCGAAGTGATGTCAGGAGAACACACCAAGAGGGAGATGGTTACCGGCGAAAAGCCCGAAGGCTCGGGAAGGAAGAACGATGAACGGACTCCATCAAGGGAGGTCGACGACAAGTACAAGGAGGAATCTGCTTCCACCATCAAGTCACATAGGAAGGGTGACAAGAAGAAAAATAAAATGAAGAAGGTGGTCTACTACGAGACCGACTCTTTATCACCTTCCACATCCGGCGCTGAGTCTACGCTATCCTCACATTCCTAAACACGCTCCTTTACTCTCTGTACCCTAGGCAAACCACAATATTTTGATGGTGAGGATTATTGTATGTGGAGTGATAAAATGAGGCACCATCTAACCTCACTCCACGAGAGCAAATGGGACATTGTTGAGTTTGGAGCGTAGGCACCACAAGTGGGCGACGAGGATTATGACTCTGATGAGGCCACCCAAATAAGGCATTTTAATTCTCAAGTAACTTCTATACTCCTTGCCTCCTTGTGTTGAGAGGAGTATAATAAGGTGCAAGGGTTGAAAAATGCCAAAGAAATTTGGGACGTCCTTAAGACAGCGCATGAAGGGGACGAGGTGACCAAAATCACCAAGCGTGAGACGATCGAGGGAGAGCTCGGTCGATTCGTCCTCAACAAAGGAGAGGAGCCACATGCAATGTACAACCGGCTTAAAACGATGGTCAACCAAGTGCGCAACCTCGGGAGCATGAAGTGGGATGACCATGAAATGGTCAAGGTTATTCTAAGATCTCTCGTTTTTCGTAATTCTACTCAAGTGCAACTAATCCGTGGAGATTCTATATATAAACATATGTCTCCTGAGGAAGTAATTGGTAAGTTTGTGAGCTTTGAACTGATGATCAAAGACTCCAAACACATTGTCAACTTGGAGCAAGGCGCCACCTCCACACCCAAGGTGCAACCTGTTGCATTCAAAGCAATAGAAGAAAAGAAGGAAGAGTCTACACCAAGTAGACTCCCAATTGACTTCTCCAAGCTCGACAACGAGGAGATGGCTCTTATCATTAAGAGCTTTCGACAAATCCTTAAACAAAGGAAGGGGAAGGACTACAAGCCCCGTTCCAAGAGGGTGTGGTATAGGTGTGGTAAGCCCGGTCACTTTATTGCTAAATGTCCATGTACAAGTGACAGTGATAGGGACGACAACAAGAAAGTGAAGAAGAAGATGGAGAAGAAAAGATATTACAAGAAGAAGGGTGGTGAGGCGCACATGGGGCGGGAACGAGACTCCGATGAGAGCTCCACCGACTCCTCTGACGAGGACGCCATCAACATCGCCATCAACAAAGGGCTTTTTGTCCCCAACGTCGGCCACAAATGCCTAATGGCTAAGGAAGGCAAGAAGAAAAAGGTACATTCTAGAGATACCCCCAAATACACCACATCCGATGATGAGGGTAGTTCTAGTGATGATAATGATGATTTAACTTCTCTTTTTGCTAACCTTACCAAGGACCAAAAGAAAAAGTTAAATGAATTGATAGAATCCATTAACGAGAAGGATGATCTCTTGGAATGCCAAGAGAACTTGCTCATTAAGGAAAATAAAAAATTTGTTAAGTTGAATAATGTGAAAACTTGTCTAAAGAGCTTAGCATTTGCAATAATTCAATTTCTTGCCTTAGAACTGAGAATGATAATTTAATTACTAAGATAGAGGAATTGAATGTTAGTAATGTTTCCACATCTACTGTTGAGCATGTCACCATTTACACTAGATGTAGAGATGTTAATGTTGATGTTATGAATGATCACATTACTATGATTAAAGAACAAAATGATCATATAGCTAAGTTAAATGCTAAAATTGCCGAGTATGAGCTAGAAAATGAAAAATTGAAATTTGCTCGAAGAATGCTTTATAATGGGAGACGCCCTGACATTAAGGATGGCGTTGGTTTACAACAAGGCAGCCAAAGCAACACCAAACTTAATGCCCCCAAGAATAGACTATCTAATTTTGTTAAGAGTAAGTCTCCCATGGTTCAGGATAGAGACGGTTACATTTTATATCCTAAAAACTATCATGAGCACAAGATTAGGAGGATTCATGCTAGAAAACCTCATTCTATTTCTCATCATGCTTTTATATATAGTAATGAGGCTTCTAGCTGAAAGGGAAATGGACTTAACCATTTCCTATAATCAATTTTGGCGGTTGACGTCCAACACAAACAACGTGGACTAACTAGTTTGTCTAGATATCATTTATCACAGGTGCATAAGGTTCAACATAAACCAAGAAAGAAATCCAGTTAGGGACACAATAAAAAATGGAGCGAAGGACTTGAGTGTGCTGAAGTTTGGCGCACCGGACATTGTTCAGTGCACCATGCCCGAGCGGAATCAAACCAGCCACTCTCGGGAATTCCAGGGGCACCCTCCACTATAATTCACCAGACTATCTGGTGTGCCACCGGACTGTCCGGTGAGCCAGCGGAGCAACGACTCCCTGCGTGCCAACGGTTGACTGCTCAGATGAACAGTGATGAACAGTGCCACGACAGAAGTCAGAGCGCAAAAGTCAGAGGTCACTGGAATGTCCGGTGCCTCACCGGACTGTCCAGTGCGACACCGGACTATCTGGTGCAGCAAGACGACAAGGCGCTCCAACGGTCAACTGCTCCAAACCCTAACGGATGCGCTGATGTGGCGCGCACCAGATAGTGAACAGTGACTGTCCGGTGCGCCACCGGATTGTCCGGTGCGCCCATCGCCAAGAACGGCTACTAAGTGGTTGGGGGCTATAAATACCCCAACCACCTCATTCAAAGAAATCCAAGCCTTCTGAAATATTCATTCATTGCAAGAGCAAAGTCCAACACTCCAAGACACAATCAAAGCAATCAATCCACTCCAAATTCCCAAAATCAACTTTAGTGCTTAAGATCTTTTGAGAGGATCACTTGTGTTCTTTTGTTGCTCTTGTCACTTAGATTGCCTTCTTTTTTCTCATTCTATTTCTTAAGTGCTTTGTAAAGCTAAGCAAGAGACACCAAGTGTGTGGTGGTCCTTGCGGGGTCTTAGTGACCCGTGTGATTAAGGGAAGGCTCACTCGGTCTAAGTGACCGTTTGAGAGAGAGGGAAAGGGTTGAAATAGACCCGGCTTTTGTGGCCTCCTCAGCGGGGATTGGTTCTTTGGAACCGAACCTCGGTAAAACAAATCACCGTGTCTACTCGCTTTGATTCTCGCTTGATTTATTTGCCCTCTTTCCTCTCTCTAATGTTTCCTTGCTAGTATTGATTTGAGTTTGCTCCCAAACATCATCCGCATTCTTTGAGCAACTCTTAGCAAGAGAAACAATCTTTCGAACTTGAATTTAAGTCTAACACTAACCTCGTCCTTAGTGTGTGTTTAAGTTTATAAATTTCAGGTTTCGCCTATTCACCCCCTCTAGGTGACTTTCACTAGCTCTAGGCATTCAAATCATTTGAAAATGCCTGAAAAGAAAATTGCAAATGCATCAAATGAGCATAACATTTCATTTAAGACTTTTGATGCATCTTATGTGCTAACTAACAAATCAGACAAAGTAGTTGCCAAATATGTTGGGGGCAAACACAAGAGCCCCAAGACTTGTGTTTGGGTACATAATATGCTTGTTTCTAATGTGAAAGGACCCAAGACTGTTTGGGTATCTAAGGACAAGACCTAAATTTGTTTTGTAGGTTTATGCATCCGGTGGGACAAGTTGGATAATTGATAGCGGGTGCACAAACCACATGACAGGGGAGAAAAGGATGTTCTCCTCATGTAAGAAAAATGATGATCCCTAAAGAACGATTACATTCGGGGATGGAAATCAAGGTTTGGTCAAAGGTTTGGGTAAAATTTCTATATCTCCTGACCATTCCATTTCCAATATTTTTCTTCTAGATTCTTTAGATTACAACTTGCTTTCAGTTTCTCAATTATGTAAAATGGGCTACAACTGTCTTTTTTGCTGATGTTGGTGTTACTGTCTTTAGAAGAAGTGATGATTCAATAGCTTTTAAGGGAGTGTTAGATGGTCAGTTATACTTAGTTGATTTTAATGATAACAATGCTGAACTAGACACTTGCTTAATTGCTAAGACTAATATGGGCTAGCTCTGGCATCGCCGACTCGCCCATGTCGGGATGAAGAATCTTCACAAGCTTCTAAAGGGAGAGCACATTTTAGGACTAACAAATGTTCATTTTGAGAAAGACAGGATTTGCAGCGCATGTCAAGCAGGGAAGCAAGTTGGAGCTCATCATCCACACAAGAACATCATGATGACCGACAGGTTGCTTGAACTACTCCACATGGATCTATTTGGCCCGATCGCTTATATAAGCATTGGCGGGAGTAAGTATTGTCTTGTGATTGTAGATGACTATTCTCGCTTCACTTAAGTATTCTTTCTGCAAGAAAAATCTCAAACCCAAGTGACCTTAAAGAGATTCTTAAGACGAGCTCAAAATGAGTTCGGATTGAGAATCAAAAAGATTAGAAGCGATAATAGAATGGGGTTCAAGAACTCTCAAATTGCAGGATTTCTTGAGGAGGAGGGCATCAAGCATGAGTTCTCTTCTCCATACACACCTCAACAAAATGGTGTTGAGGAGAGGAAGAATAGAACTCTATTGGATATGGCAAGGACCAGACTTGATGAGTACAAGACACCAGATCAGTTTTGGGCGGAGGCGATTAACACCGCTTGCTACTCCATCAACTGACTCTACCTTCACTGAATCCTCAAGAAAATATCATATGAACTCCTCACCGGTAAAAAGCCCAATGTTTCTTATTTTAGAGTTTTTGGGAGCAAATGCTTTATTCTTATTAAGAAAGGTAGAAATTCTAAATTTGCTCCTAAAGCAGTAGAAGGCTTTTTACTTGGCTATGACTCAAACCCAAGGGCATATAGAGTCTTCAACAAGTCCACTGGATTAGTTGAAGTTTCTTGTGACTGTGATACCCCAATTTTCTGAAAAGAAGTTAAACTTTTTTCTCTTTTCTTTGATGTTCTGTGGCATTGGGGTTTGGAGTTTCAGGAGGCATTCCTCAGAAAATAATGGATCTTTTGGCATTTTTTCCACAGGGGTCAGGAGCTCAAAGGGGAGAGCGAGTTTGGGCCATTGATCTCGATCCAGTGGATGGGAGCCCCCCTCCTCCAAAACCCTAGCCACCCCCTCTCCTTCTCCCCAATTGGGTTGTAACCGCCCCTCCCTCTCTTGCTCTCCTCCCCAATGGAAGCCGCCCTACCCTCTCCATGTCTCCCTCCTCCCTCTATACCCCCTCCCCCACACAACAAGGATCGAGAAGAGGAGGAGCACGTTGAATTGAAGAGGAAGAAAGGATCAAGGAGATGTTCTTCCCCATCTCTTCTTGAAGATTTTCTTGGGGAAAACCCTAGGTATGGATGAAATCCTTGTTCCTCCCTGTAATTATGTGCTTTTGGAGGTTGTGGATCATAGAGATTAAAGGATTAGAGGTTGGATTAGATGTGGGGTTAAGTTTTGATCTCGAATTTAGTTTTCTGCGGAATGGCAGACTCGACAGTTTCTGTTCAAGCCAGTTTTCCGTGGTCTTAGTGGCCTCAAAAAAATTAAAAGTCTATATATGAGTCGTAGATAATTTATAGATCTTTCCGTGGCCGTAAAGAACAGACATCAGATCAGAAAATTATTGCAGTTTTATTATAGCAGTTTTTCAGTCTCATAATTCTGTGCAGAATCTGTTCTATTAAGATTTAGGCAATTTTATCAACGAAATTCAACCTTGGGTTTGTAAGAAAAGTTGTAGATAATTTCATAAGCTTTCCAGATTGTTAAAAATTGCATTCATATGAATTATGAATTTACAGTTATGTTTGTTTTACTGTGGCTGTTCCTGTTTGCCTGACAAAAATGAGCGGGTCTGTTCACTGGTAGGTTTCGTCAGGCAAATGACCGAATTGGCTCTTCCAACTATAGAGACTTCTGTAGAGGGATAAAAGTTCTTACTGCCAGTAGAATTTCATGATTTTTGGTTGAGTGGTTTGTGAGATATCGAATTTTGAAGTTAACTACGCTGCTATCTGAAACAGATTCAGTCAGTTATCTTGTCAGATGTTTTAGAACTTATAGTTGGCAGAATTTAATTATCTATTAAATACCGAAGTTATAGGGTATTTTGTGTAGATACTCCTAGATTATTTTTTGATATCGCCACTGTTATAATTTTAAAGATACAAAATTAACAAACAGCGCTGCTGCTGTATGGCATGTGGTTCAGGGTGGGAGGCTTACCATCAGGTCTTGGTTTCAAGTGTAGGAGCGATTTGTTGATTGTTGGCAAATGTTTGTGAAATATTTATACTAAGTTTTATGCCCGCTAGTAGGTGGCTACACTCCAGATCATGCCTAGTACATTTCTTCTTCGATGAAGGCAAGTGAATGTAGCAGTGGTTGCTTCCGTTCTGACCTGTTATTTGTATTGCTTACACTCTAATATTCAGAAGTATTGGATTCTTTCATAATTGGACTCTATGGTGATGCTTTACTTGCTTGCATTATACTGATGCTCAATCATATATTGATGATGATTATGATTTGAGTATGACTCATTAGATTAATTCACACCCCTGAAGGTAAATGAAGTATTATTTGAGGTTGGTATTGTATCTGAAGGTAAATGAAGTATTATTTGAGGTTGGTATTGTATCTAAAGGTAAATGAAGTATTATTTGAGGTTGTATTGTATGTGAAGGAAGTGAAGTATATTGATAAATGCAGCATGCCATATACATTGCATGATTCACTTGCATCTGAAGTTGGGTCATGACCTATGGTCCGACCGTACCGGTGCAACTTAGCATCGTACGTTGCCCGAGGAGGGGTACGATACGGCTTCATACCCTTAGAGGTATGAAGGCAGAGGACATATGCATTCATTGAAGTGATATTTGCAGATGATGTGGTTTTATACCTTCAGAGGTATGAAGACAAAGTACCTACACTTTGCATTCCTATGCATACATTGAAGTGATATTTGCAGGTTTTGTTGACGCAGAGAAGTGTTATAGAACCTATGGTGGTTGTTCGAGGAAATGAGATGGTATTGGTTATATTGGGACTACTGAGTTCTATATCTACAAGTATTTCTGGTCTTAATTGTGATTCTTTTAAAATGTTGATTAATTCAATTTGTGGTTTAAATATCTCGTCAAAACAATTCGCTTGCTAATATGTTCCATCTCACTCTTGCATTACTCAATGCAGGTGCTTGTTGCTCATACAGGGAAGTGGGAAGTCGCAGCACATCCACCTTCACTCATAATAACGCTGCTTAGGCGCAGTTATGATTTAATTAGAAGCTTCTTGCCAAAGGATGTTTGTTTCTGACTAGTTGTGCGCACTAGTTAATTTAGTTCATGTCGTTATGGTTGTCTTCCCATTGCTAGCAGATTATTAATGTCGATTATGTTTTCTTGTCATGATATCTATTTATAATTTGTTGCTTCCTTGTTTATGCAATTTTCAAAGGAGATGCTGTCGAAATTTTATATACAAACGTTAGAGGTGTAGTTTAGTAGCATTCTGGGGTGTTTGTGGATCCCGGGGTGTTATAGTTGGTATCAAAGCATAGGCTTTAGATTCTTTGCAATTTGAAGATAAATTTGACACACTTGCACATATAGGAAGGGTATGAGTTCAAATATCTTTGATATATGTTAATGTCTTTGAAGTGCAGATGAAATAATTTCACCCTCCCTAATCCTTTATGGTGATGTGGTAAGTTGTTTATGACTTAATGCCTGATATAATTCATTTCTAAATTTTGATATTGTTTTATTAATGCGATTGATATCGCTGGTATTTTGTGAGATTGAAGTTGCTATTATGGTGGTGATATACAGGTATGCCTATGTTGTTTTCAACATGTTTTTCATGGTTGAGTTCTATTACAATAATATTGTTATATATGCTTTTTGAGAATGTTTCTAAGAGGAGTGAGAATTGCGTGTTTTGGGTTACAAGGTAACCATTAATTTGAATTTAAGTTGTTTGGCGGTTAGTGGATAGCTCCAACTATCTTTGCAAAGAATGATTGTTTATGTCGAGAAACCAGTTCTGAAAGAAATGAATATTGGTACTTTTATATGGATTTTGGGGGAAGTCTTTACATAGCCAAAATGGCTTACATGTCTCTCTTCTATCGTGTGTTTTAGTAGCCACAAAGCCTAGATGTGGTTTAAAGTGGTTGCATGTTAGTCATGCTAATTGTAGAATAAAATCTTTGATTTTCTTGATCCATTGATTATGTATTAATACATTAAGGATCTGATGGTTCTCTCCTCGATGCATGTTTGTGGAGCCATTGTTGGACCACTTATCTATTGGTTTGAATGAAGTCATTGCCTAGCCTAGAGTTGGTTGTGTGTGGTTAGTCACCTATTCCTAAATGATGTGGTTTTTACATCAGCTTGAGATGTTCGCCAAATGTGTGAAGGATTACGGGGTTAGTATTGACCCTTTAGGTCTGGTACTTGAGTGCATCATATGATAGAATGAAATTTAAGTTTCTGAACTACAGTAGATGAAGACTTATATTATGTGTAGGTTAACCTTACTAGTTGGATATTTTTCTTAGTTGAGATGTTGAATGGAGTATAGTGACATGGGTTAAGCAAGTATTGTGTTGTTGTTGGGCTGTCAGTGCTCTATGTATAGTTTTTGGCATTTCCTCGATGAACTGTGCCGCGCAAGATGTTATTGGCTTCTTGTCAGCTTTATTGCTCCATTAGTTCTATAGATTTTCTCCCTTTTGGTGGGGTGCAAAGTATGTTAGATTACATGATTATCTTTTCATTATGGCAAGAACAAGGTTTAGGAAGATTAGGAGTTTTGTTTCAATAGAACTACTTGTTTCGTGGTGTTGTGAGGTGAGGTGTTTGATCTTCTTATACATTCATCTGGTGTGGATGTTTCACCATTGAATTAAAATGAATTGTTAAAGTTGGTAAAGGTTGTGCTTAGTGCGTATTACCCCTTCATAAAAGAGTGTCGTTTTAAGACATTGTTGCTGATGTATGGCTGCATCCAAATTCGATGTTGTGAAATCGTAGTGTTGATTGCATCTATGACTTGGTTTGAGCTTCATTACATGTTGGATCATGCTTGATGGGTGCTATAGTTTCCTTAGACAATTAGTCGATGTAGAAGTTCTTGTGTTAATTAAGACCAATAATGGACCCATGTTTTGCATGGTGCTGCTATATGGGGTACCTTGGATGTTTTGTTGGAGTGGTCGAATTCGAGGACGAATTCTTTTTAAGGTGGTAGAGTGTGATACCCCAATTTTCTGAAAGAAGTTAAACTTTTTTCTCTTTTCTTTGATGTTCTGTGGCATTAGGGTTTGAAGTTTTAGGAGGCATTCCTCAGAAAACAGTGGATCTTTTGGCATTTTTGTCGCTAGGGTCAGGAGCTCAAAGGGGAGAGTGAGTTTGGGCCATTGATCTCGATCCGGTGGATGGGAGCCCCCCTCTTCTCCAAAACCCTAGCCACCCCCTCTCCTTCTCCCCAATTGGGTTGCAGCCGCCCCCCTCTCTCTCTTGCTCTCCTCCCCAATGGCAGCCGCCCCCTACCCTCTCCATGTCTCCCTCCTCCCTCTAGACCCCCCACGTAGCAAGGATCGAGAAGAGGAGGAGCACGTGGAATTGAAGAGGAAGAGAGGATCAAGGAGATGTTCTTCCCCATCTCTTCTTGAAGATTTTCTTCGGGAAAACCCTAGGTATGGATGAAATCCTTGTTCCTCCCTGTAATTATGTGCTTTTGGAGGTTGTGGATCATGGAGATTAAAGGATTAGAGGTTGGATTAGATGTGGGGTTAAGTTTTGATCTCGAATTTAGTTTTCTGTGGAATGGCAGATTCGACAGTTTCTGTTCATGCCAGTTTTCCGTGGTCTTAGTGGCCTCAAAAAATGAAAAGTCTATATATGAGTCGTATATAATTTGTAGATATTTTTGTGTCCACAAAGAACACCTCAATCGGACATCAGATCAGAAAGTTATTGCAGTTTTATTATAGCAGTTTTTCAGTCTCATAATTCTGTGCAGAATCTGTTCTATTAAGATTTAGGCAATTTTATCAATGGAATTCAACCTTGGGTTTGTAAAAAAAGTTGTAGATAATTTCATAATCTTTCCAGATTGTTAAAAAGTGCATTCATATGAATTATGAAACTCCAGTTATGTTTGTTTTACTGTGGCTGTTCCTGTTTGCCTGACAAAAATGAGCGGGTCTGTTCACTGGTGGGTTTCGTCAGGTAAATGGCCGAATTGGCTCTTCCAACTATGGAGACTTCTGTAGAGGGATAAAAGTTCTTACTTCCAGTAGAATTTCATGATTTTTGGTTGAGTAGTTTGTGAGATATCGAATTTTGAAGTTAACTACGCTATTGTCTGAAACAGATTCAGTCAGTTATCTTGTCAGATGTTTTAGAACTTATAGATGGCAGAATTTAATTATCTATTGAATACCGAAGTTATAGGTATTTTGTGTAGATACTCCTAGATTATTTTTTTGATATCACCACTGTTATAATTTTAAAGATACAAAATTAACAAACAGCGCTGCTGCTGTATGGCATGTGGTTCAGGGTGGGAGGCTTACCACCAGGTCTTGGTTTCAAGTGTAGGAGCGATTTGTTGATTGTTGGCAAATGTTTGTAAAATATTTGTACTAAGTTTTATGCCCACTAGCAGGTGGCTACACTCCAGATCATGCCTAGTACATTTCTTCTTGTTCGATGAAGGCAAGTGAATGTAGCGGTGGTTGCTTCCGTTCTGACCTGTTATTTCTATTGCTTACACTCTAATATTCAGAAGTATTGGATTCTTTCATAATTAGACTCTATGGTGATGCTTTACTTGCTTGCATTATACTGATGCTCAATCATATATTGATGATGATTATGATTCGAGTATGACTCATGAGATTAATTCACACCCCTGAAGGTAAATGAAGTATTATTTGAGGTTGGTATTGTATCTGAAGGTAAATGAAGTATTATTTGAGGTTGGTATTGTATCTGAAGGTAAATGAAGTATTATTTGAGGTTGTATTGTATGTTAAGGAAGTGAAGTATATTGATAAATGCAGCATGCCATATACATTGCATGATTCACTTGCATCTGAAGTTGGGTCGTGACCTATGGTCCGACCGTACCGGTGCAACTTAGCATCGTACGTTGCCCGAGGAGGGGTATGATGTGGCTTCATACCCTTAGAGGTATGAAGGCAGAGGACATATGCATTGCATTCATATGCATTCATTGAAGTGATATTTGCAGATGATGTGGTTTTATACCTTCAGAGGTATGAAGATAGAGTACTGTTGGGGGCCAACTTCGTCACCGAAGGTCCTGCAAGAAGAAACACCTTCAGAAGATCAATACAGAAGCAGCGTTGATCTATCATCTAAGGAGCTTCGGCATAGTAACACGCTTTGAGACGAAGGTGTAGCACCAACTTAAAGATGAAAGGACAGATTGACCCATGATAATTTATGTCATAAATGTAGTCCATATACAGGGTATAATTATAATTTCACACAGGTTGTGCCCTGTGTCTATAAATAGATGAACAGTACTCCCGTACTGTTCACGCTGATTTGTACTCACTTGTGCATCATGCTTGAACCTTTGCTTTCTGCCAAGCCGAAGGTATTAATGTAATTCAATATCGTTTTTATCTATCCATGACAATAAAAATATATTAATAACATCATATGATTATTCATGATTATTCGTGATTATTCATGTTGTCTTTTATATTTCATATGCTTCTTCTTACATTGATATACACTGTAATGACGAAGGTATGTCCTCCATCGCTTTCGTCTGAAAATCATTATATCCCATGGGAAATAATGCTTCGGAGGACAAAAGGCATTAATTTTTAACATTTTATGTTGCCTTGTTCTTGATTCATAACACTTGAGAACAAGTCCCCAACAAGTACCTACACTTTGCCTTCCTATGCATACATTGAAGTGATATTTGCAGGTTTTGTTGTTGCAGAGAAGTGTTATAGAACCTATGGTGGTTGTTTGAGGAAATGAGATGGTATTGGTTATATTGGGACTACTGAGTTCTATATCTACAAGTATTTCTGATCTTAATTGTGATCCTTTTAAAATGTTGATTAATTCAATTTGTGGTTTGAATATCTCGTCAAAACAATTCGCTTGCTGAGATGTTTCATCTCACTCTTGCATTACTCAATGCAGGTGCTTGTTGCTCATCCAAGGAAGTGGGAAGTAGCAGCACATCCACCTTCACTCTCATAATAACACTGCTTAGGCGCAGTCATGATTTAATTAGAAGCTTCTTGCCAAAGGATGTTTGTTTCTAACTAGTTGTGCGCACTAGTTAATTTAGTTCATGCCGTTATGGTTGTCTTCCCATTGCTAGCAGATTATTAATGTCGATTATGTTTTCTTATCATGATATCTATTTATACTTTGTTGTTTCCCCGTTTATGCAATTTTCAAAGGAGATGCTATCGAAATTTTATATACAAATGTTAGAGGTGTAGTTTAGTAGCATTCTGGGGTGTTTGTGGATCCCGGGGTGTTACAGTGACATTGTGTTTGATGATACTAATGGCTCCCAAGTGGAGCAAGTTGATCTTGATGAACTAGATGATGAAGAGGCTCCGTGCGTCGCACTAAGGAACATGTCCATTGGGGATATGTGTCCAAAAGAATCTGAAGAGCTTCCACAAGCACAAGATCAACCATCATCTTCCACTCAAGCATCTCCACCAACCCAAGATGAGGAAATGGCTCAAGAAGAAGAGGACGAAGATCAAGACAATGAGCCACCTCAAGAGGAGGACATTGATCAAGGGGGAGATGGAGATGATCAAGATAAGGAAGATGATCAAGAAATTCAGGATCAAAGACCACCGCACCCAAGAGTCCACCAAGCAATTCAAAGAGTTCACCCTGTCAATCTCGAGTTGCTCATTTTTGTGAACATTACACTTTTGTGTCTTCTATTGAGCCATATAGGATAGAGGATGCACTAAGAGATCTGGACTGGGTAGTGGCAATGCAAGAGGAGCTCAACAATTTCATGAGGAATGAGGTATGACATTTAGTTCCACGTCCCAACCAAAATGTTGTAGGTACCAAGTGGGTATTCCACACCAAACAAGATGAGCATGGTGTGGTGACTAGGAACAAAGCCCGACTTGTTGCCAAAGGATATTACAAGTCGAAGGTTTGGATTTCGATGAAACCTATGCACCCGTAGCTAGGCTTGAGTCAATTCGCATATTACTTGTCTATGCTACTTACCATGGCTTTAAGTTATATCAAATGGACGTGAAGAGTGCTTTCCTCAATGGCCCTATCAAGGAAGAGGTATATGTTGAGCAACCTCTTGGCTTTGATGATAGTGAGTATCCTAACCATGTTTATAAGCTCTCAAAGGCGCTTTATGGGCTCAAGCAAGTCCCAAGAGCATGGTATGAAAGCCTGAGAGACTTTCTTATCACTAATGGCTTCAAAGTTGGAAAAGCTGATCCTACTCTCTTCACTAAAACAATTGCTAAAGAGTTGTTTATATGCCAAATTTATGTTGATGATATTATATTTGGGTCTACTAACAAGTCATCTTGTGAAGAGTTTAGTAGGATTATAATACAGAAATTTGAGATGTCTATGATGGGGGAGTTGAAGTATTTCCTTGGATTTCAAATCAAACAACTCCAAGAGGGCACCTTCATCAGCCAAACTAAGTACATTCAAGACGTACTCAAGAAGTTTGGAATGAAGAATGCCAAACCCATCAAGACACCCATGGGAACTAATGGGCATCTTGACCTCGACACGGGAGGTAAATCCGTAGATCAAAAGGTATACCGGTCGATGATAGGTCCTTTACTCTATTTATGTGCTTCTCGACGGACATTATGCTTTCAGTATGCATGTGTGCAAGGTTCCAGGCAAATCCTAAGGAAGTTCACCTTAGGACCGTGAAGAGAATCATGAGATATTTAGTCTACACTCCTAAGTTCGGGCTTTAGTACCCCAAGGGATCTACCTTCGATTTAATTGGGTATTCTGATGCCGATTATGCCAGATGTAAAATTGACAGGAAGAGCACATCAGGGACTTATCAATTTTCTAGGGAGATCCCTGGTGTCTTGGGCTTCAAAGAAACAAAACTCAGTAGCTCTATCCATCGCTGAAGCCGAGTATATTGTTGCAGGACATTGTTGTGCACAATTACTCTGGATGAGGTAAACCCTTAGGGACTGGCAACAAGTTGAGCAAAGTCCCTCTCCTATGTGATAATGAGGGTGCAATCCGCATGGCGGATAATCCTGTTAAACACAGCCGCACTAAGCACATAGACATCTGGTATCACTTTCTGAGAGATCACCAACAAAAGGGGGATATCGAAATTGCTTATCTTAGCACCCACAACCAATTAGCCGATATCTTTATCAAGCCACTAGATGAAAAGACTTTTAGCAAACTTAGGAATAAGCTCAATATTCTTGATTCTCGGAACTTTGATTGAAATCTTGCACACATAGCTCATTTACATACCCTTGATCATGTCTATTTCATTTGGTACAAATGCATATTTCCTATTATTCTTCTGCCAAGGCAAAGACTAATCTGCTTCCATGAGTATTTCTGTGATTAGTCTTAGATTGAAAAGGAAAAGGAGTATTCGGCAAAGGCAAGGCTTCCACTCCAACTCTGTCGGTATCATTTATCATTTTCCTTACTCATAAACTCTCAATTGGTATAAACCTTCACTCACATTTTCTTTACCAAAGGAGAAGAAAATAGGCCCCAAAGGAGGAGAACTTAAAAAGGCCTCTCAAGGTTCTTTGTTTTTGGCGGTTAATGTCAAAGGGGGAGAATTTATATTCCCAAAGCAAAAGGACCGCACCACCATTTTCAAATTTAAACTCTTTCACAAAGGAATAATTTATTTCAACTGGTATCTGTTTCACAAAGGGGAAGAAATCGTTTCAATTGCAAAAACCTTCTTGATAACTAAGGGGATGTCACACCCAGTTTTAGGGGCAAAACTAAATGCATAGCATATGTGTGCTAGGATCTATTTCCACACATACATTGACGTCACAAGTGTAATATATCAAAAGAACAATGCATAAAAGCGTAAATAAAGATTATATTAACATATTACGCTTCGAACAGACATAATGTCTTAACCTTTATTTATCAAAGTACAACAAAACATGGACATCCTTCCACAGGAAGATGACCGGGGGTATCACTAGACTAGCATCCATGGAAGTCACCACAAAAATCTTCATCTGCAAACTTCTGATCAAAAATTAAGCAAGGGTGAGCTCACTTATGGTCGGGGCTCAGCAAGTGGGGTGAAAATGCAAGGTAACAAGGTAAGGCTAAAGTTTAATGCGGTTAGCATTTTAGTTGGTCAACATTTTGTTATCAACACCTGGTTACTAGGTATAAGTATATAACAAACCCAATTAAGCATAATTTATAAGCATCATAAGTTCAAACCACTTGAGCAAATACCATCAACATGAAGCTCAACCTCTTGAGCGAACCACTTAAGCATACCGCTTAAACAAAACCAATCACGATTTATTTCCATCTTCAAGTTCAATTATCATGTGAGGGTCTAGGCTGCTCTTAACCATGAGCACGGCTGATATATCAGTTTTACACTCTGCAGAGGTGGTATAACTTTACTCATAAGTCGTGTATCCCCTCTAGCCTAGGTCGGCCGAACCCGTAAACACTTACGAGGTTTATGGCTAGGGATCCACTATGAGGCTTTCACAGAATACACTTAATACAAAGCAACCTGCTAAGGTTTCTAAGTCGGTGTGGAGGCCCTCTGGGTGAGGTACCTTTGCCAAGAATACGTCCCTATGTTAACGTGAGCTGCCACCACTGCCGCTCCCCCTCTTGCACATATTTCAGGTAAGGTTGCTAGGTACTAAGCGCATTAAGCTAATTACCAAAGCCAGAGCCATGATAGCACTCGTGGTTGCACTTTATCCTAGGTGGTCACTCCATGTTCCAATTGTCACAATATGATCTTGCTTAATCATCAGATTAACAACAATAATGTAAACTTACCATTTGGAACATTAATATCATCAGTAGAATTACCAGCATAAAGTTAAAGTTGTAGCAATAGCATAGCTACTTGATTAGATCATAACCCAGGTTAAACAAGGGATAATGCTAGAAAGGTTGGGGTATCTAAATAGGTAACCCATCAAATTATGCATTGAATAAATATAAACTTAGTTACCATGTGTTGATTAGGATCAAACAGAATATGCAGGGGGAGAAGTCCACTTGCCTTGCTTATAGAAAACTTGAGATTCTTCCACGGAATAGATCTTGATTCTCAACTACTAGATCAAGCACTATATCACACAAACAAACAAGAAGAAATAAACACCACTCAATAACATAAAACATTAAACATAGACCAAGCTAACAGAAAAACATAACAAAAGAGCATTTACTTTTCAAAAACATCACAAACAATGGTTATAATAAAAGGTATTCCTTTTTGAAAAGGTCTGATCTATACTTTATAAAACAAGACCTACGCTTGAATATATATTAATTATAAATATGCAAATATTAGGTTTACTATTTTAATCTTTTATAAAAGTCATATGTGGTATGTCTAAGATTAAGGGTTCATAAGGTTATAAACACTTTATAACATTATTAAACCTTTTTAACCGTTTAGAAAAGATATATGCTATATGTCTATGGTTAATGAGTTATGAAACATATTAAAAATTGATTTATGAAACATTACAAAACATATTGTAAAACATTTATTGATGAAAAGATATTATATAAGCCTAATCGAGTTTTATGTGGAAGGGTGATTAAACAGATAATTATATTTATTTTCATTAAAAAAAATACATGGCCTAGATAGGTTTTTATGCAACAGATAATTAAACAATTAATTATATTCACTTTTGCTTAAGAAAACACACTCTATTTTTATTAATAAAGTCATATACAAAACAACATATAAATTAACATTTTAATTATATAAAGAACATGAGCACTAATTCCTTTATTTTATCCTTTAGAAAAAAACTAAGTAGTATATATAAATACTATGGATTGAATTCGATGAACGGATTAATCATGCCTATATTACTAGTTATGGACAAATTGAAATATAAATCTAACTAATAAATTATGAGAGAATATAATTAATCTATTGATTATATTTAGTTTCAATTTAGCAACATATGATCTAAATCATTTGAAAGGAAATTGTGTAAACTATCATTTCTATAAAACTCTAGGCAATGTACTTATATATATCGAACTTGAATATGAAACTATTTTATGAACAAAGATATCTAACTAAATAAATGACTATATTATATTTTTGCTAATAAAAACATACGTGCTACCTTTTAAATTTCTTGTTAACAAAAACATAACTATAATTTAAATTACAAAAATACGAAAACCTGTGTGAATATCAATTGAAATTGTTAATCACATAATTATGAAATTAATCGAACTATTTCTAAATTGGTTAGATTCCAAATAATCAAAATTACGTAATTAAATCCAGCATAGGGCTAGCTTCTATTTATCTATAACCAGGTAGGGGTAGCTGATACATTTATATTTTTATATACATATGTCATTATAAATAATTATCTCTTGTTTTCTTTGTTATAAAACATAGGGCTATAATTCTTTTTAATTTCTTAATTTAAAAACTACATATTACAACAAACATAATACAAATTAATTTATAAAAATAAGTAAATCGCTTCAACTATCAATTTAAACTGATCAGCACATTAATATATAGTTATGTCAATACTATTTAATTTATTTGGATACTGAATACACATTAATCGATTATAGCAAACATAATTCAAATTTATTTGTGAAAACATGTAAATTATTTGAAACACCGATTTCAAATATTTAACATAAATTTACAAAGTTAACAAATTAATATTTAATTTATTTGAGTCTCATGTGTATTTTAAAATAGGGAAACTGTCGTAGTGGTCAGCTCAAAATTAAACATAGAAGATCGGGGGTAGCGTGTAAAAATTGGATATTTTTTCTACCTTCGGATGGCACACGAAGAGAGCAGAGCACTGGACCGACGGGGACGCGACGACGCTTTGATGACGGTGCTTGACATGGCGTGACGATAGCGCAGCCGCTGGTGCGATGACGCGGCCACGAGTAGCGAGGTGACGACATCACGGGAGAGGGATGCTGATGCGAACTCCGACGAGGATTGACGTCGTTCGGCATAGGGGGAAAATCAGGTACTCGGCGAAGCGGACAGCATCACGATGGTGGAGGAGGGTCTCTGGCGACGAGTCGATGACAAGCAATCGACATCGATGGTGACGCAAAGTAGCAGATGTCGGCGTGACGGCGCCGAGCGAAGGCAAGCCCGGGGCAGGGGAAACTCCAATGGGGAGGGAGTTCATTGGTGATAGGGAACGACAGGCGATGGCAAATCATGGAGCTCCAACAAGATGGCGATGTTTGGTGTGGAGCACCTGTGACGATGGGGTTGGGTCGTGGCACTAGCGAGTTTCTCTAGCTAGCAGCAGGCACAGCGAGATAAGAGTAGAGCACGCAAAACGTGGTGTCGGCTTTGGGACATCGGTGATGTGCCGGGTGGTGAGACAGGTGGAGGCGTGGAGCTCCAGCAGAAGATGCGGCAGTAGCAGCATGCGGCAATGGCACTCAACATTTCATATCAGCAGCAAGTAGTGCGCGATGACGAGCGGCGGTAGAGCTCTGTCCTCAATGTGGTGCGATGGCAAGTGAACACGAGAGAAAGCGAGCAGTAGGCAAAGAGCAGAGGATCGTGTGCGAGGGAGAAGCAGGGATGGCGAGCGCGTTTTATAGGCGAGGGAGAGGGATTCGTGGGTGACGAATTGATGTGTCCATTGAAGATGTGTAATAACTGAGAAATTGAAACGTCATTAACGCGGTGAGCTCAGGAAACTGACGATTGTGGAAGGGAAGGGAAGTCGTCGGTGCAGCGCTTTGCGAAGGGGAACAGGCGTGGCACGGCTCGGCAAGCTTCAAGGAGACAGGGAAGACGAACAGCGGCGGCGGCACCTGTTGGTTCATCGAACGGGAGAAGATGCGATGGGAAAGGAGATGAACAGTTCTAGAGGGCCTACCTGTCATTCGCACAAAAGGAGTATAATGGAGAGGGCCAGTCGATGGGGCAGGTGGGGCCTGCACGGACGCATGTTTTAGCCCGGGCATGTGCTAGCTTCTAGCCATCGGGCTCATCTATACTACTCCTTAAGGGAGTAGTGTAGGCGTCCACACGGATACAGTGGTGCACGGTTCTGCCACTTCCAGATCTCGCGCTCGCCCAAACCACCACCCAGCACCAGCCGCCATCCCCGCCCGCCATCTCCGCGCCGTCTCTAAATGGAAGGAGATTGAGGAATCCGCCTCCGCTGCGCCCTGGCACCCTCTGCGACCGGGCAGTTTCTATTCGCCGTCGCGCTGCTCCTGCACATCCCCTCCCCCAAATTCGAGCTGAAGGACCGAAGAGTAGATCTGTGCCGGACGACCAGAGGATGGCCATCAACTGGGAGCTGCAGGGTTGCTGCCACCTGAAAGGGAAATGTGCCCTTGGGCCATTTCTAAGTATTTTGGTGATTGAGTGCCAACACAAGTGCTTTTGTGTTAATCTATGCAAAGTGGTGGACAAAGTGCAAATCAAGTCAAAAGGTATGTTTCTAGACTTAGTACATTGTTTTATGGACTAATGTATTGTGTCTAAGTGCTGGAAACAGGAAAAATCAAGTTAGAGAAGAGATGACTTTGTTCAGCCAAAGTCTGCTCGGTCTGGGTGCACCGGACAGTGTCCGGTGGTGCACCGGACAGTGTCCGGTGCGCCAGGCTGGCTCTGGTGAACATGCTGCTCTCGGGACTTCGACGGCGGTGTATGGCTATAAATCACCGGACTGTCCGGTGGTGCACCGGACTGTCCGGTGAGCCGTTCACAGGCGAACTCGTCGCTCTCGGGAGATGATTAACGGCGTACGACTAAAATTCACCGGACTGTCCGGTGGTGCACCGGACTGTCCGGTGAGCCAACGGTTAGCCGGGGCAACGGTCGGCTGAGGATTCCGCGCGTGATGCGTGGCTGAGCCAACGGTCACACTGGGGCACCGGACTGTCCGGTGTGCACCGGACAGTGTCCGGTGCGCCAACGGCTCTCAATCTGCAACAGTCGACTGCGCCATAGAAGGAAAGAAATCCACACCGGACAGTGTCCGGTGGTGCACCGGACTGTCCGGTGCGCCAGTCGACAGAAGGCAAGATTTGCCTTCCAGGAATGTTCTCAACGGCTCCTAGCTGCCTTGGGGCTATAAAAGGGACCCCTAGGCGCATGAAGGAGCACATCAAGCATACTCAAAGCATTCCTAAGCACCAAGACTTCGATTCCACGCATTTGTTTCTTCGTGATAGCATCTAGAGCTCTTGTTGAGTTGTGACCTCGTCGGGTTGTGTTGCAAGCTCTTGTTGCGACTTTTGTGCGTGTTGACATTCTGATTTTGTGTCTTGTGTGCGTTGCTCATCCCTCCCTTACTCCGTGCTTCTTTGTGAACTTCAAGTGTAAGGGCGAGAGGCTCCAAGTTGTGGAGATTCCTCGCAAACGGGATATAGTAAAGCAAGCAAAACACCGTGGTATTCAAGTGGGTCTTTGGACCGCTTGAGAGGGGTTGATTGCAACCCTCGTCCGTTGGGACGCCACAACGTGGAGTAGGCAAGCTTTGGTCTTGGCCGAACCACGGGATAACCACCGTGCCATCTCTGTGATTCATATCTTTGTGGTTATTGTGTTTTGTTGAGACTCCTCTCTAGCCACTTGGCGATTATTGTGCTAACACTTAACCAAGTTTTTGTGGCTTAAGTTTCAAGTTTTACAGGATCACCTATTCACCCCCCTCTTGGTGCTCTCAATTGGTATCAGAGCCGTTCTCTTCACAAAGGGACTAATCGCCCGAAGAGATGGATCCTAAGGGGAAGGGAATCGTGATCAACGATAAGGAGAAGGAGTCCTTCGTCAACGAGCCGAAGGATGACAAGCCTACCGACTCGGGCTCGGGCCACAAACGCAAAGATGGGAAGAAGAAGAAGACGAGACGCATCAAGGAGATCGTCTACTACGACGACAGCGATGAGTCCACTTCTTCCCAAGAGGACGACTACGACTACGAGAAACGAAGGACGGTTAATTCGAACTTTTCTTTTGATTACTCTCGTATTCTGTAGAGTTCAAATGCACATTTGCTTTCCATCCCTCTTGGCAAACCTCCACACTTTGATGGGGAGGACTACGGATTTTGGAGTCACAAAATGCGTAGTCACTTGTTCTCTCTCCATCCAAGCATATGGGAGATTGTTGAGAATGGAATGAAATTTGATAGCTCGGATAGTCCTATATTTATTAATGAATAGATTCATAAAAATGCATAAGCTACTACTGTGTTGTTAGCCTCTTTGTGTAGGGACGGGTACCATAAGGTGAGCGACTTGGACATTGCCAAGCAGATCTGGGACACCCTCAAGATCTCTCATGAGGGGAACGACGTCACCTTACTCACCAAGATGGAGTTGGTGGAGGGCGAGCTTGGAAGATTCGCGATGATAAGGGGCGAGGAGCCAACCCAAACATACAACCGGCTCAAGGCCCTTATCAACAAAATAAGGAGCTACGGAAGCACGCGATGGACGGACCACGACGTCGTCCGCCTAATGCTAAGGTCCTTTACTGTACTTGATCCACATTTGGTGAACAATATTCGTGAAAATCCTAGGTACACCAAGATGTCGCCCGAAGAAGTCCTTGGAAAGTTCGTAAGCGGGCGAATGATGATCAAGGAGGCGAGGTACGTGGACAACGCGTTGAACGGTCCAATCCATGAGCCTCAACCCATTGCTCTCAAGGCAACGAGGAGCAAGGAGGCGCTACCTAGCAAGGTGGCGCAAGTTGAGGTGGCCGGGCTCAATGATGAAGAGATGGCCCTCATCATCAAGCGCTTCAAGACGGCACTAAAGGGTCGCAAGGGACAGCCAAGCAAGACCAAGACAAAGGGGAAGCGCTCATGCTTCAAATGTGGTAAGATTGGTCATTTTATTGCTAACTATCCCGATAATGAAAGTGACCAGGAACAAGGGAGCAAGAGGGAGAAGAAGAAGGCATACAAGAAGGCTAAGGGCGAGGCACACCTTGGAAAGGAGTGGGACTCGGATTGTTCGTCATCCGACTCCGACAATGAAGGACTCGCCGCCACCGCCTTCAACAAGTCATCCCTCTTCCCCAACGAGCATCACACATGCCTCATGTCAAAGGAGAAGAAGGTATGTACTCGAAACAATGCCACTTATGATTCTTCTAGTGATGATGAGTCTAGTGATGAAGAAATAGATTACTCTAGTTTGTTCAAGGGATTGGATAGAACTAAAATAGATAAGATTAATGAATTGATTGATGCCTTGAATGAAAAGGATAGACTCTTAGAGAAACAAGAAGACCTTTTATATGAAGAGCATGATAAATTTGTTAGTGCACAAAATTCACTTGCTCTAGAAGTTAAAAGGAATGAAATGCTTTCTTGTGAACTATCTACTTGTCATGAAACCATTTCTACTTTAAAAGGTGTAAATGATGATTTAAATGCTAAACTAGAAGTAGCAAGTAAATCTAACTCTTGTGTAGAACATGTTAGGATTTGCAATAGGTGTAAAGATTTCGACATTGATGCTTGTAGTGAACATCTAGTTTCAATTTCCAAATTGAATGATGAATTGGCTAGTCTTAATGCCCAACTTAAGACTAGCAAAAGTGAATTTGACAAACTAAAATTTGCAAGGGATGCCTACACGATTGGTAGACACCCCTCAATTAAGGATGGTCTTGGCTTCAAGAGGGAAGCCAAGAACTTAACAAGCCATAAAGCTCCCATCTCCGCCAAGGAGAAAGGGAAGGCCCCTATGGCTAGTAGTGTGCAAAAGAACCATGCCTTCATGTATCATGGTAGGAGACATTCTAAGAATGCCTTTAGAAGTTATGATGCTTTTGATATTCATGCTATGACTGCTTCTAGTTCCCATGTTATGCATGATAGAAATGTTGCTAGGAGAAATGTTATTCATAATATGCCTAGGAGAAATGTTGTTAATGTTCCTAGGAAAGTTAATGAACCTTCTACAATATATCATGCTTGCAATGCTTCATTTGTCATTTGTAGAAAGAATAAGAAGGTGATTGCTAGGAAGTTAGGGGCAAGATGCAAGGGAGATAAAACTTGCATTTGGGTCCCTAAGACAATTGTCACTAACCTTGTAGGACCCAACAGGAGTTGGGTACCTAAGACCCAAGCCTAAATTTGCCTTGCAGGTTTATGCATTCGGGGGTACAAGCTGGATTATCGACAGCGGATGCACAAACCACATGACGGGGGAAAAGAGGATGTTCTCTTCCTACGTCAAGAACAAGGATCCCCAAGATTCAATAATATTCGGTGATGGGAACCAAGGCAAGGTAAAAGGGTTAGGTAAAATTGCTATTTCATCCGAGCACTCTATATCTAATGTGTTTTTAGTTGAGTCTCTTGGATATAATTTGTTATCTGTTAGTCAATTATGCAATATGGGATATAATTGTCTATTCACAAATATAGATGTGTCTGTCTTTAGAAGGTGTGATGGTTCACTAGCTTTTAAAGGTGTACTAGACGACAAACTTTATTTGGTTGATTTTGCAAAAGAAGAGGCCGGTCTAGATGCATGCTTAATCGCTAAGACTTGCATAGGCTGGCTGTGGCATCGCCGCTTAGCACATGTGGGGATGAAGAATCTTCACAAACTTCTAAAGGGAGAACACGTGATAGGTCTAACTAACGTAAATTTCGAAAAAGATAGACCTTGTGCAGCTTGTCAAGCAGGGAAACAGGTGGGAGGCTCTCATCACACCAAAAATGTGATGACCACATCAAGACCCTTGGAGATGCTTCATATGGACCTCTTCGGACCCGTCGCCTATCTATGTATAGGAGGAAGTAAGTATGGTCTTGTTATAGTTGATGATTTTCCCGCTTCACTTGGGTATTCTTTTTGCAGGATAAATCTGAAACCCAAGGGACCCTCAAGCGCTTCCTCAGGAGAGCTCAAAATGAGTTTGAGCTCAAAGTGAAGAAGATAAGGAGCGACAATGGGTTCGAGTTCAAGAACCTTCAAGTGGAGGAGTTCCTTGAGGAGGAAGGGATCAAGCACGAGTTCTCCGCTCCCTACACACCACAACAAAATGGTGTGGTAGAGAGGAAGAACAGGACGCTCATCGATATGGCGAGGACTATGCTTGGAGAGTTCAAGACCCCCGAGCGCTTTTGGTCGGAAGCCGTGAACACGGCTTGCCACGCCATCAACCGGGTCTACCTTCACCGCCTCCTCAAAAAGACTTCGTATGAGCTGCTAACTGGTAACAAACCCAATGTGTCTTATTTTCGTGTATTTAGGAGCAAGTGTTATATTCTTGTGAAGAAAGGTAGAACTTCTAAATTTGCTCCCAAAGCTGTAGAAGGGTTTCTATTAGGTTATGACTCAAATACAAAGGCGTATAGGGTCTTCAACAAATCATCGGGTTTGGTTGAAGTCTCTAGCGACGTTGTATTTGATGAGACTAATGGCTCTCCAAGAGAGCAAGTTGTTGATCTTGATGATGTAGATGAAGAAGACGTTCCAACGGCCGCGATACGCACCATGGCGATTGGAGATGTGCGGCCTCAGGAACAATTGGAGCAAGATCAACCATCTTCCTCAACAATGGTGCATTCCCCAACCCAAGATGACGAACAGGTACCTCACGTGGAGGCGCATGATCAAGGGGGAGCACAGGATGTTCAAGTTGGAGAGGAAGAAGCTCCTCAGGCACGTCCAACCCAAGTTCGAGCGACGATTCAAAGGAATCATCCCGTCGACCAAATTTTGGGTGATATTAGCAAGGGAGTAACTACTCGTTCAAGATTAGTTAATTTTTGTGAGCATTACTCCTTTGTCTCTTCTATTGAGCCTTTCAGGGTAGAAGAGGCCTTGCTAGATCCGGACTGGGTATTAGCCATGCAGGAGGAACTCAACAATTTCAAGCGTAATGAAGTTTGGACACTGGTGCCTCGTCCCAAGCAAAGTGTTGTGGGAACCAAGTGGGTGTTCCGCAACAAACAGGACGAGCACGGGGTGGTGACAAGGAACAAGGCTCGACTTGTGGCAAAAGGTTATGCCCAAGTCGCAGGTTTGGACTTTGAGGAGACTTTCGCTCCTGTGGCTAGGCTAGAATCAATTCGTATTTTGCTAGCATATGCCGCTCACCATTCTTTCAGGTTGTACCAAATGGATGTGAAGAGCGCTTTCCTCAACGGGCCGATCAAGGAGGAGGTGTACGTGGAGCAACCCCCTGGCTTCGAGGATGAACGGTACCCCGACCACGTGTGTAAGCTCTCTAAGGCGCTCTATGGACTTAAGCAAGCCCCAAGAGCATGGTATGAATGCCTTAGAGACTTTTTAATTGCTAATGCTTTCAAAGTTGGGAAAGCCGATCCAACTCTTTTCACTAAGACTTGCGATGGCGATCTTTTTGTGTGCCAAATTTATGTCGATGACATAATATTTGGTTCTACTAATCAAAAGTCTTGTGAAGAGTTTAGCAGGGTGATGACACAGAAATTCGAGATGTCGATGATGGGCGAGTTGAACTACTTCCTTGGGTTCCAAGTGAAGCAACTCAAGGACGACACTTTCATCTCCCAAACGAAGTACACGCAAGACTTGCTAAAGCGGTTTGGGATGAAGGATGCCAAGCCTGCAAAGACGCCGATGGGAACTGACGGACACACCGACCTCAACAAAGGAGGTAAGTCCGTTGATCAAAAAGCATACCGGTCCATGATAGGGTCTTTACTTTATTTATGTGCTAGTAGACCGGATATTATGCTTAGCGTATGCATGTGTGCTAGATTTCAATCCAATCCAAGGGAATGTCACTTGGTGGCCGTGAAGCGAATTCTTAGATATTTAGTCGCTACACCTTGCTACACCTAACTTTTACTTGATTGGATATTCAGACTCCGACTATGCTGGATGTAAGGTCGATAGGAAGAGTACATCGGGGACGTGCCAATTCTTAGGAAGGTCCCTGGTGTCATGGAACTCTAAGAAACAAACTTCCGTTGCCCTATCCACCGCTGAGGCCGAGTATGTTGCCGCAGGACAGTGTTGCGCGCAACTACTTTGGATGAGGCAAACCCTCCGGGACTTTGGCTACAATCTGAGCAAAGTCCCACTCCTATGTGACAATGAGAGTGCTATCCGAATAGCGGAAAATCCTGTTGAGCACAGCCGCACAAAGCACATTGACATCCGGCATCACTTTTTGAGAGACCACCAGCAAAAGGGAGATATCGAAGTGTTTTATGTTAGCACCGAGAACCAGCTAGCTGATATCTTTACCAAGCCTTTAGATGAGAAGACCTTTTGCAGGCTGCGTAGTGAGCTAAATGTCTTAGATTCGCGGAACTTGGATTGATTTATAGCATACATGTGTTTATGCCTTTGATCATGTTCCTTATGCATAATGTTGTTTACTTGTGGTGCTCAAGTTGTACAAACACTCCCCGGACCTCACAAGTCCTTTTGCAAGTGATGCACATATTTAGGGGGAGTTGTGCTACAATCTTGACCCTTTGAGACTAACCTTGTGCTTGAGTTTGCTTGATTTAGTCTCAAAGGAGGTTTGAAAGGGAAAAGATGGACTTGGACCATGAAAGACTTCCACTGCACTCCGATGAGAGGGTAACTTATTCCAAGTTCATCTCATGTACTCCTATTGCCTTTGTATTCTTATTTGAAGCTTTTGGTGAGGACAATGGGGTTAAAGGGCCAAGATTGATCCCGTTTTGGTGCTTGATGCCAAAGGGGGAGAAAATAAGGCCAAAGCAATAAATGGATCAGCTACCACTTGAGAATTTTGAAAATAATAGAATAGAGCTTTTGTTTTGTCAAAATACTCTTATTGGCTCTTTTTGTCAAAAGTTGGTCTCTTGTGGGGAGAATGGTTGATTATGGGAAATAGGGGGAGTTTTTGATACTGTGATCAATTTCTATTGGAACACCTCTCTTTATGTATCTACAAGTGAATTTGACTTAGAGATAGGAAATTGAGTTTGATTTGCAAAAACAACCCAAAGTGGTGGCAAAGAGTGATCCATATATGCCAAATTTGAATCAAAACAATATTGAGTTTTCATTTGCGTTGATATTGCACTTGTTCTAGTTGCTTTATGTTGTGTTGGCATAAATCACCAAAAAGGGGGAGATTGAAAGGGCAATGTGCCCTTGGGCCATTTCTAAGTATTTTGGTGATTGAGTGCCAACACAAGTGCTGTTGTGTTAATCTATGCAAAGTGGTGGACAAAGTGCAAATCAAGTCAAAAGGTATGTTTCTAGACTTAGTACATTGTTTTATGGACTAATGTATTGTGTCTAAGTGCTGGAAACAGGAAAAATCAAGTTAGAGAAGAGATGGCTTTGTTCAGCCAAAGTCTGCTCGGTCTAGGTGCACCGGACAGTGTCCGGTGCGCCAGGCTGGCTTTGGCGAACAGGATGCTCTCGGGACTTCGACGGCGGTGTACGGCTATAAATCACCATACTGTCCGGTGGTGCACCGGACTGTCCGGTGAGCCGTTCACAGGCGAACTCGTCGCTCTCGAGAGATGATTAACGGCGTACGGCTAAAATTCACCGGACTGTCCGGTGGTGCACCGTACTGTCCGGTGAGCCAACGGTTAGCCGGGGCAACGGTCGGCCGAGGATTCCGCGCGTGACGCGTGGCTGAGCCAACGGTCACATTGGGGCACCAGGACTGTCCGGTGCGCCAACAACTCTCAATCTGCAACGGTCGACTGCGCCATAGGAAGGAAAGAAATCCACACCGGACTGTCCGGTGCGCCTAGTCGACAGAAGGCAAGATCTGCCTTCCAGGAATGTTCTCAACAGGCTCCTAGCTGCCTTGGGGCTATAAAAGGGACCCCTAGGCGCATGGAGGAGCACATCAAGCATACTCAAAGCATTCCTAAGCACCAAGACTTCGATTCCACGCATTTTTTTCTTCGTGATAGCATCTAGAGCTCTTGTTGAGTTGTGACCTCGTCAGGTTGTGTTGCGAGCTCTTGTTGTGACTTTTGTGCGTGTTGACATTCTTATTTTGTGTCTTGTGTGTGTTGCTCATCCCTCCCTTACTCCGTGCTTCTTTGTGAACTTCAAGTGTAAGGGCGAGAGGCTCCAAGTTGTGGAGATTCCTCGCAAACTGGGATATAGTAAAGCAAGCAAAACACCGTGGTATTCAAGTGGGTCTTTGGACCGCTTGAGAGGGGTTGATTGCAACCCTCGTCCATTGGGACGCCACAATGTGGAGTAGGCAAGCTTTGGTCTTGGCCGAACCACGGGATAACCACCATGCCATCTCTGTGATTGATATCTTTGTGGTTATTGTGTTTTGTTGAGACTCCTCTCTAGCCACTTGGCGATTATTGTGCTAACACTTAACCAAGTTTTTGTGGCTTAAGTTTCAAGTTTTACAGGATCACCTATTCACCCCCCTCTAGGTGCTCTCACCACCGTGACCAGAGGATCTTCATCGCCGCCGTTGGCATCTCCACCATCGTCATCCTCCTCGTGAGCACCACCTCCCTATCCCCAAAGCCTTTTCATTTGCGCGCTCTCTCTCTCTGGCTGTATGATTCTCCTCATGGCTCCGATAGGGGGCTTCTTGACTCACAGTGATTTATGTGTGGTACTTTGGTTTGCAGCTGAGGACGTTCCTGCTCAAGCCGTTCAAGCTCATCACCGTCTTCCTCCACGAGACCAGCCACGCGCTCGCCTGCAAGCTCACCTGCGGCGATGTAAGCCATACATACCCTTACTCGTTCCAGCACTCGCTTTGGGATGGGAAAAACGGTCCTTGATGAAAACAGTCCTTTATGATGCATCGACATTAGGGTACCAGCGAGCAGGAAGTCCAATTAGGCTCATTACCGTATGCAGGCTTTAATTTAGAATTAAATCATTATAAGGTTTGGTGTAAATGTAAAACCAGACAATGTTTTTGGATTTTTTTCAAGTAGATAGCTTGTTTTCAACATACTGGGCTACACAACAAAATCTCAATATATATGCTGGTTAGATACGGTTAAGGTCTGTGGTCAATCGATGATACACAGAATCTTCCTCTTGACGTAACAACTCATACTTCTCCTTTACCTTCTCTATTTCTTGGTTGCACTCTGTTTGAAGTTGTGATTTTTGTCCGCAAGAAATTGTGTAGAGAAGGAAGAAATGAAAAGTCTCACGGTTAGAAAAATGCAATCTAATGTAAGTATAAAACATCTATATAGAAGTAAATATGCGTCAAACCTTCTGTTCATGGTTTTTACAGAGCACGGACGTTGCAGTATTTTAGTTTTTCAAGCTCATTCATTAGTGGTTCGTTACTAGATAATAGACCTGCAGGTGTCAATGTAGATAGTTGGCCTAGCAGCTCAGGAACCGGTGTCGTATTTGGCTGAAGACCTATTTGAATTCTCTCATCAGGGTGTGTCCTCAATGGTGAGATATGCTGAGCTGAGGTTGATGGCCACGTTTCAGGCTGCAAGTTCTGAGCTGGAATGGTGCCAAAAATGCCTGCTCCTTCTGCTTCCGCAATTTGATCCTGCAATTGAGATAATGACTGCATTCTGGACTGCAAATCTGAAGCTGACAACATACCCCAAGTACCTGCCTCTTCTGCATGTGGATCACATGAAGGTTCCACACTCTACAGAACAGTTGTACTTTGTGTCACAGGCATGCCAGACAGATCAGTTCTTTTTTCTATGTGCTATCTCATTCATGATTTCCTTGGAACTTTTTTTGTTCATTCTTCCTTGTTCTTACATGCGAAGTAAGTGAACTTTTAAACAAAGAAAGACAAATAGAAAATGTTTTGAATATACACTTCTGAACCTAACACCTTGGAATTGTGTATACTGATAGATTTGCATGTTCTTATCATGTAGCATTGCAAGTAACTAACATAACCATCTTACAATTCACCCCCATGTTTGTCCGCTGGACAGATATTTAGATGCCGCTGCTTTGTTTTTAAGACTCGGTTCAACTGCTGATAAGTGCAATGCCATCAATAGCAAATGCAAGGTAATCTTTTTTTCTAACTAATAACTGAAATTGCTTATATATTATTCAAAAACTACATGTGTATTAATGAATTGATCATTTTACAAATCCCTACTACTCTATAAGCACGGTGTGTAGGCGTCCACACCGTACGCTGTGGTTCTGCCAGCCTCCCGACGCTCCCTTGCCAGGATCCAGTCACACATTTGTCACCACCATCATCGGCTACCTGCCCCTCAACATCCTCCTCCTCTGCTCCCCGTCCAGGATCTCAATCTCGCATGCCCCAGTTTGTCCCCCCCGACATCCTCGCCCACCGAGCCGCACACGCCCCATGTCTCGCTTCCCCACCACGCCCGCCGCACACACCGCAAACCGTCGATGGAAGGTGAGCGGGGCATGGCCGCCCCTGGCATGCCACTATCAAAATAGGCCCTCCACGCACGCCTCGCTCCATCAATGGAAGGCTCCATCAATGGAAGGTAAGCGGTCCGCGGATCCCCCTCCCCCCGACATCCTCCTCACCCGCGCGCTTAGAAACTCGCCACTCGCTCAGCGAGATGGGAGGTTTCATCAGGAGGTGTAGAGCAGTAGAGGAGCGGTCGGGCCTCACCTTGAGGAGGTATTGGAAATAGGCGGCGATGCAATGGGTGCTCCAGCACCCCCGCCTCCGCCTGCAGGTGATGCAGAGCAGCCCGCAGCTGTTGCTCCTCGTCGCCCTAGCAGTGCCCGCCTCCGACCTCTGTGGCATGGCCGACGGCGTGTGGCGGCGGATGGCCTCGTTCGTAGCGCAGCGCGGAAGTACTTTGGGCCAAGATGGGTGCGATGGTCCAGGTAGAATTGAACTTTGAGGAGTCGACGTACGTATATGGGATGTATCGTCTGATCTGATCAGATGTCTGTTTGAAATATAGAAACTTTATTACAATTATCCCTACTTCCCTGTAAGCATGGTGTATAGGCATGAACTCATATGATGCATTGTTGTTTTGGTTGATAAATACTGAAGTTTTACTGTTTTCTTGGTCATTAACAGTTTATTGGAATTGATTCTGTAAAATGTTTATTTGTAGTTTTACAGATTGTCTTGTCCTACTGCCTACTATCTGCCTTGAGGAAGTACCAAGGGGTTTCAGTTCTGTCTTCAGTGGCGCAAACAAAATTGGTGATGGTGGTTTTGGTTCTGTCTTCAGTGACGCAAATAACGACTTTGTGCTACTATGCTGAGGTGCGAGGGTTCAAGATTAGTCCATGTAGTTTTAGGGAGCAGTGGGAATTAGTGCTCTGGTGGGTGCTGCACAAGTGCATAACGACTGTGCTGTGAATTGGTATCAAGAGACTGGTGCTACGAGAGATTTCATAGATTTAGGGGCGATCGCTGATAGTTGGTGCCTCCAGTAGAGGAATACCAATGGATTGAATGTTTTGTGTTGTGGGTTGGAGAATGAGTCTGTGAGTTCGTATGACAGGGTAAGGTGACTTATTGGAATTGGTTATGCCATGGAAAAGGGAAGCGTGCGTTGCAAAATGGTCTCTGTGACCTTTAGCAATAAAACACGTAATAAAAGTGTATGCAGAAATTGCAGACCTATTAGTTTAATTAGTTACCTTAATCTCATTGATGTTGTACTCTTTCTCTTCATTTTCTTGATTTCCTTCCAAATTTCATCCCATCGGTTGCTTCTTAATCTGCTGATTTCAGGAACAAGCTTTGTGACTTATTTTGGATTTGAGTAGCACACTCATAACATTGCTGGTAAGAGATCTCTTGGTCTTGATTGAAATGGCTAGTCATTATTGTCTGCGTAATTGATTATGTTTGCATTATTTTCATAGCCACATCAAAACTCTTTAATTCTTCATGCTCTTACAATTCTATTTCATTCATATGTTCGGGTGAATCTTTTCTCTAGCAAGGTAACTATGTTCTTAATCTTCATTATATTTGAAATATGTTGCTGCTCTAAATAGTCGTTTTCCCTCTTTTACCAAAATAATATCATGCTTGAGCTTCTGTTTGCAGATGCTAAGAAAGATGATCCTCTATGTTTACTACATCTTGCACTATGTCCTGCGTGTTACCGGCCAAACAAAATGCCTTGGAGTGCAGCGACGACAGGAACTACCTCTGTAGGAACATATCCCCTTTAAAAAGGTAGCTTCTCTTGCCATTCGTGTACTGTTTCAATATGCCCTTTAAATGGTCTCCCATTTCAGTAGAAAGGTAGAAAGGGCTTTTACATGAATTGCATAAATTATGTACCACATATTTTCACCCAGCTGGGTTTATATACACCACATCTACGCACACTCCAACAAACAATGTGTAAATTGACCAGGCTCGTGAACAACATATATCTTGCAAAGTTGCATCCACGAGATCTTGTTGGCCAAGCATGAAAGAAATAACAGCCAATTCCCCTCTTTCTTGGACATATAGAGTGGTTGAGATGGCACCTAATATAGCATGTTCAGGTTCTAGAATGTCATCGTAATCTGCATTATTCCCCATATAGTGCTGGGAACTACAATTCTCACGCTGGTGTACCCGCCTGCATTTACATGGTTCACTACCAGGTATGTCATGCAAGTTTTTGCGCTCTATTAGTCCAAATTCACTTATCAATCTGTTAGCATGGAATAAATTCGTGGGATCAATGATCCATATAATTTATGGTATTCCCTTCATTGCTTTGAACTGAAGTATGGGAGGGAGCTGTTAGATTGGACAGTTCCCTTATGTTTCTGATCTTTGTCTCCCACTTTGATCAACTTATGTTTTAAAGGTCTAAATTCATGCTTCTTTATATTATGCAGATTCCCCTTCCAAGGCTCTGTGCAGCTGTTCAGCCATTTCTCCCTTCGATGTTGGTGTTTGTCACTGCTCTGTTTGTTGGATCACCATTGACAATAAATATCAAGGTTGTTTTGTTGCCTTTTGGATTAACCATATTGTTGCTCCTTTTTTCATTCCACACCTCATCTTCTGTAGCTGGTTATCATCTTGCTGGTACTTGGTTTCTTAAGTCGGATGATGTAAAGGCACTACAAAGGACAATATCTTTTGAGACAGGTGAGTCCTCTCCTATTACATGAGGATATGTTCTTTCTAATTTGCTTTGTTGTCTTACCATTATCTCTTGATGTAGGCATGCAAAGTAGCCTTCTTGCTCTTGCTTTAGTAGATGACGAAAAAGTAGAAGTTGTTCGAGCTACGGTTTAAGATGGTGTGACGAGTGGCTGATTTCGCGAACCTGCAGATAAGACGAGCGGCTAAAAACACTGTCGGATATTGCTTTCTATGTGTTTTAAAATATAAGTATGAAAAACATAGCTTTTCGCTTTTACAACACCAGTTTACCATACAAGGCATAGCATATATTTTGAATAGATTCACTGATTATTTATAGATTTTGACTCATGTTTCGCTTTTGTCTATTTTCAAGGCATAGCACATATTTTGGTGGAAAATGGAATACCTTAATGATATGTTGATGAAATGGTCTTTTGCTAATTGAATCTACTGGTTCGGAGCTGTATGGTGCAACATCACATTATTTGAAGTGGGATACTATCATTTTTTACCTTAGCTACTATTAAGCCATTGTTATTTTTTGGCATCATTCAAACCAGACCAGTAGATAAAAACTATATTATCAATATGGCTTACTTGATTGCTAGGCAAGCAATTGATTGCACCTATCTATGGCTCTGGTAAGCAGCTTGCCACACATATTTTTCCTTCCGAACATAGATATTTTTTTATTATGTGCTTGCAATGCAGGATATGCACCCTTTGAAACCTGATGAGATGGTTGACCATCCGAAACAAGGACTTGGAAAGGAGGGACAGATTTTCACTTATATAACGTTCTGAAATTGATACAGTAAGCAAAGTAGTAGTTTTTAGTATTGCACTCACCTATAATAGTATACCACTCATTTGTACATAAGTTATCTGGTATTATATGTTTCTGTTGCAACGCACGGACACTCACCTAGTAATGGTATATGTATTTCATTTTGTCATTTTTAATTTTTTTAGAATAGATTAGTGATTAAACATATAAATAAATATATTCTTAAATATATAAAAACCATTAATAAATCTAATAATAGTATTTTTATAAATAAAATTTATAATAAATAATCTTTACAAAATTTCTATTATTTAAATAAATTGAACTCTAAAAAGGAAATCAATAAATCAAAATTTCACAAATACCTACAAACAAAAAATATTAGCCTATCAAAATGTGTCCAAGAATAATATTTTCATAACTCATTATTATTTTATAGAATGAGATCTTTTCTCACAAAATTTAAATCCTACAATTGGATTTGAAATTCAAATATACAAAACATATGCTTTAGCATGAATGCATCAAACACTTGGTAAAATCTATCTATTCAAGAAATTATTCAATTTATTTATATTACCATTTTTTATTTGAAAACGATAAGTTTTTTCCTTTCTAATGGAAACTAATTAAGTAACACTGGATTACATTTAATTGATAGACTTAGGGTGTTACAGGGGAGAACTTCTTTAGGGGGAGCTTTTACTTAGTCAAAGGAAAAGCATTAGAAATAGGGAGATAATTTTCAAAATCTTGAAAATGCTTTTTTAAATCATATTCTTATACCATTGGCTATTTGCAAAAGGATTTGAAAAGTCTTTTCCAAAAGATTTGCAAAAACAACCTAAGTGGTGCAAATTTGGTCCAAAATATCAAATAGAAGAAAGCAATCATACACATGTAGAAATTCTTTCAATTGGTTTGATTCTAAGCAACTTATGCACATCTATCATAATTGCAAACTAGTTACATTTCTGCACTTTATATTTGCTTTGGTTTGTGTTGGCATCAATCACCAAAAACGGGGAGATTGAAAGGGAAATGGGTTTAAAACATTTTATATAATCGATTTTGGTGTTTGATGTCCATCACAAACCACGTGGACTAACTAGTTTGCCTAGTTGTCATTTATCTCAGGTGCATAAAGTTCAACATAAACCAACAAAGAAATTAAGTTGGGATTTTAACGAAGTTTGGAGCAAAGACATGCATAGGTGCTGCCAGTGGCGCACCGACACTATCCGGTGCCTAGGCCGAGCACTCCACGAACTGGCCACTCTCGAGTTTTTCCGGGAGACGCTCTGCTATAATTCACCGGACTGTCTGGTGTGCATCAAACATGTCCGGTGAGCCAACGGAGCAACAGTCATCTGCGCGCAACGGTCGACTATGATGAACAGTAAAAACACACAGTGCAGAAGTTAGAAGTCAGAGCTACGAAGTCAGAACACATCAGACTGTCCGGTGTACCACCGGACTGTCCGGTACAGCAAGAGGACAAAGGACTTCAACGGTCAACCGCTCCAAACCCCAACGATTTGCTGACGTGGTAGGCACTGCACAGTAAACAATACCCTATCCGGTGCACCACCAGACTGTCCGTGTGCCCGTCGACAGGAACGGCTAGAATAGGGGTTGAGGCTATAAATACCCCCCAACCACCACCATTCAAGCCATCCAAGTTTTCTGAACTTCACATTCAATACAAGAGCAATAGCCTACACTCTAAGACACAATCAAAAGATCAAATCCTCTCCAATCCTCAAAATCAACTCAATTGCTTAGTGACTTGATAGAGGGTGTTTTGTGTTTCTTTTTTGTTGCTCTTGTTGCTTGGATGGCTTTCTCCTTCCTATTCTTATTCTTCTAAGTTCTTTATAAAGCTAGCAAGAGACACCTAAGTGTGTAGTGATCCTTGCGAGGTTTTAGTGTCCAAAGTGATTAAGGAGAAGCCTCGACCGGTCTGTGTGACCGATTGAGAGAGGGGAAGGGTTGGAATAGACCCGGCCTTTGTGGCCTCCTCAATGAGGACTAGGTTCTTTAGAACCGAACCTCGGTAAACAAATCACCATGTTCATTTGTGTTGATCTCCACTTAATTTGTTTTCCCCTCTTTCCTCTCTCTAAAAGTTCCCTTGCTAATATTGATTTGAGTTTGCTCCCAAATTTATCTGCATTGATTGAGCAACTCATAGCAAAGAAAACTAACTTCCGCACTTCGATTTAATTCTAACGCTAACCCTAGACTTAGTGCGTTTTCAAAGTCTATAGTTTTCAGGTTTCGCCTATTCAACCCCCTCTAGGCGATTTTCACGAGGCGATCCATCAGCTTGAGGATCAGAGTATGGTTGCTGACACCTCTTCAGATTTAGATGATGATGGTCTAGGGATTCCACCACCACCTTTTATGCCACCTCGCTCACACGATCATGAGGCCGATGGTTCCAATGCTACTCCTCCCTTTGCGCCTTCAGCTATTGATCTAGCCTTGGCTGCTATACTTCAGTCTTTGACCTAGCAGCATGCTCACTTGGCAACTGAGTAGGCACGTCTGGAAGCCATCAACCTCATACTTCAGTCTTAGACTGACTCCAATCCCCTTCATGTCTTTGCTCTGCCTGCTCGCCCTCAACCTGATGTGCCTACTCCTCCTTCCTCTTCTTCTAGTCTCTAGGCTAGGGCAACCCTTTTGGTGCTTGCCGCCAAAGGGGGAGAGATGAGAGTTGTGAGAGCTAGGGGGTTAGTTGCGAGAGTCATGGTCTTTTGTTGTAATATATTCATGATACTCTCTATTGTGACTCGCCGCTTTTGTATGCCTTTTGTATGCCTCACAAACTCAATGATATGCTCTCAGGATCTTTTGATGACTGTGTGTGTATGATTTCACTTATTTTCATCACTAGTCATGCAACTCTTGTTCATGGATTTCATTCACATTATTTGAACAAGATTTTATGTTATGTTTGCGCTTACACTTCCTATATCCTATACATGAATATCCTCTGTCAACTTGTTGAATATCAGTAACAATCTTCTAATGTTGACAGAAATCAAACAAAATACTCTCACTCTTGTAGGGTTGTCGTCAATCACCAAAAAGGGGGAGATTGGAAGCATCTAGTCACCTAGTAGGTTTTAATGATTAATGACATTGTAATATTACTTATGACTAACATGTGTTTTGCAGAGAAAATGGTAAGTTAGGTCACATTGCATGAAGTTGCGCTCCAACCGTGAAAACAATCCCTCAGATGATAACTTGAAGTGACGACTGAAAAAGGCAAATCAAAAGATGAAGGTCCTAAGTATTGAATGAGTTATGAGACACTTGGTATAGAGTTAGGACTTCTATTTTTATTTTAGCAGTACTATAAAGAGGGGTTGCGGATGAATAGTTTTACCAAGAGATAACTAGTGTTGTGTCGGTGCATGTTCACACTCACAACTAGTGCTAGGTGTCACTCTAGAACTCACTCGCAATTAGAATCGAAATTGGTTTAGAAAAACTCAAGAAAACAAAGTAGGGTTACTGCCCTGGAGGCACCAGACTGTTCGGTGGTTCCCTGGATAGCGGCCCTAAGAACGCCCGAGAGTTAACCTTGAGATGAATAGAAACCCGTGAGCGAACAGTTTAGGCAACTAATTTTTAGCCTGGCACTAGATTGTTTAGTGTGTACCAGACACCTACTTTGTTGTGTCCGGTGCAACTCTAAAGCAGCGGCTATTTATTAGAACTGACTGTTGGAAGTGCACCGTTGGTGCACCGGTGGCGCACCGGATTGTCCGGTGCGCCCATGCGCAACAGTCTTTTGCAACGGATAGTATTTGGTGGGTGGGGTATTTATAGCCCCTCTACCAGCCACATTGATGGTTTTGCTGCCCCCAACCACCTAGAACTTATTGCTAGAGCATTGCAACTCCAAAAATCCTAGTGAGGTGATTAGCAAAAACATAATCCCATGCTAGGACCTCATTAGTGCACATGAGAGCCACCTAGAGCACACACTGCATGCTTTAGGCTTCTCTTGGTCAAGTGAAAGTATATGACTTATTATTCTTGGTGATCGACATCACCTAGATGGCTCGATGGCGATTTGAGCTCGATGATCACCCCGGAGGATTTGTTGGTAACCCAACTCGATGGTTGTACGTGATCGTGAGGGATGCACCACGCCTGAGATGTAAATGATCATATCATAGTGAGCACTTGGTTCTTGTGAGAACCAAGGGGGAGTGATACCCTTGTGCGGGTTCTCCAACGAGGAATAGTGGAGAGTGCCGACTCTTTGACACCTCAGAAAAATTGGAGTATTCTTGTCCTTACTTTACTCTTCGCATTTACTTTGAGCATTTTACTTTGTGTATTTGCTTTGCTAGTATTTTCCATAATGACTCAGGGTTGTTCTCCATTTCATAACTTTTACTTCTTGCTAGTAGATTGGGTGAAATTGGGCTCTTGTTTAGGTTTAATCTTTTGTAAGAATTTTAGAGAAGCCCAATTGACCCTCTCTTGGGCATCGTGATCCTTTCAGTGATGAAAGTCGCCTAGAGGGGGGGGGGTGAATAGGCGAAACCTGAAATTTATAAACTTAAACACACACTAAAGGCCGGGGTTAGCGTTAGAATTAAATTAAAGTCCAAAAGATTGTTTCTCTTGCTAGGAGTTGCTCAAAGAGTGCAGATGACGTATGGGAGCAAACTCAAATTAATACTAGCAAGGAAATGTTAGAGAGAGGAAAGAGGGCAAACAAATCAAGCGACAACCAAATCAAGTAGACACAGTGATTTGTTTTACCGAGGTTCGGTTCCAAAGAACCTAGTCCCCGTTGAGGAGGCCACAAAGGCCGGGTCTATTCCAACCCTTTCCCTCTCTCTCTCAAACGGTCACTTAGACCGAGTGAGCCTTTTCCTTAATCACACGGGTCACTAAGACCCCGCAAGGAACACCACACACTTGGTGTCTCTTGCTTCGCTTACAAAGCACTTGAGAATAAGAATGGGAAAAGAAAAGGCCAATCCAAGCAACAAGAGCAACAAAAGAACTCAAAACGCCCTCTCTCAAGTCTCTAATGGAATTGAGTTGATTTGGTGGCTTGGAGAGGATTTGATCTATTGAATGTGTCTTGGAGTGAAGTCTTTTCCTCTTGCAATGAATGGGATGTTCAGAAAACTTGGATGCTAATGAATGGGGTGGTTGGGGGGTATTTATAGCCCCCAACCACTTCCAAGCCGTTGGCAAGGGCTGCTGGTGATGGGCTCACCGGACAGTCCGGTGCGCCACCGAACAGTCACTGTGCACTGTCCGGTGCGCGCAACGTCAGCGCGTCCGTTAGGGTTCGGAGCAGTTGACCGTTGGAGTTGCTTGTCGTCTTGCTGCACCGGACAGTCCGGTGCCCTCTGACTTCTGCGCTCTGACTTCTGTCGTGGCACTGTTCATCTCGTCAGACGACCATTGGCGCGCAGGGAGTCATTGCTCCACTGGCTCACCGGATAGTCTGGTGGCACACCGGACAGTCCGGTGAATTATAGCGGAGCGCGCCTCCGAATTCCTGAGAGTGGCCTGTTCGATGGACGCCTGGCCTGGTGCAGTCCGGTGCACACCGGACAGTGTCCGGTGCGCCTGAGACAGCACACTCTAAGTCCTTTTTGCTCCAAATAAATTGTGTCCCCTAACTGAATTCTTTCTTTGTTTGTGTTGAACCTTATGCACCTGAGATAAATCACATCTAGTCAAATTAGTTAGTCCATATGGTTTGTGTTGGTCGTCAACCACCAAAATCTATTTACAGGAAATGGTTAACCCTATTTCCCTTTCAATCTCCCCCTTTTTGGTGATTGATGCCAACACTAACCAAAGCAAATATGAAGTGTAGAAATGTAACTAGTTTGCAATTTGAGATAGATGTGCATATGTTACTTGGAATTAAACCAATTTAAAGACTTTAAACATATGACTAAGAATGAATGGATTGCTTTTATTTTATTTAACATTTTGGACCACATTTGCACCACTTGTTTATTTTGCACATGTTTTGGAAAAATCCTTTCAAAATCTTTTGCAAATAGTCAAAGGTATAGGAGTACGATTGTAAGAGGCATTTTTAAGATTTGAAATTCCTCCCCCTATTTCAAATGCTTTTCCTTTGACTAAATAAAAGCTCCCCCTGAATTAATTCTCCCTTAGCTTTCAAGAGGGTTTTGAAATAGATACCAATTTGAAAAATAACTTTGAAGTACCAAATGAGGTATCAATTGAAATTTCACTTTTATTCCAATTGAAAGTCAGATACCATTTGAAAATTCATTTTGAGGAAAACTCAAATACCAATTGAAATAAATTCAAATACTAATTGAAATAAGCATTTGTGAAAATTTTGAAACGATGGTGCGGTCCTTTTGCTTTAGGCTTAATATTTTCTCCCCCTTTGGCATTAATCGCCAAAATGGAGAACGTGATAGCCCTTAGTATTTTCTCCTAATACTTTCTTCCCATTGATAAAGTATATATGAGTGAAGGGTCATACCAATTGAGAGTTAATTGAGTAACGACAAAGGGTAAATGATACCGTCAGAGTTGAAGTGGAAGCCTTGTCTTCGCCGAATACTCCATTTCCCTTTCAATTTAAGACTAAGAATAGAAATATACTTGAAAGCGCATTAGTCTTAGCTTTCGAACAAGAAGAATAAGAAATATGCATTTGTACCAAATGAAAGAGACATGATCAAATGTATATTTATGAGCTATGTGTGCAATGTTTCAATCAAAGTTCCGAGAATCAAGTATATTTAGCTCATTCCTAAGTTTGCTGAAGGTTTTCTCATCTAGTGGCTTGGTAAATATATCGGCTAATTGGTTGTGGGTGCTCACATAAGCTATTTCGATATCCCCCTTTTGTTGGTGATCTCTCAGAAAGTGGTACTGGATGTCTATGTGCTTAGTGCGGCTGTGTTCAACGGGATTATCCGCCATCCGGATTGCACTCTCATTATCACATGGGAGAGGGACTTTGCTCAATTTGTAGCAATAGTCCCTAAGGGTTTGCCTCATCCAAAGTAATTGCGCACAAAAATGGCATGCGGCAATGTACTCGGCTTCGGCGGTGGAAAGAGCTACGAAGTTTTGTTTCTTTGAAGCCCAAGACACCAGGGATCTTCCCAGAAACTGACAAGTCCCTGATGTGCTCTTTCTATCTATTTTACATCCGGCATAATCGGCATCGAAATACCCAATTAGATCAAAGGTAGATCCCTTGGGGTACCAAAGCCCAAACTTAGGAGTGTACACTAAATATCGCATGATTCTTTTCATGGCCCTGAGGTGAACTTACTTAGGATTTGCTTGGAACCTTGCACACATGCATACAAAAAGCATAATATCCGGTCGAGATGCACATAAGTAGAGTAAAGATCCTATCATCGACCGGTATACCTTTTGATCCACGGACTTACCTCTCGTGTTGAGGTTGAGATGCCCATTGGTTCCCATGGGTGTCTTGATGGGTTTGCCATTCTTCATCCCAAACTTCTTAAGTATGTCTTGAATGTACTTAGTTTGGCTGATGAAGGTCCCCTCTTGGAGTTGCTTGATTTGAAATCCAAGGAAATACTTCAACTCCCCCATCATTGACATCTCGAATTTCTGTATCATAATCCTACTAAACTCTTCACAAGATGACTTGTTAGTAGACCCAAACATAATATCATCAACATAGATTTGGCATATAAACAAGTCTTTTGTAATTGTTTAAGTGAAGAGAGTAGGATCGGCTTTACCGACTTTGAAGCCATTAGTGATAAGGAAATCTCGCAGGCATTCATACCATGCTCTTGGGGCTTGCTTGAGCCCATAAAGTGCCTTTGAGAGTTTATATACATGGTTAGGATACTCACTATCTTCAAAGCCGAGAGGTTGCTCAACATAGACCTCTTCCTTGATAGGGCCATTGAGGAAGGCACTTTTCACATCCATTTGATAAAGCTTAAAGCCATGGTAAGTAGCATAGGCGAGTAATATACAAATTGACTCAAGCCTAGCTACAGGTGCATAGGCTTCATCAGAATCCAAACCTTCGACTTGTGAATAACCTTTTGCAACAAGTCGGGCTTTGTTCCTTGTCACCACACCATGCTCATCTTGCTTGTTTTGGAATACCCACTTTTTACCTACAACATTTTGGTTAGGACGTGGAACTAAATACCATACCTCATTCCTCGTGAAGTTGTTGAGCTCCTCTTGCATAGCCACCACCTAGTCCGGATCTTTTAATGCATCTTCTATCTTGTATGGCTCAATAGAAGACACAAAAGAGTAATGTTCACAAAAATGTGCAACTCGAGATCTAGTGGTTACCCCCTTATGAATGTCACCAATGTAAGGAAAATGGACCCTGGGCCATTTGCCTAAATAGATTTTGGTGTTTGATGATCAACGCAACCTGTGGACTAATGTGTTTGCTAGTCTTTGTGTTTGTAGTTCACAGGATGCTAAAGTACTTGTACCAAGACATTGAGGAAAGCAATACCTCAAACAAAGACATTATGAAGAACAAGTAAAGTCCAAGAAAAGAAGAAGTGTTGCCACAGTCGGACTGTTCGGATAGGAGCACCGAACTATCCGGTGCACCAGGAACAGTAGTGTTGGGGGTATGCTTCGTCGCCGAAGATCCTGTAAGAAGAAACACCTTCGGCAGATCCTCTCAAAAGCAGTGTTGAAGCTATCATCCATAAAGCTTCGGCATAGTGACATGTCTCAAGACGAAGGAGTGAACCGACTTAAAGATGAAATGACCAATCGACCCACGATAGCTTGTATTATGATTGTAAGCATTTGTAAAGGGCATGAATGTAATTTCTCACAGGCTACGTCCTGTGCCTATAAATAGATGAACAGTACCCCCGTACTGTTCACAATAACTTGTAATCGCTCGCGTGCAACACTTGGATTTTTGCCTTCTATCAAGCTGAAGGTATAAATATAATTAAATATTGTGTTTAAATATTCATGTTTGTATAATGGAACATATGAATGATATTATGTGTTTGTTCATGTTATCTTTCATGTTTCATATGTTTCATATTTCATTATCTTATAATCGTGATGATGAAGGTATGTCCTTCAAAATCTTCGTCCGAAGATCGTTATATCCTAAGGGAAATAATGTTTCGAAGGACGAAGGACTTTAACATTTAATACTTCGTGTTGCCATGTTCTTAATTCATAGCATTTGAGAACAAGTCCCCAACATTGGGCTACTGTTGGGGGCCTTCGTCTTCTGAAGGTCCTCAAAAACATGATTTAACGATGTTTCCAGAGTTGTAATACATGAACAGGTACCTTCGGATTCAGAACCACAGTGGGAGAAGCATGAACAATACGAAGAATGATGCAGCGCCAAAGCTATGCGCAAGAGAGCTTCGGCATGACAGCAGGAAAGGGAACCGACTTAAAGGGGAAAAGGCTATTTAGACCCCAAAGAGTTACCTTATAGTCATTAGCAAATGTAAAGGGCATGAATGTAATTTCACGTGGGCTGCGTCCCATGCCTATAAATAGATGAACAGTACCCCCGTATTGTTCACGCGGACTTGGCATTCGCTTTTGCATCACGCTCGTACCTTTGCTGTCTATCAAGTCGAAGGTATCAAATGTAATTCTATATTGTTTTTATTTTCTCATGATAACATAATGGAGATGAATTTATAATGCTATATGATTGTTCATGTTATCTTTTGTATTTTACACGCTTCTTCTATTTACCGTCTTACCTTTGATATTCGAATGTCCTTCATGACCTTTGTCTGAAGATCATTATATCCTAAGGGAAATAATGTTTCGAAGGACAAAGGGCATTTATATTTAACATTTTATGTTGCCTTGTTCTTGATTCATAGAGCAGTAACCGGCTTCGTCTGAAACCCTTGGAAACTGGTGATTAGCATGTCCTTCAGCTTCTGCCATGATGTGATTGTTCCTGGCCGAAGAGAGGAGTACCAGGTTTGCGCAACATTCTTGACTGCCATGACGAAAGATTTCGCCATGACTGCGGTATTGCCCCCATATGAAGATATTGTTGCTTCGTAGCTCATCAAAAACTGCTTCGGATCTGAGTGCCCATCATACATGGGGAGCTAGGGTGGTTTGTATGATGCGGGCCATAGGGTAGCCTGCAGTTCTGCTGACAGAGGAGAAGCATTATCAAAAGCAAAATTCCATGATGGAAATCATCATACCATCCATCCTCGTTGAAGAATCCTTCTTGATGAAGCTCCTTATGTTGGGGCCTTCGTTCTTGTTCGTCTTGAGCAAGATGGAGTACTTCTTCAGTGGCTTCGTCAATCTGCCTTTGAAGATCAGCTAGTCGGGCCATCTTCTCCTTCTTCCTTTGTACTTGCTGATGAAGTATCTCCATGTTTCTGATTTCTTGGTCCAACTCTTCCTCCTGAAGTGTTGGGCTAGTGGCCTTCCTCTTCTGACTTCGGGCCTCTCGGAGAGAAAGGTTCTCCTGATTTGGGTCCAGTGGCTGTAATGCAGCAGCCCCTGTCGCTGAAGCTTTCTTCGGCGGCATGACGAGGGTCAGTGCTTGCCGAAGGTGGTCGAAAAAGGGTTCACCGGAGGTGGGCGCCATTGAACATTCACTCAATGTCGATCCATCCTTCCGACCCAGGAAACAAAAGCTTCGGAAAATGTCTGACGATAAAGCCGAAGGTGCCCGGAACGAAGTAAAAAGACTTCTCAGTGCTGGTGTCATCAGAGAAGTGAAATACCCAGAATGGCTAGCCAACACTGTTATGGTAAAAAAGGCCAATGGTAAATGGAGAATGTGCATTGATTTTACTGATCTGAACAAGGCTTGTCCAAAGGATGAGTTCCCATTACCAAGAATAGATTCTCTAGTAGATGCAGCAGCTTCGTCAGAGTTCATGAGTCTGCTAGATTGTTATTCAGGCTACCACCAAATCTGGATGAAGAAGGAAGATGAGCCAAAGACCAGCTTCATAACCCCCAGTGGTACATATTGTTATCTTCGGATGCCTGAGGGGCTCAAGAATGCTGGGGGAAGCTTCAGCAGGATGATAGCCAAGGTCCTTTACTCTCAGATAGGCAGAAATGTGCTAACATATGTTGATGACATTATAGTGAAGAGCACGAAGCAAGAAAACCACATTACTGATCTATAGGAAAAATTTGCTAATTTTAGACAAGCTGGCCTGAAATTAAATCTAGAAAAATGTGTCTTTGGAGTAAAGAAGGGCAAGTTCCTTGACTGTTTAGTTTCAACAAAGGGGATCGAAGCCAACCCAAGCAAGATCGAAGCTATCCTTCAAATGGAGCCACCAAGCACAAAGAAGGGGGCCCAACGGTTGACAGAAAGACTGGCATCTTTGAACCGATTTATATCTAGATCAGCAGAAAGAAATTTACCATTTTTTGAAGTACTAAAGTCAGCTGAAGTTTTTCAATGGGGCCCAACTCAACAGAAAGCTTTCGAAGAGCTGAAGCAATATCTGATCGATTTAACAACATTAACTCCACCCATACTAGGGGCTCCATTGCTATTGTATGTGGCAGCTTTGCACTCTGCAGTGAGTGCGACACTTATACAAGAGAAGCTCAAAGGACAAACTCAAAAGCAAGTCCCAGTATACTTTGTCTCTGAAGTTTTAAGTCTATCAAAGAAAAACTATACAGAATTGGAGAAGATGTTGTATGCTGTGGTAATGGCATCCAGGAAGCTTCGGCATTATTTTCAAGCATATCATATAATTGTTCCTTCATCAAACCCTTGAAGGATATCATGAGGAATAGAGAAGCTACTGGAAGGATTGGCAAATGGGTCGCGGAGCTTAATGAATTCACTATTGACTACGGACACAGATCTTCAATTCAATCTCAAGCGCTAGCAGATTTTATCGCTGATTGGATGCCAGGGGCTCACGAAGAAGGGACAAGCAAAGATGCCGAAGCTTGGACAGTGTTTTGCGATGGTTCTTGGGGAGCCTTCTGTGCAGGAGCAGCTGCGGTCCTAGTGGCACCTTCGAAAGTCAAAATATGTTATGTAGTAAAACTAGATTTTAGTTGCACAAATAATATTGCTGAGTACGAAGCACTTCTATTGGGGCTTCGAAAACTAAGGGCAATGGGAATAAGAAGGGCCATCCTAAAGACTGATTCTCAAGTTATTGCTGGCCATGTAGATAAAAGCAGCAAGGCACGAGATCCGAAGCTTGAAAAATATCTGGATGCAGTTCGAAGGCTGGAAGCTTCCTTCGAAGGTTTTTCCGTCAAGAATATTCCAAGAGGTGAAAATGAGCATGCAGATTTGCTAGCCAAATCAGTGGCTCATGGGCTCCCACTACCCTCCGAAGTATTTTTGAAATAATAAAAGCACCTTCAGTTGAGCTCATGGAGAGAGCAGTGCTTACTATTTCTCCAGTACACAGTGAAGACTGGAGAACTGAAATAATATCTTTCCTCTAAGGCAGTTGTCTTTCAAGTGACGAAGCTTATAACAAGAGAATGGAGGCAAGAACAAGACCATATGTGTTAATACAAGGGGAATTGTATAAACATGGAGTTTGTTCACCACTCCTTAAGTGTTTATCAAGAACTGAAGGTGTGGAATTAATGAGAGAGATACATGCAGGTCTGTGTGGATCTCATATTGGATCTAGGCCCTTGTTGGGAAAAGTTTTTCGTCAAGGATTTTATTGGCCGAAGACAGCTTTGAATGCAGCAGAATTAGTCCAAAAATGTGAAGGCTATCAAAAATGTGCAAGAGACCATAAGCAACCTTCATCCCTCACTCAATTAATATAGCCCACTTGGCCATTGCAAAGGTGGGGCCTCGATTTGCTAGGCCCACTTCCACCAGCACAAGGAAATTTAAAATATGTTGTGGTGGCGGTAGAGTATTTTTCCAAGTGGATTGAGGCGAAGCCTTTAGCCATAATAACTTCGGTCACTGTCCAGAAATTCTTTTGGCAAAACGTTGTTTGTCGCTTCGGAGTACCGAAGGCTATTACTGTAGACAATGGAACATAGTTCGATGCTGAAGCTTTCAAGGGATTCTGTGAACAAATTGGCACGAAGATTCATTTTGTATCGGTCAGACATCCAGAGTCAAATGGACTTGTTGAAAGAGCCAATGGCATTATAATGACGGGAATAATGAAGTTAATCTTCAATCAGCCTAGAGGAAAGTGGCCAGACAAATTGATCAAAGTGGTGTGGAGCCACAACACAACAATATCAAGGTCCACAGGTTTTACACCATTCAAACTATTGTTTGGTGACGAAGCAATCACCCCAGAAGAAGCTAAGGCAGGATCAATAAGAACAGTGGCTTCGGTAGAAGACAAAGCTGATTATTCTGTGGCAAAAGATGCTATAGAAGGGATCAGGCTTTAGGCCGTGGAGAATATCAATAAATACCAAGCCGAAACAATAAAATGGCGTGACAGAAAAGTTCTGCTAAAGAGCATTAAACCAGGACATTTGGTACTTCGGAGAGTAGCCAAACCAGATATAGTAGGCAAGTTACAGCTCAAGTGGGAAGGACCTTTTCTGGTAGTATCTTCGTCAAGACCTGGTTCCTATAGATTGAAGGATATGGACGGCAACGACATTCCTAGATCTTGGAATGCGGATGAGCTTCGACGATATTATGTCTAGGTTGATGTAATCTTTTTTTTCTTTTCTTTTTTCTATGGTACCCTTTTCCTTTCCAAAGGGGGAGAAAGGTTTTTAATGGGGCCATAGCATGTAATTTCTCTTTTTCTTATTCAGCTCTACGAGAGAAAAATCCCCCAAATATGTAAATGTAAAAACTGAGCATGCACCATCGAGTGCAGGGAAAAAGGAAAAAACAGGAAGAAGCTCGAAAGTCGTCCCTAAGGGGATGCAGAGCACGACGAAGCTACAAAAAGCTGTTCCTAAGGAGCGCAGCGTAAGTTTTCTGCTCAAAAGTCGTTCCCAAGGGAATGCAGAGCTTACAGCGAAAAGTCAACGGTGATATCGTCGAAATATAAGGCGAAGCGCGAAAAGTCAACGCGATACCGAGAAATAGAAGGCGAAGAAGTTCAAAAGACGTTCCTAAGGGGATGCAGAACTTACAACGAAAAGTCAGCGCCGATACACCGAAAAATAAGCGGTGAAGCTGAAAAATAAACGGCAAAGAGACTTCGGTCATTCCCAAGGGAATGAAGGCTATGGTTGTGGCTTCGTATACGTGTGTTTGGACATTCATTTGCACAACATATTACATCATACATTTGCATTCATAAACATTCATCTAGACATACATAGGATCATCATCATCATAACACAGGAGGGTGTTTCGGCTCTAAAGATAAGGCTTCGGAAAACAGAAAAAGAAGCAGTTTCATGCTTCGTTGTGTACAAAAAGAAGGGAAGGTGTTTTTCGCCTTCGGCTCAAAAAATGCTAGTTTCGTCCACAGCAAAGTAGTTCAATACATGCACAAAAAGGTAAAGATATATTACAAACTATCCATAAATTTACAGAATTAGTATCTGATTCTTAAATTACAAAGATTTTTACAATGATATTACAAGATTTTTCCCTAGAATTTTTCTAGCAACGTCTTCAGCTTTGAAATCATTCTGCTTCGGATCATCTAAGCTTTGGATCATCTGAGCTTCGAATCACCTGTTAAGCTTCGGCTCATTTTTCTCCAGCATCATCATCCTGTACATATTAAAACGGTATGAGAGAAGTGCAGACTTCAAGGAGAAGATAAAATAACAGGCATAATTTTTTTACCGGTTTAAGGTGGCTTCGAGCTTCGTCGCCAGCCATTTTTCGCCCGCCTTTTACCCAAATTTGAGTTATGAATCTGTTCCCTATACTCCGAGCTAGGCTAGGGATATCAATTAAATCTGTCGGAGATAAGCTAAAATTTGGTCTGTTGACAATTTTTCCATGTTCACAGCCAAATTTTATGAAGGCAACAGCGGTGCCCCGAGAAGCTAGCAGAGCGCAGAAATCGGCATGTCCACCTATAACTTCGTCAAGTGCGTCAACTTCGCCCTCAATATGTTCGAAGGTTTCCGGCAGGTTCTCAACCGAAGGACTGAATTTCTCAGCACCAGCTCTGACCGAGTTGAAAACTTGTTTTAGCCGCTGCAGGCACCGGTTGCTGAAGTCCACGCATTTTTATTGAAGTTCTTTCAATGATTTCTGCAAATTTGAATTTTTCTCGGCTTCAGCTTCGAGTTTGGCTTTGAAAATTTTCTTTTCCATGGAAAGTTCATTATTCAATCTATCAATTTTGGCCTGGGCTTCTACCAATGAACCTTCCATGGTTTGAAGTACGAAGTCTTTCTTTTCTAGAGTAGCCTCATGGTCTTTTATCTTCTTCTCCAGGCCCTCAATTATAATTTCATTCTTTTTGTCCTCGAGGTCCTGTTGCATCCTCAGGACTTTGCTCAGCAGTAAGCTCTGACAAAATAACCTTCATCAGATAACATCTTCATAACGAAACAATAAAAAGTTGAGAATTTTACCTTAAAGTTGGCATAGAATAGACTACCAGCGATATGCTGCCGCCGGTACCTACTGAGGTCTGCTTCAACCTTCGGAAGGCCAATACTCTTCGATAGAGTACCGACAATTTTTGTCCCAGTGCGGTCCTGAAGGCATCCTAGACTTTCCTCGTTAACTCCCCCGAAGAGCAGCGCCCCGGGTCTGTACCCACAAGATATGGCATATTCCTTCAACTCTTCTTGTTCAGCCTTTGACAATTCTTGCCCAAGTATGTCCTAAAAATTGAAGTCTTCTTCTTTCGAGATATCTTCGGTTTTCTCTTTTCCTTTCCCAGGCGCTATGGCCAGAGTTTCTTCAGCAACTCTAGCAGCTTCTTCCGTGGGCTCATTCAGAAGCATGTTATCAATATCAGCAAGTGTGGTTTCTAGATTTGTATCTTCGGCGGCCTCAGCTTCGGCAGTGTCAGCTTCACTTTCAGCTTCAATGGCTACGGCTTCAGTAGCAGCAGTGCTCTCCATGGCTGGTGTCTTTGATGCTGAGGCCACCGGCGGTGTCTGCTCGATAACTTCAACTACATGAATGATTCTTCGTTTCTTTGGCTCAGTAGGCTTCTTCGCTGCCGAAGGCTCCTTTTCCTTCTGAAAAAGCTTCGTCAGATGTGGCCCTAGTGGACTTAGCTTGACAGGCAAAGATTCAGTCATTACCTTTAAAATTTCTTCCATGTCAGCAGCAGAAGGCGTTGAAGGAGCCTCTTCCTCTATATCAGTCGTTTTTGGTTTCGGAGGAGCAGCCTTTCTTTTCTTCGGGGCAGCCATCTTCGGCTCAGGGCTCAATTTTCTTTTCTTCAAAATTTCTTCATCTTTCTTCACCAATTTAGCAGCTTCTCTATTTAGAACACTAACAACTCTTTTTCTTTTTTGCCCTTCGACCCCTCTATCCAATCGCTCATAGTCAGGATACTCAAAATTCAGTGCATCCAAGACCCGGTTCAACCTTCGCTTCGGTCGAGTGCCGAAGGCTGCAGTCATTAGTTGATCTTCTTTTTTAGAATAGTTGCCAAGGATCTCGTTGCACATAACTTCAATCGTGTCTAACCATTCTTGGCAAGGTTCTTTGAAGTGTTTCTTGAATTTATAATAATAGGGCAACCAAACAAGTTCCTTCTTTTTCTTCTCCCCTTTCAGCTTCGGCATGTCCCATTCTTTCAAAGTCGGAAATACTCTGAAAGCTAAGAATTCTTGCACCAAATCCCTAGTGCCAATGTGCTCTGAAACAACTCAAAATTCACCGAAGGCAATTTGGCATGGTGATTCCGGCAACATGTTGCACTGGGGCCTAGTTTCTCTAAAGACTAACTCCAATGGGCTCTGAACCAACTTCTCCTTCTTCTCGTCAACCTTAACATAAAACCACTCGGTCTTCTAGCCGGTGGGCCATTTGGTACGATAGCTAATAACTGGAGACTTTGCATCTTTGCAGTAAGCAAAATTGTAGCAACCGAAATTCTCGTGCAACCCATCTTCTCTAGCTTTTGTCTGATAATGAAGCTCATGTGCCTGGCAGAAACCTTCGGCAAGCGGTTCCGCCCCCTGGCTTTGGAGAGCCCAAATGTAAACGCTAAGCCTAACGATGGTGTTAGGAGTTAGCTGATGAAGATAAATCCCAAACTTCTCCAACACATCTGCAATCATCTCATGCAAAGGAAATCTCAATCCTGCTTTAAAGAAGCTTTTAAAGACTACCACCTCATCCTTTTCTGGCTTCAGAGTAATTTCCTCTCCACCAAAACGAACTAGCTTCCTCTTGGCTTCACTGATATAACCTAGCTTTATCAACTTAGGCATATCACCTTCGGTAATAGTAGACTTCCCAAACTCCAGGTGGCTAGGTTTAGATGGCATGGCGTTGTACTCATCTTTAGTTTCACCTTCTTCAACATCAATCTGCTCAGCTTCGGCAGCAGGGGTACCTTCAGAAGCTTCTTCTGGCACTGCCAGCCCTGACTGTTTCATCACCTCCGAAATCGAAGCGGTTTCAGCAGCTTCGGCTTCCTCTCCGTCACGTATAACCCTGGCCGTAGAGCGTACCCTCGCCATTTGATGATGAATTCCTCATAATTTTTTATGAAATTGCTGACTTTTCTAATTTTCCTGAAGCTCTTCCTCTTGTGACGAAGCAAAGTCAACAACGGTGCTTTGGTTGACTGCGATTAACAAGCTTCGGCTATGGTCAAATTTTTGGCAGCAAAATAGGGCGATAGCAATGAATGATGTGGTAACTTCACACCTACCCATCTGTTTATATAGTGCCGCAGGTGGGGAGGTGAATCGTCAAGTCTTCCGCACCGGACGAACAGTCGCCCGCACTCACTGAGTGGTGGGCCACAGAACCCGAGAAGGTGAATCGCCAGGACGCGTTTACCCGCTGCATGGTGGGACCATCTCGTGCTCAAAATTTTGTGATCGTTTCTCGGCAACGAGCTCAGGGAAGGTGTTTTTCGGATCTTCGGCTCTCCGAAGCCTAGGAGACTTTTTCTCGAATCAAGCTTGTTATGAAAAACGATCTAGCACCGCGAAGGGGATACTGTTGGGGGTATGCTTCGTCGCCGAAGATCCTGTAAGAAGAAAGACCTTTGGCAGATCCTCTCAAAAGCAGTGTCGAAGCTATCATCCATAAAGCTTCGGCATAGTGACATGTCTCAAGACGAAGGAGTGAACCGACTTAAAGATGAAATGACCAATCGACCCGCGATAGCTTGTATTATGATTGTAAGCATTTGTAAAGGGCATGAATGTAATTTCTCACAGGCTACGTCCTGTGCCTATAAATAGATGAATAGTACCCCCGTACTGTTCACAATATCTTGTAATCGCTCGCGCGCAACATTTGGATTTTTGCCTTCTGTCAAGCCGAAGGTATAAATATAATTAAATATTGTGTTTAAATATTCATGTTTGTATAATGGAACATATGAATGATATTATGTGTTTGTTCATGTTATCTATCATGTTTCATATGTTTCATCTTTCATTAGCTTATAATCGTGATGATGAAGGTATGTCCTTCAAAACCTTCGTCCGAAGATTGTTATATCCTAAGGGAAATAAAAGTTTCGAAGGACGAAGGATTTTAACATTTAATACTTCGTGTTGCCTTGTTCTTAATTCATAGCATTTGAGAACAAGTCCCCAACAAGTAGCCCTAATGGCTAGTTCCAGGTGGCACCGTGGAGGGAAGACAACTGGACTGTCTGGTGTGAAGTCCAGACTATCCGGTGCAAAAAGCCTATGCGCCAACGGTCACCTGCGCTGACAGACCCAATGGCTAGGCGCACCGGACAGGGGCACCGGACTGTCTGATGACCCCACCGGACTGTTCGGTGCACCACAGAAAGCAGCAGCTTTCCTCCAATGACTAGTTTTGTGTTGGGGGCTATAAATACACCCCCAACTGGCCATTTTCAAGTGTGAGAGCCCAAGCAACATACCAAGGCATATAGTGCACATTTCCAAGAGCTCAAACACCCAAGTGCTTAATAGAATCACTCGGTGATTAGCGTAGGTACTTTGCGAAGTGCATAGGTTAGTTAGACTGCTTTAGCACTTGCTCTAGGTAAACCCTAGTTAGTTGAGTGAGTTTTATAAAAACACACAATCCCTCGGCTCTTGTGTGAGCCGTTGTAATTGTACCAAGTGAGGCGAGAGTCTTGCGAGACCGTGACAACCACGTTTGTGTCACGGCCGCCACCGTGTACCGGAGGGAACGAGGCCCGCGGCGTTTCAGTCGGAAGCTCGATAGTGGAGACGGCGGGGAGCGTCCGAGAGGAGCTGGAAGCGGAGCACCACTTGCGCGTGGAGAAGGCCCGTGGCTCTCTATGGAGTTACTCGACCGAGGTGCTTGGTCCTCGCGTGGGCTTCCCTTTGCGTAGGGGCACCAACGAGGATTAGTCAGGACCTTGCGTGGTTCCGGATACCTTAGTAAAAATACCGGCGTCATCCACAAGAGTTTGCATCTCTACCTTGCTCTTTAAGTTTCTGCATTTATATTAATCATTTAAATTTCAATCTTGTATTCATACTTATATAGTGTAGATTGAAACTTAGCCATTGCGGTAGAGATAACAACACTTAGACAAAACCTAGTTTGCACATTATTGTTTGATTACTTGCATATGTTTTGCTCTAGGGATTTATTTGTGGCCTAGTTTATTGAAAGTTTTAGAAGTCCTAATTCACCCCCTCTTAGGCATCACCTATTTCTTTCAATTGGTATCAGAGCTTGGTTTGGCTCATTTGAAACACTTTAGCTTCACCGCTAAAAGAGTCGACACATTTTAGAGGAAGGGATGGATACCCATAGGCCACCACACTTTGATGGCACTAACTTCTCATATTATAGTGCTAGAATGGCTTGTTACCTATAGGTCGTAGATTAGGTGTTTGGAGAGTCACTCGTGACGGGATGAAACCCCCCAAAAATCTCGAGAAACCCACCACAAGCGAGGAAAAAGAAATTCATTTAAATGCTAGAGCCAAAAATTGCTTGTATGAATCTCTTAGCATGGATATTTTTAACCAAGTATTTACATTGAAAACTGTTAATGAGATTTGGCTGAAATTGCATGGGCTCCATGACGGCACATCCAATGTTCGTGAGCAAAAACATTGCCTAGTCTTAAATGGGTATAATTCTTTTGCTATGAAAGAAAATGAGCTTATTAGATATATGTATTCTTGTTTGAATCTAATCATCAATGAGCTCAGTTCTATTGGCATTAATAAGCTAGATGATGCGAACATTGTGAGGAAGATTATCTCCCTGCTACCACAACAAAGATATGGGAGCATCATCACCATTCTTCACAACATGGAGTACTTGAGTACAATGACCCTGACCATTGTGATTGGGAAAATCGCGGCTTTTGAAATGCCGCGAAAAATATGTCGGGGAGAGGAGGCAACTTCCTCAAGGCCATATGCTTTTGCATGTGATGAACGGAAGGGTAAAAAGAAGGCTCCCACTCCAAATTCCTCAAGTGAAGAAGAGGAAGAAGAAGAAAGTGATGATGAAGGAGATAATCAACCATCAACATCATCCTCCGAAGACAAAGAAACAATCCAACACGTCAGTAAGGTAATGGGGATGATTCGCAAGATTAATCTAATGGTTGTGCCCCTACAGGTAGAGGATCTTCTCTTTAACATTGATAGGAAAAACAAAGAAAGGGAGGATGCTTCGCATGCGGGGAGAACGGCCACTTCAGGGACAACTGTTCAACTATGGCCAAACCCAAAAAGGAGAGAAGCAAAGGCAAAGCGCTAACAAGTGTCAAAACTTGGGATGATTCTTCAAGCGAAGATGAACCTCCAAGGATGCGCAGCCACCGGTCCTCACGTTCAACACGATCATCACGCAAGTGCCTTATGGCAAGTGGTAAAATGAACATTCCATCCCCTAGTGATTGTGACACCCCAGGTGTTTATCGTCTGCTCGACCACGAGTGCAGACTTTAACACGTCATGGCGGTGAATGTAAAGGTCACTAAATTTTAATCATCAATGTTTATCATGATTTTGATATCATGTCTGTCTCCATCTATCTAAATTGGCCTAATTTATTTTGCAAAATTCAGACTTTAGTAATTTTCAGAACATCGAATCCAGTATCGTTTGGGTTGAGCCATCGACGTCTCGCCCAAACTCTAATCCTTGAAATCAAATCTGGTTCCTTAAATTTCGTTTGAAATTCTTTCATGCTTGCGTTGCACGTGTCTCTCTGTGGCCTGACATCGTGACGCGCGTTGTCACACCCGGTTTTAGAAGGTAAACCGAATACGAACCATGTACGTGCCAGGATCAGAAATTCACATACATAGCGATTACATAAATAACTCATCATAGCACAATGCTTCGAATAATAATAAAGCGTAAGTAATAATATTACAGACTAGAGCCATTTACATTATATAAATCAAAGTACACAGAATCGAAACGTAGCCAACGTAAACAAACCCACCACAGGCAACTGACTGGGGGAGGTCGCTAGCCTAATCCTCGAACTCGTCGAAGTCTTAGAACTCTTGGAGATCCGCCTCGACGCCTTCTTCTTTACCTGAGCATAGATTGCACCAAAGGCAACCTGGTGTTTTGTGAAAGCAAGGGTGAGTACACATCAACGTACTCAACAAATGTCCCGTTTGGCTGAAGTGAACTAGCTTTATGTGGGGTTAGGGTCAAGCAGTTGCTTTTAGTTGGTCAGGTAATTATTACTAGTAGAGAGCCAGGTTTTAACATTAACCCAAGTTGTTAACCCAAAAGTACTCCTTCCAAACAGAAAGAATACCTGAAATCATAATCATAATCATAATAGAAACCAATATTATCCTCATCATCATCTATAAACAAAACATCTCTGATCAATGTGTCTCTAATCAATGGAGCTCCCTTGGCCACTCATAACCACGAGCACGACTGATATATCAGTTTCATAACACTCTGTAGAGGTTGCGCACTTTACCCACGAGCCGTGATTCTCTCTCTAGCCCGGGCTTGCAAGACCCTTGTTCACTCTCGAGGTGAATGGCTAGGGATTCACTACGAAGCCTTTACAAAGATTCTCTGAGGCTGTAGCCGCCCGTTAGGTTTCCTAAATGTACCGCACTTCTCCCCAAGGGGCAATCCACCCTCGGCAGAGTGAGCCGCATAAACCGAGCCCCATTGACGGCACGATGGCGAAGCGAACTACACCCCAGTTCCTCTAATTATTCAGCTAAGGGCGTCTCATACCACCCTCATGGTTGCACTGTTTTCCCGGGCGGTCATCCAACGAACAGGTCCTTACGGAGAGGCACTCGAGAAACCGCTCGAGCTCCCTTAAATGTCACAATATCATCATCATAATCAAAATGGAAAACAACGTATCATAAGTAATCTCATCATGTTCATTGATTAATATGAAGCACTAGCATGAGGCTAAACCAAAATAACCCAACCCAAATAGGTAAACAAGGACATGATACACAAAGCTAGTCAACCCTTAGGGATAACTGGTATAAATGCGGAGAGTGAATTATAAAATGAGTAGGACATATATGGGTCAAGAGACACTTGCCTTCACCAAACATATGCCCAAGGTCTTCAACCTTGTAGAACTCGAAGAGCTTGATCTCGGGACCAGTGGTTCACCAAATCTTGATCGTCGATTCCTCGAAGCTCAGGAACAGATCGCAATCTATTCGCGACGCACAACGAATACAAATGGGCACAAGCAAACATATACTTGCATAAGAATATTACACCATACAAGATAAAATATTATCAAAATGAGCAATATAAAAATAGAGAGCGCTTCTACGGTTACGCGGGGATAAGGAACGCGATGGTCGAAGCTACGGTCGAGAAGTTATAACGTTTACACTACGCAAGTAATAGTAAGGACATTTAATTCGACATTATAAAATATAAATAATATTTACCATTTAGTTTTGATTAACCTGATACACTAGCGGCTATCAATTAAATAAGTAATTTAATTAACACGAGAGGTTCTAAGCGAGGTGAATTTACGACGCGCAAAACAACACGTCAGCGTGCGAACGACGCGTGACATAGCACGCTAACGATGCACGAAAACAGTGCGCGCGACCAGCACGAATGACGCGTGAACCAGCACGACACCACGTGCGGAACAACACACGCGACAGGCGAGAAAAACTAAATAGGTGACACGTTTCTACTAAACAAATATTGAATAAATAAAAACTACTTAAGTTAATATTAGCTATGTTAATATTTATTATAAAAGCGCAAGTTGAACACTACACATTTAATCTAATTGAAATATTAATCTAATAGATATTAGTCGAGCAAACCTTAAGTTAATTATCTAAAATATGTGACCTGACGAATTAACATTATTAACATGAGTGTTTATAAGTGAAATCTATTTATTATCACGCGCAGACGCCACGCGACACACGTGATTGACACGCGAGAAATATTAAATAGATGTTGTGTTTATACTGAATAAGTATTAATTCAAAAACGTTTGAGTTGACATTAATCATATTAACGTATATTTATAAAGCGTAAATTAAAACTATAGATTTGTTTATCGCTATATCTGGGGTGACATGGCAAAGTTTTATTGGCGGGAGCATGTACACACCTATGGCCACAAGATCTTAGCAGCAGAAAATCCATAGATGATGAGGGGCATTTTCTCTATTGGATGGATGCATGTAGGGATTAGTGGTGCACGTACGTGGGGCCTATTCACTTGGCACATGCACATGGCAGTTTTGTTTTATGGCCGCATGCAGGGAAAAAATAAATAATAAAAAATAAAAAATTAAAAACATAGGCACTTCCTTCCTAACGCACGCCATCGGAAGGCATGCGCATGCAACATGCACATGGGGCTCACGCTAGTCCTGTAAGTTTGGGTCGTGCCTGTTGGGCCAGCACGAGCCCAACACGAAATTAATGGCACGAAGTCCGGTCCGGCACGACCAAAAAAATACTTGGGCCAGCACGGCACGTTACGCGGGCTGGGCCGTGCTCCGATTTTTGGCCCGACGGCCTAAGTAGCCCGGCACGCCATAGTGGGCCGTGCTCGGGCCAGCCCGGCACGATTTAGGGTTAGGTGGCCGCTGCCCTCTTTATCACCTTGGCCTCGAATGGCGGCGACGGCTTGACCGTGTCCTGAACGAACGTACACAGCACGCACGGCCGTACGGGTCAGGAACAGAGCAGCAGCGGAGGAAGATCTTGCTGCCGTCGTGGCAGCAGCGGAGGAGCCGGCGAGCAGCGTGGAATGCACGACAGAGGAGGGCGAGACGGCGGTAGGCGTCATCACTGAGGGACGGCGCGATCTCACGGATCTCCTGGATGAGCGGGAGCACGAGCTGGAGCCAGCGCTAGAGGCCGAAGGACTCCTTGCGCTGCGAGCGGCAGAACTCCTGGAAGCTGGAATGACCGCGTGGGGGCAAGGAGGTCCTCCACCAGGGCTTTGTCCGACAGCTGTTCGGACGGGTCCGCCTCTGGCTCAGGCTCCGAGTCGCCCCTAGGAGCCTGCCGCGGAAAGATGGGCCACATCAGCGTGGATCGGTCGATGTGATAGATGGTGTGCGTTGAATCCTCCAGGGAAGGGAATGGCAAACAAATAGGAGGAGTAGCGATGGAGGAAGAAGGCTTTTCGTGGGCTGACCTGAATTCTAGGGGAGGGGCTCCTCGGTTCCTCCGTCCGCGGACTACAGGCTGCAGCCGCGATCCTCGGTTTCTCCATCCGCGGCTCCTCGGTTCCACGTAGTCCTGCAAGTTGCGGGCCGGGTCTGGGCCAGCACGGCTTGAAAGAAATTCGTGCTAGCACGGCCCAAAGTATTTAAGCCCGAAGCACTACGGGCCCGTGTCAGGTCGGCTCGGCCCGGCCCAACTTGCAGGACTAGCTCGCGCGGCTTCTTCTTCCTGGAAACGAGTCAACGACCGAGAGGTTCCAACTCCAAACGTGGACGTAGGCACGGGATCGACCATGGGGGACGGAACATGCAGGAGGGACAAAACCTGCGCGCGGGGCTTGGCCGTTGAGCTGCTTGCGTAGTGTGGGGCTGCAGGGAGAGAGCGGCTTGCAGGTGGCCGGGGTGGTCACTGGTGGCTCGCCAGCAGTGGCGCTCGTGGAGCAGCGACCGTGGGACTTTTGGGAGAGTTCGGCCAGGGCCAGCTGTGGTAGCATCTATGCAAGGAAGCAGCGAATGGTAAACTGTGGAAGAAGAGAGCTCACCGGAGGATTTGTTGGAGGATGGACCCGATGGCAGCATGGCCGGAGCTTGCGGGGTGTGGCTGCTCGCCGGACTTGTTCCCTGATGTGCACGACGAAGCATGCGTACAGAGAGCAGGGCGCTGGCAGATCTTCGGCTGCGAGCAAGGGATCGCGTGGGGGAGTGGAGGACACGACGCTGGCGAAGGCTCACCTGAGCAGCGGCGACGCGGCACGCAGAGGCGAACGTCTGCGGGGCACAGCCATGGCTGCCAAGCGTGGCGGCAGGGGGCTCGGGAGCAGCAAGCAGTCCACCATGGCGTCGGCTGTTTCGAGCAAGACAGAGACGAGGGGCAGCAGCCAGATGCCGTGACGCACGCCAGCCAGGGACGCTCGCAAGCTTGCCTCACGCACTCATGAGAGCAGCGCTAGAGAAGGAGAGGGAGTAGGCGAAGGGGTTTCTCACCTGCGTACCTTGAATGGTAGAGCAGACACGCGAAGAAGACAACATTGCTTGAATGGGTTGCCGCTCCTTCGGCGACGACAACATAGTTCAAGGGAAGAGAAAATGGTAACTGATATGCTCTGGCGTGATCTGGGACTCTGGGTTAGAGAAAGGGAAGGGATGATTGTGTGAAGCAAAACGGAGGAGGGGGGTTTGACGAGCGATCAAGAAACCGCTGAAGACGTGCGCACGAACATGACGGGGCAGGAGGTTACGAAGGAGTTTATCTTCGTAAGGGAACTAGGATGGACATCGAAGCGATCTATTTAAAGAATTAATTAATTATAATGGATACCAAAAAATATTTTAAAGCATAAAAATATTTTAAAGAGTCAAAAATCCTAAATAATTAAAGTTTTTTTTTGAACTTATAGAATTATGTTTTTAAGCGTCCGTAAATAAATAGATTTTTTCTAATTCCAAGAGAAAGAAACATTAAAACCACTTATCAAACAAACAAAAAAATTGTGCTCTATCATGAGATGCAGCAATCAAAACTCCTCTAAGGTTTTATTTTACTAAGCTGACTCATAGATATAAAACAAAATAATTCTTCACTATTTAGGAAAAAGAGAAGAAAAGCAAAGAAATGAGAGAGTAACACCTGATTTTGGTGGATATTAGAAAAGAAATTTTATACCCCAAATTCAGGGTGTTACACGCGTGGTGGGCGCAACACTATGTGTGACAACGCACAGCTTCTCACTTACGTGAAAGACACGTATCGTCTCCACGGAGGTCCCCGTGTGCACCGTATCTCCCTACCGCTATCCCTTTTGTTTATCCGAATCGGCCACCGATTCAACTCTTCACTACGTGCCGTGCCTTTCGTCACTCTCATGCCGCGTGTCCGACGTGCTAGCGAGTGTAAAATTGGGAATCGACTGATTCTATAAATCTAGACTGTGCGTGCTATTCGAGGAAACCACACGCAAAGTCGATAACCGAGGTTGGTTTCATCCTACACGCTATTTATGGTAGAGAAATCCAAGTATTTGGTTGCGGGCGAATTTATTCGATCCTAGATAAATCAATGGAACAGTACCATCTTGTCCCAGATAAATTAAGCGGATCTTGGCAACTAAAGTTTTTGGTGTAAAATAATTTCGTCTCCGCTCGTCAGCTAAGAAATCGCATTTGAGGATTTATAATTAAGATTTATTCCTCTAGTAAATTATCTGACTTTAAATCAAATCAAGCATAGTATGTAATAGTTTGACAGATATCTTTTGTTTCGTCCTGTTTACATCTCGCTTAGATTTAAACCGTAGAACTAAATCATCTATCTATCCTTAGTTAAAAGATATAGAAAATCCTCTTTATCTCCATGTCAGCCAACAGGCTGTTAGCCTTATCCAATCAACACCCTACCTTGTTCCTTATCTACTCTTTTCCTTGGAACAAAAATCCCATACGTTGTCTTCTCCCTTGCTATGACGCAGGGCTCTTAGGAACTTCCTTGTGCTCGCCTAGCCATCTCCTCCATCCCCAGCGCTCCCTGCTCCAGCAAGTTCCCATGGCCGCCCTGAATCTCCATGGTCGGGCATCCCCCTGCAGGATCCCCTCCCATGGCGCCTAGTCTTCTTTCCTTGGCCGAACACACCTCTAGTGCTGCACTCCCTGGAACTCGCCTCCTGCCTCTGCTTGTCCATTTCCTGCAGTAAGAAAGTATCTCCCTGCTCCCTCTGCAGCTCGCCCAACTCCCTAGCCACCTCTGCTCGCCCCTCTCTATCTCTGTGCGAGCAGCAGCATGCCGGGGCAGACCTATGTCCGTGATGCTCGCCAAGTGCTCGACGAAATACCGCAGCGAGCTCCACCTCGATCTGAGCAGCCCTAGTTATGACCTCGTCAAATCCCGGTAAGGACCCGCTGTCTCCTTGTGTTTATTCCTTGTTAGTACCTATATCCGACGTTGATTTACTAGATGCTAATTATGTTTATGTTTGTCTGTTTGTGGTGGAGGTAAATCCTGTGAGATTTAGATGAGAAGAAAGCTTTAGCGAGGCGCTTGCCAAGTGCTTGGTGAATCGCCACAACCGGATGTGGTTGTCGATCTCGTGGAGTCGAGTCGAGTTTAGTCGTGGTAAGTCAATCCATTGTTTTCGTTAGTTGGATGAATGATTAGTTTGTGTGGATGTATATGGCTTGTGGTATTAAATTGATTTGTGTTATGTGAATGAAATTATTTTCATGAGTATGTATTAGTATCAACATATATTGGAGTTAGTTCTATGTTTTAGTGGTCATGTTACTTGATATTTATTAACGGAGTTTAGGTTGAATGGATGTATATGCATAGTTCATTAGAGTAGTTCTTCATTTGCAATATGAACTTTAGGTTGAAGATACAAACCCATACGAAGTGATTGTGTGCATGGTTATGAAGTATACCAATTTATCTATGTGATTAAGTAGGTGGTTTTTGTTCTACTTTAAGATAAGGTGTTAGAATATTGGAAGTACCTAGCATATGAGAAGTTTCAGAATCTGTCTAGTAGTTTAAAAGATATGATTTTCTTAAGTCCAGTTTCAGAATCTGTCTAGATTCTGTACAGATTTCGAAAATGACCTTGTTTGCCCAAGTTAAACTGAGAATCAGCTCTTAGTAATTATAGGAGAATTGTAGTACTTTTCTTAAGCTTTCCAACAAATTTTGGAGCACCCTTTTTTGGTGGTCTAGAGACCAAGTTACAACTGTTTGAACTATAGTGTCTGAATCTGGCCAAATCTGGACAGAGAAGTCTGTTTGTATTAACTGACTTTGATATATATGTATTGAATTAACCTAAGATGTTTATAAATAAATTGTAGTCAATTTCATTAGCTTTCTAAAAAGTCTAGGATCACCTGATTTGGATGCTTGAGACTCCAGTTATGGATTGTTGATGTGAGTAGTCGAATTCTGTCCAAATCTAGACAGAAATTGCGTTTAGTACTGTTTGATATTTCTAAATGTCGAATCTCATTGTGATGATAATACTAAAATTGTAGAGGGCTTTATAAGCTTTCCAAAAAGTCTTAGTTTACTATTTTTGGATGAATATCGTGTAAGTTATGAATAAAACAACTAGCTGCTGTTCTGCTGTCCAAATTCAGCAAGTATGAAATGATTACTTGGAATTTATTTTGTGAGGGTACCTATATTTGGTTAGTTCTTGTCTTGATTAATGAAGTCTGTAGTGGCAAATGGTTGTTTCTTTTCTTTCTTAATGCTTGCTTTAGACTTTAGCATTTTGGAGAAGGAAGTAAATGCCTTGGTGAATGTATTTGAGTTAGTGACTATTTAGGCCTTGTATGTGTATAATGAAATAGTAATGCAAGTAGTAAAATTTAGCACTTGTCTCGTCCATCCATGATGTTACCCTTTATTGCTTATAGTCTTACAAATATCTATGATCTTGATAATGTTTACTTGCTTGATCGAATGGTGTAATAATTTGTTTGGTTGATGTGCTATGCTTAATAGGTTAGATTAGTAGTTCTAAGAACTAGTTGAAATACTTCTATTCATTAACCTAAGTTAAGTATCCGAAATTGATAAGTCTACGAGTAGTAACCTATCGATGTTATGCTTTAGCTTAAGGCTGGTGTTTAGTTATGTTGCCTAATGTTTGAAGTAGGTCCGATTAACTCGAGGATCATGATTGTGTAGATTTTCTCTCATGTTTGATTATGCATGTTGGTGAGGTCTTGCCTTTAATATTGAGTTTTCTTCCTTGTGATATTGTTTAGCCTTATTATTCCTTCCTATGTTCATACATGTGCATTATGCATATCATTTAGGTACAATAATTGATCACGTGCTGTGGAGGACAAGAGCTGGATTTGTCTCATGGTGATGCTGATGAGTAAACCTAAAGAGTGATGATCAGATCGAGTGCCAGAATGGGAGATACTTGCCAAGCGAGTACCATCTAACAACACTAACCTAGTGTTATCCCTGGCAAGCCTCTGTGCATTTACCCCTTCCTTGTATTTTTAAAAAGACTTTTATATACTTAAGTCTAGTGAAATGTGTATTAAGTTTATAGGAATTGCTTGGAAACTATTTGATGCATTGACTACCTTGATATCCATTCCTGTTATAGATACTTCTTTGGAAGTATCAAATATTGTTTACAAAAATGCTTAGCCCTGCTTAGATCTTGTGGATAGAGGTTGTCTTTTGCAATAATGCCTATCTCAGGGGTTATCCTGAGGAAGGATGGCTTCTACCTGCAAGAATATTTTCATTGGGAGCATGGTGGGATCTTACTACAAAGTTCCCTATAATGCTCTCATCCTTAGGAACACAAAACAATCCTAAAGATGGAAATACTTAACTCGAGACTTGGGCTAGGAACAGGTGATGGTCCACCCAGGTCAATTAAGGATTGGATGCGTATGTAGGCCTGTATGATCAAGGACTATCTTAACTGGCCACATGCCCTGGATATGGGACAGGGTAAGTTTGAACCCGGCTATTCCATACATGAAAAGACAATCGCGCACTCGGAGTGGAGAGATGGTGAGAGTGGCACGTACCCTCCTGGCAAAGGACTGCCTAAAAGGGGTGGTGTGCTCTCGGGTAGCGCGGACCTGTTCATGCAGTGGAGGATCCGTGGGAATGGTAGACATATGCAAGAGTTACGAGAAACATATGTCTTGTGGTTAGAGATCCTCGGCTGAGTAAATCGATTTGGATCGCCGTTATATCCTCGGACAGTGGAGACTTGATCTCTAACCTGCAACCTAGGTCAGGATGTAAACATTATGAAGAAAAATGATGTTGTATTGATGAGATGGTGAAATTAGACTAGATGCAACTAGAGTCTATTAATATTAAATCTGGCATTAAAATATTGAAAGTAAGGACTCACTTTAGTAAGCTATTTCTGCAAAAGTATCTAAGTTGATTCTTGCTAAAGCCTTTTCCTTCATTCCTATTTAACCAGCATATCCTCGAGAGTCATTTTTTCCTTAGTCGGGTAAGACTTGTGAAAGTACACTTCGTACTCAGGGTTTTCGAACCCATGTTGTTGCAGGTACTAGATTTGTGCTGTTGTTGATGGTGCTAAGTGTCGGTGGGCATGGCCTTCTTATAGGTTTAAGTACCTCTCCTATACTTCTTATTGAGGACTATCGCTAAGCTAGCATATATTTCAACCACATAAATGTTTATACATTCAAAACATAGTGTAATTACTCTGATCATGTACATTGTAAACTTGATGTAACTTGTAAAATTTGGTAATAAGATTTCTGCTGCAAAATGTTGGTGTGTGATTTGTGTTTACTTAATCTTGCAATCCTGGTTGTAAGTGGTTTATCCGGGGTCCTTGGGACACTCAGACGGATCCTGTTAAGTTATCTGGTGCACATGCATAGCCGTCTGAGGTCTTTGAGACAAGGGCAGGTGCATGTGGGACCAATAACTTGGGAGGTTCTACTACAGTGTTGAAAGTAGTAGTGATGATGAAGGTGAGGGAAAGCCCTCTGTAGATAAGCTTGCGGAAGCCGTTACATTCTTCTAGGATGTTTGCACTAAACAAAAAGCTCAACTTAAAACTTTGAAAAATAAGTTGATTAGCTCTCAAAATGATTATAAAAGTTTACTAGAAAAATTTGAAACTTTTGGAAACTTAAATAGTGAGCTATCAACTAAAATTGATCTATTAGAGTCTAGTGCATCCACTGCTACCGATGATGGCCTTATTAAAAAGAATGAGAAACTTAAGGCTAAGTTAGCTAGCTCTCAAGAAGCTATTGAAAATTTGCTAGGGAAAATGGAAATTCTTAGCATACACAATAATGAGCTAACTACTAAGCTAGAAAACACTCATAGCACCCTAGGGGCATCTTTAGTTGAAATTCCTAAAATTATTAAGAAAGATGCTTCTACTTCTTGCTTTGATTTAATTAATGATTCTAACTCCTGCAACCAAGTCTTTGTTGAGAATATTGTTGTAGAAACATGTTTGGATGAAGTTGCAAAGGAAAATGAGCAATTAAGGCAAGAAGTGGCTCGCCTTGGCAAGGCTTTGTATGAAAAAAGGGCAAAGCCAAACAAATCTAACCTACACAGGATAACACCACTGCGGGAGTGAACAAGCCTATAGAGGGAGAAACCGTGAATTGCAGGCTATGCCACATGGAAGGCCATAAGTCTTTCCAATGCAAGGCGATGACCGAGGATAAGCAAAGGCAAAAGCTCAAGCAAAAGCCAACAAGCAAAATCTCCAACACCTACATCAAAAATGTGGACAAAAGGCTACTACACCGTATTTGATCAAGAAGAAAAAGAATGGAAAGGTGATAGCAATCAAGGCCAACAAGCAAGCCAACAAAGGAAAGGGGGCCAAACGCATCTGGGTGCCAAAGGAAATAATTTCAACCATGAAAAGCACCAAGAAAGTTTGGATCCCAAAAGGGAAGTGAGTAGTCCAAAGGATTATGGGAAATTTGGAGACTTGGCAAAGTTGGATGTATATCATGGGATACATCATTTTGGATCAAGTTTATTGCCAAGTGGTTTTAGTGAATATTTTGGACCCAAATTTCCCACCCATGACTAAGGTAACTAGATTTATTGTATTCCTTATTTAGATATGTGTATCTATTTTCTTGTATCTAGTTTTACCTTCTATGCCTAGTATTTCATTTGGTACTTTCTTTAGATTAACAATGCATGCATACTAGGTAAATCACATGGTAAGATTGCTTGTTTTCAATTAATATTCATGAGCAAACCTATATGGTTTAAATTGTTTAATTAAGCATGGCGCATAGCTTATTTAACATCCCTAAGTAAATGACACTAATGCTTCAAAAGACTATATCCTACAATTGGTATCATTTAACTTATATGTGCCAAAGCTCGGATTATGGATAATCTGCCCCTCTTGATATCAAATCAAAGTGCATGTCCTCTACAAGTATTCAAAACTTGTATGCACACTTTCAGGGGGAGGTTACTCTATAATCTAAGACTTTGAGACTAATATCTTTTTCAAGTCTATTTCATGTAATAGTCTCATTCTAAGGAAAATAAAGTCCCCAGAGAAAGACGACAAGCTTCCACTGCAAATCTACAAGAACTCTTACGTCTCACAAGTCTACCACTTGTCTTCAAATGGTCCGCCATTAGTTTCAATTGGTAACTTTGAGACTACATTTAGCATCTCTTACATGTCTTCTCCAGCATTTGGTTAGACCATATTTCATATCTTATACTTCAGTGTTGCTATAAATGCATAAGTGGTTAAATCATATTCTGTTACCTATGCATAAGGAAGTTAGTCTAATCAAATCATGTCTTGCACCTCTATTTTCACATGCTTTTTCCCTAAGTAGAAGATCTCTATCAGGGGAGTATTTCTTTGTCTCTAAAAAGGGGAAAACTTTCTTTCTAAAGAGAACACTCATTTAGGGGGAGTAACAATTTGGTATTTCAATTGGTATCAGAGGGAAAGTCCTTTTTACTTCCTACATGCTTTTAATGTCTTCCTTTTCAGTGGTTGATGCCAAAGAGGGAGAAGTTTTAGGGACCAAAGCAATGAAAATTATATCTAACACCAAACACCACCAAATTAAAATTTTGATCCTTCAAGTGGTTTTGGCTCTTTGGTCTAAAATAGGAAGTAAGTGAATTATGGATTTAGGGGGAGGCTTAAGTCCATAATCTCACTCTATGGGGACAAACATGCATCCTAGCAAGTAGAGCGTATAATTCCATTCAAATGTTTGTTATATTTGCTTGCTTTGGTTGTGTTGTCATCAATCACCAAAAAGGGGGAGATTGTAAGGAAAATGGACCCTAGGACATTTGGCTAAATAGATTTTGGTATTTGATGATCAACGCAACCTGTGGACTAATGTGTTTGCTAGTGTTTGTGTTTGTAGTTCATAGGATGCTAAAGTACTTGGACTAAGAGATTGAGGAAAGCAACACCTCAAAAGAAGACATTATGAAGGACAAGTAAAGTCCAAGAAAAGAAGAAGTGTTGCCACAGTCGGACTGTCCGGTGCCACACACCGGACTGTCCGGTGCAGCAGGAATAGTAGCCCTAACGGCTAGTTCTAGGTGGCACCATGGATGGTAGACCACTGGACTGTCCAGTGTGAAGTCCATACTGTTCGGTGCAAAAAGCCTGCACGCCAACGGTCACCTGTGCTGACAGACCCAATGGCTAGGCGCACCGGACAGGGGCACCGGACTGTCCAGTGACCCCACCGGACTGTCCAGTTCACCACAGAAAGCAGCAGCTTTCCTCCAACGGCTAGTTTTGTGTTGGGGGCTATAAATACATCCCAACCGACCATTTTCAAGTGTGAGAGCCCAAGCAACATACCAAGGCATATAGTGCACATTTCCAAGAGCTCAAACACCCAAGTGCTTAATAGAATCACTTGGTGATTAGCATAGATGCTTTGCAAAGTGCTTAGGTTAGTTAGACCGCTTTAGCACTTGCTCTAGGTGAACCCTAGTTAGTTGAGTGAGTTTTGTAAAACCACACAACCCCTCAGCTCTTGTGCGAGCCGTTGTAATTGTACCGAGTGGGGCGAGAGTCTTGCGAGACCGTGACAACCGCATTTGTGTCACGACCGCCACCGTGTACCGGAGGGAACAAGGCCCACGACGTTTTGGCCAGAAGCTCGATAGTGGAGACGACGAGGAGCGTCCAAGAGGAGCTGAAAGCGGAGCACCACTTGCGCATGGAGAAGGCCTGCGGCTCTCTATGGAGTTACTCGATCGAGGTGCTTGGCCCTCGCGTGGGCTTCCCTTTGCGTAGGGGCACCAACGAGGATTAGTCGGGACCTTGCGTGGTTCCGAATGCCTCGGTAAAAATACCGGCGTCATCCACGAGAGTTTGCATCTCTACCTTGCTCTTTAAGTTTCCGCATTTATATTAAGCATTTAAGTTTCAATCTTGTATTCATACTTATATAGTGTAGATTGAAACTTAGCCATTGCGGTAGAGATAGCAACACTTAGACAAAACCTAGTTTGCACATTCTAGTTTGATTACTTGCATAGGTTTTGCTCTAGGGATTTATTTGTGGCCTAGTTTATTGAAAGTTTTAGAAGTCCTAATTCACCCCCCTCTTAGGCGTCACCTATTTCTTTCAACCAAGAATGGAGTTGACGGGGTGATCTCTTTGAATTGCTTGGTGGACTCTTGGGTGTGGCGGTCTTTGATCCTTAATTTCTTGATCATCTTCCTTGTCTTCATTGTCATCTCCCCCTTGATCAATGTCCTCCTCTTGAGGTGGCTCATTATCTTGATCTTAATCCTCTTCTTCTTGAGCCTAGTCCTCATCTTGAGTTGGTGGAGATGCTTGCATGGAAGATGATGGTTGCTCTTGTGTTTGTGTGAGCTCCTCGGATTCTTTTGGACACATGTCACCAATGGACATGTTCCTTAGCGCGACGCATGGAGCCACTTCATCATCTAATTCATCAAGATCAACTTGCTCCACTTGGGAGCCATTAGTCTCATCAAACACAATGTCACAAGAAACTTCAACTAATCCAGTGGATTTGTTGAAGACTCTATATGCCCTTGGGTTTCAGTCATAACCTAATAAAAAGCTTTCTACTTCTTTAGGAGCAAATTTAGAACTTCTACCTCTTTTAATAAGAATAAAGCATTTGCTCCCAAAGACTCTAAAATATTAAACATTGGAATTTTTACCAGTGAGGAGTTCATAAGATGTCTTCTTGAGGATTCGGTGAAGATATAACCAGTTGATGGAGTAGCAGGCGGTGTTAATCGCCTCCGCCCAAAATCGGTTCGGTGTCTTGTACTCATCAAGCATGGTTATTGCCATGTCCAATAGAGTTCTAATATTCCTCTCCACTACACCATTTTGTTGAGGTGTGTAGGGAGAAGAGAACTCATGCTTGATGCCCTCTTCCTCAAGAAATCCTTCAATTTGAGAGTTCTTGAACTCCGTCCCATTATCGCTTCTAATCTTTTTTATTCTAAATCCAAACTCATTTTGAGCCCGTCTTAAGAATCTCTTTAAAGTCTCTTGGGTTTGAGGTTTTTCATGCAAAAAGAATACCCAAGTGAAGCGAGAATAATCATCCACAATAACTAGACAGTATACTCCCGCCGATGCTTATATAAGCGATCGGGCCAAATAGGTCCATGTGGAGTAGCTCAAGCGGCCTGTCCGTCGTCATAATGTTTTTGTGTGGATGATGGACTCCAACTTGCTTCCATGCTTGACATGCGCTACAATCCTGTCTTTCTCAAAATGAACATTCGTTAGTCCTAAAATGTGCTCTCCCTTTAGAAGCTTATGAAGATTCTTCATTCCAACATGGGCAAGTCGGCGATGCCAGAGCCAACCCATGTTAGTCTTAGCAATTAATCAAGTGTCAAGTTCAGCTTTGTTACATTAAAATCAACTAAATATAGCTAACCATCTAACACTCTTTTAAATGCTATTGAATCATGACTTCTTCAAAAGACAGTAACACCTACATTAGTAAATAGACAATTGTAGCCCATTTTGCATAATTGAGAAACAGAAAGCAAATTGTAGTCTAATGAATATACAAGAAAAATATTGGAAATAGAATGGTCAGGAGATATAACTATTTTACCCAAACCTTTGACCAAACCTTGATTTCCATCCCCGAATATAATAGCTCTTTGGGGATCTTCATTTTTCTCATATGAGGAGAACATCCTTTTCTCCCCTGACATGTGGTTGGTGCACCCGCTATCGATTATCCAACTTTATCCACCGGATGCATAAACCTACAAAACAAGTTAAGGCCTTGTTCTTAGGTACCCAAACGGTCTTGGGTCCTTTAACATTAGAAACAAGCACCTTGGGTACCCAAACACAAGTCTTTGGACTCTTGTGTTTGCCCCCAACATATTTGGCAACTACTTTGCCTGATTTGTTAGTTAGAACATAGGAAGCATCAAAAGTTTTAAATGAAAAGTTATGCTCATTTGATGCATTAGGAATTTTCTTTTTAGGCATTTTAACATTAGTGGTATGCCTAGAACTAGAAGCCACATTTTTTTACATAAATGCATGGTGAGAAACACTGTGAGGTTTCCTAGCATGAATTTTCCTAATTTTGTGCTCAGGATAGTTTGCAGGATATAAAATGTAGTCCTCTTGGCATTCCAAGAGATCATCCTTCTCGTTAATGGTCTCAATCAATTCATTTAATTTTTTTGTTCCATGTTGAGGTTGGCAAAGAGAGAAATTAAATCATCTTCATTATCGCTAGAACTACCCTCATCACTAGATGTAGTATATTTAGGGGTACTTCTAGAATGTACCTTCTTCTTCTTGCTGTCCTTTGCCATGAGACATTTGTGGCCGACGTTGGGAAGAGAAGTCCCTTGTTGACGGCGATGATGGCGGCGTCCTCGTTGGAGGAGGAGTCGGTGGAGCTCTCGTCGGAGTCCCTTTCTCGCCCCATGTGCGCCTCGCCGCCCTTCTTCTTGTAGTACTTCTTCTTTTCCATATTCTTCTTCCTCTTCTTGTCGTCGTCCCTGTCACTTTTACTTGTATATGGACATTTTGCAATGAAATGACCAGACTTACCACACCAGTAGCACACCCTCTTGGAGCGCGGCTTGTAGTCTTTTCCCTCCTTTGTTTGAGGATTTGGCGAAAGCTCTTGATGATGAGCGCCATCTCCTCATTGTCGAGCTTGGAGGCGTCGATTGGAAGTCTACTTGGTGTAGAGTCCTCCTTCTTTTCTTCCGTTGCTTTGAATGCGACGGGTTGCACCTCGGGTGTAGAGGTGGCGCCTTGCTCCAAGTTGACAATATGTTTGGAGTCTTTGATCATTAGTTCAAAGCTCACAAACTTGCCAATAACCTCCTCAGGAGACATCTGTTTATATCTAGGATCCCCATGTTTTAATTGTACTTGAGTAGGATTACAAAAAACAAGGGATCTTAGAATAACCTTGACCATTTTATGGTCATCCCATTTGGTGCTCCTGAGGTTGCGCACTTGGTTCACCGTTGTCTTGAGCCGGTTGTATATGGCTTGCGGCTCTTCCTCTTTGTTGAGGACAAATCGACCGAGTTCTCCCTCAACCATTTCGTGCTTGGTGATCTTGGTCACCTCGTCTCCTTCTTGCGCGGTTTTGAGGACGTCCCAAATTTCTTTAGCATTCTTTAACCCTTGCACCATATTATACTCCTCTCTACATAAAGAGGCGAGGAGTATAGAAGTGGCTTGGGAGTTAAAGTGCCTAATTTGGGCGGCCTCGTCCGAGTCATAGTCCTTGTCCCCCACCTTTGGTGCCTGCGCTCCAAACTCAACAATATCCTAAATACTTTCATGGAGTGAGGTTAGATGGTGCATCATTTTATCATTCCACATGCAATAGTCTTCACCATCAAAATATGGTGGTTTGCCTAAGGGAACGAAAAGTAAAGGAGCGAAATACGGGGATAGCACAGGGGCATCTTACTATACTTCTTTCGCTCATGGTGCTTAGAAGTAGTGGATGACTCAGTGCCGGACATGGATGGTGATGAATAGTCGGTCTCGTACTAGACCACCTTCTTCATCTTCTTCTTCTTCTTCTTGTCACCCCTCTTATGTGACTTGATGTAGGAAGAGGATTCCTCCTTGTATTTGTTGTCGGACTCTCTTGAGAGAGTCTTCCCCGAGCTCGCGGGCTTTTCACCGGTCATGATCTCCCTCTTGGCGTGATCTCCAGACATCACTTCGATTTGGTTAGGTTCTTAATGAAGCACTGGTTCTGATACTAATTGAAATTCGCCTAGAGGGGGGTGAATAGGCGAAACCTGAAATTTATAAACTTAAACACACACTAAAGGCCGGGGTTAGCGTTAGAATTAAATTCAAGTCCGAAAGATTGTTTCTCTTGCTAGGAGTTGCTCAAAGAGTGCGAATGACGTATGGGAGCAAACTCAAATTAATACTAGCAAGGAAATGCTAGAGAGAGGAAAGAGGGCAAACAAATCAAGCGAGAATCAAAGCAAGTAGACACGATGATTTGTTTTACCGAGGTTCGGTTCCAAGGAACCTAGTCCCCGTTGAGGAGGCCACAAAGGTCGGGTCTATTCCAACCCTTTACTCTCTCTCAAACGGTCACTTAGACCGAGTGAGCCTTTTCCTTAATCACATGGGTCACTAAGACCCCGCAAGGACCACCACACACTTGGTGTCTCTTGCTTCGCTTACAAAGCACTTGAGAATAAGAATGGGAAAAGAAAAGGCCAATCCAAGCAACAAAAGAACACAAAACGCCCTCTCTCAAGTCCCAAATGGAATTGAGTTGATTTGGTGGCTTGGAGAGGATTTGATCTATTGAATGTGTCTTGGAGTGAAGTCTTTTGCTCTTGCAATGAATTGGATGCTCAGAAAACTTGGATGCCAATGAATGAGGTGGTTGGGGGTATTTATAGCCCCCAACCACTTCCTAGCCGTTGGCAAGGGCTGCTGGCGATGGGCGCACCAGACAGTCTGGTGCGCCATCGGACAGTCACTGTGCACTATCCGGTGCGCGCCACGTTAGAGCGTCCGTTAGGGTTCGGAGCAGTTGACCGTTGGAGTTGCTTGTTGTCTTGCGCACCGGATAGTCCGGTGCCCTCTGACTTCTGTGCTCTGACTTCTGGCGCGGCACTGTTCATCACTGTTCATCTCGTTAGACGACCGTTGGCACGTAGAGAGCCATTGCTCTGGTGCCACACCGGACAGTCCGGTGAATTATAACAGAGCGCGCCTTCGAATTCCCGAGAGTGGCCTGTTCGATGGGCGCTTGGCCTCGTGCACCGGACACTACCGGACAATGTCCGGTGCACACTGGACAGTATCCGGTGCGCCTAAGATAGCACACTCTAAGTCCTTTTTGCTCCAAATAAATTGTGTCCCCTAACTGAATTCTTTCTTGGTTTGTGTTGAACCTTATGCACCTGAGATAAATCACATCTAGCCAAACTAGTTACTCCGTATGGTTTGTGTTGGTCGTCAACCACCAAAATCTATTTATAGGAAATGGTTAACCCTATTTCCCTTTCAAGTGCCCTTGAGCCATTTCCAGTTGTTTTGGTGATTAAATGATCAACACATTACTAAGAACTAACATTCCTCTTATGAGCATAAGCACAAGTTTTAGAAAGCAAATTTAAGCAAAGGTATGTTTCTTGCACTTAATCATTTATTTTAGGTGCTAATAGTGTTCATCTTAGTGCTAGGGAACTTCTCAAGTCGAGCCAAAATACAGTGAAGAAGTTTGGCTAAGTATGGCCAAACTTGGAACAATCTCGGCCTCACCGGATAGTCACCCGAGACGTGCTCAGACGAGTTAGAACGGCACGTGGGCGAGTCGGAGATGCGCTCGGGCAAATTGTGAATGCGCTCGGGCGAATCGGAACTGTGTCTTGCACCAAGGTTGGCCTCAGGCAAATCGGAACCGTGTCTTCCGCTAAGGTTGGCCTAGGGTGAGTCGTGACTGCCTCGGGCGTGTCATGGCATCGGGCAAGTTATGGCCTCAAGCACGTTGTGGCCTCGGGCGAGTGTCTGGTGTGCCATGCAACCGAAGGCACACAACGGTCGGCTTGGCTGATGAAGGAAACAGATCATGGATTGTTTCAATCCGGTAAAAGTAGACAAGGAAGGCTGATTGCTTCCCAAATGACGATCTAACAGCTCCTGGGCCTTGGGGCTATAAAAGGACCCCATGGGTGCCATGGAGAGGAACCGGTGCAACACTATGAGACAAACACAAGAGCATACAACACTCTGATACTTAGATCACACTTTGGTTCATTTGAGAAGAGATCTGAGTGTTGGTCACTCGTTCTCAAATGATATGAATCAAGAACAAGGCAACACAATCGTTAAGGATTAAGGATCTTCGTCTTCAGAAGCTGTTGGTGACTTGTTCTCAAATGCTATGGATCATGAACAAGGCAACATAAAATGTTAAATATTAATGCCCTTCGTCCTTCGAAACATTATTTCCCTTGGGATATAATGATCTTCAGACGAAGGTCATGAAGTACATACCTTCGAATATCGAAGGTAAGATGGTAATTGAAGAAGCGTGTAAAATACAAAAGATAACATAAACAATCATATGACATTATAAATTCATCTCCATTATATTATCATGAGAAAATAAAAACCATATTGAATTACATTTGGTACCTTCGAATTGATAGACAGCAAAAGTACGAGAGTGATGCAAAAGCAAATGCCAAGTCAGCATGAACAGTATGGGGGTACTGTTCATCTATTTATAGGCATGAGCCGCAGCCCACGTGAAATTACATTCATGCTTTTTACATTTGCTAATGACTATAAGGTAACTCATCGGGGTCTAAATAGCCTTGTCCCCTTTAAGTCGGTTCCCTTTCATGTTGTCATGCCGAAACTCCCTTGCGCGTAGCTTCGACGCTGCATCAATCTTCGTATTGTTCGTGCTTCCCCCACTATGGTTCTGATTCGAATCCGAAGGTACCTGTTCATGTATTACAACTCCAGAAACATTGTTAGATCATGTTTTTGAGGACCTTCGGAAGACGAAGGCCCCCAACAGTAGCCCCTCGCAAGGTTAATTTGTTAGAATAACGAATTCAGATTGCGATATGGACGAAGGCCCTAAGCCGAAGGTCCAAAAAAGCACCTTCCCTTTGCTAGAATAGCAATAGTTAATGACAGACGGGGCCCTCCAAATTGGAGCGTGCTGGGCATATAAATAATAACTCACCCCGAGCACATTTGGTACGTTACTTGCCGTCTGCTTTGCTTTTGTAACGCCCTGAATTTGGGGGTAGAATTTTTTCTTCTTTTCTCTCACCAAATTCGGGCGTTACTCTCTTTTCTCTTCCCCGTTTCGCTCTTTCTTCCCAATTTCAAGCCAGTATAGTGACAGGTGTCCGTGTCATGTATAAACCAAAACCTAAGTGTCATGGGTGTTGCATCATGCCGAAGCGCATTTCTTTGTCTGATGTCGCGTGTTCGTCTCGTCCTGTTTCGGATTTCGGTTCACGATTGGATTCCGTTTAATGGTTGTGCATGTCATGGGTTTCGATCCGTGATGTGGCCCAACCCAGCCCAGTCCGGCCCGGCCCGGCCCGGCCCTGCGCGCCGCTGGCGCCCCACACCCCCCATGCGCCCCTCCTCTCCTCCCTCTCTCATTTGGATTTACCGCGCAGCAACCTCCCTCTCCCTCTTCCACCCCTCTCTCTCCCCGTGGTGCCCTAGGTTTTGGAGACAGTGATCGCCGGAGTTGGATCCCGAGGTGAGCTCCCCTCCCCTCCCTTCTCCTCTCTCTCTCTCCCTCTTCCTCCTCTTCTCCCCTAGCGCGCGCCCTCTCTTCTTCACCTGCACGGCCCCGCCCCCTCCCTGCTCGCGGCGGCGCAGCCCCGCCCCCCTTCTCGCGCGGCGGCACCCCCGCCCTCCCCTGCTCGCGCGGCGCGGCTCCCCGGCGCGGCGCAGCCCGGTGCGGCCCCCGGCACGGCCCCCAGCGCGGCGCGGCCCGGTGCAGCCCCCGGCGCGGCGTCCCCGGCCCCTGCGCGTGGCCTCTGCCCCTGCGTGTGGCCTCGGCCCCCTGCGCGCGGCGTCCCGGCCCTCGGCGTGGCTCGCGTGGCCTTGGCATGGCCTCGCGCTCCCCCGTTTACCCCTAACGCGTTCCCGCGTGCGCAACCCCACGCACGCGGTGATTATTCTTGGTTTTTAGTTAGTTTCAAACTCCGTTAGTTAGCGTGCTGTGTCGCGCGCTTCGTCGTGCGACAAATTTATCTAATTTTAGATTCTATGAATGTGTTGCGTCGTGCGTTTCGTCGCGCGACGATCCATTTTAATTTCAGGTTGTTTAATGTGTAACTTCGCGCGTGTATTCACACGACGTTCCACTTTAGACTCAGTTCAGTTGACGTATGCCGTCGTGCATTTCGTCGCGCGAAGCTTAACGTCTCTTTATAATTAATGCAAAGTGTCTCGTTGTGCGCTCGGTCACGCGACGAGTCGTTGATTTCTTAATTCGATTTAGAGTGCTATGTCGCGCGTCTTGCCGCGCGACAATCCTTTTAGTTTATCTTCATCTGCTTATAATGATTAGACATGAAACATGACTTTACTTTATGCTAAACATAGTGTCTACATTAATGCCTTTCAATTGAGCGAGTGGTTTAATTCATAATAATGTAACGTGATCGTTTCTCGACTGTCTTTTCCTCTTTCTCTCTTAATCGTAATTGCGAGCCCGCGTGGAACGTCTGTTTACTTACTGCATTCTATTGTATGGTGTACTGTTCTTTTGTATTAAATATGTGGATGTATGTATGTTTGCGCTCGCATAGAGAACGATCCGATCGGAGAACCCGAAGAACTCGCAGGAGAAGCCCCTGAGCAGCAGTCGGTTGGTGGAGGCAAGTGTCCCTTGACCTATCTTTGTCCTATACATTCTTTAATTCACCCCCCCGCACTACACATTTATACCTAAGGATTGACTAGCTTTTGTTATCCATGTCCTTGTTTGCCTACTTGGGTTGGATTATTATTGTTTAGCTTATTGCTATCGCTCAACACTAATCAATGAACATGATGAGAATTATCAATGATACGTTGTTTCCCCTCTTTTATTATGATGTTATACTTGTGACCTTCAAGGGGGCTCGAGCGGTTTCTCGAGTGCCTCTCCGTAAGGACCTGTTCGTTGGATGACCGCCCGGGAAAACAGTGCAACCATGAGGGTGGAGTGGGACACCCTTAGCTGAATAATTAGAGGAACCGGGGTGTAGTTCGCTTAGCCGTTGTGCCGTCAATGGGGCTCGGTGTATGCGGCTCGCTCTGCCAAGGTTGATTGAACCTTGGGGAGGAGTGCGGTACATTTCGAAAACCTAACGGGCGGCTACAGCCCCGGGGAATCTTTGTAAAGGCTACGTAGTGATACCCTGCTGGGTCACCTTGGTAGTGATCAATGGAGAGTCATGATCTCCGGGCAGAAAGGGAAATCACGGCTTGTGGGTAAAGTGCACAACCTCTGCAGAGTGTATGAAAAACTGATATATCAGCCGTGCTCGCGGTTATGAGCGGCCAAGGGAGCTCCAGTGATTAGTGGTACTTGATCAGAGATGTTCGGATTTGCAGGTGGCAATGAGATTGATGGTTTTTGGTATTGACTCTGGTAATGGTAAGTGGTACTCTTTCTGTTTGGAAAGGAGTACGTTTGGGTTAATAACATGGGTTAACTCTAAAACTTGGCTTTCTCAACTAGTAATAATAATCTGACCAACTAAAAGCAACTGCTTGACTTAACCCCCCCACATAAAGCTAGTCCACTACAGCCAAACAGGACATTTGCTGAGTATGTTGATGTGTACTCACCCTTGCTCTACACACCAACCCCCCCCTTCCCCAGGTTGTCCGCATTGCAACCACTGCTCAGGAGAAGATGAAGTCGTGGAAGGAGACTTCCAGGAGTTCCAAGACTACGACGAGTTCTAGGTGTGGGTTAGCGGCAACCCCCAGTCGGCTGCCTATGAAGGCCGCATTTATCTACGTTTCTTTTCCGCACTTTGATTTATTGTAAGGACTATGTGGATGTCTCAGACATATGATGTAATCGACTATTACTTCCCTTTTTAATACTATTTGAGCACTGTGTGATGATGTCCATGTTATGTAACTGTTGTGTACGTGAATTGCTGATCCTGGCACGTACATGGTTCGCATTCGGTTTGCCTTCTAAAACCGGGTGTGACATAGGTGGTATCAAAGGCGTGCTGACTGTAGGACCGCTAACCTAGAGTAGAATGGTCGTTCTAAGGATTATAGACCTCTGTCCCTACCTTGACTTTGATATCCCTTCAAAAGTTGGTCATATCGACCAAACCTATGTTCTACTATATATTATACCTTGCTGAAAATTGTGTTTTATTCTATCCTTCATTTATTTATGGTTCATTACTTGCTGGTCATACTAGTTATGTTCTCACTCTTTTGCTTGCGGTGTCTTTTGTAGATGGCTCGTCTTAGGCACACCGCATGGAAGTTTGTCATCCCCTTCTTACCCGCTCGTCTCGCGGAGCGTCCACTTCGCCGTCCCGTGGTCGGTCAGTCCAGCCATTTGGAGAGGCTGCACCACCGCCTGCATGAGGAGCAGGAGCGTCGACGACAGGAGCAGGAGTAGTAGGGCTCTTCTTTCTCGCTCTAGCAGGAGATAGAGTCTGTGAGGAGCTGCTCCCCTGTGATTCCTCTGGAGGTGCCCCATGCACCACCACTGGGCGCCCCAGCCCCTGGAGTAGCTGCTGGAGGAGACCCAGACGACGAAGGTGGCGACGACAGCTCGAGCCACAACACTGACTTTTCTACTGACCAGGAGCCAAAAGGATGGGTTGCTCGACCCATCACTCGCGACGCTGCTCGTGGGTGTCACTTCCACGATGCGCTCGACACCCTGCTACATCGGGCACTTGACCGGCGTACTTGGTCTATCGAGTATCGCTGTGTGGTCTACTAGCATAGTCGCGAGGTCTACCCGGACCGCTGGGAGGCGACCTGCTTGGTGCGCCGTCCGGAGAATAGTCTCTGGGGTGCTGAGGTCTGCTCAGAGCACTATTCCATCTCTGAGCGGGACTCAGCTGAGGCGGCCATGCAAGATGCCGCACGGCGTGCGCTTTCGCACTACTGCTCGATTCTCGGCGGGGTAGCTGATGGTCTCAACCTGAAGTATTACCCCCGCCGCCCATCTAGCAGCACCGGAGGCGTGATTGTCTCACCTGTTGGTGAGGACAATCCTAGGTTGAGCAGCAAAGTCAACCTAGCCGCCGTGCTAAACACGGAGCTGGATCATGCATTAGATGAGCTGAGTAGGGCTCATGCTGAGATCGCCCAGCTGCGGGCTGAGCGCGCGGAGCGTCGTCACCTGGACGATGGTTTCCCTGCCCCCGTCGGGACTCAGCACCCATACCGCTCACCTCGGCGTGGACACCAGTCTTATGGCAATCCCAACTGCAAGACCAAGATAAATTTAGAACCATAGATCGTTAGAGTCGGATCTTGTAATTAATACGAAATATATACATAGAAGCTACAGTCTTAGCATTAGTCTCGCTTTTAGTTAGTCTTAGTTAGACAGGGTAGTTTGCTATATCCTGTGCATTTATGTTTGCCATGATGAACTATGTTTAATCTGGATCTTTGTAATGACTGTCACCAGGATGTGGGTATCCCCTGCATTTTGGTTTATCTATTATATATTAATGAAGTTAGCTATTTAGTTGGGAAGCCTTTTATTCCACTTTCCTCTTTACCTGAGAAGTTGTGTTGGTCTGTGTTGGAGATCAGTGAAGATGCTCACCTGTTCAGTGTTGTTGAAGAATTCTATACTCTTCTCTTATGCTGCAAGATTTGCAAGATCAGTTCTGATGTGTGGTTGCATTCTGCAGATGTCAGAAAACAGGCGCAGAGGAGGAAGGCATGCTCAGCAGGAGCGGCCAGCTCAGCAGGATGAGGTACCCCAGCAACAGCACCTACCGCCCCCGCCCCCTATGTCCATCGAGCAGATGTTCCTGATGCAGACTCAGGCAGTTCAAGCTATTGGTCAGACTCTGGCCGCTATTCAGCAGCAGCAGCGGCAGCCACCACCTCAGCCCCAGATGCCTCAGATGCCTAGGGACAAGCGTGCTGAATTCATGAGAGGTCATCCCCCAATGTTTGCCCATTCTTCTGACCCCATGGATGCGGAAGACTGGCTGCGCACTGTGGAGCGGGAGTTGCATACCACTCAGTGTGATGATAGGGAGAAAGTCCTGTATGGTCCCCGTCTGTTGAGAGGAGCAGCTCAGTCATGGTGGGAGTCTTATCTCGCCACCCACGCCAACCCCGACACCATCACCTGGGAAGAGTTCAGAGGTAGCTTTCGTCAGTACCATGTTCCTACAGGTCTGATGACAGTGAAGAAGGAGGAATTCCTGGCCCTCAAGCAAGGGTCATCATCTGTCAGTGAGTACCGGGACAAGTTTCTGCAGTTGTCTCGCTATGCTCCTGAAGATGTCAACACCGACGCCAAGTGACAGTACCATTTCCTGAGAGGCTTGGTTGACCCTCTACAGTATCAACTGATGAACATACCTTCCCGACATTCCAGCACCTGATTGACAGAGCAATCATGACAGAGAGGAAGCGTAAGGAGATGGAGGATCGCAAGTGCAAGATCAGTGGACCCCAGCCTGGAAGCAGCAATCGTCCTCATTTCTCAGGCAACCAACCTCAGTAGTTCAGGCAGAACCAGCGTCCACCCCAGCATCAACAGTTTCAAAGACAGTATCCTCAGCACCAGCATCAGAATCGCCAGAACAATCAGTCAGGAGGAGGTCAGTTTCAGAGGCAGAATCAGCAGGCACCTCGTCTTCCTGCCCCAGCAAACCAGCAGAACAGTCAGGCAACACCAGCTCAGGTTGGAAATAGAGCATGTTCCCACTTTGGAGAGCAAGGCCATTGGGTGATGCAATGTCCAAAGAAGGCAGCCCAACAGCAGTCAGGCCCCAATGCCCTAGCAAAGTAGAACGTGTCTCAGCCTGGAGCAGGCAACCTCCCTCAGCTGCGTTATAACCACGGGAGACTGAACCACTTGGAGGCTGAAGCAGTTCAGGAGACCCCCGGCATGATAGTAGGTATGTTTCCAGTCGACTCCCATATTGCAGAAGTGTTATTTGATACTGGAGCAACGCATTCATTCGTTGCCGCATCATGGGTAAAAGCACATAATCTTCCAATTACTACCATGTCAACCCCCATTCAAATTGACTCAGCCGGTGGTAGAATTCGAGCCGATAGCATTTGCTTGAATGTAAGTGTGGAAATAAGGGGGATAGCATTTCCCGCTAATCTCATAGTAATGGGTACTCAGCGAATAGATGTCATCCTAGGGATGAATTGGCTAGATAAGTATCAGGCAGTTATCAGTTGTGATAAGAGGACAATCAAGTTGGTGTCCCCACTAGGAGAGGAAGTGGTGATCGAGTTAGTCCCGCCCGAGCCACAAAAAGGAAGTTGTTATCAGATTGCTGTTGATATCAGTGAAGCAGACCCGATTAAGAGTATCAAGGTTGTGTCCGAGTTCCCAGATGTGTTTCCAAAGGACCTACCAGGTATGCCACCAGAGCAGAAAGTTGAGTTTGCTATAGAGCTTCTTCCTGGCACCGTCCCTATCTTTAAGAGAGCTTACAGAGTATCTGGGCCAAAGTTGGTTGAGCTTAAAAAGCAGATTGATGAGCTATCAGAGAAAGGTTACATCCGGCCAAGCACCTCGCCTTGGGCCGCCCCTGTCCTATTCGTAGAGAAGAAAGATGGCACCAGAAGGATGTGTATCGATTATCGAGCTCTGAATGAGGTCACCATCAAGAACAAGTACCCCTTGCCTAGAATAGAAGATCTGTTCGACCAGTTGAGAGGAGCCAGCGTGTTCTCCAAGATAGATCTGAGGTCAGGTTATCATCAGCTCAGGATTCGACCTTCGGACATTCCAAAGACGGCATTCATTACCAAGTATGGGTTATATGAGTTCACTGTGATGTCTTTCGGTCTAACAAATGCACCAGCCTTCTTTATGAGTCTGATGAATAGTGTATTCATGGATTACCTTGATAAGTTTGTGGTGGTATTCATTGATGATATTCTGATTTATTCTCAAAGCGAAGAAGAGCATGCAAGTCATTTGAGGATGGTATTGCAGAGATTGCGAGAGCACCAGTTGTATGCAAAGTTGAGTAAGTGTGAGTTCTGGATCAGTGAAGTTCTGTTCTTGGGTCACATAATCAACAAAGAAGGATTGGCCGTGGATCCAAAGAAAGTGGCAGACATTCTGGACTGGAAAGCGCCAACAGATGCCCGAGGAACCAAGAGCTTCATTGGAATGGCCGGATATTATCGGCGATTCATTGAAGGGTTTTCGAAGATTGCGAAACCAATGACAGCGTTGCTAGGCAACAAGGTTGAGTTCAAGTGGACCCAAAAATGTCAAGAGGCCTTCGAAGCGCTGAAAGAGAAGTTGACTACAGCGCCTGTCTTAGTTTTGCCTGATGTGCACAAGCCCTTCTCGGTGTATTGCGATGCCTGTTACACCGGTTTGGGATGCGTGTTGATGCAAGAGGGAAGAGTTGTGGCTTACTCGTCCCGGCAGCTGAAGGTTCATGAGAAGAATTACCCAATCCATGACCTAGAGTTGACAGCAGTGGTTCACGCACTGAAGACATGGAGGCACTATCTGTATGGACAGAAATGTGATGTCTACACAGACCATAAGAGTCTGAAGTACATATTCACTCAGTCAGAGCTGAATATGAGGCCAAGAAGATGGTCAGCTGATCAAAGACTATGAGTTGGAGATTCACTACCATCCAGGCAAAGCGAACGTAGTGGCAGATGCTCTGAGCAGGAAGAGTCAAGTCAATCTGATGGTCGCTCGTCCGATGCCCTATGAGTTGGCCAAGGAGTTTGACAGGTTGAGTCTCGGATTTCTGAATAATTCGCGAGGAGTCACAATTGAGTTGGAACCTACCCTAGAGCGGGAAATCAAAGAAGCGCAGAAGAATGATGAGAAGATCAGTGAGATTCGGCGACTGATTCTAGACGGCAGAGGCAAAGATTTTCGGGAAGATGCAGAAGGGGTGATATGGTTAAAAACCGCTTGTGTGTTCCCAATGTCCAGTCTATTTGGGAGTTGATTCTTAAGGAAGCTCATTAGTCAGCCTATTCGATTCACCCTGGCAGTGAGAAGATGTATCAGGATCTAAAGAAGAAATTCTGGTGGTACGGAATGAAAAGGGAAATCGCAGAGCATGTGGCCATATGTGATAGTTGTCGATGGATCAAGGCAGAGCACCAGAGACCAGCTGGATTGTTGCAACCGTTGCAAATTCCTCAATGGAAATGGGATGAAATTAGTATGGACTTCATAGTCGGATTGCCTCGCACTCGAGCCGGCTACGATTCCATTTGGGTAGTGGTGGACCGCTTAACCAAGTCAGCCCACTTCATACCAGTCAAGACCAACTACAGCAGTGCAGTATTAGCAGAATTATACATGTCTCAGATCGTTTGTCTTCATGGTGTGCCAAAGAAAATAGTGTCAGACAGAGGAACGCAGTTCACCTCTCATTTCTGGTAGCAGTTGCATGAAGCCTTGGGCACACATCTGAATTTCAGTTCAGCTTATCACCCACAGACAGACGGTCAGACTGAAAGGACTAATCAAATCCTTGAAGACATGTTGAGAGCCTGTGCGTTACAAGATCAGTCCGGATGGGACAAGAAGTTGCCTTATGTAGAGTTCTCCTATAACAACAGTTACCAGACCAGCTTGAAGATGTCACCATTCCAGGCGCTCTATGGGAGGAGTTGTAGAACTCCGTTGCAATGGGATCAGCCTGGAGAAAAGTAAGTGTTCGGGCCAGACGTTTTGCTTGAAGCTGAAGAGAACATCAAGATGGTCCGAGAGAATTTGAAGATAGCGCAATCAAGGCAGCGAAGCTATGCTGACACAAGAAGAAGAGAGCTGAGTTTCGAAGTTGGAGATTTTGTCTATCTGAAAGTGTCACCGATCAGAGGAGTCAGAAGGTTCGGTGTGAAAGGCAAGCTAGCACCCCGCTACATCGGTCCGTATCAAATCCTCGCAAGGCATGGAGAAGTGGCCTATCAGCTCAGTTTGCCAGAAGGTTTGTCCGCAGTGCATGATGTTTTTCATGTGTCTCAGTTGAAGAAGTGTCTACGTGTGCCAGAAGAGCAGTTGCCAGTTGAAGGTCTGGAGGTCCAGCAGGACTTGACCTACACAGAGAAACCAGCGCAAATCCTTGAGACGGCAGATAGAGTCACCCGAAGGAAGACCATCAGAATGTGCAAAGTCAGATGGAGTCACCACTCTGAGGAAGAAGCAACCTGGGAGCGTGAAGATGATCTGATGGCCAAATACCCTGAGCTCTTTGCTAGCCCACCCTGAATCTCGAGGGTGAGATTCTTTTAAAGGGGATAGGTTTGTAACGCCCTGAATTTGGGGGTAGAATTTTTTCTTCTTTTCTCTCACCAAATTCGGGCGTTACTCTCTTTTCTCTTCCCCGTTTCGCTCTTTCTTCCCAATTTCAAGCCAGTATAGTGACAGGTGTCCGTGTCATGTATAAACCAAAACCTAAGTGTCATGGGTGTTGCATCATGCCGAAGCGCATTTCTTTGTCTGATGTCGCGTGTTCGTCTTGTCCTGTTTCGGATTTCGGTTCACGATTGGATTCCGTTTAATGGTTTTGCGTGTCATGGGTTTTGATCCGTGATGTGGCCCAACCCAGCCTAGTCCGGCCCGGCCCGGCCCTGCGCGCCCCACCCCCCCCCCCCCCATGCGCCCCTCCTCTCCTCCCTCTCTCATTTGGATTTCCCGCGCAGCAACCTCCCTCTCCCTCTTCCACCCCTCTCTCTCCCCGTGGTGCCCTAGGTTTTGGAGACAGTGATCGATGGAGTTGGATCCCGAGGTGAGCTCCCCTCCCCTCCCTTCTCCTCTCTCTCTCCCTCTCCCTCCTCTTCTCCCCCTACGCGCGCCCTCTCTTCTTCCCCTGCGCGCCCCCGCCCCCCTGCTCGCGCGGCGGCGCCCCCGCCCTCCCCTGCTCGCGCGCGGCGCGGCCCCCCGGCGCGGCCCCTGGCGCGGCGCGGCCCGGCGCAGCCCCTGGCGTGGCGTCCCTGGCCCCTGCGCGCGGCCTCAGCCCCCTGCTCGCGGCGTCCCAGCCCTTGGCGTGGCTCGCGTGGCCTTGGCGTGGCCTCGCGCTCCCCCGTTTACCCCTAGCGCGTTCCCGCGTGCGCAACCCCACGCGCGCGGTGATTATTCTTGGTTTTTAGTTAGTTTCAAACTCCGTTAGTTAGCATGTTGTGTCACGCGCTTCGTCGCGTGACGAATTTATCTAATTTCAGATTCTATGAATGTGTTGCGTGGTTTGCTTCGTCGCGCGACGATCCATTTTAATTTCAGGTTGTTTAATGTGTAACGTCGCGCGTGTATTCACGCGACGTTCCACTTTAGACTTAGTTCAGTTGACGTATGCCATCGTGCGTTTCGTCGTGTGAAGCTTAACATCTCTTTATAATTAATGCAAAGTGTCTCGTTGTGCGCTCGGTCGCGCGACGAGTCGTTGATTTCTTAATTCGATTTAGAGTGCTATGTCGCGCGTCTCGCCGCGCGACAATCCTTTTAGTTTATCTTCGTCTACTTATAATGATTAGACATGAAACATGACTTTACTTTATGCTAAACATAGTGTCTACATTAATGCCTTTCAATTGAGCGAGCGGTTTAATTCATAATAATGTAACGTGATCGTTTCTCGACTGTCTTTTCCTCTTTCTCTCTTAACCGTAATTGCGAGCCCGCGTGGAACGTCTGTTTACTTACCGCATTATATTGTATGGTGTACTGTTCTTTTTCCTCTTTCTCTCTTAGCAATTAAGCATGCATCTAGATCGGCCTCCTCTTTCGAAAAATCAACTAAGTAGAGTTTGTCGTCTAGTACACCCTTAAAAGCTAGTGAACCATCACTCCTTCTAAAGACAGACACATCTACATTGGTAAATAAACAATTGTAGCCCATATTACATAGTTGACTAACGGACAACAAGTTGTACCCGAGCGATTCAACTAAGAACACATTAGATATGGAATGCTCGGATGAAATAGCTATCTTCCCTAGTCCTTTAACCTTGCCTTGATTCCCATCTCCAAAGATGATCGGATCTTGGGAATCTTTGTTCTTGATGTAGGAGGTGAACATCTTCTTCTCCCCCGTCATGTGGTTTGTGCATCCGCTGTCAATAATCCAGCTTGAGCCCCCGGATGCATAAACCTGCAAGGCAAATTAGGCTCGGGTTTTAGGTACCCAACTCTTGTTGGGTCCTACAAGGTTTGTTACAATAGCCTTTGGGACCTAAATGCAAGTCTTGTCTCCCTTGCATTTGGACCCCATCTTTCTAGCAATCACTTTTTCATTTTTACATGAAAGTACATATGTAGAGTTGCAAGCATGAAAAATAGTGGTAGGTTTATTACACACTTTCCTAGGAGCATGAGACACAAAGTTTCTCCTAGGCCTACCATTAAAGTTAGAACTTGAAGCGATCATAGCATGAGAATCAAAAGCATTACAACTCCTATTATAATGAGAATTTCTAGAAAATTTTCTATCATTATACATGAAAGCATGATTCTTTTGATTGCTACTAGCCATAGGGGCCTTCCCTTTCTCCTTGTTGGGAATGGGAGCCCTTTGGCTTGTTAAGTTCTTGGCTTCCTTTCGAAAGCCAAGTCCATCCTTAATTGAGGGATGTCTACCAACGGTGTAGGCATCCCTAGCAAACTTTAATTTATCAAATTCATTTTTGCAAGTCTTAAGTTGGGCATTAAGACTTGCCACTTCACCATTAAGTTTTGTAATAGAAGTAAGGTGCTCAACACATGCATCAACATCGAAATCCTTACACCTATTACAATCACAACGTGCTCTACACAAGAACTAGATTTATTAACTACTTCTAGCTTAGCATTTAAATCATCATTAATACTCTTCAAGCTAGACACAGTTTCATGACAAGCGGATAATTCAGAAGAAAGCATTTCATTCCTTTTAACCTCTAAAGCAAGAGATTTTTGCACACTAATACACTTGTCATGCTCTTCATATAAAATATCTTCTTGCTTCTCTAATAATCTATTCTTTTCATTTAAGGCATCAATCAATTCATTGATCTTATCAACTTTAGTTCTATCTAAACCTTTGAATAAACTTGTGTAATCTACTTCATCATCACTAGAGTCATCATCACTTGAAGTAGTATATTTAGGGGTATCTCGAGCGCTTACCTTTTTCTCCTTTGCCATGAGACAGGTGTGGCGCTCGTTGGGGAAGAGAGATGACTTGTTGAAGGCCGAGGCGGCGAGTCCTTCGTCGTCGGAGTCGGACGAAGAGCAATCCGAATCCCACTCTTTGCCTAGATGCGCCTCGCCTTTTGCCTTCTTGTAGGCCTTCTTCTTCTCCCTCTTCCCGCTCTTTTCTTGTTCCTGGTCATTAGCATTATTGGGACAATTTGCTATGAAATGACCAGTCTTACCACATTTAAAACGGGAGTGCTTTCCCTTTGCTTTGCTCTTGTTGGGATGCTCCTTCTGTCCTTTTAGCGCCATCTTGAAGCGCTTGATAATGAGGGCCATTTCATCTTCATTTAGCCCGGCAGCTTCAACTTGTGCCACCTTGCTAGCTAGCGCGTCCCTGCTGCTGCTTGTTGCCTTGAGTGCAACAGGTTGAGGCTCATAGATGGGCATTGGGCCATTCAACGCCTCATCAACGTATCTTGCTTCCTTGATCATCATACGCCCACTCACAAACTTTCTGAGTATTTCCTCGGGCGTCATCTTTGTATACCTAGGATTCTCACGGATTGAGTTCACAAGATGAGGGTCAATGACAGTAAATGACCTGACCATAAGTCGGACGACGTCGTGGTCCGTCCATCTCGTGCTTCCATAGCTCCTGATCTTGTTGACTAGGGTCTTGAGCCTGTTGTAAGTTTGCGTCAGCTCCTCCCCCCTGATCAACGCGAACCTTCCTAGCTCGCCTTCCACCAATTCCATTTTGGTGATCATGGTGGCGTCATTCCCCTCATTTGAAATCTTGAGGGTGTCCCATATTTGCTTGGCGTTGTCCAAGCCGCTCACCTTGTTGTATTCATCCCTGCACAATGATGCTAACAAAACAGTGGTAGCTTGTGCATTTTTATGGATTTGTTTATTAATGAATACAGGGTTATCCGTACTATCAAATTGCATTCCATTCTCAACTATCTCCCAAATACTAGGATGGAGAGAGAAAAGATGACTACGCCTTTTGTGACTCCAAAAAGCGTAGTCCTCTCCATCAAAGTGTGGAGGTTTACCAAGAGGAATAGAAAGCAAATGGGCATTGGAATTATACGGAATACGAGAATAATCAAATGAAAAATTTGAGTTAACCGGTTTCTTTTTCTCGTCGTAGTCGTCGTCTCTTGGGGAAGAAGAAGACTCGTCGCTGTCGTAGTAGACGATCTTCTTAATGCGCCTCTTCTTTTTCCCGTCCTTCTTCTTATGACTCGAGCCAGAGTCAGTGGGCTTGTCGTCCCTCGGCTCGTTGAAGATGGATTCCTTCTCCTTATCATTGACCACCATCCCCTTTCCCTTAGGATCCATCTCTTCAGCCGACTAGTCCTTTTCGTGAAGAGAACGGCTCCAATACCAATTGAGAGCACCTAGAGGGGGGGTGAATAGGTGATCCTGTAAAAATCAACAACTAAATAGCCACAAAACTTGGTTAAGTGTTAGTATGGCTAAGTAGCGAGTTCTTGCGATCACACAAGTATCATAGAAATACAATCACAAAAGACACGCGAGTTTATCTCGTGGTTCGGCAAGTACAACACTTGCCTACCTCCACGTTGTGGCGTCCCAATGGACGAGGGTTGCACTCAACCCCTTCCAAGTGATCCAATGATCGACTTGAATACCACGGTGTTATTTCTTGCTTATCTCTTTTCCCGTTTGCGAGGAATCTCCACAAGTTGGAGTCTCTCGCCCTTACAACAAAGATCAAAGTGAAAGCACTAGAGTAAGGGTGGGAAGAAACACACATAAATCCGCAGCAATACGCACAAACACAGCCAAGACTTGAGCTCAAATGAATCGCAACAAGTTCACCACTAGAACGGAGCTCAAATCACTAACAAAGTCAATCAAGTGCGTGGAGACGGAGTGTGGAAGACTTAGAATGCTCAAAGTATGCTTAGGTGACTCCTCCATGTGCCTAGGGGTCCCTTTTATAGCCCCAAGGCAGCTAGGAGCCGTTGGAGGCAACTTTGGAAGGCAAATCTTGCCTTCTGTCGGGTGGCGCACCGGACTGTCCGGTGTGCCACCGGACAGTCCCTGTAGCTGTCCAGTGCGTGATCTCCTTCCTTCTTTGGCGCATCCGATCATTGCAGATTTGCGGCAGTTAGCGCACCGAACACACACCGGACAGTCCGGTGCCCCCTGCCGACCGTTGGCGCACCCACGCGTCGCGCGCGGATTGCGCGGTCGACCGTTGGCGCAGTCGACCATTGGCTCACCGGACAGTCCGGTGAATTTTAGCCGTACGCCGTTGAACGTTTCTCAAGAGCGACGACTTCACCGCGGACGACTCACCGGACAGTCCGGTGCACCACCGGACAGTCTGGTGAATTATAGCCGTACGCCGTCGTCGAGTCCCAAGAGCGGACTGTTCATCGAGACTGGTCCTGGCACACCAAACACTGTCCGGTGCACCCAGACCGAGTAGGAGAGCCAACTCTTCTCCAATCCATTTTCTCCTGTTTCTAGCACTTAGACACAATACATTAGTACTCAAATCAATGTACTAAGTCTAGAAACGTACCTTGTAATATGATTTGCACTTCTTCACTCTTTGGCACAAATTAGCACTTAGAGAAAACGTGTTGTGCACTTAATCACCAAAACACTTTAGAAATGGCCCAAGGGCACATTTCCCTTTTAGTATGTCAACAGATCAAGAAATAAATTCCTACAGAGAGTCGCACCATCCTGTAAAAAATGTTATAAGTAATATTATCATTAACTACAAATTACATATATGATATTATTCTCACCATACTAAATTGCGCTTTTAAACCACTTTCCCACCACTCCATAATGTGCAGAGTAAAATGAACAGTATTAAGACTGAAAAAGTTACCAACTTTGTTATATTATAAAATTATAAACATAACTTCTATATTGACATAATAATTTTAAATAATTATCCTTTTAAGTCGATTGGAGCATCAGGTCGAATTGAATGCCGCCACATATAAATGTCATGTGACCATCCAATACGTTTGACACCATATGCAGCCTTATATTTCTTGGAAATAAGAAGAATAACTTCCCAAAATCTTTTTAGTGGTATATCTTTGCACCATTCTGGAGTAGATGTGAAATTAAACACAGACACAAATTTTTTTGCATGATGAATAACGAAAAGTACATAGCCTGTAGAGTATCTCCATGGCATAAGAACCTGCAAACCATGAGACATTATAATTATATATTTGCACAATTATTTAACTATATAGATCAAAGGAATTCTGACTTACAAATTTGCAAAGTGTGATATAATAATTCATTTGAGGCCAATTATTTAATGTTTCTGCCAACTCTATCGCGCTAGGATACTTATATGACTTCGATTCTTCGTCAAAACCACACATTTCCTAGAGAAAACATAATAATATAATAAATAAATATAGGAAATATAAGATAATATCATACATGTTATAACAATATTTTTAAATAACAAACTTACACAGAAACGCAGGTCCATATAGTGTTTTGTAATCTTTTGTTTTGCGAGAGACAACCTCTTTGGTTCATTACGGGCAAGAATTCGAACAGCCATGTTAAAACAATATATAGGCATATCTTTATTCACATTTAACAATTCCTGTAGTGTCTTGACAGTCAAATCTATCTGGTATGGTTTGAAGCTTCGGACCCATTTAGCCTTGTATAGCAATGTTATATAACAAATATTCAATTATATCTAAGTAATACACATAACTTGATTATTAAATAAATAAATAAAATACGTGGAACTTACTCTAAATTTGTGGCATCTTGAATTGCCATGATATAATCGCATAGAAACTCTATCATATCTGCTTTTCTTATTCGCATATCCTTCATGGAAAGACCACTAATTAAAGAGTCCTTTCCACACCCATTAATAGATGTTGGAGTAGGGATGACATCATTCTCTTCTTTGGCCCATATTTCCTCAAAATATAATGATATAGGATCATCTTCGGGGCTAATCTGAGGGCTTCATTTCCTCTTGTTAGGATTTGGGAAGGGTTCTAAAATCTCAACACCACTGGAGTCAGTCTCATTATCTTCTGTACTTTTATTTGTCTTATTTTTATATAACGGACATCCCTTTCTCTTGTTCAAATCCGAAGACAATAAAATAGCGGCCAATTTTGGCCTAAAGTTTTTTATATCGGCCTGAAAAGTAAGAAAATATATGGTGTTATTTATCATATCACTGTAGATATGTATATGATAGCTTTTTTGATATACATGTGTAAAATTGTCTGATAGTTCGACTCCTGTCCAGTACTCCATATAATTAAGTAGGAAAAGTCCACATAAAGAACTACATTAAAAAAATCAAATCAAATATGTTTCCAATTTAAATGAAACAGTTTTAGAAAGATCGATTATATACCTATCTGTCTGCTTGGCATCTTTAAACTCTATAAGTTTCCAAGGCCAATAGGCAACTTGAAGGTCTGGCCAATTACGGTCTTTAAGTTTCATGTAATGCGACACACCATCTATTTGCTTTTGCAAACCCTTTAGCTACAAACAAAATTAGTAAATCACATCAACAAATTACTCATAATCACAAACAAAATTAGTAATGAGTTTCATTTACTCACAACACAATCGAGATCTTTATGACCCAATGAAGAACCTAGTGAATCGAGTATTTGTATGTCTTGTCTTTTGGCGTTAAGCACAAGAAGATACCAGTGAAGTCCATGAATGTTTATAGGTATGAACACCTGCAAAATACTTATATATATATATATATATATATATTAGTTTCATAAGTATCATACGATGATTTTTGTCGGGGACTATAATTAGGGGTACCCTCAAGACTCCTAATCTCAGCTGGTAACCCCCATCAGCACAAAGTTGCAAAGGCCTGATGGGTGCGATTAAGTCAAGGATCGGTCCACTCAAGGGACACGATCTCGCCTCGCCCGAGCCCAGCCTCGGGCAAGGGCAGCCGACCCCGGAGGATTTACGTCTCGCCTGAGGACCCCCTCCAGCAACGGACACACCTTCGGCTCGCCCGAGGCCCAGACTTCACCAAGAAGCAACCTTGGCCAAGCCGCCACGCCGACCGACCGTATCGCAGGAGCTTTTAATGCAAAGGTGGCCTGACACCTTATCCTGACGCGTGCCCTTTAGTCGACAGAGCCGAAGTGACCGCAGTCACTTCGCCGCTCCACTGACCGGCCTGACAAGAGGACAGCGCCACCTGCGCCGCTCCGACTGCTGTGCCACTCGGCAGAGTGAGGCTGACAGCAGCCAAGTCTGGCCTCAGGCACCATAGGAAACTCCGCTTCACCCGACCCCAGGGCTCGGACTCGGGCTCATCCCCGGAAGACGACGAACTCCGCATCGCCCGACCCCAGGGCTCGGACTCGGGCTCAGCCCCGGAAGACGACGAATTCTGCTTCGCCCGACCCCAGGGCTCGGACTCGGGCTCAGCCCCGGAAGACGACGAACTCCGCTTCGCCCGACCCCAGGGCTCAGACTCGGGCTCAGCCCCGGAAGACGATGAACTCCGCTTCGCCCGACCCCAGCGCTCGGACTCGGGCTCAGCCCTAGAAGACTACAAACTCCGCCTCGCCCAACCCAGGGCTCGGACTCGGGCTCAGCCCCGGAAGATGACAAACTCCGCATCGCCCGACCCCAAAGCTCGGACTCGGGCTCAGCCCCGGAAGACGATGAACTCCGCCTCGCCTGACCCCAGGGTTTGGACTCAGCCCTGGCCTCAGCCGACAGTCTCCGCCTCGTCCGACCCAGGGGCTCGTACTCGACCTCGGCCTCGGAAGACAGACTCGACCTCGACCTCGGAGGAGCCTCTGCCTCGCCCAACCTAGGGCTCGGACCGGCCACGTCATAGGAGGCGCCATCATTACCTTACCCCAAGCTAACTCAGGCTACAGGGAACAAGACCGGCGTCCCATCTGGCTCGCCCCGACAAACAAGTAATGATGGCGCCCCGCATGCTCCATGACGACGGCGGCTCTCAGCCCCCTTACGGAAGCAAGGAGATGTCAGCAAGGACTCGATAGCCCCAACAGCTGTCCTTCCACCAGGCTCCAGCGCTCCTCCGACGGCCACGACACCACACGAACCGGGTGCCAAAACCTCTGCGGCTGCCACGACGGCATGTACTTAGGGCGCTAGCTCTTCTCCGCTAGACACGTTAGCACACTGCTACATCCCTTATTGTACACCTGGATCCTCTCCTTACGCCTATAAAAGGGAGGTCCAGGGCCCTCTTACAGAGGGTTGGCCGCGCGGGGAAGGATGGGATGGCGCTCGCGTAAGCCTCTCGCTCCCTCCCGCGTGGACGCTTGTAACCCCCTACTGCAAGCGCACCCGACCTGGGCACGGGACAAACACGAAGGCCGCGGGTTTCCCCTTTTACGCCTGTCTCCCTCTGGCTTCTTGCCCCCTTCGTGCTCCGTCTCGCGCCGACCCATCTGGGCTGGGGCACGCGGCGACAATTTACTCGTCGGTCCAGGGACCCCCCGGGGTCGAAACGCCGACAGTTGGCGCGCCAGGTAGGGGCCTACTGCGTGTTGACGAACAGCTTCCCGTCAAGCTCCAGATGGGTAGTCTCCAGCAACCTTTCCAGCCCGGGACGGTGCTCCGTTTCGGGAGTCTTGAGTTCATGTCCCTCGACGGCAGCTACAACATGATACTCCTTCCCCCGCCGCGCGACAGCGACAATGGCGGCCGACAATCCACCCGCGGGGGGCGGAATCGACGATGTCTTCCCCACGTGGCGGAAGAACGACATTCGAGCTTGTCCCGCCCCCTCCCCCGCCGACGGAGGAGGAGGCGGGGCAACCAAGGCCAAGCAGGAGGCGGCATCTCGTCGGCTGTCGAGCGAGTCGACGGCGCCGGCGCCCTGACGGGGGGCACGTCGGGCATCGACCTCGCGTCTGAGACGAAGACGAGCGCCGTCTCCCCACAACACGCCAACTCCAAGCAAACGGACGACGCCAGCATGCTCGCAAAGGACTTGCTGGGCGTCACCCTCGTACCTGAGACGACGGTGCAGTCTGCCCCTGACGCGACTTCGTCACCACCCGTCGACCAAGAGGTACCGACCGACTCCCATCTCGTGCCTTTTGGATTCAGCCTCGACTTCGCTTCGGTGGACGCTCTCATAGAGGCGAGTCCAAACCCTCTGGGGTATTGTATGCGGTCACCCTGGGACCGGCTGACGGCCGTCTCGACCTACGGGCCCTCGGGTTCCGAGGAAGATGACGAGCCCGACTTTTGTTGGGATTTCTCCGGACTTGGTAACCCCAGTGCCATGCGGGACTTCATGACCGCATGCGACTACTGCCTTTCCGATTGTTCCGACGGTAGCCGCAGCCTCGGTGACGAGGACTGCGGCGTAAGTCGTGAATGTTTCCACGTTGATCTAGGGGGTCCCAGCGAAGGCAACCATCTTGGTACGCCGGAAAATGGTGATCCCCCTAGGCCTACGCCTCGCGTTGACATCCTTCGGGAGCTAGCTGTGGTCCCCGTCCCGGTGGGGGGTCATGACCCACAGCTCGAGCAAATCCACGAGATGCAGGCCAGGCTCGACGAGGGAGCAGGAACACTTGAGCCGTTCCGCTGGGACATCAGGCAGGAATGGCAGGCCAACCTCCGGCCGGAGAAGCGCGTCATCTACCCCAGGGCATCCAGCACCGCATCGCCAACAATGTCAGGGCAGGGCTGCCACCGGCTTCCAGTGGGGTCGGCCAGAACCTGGCTGCAGCGGCAATACTTCTCCGCGCGATGCCGGAGCCATCTACCACCGAGGGGCGGCGTATCCAGGGAGAGCTCAAGAATCTCCTGGAGGATGCCGCGGTCTGACGGGTCGAAAGCTCCGCCTCCCGAAGGCAGGAGTACCCCTCGGAACATCGCGCCGCGACATCCCGATTCATGCGGGAAGCCTCGGTCCACACCGGGCGCACGCGCAACACAGCGCCTGCGGCCCCGGATAGCCTTGGCAACAGACACCCTCACCGCAACCGTCGAACCCACCTCGACGAGAGGGTGCGCTGAGGCTACCACCCCAGGCGTGGGGGACGCTACGATAGCGGGGAGGATCGGAGTCCCTCGCCCGAACCGCCCGGTCCGCAGGCCTTCAGCCAAGCCATACGACGGGCGTCGTTCCCGACCTGGTTCCGAACCCCGACTACTATCACAAAGTACTCGGGGGAGACGAGACCGGAACTGTGGCTCGCGGACTATCGGCTGGCCTGCCAATTGGGTGGAACGGACGATGACAACCTCGTCATCCGTAACCTCCCCCTGTTCCTCTCCGACTCTGCTCGGGCCTAGCTAGAGCATCTGCCTCTAGGGCAGATCTCCAACTGGGACGACCCGGTCCAAGCCTTCGCCGACAACTTCCAGGGCACGTACGTGCGCCCTGGGAACTCCTGGGATCTCCGAAGCTACCGCCGGCAGCCGGGGGAGTCTCTCCGGGACTACATCCGGCGATTTTCGAAGCAGTGCACCGAGCTGCCCAACGTCACCGACTCGGATGTCATCGGCGCGTTCCTTGCCGGCACCACCTGCCGCGACCTGGTGAGCAAGCTGGGTCGCAAGACCCCCACCAGGGCGAGCGAGCTGATGGACATCGCCACCAAGTTCGCCTCTGGCCAGGAGGCGGTTGAGGCCATCTTCCGGAAGGATAAGCAGCCCCAGGGCCACCCACCAGAAGATGTCCCCGAGGCGTCAACTCAGCGCGGCACCAAGAAGAAAGGCAGGAAGAAGTCGCAAGCAAAACGTGACGCCGCCGACGCGGACCTTGTCGCCGCCGCCGAGTACAAGAACCCTCGGAAACCTCTCGGAGGTGCCAATCTCTTCGACAAGATGCTCAAGGAGCCGTGCCCCTATCATCAGGTGCCAATCTCTTCGACAAGATGCTCAAGGAGCCGTGCCCCTATGAAGAAGGTGGCAGGGCCCACGACGACGATAAGAAGGAGGACCACAAGGCAGGAGAGTTCCCCGAGGTCCGCGACTGCTTCATGATCTACGGTGGGCCAGTGGCGAACGCCTCGGCTCGGCACCGCAAGCAAGAGCGTCGGGAGGTCTGCTCAGTAAAGGTGGCAGCGCCGGTCTACCTAGACTGGTCCGACAAGCCCATCACCTTCGACCAGGGCGATCACCCCGACTGCGTGCCGAGCCCGGGGAAATACCCGCTCGTTGTCGACCCCGTCATCGGCAACGTCAGGCTCACTAAGGTCCTCATGGACGGAGGCAGCAGCCTCAACATCATCTACGCCGAGACCCTCGGGCTCCTGCGGATCGATTTGTCCTTGGTCCGGGCAGGCGCTGCGCCTTTTCATGGGATCATCCCCGGGAAACGCGTCCAGCCCCTCGGACAACTCGATCTACCCGTCTGCTTTGGGACACCCTCCAACTTCCGAAGGGAGACCCTCACGTTCGAGGTGGTCGGGTTTCGAGGAACCTACCACACAGTGCTGGGGAGGCCATGCTACGCCAAGTTCATGGCCGTCCCCAACTACACCTACCTCAAGCTCAAAATGTCGGGCCCCAACGGGGTCATCACCGTCGGCCCCACGTATCGACACGCGTACGAATGCGACGTGGAGTGCGAGGAGTACGCCGAGGCCCTCGCCGAATCTGAGGCCCTCATCACCGACCTGGAGAGCCTCTCTAAGGAGGCGCCAGACGTGAAGCGCCATGCCGGCAACTTCGAGCCGGCGGAGACGGTTAAGTCCATCCCTCTCGACCCCAACAACGACGCCTCCAAGCAGATCCGGATCGGCTCCGAGCTCGACCCCAAATAGGAAGCAGTGCTCGTCAACTTTCTCCGCGCGAACGCCGACGTTTTCGCGTGGAGTCCCTCAGACATTCCCGGCATACCGAGGGATGTCGCCGAGCACTCGCTGGATATCCGAGCTGGAGCCCGACCCGTGAAGCAGCCTCTGCGCCGATTCGACAAAGAAAAGCATAGAGCCATAGGCGAGGAGATCCACAAGCTAATGGCAGCAGGGTTCATCAAAGAGGTATTCCATCCCGAATGGCTTGCCAACCCTGTGCTTGTGAGAAAGAAAGGAGGGAAATGGCGGATGTGTGTAGACTACACTGGTCTAAACAAAGCATGTCCGAAAGTTCCCTACCCTCTGCCTCGCATCGATCAAATCGTGGATTCCACTGCTGGGTGCGAAACCCTGTCTTTCCTCGATGCCTACTCAGGGTATCACCAAATCAGGATGAAAGAGTCCGACCAGCTCGCGACTTCTTTCATCACACCCTTCGGCATGTACTGCTATGTTACCATGCCGTTCGGTTTGAGGAATGCGGGTGCGACATACCAAAGGTGCATGAACCACGTGTTCGGCAAACACATTGGTCGAACGGTCGAGGCCTACGTCGATGACATCGTAGTCAAGACGAGGAAAGCCTCCGACCTCCTTTCCGACCTTGAAGTGACATTCCGATGTCTCAAGGTGAAAGGCGTAGAGCTCAATCCCGAGAAGTGCGTTTTCGGGGTCCCCCGAGGCATGCTCTTGGGGTTCATCGTCTCCGAGCGGGGCATCGAGGCCAACCCGGAAAAAATCGCGGCAATCACCAACATGGGGCCCATTAAGGACTTGAAAGGCGTATAGAGGGTCACGGGATGCCTTGCGGCTCTGAGCCATTTCATCTCACGCCTCGGCGAAAGAGGCCTGCCTCTGTACCGCCTCTTAAGGAAGGCCGAGTGCTTCACTTGGACCTCTGAGGCCGAGGAAGCCCTCGGGAACCTGAAGGCGCTCCTCACGAACGCGCCCATCTTGGTGCCTCCCGCCGCCGGAGAAGCCCTCTTGATCTACGTCGCCGCTACCACTCAGGTGGTTAGCGCCTCGATCGTGGTTGAGAGACAAGAAGAAGGGCATGCATTGCCCGTCCAGAGGCCAGTCTACTTCATCAGTGAGGTACTGTCCGAGACCAAGATCCGCTACCCACAAATTCAGAAGCTGCTGTACGCGGCGGAAGTTGCGACACTACTTCGAGTCTCATCCAGTGACTGTGGTGTCATCCTTCCCCCTGGGGGAGATCATCCAGTGCCGAGAGGCCTCGGGTAGAATTGCAAAGTGGGTGGTGAAAATCATGGGCGAGACGATCTCGTTCGCCCCTCGGAAGGCCATCAAGTCCCAGGTCTTGGCGGACTTTGTGGCTGAATGGGTCGACACCCAGCTTCCGACAGTTCCGATCCAACCGGAACTCTGGACCATGTTTTTCGACGGGTCGCTGATGAAGACAGGGGCAGGCGCGAGCCTGCTCTTCATCTCACCCCTCGGAAAGCACCTACGCTACGTGCTACGCCTCCACTTCCCAGCGTCCAACAATGTGGCCGAGTACGAGGCTCTGGTCAATGGGTTGCGCATCGCCATCGAGCTAGGGGTCTGACGCCTCGACACTCGCGGTGACTCGCAGCTCATCATCGACCAAGTCATGAAGAACTCCCACTGCCGCGACCCGAAGATGGAAGGCTACTGCGATGAGGTTCGGCGCCTGGAAGACAAATTCTACGGGCTCGAGCTCAACCACATCGCCCGACGCTACAACGAGACTGCGGACGAGTTGGCTAAGATAGCCTCAGGGCGAACAACGGTTCCCCCGGACGTCTTCTCCCGAGACCTGCACCAACCCTCCGTCAAGACTGACGACACGCCCGAGCCCGAGAAGGCGTCGGCCCAGCCCGAGGCATCCTCGGCTCGGCTCGAGGCACCCTTGGCTCTGCCCGAGACACCCTCGGCTCAGCCCGAGGCAACCTCGGCCCCCAAAGATGAGGCACTGCGCGTCGAGGAAGAGCGAAGCGGGGTCACGCCTAATCAAAACTGGCAGACCCCGTACCTACAATATCTCCACCGAGGAGAGCTACCCCTCGACCGAGCCGAAGCTCGGCGGTTGGCGCGGCGCGCCAAGTCATTCGTCTTGCTGGGGGACGGGAAGGAGCTCTACCACCGCAGCCCCTCAGGCATCCTCCAGCGATGCATATCCATCGCCGAAGGCCAGGAGCTCTTACAAGAAATACACTCGGGGGCTTGCAGTCATCACGCAGCACCTCGAGCCCTTGTTGGAAACGCCTTCCGACAAGGCTTCTACTGGCCGACCGCGGTGGCCGACGCCACTAGAATTGTGCGCACCTGCAAAGGGTGTCAATTCTACGCAAGGCAGACCCACCTGCCCGCTCAGGCTCTGCAGACCATACCCATCACCTGGTCGTTTGCTGTGTGGGGTCTGGACCTCATCGGCCCCTTGTAGAAGGCACCCGGGGGCTACACACACCTGCTGGTCGCCATCGACAAATTCTCCAAGTGGATCGAGGTCCGGCCGCTTTGGGGTCCTGAACTCCATCATCCAACATCATCCATCGCTTTGGGGTCCTGAACTCCATCATCACCGACAACGGCACCCAGTTCACCGGTAGAAAGTTCCTGGACTTCTGCGAGGATCACCACATCCGGGTGGACTGGGCCGCCGTGGCTCACCCCATGACGAATGGGCAAGTAGAGCGTGCCAACGACATGATCCTACAAGGACTCAAGCCGCGGATCTACAACGACCTCAACAAGTTCAGCAAGCGATGGATGAAGGAGCTCCCCTCGGTGGTCTGGAGTCTGAGGACAACGCCGAGCCGAGCCACGGGCTTCACACCGTTCTTTCTAGTCTATGGGGCCGAGGCCATCTTGCCCATAGACTTAGAATACGGTTCCCCGAGGGCGAGGGCCTACGACGATCAAAGCAACCGAGCTAACCGAGAAGACTGACTGGACCAGCTGGAGGAGGCTCGGGACATGGCCTTGCTACACTCGGCGCGGTATCAACAGTCCCTGCGACGCTACCACGCCCGAGGGGTTCGGTCCCGAGACCTCCAGGTGGGCGACCTGGTGCTTCGGCTGCGACAAGACACCCGAGGGCAGCACAAGCTCACGCCTCCCTGGGAAGGGCCGTTCGTCATCGCCAAAGTTCTGAAGCTTGGGACGTACAAGCTGCCCAACAGTCAAGGCGAGGTCTACAGCAATGCTTGGAACATCCGACAGCTACGTCGCTTCTACCCTTAAGATGCTTTCAAGTCGTTCATACACCCCGTTCACACACAAAGTCTAACCATCAAGGAAGGGTCGGCCTTGCCTCGGCAAAAAGCCTGACCCTCCCTCGGGGGCTAGAAGGGGGGAACCCCTCTGCGTCAAAATTTTTCCTCGGAAAAAGATCTTTTCTGCCAGAATATCTCTCGTGCTTTTTGACTACTTCGAAAGTGGATCCTGAAAACGACGGAGTACACGTAAGCAGCCAAGGCTGACCGAGCCGAGGGACTCCTACGCCTCCGGGATACGGATACCTCACTCATCACCTTCTGCGATAAGTAACTCACGCTCGGATAAGCGATTCCGCTGATCGAACAAGTCCCAACGCTCGAAGACCCTTCTGCCGAAACGATTTTTCGGGCCTTCTCGACTACATCGATAGCAGAATCCGGCGTCATAAGCGGCAAGGCCGACCGAGCCAAGGGATTCCTACGCCTCCGGGATACGGATACCTCACTCATCACCTTCCGTGAAAAGTAACTCTTGCTTGGACAAACAACTCTGTTACCGACAAATAAGTCCAGATAATCGAAGCAAGGGGAAAAGACACGCAGCTTTACAACACGACGACATTATGTTTGGGCCTCGGCGGCCGCAGAAAACATACGCACACTACAAGATAACTCGATCCTGCAGGCTCGGACCTTGACGGTTGAAGGGAGCAGCAGCACCCTCGGCGTCAACTACACCTTCCGCGAGGTCCGACCTAGCCTCGAACGGCGACGCGGTCGGAGGATCTCCAATTCGAAGGACGACATCAGCACCACGCCCGGGCTATCGCCGCCAGGGTCTCTTCCAGGAGTCCGGCTCGAGCAGACGGCTCGGCCGGCCACCCCGAAGCCTCAGCCAGCTGTCGCCCGAGGACATCAGCCCAGCTCGTGGCCTCAGCAACTCAACTCCGACGCTGGTCCCGCCAGTGGACGGCCTGGCCGGGCTTCGGCCGACGAAGTCTTCTTTTCGAGTCAACTCCGCCTCTGTCTGTGCTGACACCGCTACCTCCAGCTTCGGCTCATCGAAGAGCGGCCGAGGGTTTCTTTAACTAAGCAAGAGAAACCTCGGATAGCAAGGCCGACCGAGCTAAGGGACTCCTACGCCTCCGGGATACGGATACCTCACTCGTCACCTTCGCACGAGGCAACTCACGCTTGGTGAAGCGGTTTAGATAGCCGACAGGCGAGTCTTAGTGCTCGAAATAAAGAAAAAACACGGCTCCGTGCCGAAAATACATACATGTTCAGGCCCCGACAGCCACAATGAACAGACTTCGGCACTTAGGGTGCCATTACAAAAGAAACTCCGGTTCCGCCCCCTCAGGTACGAACAACCCCCCACGTTGGAGGGCCTGCGGGGCGACAAAACCCCTGGTGGCTTGCCGACGCCCGCTTCAAAGTGGCCAAACAGCAGCAGCGATGACCTCAGGGCGGACGCTGCTGCGATGGGCTCCTTGCCCACGCCCCCACTCGAGGGGCGAGGACAAGCTATCAGAACCAAAGAGGTTGGATCACGGGTGGCGCTGACGGTCTCGTCGGCAGAAAAGCCCACCTCTCCAGCTGCCACCGCCTCAGCACCGACGACGGCATCCACCTGTCCACCAAAACTGCACTGGCGAGCGCCGGCCGCCCCAAAGCACACCAGCAGGTCCTCGCTCCCGTCCTCGCCACGAAAGCAAGGACAGAGGACGGAATGTTGCATCCTAGCTGAGCAGCAACAGTCTGCCCTCCCCGGCATGGCTGGAGGACACCTCTTCCGCAGAGCTGGGGGATGGTTTCCACCACCAAAAGCTGGAAGAAGAGGTGGCCGGCCGGCCTGTGCAGAGGCAGAGCTCCGGCTCAGCCCAGCCTCCGCCCCAGCAAGGATGACGAAGATCCTTGAAGCTGAGGGCGGAACCAAGATCGCAGCCCGGCTCGCTTCTCGCGAAGTTGCGTTTCCCCAACGACGACAAGGCGGGAGAACAACCGGTGCCCCCCATCTGGGGGCTCGGAAGGGGGAAAGACACGATGCATGAGGGGAGCACGAAGACATGGTTGCCCTTCAAGGGGGTCGCCCTCCTTTTAAAGGCAACTCTCCCCACTTGCGTCCTCAGCCGTCGCGGGCTGAGTCTTCTCCAACACGCTCCAAGGTCCTCCCCTACGACATGGGGGCTGGGTCCCACGCGTCATGCAAGCTGGCCTAGGGCAGAAGAAGACAAACCACCGCGCGCGGCGCGTGCAACTGCCTAGAGGTTACAAGCATTCCCCCACTTTCGCCCAGACCAGCGGGTAAAAGGGCGGACCGCCATGCAGGCGGCATGCAACCGCACCGAAGGGGCGCACCCTTTCGACTTCGACGCGTCCAGCATGGAGGTCCAGGCCCACGCGTCATGCAACCGGCGCGCCGGTCGCAACGTGCAAGAAACCGCACCGCCACTCGCGCCACTACCGCGCCTCCTCGACTGTGGAACCAGTACCGCGACTCGAGGCAACCCTGCGCATGACCCAACAGTGCCAACCAGGCACATCGGTCACGGGCCAGTCAGCTGCAGGAGAAGGCGCGACGGTCGATGCGGCCAGAAATGGGCCGGCAGTAATGGCGGTGGCAGGCGAGCAAAAGCAGCAGTCAAGTCGTCAGCCAAGCTCATGTCCCCTCCTGGGGCAGCGGGAGAGCCCTCTCCCACGGCATGAAGACGGCGCGCCCGTGTCCCGTTCCTCGAACGGCTCGCGCACGCGCAACGGCTGCCCCGCGAACCACTCATCCCGCCGCATTAATCCGCCGCGGGACAGGCGGCACCTTTGGCAGGAGAAGCGGGCGATGCTTCGCCTTTGCCATAATGATCGTGTCCAAAAAGGTACGCCACGTCATTTGATTTCGTATCCTTTTCCTCTTTCTCTCTCTTACAACAAGGACCAGGAAAGGGGATGCCCCAAAAGGGATCCTTCCCCATGAAGGAAACGGCCCCCGAGCCCCCCTACTGATCAGAGGTTCGAAGGCTGGCCCCTCGGAGGGGTTCAACAGTCGCCTTAGAGCGCTCGGGCTCCACGCCCACTACTGGTCAGAGGTTCAAAGGCCGGCCCCTCGGAAGGGTTCAACGACCGCCTCAGGCCACTCGGGCTCCGCGCCCACTACTGATCAGGGGTTCGTAGGCTGGCCCTTGAAGGGTTCACAGCCGCCTCAGATGCAAAGCGAGGGATGACCCTGGCTACGTTTGATACATAACCAAGGCTCCGGCTACACTCCCAAGGTACCCTAGGACATTTCCGAGACCAGCGGGAATGATCTTGTAATGGAATCCCATCAGAGGGAGGCATCGAGCCCTCGGACCCCGTCAAAAGGGGACCGGGTCCGGCAGATCACCCGCAGGTACTTTTGGAGCGCGCCTCCGGGCCTCTAGCCGACCCCTAACAAATGGGGCACGGGCGTCCACTCGGATTACCCATTAGCAGCTCACCGGAGACACCATGTTCGACGCCCTCCAAGGGCAACATGGCGCTTTTCCCCCCTCCTCCTTGCGGAAAGGCGACGCATGGGCGTATGTAAAGAAGTCGAGTCTGTCCTTGACCGTCCTCTCGCCCTGTGCGTAGGCTCGGGGGCTGCTCTCGCAAACCCGGCTCCGGCCAAACCGTTGACAGCGTTAACATACCAGCCCGAGAACTTGGGACCCGACCGTGCACCCGGGCTACGGCTAGCTCGCATGAGGGAACAACCAGACCGGCCGAAGCATCGCGAAACGCATTAAGACCTATAAGGAGTCAAACCACTCCTCCGAGGCCTCGGGGGCTACACCCGGCGGGTGCGCTCGCGCGCACCCACCGGAACAAAATGCAACCGAGAAAGGTCGGTCCCCTTGCAAAAAAGTGCGACAAAAGCCTCCAAGCGAGTATTAACACTCCCTTCGAGGCTCGAGGACTACTGTCGGGGACCATAATTAGGGGTACCCTCAAGACTCCTAATCTGAGCTGGTAACCCCCATGAGCACAAAGCTGCAAAGGCCTGATGGGTGCGATTAAGTCAAGGATCGGTCCACTCAAGGGACACGATCTCGCCTCGCCCGAGCCTAGCCTCGGGCAAGGGCAGCCGACCCCGGAGGATTTACGTCTCGTCCGAGGACCCCCTCCAGCAACGGACACACCTTCGGCTCGCCCGAGGCCCAGACTTCATCAAGAAGCAACCTTGGCCAAGCCGCCACGCCGACCGACCGTATCGCAGGAGCTTTTAATGCAAAGGTGGCCTGACACCTTATCCTGACGCGCGCCCTTCAGTCGACAGAGCCGAAGTGACCGCAGTCACTTCGCCGCTCCACTGACCGGCCTGACAAGAGGACAGCGCCGCCTGCGCCGCTCCGACTGCTGTGCCACTCGGTAGAGTGAGGATGACAGCAGCCAAGTCCGGCCTCAGGCGCCATAGGAAACTCCGCTTCGCCCGACCCCAGGGCTTAGACTCGGGCTCAGCCCCGGAAGACGACGAACTCCGCATCGCCCGACCCTAGGGCTCGGACTCGGGCTCAGCCCTGGAAGACGATGAATTCCGCTTCGCCCGACCCCAGGGCTCGGACTTGGGCTCAGCCCCGGAAGACGACGAACTCCGCTTCGCCCGACCCCAGGGCTCGGACTCGGGCTCAGCCCCGGAAGACGACGAACTCCGCTTCGCCCGACCCCAGGGCTCGGACTCGGGCTCAGCCCCGGAAGACGACGAACTCTGCCTCGCCAAACCCAGGGCTCGGACTTGGGCTCAGCCCCAGAAGACGATGAACTCCGCATCGCCCGACCCTAGGGCTCAGACTCGGGCTCAGCCCCGGAAGAAGACGAACTCCGCCTCGCCCGACCCCAGGGCTCGGACTCAGCCCTGGCCTCAGCCGACAGTCTCCGCCTCGCCCGACCCAGGGGCTCGGACTCTACCTCGGCCTCGGAAGACAGACTCGACCTCGACCTCGGAGGAGCCTCTGCCTCGCCCAACGCAGGGCTCGGACCGGCCACGTCACAGGAGGCGCCATCATTACCTTACCCCAAGCTAACTCAGGCTACGGGGAACAAGACCGACGTCCCATCTGGCTCGCCCCGACAAACAAGTAATGATGGCGCCCCGCATGCTCCATGACGACGACGGCTCTCAGCCCCCTTACGGAAGCAAGGAGACGTCAGCAAGGACTCGACAGCCCCAACAACTGTCCTTCCACCAGGCTCCAGCGGCCACGACACCACACGAACCGGGTGCCAAAACCTCTCCGGCTGCCACGACGGCATGTACTTAGGGCGCTAGCTCTTCTCCGCTAGACACGTTAGCACACTGCTACACCCCTCATTGTACACCTGGATCCTCTCCTTACGCCTATAAAAGGGAGGTCCAGGGCCCTCTTACAGAGGGTTGGCCGCGCGGGGAAGGACGGGACGGCGCTCGCGTAAGCCTCTCGCTCCCTCCCGTGTGGACGCTTGTAACCCCCTACTGCAAGCGCACCCGACCTGGGCGCGGGACAAACACGAAGGCTGCGGGTTTCCCCTTTTACGCCTGTCTCCCTCCGGCTTCTTCCCCCCTTTGCGCTCCGTCTCGCGCCGACCCATCTGGGCTGGGGCACGCGGCGACAATTTACTCGTCGCTCCAGGGAACCCCCGGGGTCGAAACGCCGACAATTTTATAACTAAACTCATATATATATATATAGTAAATTATTTTGTTACCATGTCATGTTGAAGATATAATAATACCCTTCGCTCAACTTGAGATCTTTTGCTAGTTTCATAGTATATATCATCAAATTCTCGATTATCTCCAGCATCTCGTTTAAAAAATTCACTGACAAATGTAATCTCTATATGGACTGTACCACCAGGACGCTACTTCATATGTTATTGTGCTATCAATAAGTATATGTAAGAATTTATGATCTGCAAATACATGTACAAAAACTATATTTAGTTAAAATACATAAATTTGTGTGTGCACATGTACCAAAAAATATATTACCTCATCCCCAAATAAGAATCTGATTGAAATAAACATTCTATAAATTTCCTGGAAATTACTTGAGAGCCCATGCATACAAGTTCAACATCCATTGTCGCATAAGGAATATTTTTAATTGATTCGATAAGGGCCATATCTCCTTGATTACACATATAATCTAGAAATCAATCATACATAGAATGGTCGAAGTTAATTAGTTTATTTAAAACGACAAACTGATCAAATAGTAATAGTAGAGGTAACTAATACACGATTGTAATACCTTCTTGAACAATTACAATTGTCATGTCCTTTTTTGTTTATTATGATGCAATACAAATTTGCATTCATCTATTGGTGCTAGATAATTTATCTGTGTTCCAAATATATCTTCTTCAATGGGATGTATAGGAAGTCTGGTATGCTCATCTATTTTTCCATCGAGAGGTGATTCATTATCAACTGTTGAATGCTTGTTCAATTGGCTATTATCAACGGGTACTTCATTTGTCTCGTCTAAAGAATCCATCAAGGTCAAACAGTCCTACATATATTGCAAATAAAATATATCTAAATATAATGATCCAATGGCACGATCGAGATAGAAGGAAATATATTACAATGAGCATGTGGTGGAGGACGCACAAAAATTAAGGTATGACAGATTTTATATAGAACTATGTGTACAAATCCATATACGTGTATGTATACACACACATTTTAGTTGACAACAAACAATTTAATATAAAGCAATAACTTAAGTATTTTACAGCAAACAAATATAAAATAAGGACAAAACTTCTCAGATAAACGTATTCAATCACAAGATTTAGTTGTATTGAATGCGTGGAACCCATCAAATAAATGTTTTTAATGTTTTCTCGGTACTGGTATTCACATAACTTCATTAAATCGGACGAGGAGAACCTCTCAAAATATTTTTCACTCGCATAATTTAGTTTAATGTTGTCTGAAAGGAGATACTACTTACTCTTGTTACTCACGCAGTAGTACATGAAGGGTCAGGAAAGTGTTGAATCAGGGAAAGATAAGCAAGTTGCCAACGACCAGCATGGAACGTAGAGTCGAGTAGCAGGCACAGACGCGAGTGGCGAATCCAGTCCGCCGCAAAAGATCCAGCCTCCAAACGATCTGCCGCAGAAGATCCGGCCTCCGAACGAACGTCCAGTGCGATCGCGTATAGTCAGAGCACAGACCACGTGGAGAAGCGATGTACGTGGAGAAGCGCTACTAGAGATCGGCTACTACAAGCACAGACCACGCCGGAACGAACGTCCACTGCTACAGAAGACAATGTGGAGACGAGCAGCAAGCGCGACCTGTAGATGCAATGCAAGCACGGCGTATGTCGCTACAGATCACGTGGAAGCGAGAGCGTGGCCTGCAGATCGACGCAACGCAAACATGGCCTGCAACGCAAATGATAAGCGCGCGGCCTACAGATCGACCCGACGCAAACACATCCTGCAACGCAAACGGCAAGCGCGGCCGCACGCACTGCCCGTCCGTCATATATGTAGCAGATATTACACGTTTGGTTGCTATATGGACGTGGTCTGGCTCGCACTGGCTAAGCAAGACTGCCACTGGCAAGGCTTTACAGCTACAAGTCTGCCCTCTGTCTACCTCACGCATGGGAGCAGGCCACGCTAGGGCATCCAACGCGACGCATCCAGCCGTGCCGAGCGGATCGGCCACGACAACGAGCCCTAAGGGCGAGAGCACACAGTCGCAGCCCCCACGCGCACCGCACAGGAGGTGGATGTGTGACGGCATGGTGCGGCGTCGGCACGGCGAACTAAGCGCCCGAGCACGAGTCGAACGATGCTGCACACCAGAGACACAGGGACGACCGGAGCCCGCCGAGGGAGGAAAGGGTGGTGCAGGGGCTATAGAGCGCGTAGAGGAGAGCCCAACCACCATGGCTGAGGCTGCTCGCCCATGGATGACGCAACGATGGATGACGCAGCCCGGCCACCATATAGGGGCAACAAGTGCGCAATGGGATATGAAAGGAAGAGAGAGGAAGACTCACCGGAGGACGCTTCTCACCTAGGCGAGCTTGAGCGCAGGAGGCCGTGGACAGTGTCACGGAACCTCCCAAGTTATTAGGCCCACCTACAGTTATCCTAGTCCAACAGACCTTGGACAACCCTGTAGGTGCACATAATCACTCGACAAGTTCGGTATCTATATCCCTATTTCCTCGCCCAAGAGCATTTCACCCGTCACGCAGATATTACAACACATCGGAGGAACGAATAAGCAGAAACGATTTACAATAGCTTAATTTACATTCATCAAAGTTATAGAGAAAGAGTATTATAGTTATTACAAAACTAGGGTATATGAGTGCATAAGTATTATTATTACAGACTTGGGAGGCAAAAACCCCTCCCGCATAAAAGTATATTGTTTATCAAGTGGGAGGCCAACATCCTCCCGCGGCTTCACTGCTGATGTTCTTTTTTGGGCACCACCCTAGAGCAAAAACAACAAAAGTCTGTTGTTTCTTCACCTATAACAACATGGGTTTGAAAACCCTGAGTACGGAGTGTACTTTCGCAAGACTTACCCGTCAAAAGAAAAGGCTCTCAAGGATATGCTGGTTTGAGGGAGTCAAGGTAAGGCTGATCAAGTAGCAAAGACTCTGTTTGCAGAAATGCTTACTAAAACTGGATCCTTAAAAATCCAGTTTTATTAGCATGTTAAGTTATTACCTATAACTAGAGTTCTTTCTACCCTAGTTCAAGCACTTGACCTGCACTAGCAGTACTTTATCACCCCTTTTAGTTCACTGGAATGCTACGTGTAAGTCAGTGACCAAGTCTTCATATCCAAGAAGTAACGGCGATCCGAATCGATTAATACTCAGCTAAGGATCTCCAATCACACAACATATGTAGCACTTAACCCCTGCATATGTCAACTTGCCACCAGGGTTCTTAAGACTAGACCGGGTTCACGCCAACCGAGAGCACAGATACACCACCGTCCAGCCTCTTGCCACGGAGGGTACACGCTATTCTCGCCATCTCTCCACTCCCATTGCGTGTTGGCCTTTCTGGTATTAGTTTGCCTTAGGCAAAGCTTACCCATGATGAGGCATGTGACTAGCTAAAGGGTCCTCGGTCAGCAGGCCCACATCGACACGGTCCTTAATCGACTCAGACGGGGACACTACACCGAGACTCTCCTCTTGTGCAAGTCACCCGCCTGGTCTCAACTTTATCCTTTAAAAGCCAAAGTTTGGTACCTGGCAGAGGTACATCTTTTCTGATGTTGAACCCATCATGGCCATGATGGATTCACCATCAAGTTTTATTTTTGGAAACATCCCTTCCACTAGGAAGCATCACCTTTTGTTTCAAAACAAAACATTTGTTTTTCTATAGCAGCACTAAGCATCAGAAAACCTTTTAATAAGATAGGTAATCAAGGAATAGTGAACAGTTTCAAGGAAGGAAATGCAGCAATTGGTTAAGCAAACAACTCCTATCACCTAATGCATCATATAATGGTGATAAAGATTTAAAACAACAAGGAGGTGGTAAATGCACCGGGGCTTGCCTTGTGTTGTAGGAGAGTCAGGCTCTGTTCCACAGATGTCAAAATAAAAACAGTTTCCGGTAGGTGGATTTTCAGCTGGTGGAGCAGTCTCCTCTTCTTCAACAGTTACTTCTTCCTCGTTCTCTATACATAACCATATATATCCATGAATGCTCATGTAATGCTCATGAAAATGCAATGATAGAAGAGATACATCAAGTTGTATTTTGAATACAACTCTCCTTCACGGTTTATCAGGGAACTAGGGTCTTCGGAGTCAGTACTTCATTTTCATAAGGCAGATCCTACCTAGAAGACTAGGGTTTTGGATTTGGAAATCAAACAATGTCCAAAACAAGTCAAACTTCACTCATGGGATCTAAATACCATATTAGGTTTATCCAAAAAGTTTTGTGATTTTTGGAATTATTAAATAATTTTTAAAATTCCAAGAGACTAGGTTTTAGAATTCTTAAATACTACATAATTCATGATTGGGGCTAAAAATCTTGGAACTAATTTTATTAATTACTAGAGAAATTTAGGAATCTGGTAAAATTGGTCTCATATTTTTAGCATTTTTCTAGAATTTTCTATAGTTTCTCTAAGCCTGGCAGAAAAAGAAAAGGAAAAATGGTGAACAGTGGTGGGCTGAAACTGGCCCGAGTCAGCCCAAGAACGGGGAAAACGCGCGTCCGCGCGCGCCCACGGTGTTTACTTTGCGTAGAGGACCCTGATCTTTTAAATAACCAGTAAAGACTCCTGCGCACTATTCCTATGTGCCACTGACATTTGCGCCAAGGCCCTTTCTTTTCTATTTCTTCACAAGTCGAGATCCCCGACCATGAACGGCGGAGCAGCGGCTCCAGCGAGCCAAGACTAGCCAGAAAATGTAATGACTATGCCTCTCCATTGCTCAACACCTAATTCTACCCTTGGCGACACTAATTCCTCACTTAATTGCGGAGTTCTAGTCCACAATCGCTTTGTCCACGGTGATGGCACAAACTAAGTATAATTTAAAGTGTTCCTGGTGATCCTACGTTTTCTAGCTCAATTGGCTGGGCCGATGAGCATCTACAACACACAGGGGTATTGAAACGAGAGAGAGAAGGGCATGATCGGACCTATAGAGAGTTGGCCACGGCGAGCTCACACACTACAGTGTTCTTGACTGATTTGGGGGAAACTCTAAATTAGAGCTCTCTGGTGGACAATCCGAGGCACGGGCTGGTGCGTTGGGTGCGTGATTACTTAGCGGAGCTCACTGGGGTGGCAATTTATAGGTTCCATCGGCGGTGGCGGTTAATTTTGAGAAGACGCGCGGCGGCCGGAGAGGAGGGAGGTCACTGGCGCAAGTGATTCATGGTTCTTATTATGGCAAGACCTCATACGATGGATGGGCTGTCTACGGTGATTAATTGCGACGTGGTAAGATGACTGACGGCGTGGCATAACCACGAGGAATGGTGGCACGATAGCGATGGTCGCGCGGCCACGTCGCCGGGCGAAATAGTGGCCTAATTTCATCCTCAACACGATATTTCTTACCCCGAGTAGTTATTAGCACTCCACCGGGCACGAATCGCGGTGTCGGCGTGAATCCAAACGCGGGGTCGCCAGCGGCGAGGGGAGCTAAACCTGAGATCTTATTCAGTTTATTGTACTATCAGATTTTCATCAGAGCGCTTGACAGACCGATTTGCAGAGCCCAGATCTCAGATTTTTATGTAGTAACTACTTAATTCATCTGTATCAAAGTTGTAGCTCTATAAACCAGCTACAATTCGGCTACAGAGACCTTGCTCATTTACTTAATCCTTTTAGCTTGAATCGAGTCCAAAGTTCAATAGAACTCACTGTCAGACCAGTATCAGACTGTATGGATGACTGACAGTAATACTTTGAGTCCTTTTAACTCCAATTTTTGTATAACACTCATGTCTTGTGATTTAAACAAAGTCATACCCCTTTAGTAGCTCTACAAATTTGATGTATTGACCCTAAGTAAATTCCTTGTAGATTTAGAAATATAGAGCTCCAAAGTTGACCCATTTCAACTGAATTCAGACTTAACCCTACGATGCTTATGGAGTACTTTTTGCAAATAAGTCCAAATTCCACCATTTAACTTGCAAATTTTCAAGTGTGAAAAGTACTTGGTTTGTGGTGTTCTATTACTTTGGTATTTGCACTTTGGTCCAAAGTGCACAATATTACATTTACCCCCCTAGTGTTTCAATTTAGGGTTTTCCAGGGGTCTTTTTAGGGTTTTGAGTTCTCTAGGGTTTTTGTGCCACTAAAGTCCATCACATGTGATACCTTGTGAACATTTCTCATGTCTTATGAGATTTTTACTCATTTAAGCTTCACTTTCACCCATAAGCCCTATTTTAGAGTTGAGTTCCCTACCGTAGGGTTGATCACACTTCAAGCCACATCACCACAACTTGTTTGAAATTTTTACCTAGTAAATGCATTCTAGGTGTAACAAGCAACATGAAATGTCAATGCACATGATGTTATGCTCAAGTTTTAGTGCTAGTACCACCAGGGGTATTACATCCTTCCCCCCATAAAAGAATCTCGTCCCGAGATTTAAGGTCCTAGGGTAAGTAATGGAAAAGGAAACATGTCATATCTTTATTTCCTTAATTGTCTTACAAGGCAGGGGGTGGTATGGGGTTTACTTCTCCTTTACAATCCAATGTACATATATTACAAGTTATATGAAGCTAAAAATCTAGGGAAATTCTTTTCTAAGAAGTCTTGAGTCTCCCATGTAGCTTCATCTCTAGTACGTTGGTTCCACTATATCTTGTAGAATTTAAGAATCCTTTTCGGGTGATCCTGTCCTTTTGATCCAAGACTCGAATAGGATGTTCTGAATAGGTCAAGTCTAGTTCTAAGACAACATCTGTGACACCCCAGTGTCACCTAGGGTTTCTCTCAAAGTGCCAACCCAAGAACCATCATTTTATGTGAACCAAGTAAGCATGAGCATCAAAATAACTAAAGTAAGAAGAAATTCACCAAGCACATGCTTAAAAGTATCATGATCAAACAATTAAGACCTTTAATAAGGCAAGAATGTGTAACCCTAATAAAAACCCTAAGTAAGCCCCATGAGCAAAGTTCAAGAAAATAAGGAAAAGGGTATGAAAAATTTAAAATTATGACTTGAGCCAATTATGAAAATTAAAGTATATTTAATAAGCAACCAGAAAGGTTGAGAAAGCTTACCCAAAATAACTCAAGTAAATCCCCAAATCAGTCCTTGAACTATGAACCCTTAGAGAAATTCAGATTTCTGAATTTCTGAATTTCAGACCTCTTCTCAAGGATCATCTGCGTTCTCTATTTTTCGAAACTCAAAGCCAGGAGATCCAAATATCAAAGTTGTGCCAAATTCCCTTGAACACATCCTGGAAAAGTTTGAACTCAAACCAAATTCATTTGACACGGTTTTGGCGCAGTTTGACCTCGGGACCAGACATTCTGACACTGGCACCTTGGTGACGCTACAACTCCCTGTCCCTAGCCTAAAACCGCGCGATGTCCATACACAAAAGACAAAGCTTGGTCAGGTGAACAAATCCTTCACAGCGATCTTGCCCAAATTCGCGAAGATTTGCTCCCAATCGGCGCTTGAACAGGGGCAGAGGCAACGGGAACACGTGTTCGACCGTGGCTGACACCCCCGGTTCACGCCCGTTCGCGCACCGCGCCTCCCAGTGCACGCTCGCGCGCACTCGCCGGTCCACGACCGCCCGTGCACCGCGCCGTGCCTATAAAGCCTTCCCATGCGCACCTCACTTCGCCCCGCACTCACCCTCACCGGCCAGCCACTTTCCCTTAGCTCCGGCGAGCTCAATTCCGCCCGCCATTGCCGCCAGAGCTTCGGACATCGTGGCCAGCCCACCCTAGCCATTCTCTGGGCAAGCCAGTGCTTCGGCTAGCTCCGCCAGTAGCCCGTGAAGCTTGCCAAGCCCTCGGACCTGGCCGGACTTCACCGGAGGCCCGAGATCGACCTCACCGGACTTCGGTCTTCCGCCGTCGCGCGTGGACCGAGCTATCCAGTAAGTCTCCGACCAATTCCTTCCACCCATATCTTCTCTGGCATCCTGTGAACCTCCCAGACCCATCCAATTGACCTATCTCGCCGTGATCAGGCCGGACTCCTCGCCGCCGACGAGCATCCCCGCCTGCGCGCGTGGACCGACCAACTCCGGCCATCCCCGACGGCGACCCGCACCTCGTTGTGATCCCCGAGACCTCCCCTACGTCCTCGACCACTTCACCGGAGCAATCTCGCCGCCGGTAAGCCCCTCCGCCCTTTCTTCCGCCGCGGTTACTGTTTGAGGTAGACGAAGGACCTCGGGTTAGGATCCTTAGAACCCGAGGGGTTTTCTGTAACGTCAGCGACTCATGTGAATAGTGGCCTAAGGACTGATTCGCGAGGAAAACTTAAAAACCCGCCAGGGACCCCAGTGCAAAGTGGATTTCCATTAAACCATTTCTGTTAATCTTTTTAAAATGACCAGAGAACTTAGAAAATCCATAACTTGATGAATTTTTCATAAAAAGTTGTCAAACCAATTTTGCTAGCTCCTGAATATTATGAACTATCATTTAAAAATGATAAACCCCATGCTTTCTGTTCTAAATTTTAAAGTTTAAAATTAAAAACAGAAACCCACCAAACCTTGTTTAATTATGAAAAATTAGTTTTTCTCCTGTGCTGAACTTAAGAAAATTTGTAGATGTTTAAACCTCATTTAGACACTGTTTAAAAATGGTAGGAACCCCAGCATTAGAAATTATGATGTAGTTATTCATTTAAAGCTAATTTGTCCAAAACTTAAAGAAAATCAGAAAGGCATTAGAAATTAAAGAACAATGATTAAGATTATTTTTCCTAGTTTACTTATGTAACATAGAACCAAGGAAAAATACAGAGACCATTAATTTGGACCAGTGTTAAATTAAAATAATTTATTTAGCCTTATATAGACTGAAAATCAATTATTAGAGTTGCAAAACTATAACCAAAATGATTGATAAAAATCCAGTGGACTTATAACCACCAGAGCCCCACTACAAAAATAAAGGCCACCTCAGTTCAACTTTTTAAGTAAGGAGAATAAATACAAAATGATAATGAAGCATTTTGCAAATAAATCATAAAACAACCCCTAATGATGTAATAATGGGCAACCAAAAATTAGCTAAGTCCATAATGAGATGAACTACCAGAGAAAAATGCAAACCTTTGAAAAAGAAGCAAATTCCTACCTATTGCTAAAGATTTATGAGAAAGGCCACTTAATTCAAATAATGCATACCACCCCTTTCCTCAAGCAAAATGATGCCAAACTTCAGAATGATTGCTCTTGCACAAAACAATAACTAAGAAAAATAAGAACTTTGTTGTTTGATATTTTTCAAATATAGTGGTAGTAGAAAGCACCTATTTGGCTAGAATCTTGAGAAAACCATAGAAAAATAATTAAAAGGTATTAATGACTAGAAATTTGTCTCAAGTCATGATATAACACCTAAAAGCCAGCAAAAATAAGTTTTAGAGAATTACCCACTGTTAGATAACAGCTATAGTTCAAAGCACCCCTTCTGCCCTAGGATTTGATAATTTTGTCCAGAGAAAACTATTCACTTCTTGATCCCCAAATTTTGAGACAGAGAAACATACACCAGTACCAATCCACTGTAATTTTTGCAGAATTTTTAGAATTTTATAAAAGCAACTTGTAGTTCAAACCCACTCCAAAACATTAAAAAGAATAAAAGAAAAGGGAAGAAGAAATAAATTTCACCCCAATAAGTCTAACTTGAGAACTTATCAATTCTCCCTAAGACTTAAAAGGAATTCAGTGGAACCCCAAAAAAAAATTGAATCCACTACATACCTTAGCTAAGTTTAAACTAATTTACCAAGTATACCACCAAAGGGTCTTACTCCAGTAAAGTTAACTTGTTTTACTCAAGTAGATCATACACCCTTAAAGTTGTAATTTCTAAAAGCACATATAATATCATACATATATCTTACGCATTGCATTCATTACATTGTAATCTTGCCGACGGAGAGTACGTGCTCATCCCTGAGCAAGGACCTGTCCAAGAGGAAGACCAGGAGCAGGCTTCAGAGGCTGCTAGTGAGGATCTCCCTGCAGCCCCAGCAATTGAAGGCAAGCCCCGGTTTTATGCATAACCGTTTATATATGCTATTTTACTACACTTAATGTTTGTAGGGTTGAAATGTGCACTTAAGTGTAGGAGTTGTTTGAAACCTCTAGTTGCATGAACTTAGGATTCCTTTTTGAGATGAATACTAGTATGCTAGGTCGAGTAGCTGCTTTGCTAATCAGGATCTCGGTAGAAGTCGAGTGATTTTTCTAGCACTCGCGCGAGGTCAGGAATTGATTGTATTCATCTTAATAACGGGGTATATGTTGGTCTATGGACTTGGATCCAGGGAGGATGTCTTGTCCATGAGATGGGAAAAAGAATTAAGGATTAATGTGTGGATACCTGAGTCAAGCTTTTGAACGTACTAAGCACATGCCGGGAAATCTGGTAACCGGTAAACCTAGTACCTGAGTGAAGCCGGGCGCGGACTTTATCCCTCATGCGACCTGAGACTGGGTCTCCCATGCTAGCTATGGTGGGTACAAGTGCGGTCACTGCACGACGGCAGCCGGGGTCAGTGGAGCATTGTATGCCAAGGCGGTGAGGCCTGGATGCGAACGGGGAATCGATGGGGACGGTTGTCATGTGCAGGGTCGGAGTGCCCTGACATGTCGTGTGTTTAGGTTTACCTTGCAAGGTTAAAACTCGATTCGAATCGTCTGCTTCTCGCAGCTAATGAGACTGCTTGATTCCTTGTACTGCATCGAGTAAGAAGTGAAATGTGGTTACATAAGATAACTTGTTGATTGAATAAATTGATTGTTACCATGTATGCTTAGAAGGAGAAACCTAGCTAAGTTAATGATGATAGAACCTGGAAAGCTAAAACTTTGCTTTTAGAAACAGCTAGTGCTTTTGGCAAACCAATCCCCTCAGCCAAACAGCTGCATAGTCTAGAGGTAGAGGAGTAGATTCCTCACACCGGGTAAGTCTAGCTGAGTATTAGTATACTCAGCCTTGCTTGTGGCACAATTTTTGCAGGTACCATTCAGGAAATGGTTGATGGTGTGACCTGGCCTACCACCCTGCCACCGGGTTGGACGGTCGAGTGGGATGTTGCTCCGGCAGGAGAGGAGCACGGGGAGTAGTGGGCTAGGCCTTGCCCATTCCCTCGATACCGACGACATCGATTATCCGCTGCACTTTATTTTGTGAACTCTTATTTGCTACTCAAAAACTCCGATTTATGTAATAACTCAGTACTTAATTTGAGGTTTCCTGTTTTATTGTATTTCTCCTGTGACTCACCTTCGAGTGAGATTGTGGAATTTGATCCTGGTTAAGTGGCTTCATCAGACTAGATCTGAGGGACTGACGGGTTATTCCGATTTAAGTGTGTTACGGCCCCTGAGGCGTGACTAAGGCACTTAAGCTGGAATAATTCGGGTGGTTCCGCCACAGCTGGTATTGGAGCAAATTCCACCACGGAGAAGGACAATAAACCATGAGTACCAATTTTCAAAATCTAAAAATTGCCTAGAAACTGTCATGGATCGTCAGGACTAGATCGTTAGACCTAGGACGAAAGGCCTTAGGCATAGAGGGAAGATGGGTGGCTAATTACTTAGGCCCCGTGGGCCAGTACTTATTTTGGGGATACCCTAAAAAGCACCCTATTTTCTTCTGAGAGGCAACGTTTCTTCTAGCATGCATGCATTATAAAACATCCAAGGAATTAAAATTTTGAGCTAACCCCCTTTCTTTAAACCATCCGGGTTCCCTTTTTCTTTTTCCTTCCACCATGATCTTTATCTTTGATTCCCTTCCGCAGATGAATTCACCCACCCCCGCCAGTGGAGGAGACTCTCGTTTCAGTTCTGACTTCCTTTCTCGCGATGGCTTTCCTTCCATCTTGTGGGAAATGCTTAGCTCAGCCGGTTACCCTACGCCCCCTTTGTACACGGTGCAGTTGTATGAGGAGCATCGGGTACCTCGTTGTCGGGTCTGGCTGACTTTGGAGGCTCATCCCCTTCAGCCGGGTTGGCGTTCTCTTGATTCTGAGACAATTGCACTCAGGACAGACGACACCGTTGAAGCAGCAGCCATGAAGGCCCTGACGACTTTCTGTGGCTACCATCCCCTGGAGATGGTGATGCACCCCTTGGGGCTCTTCCCTGCTGAGAGCAAGGATGATCCCATGTGGTGTAACCGCGTGAGCCATGTGAAGGATGTGTGGGCAATGTATCCTGACTTGGTTGGGAGGGTCACTGTTCAGTGCATGAGTGCGCTGTACCGCCTTCAGGCCCTTCAGAGCGACGCTATGGCACACCTTGCCAACATCGCTCAGACCACCAAGCTCACCCTCGATAATCGAGAAGATTTTGTGGTTGATCTATCCACGGAGTTGGTGGAGAAAGATCTGCAGGTAGAGAGGCTGAGCCAGCGCATTGCCACCTTGGAGCAGCAGGTGGAGATCCGAGACAACACTATTGATGTCTTGGAGAACCAGCTTCACGATGTGCAGAGAGAACTCGAAGAAGCGAATGACCACCTGGACATGCACCATTTGGAGATGGAGGCCAATGAAGCAGGAAGCGAGGGAGAAGAGGATCCCGAGGAGCTAGGACCAACCCCTGGTGCCAATGGGACTACCTCCGCGATGCCCCCTTCACCCGCATCTAGTGTCGCTTCCACCGCTCAGGGTTAAGCAGTCGCTTCGGCATTTTTTTTTGGCGGATGGAAACCCATGCGAGCTTAGTAATATCACATTTTGGACTAGGCTTATGGGTACTTTCCCCTGATTGATGTAACCCTGTGAACTTTTGAAATCTGTGGGATGTTTGTCACCATGTTATCTCCATTTCGAACCTAATATTATGATTATGGCATTTTTCCTTCCATATGAGATGATATCTTGTCGTTCGAAACTGTGAGTTGGGATAACAATGGCGGCAATCTCTGTTTTCAGATGGCAGCTAGGCAGCGTCGCGGGCATAACGAGCAGGTTCCCCCGCCACCTCCCCCAGCTCCCACAGTGCAGGAGCTGATGGCCCTGCAGAATGAGATTCTGCGACAGCTCTTGCAGCGTCAGCCCCACCCTCAGCAGCATGGTGGAGGCCAGCCTCAGCGACCTCCGGCTATGGCCACTTACCAGGAGTTTTTGAGCACGGCAGCCGCCCTTGTTCACCAAGGCAGAGGATCCGTTGGACGCCGACGTATGGCTTCGCGTCGTCGAGTCCAAGTTTCCCCTCCTCACGGGAGACTGCCCTGATGCTACCAAGACCCGCTTCGCCGCGCAGCAGCTTCGCGGATCTGCTCGGACTTGGTGGGATCACTTCCGTGCTATGCTCCCCGCTGATCGTGAGGTATCTTGGGAGGAATTCAAGACTGCCTTCAGAGGACACCACATCCCAGCTGGCATTCTTGATCGGAAGTTGAATGAATTTCTGGCCCTTAATCAAGGAACCCGCACGGTACTGCAGTATGCGCAAGCCTTCAACGACTTATGGCAGTATGTAGGGTACCATGCTGATTCTGATGAGAAGAAGAGGGATCGCTTCCGCAGGGGTCTCAATACCAAGCTGCGGGAACGACTTAACACTGTCCGGGCCGATAGCTTCAATGAGTTGGTCAACCTGGCCATCTCCTAGGAGGATTGCATTGTTGCTCACCGGGCAGAGCAGAAGAGAAAAGCACCAATGGCAGCACCATCCGCTCAAGCTCAGAGGTTCCGGATTGTTTCTCACAATCAGAGCAGGGGTTTTCAGCAGCAGGCAGGCAGATGGGTGATCAGGCCGCCTCAGCAGCAGCAAGCAGCCGGCACCCAACCGCTACCCAGCTCCCACTCCAAGAAACAACCAGCCTCAGCAGCAGCAGTTCCGCCAGGGCAATGGGAACAAGTGTTTCACTTGTGGCAATGTGGGCCACTATGCCAAGAATTGTCCCAGGAACCAGCAGAGGCAGATGCTAGCACCAAATCAAGACAAGGAAAGAAAGCAGAAGGTGCAAGTCAGGCAAGGGAAGCTCAACTTCACCACTCTGGAGGAAATACCTGAAGGAGCTCCTATCATGACTGGTATCTTTTCAGTTTATAATCAACCTGCTTAATTCTGTTTGATTCTGGTGCATCGCATAGTTTCATTAGCCAAAAGTTCAGTGCTAAATGCAAACTGCCATTCTCTCACTCAAAAGGGTCATTCATGATAGTCACACCTGGGGGTAAAATTGCAACTAATCAATTAAACCAAAGTGTGCCTATTCAACTGGGAAGCCACATTGTCAAAACCACTCTTCTGGTGTTGGGATTGGAAAATGTGGACATTATTCTAGGAGCAAATTGGATGACCTTGCACCGAGTTGTGCTTGATGTAGCCAGCCGTACCGTGGAAGTTAATTCTCCGTTCTGTGGGAACTTCACTTTAATTCTGCCCAGTCAAGGTTTGACTCAGTCATGTGCTTTCTCTATGACGGAGTTACCTTTGAAGAAAATCCCAGTGGTCTGTGAGTATGCAGATGTCTTCCCTGATGAACTGCCAGGAATACCACCGGACTGGGATATTGAATTCGCCATCGAGTTGCAACCAGGAACGGCCCCAATTTCCAAAAGGCCCTACCGGATGCCACCCGCTGAGTTGGCAGAGTTGAAGAAGCAATTGCAAGAGTTGCTGGATAAAGGATTTATTCGCCCAAGCACTTCACCTTGGGGATGTCCAACACTATTTGTGAAGAAGAAGGATGAAAGCTTGAGGCTGTGTATAGATTACCGCCCTCTTAATGCGGTAACTATCAAGAACAAGTATCCTTTGCCTCGTATTGATGTTCTTTTTGACCAATTGGTCGGGGCCAAGGTATTCTCCAAGATAGACCTTCGCTCTGGCTATCATCAAATCAAGATACGAGCAAGCGATATTCCGAAGACGGCATTCTCAACCAGATATGGGCTATATGAATTCTTGGTGATGTCATTCGGGCTGACAAATGCACCAGCATATTTCATGTATCTGATGAATTCTGTTTTTATGCCGGAATTGGACAAGTTCGTGGTGGTTTTCATCGATGACATCTTGGTGTACTCAAAGAGCGAAGAAGAACATGCCGGGCATTTGCATGTAGTGCTTCAACGTCTACGAGAGCACCACCTTTATGCCAAGTTATCCAAGTGTGATTTTTGGCTAAAGGAAATCAAATTCTTGGGTCACACTATCTCTCAAGCTGGAATAGCTGTTGATCCTGATAAAGTGCAAGAGGTGATGAACTGGAAGCCACCAACCACTGTTCGTCAGATTCGGAGTTTTCTGGGATTAGCTGGTTATTACCGAAGATTTATTCCGGACTTCTCTCGAATTGCGAAGCCTATTACTGAGTTGCTGAAGAAAGAAGTCAAATTTGTCTGGAGTCAGAAGTGCGAAGATGCCTTCCATGCATTAAGGCAGCATCTGACCACCGCACCAGTTTTGGCGCAGCCTGACAACAGCAAGCCCTTCGATGTATATTGCGATGCCTCTGGCACTGGGCTAGGTTGTGTCTTGATGCAAGACAACCGAGTCATCGCTTATGCCTCAAGAGCACTCAGGCCTCATGAGCAGAACTATCCCACTCATGACCTTGAGCTAGCAGCAGTGGTTCATGCATTGAAGATGTGGAGGCATTATCTAATGGGGACCCACTGTAACATCATCACTGATCATAAGAGCCTTAAGTACATATTTACTCAGGCTGACCTCAACATGAGGCAGAGAAGATGGCTAGAGCTGATCAAGGATTATGACCTGGAGGTACATTACCACCCCGGAAAAGCTAATGTGGTAGCAGATGCCTTGAGTCAGAAATTGCAATGCAATTGTGTTCTGATGGATTCCCGCATTAACACCTTGTGTGATGAGTTGAGCAAGATGCGAATTGAAGTGATTCCTTCTGGTTCTTTGTCTCACATTTCTGTTGAGCCAGCTTTGCAAGACCAGATCATCATGGCCCAGCTCAGTGACAAGGGAGTGCAGATTATCAAGAAGAATCTCCATCAGAAGGTCAAGAGGTATAATTGTTTCTGCCAGGATGAGAAGGGTGTGTTATGGTTTAAAAGCAGATTGGTGATTCCTAAGGACCAGGATCTCAAGAAGAAAATCTTGGACGAGGCTCATCTCTCTAAATTCTCTATGCATCCGGGAAGCACCAAGATGTACCATGATCTGAAGCCTTTGTACTGGTGGACCAGAATGAAGAGAGAGATAGCCCAGTATGTATCAGAATGTGACACCTGTCAGAGGATAAAGGCTAGCCACTTGAAGTCAGCTAGGAGCTTTACAACCCCTGTCCATACCTTCATGGAAGTGGGATGACATCAGCATGGACATCATTGTGGATCTGCCCAACACCTCTCGTCATCATGATTTCGATTTGGGTCATTGTGGACAGATTGACGAAAGTGGCACATTTTCTTCCTGTGCACACCACTGATAAGGCTCAGAATATGCAGAATTGTATATTGACCGGATCGTGTGTTTGCACGGATTACCTCGGACCATTGTTTCTAACCGAGGAGCCCAATTTGTTGCCAGATTTTGGGAACAATTGCAAGAGTCTTTGGGAACCAAGCTAATCAGAAGTTCAGCTTACCACCCACAGACTGATGGTCAAACGGAAAGGGTAAACCAAATTCTGGAGGATATGCTAAGAGCTTGTGCGATCGATAGTGGCAAGAACTGGGATAAGCACCTCTCCTTGGCAGAGTTTGCTTATAACAATAGTTATCAATCCAGCCTAAAGATGGCACCTTTTGAAGCTCTCTATGGGAGAAGGTGCAGGACACCACTCAATTGGTCTCAACCTGGTGAAAGAGAAGTCTTTGGACCTGATTTAGTGACTGAAGCCGAAAGGAAGGTCAAACTAATCAGGAAGAATCTAGAAGCTGCTCAGGCCAGGCAGAAGAGTTACCATGATAAAAGAAAGAAACCTCTCCAGTTCGCGGTGGGAAGTTTTGTATACCTCAAGGTATCACCCACCAAGGGAATGCAGAGATTTGGGATCAAAGGCAAGCTAGCCCCTCGCTACATTGGACCTTATGAGATCATAGAAGCATGTGGACCCGTGGCATACAAGCTGAAGTTACCTTCAAGGATGTCTGCCATTCACGATGTATTCCATGTATCTCAGCTGAAAAAGTGTGTTCGATTGCCGACTGAGATCTTAGCAGAGCAAGAATTGGAGATAGAGTCAGATCTATTGTACCAAGAGTACCCCTCCAAGATTCTGGATTGCAAGGAGAGATCAACTCGGGCTAAATCGATCAAGATGTACAAGGTCCAGTGGAGTAATCACTCAGAGGAGGAAGCTACTTGGGAAACCGAGGAATTCCTAGAGATCCAACTTTCCCGATTGCCTACCTAAGGAAGCTGGTACGTAATCACCCCCAACCCCTCCTCCTGCCCTTCGAATCTAATTTTCAAAAATATGATCTTAATTCTGAATGAAGTAACTATGAAGTAAAACTTAAAAGGACTTCCTTCTGAAGTTGCAAAGAGGAATGACATTCGAAGAGCAGTTTTACCCTAATAATAACAGCACTCACCCATTTCCTATAAGTCTCACCCTTCGCTTCACCCCGGGAGGACTCTGGCCCTGAATCTCGGGACGAGATTCCTTTAAGGGGGGAAGGCTGTGACACCCCAGTGTCACCTAGGGTTTCTCTCAAAGTGCCAACCCAAGAACCATCATTTTATGTGAACCAAGTAAGCATGAGCATCAAAATAACTAAAGTAAGAAGAAATTCACCAAGCACATGCTTAAAAGTATCATGATCAAACAATTAAGACCTTTAATAAGGCAAGAATGTGTAACCCTAATAAAAACCCTAAGTAAGCCCCATGAGCAAAGTTCAAGAAAATAAGGAAAAGGGTATGAAAAATTTAAAATTATGACTTGAGCCAATTATGAAAATTAAACTATATTTAATAAGCAATCAGAAAGGTTGAGAAAGCTTACCCAAAATAACTCAAGTAAATCCCAAATCAGCCCTTGAACTATGAACCCTTAGAGAAATTCAGATTTCTGAATTTCTGAATTTCAGACCTCTTCTCAAGGATCATCTGCGTTCTATGTTTTTCGAAACTCAAAGCCAGGAGATCCAAATATCAAAGTTGTGCCAAATTCCCTTGAACACATCCTGGAAAAGTTTGAACTCAAACCAAATTCATTTGACACGGTTTTGGCGCAGTTTGACCTCGGGACCAGACATTCTGACACTGGCACCTTGGTGATGCTACAACTCCCTGTCCCTAGCCTAAAACCGCGCGACGTCCATACACAAAAGACAAAGCTTGGTCAGGTGAACAAATCCTTCACAGCGATCTTGCCCAAATTCAGCGAAGATTTGCTCCCAATCGGCGCTTGAACAGGGGCAGAGGCAACGGGAACACGTGTTCGACCGTGGCTGACACCCCCGGTTCACGCCCGTTCGCGCACCGCGCCTCCCAGTGCACGCCCGCGCGCACTCGCCGGTCCACGACCGCCCGTGCACCGCGCCTGTGCCTATAAAGCCTTCCCAGGCGCACCTCACTTCGCCCCGCACTCACCCTCACCGGCCAGCCACTTTCCCTTAGCTCCGGCGAGCTCAATTCCGCCCGCCATTGCCGCCAGAGCTTCGGCCATCGTGGCCAGCCCACCCTAGCCATTCTCTGGGCAAGCCAGTGCTTCGGCTAGCTCCGCCAGTAGCCCGTGAAGCTTGCCAAGCCCTCGGACCTGGCCGGACTTCACCGGAGGCCCGAGATCGACCTCACCGGACTTCGGTCTTCCGCCGCCAGCGCGTGGACCGAGCTATCCAGTAAGTCTCCGACCAATTCCTTGCAGCCATATCTTCTCTGGCATCCCGTGAACCTCCCAGACCCATCCAATTGACCTATCTCGCCGTGATCAGGCCGGACTCCTCGCCGCCGACGAGCATCCCCGCCTGCGCGCGTGGACCGACCAACTCCGGCCATCCCCGACGGCGACCCACACCTCGTTGTGATACCCGAGACCTCCCCTACGTCCTCGACCACTTCATCGGAGCAATCTCGCCGTCGGTAAGCCCCTCCGCCCTTTCTTCCGCCGCGGTTACTGTTTGAGGTAGACGAAGGACCTCGGGTTAGGATCCTTAGAACCCGAGGGGTTTTCTGTAACGTCAGCGACTCATGTGAATAGTGGCCTAAGGACTGATTCGCGAGGAAAACTTAAAAACCAGCCAGGGACCCCAGTGCAAAGTGGATTTCCATTAAACCATTTCTGTTAATCTTTTTAAAATGACCAGAGAACTTAGAAAATCCATAACTTGATGAATTTTTCATAAAAAGTTGTCAAACCAATTTTGCTAGCTCCTGAATATTATGAACTATCATTTAAAAATGATAAACCCCATGCTTTCTGTTCTAAATTTTAAAGTTTAAAATTAAAAACAGAAACCCACCAAACCTTGTTTAATTAAGAAAAATTAGTTTTTCTCCTGTGCTGAACTTAAGAAAATTTGTAGATGTTTAAACCTCATTTAGACACTAGTTTAAAAATGGTAGGAAACCCCAGCATTAGAAATTATGATGTAGTTATTCATTTAAAGCTAATTTGTCCAAAACTTAAAGAAAATCAGAAAGGCATTAGAAATTAAAGAACAATGATTAAGATTATTTTTCCTAGTTTACTTATGTAACAGAGAACCTAGGAAAAATACAGAGACCATTAATTTGGACCAGTGTTAAATTAAAATAATTTATTTAGCCTTATATAGACTGAAAATCAATTATTAGAGTTGCAAAACTATAACCAAAATGATTGATAAAAATCCAGTGGACTTATAACCACCAGAGCCCCACTACAAAAATAAAGGCCACCTCAGTTCAACTTTTTAAGTAAGGAGAATAAATACAAAATGATAATGAAGCATTTTGCAAATAAATCATAAAACAACCCCTAATGATGTAATAATGGGCAACCAAAAATTAGCTAAGTCCATAATGAGATGAACTACCAGAGAAAAATGCAAACCCCTGAAAAAGAAGCAAATTCCTACCTATTGCTAAAGATTTATGAGAAAGGCCACTTAATTCAAATAATGCATACCACCCCTTTCCTCAAGCAAAATGATGCCAAACTTCAGAATGATTGCTCTTGCACAAAACAATAACTAAGAAAAATAAGAACTCTGTTGTTTGATATTTTTCAAATATAGTGGTAGTAGAAAGCACCTATTTGGCTAGAATCTTGAGAAAACCATAGAAAAATAATTAAAAGGTATTAATGACTAGAAATTTGTCTCAAGTCATGATATAACACCTAAAAGCCAGCAAAAATAAGTTTTAGAGAATTACCCACTGTTAGATAACAGCTATAGTTCAATGCACCCCTTCTGCCCTAGGATTTGATAATTTTGTCCAGAGAAAACTATTCACTTCCTGATCCCCAAATTTTGAGACAGAGAAACATACACCAGTACCAATCCACTGTAATTTTTGCAGAATTTTTAGAATTTTATAAAAGCAACTTGTAGTTCAAACCCACTCCAAAACATTAAAAAGAATAAAAGAAAAGGGAAGAAGAAATAAACTTTCACCCCAATAAGTCTAACTTGAGAACTTATCAATTCTCCCTAAGACTTAAAAGGAATTCAGTGGAACCCCCAAAAAAAATTGAATCCACTACTTACCTTAGCTAAGTTTAAACTAATTTACCAAGTATACCACCAAAGGGTCTTACTCCAGTAAAGTTAACTTGTTTTACTCAAGTAGATCATACACCCTTAAAGTTGTAATTTCTAAAAGCACATATCATATCATACATATATCTTACGCATTGCATTCATTAGATTGTAATCTTGCCGACGGAGAGTACGTGCTCATCCCCGAGCAAGGACCTGTCCAAGAGGAAGACCAGGAGCAGGCTTCAGAGGCTGCTAGTGAGGATCTCCCTGCAGCCCCAGCAATTGAAGGCAAGCCCCGGTTTTATGCATAACCTGTTTATATATGCTATTTTACTACACTTAATGTTTGTAGGGTTGAAATGTGCACTTAAGTGTAGGAGTTGTTTGAAACCTCTAGTTGCATGAACTTAGGATTCCTTTTTGAGATGAATACTAGTATGCTAGGTCGAGTAGCTGCTTTGCTAATCAGGATCTCGGTAGAAGTCGAGTGATTTTTCTAGCACTCGCGCGAGGTCAGGAATTGATTGTATTCATCTTAATAACGAGGTATATGTTGGTCTATGGACTTGGATCCAGGGAGGATGTCTTGTCCATGAGACGGGAAAAAGAATTAAGGATTAATGTGTGGATACCTGAGTCAAGCTTTTGAACGTACTAAGCACATGCCGGGAAATATGGTAACCGGTAAACCTAGTACCTGAGTGAAGCCGGGCGCGGACTTTATCCCTCATGCGACCTGAGACTGGGTCTCCCATGCTAGCTATGGTGGGTAACAAGTGCGGTCACTGCACGACGGCAGCCAGGGGTCAGTGGAGCATTGTATGCCAAGGCGGTGAGGCCTGGACGCGAACGGGGAATCGATTGGGACAGGTTGTCATGCGCAGGGTCGGAGTGCCCTGACATGTCGTGTGTTTAGGTTTACCTTGCAAGGTTAAAACTCGATTCGAATCGTCTGCTTCTCGCAGCTAATGAGACTGCTTGATTCCTTGTACTGCATCGAGTAAGAAGTGAAATGTGGTTACATAAGATAACTTGTTGATTGAATAAATTGATTGTTACCATGTATGCTTAGAAGGAGCAACCTAGCTAAGTTAATGATGATAGAACCTGGAAAGCTAAAACTTTGCTTTTAGAAACAGCTAGTGCTTTTGGCAAACCAATCCCCTCAGCCAAACAGCTGCATAGTCTAGAGGTAGAGGAGTAGATTCCTCACACCGGGTAAGTCTAGCTGAGTATTAGTATACTCAGCCTTGCTTGTGGCACAATTTTTGCAGGTACCATTCAGGAAATGGTTGATGGTGTGACCTGGCCTACCACCCTGCCACCGGGTTGGACGGTCGAGTGGGATGTTGCTCCGGTAGGAGAGGAGCACGGGGAGTAGTGGGCTAGGCCTTGCCCATTCCCTCGATACCGACGACATCGATTATCCGCTGCACTTTATTTTGTGAACTCTTATTTGCTACTCAAAAACTCCGATTTATGTAATAACTCAGTACTTAATTTGAGGTTTCCTGTTTTATTGTATTTCTCCTGTGACTCACCTTCGAGTGAGATTGTGGAATTTGATCCTGGTTAAGTGGCTTCATCAGACTAGATCTGAGGGACTGACGGGTTATTCCGAATTTAAGTGTGTTACGGCCCCTGAGGCGTGACTAAGGCACTTAAGCTGGAATAATTCGGGTGGTTCCGCCACAACATCTTCTATATCAATGGTTCGATCCAGAACCCGAAGGCACTTCTTCAATTGGGATACATGGAACACATTGTGCACTGCAGACAATGTTTCGGGTAGTTGGAGTCGATATGCCACTGGTCCGCATTGTTCAAGAATAGGAAACGGACCAATGTATCGGGGTGCAAGCTTTCCTTTTACACCAAAATGGGTCACACCCTTCATTGGCGATACCTTCAGGTACACATAATCTTTGACTTGAAAGTACAAGGGTCAGTGTTGTTTGTTGGCATAACTCTTTTGTCGAGCTTGTGCCTCTTTCAAGTTATGTATGATTCGTTGAACCTTTTCTTCCATCTCTTTAACCATGTCAGGCCTGAAAAACCACCTTTCTCCTGGTTCAGACCAATTCAAGGGGGTACGGCATCGTCGTCCATACAATGCTTCAAATGGTGCCATCTTAATACTTTCTTGATAACTATTGTTATATGAAAACTCTGCCAATGGTAAACATTCATCCCATTTTTGTGGGAATTCCAGAACGCATGCCTGCAACATGTCTTCAAGTATTTGATTCACTCTCTCAGTCTGTCCACTTGTTTGAGGATGATATGCCGAACTATGGAGCAACTTAGTACCTAGGGACTTATGTAGTTCTTCCCAAAACTTGGATACAAATTGCGGTCCGCGATCGGACACTATTGTCTTTGGAACTCCGTGCAGACTAAGAATACGAGCAATATATAACTAAGCATAGACAACAACTGGCTGATCTGTCTTGATGGGCAGAAAATGGGCTATTTTGGTAAGCCGATCAATTATAACCCAAATAGAATCAAATCCTTTTGTTGTCCTGGGTAATCCAACAATGAAGTCCATGCTAATGTCCTCCCATTTCCAAGTTGGGATGGGCAAAGATTGCAATGGTCCTGCAGTCTTCATATGTATTGCTTTGGCACAGTCTACAGGTGTCACACCTTGCCACATAGCGGACAATCTCAATCTTCATTTTTGTCCACCAATAGTGTTGCTTTAAATCTTGATACATCTTAGTTCTTCCGAGATGAATGGAATATCGACTAAGATGAGCTTCATCCAAAATTTGTTGGCAGACTTCCGCATCCTTAGGCACAACTATGCGATCATTAAACCATACTATTCCTTGATCATCCTTTCTAAAGCAGTTAGCTTTGCCGGCTTCTATCTTCTCATGAATATGTTTCATACCCTTGCCATTTCTTTGGGCATCAATAATCTTTTGCTGAAGAACTGACCCAAGCTTCAATTGGGTCAAATTTCCATTGTTGTATCATTCCCAGGTTTAATTTTTCCATCTCCTGGCATAGTGTGGTGTCAGAGGTCCCCAATGTAAGACAATGGCAGGATGCCTTCCGACTTAGTGCATCTGCCACAACATTGCCTTTTCCTGGGTGATAGTGGATTTCTAAATCATAATCCTTAATCAGCTCAAGCCATCTTCTTTGCCTCATGTTTAGTTCTGACTAGGTAAAAATATACTTCAAACTTTTATGATATGTATATAAATGGCAAATATTTCCTAGTAGATAATGATGCCATATCTTGAGGGCATGAACAACTGCAGCTAACTCCAAGTCATGAGTTGGATAGTGCCCCTGATGCTGGCGTAACTGTCTTGAAGCATATGCTATGACTCGGCCCTCCTGCATTAAGACATTATCCGAGACCACTGCCTGATGCATCACAATACACATCAAAAGGCTTTTCAATGTTCGGTTGAGCCAATACCGGAGCAGTGGTCAATAATACCTTCAGCTACCCGAAGGCGTCACTTGCATCTCGAGGACCAGTTGAATTTTGTATCATTCTTCAACAAACTTGTGATTGGCTTCACAATCTTGGAGAAATTCAGAATAAATCTGTGGTAGTAGCTAGTCAGCCCAAGGAAACTTCGAACTTGATGTACTGTAGTCGGCGGTTTCCACTCGAGAATATCCTTGACTTTGCTGGGGTCAACCGCAATCCCCTTTGCAGACAATACATGCCCCAAAAATTGGATTTCCTCCAACCAGAACACGCATTTGCTGAATTTAGCGTATAATTGGTGCTCCCTTAAGCACGTTAACACGATCCGTAAATGTTTAGCATGCTCCTCTTCATTCTTGGAATAGATCAAAATATCAGTCAATGAAGACCACCACAAATTTATCCAACTCAGGCATAAATACCGAGTTCATTAGATACATGAAGTGGGCTGGAGCATTTATCAATCCGAAGGACATAACCAAATATTCAGATAATTCATACCGTGTTGTGAATGTGGTCTTGGGTATATCTTTGGGTCGAATACGGATCTGATGATAACCCGACCTGAGGTCAATCTTGAAGAATACCCGAGCTCCGATAAGCTAATCGAATAAGATATCGATCTGGGAATGGGGTACTTGTTTTTGATCGTGACCTCATTAAGGGGTCTGTAGTCCACGCACATTCGAAGTGTTTGATCCTTCTTTTTGACAAAAATGGCAGGACATCCCCATGGTGATGAACTAGGCCGAATGAATCCTTTCTCAAGCAAGTCCTGTAATTGAGTCTTGAGTTTTGCCAATTCATTTGGTGGCATCCAGTACGACCTTCAAGAAATAGGAGCTGTACCAGGCTTTAGTTCGATCACAAACTCTACATCCCTTTCCGGAGGTAATCCAGGCAGATCTTCAGGAAAGACATTTGGGAATTCACACACTACTGGAATATCCTAGATTTCTTGCACGATGGCTTCATAGACCCACCCAAATGGTGTGGCTGGGACAGTTACGGGGATGGATAAGAAAACTTCTTCATGGCCATGACTCAACCTGATGGTCCTTAAGTCAGTGTTGAGGATAGCTTTATGCTGGGCTAACCAATTCATGCCAAGAATTACATCTATGTCTTGGCCCTTTAAAACAATCATATTGGTGGGAAATTCCCGTTCAACCAATGTTACTGGCACATGGAAGGCTACTTCCTTAGTAAATATTTGTCCCCCGGGTGAATGTATAATAAATCCCTCCCTTGATTCAGTGCAAGGAATGCAATGCTTTTCCACAAAATTCTTGCTTATGAAAGTATATGAAGCACCAGAATCAAAGAGAATAACTGCTGGGTGATTGGCCACAAGGAACATACTCATCATTACCGGCTCTCCTTTCGGTGTAGTGGCCACTTGAGTATAATAAATTTGCCCAGTCTTCTTGACATTTTTGGCCGATAAAGTACTAGCCGTGTTTCCCTTTCCTTGATTAGAGCTACCAGAGTTCTGCTGAGTGTTGAATTTATTCTGCTTCGGGTATGGATAGTCCTTTATAAAATGACCAGACTTTCCACAGTTGAAGCAGCCAGTAGAGGAACTAGGGAGAGTGAGGAAACGAGTACCAGGGGCACTCGGCTGATTTGTAGAAGTGGGGGCAGTGGTAGGATGAATGAAAACAGGTTGTTTGAATGAATAGGAGGGTGGATGAGGTGAAGAACGATTCTGATTAAAAGGTTGGATTACCAACCTAGTTCACTTCTCAGGTCCCTGATTAGACCTGTCACCTCCAAATCCCTTTGTTTTCCCATGGCCTGTGTTCTTGGATTCTACTGCTAGCGCTGTGCTGACAGCTCTGCTGTAAGTAAGGTTCGGACAAGTGGCCATTTTCCTCTGCAGCCTGTCCTTGAGTCCTTGCATGAAGCAATTTTCTTTTTCTTCAGATCAGTATTTACTTGATTAATGGCATACTGGGATAGATGGTTAAACTTGTTGAGATACTGCATTACAGTATCTCCCCCTTGCTTTAGTCGAATGAACTCCTCTTGTTTCATGTGAAGCACTCCTTTTGGAACAAAGTGTTCACGGAATGCTATCTTGAACTCCTCTCAAGTGATTTGATGTCCAGCCGGTTGAACTGCTACAAAATTCACCCACCAAGTGCTGGCAGGCCCTCGTAGTTGTTGAGCAGCAAATAATGGCTTCTGTGTCTCTGTACAACGGATCAAGCAGAACTTCTGCTCCATCACTCTTACCCACTCATCAGCTTCAAAGAGGTTCTTCTGCTTTAATAAAGAGCGGGGGACGAGTTTCTGAGAATTCTTGATATGTAGTTTCACTGAGGTTCTTGTGGAGGAGCCCTGCCTCCGTGTTGTTGGAACTGATTACCCGCCATTTCACGCAGGAAGCGAGTATTATCTATAGTGGCATTGACCAAGGCAGCGATAGCCACGGCCAACGTTGGTGGTACTGGTGGCGGGTTAGGAGTAGCTTCCTAACCACGGGAAGTTCCTGCACCATCGTGTGCACGAGTCCGTGATGGCATCTGAGGCAAAGAAACATTTGGGAAAAATATAACGTGCCAACATATACCATCATATTATATTACCAAAATGTAATTATACAGACTCTAGTGTACAACATGCCCACAGTACTTACTTTACATCAGTATAATATCTAGACTATACTATTCTAGTCTTCATCGTCTTTTGTTGCTTCACTGTCTGCTGCAGGAGACCGCTCGTCAGCCAGGTTCATAGAAGGAGGGGGCTTAAAAAGGTCCAACTTGAAAGGGAAATGTGCCCTTGGGCAATTTCTATTATGTTTTGGTGATTAAGTGCCCAACACATTTAATTAAGTTCTTATGTGCTGAATGAAGAGAAAAGTGCAAATCAAGACATGAGGTATGTTTCTAGACTTAGTACATTGTTTTGAGTACTAACATATTTTGTCTAAGTGATAGAAACTAGAGAAAAGAAGAAAAGAAAAGGATTACAAAAGACTGGCTGTGTGCAGCCGGAGCTCAGCTCAGTCTAGCACACCGGACTGTCCTGGTGGTGCACCGGACAGTGTCTAGTGGTGCACCGGACTAGTGTCCGGTGTGCCAGGCTGGTTTCCTATGAACAGGTCGCTCTCGGGAAAGTTTGGCGGCGTACGACTATAATTCACCGGACTGTCCGGTGGCGCACCGGACTATCCGGTGAGACAACGGTCGCCAACGCAACGGTCGCCAGCGCAACGGTCGCCAGCGCAATCCGCTGGGTGACGCATGGCCCACAACAACGGTCAGTAGGGGGCACCGGACAGTGTCCGCTGCGCCAACTGGCCCAGAGGTGCAATGGTGGTCTGCACCAGAAAAGGAAGGAGATCGGCACCGGACCGTCTATAGTGACTGTCCGGTGGCGCACCGGACTGTCTGGTGCGCCACTCGATAGAAGGCAAGGATAGCCTTCCTTGTTGATCTTCAACGGCTCCTAGCTGCCTTGGGGCTATAAAAGGGACCCCTAGGCGCATGGAGGAGTTACCCAAGCTTACAAGAAACATTCTTAGACTCCAAGACTCCAACTTCACGCATTCGATTCCTTGAGATAGTGACTTGAGCTCCATTTGAGTTGTGAACTCTGTGCGTTGTGTTTTGAGCTTAAGTTGTGACTTGTGTGCGTAGTTGTGCTGCGATTTGTGTCTTGTGTGTGTTGCTCATCCCAAACTTACTCCGTGCTTTAATTGTGATCTTTGTTGTAAGGGCGAGAGACTCCAATCTTGTGGAGATTCCTCGCAAACGGGAATAATCATCTAAAGGAAAAACTGTGGTATTCAAGTTGATCATCGGATCACATGAAAGGGGTTGAGTGCAACCCTTGTCCATTGGGACGCCACAACGTGGAAGTAGGCAAGTGTTACTTGGCCAAACCACGGGATAAAAATCACGTGTCTTGTGTTGATCTTTCTGTGATTGTCTTGTCCACAAAAAATCACTTCTCAACTACTTAGTCGCACTAACATTTCTATAACCAAGTTTTGTGGCTATTTAGTGTTGAATTTTACAGGATCACCTATTCACCCCCCCTCTAGGTGCTCTCACAACTCCCCACCAAGTTCCTCGTTTGCTGTTCCCGAGGGTCAGGCTTCCATTGCAGCTGCGTTAGCGGGCACGTCCGGGTGCAGTCGAGTATACAATACATGTACTTCCTCATGTAGAGTATTACAGTACACTTGCAAGTTATCAAGGGCCGTGCTAAGCTCATCCACTCGAGCTCGAGCTTTTGCTTCGTGGTGCCAAGCAATCAAACACAAATTGATGGCCCAATCAACGACCGAAATTTAGGGATCTCAAACCGCAAGCGGCTGACTTCAGCTGACAATTCAGCTATATGCTAACTATCCTGCTCCCGTGCCCTGTTCCGATGGCGTAGCTCTTATCAGAGTTGCTCCACCTTAGCTTCTAGGTCTCCAATGGGGTCGTTGGAGCCACTACTGCTCCCTTCATGTCTGGGGGCTAACTGATGACGAGGCACGCCCAAAGGTCCGGTGGATTTGCGTGCAGTTTTCCTTATACGTGCCATATATCCATAACAGGGGAAGATTTATTAGTATAATTTTTAAACATGATGCATGCATAACCCGATAATTATGGAATCAACCTTCATTGATCCCCAACTTCCTCTATATTGCACTCTATTACCTGGTCTTACAAGATGAGAACTTCTAGAAAGAGGCAAGGTAAGAATGAAAGAATATTTCTTAGATAAGTATTTGAAAATTCTTTTTGAAATGCTTCGTAATATCTAAAAAGATGGGCTTCGCTCCGATACCAGCTGTGACGGAACCTCCCAAGTTATTAGGTCCACCTACAGTTATCCTGGTCCAACGGACCTTGGACAACCCTGTAGGTGCACATAATCACTCGACAAGTTCGGTATCTGTATCCTTATTTCCTCGCCCAAGAGCGTTTCACCCGTCACGTAGATGTTACAACACATCGGAGAAACGAATAAGCAGAAATGATTTACAATAGCTTAATTTACATTCATCAAAGTTATAGAGAAAGAGTATTATAGTTATTACAAAACTAGGGTATATGAGTGCATAAGTATTATTATTACAGACTTGGGAGGCAAAAACCCCTCCCACATAAAAGTATATTGTTTATCAAGTGGGAGGCCAACATCCTCCCGCGGCTTCACTGCTAATGTTCTTCTTTGGGCACCACCCTAGAGAAAAACAGCAAAAGTCTGCTGTTTCTTCACCTATAACAACATGGGTTTGAAAACCCTGAGTACGGAGTGTACTTTCACAAGTCTTACCCGTCAAAAGAAAAGACTCTCAAGGATATGCTGGTTTGAGGGAGTCAAGGTAAGGCTGGTCAAGTAGCAAAGACTCTGTTTGCAGAAATGCTTACTAAAACTAGATCCTTAAAAATCCAGTTTTATTAGCATGTTAAGTTATTACCTGTAACTAGAGTTCTTTCTACCCTAGTTCAAGCACTTTACCTGCACTAGCAATCTTTTATCACCCCTTTTAGTTCTCTGGAATGCTACGTGTAAGTCAGTGACCAAGTCTTCATATCCGAGAAGTAATGGCGATCCGAATCGATTAATACTCAGCTGAGGATCTGTGGCGGAACTGCCTGAATTATTCCAACTTAAGTGCCTGAGTCCCGCCTTAGAGGCTAGACCACACTTAAATGGGAATAACCCGTCAATCCCTCGGATCTAGTCCGACGAGGCCACTGATAGGATCAAGTACCCAGTCTCACTCGATGGTGAGTCACAGAGCAAATACAATAAAGCATAAAACCTTACATTGAAGAGTATTAAACTTATTACATCATCATCAGAGTTTTAACAAAAGTAGTCATCATTGTTCGAAGTGCAGCGGAATAAAACTAACGATGAATAAACAGAGAGATGGGGAAGCCTGTCCCATCACTCCTCATGCTCCTCCTCTGCTGAGGCAGGGTCCCACTCGACTATCCAACTCGGTGGCAAGGTGGACGGCCAAGTCACTCCAGCAACCATGTCCTCCAGAGAACCTGTAAAATTATGCCACAAGCAAGGCTGAGTATACTAATACTCAGCTAGACTTACCCGGCGTGAGGAGTCTACTCCTCTACCTCTAGACATGCAGCTGTTTGGCTATGGGTTTGGTTGCCAAAAGCACTAGCTGAGTTTATAAATCAAGTTTTAGCTTTGTCAAGTTTTAGTGTGACTCTCTTAAGACTAGAGGTGTACTATCTACTCATTCATGGTAGCAAGCAAATTTAGCAATCAACACCTTTGTCACATCATCACATTTCCACTTGTTACTCAATGCAGTACAATGGATCAAGCAGTCTCAATAGCTGCGAGAAGCAGACGATTCGAATCGAGTTTTTATCCTTGCAAGGTAAACCTAAACATACGACGTGGCGAGGCACTCCGTCCCCACACACATCAACCGTCCCCATCGATTCCCCGTCAGCAGAGAGGGGCTCACCGCCTTGGCGTACAATGCCTCACTGACCCGGACTACCGTCGTGCAGTGACCGCACTTGTACCCACCATAACCGGAATGGGAGACCACGTCTCAGGTCGCGTGAGGAGGGCAATCTACTGCCAGGTTCAATCAGGTACTAGGCTTACCGATTTACCATATTTCTCGGCATATGTTTAGTACGTTCAAACGCTTGACACAGGTATCCGCACGTTAAATCCTTATTCCAATTTCATCTCGTAGACATCGCAACCCCCCATGGGTCCGAGTCCATAGACCCTTATCATTCTGTTATCAAGGTGGATACAATCAACTTTCCTGACCTCGTGCGAGTGCTAGAAAAATCACTCGACTTGTACCGAGATCCCTATTTAGCAAAGCAGCTACTCGACCTAGCATACTAGTATCCATTTCAACAAGGGTTCCTGAGTTCATGCAACTAGGGTTTCAACCAACTCCTATAATTAAGTGCACAATACAAGCCTACAAACATTAAGTGTAGTAAAATATCATATAGAACAGGTTATGCATAAAACCGGGGCTTGCCTTCCAAAGCTGGGGCAGGAAGATCCTCTGGGGCAGGCTCTGGTGCTGGATCCGGGGCTACCTCCTGAGCAGCTCCTTGCTCCGGAACGAGGACGTACTCTCCGTCGACGAGGTTGCAATCTGTCGAATGCAATGAATAAGAATATGTATGCCATAATTAGGCAGGATTTAATCATCATTATGCTAAGTGAAGAAAAACTAAGTTAGTTAGTAATTTAGGGTTTCCCGGTTATACGTGGCTCTTTAGTGGTTATTTGGCTTATCTATTTTAGGTTTGGGTTTTGCCCAGGGATAAGCATAGGGAATTGAACTTGGATTTCCCTTAGATGTTTTAGTAGACAAATGAGGGATTTTGCTGGTTGGGTTAAAATGACATTACTCTCCATTATTAATTTCCCTTTTTCATTTTCTATTTATGAATTCTAGGGTGGGTTTGAACTACAACAGTGGTTTAACTTTTTCCAAAAATTCTCTAAAAATTTAGTGGGTTACTATTGGTCATTGTAGTTTGTCCTATAAAATTGAGGTGAAAACTAATTCAGATATTACTTGTGCAAAATTAACAAGAATAAGTTTAAAAGGGCATTTTACACTATAGCTGTGATTTAATTGAGATTTCTGTACCAAGTTGTATTTTTGTCCAAACACAAAGGTGGTATTAGGCCTTTGTGTTAAAAATCACAGAAAAAGGCATATTGGATATTTAGTTGTGAATTTCTAAAGTTTTATGCCAAAAAGGTGCTTATAACTAACTTATTATTTGAAAAATATCAAACAACAGATTTCATATTTTTCCTATGTTCATAATAACAAAACATTAGTTATCCCAAGGTTTGGGGTGTTTTCTCCTTGGGCTTATTTTTCTAGGGTTTTTCTAAGTTTTCCTTGTTTTCCTAAAATAAAAGCTATCTCATTTATTCTGTACTAAACAAGGGTATAATAAATTTTTCTAGTGAACTAACAAAAATGTGGGTGTTCCCTGGTTCAAATGGTTCTTTATTTAAACCACTTTTAATATTTTCTCTAACCTGAGGCTAAAACTGATTTAAATGGTAAACTCTACCTTAACTTGGTGTACAGAGGGGTTTATTATTTTTGTACATGTTAGGAAGTGATCAAGCACTTCTCTGATTTTTCTTAACCCTAGTCTAACAGTGTAACTATTTTTCTTTTATTATTTAGCTTTTGGACAAATCAATATTTAAATCTAAACTTTAAATTCTTTTGCAATACTAAGGGGTTTTGTATTTTTCCTAAGTAGTTCACATTATTTGGAATCAGGGAAAATTGGTTTGACCAGATTTGGTTGTATAAAACTGAAGTTATGAATTTTGCAAGCTCTGTTTGCATTTAAATTAGAAATATTAAAAAGGTTTCCTGGAAAACCAGTTTACACCGAGGACCCTGGGTTCACTCTAAATCAAACCACTCATTTCTACCCCTGCGCCACTATTCCCCTGAGTCACTGATAGTTCAAAAACCCCCCCGACCTTTCCTTCCTCTTCCCCGAGGTCCTTCCTCTAATGTAAACAGTACCCGCGGGAAAGAAAAGGGCGGCGCGGCTTACCGACGGTGAGAGAGGTCCGGGGAGGGGTGGGGTTGGCTTCGGGAGGTTCTGGCGGTCACAGCGAGGTACGGCTCAACGGCGGGGGCGGCCGGAATCGGCCGGACCACGTGCGCAGGCGGGTGATCTCGTCGGCGGCGGGTGTTCCGGCTGAACCACGGCGATCTAGTTCAATTAAAAGGCTCGATGAGCTCCACGGGATGACGTAGAGGCTATGTGCACAAGGAATCAAAGAATGGGGCAGAGATTTACCCGGTCTACGATCACCGGTGGTCGGGTGAAGTCCGGCGACCGTGGACTGGCTTCTCCGGCGAAGCAAAGTCCGATTCCTTGCTCAGGGAGCTTCACCGAGGCATGCACAGTCACTTCCAAGGGTCGGGCGTGGCTGGGAAGGGCTCTGCTGGCCGATCTACGGTGGTGGTGGATCGGGTGGCCGCGGGCACGTCGTTGCAGGGCAACGCCGGTGGTTTTCTAGCTCCGGTGAGGTTGAGCGTGCGCGGATGAGTACGGTCGACGCCTGAGGGGGGCTTTATAGGCGCGGGCACGAGCAGGGGACATGGGCACGGCTCAGCGCGGCGTGGGGGCGCGCGGGGTCGAGCGCGGGCGTGCTCTGGCGCGCTCAGAGCACGTCGAACACGTGGAAGTGTTCTTCTGCCCGTGTTCAACAGCTCGCCGAGATCGCTAGCGTGCGAATCTTGGCAAAAATACGGCGCAGGCCTCCTCCTGGCACCTAGGGCTATCTCTTGTATGTGAGTCCCCATGGCAGATATGCCCTAGGTAGGGAGATATGCGGACGCCAAATCCGGCTTGTCCCTCTGCCCACCTCGCGACAAAAGCCATGCCAAATCATGTCAAACATCTAGGGCTCGGTTTCAACTTTTTCCAGTAGGTGCCTTAGGTGGTGTGCCACATTTTTGGTATACAACTTAGGTGGTTTTGGTGCCATCTACTAAGTGAACACGGTGGATCTTTAGATTAGGTGTAAAATGTGACTTAGAGAGAATTAGAGAGCTCTAGCTCTCTCTCTACTTAAGGAATGGATTTGGGGTTCTTTAAGGGGTCTTTTTGCAATGTTTTCTCCCTGTATTTTGTAGATTAACATGTTACTTAAACTTTGGCCAAAGGTTAAATTATGATTTGCACATTTGCTTAACCTTCCCCCCCTTTACCAGGGTTTTGGGAGTTAAGAGCTTAAGAATGGTCTAGGGTTTATTCTTCTCTTACCTAAGGTGATAATTGCATAAATGCTTGGGTAGAGCATTTGGTCATTAACATTCTTGGTTAATACATGGTTCTTAAGGTTTTAGGGCTCCCTCTCCTCCACTTAACCACATGAGATAACATGTCATGGGTGCAAGTAGGGAGTCAGGGCCTTGGTAACACATGGGTGTTACAGCCCTCCCCCCTTACAGGAATCTCGTCCCGAGATTTTAGGTAGAGTCCCTTGGAGGGGTGCCATGAAGGTGTGCTGATGTGTGGTTTCTTCCTTTATCTAAGTTTCTCTAGTTAACTGCTCTTCGAATGTCATTCTCTTTGCAACTTCAGAAGGAAGTCCTTTTTGAGTCATTTTTAGAGTTTACATTACCTTTAACATCTAAGTTTTTCTTATATTTAGATTCAAAGGGCAGGTGGGGATGGGGTTTTGGGTTACGTACCGAGTCCTTTGGGCAGAAAGTCGGGGAAGCGAGAACGTAGAAAATCCTCAGTCTCCCACGTAGCTTCTTCTACTGAATGGTGGCTCCACTACACCTTATACATTCTGATCGATTTGGCCCGCGTTGATCTCTCCTTTTGATCCAGCACTTTGACGGGGTGTTCCTGATAAGACAAGTCTGGTTCTATCTCAATTTTTGGTTCAGGTAATACTTCAGTGGGTAAGCGGACACACTTCCGTAGCTAAGATACATGGAACACACTGTGAACTGCTGACATGTGGGGTGGCAATGTCCAACTGATAGGCTATGGGTCCGCAAGTGGCTTTGATCTCATAGGGTCCAATGTAGCGAGGAGCTAACTTGCCCTTGATTCCAAATCTCTGGACATCTTTGGTGGGTGATACCTTAAGATAAACATGATCTCCCACTTCAAACTGTAGAGGCTTCCTTCTCTTGTCATGATAGCTCTTTTGCCTGGCCTGAGCAGCTTCTAGGTTCTTCGTAATAACTCTGACCTTTTCCTCTGCTTCAAACACCAAGTCCGGTCCAAATATTTCCCTCTCTCCCGCTTGAGACCAATTGAGCGGTGTCCTGCACCTTCTCCCATACAAGGCTTCAAAAGGTGCCATTTTTAGACTAGACTGGTAGCTGTTATTGTAGGAGAACTCTGCCAAAGAAAGACACTTGTCCCAGTTTTTACCATAGTGTAGCACACAGGCTCGCAACATGTCTTCGAGGATTTGATTTACTCTTTCTGTCTAGCCATCTGTCTGCGGATGATATGCGGAGCTTCTTATTGCATGGGTCCCCAAGTGATTCTTGGAGCTGCTCCCAAAAGCGTGCCACAAACAGTGCTCCTCTGTCAGATACAATGGTCTTCGGAATGCCATGCAAACGCACTATTTGATCAACATAGATTTCTGCATATTTCTCGGCCTTGTGGGTGGTATGCACTGGTAAGAAATGAGTTGTCTTGGTCAACCTATCCACAATGACCCAAATAGAATCATGGTGCCGGGAGGTATTGGGCAATCCCACGATAAAATCTATGCAAATATCCTCCCATTTCCAAGATGGTATGGAAAGGGGTTGCAAAGTGCCTGCTACCTTCAGATGGCTGGCCTTGACTCTCTGGCAGGTGTCACACTCAGAGATATACTTAGCAATTTCCCTCTTCATTCTGGTCCACCAGTATAAGGATCTGAGATCATGATACATCTTATTGCTGCCCGGGTGCATGGAGAATTTTGAAAGGTGAGCTTCATCCAATATCTTCTTTCTGAGCTCAGGGTCCTTGGGAACAACCAATCGATCTCTGAATCATAGGATTCCTTTGTTGTCCTGCCGGAAGCATTTGTATTTTTCTGCTTTCTGCTTGATCATTTCCTTGATAACCTGAACACCCTTGTCTTCAATCTGTGCCCTAACTATTTGCTCTTGTAATGTGGGCTCCACCGAGATATAATCTAAAGCTCCTGAAGAAACAACTTCTAGGTTTAGCTTGCACAACTCATCACACAGGGTGGTGACCTTTGCATCCATGCTCATACAATGGCACTGGGCTTTTCTGCTTAGGGCATCTGCCACAACATTGGCTTTGCCAGGATGGTAATGCACCTCCAAATCATAGTCCTTGATTAGCTCTAACCATCTCCTCTGCCTCATATTAAGATCTACTTGAGTGAAAATGTACTTGAGGCTCTTATGGTCAGTGTAAATGTTATAGTGAGCTCCCATCAGGTAATGTCTCCATATCTTGAGAGCATGAACCACAGCTGCTAACTCTAGATCATGTGTGGGGTAGTTCTGCTCATGGGGTCTGAGTGCTCGGGAGGCATAAGCAATTACTCTGTTGTCTTGCATTAAGACACATCCCAATCCAGTACCGGAAGCATCGCAATACACTTCAAAGGGCTTGGTGTTATCAGGTTGAGCTAGCACTGGTGCGGTTGTCAAATGTTGCCTTAGTGTATGAAAGGCATCCTCACACTTCTGGCTCCAATCACACCTGACTCCCTTCTTCAATAGTTCAGTCATTGGCTTGGCAATTCTGGAGAAATTCGGAATGAATCGTCGATAATACCCTACCAATCCCTAGAAAACTCCGAATCTGCCTCACTGTGGTAGGAGGTTTCCAATCCATTACTTCTTGTACCTTCTCAGGATCAACTGATATCCCTTCCTGAGAAATTGTGTGACCCAAGAATTTAATTTCCCTCAGCCAGAATTCACATTTAGACAACTTAGCATACAAACGATGATCACGCAGTCGCTGAAGCACGATGTGCAGATGCTTAGTATGCTCGTCTTCATTCTTGGAATAGACTAGAATATCGTCAATGAAAACGACCACGAATTTGTCCAGCTCTAGCATGAATACGGAGTTCATTAGGTACATGAAATAAGCCGGGGCATTGGTCAGCCCGAAAGACATCACCAAGAATTCATAGAGCCCATATCTGGTAGAGAAAGTCGTCTTCAGAATATCACTGGCACGGATCTTGATCTGATGGTAGCCCGAGCGAAGGTCTATCTTGGAGAATACCTTGGCTCCCACCAACTGATCAAACAAAACATCAATGCGGGGCAGCAGGTATTTGTTCTTGATGGTCACCGCATTGAGAGGGCGCTAATCGACACACATTCTCAAATTTTCACCCTTCTTCTTCACAAACAAGGCTGGGCATCCCCAAGGTGAAGTACTTGGGCGAATGAACCCCTTGTCCAATAACTCTTGCAGTTGCTTCTTCAATTCTGCCAATTCTGCTGGAGACATCCTATAGGGTCTCTTGGATATGGGGGCAGTTCCGGGTTGCAATTCAATGGCGAACTCTATGTCTCTATCGGGTGGCATCCCTGGCAACTCATCCAGAAAAACATCTGGGTCCTTCAACCTGTGACTCTATCATAGTGAAAGCACAAGAACGGGTACAACCCTGATCAGGCAAATATAAAATAGTCTCGCCATATGTAGGGGAGTGAATCTCAATGGCCCTTGCTGCAATATCCAATACTGCCTGATGCCTGGATAACCAATCAGTTCCCAATATGATGTCCATGCTATCCAATCCTAAGATGAGAAGGGTGGTTCTAATCACAAGACTACCCAATTTTATAGGCACTTGCCGGTTGATTTGATTGGTGGCAAACCCTGCCTCCTGGTGTTGAAATTGTAATACCCCCATTGCTGCGATGGAAAGGTAGCTGACATTTGGCACTAAATTTGGTACTGATAAAACTGTGTGATGCACCAGAATCAAAAAGAATAATTGCAGGATAATTCAAAACTATAAAGATACTAGTCATGATGGGTGCTCCCTCGGGAATGTCAGCCATGGTGGTGAAGTTCAGCCTGCCCTGCCTCACTTGCACCTTCTGCCTCTTGCCTTGGTTCTGGTTGGCATTCTGCCCCTGCTGGTTTTTGGGGCAATTCTTGGCATAATATCCGGTGTTACCACAAGTGAAACACCTATTGTCATTGGCCTGGTGGTATTGCTGCTGCGGTTGATTGTTCCTCTGAGCTAGAAACTAGGTGCGGTTGGGTGCCTGCTGCTGCTGCTGTGGCCAGATCACCCAACGCCCTTGCTGCTGTTGAGGTCCTCTGCTCTGAGTGTCAGACACTGATCCTGAAGCGTTGTGGCTGAGCTGAGGGAACTGCCACAGGGGCCTTCCTCTTCTTCTCTGCCTGACGAGCTGTGATACAATCCTCCTGGGAAATGGCCATGTTGACTAACTCATTATAGCTGTTGGCCCTGACTATGTTGAGACGGTCATGGAGCTTAGTGCTGAGCCCCCTCCTGAACATGTCCCTCTTCTTCTCGTCGGTGTCTGCATGATATCCCGCATACTGGCACAGGTCATTGAAGGCCTGAGCATACTGTAACACTGTCCGGTTCCCTTGAGTGAGTGCCAAAAACTCGTTGAGCTTGCGGTCCATAATGCCCGCTGGTATATGGTGCCCCCTGAAAGCTGCCTTGAACTCTCTCCAATCCACTTCATGGTCAACTGGTTGCATAGCAAGGTAGTGGTCCCACCATGTCCGCGCGGGTCCGCGAAGGTGCTAGGTGGCGAACCTGACCTTAGTCACTTCTGAACAAACTCCATTGAGTAGTGGGAATTTGGATTCCACTACCCTCAGCCATACATCAGCATCAAGTGGGTCCTCTGCCCTAGTGAACAACGGTGGCTGAGTACTGAGGAACTCCTGGTAAGTAGCTGCGGCCGGGTGACGCTGATGGTCACCACCACCATAGTGTTGAGGTGGCAGCTGACACTGAGCTAGTTGTTTCAAGATCTCATTTTGCTGAGCCATCAGCTCCTGCAGAGTAGGAGGTGGTGGCGGTGGTGGAGGAACGCGCTCATTTTGACCACGACGCGCTCTTCCGGTCATCTGAAAAAAATTCATATATATACATATATATTCTCAATATCACGTTTTTGAGGTTCAAGGGTCAATCGTGGTGAAAGAGTCAAAAGGGCGAAACCAATATATAGTGCATAATCATAAAAGATTCCACATTATCCAAACTTTTTTCCCTTAAATTAAAACTGACAGCATTCACCAACCATGCTTCCAAAAGAGTTTATCACAATTACATCCATAGCCCAAAAGACTCGACTCTATCTAGCCTAGTACCCCAAGGGTGCAAAAGCTAAGCTAGCTTCGAGGAGTCCTACCATCACAGACTTCTAACTCTATCCTTGTGGCCTAGTGAGCAAACGAGGCAACACTCGACTCGGGGGAAGGTGGTCTCCCTAAGCCAGCAGTGTCCAAGCTGGAGGCAGGCTCCTCTCCTCCCTCGATGTCGACATCCTCGTTGGCCTCCATGTCCTGGATCTCCTGGTGGTGCATATCCAGGTGCTGATTAGCCTCTTCAAGCTGCTGCTGGGTGTTGATCAACTGATCCTCGAGGACCTCAATGGTGTTCTCCCTCGTCCCCACTAGCTCCTCGAGTTCGTGAATTTCATTTGACAACTGCTCCACTTGTAGATCTTTTTCTACCATCTCAGTGGACAAGTCAACCACAAGCTCCTCTGTTATCCAAAGTGATCTTGGTTGCCTCCAACAATGCCATCAGATGGGACATTGCGTCACCATGCATCATCTGCAGACGATACAGGGCATTCATGCACTGCACCGTCAAGTGAGCAGTCTGGCCTGGGTAGATAGCCCAGATATCCTTAGCATGCTCTACTCGGTCGTTCCACATTGGGTCGTCCTCCTTCTCAGCGGGAAACAAGCCAATGGGGTGAGTGGACAGCTCCAAGGGGTGGAATCCACAGAAAGTGGTCAGTCCGTGAAGAGCAATCGCCTCGATAGTGTCCTCAGCCCGGTATCCAGAAGACTCGGAGTCCAGCGAATGCCATCCTGGCTGCAGGGGATGAGGCTCTAGGGTCATCCTCACCCTACAGCGGGGCACTCGGTGCTTCTCGAACAGCTGCACCACGTACTGAGGAGGCGTCATGTAACCAGCTCCCTGAAGCACCTCCCACAAAATATGGGGGAAACCCTCTCGCGCAAGTCCGTTAGTGTGGGACTGTGCATTCCCTTCGTCCGAGGATCCGTGAGAAGTCATCTTTGTACGGTTAAGCGTAAGTAAAAGAAAAAGAATTATAAAAAGAAAAAGGGATCACAACTCAGCCTCTCTATAACTACGACAATGGTACTGGGGTACTTAGTTTGCCATCAATTTGTATCAAAGTTCTTACCCAATTATCCATTAGTTTAATTAAGGATGCATGCATGCTTGTCCTGAACGACCTCACATCAACTTAGAGGGAATAGGGAAGAACTCCCATCCCTTATAGTAGCCGGTAGGGCTTACTCAAATAGCCACCTAACTACCCCTCTATTATTCTAAGGCTTCACGTCCTAGGTCTATCCTTATCGTCCTGACGATCTATCCAATGCTTGTTTCTAACCAGTTTTACTTTGAAAAAGGATGGTATTTATAGTTTATTGATTTCTCTGTGGTGGTACGAGCTCCGATACCAGCTGTGGCGGAACTGCCCGAATTATTCCAACTTAAGTGCCTGAGTCCTGCCTTAGAGGCTAGACCACACTTAAATGGGAATAACCCGTCAATCCCTCGGATCTAGTCCAACGAGGCCACTGACAGGATCAAGTACCACAGTCTCACTCGATGGTGAGTCACAGAGCAAATACAATAAAGCATAAAACCTTACATTGAAGAGTATTAAACTTATTACATCATCATCGGAGTTTTAACAAAAGTAGTCATCATTGTTCGAAGTGCAACGGAATAAAACTAATGATGAATAAACAGAGAGATGGGGAAGCCTGTCCCATCACTCCTCATGCTCCTCCTCTGCCGAGGCAGGGTCCCACTCGACTGTCCAACCCGGTGGCAAGGTGGACGGCCAAGTCACTCCAGCAACCATGTCCTCCAGAGAACCTGTAAAATTTTGCCACAAGCAAGGCTGAGTATACTAATACTCATGCTAGACTTACCGGTGTGAGGAGTATACTCCTCTACCTCTAGACATGCAGCTGTTTGGCTGTGGGTTTGGTTTCCAAAAGCACTAGCTGAGTTTATAAATCAAGTTTTAGCTTTGTCAAGTTTTAGTGTGACTCTCTTAAGACTAGAGGTGTACTATCTACTCATTCATGGTAGCAAGCAAATTTAGCAATCAACATCTTTGTCACATCATCACATTTCCACTTGTTACTCAATGCAGTACAATGGATCAAGCAGTCTCAATAGCTGCGAGAAGCAGACGATTCGAATCGAGTTTTTATCCTTGCAAAGTAAACCTAAACATACGACGTGGCGAGACACTCCGTCCCCACACACATCAACCATCCCCATCGATTCCCCGTCAGCAGAGAGGGGCTCACCGCCTTGGCGTACAATGCCTCACTGACCCCGACTGCCGTCGTGCAGTGACCGCACTTGTACCCACCATAACCGGAATAGGAGACCATGTCTCAGGTCGCGTGAGGAGGGCAATCTACTTCCAGGTTCAATCAGGTACTAGGCTTACCGATTTACCATATTTCTCGGCATATGTTTAGTACGTTCAAACGCTTGACACAGGTATCCGCACGTTAAATCCTTATTCCAATTTCATCTCATAGACATCGCAACCCCCCATGGGTCCTGAGTCCATAGACCCTTATCATTCTGTTATCAAGGTGGATACAATCAACTTTACTGACCTCGCGCGAGTGCTAGAAAAATCACTCGACTTCTACCGAGATCCCTATTTAGCAAAGCAGCTACTCGACCTAGCATACTAGTATCCATTTCAACAAGGGTTCCTGAGTTCATGCAACTAGGGTTTCAACCAACTCCTACACTTAAGTGCACAATACAAGCCTACAAACATTAAGTGTAGTAAAATATCATATAGAACAGGTTATACATAAAATCGGGGCTTGCCTTCCAAAGCTGGGGCAGACAGATCCTCTGGTGCTGGATCCGGGGCTACCTCCTGAGCAGCTCCTTGCTCCGGCACGAGGACGTACTCTCCGTCGGTGAGGTTGCAATCTATTGAATGCAATGAATAAGAATATGTATGCCATAATTAGGCAGGATTTAATCATCATTATGCTAAGTGAAGAAAAACTAAGTTAGTTAGTAATTTAGGGTTTCCCGGTTATACATGGCTCTTTAGTGGTTTAGGCTTATCTATTTTAGGTTTGGGTTTTGCCCAGGGATAAGCATAGGGAATTGAACTTGGATTTCCCTTATATTTTTTAGTAGACAAATGAGGGATTTTGCTGGTTGGATTAAAATGACATTACTCTCCATTATTAATTTCCCTTTTTCATTTTCTATTTATGAATTCTAGGGTGAGTTTGAACTACAACAGTGGTTTAACTTTTTCCAAAAATTCTCTAAAAATTACAGTGGGTTACTATTGGTCATTGCAGTTTGTCCTATAAAATTGAGGTGAAAACTAATTCAGGTATTACTTGTGCAAAATTAACAAGAATAAGTTTAAAAGGGCATTTTACACTATAGCTGTGATTTAATTGAGGTTTCTATACCAAGTTGTATTTTTGTCCAAACACAAAGGTGGTATTAGGCCTTCGGGTTAAAAATCACAGAAAAAGGCATATTGGATATTTAGTTGTGAATTTCTAAAGTTTTATGCCAAAAAGGTCTTATAACTAACTTATTATTTGAAAAATATCATACAACAGATTTCATATTTTTCCTATGTTCATAATAACAAAACATTAGTTATCCCAAGGTTTGGGGTGTTTTCTCCTTGGGGTTATTTTTCTAGGGTTTTTCTAAGTTTTCCTTGTTTTCCTAAAATAAAAGGTATCTCATTTATTCTTTACTAAACAAGGGTATAATAAATTTTTCTAGTGAACTATACTGAATAAGTGAACTAACAAAAATGTAGGTGTTCCCTAGTTCTTTATTTAAACCACTTTTAATATTTTCTCTAACCTTAGGCTAAAACTGATTTAAATGGTAAACTCTACCTTAACTTGGTGTACAGAGGGGTTTATTATTTTTGTACATGTTAGGAAGTGATCAAGCACTTCTCTGATTTTTCTTAACCCTAGTCTAACAGTGTAACTATTTTTCCTTTTATTATTTAGCTTTTGGCCTAATCAATATTTAAATCTAAACTTTAAATTCTTTTGCAATACTAAGGAGGTTTTGTATTTTTCCTAAGTAGTTCACATTATTTGGAATCAGGCAAAATTGGTTTGACCAGATTTGGTTGTATAAAACTGAAGTTATGAATTTTGCAAGCTCTGTTTGCATTTAAATTAGAAATATTAAAAAGGTTTCCTGGAAAGCCAGTTTACACCGAGGACCCTGGGTTCATTCTAAATCAAACCACTCATTTCTACCCCTGTGCCACTATTCCCCTGAGTCACTGACAGTTCAAAAACCCCCCCCACCTTTCCTTCCTCTTCCCCGAGGTCCTTCTCCTAATGTAAACAGTACCCGCGGGAAAGAAAAGGGCGGCGCGGCTTACCGGCGGTGAGAGAGGTCCGGCGAGGGGTGGGGTTGGCTTCGGGAGGTTTTGGCGGTCACAGCGAGGTATGGCTCGACGGCGGGGGTGGCCGGAATCGGCCGGACCACGTGCGCAGGCGGGTGATCTCGTCGGCGGTGGGTGTTCCGGCTGAACCACGGCGATCTAGTTCAATTAAAAGGCACGATGAGCTCCACGGGATGATGTAGAGGCTATGTGCACAAGGAATCAAAGAATGGGGCAGAGATTTACCCGGTCTACGATCACCGGCGGTCGGGTGAAGTCCGGCGACCGTGGACTGGCTTCTCCGGCAAAGCAAAGTCCGATTCCTTGCTCGGGGAGCTTCACCGAGGCATGCACAGTCACTTCCAAGGGTCAGGTGTGGCTGGGAAGGGCTCTGCTGGCCAGTCTACGGTGGCGGTGGATCGGGTGGCCGCGGGCACGCCGTTGCAGGGCAATGCCGGTGGTTTTCTAGCTCCGGTGAGGTCGAGCATGCGCGGATGAGTACGGTCGATGCCTGAGGGGGGCTTTATAGGCGTGGGCGCGAGCAGGGGACACGGGCATGGCTCAGCGCGGCACGGGGCGCGCGGGGTCGGGCGCGGGCGTGCTCTGGCGCGCTTAGAGCGCGTCGAATACGTGGAAGTGTTCTTCTGCCCGTGTTCAACAGCTCGCCGAGATCGCTAGCGTGCGAATCTTGGCGGAAATCCGGCGTAGGCCTCCTCCTGGCACCTAGGGCTATCTCTTGTATGTGAGTCCCCATGGCAGATATGCCCTAGGTAGGGAGATATGCGGATGCCAAATCTGGCTTGTCCCTCTTCCCACCTCGCGACAAAAGCCATGCCAAATCATGTCAAACGTCTAGGGCTCGGTTTCAACTTTTTCCAGTAGGTGCCTTAGGTGGTATGCCACATTTTTGGTATACAACTTAGGTGGTTTTGGTGCCATCTACTAAGTGAACACGGTGGATCTTTAGATTAGGTGTAAAATGTGACTTAGAGAGAATTAGAGAGCTCTAGCTCTCTCTCCACTTAAGGAATGGATTTGGGGTTCTTTAAGGGGTCTTTTTGCAATGTTTTCTCCCTGTATTTTGTAGATTAACATGTTACTTAAACTTTGGCCAAAGGTTAAATTATGATTTGCAAATTTGCTTAACCTTCCCCCCCCCTTTACCAAGGGTTTTGGGAGTTAAGAGCTTAAGGATGGTCTAGGGTTTATTCTTCTCTTGCCTAAGGTGATAATTGCATAAATGCTTGGGTAGAGCTTTTGGTCATTAACATTCTTGGTTAATACATGGTTCTTAAGGTTTTAGGGCTCCCTCTCCTCCACTTAACCACATGAGATAACATGTCATGGGTGCAAGTAGGGAGTCAGGGCCTTGGTAACACATGGGTGTTACAGGATCTTCAATCACACAACATATGTAGCACTTAACCCCTACATATGTCAACTTGCCACCGGGGTTCTTAAGACCAGACCGGGTTCACGCTAACCGAGAGCACAGATACACCACCGTCTAGCCTCTTGCCACGGAGGGTACACGCTACTCTCGCCATCTCTCCACTCCCATTGCGTGTTGGCTTTTCTGGTATTAGTTTGCCCGAGGCAAAGCTTACCCATGATGAGGCATGTGACCAGCTAAAGGGTCCTTGGTCAGCAGGCCCACATCGACACGGTCCTTAATCGACTCAGACAGGGACACTACACCGAGACTCTCCTCTCGTGCAAGTCACCTGCCCGGTCTCAGCTTTATCCTTTAAAAGCCAAAGTTTGGTACCTGGCAGAGGTACATCTTTTCTAATGTTGAACCCATCATGGCCATGATGGATTCACCATCAAGTTTTATTTTTGGAAACATCCCTTCCACTGTGAAGCATCACCTTTTGTTTCAAAACAAAACATTTGTTTTTCTATAGCAGGACTAAGCATCAGAAAACCTTTTAATAAGATAGGTAATCAAGGAATAGTGAACAGTTTCAAGGAAGGAAATGCAGCAATTACCTTAGCACACAACTCCTATCACCTAATGCATCATATAATGGTGATAAAGATTTAAAATAGCAAGGAGGTGGCAAATGCACCGGGGCTTGCCTTGTGTTGTAGGAGAGTCGGGCTCTGTTCCACAGATGTCAAAATAAAAATAGTTCCCGGTAGGTGGATTTTCAGCTAGGTGGAGCAGTCTCCTCTTCTTCAATAGTTATTTCTTCCTCGTTCTCTATACATAACCATATATATCCATGAATGCTCATGTAATGCTCATGAAAATGCAATGATAGAAGAGATACATCAAGTTGTATTTTGAATACAACTCTCCTTCACGTTTTATTAGGGAACTAGGTCTTCGGAGTCAATACTTCATTTTCATAAGGCAGATCCTACCTAGAAGACTAGGGTTTTGGATTTGGAAATCAAACAATGTCCAAAACAAGTCAAACTTCACTCATGGGATCTAAATACCATATTAGGTTTATCCAAAAAGTTTTGTGATTTTTGGAATTATTAAATAATTTCTAAAATTCCAAGAGACTAGGTTTTAGCTTTCTTAAATACTACATAATTCATGATTGGGGCTAAAAATCTTGGAACTAATTTTATTAATTACTAGAGAAATTTAGGAATCTGGTAAAATTGGTCTCATATTTTTAGCATTTTCTAGAATTTCCTATAGTTTCTCTAAGCCTGGCAGAAAAAGAAAAGGAAAAATGGTGAACAGTGGTGGGCTGAAACTGGCCCGAGTCGGCCCAAGAACGGGGAAAACGTGTGTCCGCGCGCACTCGCGGTGTTTACTTTACACAGAGGACCCTGATCTTTTAAATAACCTATAAAGACTCATGCGCATTATTCCTATGTGCCACTGACATTTGCACCAAGGCCCTTTCTTTTCTGTTTCTTCACAAGTCGAAACCCCCGACCACGAACGGTGGAGCAGCGGCTCCAGCGAGCCAAGACCGGCCGAAAAACGCAACGACTATGCCTCTCCATTGCTCAACACCTAATTCTACCCTTGGCGACACTAATTCCTCACTCAATTGCGGAGTTCTAGCCCATAATCGCTCTGTCAACGGTGATGGCACAAACCGAGGACAATTTAAAGTGTTCCCGGTGATCCTATGTTTTCTAGCTCAATTGGCTAGGCCGATGAGCATCTACATCACACAGGGGTATTGAAACGAGAGCGAGGAGGGCGTGATCGGACCTGTAGAGAGTTGGCCATGGCGAGCTCACACACTGCGGTGTTCTTGACTTATTTGGGGGAAACTCTAAATTAGAGCTCTCTGGTGGACAATCCGAGGCACGGGCTGGTGCGTTGGGTGCGTGATTACTTAGCGGAGCTCACTGGGGCGGCAATTTATAGGTTCCATCGGCGGTGGCGGCTAATTTTGAGAAGACGCACGGCGGCCGGAGAGGAGGGAGGTCACTGGCACAAGTGATTCGTGGCTCTTACTGTGGCAAGGCCTCAGGCGATGGATGGGTTGTCTACGGTGATTAATTGTGACGTGGTAAGATGGCTGACAACATGGCATAACAGCGAGGAACGGTGGCACGACGGCGATGGTCGCGCGGCCACGTCGCCGGGCAAGTGGGCACGGCAACCAGGCGAAATAGTAGCCCAATTTCATCCTCAACGCGATATTTCTTACCCCGAATAGTTATCTGCACTCCGCCGAGCACGAATCGTGGTGCCTGCGTGAATCCGAGCGCGGGGTCGCTGGCAGCAAGGGGGGCTGAACCTGAGATCTTATTCAGTTTACTGTACTATCAGATTTTCATCAGAGCGCCTGACAGACCGATTTGCAGAGCCCAGATCTCAGATTTTTATGCAGTAACTACTGAATTCATCTGTAATACTTTGAGTCCTTTTAACTCCAATTTTTGTACAACACTCATGTCTTGTGATTTAAACAAAGTCATACCCCTTTAGTAGCTCTACAAATTTGATGTATTGACCCTGAGTAAATTCCTTGTAGATTTAGAAATATAGAGCTCCAAAGTTGACCCATTTCAACTGAATTCAGACTTAACCCTAGGATGCTTATGGAGTACTTTTTGCAAATAAGTCCAAATTCCACCATTTAACTTGCAAATTTTCAAGTGTGAAAAGTACTTATGTGGTGTTCTATTACTTTGGTATTTGCACTTTGGTCCAAAAGTGCACAATTTTACATTTACCCCCTAGGGTTCCAATTTAGGGTTTTCCAGGGGTCTTTTTAGGGTTTTGAGTTCTCTAGGGTTTTTGTGCCAGTAAAGTCCATCACATGTGATACCTTGTGACATTTCTCTTGTCTTATGAGATTTTTACTCATTTAAGCTTCACTTTCACCCATAAGCCCTAATTCAGAGTTGAGTTCCCTACCCTAGGGTTGATCACACTTCAAGCTACATCACCACAACTTGTTTGAAATTTTTACCTAGTAAATGCATTCTAGGTGTAACAAGCAACATGAAATGTCAATGCACATGATGTTACGCTCAAGTTTTAGTGCTAGTAACACCAGGGTTGTTACAGACGGTTACTGATCCGAGTTCACCACAATGCGCTGGCTTCTCATCTTGGCGAGCTTGAGCGCAGGAGCCGTGGACGAGCTTGAGCGCAGGAGCCACAGACAAGCTTGAGTGCAGGAGGCTGCAGACGAGCTTGAGCGCAGGAGGCCACGCACGGTTACCGATCCGAGCGCACCATGATGCGCTGGCTTCTCACCTTGGCGCGCTTTAGCGCAGGAGGCCGCGGACGGTTACCGATCTGAGCACCGCGAGGGTGTGGGAGTGGGTCGCGTAGGTCGCTGGACCGACGGGGGAGGAGAGTTTGGGTTGGGCCTCGGGAGAGGCCAATGTGGATGGGCGCGCTTGCTGTTTATGAATTTTCTTCACCTGTATTATCTTTGGTTCACCTGATTCAACCAAACGCCACCTGCTACTGGTTCTGTTAGTTGTTTCATTATCGGACTATCCAAACAATATATAGGGAATGGAAAATGTTACAATATCTATCCAAACAATTAGCGCTTTTCATTCCCATGGTAATAGATACCAATGTTATTTATTACAGTCAGAGCATAGACCACGCCTCCGAACGATCCGCCGCAGAAGATCCGGCCTCCGAACGAACGTCTAGTGTGATCACGTACAGTCAGAGCACAGACCACGTGGAGAAGCACTGTACGTGGAGAAGCGCTGCTAGAGATTGGCTACTACAAGCACAGACCACGCCAGAACGAACGTCTGCTGCTACAGAAGACGATGTGGAGGCGAGCAGCAAGCACGACATGTAGACGCAATGCAAATGCGGCGTACGTCGCTACAGATCACGTGGAAGCGAGAGCGTGGCCTGCAGATCGACGCAACACAAACATGGCCTGCAACGCAAACGACAAGCGTGCAGCCTACAGATCGACGCAACGCAAACACGGCCTGCAACGCAAACGGCAAGCGCGGCCGCACGCACTGCCCATGGAAAACGTTACCATATCTATCCAAACAATTAGCACTTTTCATTCCCATGGTAATAGATACCAATGTTATTTATTTACATTAATGTTACCATTACAAGTGCTCAACCAAACGCCACCTAAGTTCAACGCGCTTCGTGGCTCACATCTGCATGATGAAGTTTTCACTTACATCTGCATGACGAAATTTCGTGGCCCACGCGCAGTGACCAAGTGACCAGCCTATCGTTAATTATGACATCAGCATAACAAAGTTCGTTCGTGGCTAGCTAGCTAGGCAAGAAACAAAAAATCAAAAGAAAATGTAAATAAATGAAGATTATTTGGTTGTATTTCAGACATGATGGCAGGAAATTACAGAACATTAAACATGATGGTATTAATGTTACATGTTAATGAATCCAAGTACTACTAACTAATAAACACAACACAATTTCTTATTGAAATGTTAAATGTCATAGTACATAGCAAATTAGGTACTTTAAATTGTAATTTGGTAACCTGTCGGCACAAAATGAGAGCTGCTAATGGGCTTAGATCCAAACTAATCCAACCTCAAACCATAAAAGCACAGCTACCTCACCGAACCAGTCTAATCCACCTACAAATACTCACAACCCACACCAAATCAAAGTGGTGGATGGGTGATTCAGCCCTAGACCAGAACAAAACCTTGGTTTAAAACTGCTCCGGGCACATCTAGCACCTAGTTGTGTATGGACTGGAACTGAGTGAAAATAAAAAGAAATATGATATCCAATTAAAATGTCTATATTGCATGTTTTAGTCATCGCCTGATTAAGCATCCACTTGAAGCCAATAGCAGTTGTTGGGGACTTGTTCTCAAATGCTATGAATTAAGAACAAGACAACACACAAGAAAAATGTTAAATGCTAATGTCCTTCGTCCTTCGAAGCATTATTTCCCTTGGGATACAATGATCTTCGGACAAAGGTTATGAAGGACATACCTTCATAAATATGACATATGTAATCAAAGGATGAAGGTTATGAAACATAAGACAACATAAATAATTACATAATACCAAATTATAAATATTTATTGTCAAATAATCATGAAAACATAAAAGTTAAATCAAATTACATTTGTACCTTGAGCTTGATTGAATACGAAGATACAGATGCGATGCGAAAAGCATGAACAGTACGGGGGTACTGTTCACCTATTTATAGACACAGGGCGCAGCCTGTGTGAATTTACATTCATGCCCTCTATAAATGATTACAATCATTACACAGTCTATCATGGGCCGATCGGTCATCTCATCTTTAAGTCGGTGCCTTTTGAAATGTACTACGAAGCTCCCTGACTGGTAGCTTCGGCATTGTTCTTGTTCTGACCTCCCGAAGGTGCTTCATCTAACAGGACCTTCGGCGACGAAGCAGACCCCCAATAGTAGCCCCTTCACGGTGCCAGATCATTTTTCGTAACGAGCTCGACCCGTGAAAAAACTTTTATGCTTCGGAATGCCGAAGGTCCGAAAAACACCTTCCCTGAGCTCGTTGCCAAGAAACGATTTAAATATTCTGAGTGTAAAGCGATCCCTCCATAAAGCAGGTACACTCGATAAACGCAAGAAATTCAATCATCAAATGGCTAGGGTCCGTTCAACAGCTAGGGTTACACGTGACGAAGAGGAGGCCGAAGCTGCTAGAACTGCCCTGATCTCCGAAGTAATGAGGCAGTCGGGACTGGTTATGCCAGAAGGATACAGCTGACAAAGGTGCACCTGCTGCCGAAGCTGAGTAGGCAGATATTGCAGAAAGTGAGGCTGACGAAGAAGATATAGATGATTATTCCGCCATGCCATCTAAGCCCAGCCACTTGGATTTTGGAAAGTCGACTGTTTCCAAAGCTGATATGCCGATGATGGTAAAACTAGGTTACTTCGGGGAAGCCGAGAAGAAGCTGGTTCGCTTTGGCAGGGAAGAGACAACCACGAAGACAGAAAACAATGAGGTGGTAGTCTTCAGAAGCTTCATTAAAGCAGAATTAAGGTTTCCTCTCCATGGGATGATTGCAGATGTTTTGGAAAATTTCGAAGTTTATCTTCATCAGCTGACTCCTAACGCTATCGTTAGGCTTAGCGTCTTTATCTGGGCTCTCCGAAGCCAAGGAGCGGAGCCAGTTGCCGAAGCCTTTTGCCAGGTACACGAACTTCACTATCAGACGAAGGCTACAGAAGATGGATTGCACGAGAACTTCGGCTGCTATAATTTTGCTTATCGCAAAGACATGAAGACATCGGTGGTTAGCTACCGCAACAAATGGCCGACCGGTTGGAAAACTAAATGGTTTTATGTTAAGATTGATGAGAAAAAGGAGAAGTTAGTTTAGAGCCCGCTAGAGCTAACCTTCGGGTTGACTAGGCCTCAGTGCAATATGACGCCGGGGACAGCATGCCCAGATGCTGTGGGTGATTTTAGAGTTGTGTCTGAGCATATTGGTACTAGGAATCTAGTTCAGGAATATTTAGCCAATAGGGTATTCCCAACGTTAAAGGAATGGGATATGCCAAAGCTTAAAGGAGAGAAGAAAAAGAATGAACCCGTTCGGTTGCCTTATCATTTTAAGTTCAAGAAACACTTCAAAGAACCCTGCCAGGAATGGTTGGATACAATTGAAGTTATGTGCAATGAAATCTTGGGAAATTATACTAAAAAAAGATCAACTGATGACAGCAGCCTTCGGCACCCGGCCGAAAACGAAGGCTAAATCAAGTAATGGACTGCTTTAAAATTTGAATACCCAGACTATGAAAGGTTAAGCAAAGGTGCCGAGGGGCCAAAACTGAAGAAGGGTTGTTAGTGTTGTACAAAGGCAAGCTGCCAGGATGATAAAAGAGGATGAAAATTTAGCAAAAAAGAAAAATCTAGTCCTGAGCCAAAGGTAGTTGTGTCGAAGAAAAGAAAGGCTCCAGCTTCGAAGCCGAAGGCTGATTTAGAAGAAGAAGCTCCCTCAACGCCTTCTGTCACTAACGCAGAAGAAATTTTAATGGTAATGACTGAATCTCTACTTAATAAGCTAAGTCCGCTGGGACCGGAACTGATGAAGCTTTTACAGAAGAAGAAGAAGCCTTCGGCTGCCGAGAAGCCTGCTGAACTAAAAAAGCGAAGAATTATTACTGTCATTAGGGCTATTGAAGAAACACCGCCACTGGCCTCAGCGCCAAAAACAGCAGCAACCGAAGCTGCTCCTCCCGAAGCTGCTACTTCCGAAGCTGCAGCAGCCGAAGCCACAAATTTGGAAACCACACTCGATGATATTGATAAAATGATTTTGAAAATGGCCGAGGAAGAAACTGCTGCAGCTGCTGAGGAAACCTCGGCCGCAGTGCCTGAAAAAGGGGAAAAAATGCCTGAAAAAGAGAAGGAGCCTGCTGAAGATACTTTGGAAGAGGAAAATTTTAACTTTCAAAACATAATTGGGCAAGAATTGTCAAAGGCTGAAAAAGAAGAACTGAAGGACTATGCCATATCGTGCGGGAATCAGCCAGGGGCACTACTCTTCGGCGGTGTCGCCGAAGAGAGTTTAGGATGCCTTCGGGACCGAATTGGGGTGAAGGTTGTTAGCACTTTATCGAAAAGTGTTGGTTTTCTGAAGCTCGAAGCTGATCTCAGTAGATACCGGCGACTAACATATCGCCGGTAGCCTGTTTTATTCTAACTTTAAGGTAAAATTTTTCCCTTTACTTTTTATTATTTTGATATGAAGATGTTTTTTGATGAAGGTTATTTTGCCAGAGCCTACTGCTAAGCAAAGCCTTGAGGATGCAACAAGACCTCGAGGACAAGAAAAACAAAGTTATAATTGAGGGTTTAGAGAAGAAGATTAAAGATCATGAAGCTGCTCTAGAAAAGAAAGACTTCGTGCTTCAAACGATGGAAGGTTCACTGGCAGAAGCTCAAGCTGAGATCACTAGATTAAACGGTGAACTTTCCCTGCAGTCAAAAAACTTTGAGCAAGAGAAGAATGATTTCCAAACAAAACTCGAAGCTGAGGCTGAAAAAGTTCAAATCTTTAGAAATCACTCAAAGATCTTCAGGAAAAATGCTTAGGCTTCGGCACCCGGTGCGTTCAACGACTGAAACAGGTCTTTAACTCAGTTAGGGCCAGCTCCGAAAAGTTTAAACCTTTGGTTGAAGACCTGCCGGGGACACTTGATCATATTGAAGGTGAAGTTGATGCTCTCGACGAAATTATAGCTGGACATGGTGACTTTTGTGCCCTGTTAGCTTCTCGAGGCACAGCTGTCGCTTTCATGAAGGCTGGCTGTACACATGGAAATATTGTAAATAGACCAAACTTTAGCCTGTCACCAGCAGATCTGAACAACATCCTCGACCTGGCCCGAAGCATTGGAAACAGATTTGTTACTCAAATCTGGGCAAAGGGCGGGCGAGACTTGGCTGGTGATGAAGCTCGAAGTCACCTTAAACCGATAATAAACTCATACCTTGTGCTTACCTTTTTCCTTGAAACTTGAATTTACCTTATAATGCTTTGATATGTACAGGATGACGAAGCCGAGGAGCATTGAGCCGAAGCCTAGCAGATGATTCGAATCTTAGCAGATGATGATGAAACTGAAAAACCTAGTTGTGAAAAAACTCTAGAAAAACTCTTGTATCATCCTTTGTAAAGAATATTGTAATTTGAGAATTAGACTCTACTCTGTAAATTTGTCCATACCTTGTAATATATTTTTACCTTTCCGTCAATGTGTGAACTGCTTTGATGTGGACGAAACTTGTATTTTTTTAGCCGAAGGGGAAAAACGCCTTCCCTTCTTTTCGTACGCAACAAAGCATTGGTCTGCTTCCGAAGCCGTATTCTTGGAGACGATGCAACTGTCTATGTGTATGATATGATGATGATGATCCTATGTATGCCTAAATGAATGTTTATGAATGCAATGTATGATTTAATGTATCGTGCAAGTGAATGCCCAGTCACACACATACGAAGCTTCATCCATAACCTTCATTCCCTTAGGAATGACTGAAATCTCTTTGCCATTTATTTTTCGGCTGCACCGCTTATTTTCCGGTGTAAGTTCTGCATCCCCTTAGGAACGTCTTTTGAACTTCTTCGCCTTCTATTTCGGCGGTATTCACGTTGACTTTTCGCGCTTCACCTTATATTTCGGCGGTATTTGGCTCTGCATTCCCTTAGGAACGACTTTTGAGTAGAAAATTTATGCTGCGCTCCCTTAGGAACGACTTTTGTAGCTTCGTCGTGCTCTGCATCCCCTTAGGGACGACTTTCGAGCTTCATCTTGTTTTTTTCTTTTTTTTCTTTTTCCACACTCGATGGTGCATGCTCAAATTTTACATTTACATATCTTGGGGGACTTTGCCCTCATAGGGCTGAATTAAAAAGGGAAAATTACAGACTATGGCCCCATTAAAAACCTTTCTCCCCCTTTGGAAAGGAAAAGGGTGCCATAGAAAAAATAAAAAAGATTACATCAATTTATACATAATATCGCTGAAGCTCATCCGCATTCTAGGATCTGGGAATGTCATTGCCGTCCATGTCCTTTAACCTGTAAGAACCGGGTCTTGACGAAGATACTACCAAAAAGGGTCCTTCCCACTTCAGCTGAAGTTTGCCTACTGTGTCAGGGTTGGCTACTCTCCGAAGCACCAAGTGTCCTGGCTTAATGTCTTTCAATCGAACATTTCTATCGCGCCATTTTATTATTTCGGCTTGATATTTGTTTATATTTTCCACAGCCTAAAGTCTGGTCCCTTCTATAGTATCTTTTGTCACAGAATAATTAGCTTCGTCTTCAGCCGAAGCTACTGTTCTTATTGACCCTGTTTTAGCCTCTTCAGGGGTTATGGCTTCATCACCGAACAATAACTTAAATGGTGTGAAACCTGTTGATCTTGATATGGTCGTATTGTGGCTCCACACCACTTTAATAAATTCATCTGGCCACTTTACTCTGGGCTGATTAAAGATTAGCTTCATTATTCCTGTCATTATAATACCATTTGCTCGTTCGACAAGTCCATTTGACTCTAGGATGTCTGACTGACGCAAAATGAATCTTCGTGCCAATTTGATCACAGAATTCCTTGAAAGTTTTGGCATCAAACTTTGTTCCGTTATCCACAGTTATAGCCTTCGGCACACCGAAGCGACAAACAATGTTTTGCCAGAAAAATTTCTGGACTGTGACCGAAGTTATCGTGGCCAAAGGCTTCGCCTCAATCCACTTGGAAAAATATTCTACAGCCACCTCAACAAATCTTAAATTGCCTTGTGCTGGTGGAAGTGGACCTAACAAATCCAGGCCCCATCTTTGTAATGGCCAGGTTGGTTGTATTAGCTCAGTCAAAGACGAAGGTTGTTTCTGATTTCTTGCACATTTTTGGCAATTTTCACACTTTTGAACCAAATCTGCTGCGTCCGAAGTTGCCTTCGGCCAATAGAATCCTTGTCGAATAACCTTTCCCAGAAGAGGTCTAGACCCAATATGAGATCCACACAATCCTGTGCGTATCTCCTTCATCAGTTCTATACCTTCAGTTCTGGATAAGCACTTGAGAAGTGGGGAACAAACTCCATGTTTATATAACTCCCCTTCTATTATGACATATGGTCTTGTTCTTGCTTCCATTCTTTTGTTATAAACCTCATCATCCGAGAGATGATTACCTTGGTGGAAAGATATAATCTCAGTCCTTCAGTCTTCACTATGGATAGGAGATATTGTGAGCACTGCTCTTTCGAGAAGTTCTACCAAAGGTGCTCTTATTGTCTTGAAAAACACTTCCGAAGGTAGAGGAAGCCCCTGTGCTACTGACTTGGCTAGCAGATCAGCATGCTCATTTTCCCCTCTTGGAATATTCTTAACAGAAAATCCTTCGAAAGAAGCTTCAAGCCTTCAAACTGTGTCCAAGTATCTCTCAAGCTTCGGATCTCTTGCCTTGCAACTCTTGTCAACATGTCCAGAAATAACTTGGGAGTCAGTTTTGAGAACTGCCCTTCTTATTCCCATTGCCTTTAACTTTCGAAGTCCCAAAAGTAATGATTCGTATTCAGCAATATTATTTGTACAGCTGAAATCAAGCTTTGCTGCATAACATGTTCTTACTTTGGAAGGTGCCACTAAGACAACAACTGCACCTGCACCGAAGGTTCCCCAGGAGCCATCGTAGAACACTGTCCAGGCTTCGGCATCTTTATTTGCTTCTTCTTCTTGAGCCCCTGGCGTCCAATCAGCAATGAAGTCTGCTAATGCCTAGGACTGAATTGAGGATCTATGCACATAGTCAATACTGAATTCATTAAGCTCCGCAGCCCACTTTCCAATCCTTCCAGTAGCTTCTCTATTTCTCATAATATCCTTCAAAGGCTGTGATGAAGGAACAATTATGTGATACGCTTGAAAATAATGCTGGAGCTTCCTGGAGGCCATTAGCACAGCATACAACACCTTCTCCAACTCTGTATAGTTTTTCTTTGATAAACTTAGAACTTCAGAGACAAAATATACTGGAGCTTGCTTCTTAATTTAGACTTCAAGCTTCTCCTGTACAAACGTCGCACTCACTGCAGAGTGCGAAGCTGCCACATACAATAGCAATGGAGCCCCTAGCGCAGGTGGAGTTAATGTTGTTAGATCAATCAAGTACTGCTTCAACTCTTCAAAGGCCTTCTACTGAGCTGGGCCCCATTGAAAAACCTCGGCTGACTTTAGTATTTCAAAGAATGGCAAATTTCTTTCTGCTGATCTAGATATAAATCTATTTAATGATGCTAGTCTTCCTATCAGCCATTGGGCCCCCTTCTTTGTACTTAGTGGTTCCATCCAGAGGATAGCTTCAATCTTGCTTGGATTAGCTTCAATCCCCTTCGTTGAAACTAGGCAGCCAAGGAACTTACCCTTCTTCACTCCAAAGACACATTTTTCTGGATTTAATTTCAGGCCAGCTTGCCTGAAGTTAGCAAATGTTTCTTGTAGATCAGCAATGTGATTTCCTTGCTTTGTGCTTTTTACTATGATGTCATCAACGTATGTTAGCACATTTCTGCCTATCTGAGAATGAAGGACCTTAGCTATCATTCTGTTGAAGCTTCCTCCAGCATTCCTGAGCCCCTCAAGCATCCGAAGATAGCAATAGGTGCCACTGGGAGTTATGAAGCTAGTCTTTGGCTCATCCTCCTTCTTCATCCATATTTGATGATATCCTGAGTAGCAATCTAGCAGACTCATAAGTTCTGAAGAAGCTGCTGCATCTACAAGAGAGTCTATTCTTGGTAATGGAAATTCATCCTTTGGACAGGCCTTGTTAAGATCTGTGAAGTCAATACACATTCTCCATTTGCAGTTGGCCTTCTTCACCATAACAGTATTGGCAAGCCACTCTGGATATTTCACCTCTCTGATAACACCAGCACTGAGAAGCCTTTTTACTTCATTTTGAGCACCTTCGACTTTATCATCAGACATCTTCCGAAGCCTTTGCTTTCTTGGTCTGAAGGACGGGTCGACATTGAGTGAATGCTCAATGACGTCTCTATTGACACCACAAAGGTCATTGGCTGACCAAGCAAAGACATCTTTGTTGTTGAATAAAAACCTTATCAAAGTTTTCTCCTGCTCTTCAGATAATTGAGACCCCAGCAGTACCTTCTGCTCTGCTATGTCTTCACATAGAAGCATGGGTTTCGGCTGATCAGCCGAAGCAACCTTCTCTCTTCTGTACTTGTACTGTTCACAAGCTTCGACTCCATCTATATTGTGGATTGCTTTTGAATCTGTCCAATTTCCTTCGGCCTTTCTGGTAGCCTCTTGACTTCCATGAATAGCAATGGGCCCTTGTTACGAAGGTATCTTCATGCATAGATATGTTGGGTGAAGTATTGCTTCGAAAGCATTAAGTGTCCCTCGACCAATGATTGCATTGTAGGGGTATTCCATGTCAAAAACAACCTATTTAGTCCTTGTATTGTGAACAAAGCCGAAGGTAACTAGCATTGTGATTTTGCCAAGTGCTACGATCTGCCTTCCTCCGAAGCCACATAGGGGATGTGTAGCATCGTGAATCTTATCTTCTAGCTCTTGCATTTGTCTGAAGGCCTTAGCAAATATGATATCCGCAGCACTGCCTGTATCAACCAGAACATTGTGGACTAGAAAAACCTTGATGACACAAGATATGACCATAGCATCATTGTGAGGATAGTCCTTGAGCTGAAGGTCCTCCTGGGAGAAGGTGATTGGGATGTGAGACCATTTTGACTTGATGAAGGGTCCCTGCACCCCAACATGCTGCACCCTTCTCTGTGCTTCCTTCTTCTGCTTCTTGTTAGCCGGTTCTAAACTTGAATCGCCTGTTATCGGGAGCACAAGCTTCATAGCCGAAGGTGCTTCAGCTTGGTTGTTGAACAAAGCCACCAGCTCAACAGTGGAAGTGAATTCACCGGAGGTGGGCGCCAATGTTGGGACTTGTTCTCAAATACTATGAATTAAGAACAAGACAACACACAAGAAAATGTTAAATGCTAATGTCCTTCGTCCTTCGAAGCATTATTTCCCTTGGGATACAATGATCTTCGGACGAAGGTTATGAAGGACATACCTTCATAAATATGACATATGTAATCAAAGGATGAAGGTTATGAAACATAAGACAACATAAATAATTACATAATACCAAATTATAAATATTTATTGTCAAATAATCATGAAAACATAAAAGTTAAATCAAATTACATTTCTACCTTGAGCTAGATTGAATACGAAGATACAGATGCTATGCGAAAAGCGTGAATAGTACGGGGGTATTGTTCACCTATTTATAGACACAGGGCGTAGCCTGTGTGAATTTATATTCAGGCCCTCTATAAATGATTACAATCATTACACAGTCTATCATGGGCCGATCGGTCATCTCATCTTTAAGTCGGTGCCTTTTGAAATGTACTACGAATCTCCCTGACTGGTAGCTTCGGCATTGTTCTTGTTCTAACCTCCCGAAGGTGCTTCATCTGATAGGACCTTCGGCGACGAAGCGGACCCCCAACAGCAGTAGTGCACTCATTCTTGGAATCACCTCCTCTCCTCAGCAGCTGAGACACACACAAAGAATTTGGCTAGGGCTGAATCACCATCTACCAGTTGGCACGATCGCTCGTACTACGAGAGCAATGCCGAGGGGTATGCCGATGAAGTAGTAGCATCCGACGTTGATGTAGGCAACGATTACTTGCCACCTGCAGCCAACACCCACTCCTTCATCATCCGTTGTCTAGTGAGCAAAAAGCTCAGTACCAGTATTAGTGGGAGGAGCACAACAAATGCATTAATGAAGGTGGATAAGTCTGTTCTCTAGTGAACTAAATTATGTAAAAACTGTAGTGACACATGGATTAGACCTATGACCTATGGTTTGATTGTGTCATTTTAGTTAAATACATAGCGCTATTTCCCCAAGTTTCTGAAAAGGATATTAGTAGATTACTGGTTTACTGATCTTCCCATTTCTCTTAACCTCTTAATACCTTAGCATTAGCAGCACATCAGTTAGTGAAGATGTACATGAATTAAAGAAGAATAATTCCAACCTCAAATATCCCAATAGCAAGGTGTAGGAAACGGGTGACACCTCAGAGGGGGGGTGAATTAGGACTTCTAAAACTTTCACTAAACTAGGCCACAAATAAATCCCTAGAGCAAAACCTATGCAAATAATCAAACTAGAATGTGCAAACTAGGTTTTGTCTAAGTGTTACTATCTCTACCACAAAGGCTAAGTTCCAATCTACACAATATAAGTATGAATACAAGATTGAAACTTAAATGCTTAATATAAATGCGGAAAGTAAAGAGCAAGGTAGAGATGAAAACTCTCGTGGATGACGCTGGTATTTTTACCGAGGTATCCGGAACCACGCACGGTCCTGACTAATCCTCGTTGGTGCCCCTACGCAAAGGGAAGCCCACACGAGGGCCAAGCACCTCGGTCGAATAACTCTATAGAGAGCCACGGGTCTTCTCCACGCGCAAGTGGTGCTCCACTTCCGGCTCCTCTCGGATGCTCCCCGCCGTCTCCACTATCGAGCTTCCAACCGAAACGCCGTGGGCCTCGTTCCCTCCGGTACACGGTGGCGGCCGTGACACAAACGCGGTTTTCACGGTCTTGCAAGAATATCGCCCCACTCGGTACAATTACAATGGCTCAGCGCAAGAGTCGAGGGGTTGTGTGGTCTTACAAAACACACTCAACTAACTAGGGTTTACCTAGGGCAAGCGCTAAAGCGGTCTAACTAACCTAAGCACTTTGCAAAGCACCTACACTAATCACCAAGTGATTCTATTAAGCACTTGGGTGTAAGAGCACTTGGGAATGTCTACTATATGCGTTGGTATGTCTCTTGGGCTCCCACACTTGGAAATGGCCGGTTGGGGGTGTATTTATAGCCCCCAACACAATTGTAGCCATTGGAGGAAAGCTGCTGCTTTCTGCGGTCACACCGGATAGTCCGGTGGTGCACCGAACAGCGCATTGTTCCTTGTCCGGTGCGCCTAGCCGTTACCCTGTCAGAGCAGGTGACCGTTGGCACCGTAGGCCTTTCACACTAGACAGTCCGGACTTCACACCGGACAGTCCGGTGGTCTTCTCTCCGAGTGCCACCTGGAACTAGCCGTTGGGCTTCGGTTCCCTGGTGCACCGGATAGTCCGGCGTGTGGGCACCGGACAGTCTGGTGCTCCTCACATAGACAGTCCGCAGGCAACACTTCTTCATTTCTTGGACTTCTCTTATATCTTCTTAATGTCTTCTTTTGAGGTGTTGCTTTCCTCAATTCCTTTGTCCAAGTAATTCTAGCATCCTATGAACTACAAACACAAACACTAGGAAACTCATTAGTTCATAGATTGTGTTAATCATCAAACACCAAAACTCATTTAGCCAAAAGTCTCGGGGTTCATTTTCCTTACAATCTCCCCCTTTTTGGTGATTGATGACAACACAACCAAAGCAAGCAAATAATACAAATATTTGAATGAAAATATACAGTCTACTTGCTAGGATGCATGTTTGTCCCCAAAATGTGATATTATGGACTTAAGCCTCCCTCTAACTCCATAATTCACTTACTTCCTATTTTGGACCAAATAACCAAAACCACTTGAAAAGCTACTTGAAGTAATAAAATTTTAAATTGGTGGTGTTTGGTGTTTGATACATTTTTCATTGCTTTGGTCCCTAAACTTCTCCCCCTTTGGCATCAACCACCAAAAAGGAAGACATTAAAAAGCATGTAGGAAGTAAATAAGACTTGCCCTCATAAGAATTTTTGTCAAATGATACCAATTATAGGATACTAAATTAAGCCACATGAAGGGTACCAGTTGAACCATCAAATAGTTACTCCCACTAAATGAGTGTTCTCTTTAGAAAGAATTTTCTCCCCCGTTTTAGAGACGAAGAAATACTTCCCCTAACATATATCTTCTACTTAGGAAAAAGCATGTGAAAATTAGAGGTGCAATACATGATTTGATTAGACTAACTTCCTTATGCAAAGGTAACAGAATATGATTTAAACAATTATGCATGAATAGCAACATGGAAGTATAAGATATGAAAATATAGTCTAATCAAATATTGGAGAAGACATGAAAATGATACTAAGTGTAGTCTCAAAGATACCGATAAGTCAATTGCAGACCAATCAAAGACCAATGGCAGTCTCGTGAGACATGTGAGTTCTTAGAGATTTTGCAGTGGAAGATTGTTGTCTTTCTCCGGGGACTTCATTTTCCTTACAATGAGACTATCACATGTAAATAGACTTGAAAAAAGATATTAGTCTCAAAGTCTTAGATTATAGAGTAATCTCCCCATAAAGGTGTGCGTACAAGTTTTGAATACTTGTAGGAGACATGCACTTTGATTTTATATCAAGAGGGGCAAATTATCTATAATCCAAACTTTGGCACATATAAGTTAAATGATACAAATTGTAGAATATTAGTGTTTTACCACTCGTAGCATCAAAAATATCAATTGGTGTATCATTTATTATTGAGTGATAAAGAAGCTATGTGTCGTGCTTAAATAAACATTCTAAACCATGTAGGTTTGCTTAAGTGTATGAATTGAAAACAAGCAATCCTACCATGAGATTTACCTAGTATGCATGCATTTAAATAAAAGTAAATATCAATTGCAATACTAGGCATGAAAGGTAAACTAGATATAAAATAAATGGATACGCATATCTAAAAAATAAGAAATCTAGTAAATCTAGTTACCTTAGTCATAGGTGGGGAAATTTGAGTCCAAAATATTCACTAACCCACTTGACAATAAACTTGATCCAATTTGATGTATCCCATTATATACATCCCAACTTTGCCAAGTCTCCAAATTTCTCGTTGTCCTTCGAACTACTCACTTCCCTTTCGGGATCCAAACCTTCTTGGTGCTTTTCATGGTTGAAATTATTTCCTTTGGCACCCAGATACGTTTGGCCCCCTTTCCTTTGTTGGCTTACTTGTTGGCTTTGATTGCTATCACCTTTGCATTCCTTTTCTTTTTGATCAAATATGGTGTAGCAGCCTTTTTCTCCACCTTGTTGATGTAGGTGTTCGAGATTTTGCTTGCTAGCTTTTGTTTGAGCTTTTGCCTTTGCTTATCCTCGGTCATCGCCTTGCATTGGAAAGACTTGTGGCCTTCCTTGTGGCATAGCCTACCGATCACAGTTTCTCCCTCCATAGGCTTGTTCACTCCCGCAGTGGTGTTATCTTGTGGAGGTCGGATTTGTTTGGCTTTGCCTTTCTTGTCATACAAAGCCTTGCCAAGGTGAGCCACTTCTTGCTTTAATTGTTTATTTTCCTTTGCAACCTCATCCGAACATGTTTCTACAACAATATTATTAACAAGAACTTGGTTGCAGGGGTTAGAATCATCAATTAAATCAAAGCAGGAAATAGAAGCATCTTTCTTAATAATTTCAGGTATTTCAACTAATGATGCTGCTGGGGTGCTACCAATGTTTTCTAGCTTAGTAGTTAGCTCATTATTGTGTATGCTAAGAATTTCCATTTTCTCTAGCAAATTTTCAATAGCTTCTTGGGAGCTAGCTAACTTAGCCTTAAGTTTTTCATTCTTTTTAATAAGGCCATCATCGGTAGCAGTGGATGGAGCACTAGACTCTAGTAGCTCAATTTTAGTTGATAGCTCACTATTTAAGTTTGCAAAAGTTTCAAATTTTTTTAGCAAACCTTTATAATCATTTTGAGAGCTAATCAACTTATTTTTTAGTGTTTTAAGTTGAGCTTTTTGCTTAGTGCAAACATGCTAGAAAAATTTAACGGCTTCCGCAAGCTCATCTACAAAGGGCTTTCCCTCACCTTCATCATCACTACTACTATCATCACTAGAGGATGGAATACTCATTTTACCTCTTGCCATAAGGCACTTATGTGATGACCGTGATGAGCGTGATGAGGACCAGGTGGCTGCGCATCCTTGGAGGTTCATCTTCACTTGAAGAATCATCCCAAGTTCTGACACTTGTTAGCGCCTTGCGTTTGCTCCTCTCCTTTTTGGGTTCGGCCATAGTTGGACAGTTGTCCCTGAAGTGGCCCTTCTCCCTACATGCGAAGCATCCTCTCTTTCTTTGCTTTTTCCCGTCAATGTTAAAGAGAAGATCCTCTACCTGTAGGGGCACACCCATTAGATTAATCTTGCGAATCATCCTCATTACCTTTCCGATGCGTTGGATTGTTTCTTCGTCCTCGGAGGATGATGTGCATGGTTGATTATCTTCATCATCATCACTTTCCTCTTCTTCCTCTTCTTCACTTGAGGAACTTGGAGTGGGCGCCTTCTTTTTTCCCTTCCTCTCATCACATGCAAAAGCATATGGCCTTGAGGAAGTTGGCTCCTCTCCCCGACACAGTTTTCACGACATCTCAAAAGCCGCGATTTTCCCAATCACAATGGTCGAGGTCATGGTACTCAAGTCCTCCATGTTGTGAAGGATGGTGATGATGCTCCCATATCTTTGTTGTGGTAGTAGGGAGATAATCTTCCTCACAATGTCCGCATCACCTAGCTTATTTATGCCAATAGAATTGAACTCATTGATAATTAGATTCAAACGAGAATACATGTCTCTAACAAGCTCATCATCTTTCATAGCAAAAGAATTGTACTCATTTAAGACTAGGCAATGTTTTTGCTCACGGACATTGGATGTGCCATCATGGAGCTCATGCAATTTTAGCCAAATCTCATTAGCAGTTTTTAAGGTAAATACTTGATTAAAAATATCCATGCTAAGAGATTCATGCAAGCAATTTTTGGCTCTAGCATTTAAATGAATTTCTTTTTTCTCACTCGTGGTGGGTTTCTCGGGATTCTTGGGGGGTTTCATCCCATCATGAGTGACTCTCCAAACACCTAGATCAACGACCTCTAGGTAACAAGCCATTCTAGCACTATAATACTGGGAAGTTAGTGCCGTCGAAGTGTGGTGGCCTATGGGTATCCATCCCTTCCTCTAAAAAGCGTCGGCTCTTTTAGCGGTGAAGCTAAAGCATTTCAAATGAGCCAAACCAGGTTTGCACCCCTGAAGTTAACAACTCAACACAAACACAATAACCAAATAACTGATAAAGCAGTACCAGGCAAGCGTTACACAGAGGAGCTCCAACCTGACTAGCTCAACTAAAAACTATAGGACAACAAGGACTTGCCCAGAAGCGCATAAAAGTCCAGTTTAAACTAAAGATGCACATCCCCTAGTCTTCACTCCTTGGATGACTTGTTGATTAGGGACTTGTGAATGTGCGGTATGACACCTCCGCCTGCAATGGTGCCCTTGATGAGGGTGTCCAGCTCCTCGTCTCCACGAATGGCTAGCTACAAATGGCGAGGGGTGATACACTTCACCTTTAGATCCTTGCTAGCATTCCCAGTCAGCTCCAGAACCTTGGCAGTCAAGTACTCCAGGATGGCAGCTGAGTAGACGGCTGCGGTGGCACCAACACGACCATTTGCCTGAGTCCTCTGCTTCATCTGACTGGTGGATACGTCCAACAGGGAACTGAAAGCACATCAGTGAATATTTGGCCCTCTCCACTCTGATGGACTCCAGCATGCTCCCCAGATCCTCGGATGCGAGGCTGTCCTACAGGGCATGCTGTCCTGCTGGATCTTCCCTGCCATCCCACTCCTGTAGCAGCCCTCTATCACACCCGGTTTTAGAAGGCAAACCGAAATGTGAACCATGTACATGCCAGGATCAGCAATTCACATACACAGTAGTTACATAACTGAACATCATCACATAGTGCTCAAATAATAACATAAAAGGGGAATATTAGTCAATTACATCATGATGTCCAAGACATCCACATAGTCTTTAACAAATAATCAAAGTGCGGAAAAGAAACGTAGATACACACGGCCTACATAGGCAGCCGACTGGGGTTTGCCGCTAACCCACGCCTAGAACTCATCGTAATCTTGGAACTCCTGGAAGACCTCCTCCACGACTTCATCTTCACCTGAGCAGTGGTTGCAACGTAGACATCCTGGGGGGTTTGGTGTGTAAATGCAAGGGTGAGTACACATCAACATACTCAGCAAAATGTCCTGTTTGGCTATGGTGGACTAGCTTTATGTGGAGTTAAGCCAAGCAGTTGCTTTTAGTTGGTCAGGTTATTATTTACTAGTAGAAAGCCATGTTTTAGAATTAACCCAAGTTATTAACCTGATGTACCCTTTCCAAACGGAAAGAATACCACTTACCAGTACCATAATCATAACCAAAATCATCATCCTCATCACCACCTGTAAACCATACATCTCTGATCAAGTATCTCTAATCAATGGAGCTCCCTTGGCTGCTCATAACCGCGAGCACGGACTGATATATCAGTTTCATAACACTCTGCAGAGGTTGAGCACTTTACCCACAAGCCGTGATTCCCTCTTGCCTTGGGCCGATCAAACCCTTAAACACTACCAAGGTGAATAGGCAGGGTCTCACTACGTAGCCTTTACAAAGATTCCCTGAGGCTGTAGCCGCCCGTTAGGTTTCCTAAATGTACCGCACTCCTCCCCAAGGGGGCAAACCAACCTTGGCAGAGCGAGCCGCATACACCGAGCCCAATTGACGGCACGACGGCGAAGCGAACTACACCTCAGTTCCTCTAATTACTCAGCTAAGGGCATCCCACTCCACCCTCATGGTTGCACTGTTTTCCCAGGCGGTCATCCAACGAACCAGTCCTTACGGAGAGGCACTCGAGAAACAGCTCGAGCCCCCTTAAATGTCGCAGTACCATCATCATAATCAAAAGGGAAAACAGCGTATCATAGATAATCTCATCATGTTCATTGATTAATGTGAAGCACTAGCATAAAGCTAAACTAAAATAACCCAACCAAAGTAGGTAAACAAGGACAAGATAGACAAAAGCTAGTCAATCCTTAAGTATAAACTATGTAAATGCGGGGAGTGAATTATAAGAATGAGCAGGACATAGATGGGTCAAGGGACACTTGCCTTCACCAACCAGCTGCTACTTAGGGTCTTCACCTGCAACTCCTTCAGGACTCCGCCAACTGACCGTTATCTATACGAGTTTCAAACATACATTCCACAAGTTTTAATACAAAAGAACAGTACACCAAACAATAGAATATAATAAATAAATAGACGTTCGATGCAGGGCTCACACCTACGACTAAGCGGGACAGAAAAAGTAACGGTCGAGGCTACGGTCGAGAAGCGATCACGTTACACAATTATAAATTAAACTACTTGTGTAAACAGAATGGTATTAATTTAGCCATCACGTTTAGCATAAGGTAAAGTCAGGTTCCATATTTAATTATTATAAGCAGACTAAGGTAAATTAAAAGAAATGGTTGTGCGGCAAGATGCGCGACACGACATTTAAATTGAATTAAGAAATAAAACGACTCGTCGCGGGACAGAGCGCGCAACGAGACACTTGCAATAATTATAAAGAGACGGTAGGCGTCGCGCGATGAAACGCACGACGGCATACGTCATCCAAACTAAACTTAAAATGGAACGTCGCGCGACTGGACGCGCGACGTCATACATTAAGCAACCTAAAATAAAATGGATCGTCGTGCGGCGAAGCACGCGACATAGTACATTAATAGAATTTGAAATTAAACAAATTCGTCGCGCGACGAAGCGCGTGACGCAACACATTCATTAAACTAAATTTAAAACTAATTAAACCGAGGTTTGATCGCCGCGCGCTGGGGCTGCGCGCACGTGAACGCACTGCGCGCGCCGGGAGCACGCGAGGCCACGTCGAGGCACGCGCAGGGGCTGTTGGGGCGGGGGGCCACTGGGCACGGACGCGTGGGGCGAGCCGCCGGGCCACGCAGGGGCGCGAGACCGTGCGGGCGGGCACGAGGCCGGGCGAGCCGCCAGGCCACGCGAGGGCGCGCGCGAGGGGCTGCTGGGGCCGCCGCCAGGGGGGCGCGCGCAGGGGCCACGCAGGGGCGCCGCGGGGAGCCGCTGGATAGGGCCACGGGGGCCGCGCGGGGGTGCCGCGGGGAGCCGCCGGGGAGGGCCGCGGGGGCCGCGCAGGGGGCCACGCGGGGGGGGGCACCGGGGAGGGCGCGCAGGGGCCGCCGGGGAGGGCGCCAGGGAGCCGCTAGGGAGGGCATGTAGGGGCGCGCAAGGGCACCACCAGGAGGGGCCGCGGGGAGCCGCCGAGGGGGTGCGCAGGGGCGCCGCGTGGGGAGGGCGCGCAGGGGCCGCGCAGGGGCCGCCAGGGGCGCGCGCAGAGAGGCCGCGCGGGGGAGGAAGAAGGGGAGGGGGAGGGGAAGGGAGAGAGAGAGAGAGGGAGAGGGAGGGGAGCTCACCTCAGGGATCCAAACTCCAGCGATCACCGTCTCCAAGACCTAGGGCACCACGGGGAGAGAGAGAGAGGTGGGAGAGAGAGGGAGGTTGCTGGGCGGGAGAAATCAAATGAGAGAAAGAGACCAGGGGAGGGGCACGTGCATGGGGAGGGCACGGGCGCCAGGGGCGCGCGGGCCGAGATGGGCCGGGCCGGGCTGGGCTGGGCTGCACCGTGGGTCAAAACTCCATGGCACGCACAACCACAGATCGGAAAATCAATTCGCGAAGCAAAAAGCCAAAACGAAACTAAGCAACACACGTGATTAAGCACGAAATCAAACAAGGAAATATGATTCGGCATGATGCAACACTCTTGACACTTAGGTTTTGTTTACACATGATATGAACACCAGTCGCTATATTGCTTTGAAATTGGGAAGAAGGAGTGAAATGGGAAAAGAAAAGAGAGTAACGCCCAAATTTGGTGAGTAAAAAGAAGAAAAAATTCTACCCCCAAATTCAGGGCATTACAAACCTATCCCCCTTAAAAGAATCTCGCCCTCAAGATTCAAGGTTGGCCAGTAAAGAGTTCAGGGTACTGGGCCATCAGATCATCTTCACGCTCCTAGGTTGCTTCTTCCTTAGAGTGGTGACTCCATCTGACCTTGCACATTCTGATTGTCTTCCTCTGGGTGACTCTGTCTGTAGTCTCAAGAATCTGCACTGGCTTCTTTATGTAGGTCAAGTCCTCTTGGACCTCCAGACCTTCCACTGGCAGCTGCTCTTCTAGCTCACGCAAACACTTCTTCAACTGAGACACGTGAAAGACATCATGCACTGCGGACAAACCTTCTAGCAAACTGAGCTGATAGGCCACTTCTCCATGCCTTGCGAGAATCTGGTACTGGACCAACATAGCGGGGTGCTAGCTTGCCTTTGACTCCGAATCTTCTGACTCCTCTGATCGGTGACACTTTCAAATAGACGAAGTCCCCGACTTCAAAACTCAGCTCTCTCCTTCTTGTGTCTGCATAGCTTCGCTGCCTTGACTGCTCTATCTTTAGGTTCCCTCGAACCATCTTGATGTTCTCTTCAGCTTCAAGCAGAATGTCTGGCCCGAACACTTGCTTTTCTCCAGGCTGATCCCATTGCAACGGAGTTCTACAACTTCTCCCATAAAGCGCCTGAAATGGTGACATCTTCAAGCTGGCCTGGTAGCTGTTGTTATAGGAGAATTCTGCATAAGGTAATCTCTTGTCCCACCCGGACTGATCCTGCAACGCACAAGCTCTCAACATGTCTTTGAGGATTTGATTAGTTCTTTCAATCTGGCCGTTTGTCTGCAGATGGTAAGCTGAACTGAAATTCAGATGTGTACCCAAGGCTTCATGCAGCTGGTGCCAAAAATGAGAGGTGAACTGCGTTCCTCTGTCTGACACTATCTTCTTTGGTACACCATGAAGACAAACGATCCAGGACATGTACAACTCTGCCAATACTGCACTACTGTAGTTTGTCTTGACAGTTATGAAGTGGGCTGACTTGGTTAAGCGATCCACTACTACCCAAATGGAATTGTAGCTGGCTTGAGTGCGAGGCAATCCGACTATGGAGTCCATTCCGATTTCATACCATTTCCACTGAGGAATTCGCAACGGTTGCAACAATCTAGCTGGCCTCTGATGCTCTGGCTTGATCCTTTGACAACTGTCACATATATCCACATGCTCTGCGATCTCTCTTTTCATTCTATACCACCAGAATTTCTTCTTCAGATCCTGATACATCTTCTCACTTCCGGGGTGTATAGAATAAGCTAACTCATGAGCTTCCTTGAGGATCAACTCCCGAATAGACCGGACATTGGGAACACACAAATGGTCTTTGAACCATATCACACCTTCTGCATCTTCTCGAAAATCTTTACCTCTTCCTTCCAGAATTAGCTGCCAGATTTCACTGATCTTCTCATCATTCTTCTGTGCTTCTTTGATTTCCCGCTCCAAAGTGGGTTCTAACTCAACTGTCACTCCTCGCATATTGTTCAGAAATCCAAGGCTCAACCTATCAAACTCCTTGGCCAGCTCATAAGGCATCGGATGAGCGACCATCATATTGACCTGACTTTTCCTGCTCAAAGCGTCTGCCACTATGTTCGCTTTGCCTGGATGGTAATGAATCTCCAATTCATAGTCTTTGATCAACTCTAACCATCTTCGTTGCATCATGTTTAGCTCCAGCTGAGTGAATATGTACTTCAGACTCTTGTGGTCTGTGTAAACATTGCATTTCTGCCCATACAGATAGTGCCTCCATGTCTTCAGTGCGTGAACCACAGCTGCCAACTCTAGGTCATGGATTGGGTAATTCTGCTCATGAACCTTTAGCTGTCGGGACGAGTAAGCCACAACTCTTCCCTCTTGCATCAACATGCATCCCAAACCAGTGTAACAAGCATCGCAATACACCGAGAAGGGCTTGTGCACATCGGGAAAGACTAAGACAGGCGCTGTAGTCAACTTCTCTTTCAGCGCTTCAAAGGCTTCTTGGCATTTCTGGGTCCACTTGAACTCAACCTTGTTGCCTAGCAAAGCTGTCATCAGCTTCGCAATTTTCGAGAACCCTTCGATGAATCATCGATAATATCCGGCCATTCCAATGAAGCTTTTGATTCCTCGGGCATCTGTTGGCGCTTTCCAGTTCAAAATGTCTGCCACTTTCTTCGGATCCACAGCCAATCCTTCTTTGTTGATTATGTGACCCAAGAACAGGACTTCATCAATCCAGAACTCACACTTGCTCAGCTTTGCATACAGCTGGTGCTCTCGCAATCTCTGCAAAACCATTCTCAAATGATTCACATGCTCTTCTTCACTTTGAGAATATATCAGAATATCGTCAATAAATACCACCACAAACTTGTCAAGATAATCCATGAATACACTATTCATCAGATTCATGAAGAAGGCTAGTGCATTCGTTAGACCAAAGGACATCACAGTGAACTCATACAACCCATACTTGGTAATGAATGTCGTCTTCAGAATGTCTGAGGGTCGAATTCTGAGCTGATGACAACCTGACCTTAGATCTATCTTTGAAAACACACTGGCTCCTCTCAACTGGTCGAACAAATCTTCTATTCTGGGCAAGGGGTACTTGTTCTTGATCGTGACCTCATTTAGAGCTTGATAATCGATGCACATCCTCCTAGTGCCATCTTTCTTCTCCACGAATAGGACAAGGGCAGCCCAAGGCGAGGTGCTTGGCCTTATATAACCTTTCTCTGACAGCTCATCGATCTGCTTCTTAAGTTTAACTAGCTCTAGTCCAGATACTCTGTAGGCTCTTTTAGAAATGGGGGCGGTGCCAGGAAGAAGCTCTATGGCAAACTCAACTTTCCGCTCTGGTGGCATGCCTGGTAAATCTTCCGGGAACACATCTAGAAATTCTGACACAACCTTGATAATCTCGAGTGAATCTGGCTCCTTGCTATCAATAGCCATCTGATGACAACTTACTTTCCTTGGCTCAGGTGAGATTAACTCGGTCACCACTTCCTCTCCTAGTGGGGACATTAACTTGATTGTCTTCTTATCACAACTGATAACTGCCTGATACTTATCTAGCCAGTTCATCCATAGGATGACATTTATTCCCTGAGTACCCATTACTATGAGATTAGCGGGAAACGCTATCCCCCTTATTTCCACACTTACATTCAAGCAAATGCTATCGGCTCGAATTCTACCACCGGCTGAGTCAATTTGGATGGGGGTTGACATGGTAGTGATTGGAAGATTATGTGCTTCTACCCAAGATGCAGTAATAAATGAATGTGTTGCTCCAGTATCAAATAACACTTCTGCAATATGGGAGTCGACAGGAAACATACCTACTGTCATGCCGGGTGTTTCATGAACTGCTTTAGCCTCCAAGTGATTCAGTCTCCCATGATTGTAGCGTGGCTGAGAGCAATTGCCCGCTCCAGGCTGGGGCACATTCTACTTTGCTAGGGCACTGAGGCCTGACTGCTGCTGGGTTGCCTTCTTCGGACATTGCATCACCCAATGGCCTTGCTCTCCACAATGGAAACATGCTCTGTTTCCACCTTGAGCTGGTGCTGCTTGACTGTTCTGGTTGGTTGCTGGGGTGGGAAGACGAGGTGCCTGCTGATTCTGCCTCTGGAACTGACCTCCCCCTGACTGATTGTTCTGGCGATTCTGATGCTGATGTTGAGGATACTGCCTTTCGAACTGCTGCTGCTGAGGTGGGCGCTGGTTCTGCCTGAACTACTAAGGTGGGTTGCCTGAGAAACAAGGGCGATTGCTGCTTCCAGGCTGGGGTCCACTGATCTTACGCTTGCGATCCTCCATCTCCTTGCGCTTCTTCTCTATCATGATCGCTCTGTCGATCTGGTGCTGAAATGTGGGGAAGGTATGATTCATCAGCTAATAGTGCAAAGGATCAACCAAGCCTCTCAAGAAACGATGTTGCCTCTTGGTATCTGTGTTGACATCCTCATGAGCATAGGGAGACAGCTGCAGAAACTTTTCTCGGTACTCACTGACAGACATGGGCCCTTGCTTGAGCGCCAGGAACTCCTCCTTCTTTACTATCATCAGACCTGCAGGAACATGGTACTGGTGGAAATTGTTTCTGAATTCCTCCCAGGTAATAGTGTCGGGGTTGGCATGGGTGGCGAGGTAAGACTCCCACCAAGATTGAGCTACTCCACTCAATAGATGGGGACCATACAGGACTTTCTCCCTATCGTCACACTGAGCGGTGTGCAACTCCCGCTCCACAGTGCGCAGCCAATCTTCAGCATCCATGGGGTCAGAAGAATAAGCGAACGTTGGGGGATGACCTCACATGAATTCAGCACGCTTGTCTCTAGGCATCTGAGACATCTGAGGTTGAGGTGGTGGCGGCTGCTGCTGCTGCTGAATGGCGGCCAGAGTCTAACCAATGGCTTGAACTACCTGAGTCTGCATCAAGAACAACTGCTCGATCGTCATCAGGGGCGGGGGTGGCAGCTGCTGTTGCTGGGGTGCCTCATCCTGTGGGGCTGTCTGCTCCTGCTGAGCACGCCTTCCTCCTCTACGTCTATTTTCTGACATCTATAGAATGCAATCACATATCAGAACTGATCTTGCAAACTTGCAGCATAAGAAAAGAGTATAGAATCCTTCCACAATACTGAACAGATGAGCATCTTCACTGATCTCTAACACAGACCAACACAGCTTCCCAGATAAAGAGGAAAGTAGAATAAAAAGGCTTCCCAACTAGATAACTAATTTTATTAACATTTTAACAGGTAAACTAAGGTGTAGGGGATGCCCACACTCTGGTGACAGTCATTGCAAAGATCCAAATCCAACGTAGTTCATCATGACAAACATAAAAGCACAGGATAAGCAACTACCCTGTCTAACTAAGACTAACTAAGAGAAAGACTGATGCTAAAACTATAGCTTCTATATTTATATTTGCATTAATTACAAGATACGACACTGAAGATCTATTGTTCTAAATTTATCTTGGTCCTGCAGTCGGGGTTACCATAAGCATGGTGTCCACGCTGAGGTGAGCGGTACGAGTGCTGAGTCCCGATGGGAGTGGGGGAGCCATCCTCCAAGTAACAATGCTCCGCGCGCTCAGCCCACAGCTGGGCGATCTCAGCACGAGCCCTACTCAGCTCATCTAACGCATGGTCTAGCTTCGTGTTTAGCATGGTGACTAGGTTGACTGTGCTGCTCAACCTAGGATTGTCCTCACCAACAGGTGAGACAACCATGCCTCCTGTGCTGCCAGATGGCCGGCGGGGGTAATACTTCAGGTTGAGACCATCGGCTACCACCACCGAGCACTGAGCAGTAGTGCGAAAGCGCACGCCGTGCGGCATCTTGCATGGCCACCTCAGCTGAGTCCCGCTCAGAGATGGAATAGTGCTCTGAGCAGATCTCCGCACCCTGAAGACTGTTCTCCGGACGGCGCACCAAGCAGGTCGCCTCCCAGCGGTCCGGGTAAACCCCGCGATTGTGCTAGAAGACCACACAGCGATACTCGATGGACCAAGTATGACAGTCGAGTGCCTGGCATAGCAGGGTGTCGAGCGCATCGTGGAAGTGACACCCGCGAGCGGCGTCACGGGTGATGGGTCGAGCAACCCATCCTTCCAACTCCTGCTCCTCTGAAAGGTCGGTGTCGTGGCTCGAGCTGTCGTCGCCGCCTCCGTCGTCTGGGTCTCCTCCAACAGCTACTCCAGCGGCTGGGGCGCTAGGGGTGGGCACTTTTTTACCATAAACCTGAAAACCAAACCGAACCATACTGAACCAAACCGAAATTTCGGTTTTTTCGGTAGTTCGGTTCGGTTTCGGTTTTTGTATCTCAAAAGTTCGGTTTTCGGTATCGTAATCGGTTTTCACCGTATACCAAACCGAAATACCAAAAAACCGAATTACCTATCTTTATCAATTCTAAAATTTGGCTATTCGATTATGTGAACTAAATGTGTGAAACAATTAAATTGTTATTCACTTATTTATATGTGATGTATGATGCATCTCTAAATATTTGTACATATATAATTTTTACTTTTAAAAATTATGTGTAATCTATCATATAAACTTTTTGTATATGTTATCGTGAGTATAAGTTTGGTATTCGGTTTTTACCAAAAAACCAAAGTAAAAAACCGAAACCGAACTTCTCGGTTTTTCATTTTTAAGAAAACCGATCGGTTTCTAATGTCTAGAAAACCGAAGTTTTTTAAAACCTGAAAAACCAAACCGAAGTTTCAAAAAAATCGAATGCCCAGCCCTATGGGGCGCTCAGTGGTGGTGCAGGGGGCGCCTCAAGCGGGAGCATGGGGAAGCAGCTCCTCACAGACTCTATCTCCTGCTGGAGCGAGAAAGAAGAGCCCTAGCTGCTCTAGCTCCTGTCGTCGATGCTCCTGCTCCTCATGCAGGCAGTGGTGCAGCCTCTCCAGGTGACTAGACTGACCAGCCACCGGATGGCGAAGCGGACGCTCCGCGAGACGAGAGGGTAAGAAGGGGATGACTGACTTCCGTGCAGTGTGTCTAAGATGAGCCATCTACAAAGACACCGTAAGCATAACAGTGAGAACATAACTAATATGACCAGCAAGCAATAAACCATAAATAAAATGAGGAATTAGAATAAACAAAAGATTTTTAGTAAGGTATAATATATAGTAGAACATAGGTTTGGTCGATATGACCAACTTTTGAAGGGATACCAAAGTCAAGGTAGGAATAGGGGTCCATAATCCTTAGAACGACCATTCTATTCTAGGTTAGTGGTCCTATAGTCAGCACGGCTTTGATACCACCTATGTCACACCCGATTTTAGAAGGCAAACCAAATGCGAACCATGTATGTGCCAGGATCAGCAATTCACGTACATAGCAGTTACATAACTGGACATCATCACACAGTGCTCAAATAATAACATAAAAGGGGAATATTAGTCAATTACATCATGATGTCCAAGACATCCACATAGTCTTTAACAAATATCTAAGTGTGGAAAAGAAACATAGATACACACGGCCTACACAGGCAGTCGACTGGGGGTTTGCCGCTAACCCACGCCTAGAACTCATCGTAATCTTGGAACTCCTGGAAGTCCTCCTCCACGACTTCATCTTCACCTGAGCAGTGGTTGCAACGCGGACAACCTGGGGGGGTTTGGTGTGTAAAGCAAGGGTGAGTACACATCAACATACTCAGCAAAATGTCATGTTTGGCTGTGGTGGACTAGCTTTATGTGGAGTTAAGCCAAGCAGTTGCTTTTAGTTGGTCAGGTTATTATTTACTAGTAGAAAACCATGTTTTTGAATTAACCTAAGTTATTAACCCAATGTACCCTTTCCAAACAGAAAGAATACCACTTACCTAGTACCATAATCATAACCAAAATCATCATCCTCATCACCACCTGTAAACCATACATCTCTAATCAAGTATCTCTAATCAATGGAGCTCCCTTGGCCACTCATAATCGCGAGCACGGCTGATATATCAGTTTCATAACACTCTGCAGAGGTTGCGCACTTTACCCACAAGCCGTGATTCCCTCTTGCCTCGGTCCAATCAAACCCTTAAACACTACCAAGGTGAATAGGCAGGGTCTCACTACGTAGCCTTTACAAAGATTCCCTGAGGTTGTAGCCGTCCGTTAGGTTTCCTAAATGTACCGCACTCCTCCCCAAGGGGCAAACCAACCTTGGCAGAGCGAGCCGCATACACCGAGCCCCATTGATGGCACGACGGCGAAGCGAACTACACCTCAGTTCCTCTAATTACTCAGCTAAGGGCGTCCCACTCCACCCTCATGGTTGCACTGTTTTCCCGGGCGGTCATTTAACGAACTAGTCCTAACGGAGAGGCACTCGAGAAATAGCTCGAGCCCCCTTAAATGTCACAGTACCATCATAATAATCAAAAGGGAAAACAGCGTATCATAGATAATCTCATCATGTTCATTGATTAATGTGAAGCACTAGCATAAAGCTAAACTAAAATAACCCAATCAAAGTAGGTAAACAAGGACAAGATAGACAAAAGCTAGTCAATCCTTAGGTATAAACTGTGTAAATGCGGGGAGTGAATTATAAGAATGAGTAGGACATAGATGGGTCAAGGGACACTTGCCTTCACCAACCAGCTGCTGCTCAGGGTCTTCACCTGCAACTCCTTCGGACTCCGCCAACTGACCGTTATCTATACGAGTTTCAAACATACATTCCACAAGTTTTAGTACAAAAGAACAGTACACCAAACAATAGAATGCAATAAATAAACAGACGTTCGACGCAGGGCTCACACCTACGACTAAGCGGGATAGAAAAAGTAACGGTCGAGGCTACGGTCGAGAAGCGATCACGTTACACAATTATAAATTAAACTACTCGTGTAAACAGAATTGTATTAATTTAGCCATCGTGTTTAGCATAAGGTAAAGTCAGGTTCCATATTTAATTATTATAAGCAGACTAAGGTAAATTAAAAGAAATGGTTGCTGTGGCAAGATGCGCGACACGGCATTTAAATTGAATTAAGAAATAAAACGACTTGAAGCGTGACAGAGCGCGCAACGAGACACTTGCAATAATTATAAAGAGACGGTAGGCGTCACGCGACGAAACGCACGACGTCATATATTAAGCAACCTAAAATAAAATGGATCGTCGCGCGGCGAAGCGCGCGACACAGCACATTAATAGAATTTGAAATTAAACAAATTCGTCGCGCGACGAAGCGCGCGACGCAACACGTTCATTAAACTAAATTTAAAACTAATTAAATCGAGGTTTGATCGCCGCGCGCGCTGGGGCTGCACGCACGGGAACGCGCTGCACGCGCCGGAGCACACGAGGCCATGTCGAGGTATGCGCAGGGGCTGCCGGGGCGCGGGGCCACTGGTCACGGACGTGTGGCGCGAGCCACCGGGCCACGCGAGGGCGCGCAGGGGCGCGAGCGAGGGGCTGCCGGGGCCACCACCGGGGGGGGGCGCGCTAGGGGGCCGCATAGGGCGCCGCGCAGGGGCGCCGCTGGGAGCCGCCAGGGAGGGCCGTGCGGGGGCGCCGTGGGGAGCCGCCGGAGAGGGCCGTGGGGGCCGCGCAGGGGGCCGCGCGGAGGGGCCGCCGGGGAGGGCGCGCAGGGAGCCGCCGGGGAGGGCGCGTAGGGGCGTCGTGCGGGGGCACGCAAGGGCGCCGCCGGGAGGGGCCGCGGGGAGCCGCCGAGGGGGCACGCAGGGGCGCCGCGCGGGGAGGGCGCGCGGGGGCCGCTGGGGGCGCGCGCAAAGACGCCGCGCGGGGGAGGAAGAAGGGGAGGGGGAGGGGAGGGAGAGAGAGAGGGAGAGGGAGGGGAGCTCACCTCAGGGATCCAAACTCCGGCGATCACCGTCTCTAAGACCTAGGGCACCACAGGGAGAGAGAGAGAGGTGGGAGAGAGAGGGAGGTTGCTGCGCGGGAGAAATCAAATGAGAGAAAGAGACCAGGGGAGGGGGCGCGCGCATGGGGAGGGCACGGGCGCCAGGGGCGCGCGGGCCGAGATGGTCCGGGCCGGGCTGGGCTGGGCCGCACCGCGGGTCAAAACCCCGTGGCACGCACAACCACAGATCGGAAAATCAATCCGCGAAGCAAAAAGCCGAAACAAAACTAAGCAACGCACGTGATTAAGCACGAAATCAGACAAGGAAATATGATTCGGCATGATGCAACACTCTTGACACTTAGGTTTTGTTTACACATGTTATGGACACCAGTCGCTATATTGGTTTGAAATTGGGAAGAAGGAGCGAAACGGGAAAAGAAAAGAGAGTAACGCCCGAATTTGGTGAGTAAAAAGAAGAAAAAATTCTACCCCCAAATTCAGGGCGTTACACCCTCCTACCCCCGTGTAAGACCCAAAATTTGTATAAAAAATAATAAAATAAATATATAAATAAATAAAACAGTAAATTCAGATATCTCAAATTATACTTGAGGGTTAAAAATTGAGGACTGGATTTTAAAAAACCAAGAATTATTTTAGAAAAGAAGTAATAGAAAGTTTTCAATTCAACTAAATGATTATGCATATCATTAAATGATGCACCATAAGCATTTATTTACATGAATATTTAATTTTAAAGTAACTTTTGACTGTTGTCCCACAATCAAAATACTATTCTCCTAAAAAGAAAGGAACAATATAGGTGTGTGTCATATTTCAAACATTTATCAAACAAATAAATAAATTAGAATAAATAGATATCTATTGCTTCATAATTGATTTTGAGTATGTATTAAACTTGAATTCTTAAACTTTATGATAGATTGGAATTTGAATTTTGTAAGTCAAAAAGGAATAATATGGGAATATAATAATGAGATGAGAATTGGGATTTAACCCAAAGGTACAATTTTGGAATTAAGAAAAGAGAAGAAAGTGTTATGCCAATAAGATAAAATAAACATAGAAATTAAATAAATTCAGTTCATATAGATATCTGAATTTAGGCATTTTTAACCTAAAGTATGAATTTAATTTCTAAACCTAAATTTGGAAAACAAGAGAAGGAAAAGATTATACAAAATAGAGAAAATAAACATATAAATAAATACTTTTTGTTCCTACTAATATTTGAATGTAGGCATTCAACTCAGGTATGAAGTTAACTCAGGTATGAAGTTCACAAATAAGTTTAAATTCAAATTGAGATTTAAAAGGGAAAAGAAAAGAAGAGGAAAAAGAAATCAGAAAATAAAAAGAAAAGGAGAGACATAGCGTGTGGGTTAGTTCTGCCACCGTTCGGCCCATTCCGGCGCGTGGCCCAGTTCTTGGCGCCATGCGCTGACGTGCGGGGGCCACGGGTCAGTCACGGTGCACGTCTGCTTTGGCTCCTCGCGTCACTGTCAGGTGGACCTGCCTCAGCAGTCACTGTGTCTCGCTCGTTTGGCTGACCGGTGGGCCGGCGCGTCAGCTCCTCACGCGCGGGCCCATCGTCGCTCGACTGCTGACCCCTGTGACCTCGCCTATCAGTCGCACTCACCTCGCGCACGTTGCTGCTGCTGGGACCCGCTTGTCATCCCGCACCTTCGCAACAGCCAAGACCGAGTTGTCCGCCACCTCGCGTGATTTGAGGACGGCTGGCCGAGTCCGCCTCGTCATGGGGATAAGACCCCCCTGCACTCTCCACTGCGCTTCCTGCCCACCCACGTACTGAGTTCCGCGCCACTTTGACCACCTAGGGTCGACCTCGCCATCAGGGAGGGAGTTCGCCGCCGCCACTGCAATCCACTCGGTTCTCACCGCGGGGACTTCCGTCGGGGTTCATGTGAGTTTGCCTGGGGCCGGGGATCGTACTGGTGTACACGGAGACACACGTAACTGCCCGGCGACGACTCGATTCCTCGTCGGTGTGTGGCGGATTTGCACAGCCGCGGGATCCGCCGTGCAGACCTCTCGCCCAAACCTTCATCCGCGCCCGTCCCATGGCTGGGGGAGAGCTCGTATTGGCACGTGCTATCGGTCAAAGTACCTCGGGTGGCCTAGTATTGGCTGGGGGCTTCCCAATTGCTCGTCGGAGCTAGGAATACTCGCGCGTCCTCACCTCGCCGCGGTCCAGCATCTGCGCGCCTCTATCATCGGTAAGTGTTACCTATGCATGTTCGTCATCATCCGCAGGTGGTTTAGCGTCAGCAGATTGTGGGATGGGACCGTGTGTCGGCCAATCGTTGTGCGTCGATGACCTACGCCGCCGCGGAGTGCACTTGCGCACGCCACATCCGTGGTCAGATTGGGAAGACGACCGTGGATCGTTAGATGCTCTTCGGACGGGCGACATTAGGGCAAGTGTACCAATTCGACTAGGGTAGATCTGGACCGTTTGATCGGGATCGGACGCGCGGAAATAGATCTCGGCGTTATAAAATCTGAAGCGTCTGTGATTGATCATGCGGCTGATATTAAGTAGCGGTTCGTTTATGCAGCCAATCTAATCAGCACCGTGCGTTTCTGATCGGATGGTCGTGAGCCCACCATACCCCTTCGTGGCTGTAGACTTCCATATAAGCCCTTGGGAATTATAATATCAACCCGCCGTCCTCGCGGGATACCTCTGTGTCTTAGGAATAATTGAGCAGAGCCTGTCTTCTCTAGAAATTGAGGCGCAGTCTAGGGAGTTAAGAAATCAGAGAAATGAATTTAGAAATGGATTTTTAATATGAAAATAATGGCTAGAATTTGTGTAATTCATAGAAAACTAATACTAAGTCCAAATTAATCCATTCAAATTTCTATAATTTTATAATATTATTGTTTATTAATTAGTGCCACTGTTTTGACATGAAAGTCACATTAAAATTTACTATTTAATCCTGTATAAAACACATAGAATCTTTGGAAATTCATAACTTAAAATCTATAACTCCAAAATTAATGATTCATGTTCCTAGGATCTTATTTTAATGTGTAGATTATTATTATGTATTTTCTTTACATGTTTGGTGTGATGTTAATTTTCTTTATATACTATGCTTGTTTGTATTATGGCGAGTAGAAGAGCTAGCGGCTAGGGATTCTGGTGTTCAGTAGATAGAAGTTGCTGAGCAGGAGCTCATTGAAGGCAAGTTGTGCCCTTGACCACTTTTTACCCAATAATGTTCTTTATTATCACTTATCAATGCATAGGTTTGATTTTGATGGGACCCAATAGGTCACCCTAGAGTGGTTATCCTTTTTACCTTGTTTATCCCTAAATCACTTGGGTAGTTATGCTATTGCTTTACATGGTTTTGGGTTAATATTTCATTATATCCATGTTCTAATTATTCTGTTATGTTATTTATGTTCATGTCAAGATCATTATATTATTTTAATTAGAATATGGAGCTTAACTTGAGAAACACATGCCACCACAAGGGTGGAATGGGACACCTTTGGCTGACTAATTAGGAAAGCTAGTGGAAGACTACCTTACCCGAAAGGGGCAAGGGTAGTAGGGGAGTTGCATGCAGGGAGGTTCTCGGGTTGATTTTGCTGCGATGGCGGTCAGACGAGGGATTCTTGCAAGTGCTCTTCCAATAACTGTAGCGGGTTTTCGGAAGCTACTGAAACTTTTATAAAGGCCTCGTAGTGTTACCCTGCCTCGCTTCCTTGGTAGAGGTGTATGGGATTCATGACCCCATGGCAGATGGGTAACATGACTTGTGGGTACAGGGTACAACCTCTGCAGAGTGTAAAACTGGTATACTAGCGAGCTCACGGTCAAGAGCAGCTCAGGACTCTCGCATGATTAAACTATGAAACTAAATTCAATTTGTCATATGCATTACATGGGATTATTTATTAATTTTGTTCTATTATTTATTATGGTTTGGTATTTACTTATATTTAGTAATTGCTAATAAAATTTGACCAACTTATTAAAAGCAATGCTCAGCTTTAACCTCTATTGTTGATCAGCCTTACACATCACATGAACTCCCACCTTTGGTGAGTTCATGCCACGTTATTCCCCACAACTTGTTGAGCGATGAACATGTGTGAGCTCACCCTTGCTGTCTCACACCCCCCATAGGAGAAGAACAGGTGGTTCAAGAGGAGCTAGACAACGAGGAGTTTGATCTGATCTAGGTGGCGTCTTCCAGTTGACTTATTGGCGCCAAGGATGGACCGTAGTTCGTTTTATATTTATCTTTTATTTTGTAAGACTTCCGCAATGTAATAAGTACTCTAATGTTATTATGACATTTATCTCTATACACTATGTTATTATATATGTTGTCTTCTTTGGCGCATGTATGAGATGCACCCGGCTTTGTCCCTTAAATCTAGGTGTGACACTCCATCAGCGAGATCCCGTCTTCCAGTACGACTCTGGCAAATATTTGGCCCAGGAACTTGGTCGCTTTTTGCGCATCGGTCATGGCATCCTCCAAGGTAGATAGAACATGTTGGAACCTGGCAAAGAAGACAGATGGTCGATGGAGACTTTGGAACCAAGTCACCAACTATTGAAAAAAGTTCAGTTATGTGCAAAATATATGGACCATACCCCTGGAGTAGCTGCCTCTGGCTCAGCAAGTGCTCTTGAGCTATGCACAAGTACACCAAAAGCTTGGCCAAGAGTTCCCTTTCTAGGTCATTCCTTTCAAACGAGTTTGCTGACCCTGCTAGGATTTAAGAATTAGGTAAGACCTACTCACAGTTTGTTTCATTCCCCATATAATGGCAGAAAAAACAAGAACAATTGGCGTAGGATTGTGATATGGTTTACTGTAATTCTGCTTCCTTCTGCTACAATTATTTCGGGGACGTACCATCCATGCAAACCTCACAAACAGTTCAGAATACACACACATGGCTGCATAAAAACATAAGCATCAACGACAGTTTGACATGACCCGTCAAATAGGCACTTTGAGACAATCCCTAGTAATCCACCTACCTACCTTCATATTGCTAGATATCATTTCAAGAGGTTTGTTCATGTCAACCAAACCCTACAAACCAAATACAGAATCAAAAGAGATATAGTTTAGTTGGCATAAAAAAGGATAGAGTTCAATGAAAGCACACACAACTCTAATAACTTTTACAGGTTAGGGTGAACTTACAGAGTCAAAGTTTAATAACTGGAATTTAGGGTGGTTTAGTTAAAACAAGAAAATGATGAGATCAAACATTTGTTACTTAGCACTAGCGAGAAAATAACTCGATATATAAATAGTTGCTAAGTATGGTGTAACTCAGAATGATAACTATCACTGTAGTTTTAGGCTACCTTACCCCCACCAACAGAAGGAACAATGTACAGTAATCCAAGGCACAGTCAAACATTATCAAATCAAAGTATTAATCACAAAAGGAAGATCTCCCTTTAAAATATTAATAGCTAGAATAGATTACACCATGCAACTGAGTGCCCAATAACTTCAATGCAAGTATTAGGACCCATCTGGTATGTTCAACTAAATACAGTCTACGGGCACCTTGAAATATACCTAACTGTGATACTAACACTTAAATACATTGTTTCCTATCATCCACGGAATTACATAGAAAAGAAATAAGGAAAGAACATTCTTGTAGGTTCAACTAATATAAGGCAGCAATCACCTGACCTTGCTTCTAAATAGTTTTTTTCCTTTTCTTTTCCTGTGTATGAAGTTTTGGAAGAGGAAGGATGGGGGATGACATCTTCAGCTATTCAGCACTGGCTCGGTCTAGAGCAGTGCTAATTTCTACAATGAAAAATATCAAGATTTAGCCCAAGAGTAGCTGCAAATACCATTTGTACCATATTGATAAAAGTCAAAAGTCAAAAGGTGCATACATGCTTTGCTCATTTAAGAATAGCACAAATTTAGAGCACAAGCTAGTAGCTAACTTAACTACTAAAAATTGAAGGTGTTATACAAATTTAAGAATAATCATTTGTGTAACTCCAAAAGAAAAGTTGAAGTGGAGAAGCAAGACAATTTTCAATGTAACTAACAAATATTCTCGCTATACCTTGACTTTTCACATATTGGCCTTTCTTTGCCATGGTGGTTTGAGTATTTGGCAAGAGATCTCCATCTTGAAAAGTACCCAAATTTACTGAGGTCATGCTCCATTTTGAAAGAGGTCTTAGCCATCGACAACCTGAGCAAGTCAACGACAAAGATGAAATCGATATAAGGATATAATCAGTGACAAACTAAACTAACGAAAGCATCCTAACAATATATATTGTCAACACAAATAGTTACCCTTCAGGTTTACAATTCTTACTGAATAGATTAACTAGATGCTCATTGATGCGTCACGAAGCCTGATGTTCACGACGTAGGATCAATCTTCAGATAACTAGCTTCAAAGAAGCCAAGATAACTTGCTGCAAGCAGCGATAACTAGTGCAACCTGACAAATAAAACTCGAAGCCAACCACCGTCTTTAACCGGCAGCCTGAATCGAGGATTCACCCAACCACACTCTCAAAGAACCAACCAACACAGCCTACAATCAATCGAGGAGACCTCAAAGGGAGTAGGAGCACCACTTGGGAGCGGATGAAGCCGTCGCTTCTGCAATCCCGCGAAGGAATTCACAAGAGCAAAGGGGCAGAGATCACTCTCAATATTTGTTAGCACACAGCTGAACAAAAGGGTTCTGTTTTAGATCCTCATAAGTTGCCTTACATCATAGACATAGGGGGGTATTTATACTAGTAACAACCAGCCTTGGAGAGGTATAAACACGAAACAAAAGTATTTTCACGTGCTAATGTGAAGGAGCCTCTTCGAGAGATCTGTAGAGCTGAATTCCGTGTGGCTGTTAGACTTCTGCGCAGCCTTCAATATTTTGATAATAACTTCTACTAGGAATCTCCAAATGATGTGGGGCTGGTTGCGTTGGAAAGCTGACTTGATAAGCTTTCTCACCATATATAGCATGCTTAATAAAACTTCATAGAATGATGCAGTTTAATACGAAAACTTGGTCATCAAGCAGACTGTTGACCTTCTGACCACTCAGCACTAATGTAGGTCGGCTTCCTTTCTGGTAGATTTGGTTAAGTCGGCTTTAGAAGCATTAGAAACTAGACTTCAAGAGCTTTCCAAAACTACTTATGGGCCTTCATAGCTTTTGGGAATCAAAAGATATGACTGACTCGGACATAGCTCTTTTTGCTGATTCGCCCTTGATATGTTTTGTCCTTCCTCTTTGGTGAACCTAAGTAATATCAACATACACGACTTAGATAGCATAAAGTTCTCATTAGTGTTTAATTGAAATTCATAAAGTAGCATGTGCACCTCTTGATGTAGCTTCTTAGCTCGGCTACGTGTAATTGGTCCATCAAAGGCTTGGGTTGGTGATGATGTTGGTTGTACTTGAGTTGATGTAGTATGACTTGGGGGTTGTAATGTGTTGCTTAATGGCGTGGTCGTATCATCCTCCCCCTTGAAAAGGAGTCGTCCTCGACTCTGAAGTGTCTTCGCTTCTATATGGTAAGAGGTCAGTAACATTAAACGTGTTGCTCACGCTATAGCTTGGTGGAAGATCTATCTTGTATGCATTATCATTGATATTGGCAAGAACACGAAATGGACCATCCCCTCATGGCATCAATTTGGATCTGCGCTGATCAGAAAAGCACTCCTTGCGCAAGTAAATCCAAACCATGTCCCCCGGTTCAAATAACACTTTCTTCCTATGCTTGTTCATGCTTGTATCCTTGTGCACTGCTTTGAGCTCAATTGATTCCTTGGTCTTGTCATGTATCTTTTTCATGTATGCAGCACGCTTGGAAGCTTCTATATTGGTTCTTTCCTGTAATGGAAGGGGCAACAAATCTATCAGAGCAATAGGTTTGAACCCATATACAATTTCGAAGGGGCATAAATTAGTTGTAGAATGTACCGCCCTGTTATAAGCAAACTCCATGTGTGGCAAACATTCCTCCCAATCCTTCAAGTTCTTCTTTACCATTGTTCGTAGCAGCATTGACAATATACGATTCACCACTTCAGTTTGTCCATCAGTTTGGGGTGGCATGTGGTGGAGAACAAAAGTTTAGTCCAAGCTTTTCCCACAATGTTTTCCAAAAATAGCTCATGAACTTCACATCACGTTAGATACGACGGTCTTGGGCATTCCATGTAGTCTCAAGATTTCTCTGAAAAACAAATTGGCAACATGTGAAGCATCATCGCTCTTGTTGCATGGAATAAAATGAGCCATTTTTGAATATCTATCAACCACAACAAAAATAGAATCTCTCTTTTTTTGAGTCCTAGGCAGCCCTAAAATAAAATCCATGCTTATGTCTTCCCAAGGAATTTTAGGAGCGGGTAAAGGAGTATATAAACCATGAGGGTTCAGTTTTGACTTAGCTTTGTGACAGGTGACACAACGCTCCACAAATCTGATGACGTCTCTCCTCATCTTGGGCCAATAGAAATGATCACTAAGCATTTCATAAGTTTCCTTTTGTCCAAAATGACCTGTTAGACCACCTCCATGTGACTCCTGCAATAAAAGCAATCTAACCGAAGAATTTGGTACACAAAGTTTGTTAGCTCTAAACAAAAATCCATCATGTATATGATATTTTTCCCAACCTTTTCCATCTTTACAATGAATATGTGGTTCTGAAAATTTAGGATCATCATTATACATTTCTTTCAAATTTTCATGATCCAAAACTTTTACCTCTAGTTGATTCAACAATACATTCCTTTGAGACAAGGCATCAGCGACCACATTGTCCTTACCTTATTTATATTTCACACTGTATGGAAATGTTTTGATAAACTCAACCCATTTGGCATGGCGACGGTTCAGTTTGGCTTGCCCTTTCAAATACTTCAAAGCTTCATGATCGGAATGAATAACAAACTCTTTTGGCCATAAGTAGTGCTGCCATGTTTCAAGCATTTAGACCAAAGCATACAATTCTTTGTCATACACAGAATAATTTAATTGAGCACCTCCCAATTTTTCACTAAAATATGCTATAGGTTTTCCTTGTTGCATTAAAACTCCTCCAATCCCAATCCCACTAGCATCACATTCTACTTCAAAAGTTTTAGTAAAATCAGGAAGAATAAGTACAGGTGCTTCAGTCAAACGTTTCTTCAATTCTTGAAAAGCATCTTCTTGTGAGTTTCCCCATTTAAATTCAACACCTTTCTTTGTCAATTCATTTAAAGGGGAAGCGATAGTACTGAAATCTCGCACAAATCTTCTATAAAAACCAGCAAGACCATGAAAACTTCTTACTTGACTTACATTCGTTGGAGCTGGCCAATCCTTGATTGCTTTCACCTTGGATTCATCCACCTCTATTCCTTTTGCTGAAACAACAAAGCCAAGAAACACAACATGGTCTGTGCAAAAACTGCACTTCTCAAGATTAGCAGATAATTTCTCTTTTCTAAGCTCATCTAAAACTTGTCGAATGTGTTTCACATGTTCATCAAAAGATTTGCTGTAAATTAGAATATCATCGAAGTAGACAACAACAAATTTTCCAATGAAAGTTCTTAAGACATGGTTCATTAATCTCATAAAAGTTCTAGGAGCATTTGTCAAACCAAATGGCATCACTAACCATTCATACAACCCAAATTTTGTTTTAAATACAGTCTTCCATTCATCTCCAGTTTTCATTCTTATTTGATGGTATCCACTTCTCAAATCAATTTTAGTAAAAATTGTGGAACCACTTAATTCATCAAGCATGTCTTCTAGCCGTGGAATAGGATGGCATTAGCGAAGGTAATATTATTTATAGCCCTACAATCAACACACATCCTCCAAGATCCATCTTTCTTAGGTACTAAAATCACAGGAACAGCACAAGGGCTTAAGCTTTCACAAACTAAACCTTTATCAAGAAGTTCTTGCACTTGCCTTTGTATTTCCTTAGTTTCTTGAGGATTGGTTCAATATGGTGGACGGTTAGGAAGTGCAGCCCTTGGAATAAGATCGATTTGATGCTCAATCCCTCGAATTGGAGGTAGTCCAGCCGATGCTTCTTGTGGAAACACGTCTTCAAAATCCTGCAAAAGATCAGCCACAACACTAGGAAGAGATATTATGTCGTTAGGAGAAACTGAAAGGGAAATGTGCCCTTGGGCCATTTCTAAGTATTTTGGTGATTGAGTGCCAACACAAGTGCTTAAGTGAAAATATATGCCAATTGATGGACAAAGTGCAAATCAAGTCTAAAGGTATGTTTCTAGACTTAGTACATTGTTTTAAGAACTAATGTATTGTGTCTAAGTGCTGGAAACAGGAGAAATCTATTTGGAAAAGAGATGGATGTGTTCAGCCAAAGTCTGCTCAGTCTGAGTGCACCGGATTGTCCGGTGGTGCACCGGACAGTGTCCGGTGCGCCAGGCTGGCTCTGGCGAACAGGCTGCTGTCGGGACTTCGACGGTGGTGTACGGCTATAAATCACCGGACTGTCCGGTGGTGCACCAGACTGTCCGGTGAGCCATTCACAGGCGAACTCGTCGTTCTCGGGAGATGATTAACGGCGTACGGCTATAATTCACCGGACTGTCTGGTGGTGCACCGGACTGTCCGGTGAGCCAACAGTCAGCCGGGCCAACGGTCGGCCGAGGATTCCGCGCGTGACGCGTGGCCGAGCCAACGGTCACAAGGGGGCACCGGACTGTACGGTGTGCACCGGACAGTGTCTGGTGCGCCAACGGCTCTGAATCTCCAACGGTCGGCTTCGCCAAAGAAGGAAAGAAATCCGCACCGGACAGTGTCCGGTGGTGCACCGGACTGTCCGGTGCGCCAGGCGACTGAAGGCAAGAATTGCCTTCCTGGAATGCACTCAACGGCTCCTAGCTGCCTTGGGGCTATAAAAGGGACCCCTAGGCACATGGAGGAGTACAACAAGCATTCTCAAAGCATTCCTAAGCACCAAGACTTCGATTTCGCGCATTTGATTCTTTGTGATAGCATCTAGAGCTCTATTTGAGTTGTGAAACCGTCGGGTTGTGTTGTGAGCTCTTGTTGCGACTTGTGTGCGTGTTGTCACTCTGATTTTGTGTCTTGTGTGCGTTGCTCATCCCTCCCTTACTCCGTGCTTCTTTGTGAACATCAAAGTGTAAGGGCGAGAGACTCCAAGTTGTGGAGATTCCTCGCGAGCGGGATAAAGTGAACAAAGCAAAACACCGTGGTATTCAAGTGGGTCTTTGGACCGCTTGAGAGGGGTTGATTGCAACCCTCATCCGTTGGGACGCCACAACGTGGAGTAGGCAAGTTTTGTACTTGGCCGAACCACGGGATGAACCACTGTGTCTATATGTGTTGATCCTCTTGTGGTTGTTGTGTTTTGCAAGAACTCCTCTCTAGCCACTTGGCCTTATTGTGCTAACGATTAATCAAGTTTTGGTGGCTTTAAGTTTAAGTTTTTACAGGATCACCTATTCACCCCCCCCTCTAGGTGCTCTCAATTGGTATCAGAGCCGTTCTCTTCAAAGAAGGGACTAATCGCCCGAAGAGATGGATCCTAAGGGGAAGGGAATTGTGATCAATGAAAAGGAGAAGGAGTCCTTCGTCAACGAGCCAAAGGATGACAAGCCTATCGACTCGAGCTCGGGTCACAAACATAAAGATGGGAAGAAGAAGAAGAAGACATGGCGCATCAAGGAAATCGTCTACTACGACGACAGCGATGAGTGCTCTTCTTCCCAAAAGGACGACGACAACGACTACGAGAAAAAGAAGACGGTTAACTCAAACTTCTCTTTCGATTATTCTCGTATTCCGTATAGTTCAAATACACATTTGCTTTCCATTCCTCTTGGCAAACCTCCACACTTTGATGGGGAGGACTATGGATTTTGAAGTCATAAAATGCGTAGTCACTTGTTCTCTCTCCATCCAAGCATATGGGAGATTGTAGAGAGTGGAATGAAATTTGATAGCTCGGATAGTCCCATGTTTATAAATGAACAAATCCATAAAAATGCACAAGCTACTACTGTCCTTTTAGCATCTTTGTGCAGGGAAGAGTACAATAAGGTGAGCGGCTTGGACAATACCAAGCAGATCTGGGACACCCTCAGGATCTCACATGAGGGGAACGACGTCACCATGCTCACCAAGATGGAGTTGGTGGAGGGCGAGCTTGGGAGATTTGCAATGATAAGGGGAGAGGAGACAACCCAAACATACAACCGGCTCAAGACCCTCATCAACAAAATAAGGAGCTACGGAAGCACGCGATGGACAGACCACGACGTCGTTCGCCTAATGCTAAGGTCTTTTACTATCCTTGATCCACATCTTGTGAACAATATTCGTGAAAATCCTAGGTACACCAAGATGTCACCCGAAGAAGTACTTGGGAAGTTTGTAAGCGGGAGAATGATGATCAAGGAGGCGAGATACGTGGATGATGCATTGAATGGTCCAATCCAAGAGCCTCAAACTATTGCTCTTAAGGCAACGAGGAGCAAGGAGGTGCTACCTAGCAAGGTGGCTCAAGTAGAGGCGGCCGAGCTTAATGATGAAGAGATGGCCCTCATCATCAAGCGCTTCAAGACGGTGCTAAAGGGTCGCAAGGGGCATCCTAACAAGACCAAGACGAAGGGAAGCGCTCATGCTTCAAATGTGGTAAGATTGGTCATTTTATCGCTAATTGTCCCGATAATGATAGTGACCAGGAACAAGGGAGCAAGAGGGAAAAGAAGAAAGCTTACAAGAAGGCTAAGGGCGAGGCACACCTTGGCAAGGAGTGGGACTCGGATTGTTCGTCGTCCGACTCCGACAACAAAGGACTCGCCGCCACCGCCTTCAACAAATCGGCCCTCTTCCCCAACGAGCGTCACACATGCCTCATGGCGAATGAGAAGAAGGTATGTACTCGGAATACTACTTATGCTTCTTCAAGTGAGGATGAGTCTAGTGATGATGATGAAATAGATTATTCATGTTTATTCAAGGGCCTAGATAGAACCAAGGTTGATAAAATTAATGAATTAATTGATGCCTTGAATGACAAGAATAGGTTATTAGAAAAGCAAGAGGATCTTTTGTATGAAGAACATGATAAATTTGTCGAGGCGCAAAATTCTCTTGCTTTAGAAATTAAAAAGGAATGAAATGCTTTCTTGTGAATTGTCTGCATGCCATGACTCAATTTCTAGTTTAAAAAGTGTTAATGATGATTTAAATGCTGAGTTAGAAATAGCTAGTAAATCAACATCTTGTGTAGAAAATGTTGTAATTTGCAATAGGTGTAAAGATTTTAATGTTGATGCTTGTAGTGAACACCTAGTTTCAATTTCTAAATTGAATGATGAAGTCGCTAGTCTTAATGCCCAACTTAAGACTAGCAAGAGTGAATTTGACAAGCTAAAATTTGCAAGGGATGCCTACACAATTGGTAGACACCCCTCAATTAAGGATGATCTTGGCTTCAAGAGGGAAGTCAAGAACTTAACAAGCCATAAGGCTCCCATCTCCGCAAAGGAGAATGGGAAGGCCCCTATGGCTAGTAGTGCTAAAAAGAACCATGCTTTCATGTATCATGACAGGAGACATTCTAGGAATGTTAATAGAAGTCATGATGTTTTTAACTCTCATGCCATGATTGCTTCTAGTTCTTCTATTATGTATGATAGAAATTTGACTAGGAAAAATGTTGTTCATCATATGCCTAGAAGAAATATTGTTCATGCTCCTAGGAAAGTAATGAATGAACCTTCTACAATTTATTATGCTTGCAATGCTTCCTTTGCTATTTGTAGAAAGGATAAGAAGGTAATTGCTAGGAAGTTAGGGGCCAAATGTAAGGGAGACAAAACTTGCATTTGGGTCCCTAAGACTATTGTAACTAACCTTGTAGGACCCAACATGAGTTGGGTACCTAAGACCCAAGCCAAAATTTGCCTTGCAGGTTTCTGCATCCGGGGGCTCAAGCTGGATTATCGACAGTGGATGCACAAACCACATGATGGGGGAAAAGAGGATGTTCTCTTCCTACGTCAAGAACAAGGATCCCCAAGATTCAATAATATTCGGTGATGGGAACCAAGGCAAGGTGAAAGGGTTAGGAAAAATTGCTATTTCATCCGAGCACTCTATTTCTAATGTGTTCTTAGTTGAGTCGCTTGGATATAACTTGTTATCTGTGAGTCAACTCTGTAATATGGGATATAACTGTTTATTCACAAATGTAGATGTGTCTGTCTTTAGAAGGTGTGATGGTTCACTAGCTTTTAAGGGTGTACTAGACGGCAAACTTTATTTAGTTGATTTTGCAAAAGAGGAGGCCGGTCTAGATGCATGCTTAATTGCTAACACTTGCATGGGCTGGCTGTGGCATCGCCGTTTAGCACATGTGGGGATGAAGAACCTTCACAAGCTTCTAAAGGGAGAACACGTGATAGGTCTAACTAACGTGCATTTCGAAAAAGATAGACCTTGTGCAGCTTGTCAAGCAGGTAAACAGGTGGGAAGCTCTCATCATCCCAAAAATGTGATGACCACATCAAGACCTTTGGAGATGCTTCATATGGACCTCTTTGGACCCGTCGCCTATCTAAGCATAGGAGGAAGTAAGTATGGTCTTGTTATAGTTGATGATTTTTCCCGCTTCACTTGGGTATTCTTTTTGCAGGATAAATCTGAAACCCAAGGGACCCTCAAGCGCTTCCTCAGGAGAGCTCAAAATGAGTTTGAGCTCAAGGTGAAGAAGATAAGGAGCGACAACGGGTCCGAGTTCAAGAACCTTCAAGTGGAGGAGTACCTTGAGGAGGAAGGGATCAAGCACGAGTTCTCCGCTCCCTACACACCACAGCAAAATGGTGTGGTAGAGAGGAAGAACAGGACGCTCATAGACATGGCGAGGACGATGCTTGGAGAGTTCAAGACCCCCGAGCGATTTTGGTCGGAAGCCGTCAACATGGCTTGCCACGCCATCAACCGGGTCTACCTTCAACGCCTCCTCAAGAAGACTTCGTCTGAGCTGCTAACCGGTAACAAACCCAATGTGTCTTACTTTCGTGTATTTGGGAGCAAATGCTATATTCTAGTGAAGAAAGGTAGAAATTCTAAGTTTGCTCCCAAAGCTGTAGAAGGGTTTTTGTTAGGTTATGACTCAAATACAAAGGCATATAGAGTCTTCAACAAATCATCGGGTTTGGTTGAAGTCTCTAGCGACGTTGTATTTGATGAGACTAATGGCTCTCCAAGAGAGCAAGTTGTTGATCTTGATGATGTAGATGAAGAAGACGTTCCAACGGCTGCGATACGCACCATGGCGATTGGAGATGTGCGGCCACAGGAACAAAAGGAGCAAGATCAACCTTCTTCCTCAACGATGATGAATCCCCCAACTCAAGATGATGAACAGGTTCATCAAAAGGAGGCGTGTGATCAAGGCGGAGCACAAGATGATCATGTGATGGAGGAAGAAGCACAACCGGCACCTCCAACCCAAGTTCGAGCGACGATTCAAAGGAATCATCCCGTCGACCAAATTTTGGGTGATATTAGCAAGGGAGTAACTACTCGCTCTAGATTGGTGAATTTTTGTGAGCATTACTCCTTTGTCTCTTCTATTGAGCCTTTCAGGGTAGAAGAGGCCTTGCTAGATCCGGACTGGGTGTTGGCCATGCAGGAAGAGCTCAATAATTTCAAGAGGAATGAAGTTTGGACACTGGTGCCTCATCCCAAGCAAAACGTTGTGGGAACCAAGTGGGTGTTCCGCAACAAACAGGACGAGCACGGGGTGGTGACGAGGAACAAGGCTCGACTTGTGGCAAAAGGTTATGCCCAAGTTGCAGGTTTGGACTTTGAGGAGACTTTCGCTCCTGTGGCTAGGCTAGAATCTATTCGTATTTTGCTAGCATATGCCGCTCACCACTCTTTCAGGTTGTTCCAAATGGATGTGAAGAGCGCTTTCCTCAATGGTCCAATCAAGGAGGAGGTGTACATAGAGCAACCCCCTGGCTTCGAGGATGAACGGTACCCTGACCACGTGTGTAAGCTCTCTAAGGCGCTCTATGGACTTAAGCAAGCCCCAAGAGCATGGTATGAATGCCTTAGAGACTTTTTAATTGCTAATGCTTTCAAGGTTGGGAAAGTCGATCCGACTTTATTCACTAAGACTTGTGATGGAGATTTATTCGTGTGCCAAATTTATGTCGACGACATAATATTTGGTTCTATTAACCAAAAGTCTTGTGAAGAGTTTAGCAGGGTGATGACTCAGAAATTCGAGATGTCGATGATGGGCGAGTTGAACTACTTCCTTGGGTTCCAAGTGAAGCAACTCAAGGCTCCCAAACGAAGTACACGCAAGACTTGCTAAAGCGGTTTGGGATGAAGGACGCCAAGCCCGCGAAGACTCCAATGGGAACCGACTGACACGCCGACCTCAACAAAGGAGGTAAGTCCGTTGATCAAAAGGCATACCGGTCAATGATAGGGTCTTTACTTTATTTATGTGCTAGTAGACCGGATATTATGCTTAGCGTATGCATGTGTGCTAGAGTTCAATCCGATCCAAGGAAGTGTCAATTAGTGGCCGTGAAGCGAATTCTTAGATATTTAGTCGCTACGCCTTGCTTCGGGATCTGGTATCCAAAGGGGTCTAACTTTGACTTGATTGGATACTCAGATTCCGACTATGCTGGATGTAAGGTCGATAGGAAGAGTACATCAGGGACGTGCCAATTCTTAGGAAGGTCCCTGGTGTCATGGAACTCTAAGAAACAAACTTCCATTGCCCTATCCACCGCTGAGGCCGAGTACGTTGCCGCAGGACAGTGTTGCGCGCAACTACTTTGGATGAGGCAAACCCTCCGGGACTTTGGCTACAATCTGAGCAAAGTCCCACTCCTATGTGACAATGAGAGTGCTATCCGCATAGCGGAAAATCCTGTTGAGCACAGCCGCACAAAGCACATTGACATTCGGCATCACTTTTTGAGAGACCACCAGCAAAAGGGAGATATCGAAGTGTTCTATATTAGCACCGAGAACCAGCTAGCCGATATCTTTACCAAGCCTTTAGATGAGAAGACCTTTTGCAGGCTGCATAGTGAGCTAAATGTCTTAGATTCGCGGAACTTGGATTGATTTATAGCATACATGTGTTTATGCCTTTGATCATGTTCCTTATGCATTTTGTTGTTTACTTATGGTGCTCAAGTTGTACAAGCACTCCCAGGACCTCACAAGTCCATTTGCAAGTGATGCACATGTTTAGGGGGAGACGTGTTACAACTTGACCCTTTGAGACTAACCGTGTGCTTGAGTTTGCTTGATTTAGTCTCAAAGGAGGTTTGAAAGGGAAAAGGTGGACTTGGACCATGAAAGACTTCCACTGCACTCCGATGAGAGGGTAACTTATTCCAAGTTCATCTCATGTACTCTCATTGCCTTTGTATTCTTATTTGAAGATTTTGGTAAGGCAATGGGGTTCGGGGCCAAGATTGATCCCGTTTTGGTGCTTGATGCCAAAGGGGGAGAAAATAAAGGCCAAAGCAATAATTGGATCAGCTACCACTTGAGAATTTTGAAAATAGTAGAATAGAGTTTTTGGTTTGTCAAAACTCTCTTGTTGTCTCTATTGTCAAAAGTTGGCTTCTTGTGGGAAGAGTAGTTGATTATGGGAAAAAGGGGGAGTTTTTTGAATCTTTGATCAATTTCTCTTGGAATACCTCTCTTTATGTCTCTACAAGTGAATTTGACTTAGAGATAGGAAATTGAGTTTGATTTGCAAAAACAAACCAAGTGGTGGCAAAGGGTGATCCATATATGCCAAATTTGAATCAAAACAATTTTGATTTCTCATTTGTATTGATGTTGCACTTCTTTTAGTTGCTTTTTGTTGTGTTGGCATAAATCACCAAAAAGGGGGAGATTGAAAGGGAAATGTGCCCTTGGGCCATTTCTAAGTATTTTGGTGATTGAGTGCCAACACAAGTGCTTAAGTGAAAATATATGCCAATTGATGGACAAAGTGCAAATCAAGTCTAAAGGTATGTTTCTAGACTTAGTACATTGTTTTGAGAACTAATGTATTGTGTCTAAGTGCTGGAAACAGGAGAAATCTATTTGGAAAAGAGATGGATGTGTTCAGCCAAAGTCTGCTCAGTCTGAGTGCACCGAACTGTCCGGTGCGCCAGGCTGGCTCTGGCGAACAGGCTGCTCTCGAGACTTCGACGGCGGTGTACGGCTATAAATCATCGGACTGTCCGGTGGTGCACCGGACTGTCCGGTGAGCCATTCACAGGCGAACTCGTCGTTCTCGGGAGATGATTAACGGCGTACGGCTATAATTCACCGGACTGTCCGGTGGTGCACCGGACTGTCTGGTGAGCCAACGGTCAGCTGGGCCAACGGTCGGCCGAGGATTCCGCGCGTGACGCGTGGCCGAGCCAACGGTCACAAGGGGGCACCGGACTGTCCGGTGTGCACCGGACAGTGTCCGGTGCGCCAACGGCTGTGAATCTCCAATGGTCGGCTTCGCCAAAGAAGGAAAGAAATCCGCACCGGACTGTCCGGTGCGCCAGGCGACTGAAGGCAAGAATTGCCTTCCTGGAATGCACTCAACGGCTCCTAGCTGCCTTGGGGCTATAAAAGGGACCCCTAGGCGCATGGAGGAGTACAACAAGCATTCTCAAAGCATTCCTAAGCACCAAGACTTCGATTTCGCGCATTTGATTCTTTGTGATAGCATCTAGAGCTCTATTTGAGTTGTGAACTCGTCGGGTTGTGTTGTGAGCTCTTGTTGCGACTTGTGTGCATGTTGTCACTCTGATTTTGTGTCTTGTGTGCGTTGCTCATCCCTCCCTTACTCCGTGCTTCTTTGTGAACATCAAAGTGTAAGGGCGAGAGACTCCAAGTTGTGGAGATTCCTCGCGAGCGGGATAAAGTGAACAAAGCAAAACACCGTGGTATTCAAGTGGGTCTTTGGACCGCTTGAGAGGGGTTGATTGCAACCCTCGTCCGTTGGGACGCCACAACATGGAGTAGTCAAGTTTTGTACTTGGCCGAACCACGGGATAAACCACTATGTCTATCTGTGTTGATCCTCTTGTGGTTGTTGTGTTTTGCAAGAACTCCTCTCTAGCCACTTGGCCTTATTGTGCTAACGATTAATCAAGTTTTGGTGGCTTTAAGGTTCAGTTTTTACAGGATCACCTATTCACCCCCCCCCCTCTAGGTGCTCTTGTGGCTAGCATAACTAGATGGTCTCCCTCTTCCTTCATTTTATCTCTTGAATTTGGCTTGTAGCACTCACTCACCAAATTGTGGATGGAACTCAATTTCTTTTGCTCTTCTCCTCCTCTACTTGTTGTACTAATTTCAGTTTTCTTTTGTAAGTGTTCAGCCATGATTTGTTGAGGGGTCATAGGCTTGAGTACAAACTTTCTCCCTTTCAAATCTAGCGTGTATTGATTTGTTCTTCCACAATGCTAAGAATATCGGTCATATTGTCAAGGTCTTCCTAGCAGCATGTGACACACAGACATGGGTGCAACACCGCACTCTATTGTGTCAACATACTCTCCAATCTTGAATGGAACTTTCACCTTATAACCAATCTTGATATCTCCTGATTCATTCAACCATTGGACATGATATGGATGAGGGTGTCGCTGCAACTTCAAACCAAGCTTTTCAACCATCTCACGATTTGCAAGATTATGGCAGCTCCCTCCATCAATGATCACCTTTACTACTTTGTCTTGCACTTTGGCTCGCGTTTGAAAAAGATTATGTCGCTGTCCAATTTTAGCTTCTTTCATTTGAACACTCAAGATTTGTGTTACCACAAGAGTAGTACCATGCTCAAATTCACATCCCGTATGTTCTTCAGATTTATCAATGTTATCTTCATTTCCTGCTTTAGCTTCCGCTTCACTAGCTGATGTATATTCTCCATCATCAGTCACAAGGATCACACGATTATTTGGACACTCCTTTATGACATGACCACGACCTCCACACTTGAAGCACTGAATACCACTACTCTTGGCTGTTGAACCCACTGATGTTGAAGTGGATGTTGCTGGTTTATAACTCGTGTTTGGAGCAGCACCGTTCTTTCCACTAGAATTGCCTTGAATATTGGATCGCAAGCCTCCAGTTGAACCTTTTGTCGCTGAGGATGCAGCAGTAAACTTTGAGATCGATTTGCTTCCTCCAGTCATGGTTCGTGCACCATATGACAAGGGCTTGCTGCTCTTAGCATCTTGTTGCAGCTGGCGTTTAGCTTTGGTGGCCTGATGTACCAAATCAATAAGACATTGGTACGACTGAAACTCAACAATACGCTGAATGTTGCGGTGTAACCCAGCCATGAAACGTGCAATGGTTTGCTCTTCGTCTTCATACACATTGGCTCTAATCATGGCCTTCTCCATCTCCTTATAATACACCTCAACAGAGAAACTTCCTTGCCTCAAATTCTACAATTTATCAAAAAGATCATGCCGATAATGCTTCGGCACAAAACGAATTCTCATTTCTCGCTTCATCTCTTGCCAAGTAACAATAGGGTCCTCTCCATCTTCTTCACGATCATAAAGAAGTTGCTCCCACCAAATCAGAGCATATCCTTCAAACTCAAGAGATGCAATTGCAAGTTTCTTCTCCTCTGAATAATTATGTAGGTGGAAGATTTTCTCCACCTTCAATTCCCATGTGAAATAATCTTCAGGATCAAATCTACCATCAAATTTTGGCATGGTAAACTTAAGTTTTCCAAATCTCTCTTCTTGGTTGATGCTTCTATGATGACGACGACCATGGAAAAGTTGGGACTGATCATCATCCCCAAACTCAGATTCTTCATTGTCATCATTTCTTCGATTCCGTCCTCTTCCTCTACCACGTGCAGCACCTTGATTCCTCCTCCCATGTTCACTTGCTCTTCTAGAATAATTTCCTTCACCTTCTTCCCCATCTTCATCATGGTTTCTTGCACCATCAGGGAGTCGACGACGACCTCTGATTTCGGCCATAAGTGTCTGAAGATCTTGTGCTAACTGATCTTGCTTGTCTTCTATGTTTTGTTTGAGCTCATTGAATTGTATCATGGTGACACATTCTTCAATCTCAGCGTTGGGATCCATCTTCCTGTGAAATTAGTGGCGACAAGGCAACAAATATAGGTGGAATATGAAGCTATATAGAATCTCACAACCTCACCACTCTTACCAACCAAAGCTCTTATGAGGTCCCTGTGGGTTGCAAGAAAAATGTGTGGTGGTAACAAGAAAGTGATGGTTAAGCGAATACAAGACCAGAGTACCGATTAAGATGGCTTATATGTGGAGCTTGGTGGGGAATAGTAAACAAGGAATGCAATCTAAATCCTAGTTGTTGTAAAGTTAAATAACAATCCAACTAGAAGTTCACTGCCTAGTGCTGACCACAAGATTCGAGTGATGTAAGTAGATCAAACACACGCGCAAAGAAATTTCAGATTTGATGCAAATCAAGGAGTATGATTGGAATGCAAGTGTTGCGATCAGACCCAACCAAAATTTTCCACCAAATGACAATAGCAAACTGGTTGAACAACTTGATGAACTTTCAGCACTGATGCACATAAACAAACTGATCGTTCTACTTTTCTTTCACAATCTTGCTCAACACTTTTTTGGTACTTTTCTTTCTTCTCTTTTTTTGATATTCTTTTTTTATAGAACTAAACACAGAGATCTCATATGATATTGCACACTTTATAATAATTAACAAGAACTCAACCAGTAGCTATAACTTAAATAGGATCAAAGTTAACGCGAAGGAAATGATGAGGGTTTTCAGATTTTTCTTTTTGTGGATATTTTTAGATATATATAAGAGGCTCAAAGAGAACACAAAGGATAGAGTGACCAGCAACTAAACAAAGACTCTAAGGACTGAAACTTAACAAAGCTCACTGGAACAACAGATTGAAACAAAGGGCTATGGCCAAAAATATTTTATGGGTTTTTGGTGGATAGGACAAACACAAAATATATGTAGCTAAGGGTAATGAATCCTACCGTGGCAACTGAGGCTTTGATACCAGATGATGCTTCACGATGCCCGATCTTCACGACGTAGGATCAATCTTCAGATAACTAGCTTCAAAGAAACCAAGATAACTTACTGCAAGCAGCGATAACTAGTGCAACCTGACAAATAAAACTCGAAGCCAACCACCGTCTTTAACCGGCAGCCTGAATCGAGGATTCGCCCAACCACACTCTCAAAGAACCAACCAGCACAGCCTACAATCAATTGAGGAGACCTCGAATGGAGTAGGAGCACCACTTGGGAGTGGATGAAGCCGCCGCTTCTGCAATCCCGCGAAGGAATTCACAAGAGCAAAGGGGTAGAGATCACTCTCAATATTTGTTAGCACACAGCTGAACAAAAGGGTTCTGTTTTAGATTCTCATAAGCTGCCTTACATCATAGACATAGGGGGTATTTATACTAGTAACAACCAGCCTTAGATAGGTATAAACACAAAACAAAAGTATTTTCATGTGCTAATGTGAAGGAGCCTCTTCGGGAGATCTGCAGAGCTGAATTCTGTGTGGCTGTTTGACTTCTGCATAGCCTTCAGTATTTTGATAATAACTTCTCCTAGGAATCTTCAAATGACGTGGGGCTGGTTGCGTTGGAAAGCAGACTTGATAAGCTTTCTCACCATATATAGCATACTTAATGAAACTTCATAGAATGATGCAGTTTAATATGAAAACTTGGTCATCAAGTAGACTGTTGACCTTCTGACCAGTCAGCACTAAACTAGGTCGACTTCCTTTCTGGTAGATTTGGTTAAGTCGGATTTAGAAGCATTAGAAACTAGACTTCAAGAGCTTTCCAAAAAGTACTTATGGGCCTTCATAGGTTTGGGAATCAAAAGATATGACTATTTCTTCTGGACGGTTCTGTTGCGCTGGACTGACTCGGACATAGCTCTTCTTGCTGATTCGCCCTTGATATGTTTTGTCCTTCCTCTTTGGTGAACCTAAGTAATATCAACATACACGACTTAGGTAACATAAAGTTCTCATTAGTGTTTAATTGAAATTCATAAAGTAGCGCGTGCACCTCTTGCTGTAGCTTCTTAGCTCGGCTACATATAATTGGTCCATCAAAGGCTTGGGTTCGTGATGATGTTGGTTGTACTGGAGTTGATGTAGTATGACTTCGGGGTTGTAATGTGTTGCTTAATGGCGTGGTCGTATCACTCATCATCATCTGACTCACCTATAATTGATGATGTGAAGAATGGCACGAGACCTTGAGGACCCTTAATTTGCACAGGATGTGCTACTACTGCTAGCATTGCCTTTTCGGTCAACTCCTTGATAGCCTCTATAATGTTTTCAAGTCAGACGACTTGCTGGTCATTCTGGCTAACCGACTTGGGCGATTAATCGCGATTAATCACAATTAGTCGGACGACTTGGCGATTAATTGCTATTTTCTCAAACCAACTTGGAAGATTAATCATGACTAATCGCGATTAATCCGATGACTTGAAAACATAACTCTCTACAGTAAACACTCCATAATTCTGCAATCCAACAATAAAAACCTTTTGCTTTGCATCCTCTCATTGAAAGTTTGTTGCATGCAGAAATTCCAGTTGAAAATATGAGGAATAACCGACAGTTAGATACACATGAACCAGCAAACTTTAAATGAATAGCAAGGTAGTTACTATAGCAAATGAAGCTTCTGTTCTATATGATAACCTATCATAAGTGGTAACCAGGCATAAGAGGAGGAAATCACTCAGCAATGTCACTTCGTATGCTGCTAAAAAGGGATCGAAACATCCCTTGAGATTAATGAATATGAATGCGAGAAAATAAGAATTACATAATGTTTTTAATTGCTCAACAAAGAAGTCAAAGATCATCTTTGTCCCTACGAAGCCCAACACAATACCAAAGGTAGGCTATAGATGACATTGCTAAGAGAAGTGGTGTCATTAAATCATAGAGCAACATATGAGATTGCTCGACCATTGATCATTCACATTTTCAATGAATAAGAACAACACCATCCTAATCGTGAAACGTGATCAGGGTGGCGTGGAACTTACCCGTAGAAAACCTGAGATCAAGGTGGCGATACGACAAAGCTTGTGGTCGCAAAATGTGTGAAGGTTTACAATTACCCTAATGAGTGACTTAAGGTACATATTTATAGTCCAAGGACTCACTAACCCTAGTGCGTTTTAAGCTGAACTCTATCTCCCTATTCTTAAGTTGGTTCAAACTAACTCTACTAATTACAAGGCCACCTTTGGCCTGAAAAAATTCTCGCACAGGGGCCAACCCTTCAAAAATCCTAAATTGCTCCTTGCAGCCCATTCTGATTCATGGTCCATTTCTGGTCTAGTTAAATTCTGGTGATAACAATCTCTCAAAACGAGCTTGTCACCTGCACAATTCCATTTATTTAATAGTAGCCAATAATTCATAATCATGTGACGTGAACTGGTGCAGCAAGTCAGGACAAAAAGGCTCTCCAAATTGTTAAGCTGAAAAGTGATGAAAGCACAATGTTCCTTTTCAATTCTTCATTAGTTGTAGATCAAGATCATTTACTCTGCTAGAAATCTTGCGCACTTCATCATTCTTCTCATCCAAAAATATCTACAAGTCAGTGCCCTTTTTTGCTTTTCAATCAATTTCACAAGCATGAAGCAACTTAACCAATAATATGTTGCCCTTTCGAAGGACTCGGTCCACTTTCTGATTTCCGCCTCTTCTGAATTGTTTATAGACATTGGAGCTTCTGGCCCCCCGTTGCATGTAGAAAATCCCATGTACTTGAAGGTTGTAATGTAATGGTCCCATTGCAACGCACGGGCATTCACCTATCTAGTTAAGTTGGGTCCAAAGACCTAAAACTATTTACTAAAAATTACATGAAACATAATGAACAGAAATAGAAAACATCTATTCCATACTCGGCTGCTTTCTTTATTTTATCAACCAATTGACCACAAATCAGTAGAAAACTACAAAGGAACAAAAATAGATAAATAAAAGACAAAAATAAATGTTCACCTAAAAATAAAATAATCAAGTGCATTAGAAGTATTAATTGCCATGCATTCATCAATGTCAGTTACGGTGTAAGGACCTCCTTATAAACGATATTCTTTGTGTATGTTGCGTCATTTATCGTTGAGTTATTTTCCACCCCTTCTTCTTCTTCTTATCATTAGTGACTGGAATGACAAGTATCTTCACTTTCGATCGAGAGGTGGCCCTTGATAAAACAACATAAAGCTGGCCATGAGAGAACACTGGTTCTAGCAAGTACACACCAACATTAGGAATCGTCTGGCCCTGGGCCTTGTTAACCGTCATGGCAAAACTTAGTCTTACTGGAAACTGCTTCCTTTTAAATTGGAAAGGGACATATCATCATCAGAGGGGCACAGGGGTATACGAGGCAAGAAAATCCGCATTCCAGCGTGCTGGCCAAGGACAATTTCAACATCAATACTGTTTTTTTGGAAACCACGAACCACCAGTCATGTACCGTTGCAAAGTCTGTTAGCAGGGTCTATATTCCTAAGCAACATGATTGGGCATCCAACTTTGAGCTTCAAAACGTGTGGGGGTAGTCCATTAGGAGTCAGCGTGTTTAGAAATTCTGATGGGTAATAGTTATTGGGATCATCCACCACAGTGTCAAAGCTATGGTACATCATCTGTTCCCCATGGAAACGATCGATCATCCTCATATTATCATATCCACCCAATCATTCCGAGTAGTCAATATTGCTCTTGAAGTGATGCAGCTTGTGTTAGACATATTTTTATTTAGATTAGGATAAATGGCATCTATTAGTCTATCAAGATCATGGTCATTACCAGTATATGGCACACATACCTCACTTGGAAGACGAATATCACCAGTGTTGTTCGCTTCCTCAGTTGCACCACCGACGCGTAACAAATATTTTGCAAACCACAGGTCACTCCGTGCTCTCATGTTGTGAACAAGCTTTAGGTGGCACATGGATTCCCAGAGGTAAGAACTCCATAGTGAGGCAGCAACTATCTGAGCCCTTGACCCCTTGCGTACAATAGGGAGTACTTGTCTGAAATCTCCCCCAAACACAATAGTCATCCCACCAAACGGCAACCTAGTCTGTCCCATTATATCAGGCATGTTGTTTTCTAGCACCTCAATTGCTTGTCTCTTAGTCATTGATGCCTCGTCCCTAATAATGAGTGAAGCTTTTTGTAGCAACTTTGTTGTCCCGCTTTGTTTCGTAAAGCTACATACAGCACCATCATCAATAGTAAGTGGTATCTTGAAGCGCGAATGGGCAGTCCTCCCACCAGGCAATATGGAAGCTGCAACACCAGATGTAGCTATTGCAACTGCAATCTTGTCCTGACTGTGTAGCGCTGCAAGCAATGCCTTATACAGATAAGTCTTTCTAGTCCCGCCAGGCCCATCCACAAAGAACACTCCACCATTATTGGTGTCAACGACAGATAGGATCTTATCATAGGTGGACCTCTGCTCCTCATTTAGGGTTTCTTTCATAGCAACATCTTCTCCCGTTGGCTCGAAACTTTCCTCGCCATAAATCTCTCTATCAGTACCATGTGAATCATCATATCTATCAATGATAGCAGGGAGAGGGAATGTCTTTATGTCTTTACCCATTGACTGCATAATGTTTCTAATGTCAATTAAGACCATTTGTTGCACATGGGTTTTACTTTGAGTATTACGGTGATAGTCCTCTGACATTGCATCAAGGTGTCTTTGCCATAATTCTGCCACATCGTTTGGCTCGCAGTAAACCAGTATTGTTGCAAATAACCTTCGTACCGCTGATGGCATTTGGTAAAGACCGGCTTCATTGAGACACTCATCTATTGTGTCATCTGCTTCAAGCAGTCCTCTCCTTTCTGCTGCCTCATGAAAAGAGGGTAGTGTGTTACCATATATTGTCCTTAGATCTGCATAAGAGGTAGCACCAGTCACATGGTTTAAGAGAAGCTGAAGATAAAAGCGCTCCCCCTCAGCTGGATGAGCAGAGACTATTCTACCAACCTATCCACCCGTATTTCGTTTCCTCCTTTGCCACACCTTGCCCTGCTGTAAAGTGTACCACTCAGGGAAGTCACAATAAAGGATGCCACGAGCCTCCTCGTGTAGACTATTTGCCTCAAAATATGTCGTAAGCATTGACCTATCAGCACCTAGACGTTGGACAACATGATTTACTTTAGCACGCTCGTGAAATGACACCATGTGCATGTTTTCAAGATGGAGCTGCAATTGCATCACTGGTGGAAAGTTTTGACTTAGGTCGAAGCTGAATATCCTCCAGAGGGCTTCTAGAGGGGTCACCCACCTAGCATCTCTATACTGCTTGATCTCATCAACATCACTGTCAGCCTTGTTTGCATCTCTTACAACCACGGACGCACGATCATGGCCTTTGTATATGTATTTGAATAGGTATTTGACAGCCTTGATGCTCCCGCACGCCTCAACATTGATGTGACAGTTGAAGAGGTGGAGGAGGTAAGGGACGACCGATCTGTTGTCCAGTTCACAACCTCGTACCATTTCCTTACACCCATCATCACGACGCCTATAAATAGGGTATGAATCCTTTCCTTGCAACGTTGAATCTCTAAAAGCTCTAGGATAATGGTTTTTGCATGAAGAACGACCCTTAGTGCATGGGCATTTAGGATTTAGCACCCCGCAAGGTCCATGCATCATATGTTTGATAACCATATTGTACAGTTGGGGGTACTTCTTGTCAGGGACCTCAGCGGAAATCAGGAGATCATACTGTTCGGGGCAGGATAGCTTGTACTTTCTCTACATGATGAGTAGGAAATGAGCATGAGGCAAGCCCCACTTCTGGAACTCCACGACATAGACATAAGCCTGGACCGTTCATGAATATTTTGCTTAGTCAATCTCTTCTTTAGTTCCTCTAGTTTCACATGGAATATGCGAACAACAAGGTCCGGACGATCCTATGGCGACTGCATAGGGAGAAGCTCCCTGGTTATTTCATCCCAATTGGGGTTACACGTCATAATGAGGAATATATCTGGTTTCCCAAACTTCCATACAAGGGCCATAGCATCCATATACTGGTGTCTCATGTCACGAGGACCGCCAATAAATGATGTAGACAGCACTGTTCACTTTCCAATTTTGTCTGCTCTATTCTCGCCTTCATGCAAGCTATCTACCAATCCCTTATATAGATCTGCCCTTAATCTGTCTTGGTTTTTATGTATGAAATCCAAATGAGAGATCTCAATCTTGATATAAGTGTCGACCGCGAACTGTTGGAAAAGTCGCTTCCCATGAAGTATTGGATTGAATATACTTGGATGAATTAGGAATCTGTAGTAGTAGTAGTAGTAGTAGTAGTCACGTACAGACACACATAGATGGCTAGGTCGTTCTACAACCGCAAGGTTTAGTAATTAGTGTTGCTAAAACCATACATAACAAAAGATTATATAAGAATCACAAAGAAATAACTAACATGTATCATCATTGTTTGCATCACTTGTCCTATGTTGATCGTGGTACGCGTCTACTTCGTCCATGGAAACATTGGACATAGGAATATTTGCATGCCATCCAAGTTCACCTTTAGGGAAGAACAATGGATATGATAGTGCATCATAGCATCCATGATATGAATGGATGCCATGGCTTGACCTATCCTTCCCATGCAGCATAACACAATTACTGAATTGACCTCGATGTCCACTCCCCTCAATCCAAATTGCAGCGACCTCTGAAGTGATGGGCGCATTATATAACTTCTGGTTCAGCGTTTGGTCAAGGTTCAAGACGATGTGGTAGTCTTCAACGTTATCAACGTGCCCCATACTCCTAAGGTGCTCAGATTATGGATTTCCCTTAAGTATTTCAACCAATTGTTTAATAACTGCCTTGTCTTTCTCAAGTTGTTGTTGACGACATTTATGATATCTATGCTCGAGGCTGGGATCGTCATCGTAGAAGTAGAGTTCAAGGTGTTTATGTTCCGCCCCAGCTTCCCTACCGAACGACCTTACGTTATGGTACATCATGCCATGTGCACAAAACGTGTAGATACCACAATCCATGTTTGTAGTCATACTGTCAAAGAAACAGTACAGAGAGGTGAACAAGAAATGGCTATTAAAAAATCGAATGTTATCACGAAAGTGCCTCGCATCAGCATCTGCAGACTCCCACAGCCTCTTAAGCTGGGGCGGTGTCTCGAATGCGGCTAGATTAATCTATCCATTACAACAACAAAATCTAGGTGGTTCATACTGAAACTTCTTCGCTTTGCAGTAATCGCAGTCAGCAACAGTGCTCAGCAAATGTGTTTCTTCAGGTATGTTACTATACACCTTGTCGTACAAGTTAGGTACGTCAGGGTTGATAGTAAAGGCATCTTGGATTTCATCAATCTCAATATCCTCACCAGATTCACCATCTAAATTTGTTTTCAAAGAACAACGGATAAGACATATAACTTTAGAAATTTTTAAATCATATATCCTATATTAAAAACATTACATAAGTACCTTGCCCAGCGAATAGGTATCCTTCTTATTCATCATCATCTTCTTTAAAAAGAACAGTCTCATCATCATCCTCTGTAAAGAGCACACCTTAATCATATTAACCACTAAGAATAATTAGGGAACTAATGATGGAATGAGCTTGTAATTACCATTGGTGGTAATAGTCGAGGTGCTGCTTCCCAATGTCTACTCCTTCGGTCATTTTGTCACTTTGTGGCAGGGACTGTACACGGACCGATACTTTCTACTAATATAATGGAAAATTGTGTTAAGTCAGTTGGCCACTATAATTCATGTGTCAGATCAATTAAAGATGTATTAGTAATTACCATTGTTGTCGATCTCAAAAGTAGTCAGGTGATCAATTTCATTGTCCCCATCGCTCTCCATTTCACGATCCATAGTTGCAGTAGAAAACTTTCTTCCAATGGCTGATTGAAATTCTTGGTTTTGACGGGATACCCGGATCTGTCTTTCGCCATACGACACATGACGTTTATGTCTTTGTCATCTAGGAGACTTTGTCAGTTTGTTTGTCTCAACATCCTCAGTCACCGATGGAGTAGGAACAAATGGTGTTGGGATCAATTCAAGAATAGCCATGTGCTCAGAGCTAAATAGAGACCCAGTAGGTGCTTGAGCATCTGCTGAACTCCACACAAGCTCCAGGGTAAAATTAGGGTTCTCAATGGCGATTGAGTCCTGACTTGGTTTTTCCTTGCAGTCTTTTGACATGGTTTCATATTACGCAACGTCCTTTGTTCCCTAGTTTGAGTTGCACATCGAGCTCTTTCTCGGATTCTCTTATGTTCCTTTGCATCTAATACTTTTGAATACTCATGGTGTACAACATTTTCTTTGTTGCGTGACGCACGATGTTTCTTCAATTCATTTTTTTTCATCACTCATCACCGCGTATTGTGCTCTTTCTCTTTCCCGTTTACGTTGCCTTGCATCCGCACATCCTACTGAATTATTTTTTTAAAACCTTATTGAAATGTCAAATAAGGCATGTTATATTATTAGTAGATATACCTTCAACAGTGTTGTTGGACAGTTCTTTTAATGTAGAACGAACATCATTATTTTGGCGTGGGTCCATCTACGTATTTCAGGCAGCCACAAAACCTATATGAGAGGATGAGTCACCTTATCATACTTCAACAAAGAATAAGATACGCTCAATTTCCAATCAGATAACATTGATTCGTAGAGATAGAGAAAGTCCTAACGAGCAAATTGGTATGTTCAGTTTAATGGTAGGCAATCAATGAGAATCAAAGTCAACATATAAGACTAACTCCAACAAGGAACTCTAAAGGGTCATGTACCCTAAATTTAGAGGATGAGGTCGTCCTCTACTTCCTCTAGCAGCGTCCTCTAAACGGTCCTCTAAATTTGGAGGACGCTGCTAAATCCTCTATATACCTTCCTAACGAGCAAATTTGTGTATAGAGGACATGATTTAGAGAATGTTATTGAATAGGAAAGAAATATAGAGAATGTAATCTTTTAGGCTGTCTCTAACAAGGGAATGCAAATGGTTCTGTACGCTATATTTAGCGTTTCTCATCCTCCTGAAGCTGTCCAACAGCGTCCTCTATCATGTCCGCTAAATTATAGTGCTTGTCCTTCGGCCGCTACATTTGGCGATTTACTGTGTATCCTCTATCCGTCCAAACCTCCGGCTCATTGTTGTTCCTGACGCACACGCGCAAATTGCCCGTGCGTTGCAACGGGACCACTACATTACAACATTCAAGTACAAGGGATTTTCTACATGCAATGTGGGCCAGAAGCTCCAATGTCTATAAACAATTCAGAAGAGGCGGAAATCAGAAAGTGGACAGAGTCCTTCGAAAGGGCAACATATTATTGGTTAAGTTGCTTCGTGCTTGTGAAATTGATCGAAAAGCAAAGAAGGGCACTAACTTGTAGATATTTTTTGGATGAGAAGAATGCTGAATTGCACAAGATTTATAGCAGAGTAAATGATCTAGATCTACAACTAATGAAGAATTGAAAAGGTACATTGTACTTTCATCACTTTTCAGCTTAACAATTTGGAGAGCCTTTTTGTCCTGACTTACTGCACTAGTTCACGTCACATGATTATGAATTATTGGCTATTTATATTTTTATTAAATAAATGGAATTGTGCAGGTCAAAAGCTTGTTTTGAGAGATTGTTATCACCAGAATTTAACTGGACCAGAAATGGGCCATGAATCAGAATGGGCTGCAAGGAGCAATTTAGGATTTTTGAAAGGTTGGCCCCTATGCGAGAATTTTTTCAGGCCAAAAGTGGCCCTGTAATTAGTAGAGTTAGAGAATGTTGTTGAGGACATGATTTAGAGAATGTTGTTGAAGAGAAAAGAAATATAGAGAATGTAATATTTTAGGTTGTCTCCAACAAGGGAATGCAAATGGTTATGTATGCTATGTTTAGCGTTTCTCATCCTCCTGAAGCTGTCCAATAGTGTCCTCTATCATGTCTGCTAAATTATAGCGCTTGTCCTTCGGCTGCTACATTTGGCGATTTACTGTGTATCCTCTATCCGTCCAAACCTCCGGCTCATTGTTGTTCCTGACGCACGCACGCGAATTGCTAGAGACGAGCACCAACGCGTCATGATAGTGCACAGATACTTCTAGGAACGACGCCAACAGAAGGGAATTTGGGGATTTTCACTCTTGGGAATTGAAATAAAATACATTTTCAAATTTTAATGTAATATATTGAGGGCGAAATTATATGAAAAAGATAGAATAAATATTGTATGTAATGGATTCAGTTAATACTGTAGCTATAGAGAACCAAATTTAAAGGATGTTGCTGCAGACTAAAAAGATATAGAAGACGGAATCTTTTAGAGTGTACTATAAAAGGCAGGAAATATTCCTTTAGGGGATGAAATTTAAGGTAAGTTGCTGGAGACAGTCTTAGAGGAGACTGTAAAGGACGGATATAGAGGATGGATATAGAAGACGTTGCTGGAGACAATCTAATGTTTAGCTACATCTAGATATCACTAAAGTAGACCATCGGGATCTTGTGGATTTTGTAGTGCATGCCTTTTATCTTTTGTTTTGACTGCAACAACATCAATGATTTTTTACATAGCATGCACCTTGATCCTGTGGATAAAATTATGATTGCCAAGTAGATTTCAAGTAATATAAATTCAATTATTTTGAAGCATTATTACTTTTCAAACTGATATATTATACATTAAAATGTCCTTGGACAGTTAATTTCCTTACTTTAATAATGTTCTACATATTTCATTATATATTATTATTTCTTGTTTCACCTTCTTAATTAATCAGTATATGCACAGAATGCCACCAAGGTGCTTTACAATTCGTATGGTTCAGATCGCAAGCGGTCCTAAACTGATGTGTATATTCAGTATATACATGCTATAATTTGTTTCGTTTCTTGAGTAACACGATCATCATTATGTCATTCCTACCGCACTTTCCACATATCTTGAGTAAGCGGATATTTTTTCCAATAGTTTTGTGATTACCAGTCCATGGATTACAGTGGACTAAATGCAAATGACATAGGCTTGTATAGATCAAGAACCATGCCAATAGTGATGAAGAAAGATGAATGAAGACTAACGATGGTGAACTTATTTGTTAGCTCATAGAAAGGTCACATAGTTTTATACAAAGTGATCACCATTAAGACTGAACACATGACTAATACAAATAGAGCACAAATCATTACTACTAAGTTTCATCTAAAACATAACTAACAAAGTATCTACTATAACAAGCTAGAACACGTCCCAATCAGATATCACAATTGCGAGATGTGCCCATCTGTTCTCAAGAAATCTGTCGATGATATGACTCCTTGGATTTTGAATCAATGAACGTCGAATAGCTGCAATTTAGAACATAATTTGTAAGAACATGATTATTTAAATTATTATCATTTTAATTTTAGCTATAGTTTATAACTATATTATAAGAACCACTCATGTTGAAAGATTTAAAATGAACGGTGCTGTAATCCGAGGTTTCCAAGCATCCTATTGTTACAATAATTAATAAGCATAAGAATTGAGTTCATGTTGAAAGATTTTAGGTACAAGATAAATTACCGTGTTTATTATTAAGACGCAGCATAGTTCCAATAATTATGTTATTGTCAACTCTAGCTAACGACCATCGTAGAGCATTTCTTTGCAAGAGGTCAGTTCATACCCCCACGATGATTAGGTCCCACCTATAAAAACATTAATTGTCTGAATAAGACCTAACAAATACTTAATGCTTTCAAAAAATAATGTAGCTATGAATTAGTGTCACCTGGAATCTATTAGTACAGCCTCTCTATACGCCTTTCACCGATATGCTTTAATGGCTCTAAATGAAGAACTATGCCAATAATGTCTGAGTAATTCACATGTGATTAGTTATCTTTGAATAACTTATACATCAACCATTAGTAATACATATAAACCATATGGAAGGAAGGGTCATTACCTACGAACGACTTATGCGGTTGTTGATAAACCTCATGAAATGGCATAAGATACTTTGGAAATAGAGGAAATTGGATTGGCTTGATGAATGGCTCCACAATAGTATGTGTTATCAGTGTGACCTCTAGTCCATGTCCAATATTCCAAAATTGAATCTCCTCCCAGTTTAGATAGAATCCCACTCTATACAATGTATATGTGCATCCTTGTGTGAGTAAGGCATCCAATATTCCAAAATTGCTTCGATTTTGGATCCCTAGATATATGGGAATACAGGTCGTATGAGTCAAAGGATTTTATTATAACAACATGACTATATTGACTCTATTTTAAAGCTTGAAGTAACTCACAGTGATATCCTGTAGGATGAAGTGTTGACTATCATGACACCTAGGGAACTTAACAACTACCCTCGCAAAGACACTCTTTATTTGTGGTAAGCTATTGACATCTTGAACATCATCAAATAACACGAAACTATATAAAACACGAACTTTAGCTTAAGTTCTTCATTCATATATAAGTGTGACAAGTGAACTATATACTTACGGAGGAAAGGGACGAATGCCTAGAACTGTCCTATTTTGGTTTAGTCTACCTGATCCCGTCATTGATCTTGTAGGACCAATCATGGCATTATTGCAAAGAAAACATCATTAAAAGGATTAAATGACAAAGTCCCTCTGTCAAACAAATAGATTTTCCTACATCATAATGAAATTACAAGAAACTATTTTGTAGAAAGTTTAGACTCTATCTACGTCTTTGTTCTTCAAGAAACCTAGCAGCAAATTGAAGATTTTTCATATAACAATATTTAAAGTTAAATCATAAAATGTAACATAATTTGTCCAATTTTATTTAACTTTGGTTTATGTTTCTTGCCACAGAGTACATGTAATGGTTCCTTTTTTCTTATTAACGATCAGTTTGCTAATTTGCCATGTTAATTTGTTTTGCGGGAAGACAAGGAGTTGTATTCAAGATCATGGGTGGACGTAACAAGCAAATGAAGCAATGATTCAAATATTACAATTCTAGATGGTGACTTAGAAGCATGCAGAAGGTATTGGTAGAGATCATTTTCATGAAAATGAGATGTTCCATGGTTTACTCATCTTATGTGGTTGAACAAGCAGGAATCGAACTCAAAGGAAATCAATAAAAGGAGCGTAGGAAAAAGATATCGAACTAACAAGTACTCTCACTTAAGGGTGTTTTGCTTTGTGTTGAACTGTAGACCCAGAAAGAAGAATGAAGAGAAGCAGGTGAGAGAGAAAATTTTGGGCAGGTGCAAGTGCACCGTATAGAAAGCATACTACCAGCTAATCCTTTCAACTATCATTTTAGCATCAACCTCTATATACCGGAAGCATGCATGTATATAAACTTTATACCCCAATAAATACCCCCAATACACACAAGTTTGTCATGTCCATATATATTAGTTTGAATTTTAATTTTAATTTGTCTTCAATACAATGCATGTGCTTTTACAATTTGGTAATAGACATGACATAACAAGACATGTTCAAACTGTAATAGTAGAACAGGACATTCAAATATTCAATATAAAAGAAATAGTATTAAAAATAAAAAAATGAAAGCATGAAGGCACTAACCAAATTTCTGTTGGACAATACAGAGCTGCAAAGATGGGTGCAGAAATTGAGGCGAACACAACTCTGAATTTCCCTCGGTAGTCAAAATAACCCGTGATTATTATAGAAAACATAAGTATTCACATTCTGAGATATAAAATAGCAAAAGATTTTGCACAGTAAAAAGAAACTGATATTTTCTATCAGAAGTTTCATAGGAATGCCAAACTAAGATGACAGAACTGCAATGCAATGATGACACTTTTTATTTGACTATATTACATTTAAAAAGTACTCCAATATTAGAGGTACCTAATATGCGCATAACTGAAATCTGCCTACAAGTTATGTTATCAACAAAAAGCCAAGTTTATATCTGCAAAATAGTCTAAATATCAAGGATGAATTAGCAGAATGTACTTAGGGAAAAACGATTAGTCCTACAAACAAACATATATTTATTATATTACAAATATGCAGTTAAACATCAGTCCATTCATAAAAAGATACAACATATAGAATATGTTTTATGTTGTTACATAATATGATGTTTCACAGTTTTTTTCTCGTCAACATTTAGCATTAGCAAAATAAGTTCAAAGCTGATAATACTTGTCATTTTGCTAATGGACAAAACAAACTACAGAAGCATTTTGTTTGTCCACGGTACATGGAGTGCCAAGCAAAGAACTACATATCCATAAATGGACCACATAAATGCCTGGGATCAGCAATAAAATATTACTCTGTAATTTTCCCAAGTTCAAAGCTAGACATAATTCATGGAAAGACAGCAAACTGGAAGCAACACGAGGTTGTAAAAGACAGATGCTCCATACTTTTGGCACAAGAAGAAAAGGCAACCCTGATGCTTGAGAGTCTGCACTGCATGGGATTAACTCTGAGAAAATAAAATGGCAAGTAGAGAAGCAAAGATTAACTATAAGAAAACACAATGGTAAGCCCCTCCCAGAAACACGCCACAATTAAACCCATCCCAGAAAGTAGAAACCCAGCCACAATTTGCATGAAACCATGAATCCACACGGTGCATTCTAAAGCTTCATTAATTTCAACGGTTCGTTCTAAATATGCCTTAATTTTGTATCTTTATTAGCTACTTACAAGCATGAACTAGAGTTCTTGCGCACACTCGCATGTCAAACCCAAGGCAGTCCACTCCAATCACCGCTGCCTTCTGCGAAAATAGAAATGGGCAATGTTTTAGTGCTTCAGCTACATTAGCGTTGAACATATAAAGGTGTTGTCAATCCATGTCGTTAACTATCATGCATTTATGCTCATTGTTTCTGATTAACAACAATACTGCAATTATTAGACCGTTGCAGTAATCGTATTAATCTATTGTGATAGAGAAAATTGATATTTTGAAAAACCTAGGGGTGGAGACACACAAGCATTGGTAACTAAGAGTAGGTTATCTCACCTTGGAGCTCCTTGATGATCGAGGACCGACGACTCCTCCCGGTGGCCACTGCGCTTGCGCAGCTCCCTAACGACCAACACAAAGAGAAGTAGACCTTGGGTCAGTATGCTTTTAGGAAAAAGCATTTGGAAGGTTAGGTGCCAAATCATGTTGGACTAATACTCTAGGACAAAGCACAAGGATAAATTAGTACAAAGGGTGCAATGGAGTGGTAGTACAATTTGGTTTGGAAACAGGCTGCAATGATCAGGGTGAGATTGCAATGCAAGTGAAACAGAGAAATAAAACTTTTTTATTTCCCAATGTCGCAAGCAGTAGTCCAACATGTAAGCTAAACAACAAATAACAAATCTTTTTTTAGGGAAAACCAAAGATACATTGGGACATTGAGTAGGTTCGAGATAGAACATGAAAAACAAATTCCTGATTGTATGTTGAACCATAAAAACAATTTTGAAACCTAAGGAGCACTATTGTACCTTTACCAATTAAAGAAAGTTTAAATGAAAATGCACTCATCATGGTTCAAAAATAGGAAGTAGAACACTATTTACAGGATATTTGTAAGCAGAGCACTCCTTATATTAACTCCATTTCTTGTTGGGAGTCAATAGAACTTGACTGCATACACAGAATATAATGAGAAACGACTGGTACTCTCTATATTTCCTTTAGGCTGGACGTAATACCATTATTCAAAAAAAAGAGAGTTTCATCTGCTGCATTGAGTGATAGGAAGCAGAACACTATTTACAGGTCAGAGAATAAGATTCAAGAAAGAGAGGGATTTTACTGTTGGAGAGTTTAATTAGATATTCACATGACACAATAGAACTACGAAGAATATAAATAAGCACAAATCTGATATTACCCATTTGTAGCAGAATCATTTAGCTCGGAAATAACAAAAGGAAAGTAACCAACAAAGTTTGCTTGTGAATTGGCACATTCTAATTAACAATTTGCATCATACCTTTCATCGATTAAAAGAAATGGTTGTATGTATGGGTATTAACTCGATATAGGGGTAGGGGTTGGGATGGCGGCATCGTACCTTGCACCGAGTTAGCAGAAACAGAAGTTGTATAGGAGGTTGCGCTACAAATTAAAAGCAATACCTTGTCGGAGATGAGAGACGTGCACAAGAGGAGCAGTGAACAGGAGAAGCCAACAGCGGTGATGTACCTTTACCAATTAAAGAAAGTTTAAATGAAAATGCACACATCATGGTTGAACAATAGGAAGCAGAACACTATTTACAGGATATTTGTAAGCAAAGCACTCCTTATATTAACTCCATTTCTTGTTGGGAGTCAATAGAACTTGACTGCATACACAGAATATAAGGACAAACGGCAGGTACTCTCTACATTTCCATTAGCCTAGACGTAATACCATTATTCAAAAAACAAGAGAGTTTCATCTGCTGCATTGAGTGATAGGAAGCAGAACACTATTTACAGGTCAGAGAATAAGATTCAAGAAAGAGAGGGATTTTACTGTTGGAGAGTTTAATTAGTTATTCACATGACACAATAGAACTACAAAGAATATAAATAAGCACAAATCTGATATTACCCATTTGTAGCAGAATCATTTAGCTCGGAAATAACAAAAGGAAAGTAATCAACAAAGTTTGCTTGTGAATTGGCACATTCTAATTAACAATTGCATCATACCTTTCATCGATTAAAAGAAATGGTTGTATGTATGGGTATTAACTCGATCTAGGGGTAGGGATTGGGATGGCGGCATCGTACCTTGCACCGAGTTAGCAGAAACAGAAGTTGTACAGGAGGCTGCGCTACAAATTAAAAGCAATACCTTGTCGGAGATGAGAGACGTGCACAAGAGGAACAGTTAGCAGGAGAAGCCGACAACGGTGATGTGCCTTTACCAATTAAAGAAAGTTTAAATGAAAAATGCACACATCATGGTTGAACAATAGGAAGCAGAACACTATTTACAGGATATTTGTAAGCAAAGCACTCCTTATATTAACTCCATTTCTTATTGGGAGTCAATAGAACTTGACTGCATACACAGAATATAAGGAGAAACGACAGGTACTCTCTACATTTCCTTTAGCCTGGACGTAATACCATTATTCAAAAAACAAGAGAGTTTCATCTGCAGCATTTAGTGATAGGAAGCAGAACACTATTTACAAGTCTAAGAATAAGATTCAAGAAACAGAGGGATTTTACTGTTGGAGAGTTTAATTAGTTATTCACATGACACAATATAACTACGAAGAATATAAATAAGCACAAATCTGATTTTACCCTGTCGGGGACCATAATTAGGGGTACCCTCAAGACTCCTAATTCTCAGCTGGTAACCCCCATCAGCATAAAGCTGCTAAGGCCTGATGGGTGCGATTAAGTCAGGGATCAGTCCATTCGAGTGACTCGATCACGCCTCGCCCGAGCCTAGCCTCGGACAAGGGCAGCCGACCCCGGAGGATTTTCGTCTCGCCCGAGGCCCCCCTCCAACGGCGGACATATTTTCGGCTCGCCCGAGGCCCTGCCTTCGCTAAGAAGCAACCCTGACTAAATCGCCGCACCGACCGACCAAGTCGCAGGAGCATTTAATGCAAAGGTGACCTGACACCTTTGTCCTGACGCGCGCCCCCCGGCAGAGCCGAAGTGACCGCCGTCACTCCACCTAACCGGCCTGGCAGAAGGACAGCGCCGCCTGCGCCACTCCGACCGCAGTGCCACTTGACAGAGTGAGACTGACAGGCAGTCAGGCCCTGCCAAAGGCACCATAGGAAGCTCCGCCCGACCCAGGGCTCGGACTCGGGCTAAGTCCCGGAAGACGGCGAACTCCGCTCCGCCCGACCCAGGGCTCGGACTCGGGCTAAGTCCCGGAAGACGGCGAACTCCGCTCCGCCCGACCCAGGGCTCGGACTCGGGCTGAGTCCCGGAAGACGGCGAACTCCGCTCCGCCCGACCCAGGGCTCGGACTCGGGCTAAGTCCCGGAAGACGACGAACTCCGCTTCGCCCGACCCCAGGGCTCGGACTCGGGCTCAGCCCCAGAAGACGACGAACTCCGCTTCGCCCGACCCCAGGGCTCGGACTCCGCCCTGGCCTCTGCCGAACGACCTCCGCCTCGCCCGACCCAGGGGCTCGGACTCGGCCTCGGCCATGAAAGACAGACTCGACCTCGGCTTCGGAGGAGCCTCCACGTCGCCCAACCTAGGGCGCAGGCCAGCCACGTCAACAGGAAGCGCCATCATCACCCTACCCCGAGCTGACTCGGGCCGCAAAGAACAAGACCGATGTCCCATCTGGCTAGCTCCGCCGGATAGGCAATGATGGCGCCCCGCATGCTCTGTGACGACGATGGCTCTCAGCTCTCTTACGGAAGTAGGAGGACGTCAGCAAGGACTCAACCGCTCCGACAGCTGTCCCTCCACCAGGCTCCGTCGCTCCTCCGACAGCCACGACATCACACCAGCTGGGTGCCAAAATCTCTCCGGCTGCCACATCGGCATGTACTTAGGGCGCTAGCTCTCCCCCGCTAGACACGTAGCACTCTGCTACACCCCCATTGTACACCTGGATCCTCTCCTTACGCCTATAAAAGGAAGGACCAGGGCCCTCATAGAGAAGGTTGGCCGCGCGGGGACGAGGACGGGACAGGCGCTCTCTTGGGGCCGCTCGCTTCCCTCTCCCGCGTGGACGCTTGTAACCCCCTACTGCAAGCGCACCCGACCTGGGCGCGGGACGAACACGAAGGCCGCGGGATTTCCACCTCTCTCACGCCCATCTCCGGCCACCTCACTTCCCCCCTTCGCGCTCGGCCTCGCGTTGACCCATCTGGGCTGGGGCACGCGGCGACATTCACTCGTCGGCTTAGGGACCCCCCGGTCTCGAAACGCCGACAGTTGGCGCGCCAGGTAGGGGCCTGCTGCGTGTTGACGAACAGCTTCCCGTCAAGCTCCAGATGGGCAGTCTCCAGCAACCTCTCCAACCCGGGACGGTGCTCCGTTTCGGGAGTCTTGAGTTCATGTCCTTCGACGGCAGCTACGACATGATACTCCTTCCACCGCCGCGCGACGACGACAATGGCGGCCGACAGCCCGCCCGCCGGTGGCGAAATCGACGACGTCTTCCCCGCGTGGTGGAAGAACAACATTCGAGCTCGCCCCGTCCTCTCCCCCGCCAACGGAGGAGGAGGCGGGGCAACCAAGGCCAAGCGGGAGGCCGCGCCTCGTCGGCTGTCAAGCGAATCGACGTCCCTAGCGCCCCAACGGGGGGCGCGTCGGGCGACGACCTCGCGTTTGCGATGAAGGCGAGCGCCGTCTCCCCGCGACACGCCAATCCCGAGCAAGCGGACGATGCCAGCACGCTCGCGGAAGGCTTGCTGGGCGTCACCCTCGTACCTGAGATGACGGTGCAGTCAGTCCCCGACGCGACTTCATCGCCGTTCGTCGACCAAAAGGTACCGACCGATTCCCATCCTACGTCATTTAGATTCAGCCTCAACCCGCCTAGCGACCTTGCTTTGGCGGGCACTCTCGTAGAGGCGAGTTCAAACCCTCTGGGGTTTCGCACGCGGTCGCCTTGGGACCGGCTGACGGACGTCTCGACCTATGGGCCCTCCGGGTCCGAGGAAGACGACGACCCCAGCATCTGTTGGGATTTCTCTGGACTTGGCAACCCTAGTGCCATGCGGGACTTCATGACCGCATGTGACTACTGCCCCTCCGACTGTTCCGACGGTAGCCGCAGCCTCGACGACGAGGACTGCGGCCCAAGCCGCGAATGTTTCCACGTCGATCTAGGGGGTCCCTCCGAAGGCAATCATCTCGGCGTGCCGGAGGACGGTGATCTCCCTAGGCCGGTGCCCCGCGCTGACATCCCGCGGGAGCTAGCTGTGGTCCCCGTTCCGGCGGGGGGTCACGACCCACAGCTCGAGCAAGTCCGCGGGGCGCAGGCCAGGCTCGATGAGGGAGCAAGAGCGCTTGGGCCGATCCGCCGGGACGTCGGGCAGGCATGGGCGGGCCAACCCCCGGCCGGAGAAATACGTCACCTGCCCTAGGGTCTCCAGCTCCGCGTCGCCAACGACGTCAGGGTCAGGCCGCCACCCGCATCCAGTGGGGTCGGTCAGAACCTGGCTGCAGCAGCGATGCTTCTCCGCGCAATGCCGGAGCCATCAACCACCGAGGGTCGGCGAATCCAAGGAGAGCTCAAGAATCTCCTGGAAGGCGCTGCGGTCCGACGGGCCGAGAGCTCTGCCTCCCGAAGGCAAGGATACCCCTCGGAACCTCATGCCGCAACTTCCCGATTCATGCAGGAAGCCTCGGTCTACACCGGGCGCACACGCAACACCGCGCCTGCGGCCCCGGGCCACCTCGGCAACGAGCACCATCATCGCGACCGTCGGGCCCACCTCGACGAGAGGGTGCGCCGAGGCTATCACCCCAGGCGTGGGGGACGCTACGACAGTGGGGAGGATCGGAGTCCCTCGCCCGAACCACCCGGTCCGCAGGCCTTCAGCCGGGCCATCCGGCGGGCACCGTTCCCGACCCGGTTCCGACCCCCGACTACTATCACAAAGTACTCGGGGGAAACGAGACCGGAATTATGGCTCGTGGACTACCGCCTGGCCTACCAGCTGGGTGGAACGGACGACGACAACCTCATCATCCGCAACCTCCCCCTGTTCCTCTCCGACACCGCTCGCGCCTGGTTGGAGCACCTGCCTCCGGGGCAGATCTCCAACTGGGATGACCTGGTCCAAGCCTTCGCCGGCAATTTCCAGGGCACATATGTGCGCCCCGGGAATTCCTGGGACCTCCGAAGCTGCCGACAGCAGCCAGGAGAGTCTCTCCGGGACTACATCCGGCGATTCTCGAAGCAGCGCACCGAGCTGCCCAACATCACCGACTCGGATGTCATCGGCGCGTTCCTTGCTGGCACCACCTGCCGCGACCTGGTGAGCAAGTTGGGTCGCAAGACCCCCACCAGGGCGAGCGAGCTGATGGACATCACCACCAAGTTTGCCTCTGGCCAAGAGGCGGTCGAGGCTATCTTCCGAAAGGACAAGCAGCCCTAGGGCTGCCCACCGGAAGATGCTCCCGAGGCGTCTACTCAGCGCGGCGCCAAGAAGAAAGGCAAGAAGAAGTCGCAAGCGAAACGCGACGCCGCCGACGCGGACCTTGTCGCCGCCGCCGAGCACAAGAACCCTCGGAAGCCCCCCGGAGGTGCCAACCTCTTCGACAAGATGCTCAAGGAGCCGTGCCCCTATCATCAGGGGCCCGTCAAGCACACCCTTGAGGAGTGCGTCATGCTTCGGTGCCACTTCCACAGGGCCGGGCCACCCGCGGAGGGTGGCAGGGCCCACGACGACGACAAGAAGGAAGATCACCAAGCAGGAGAGTTCCCCGAGGTCCGCAACTGCTTCATGATCTACGGTGGGCAAGCGGCGAATGCCTCGGCTCAGCACCGCAAGCAAGAGCGCCGGGAGGTCTGCTCGGTCAAGGTGGTGGCGCCGGTCTATCTAGACTGGTCCGACAAGCCCATCACCTTCGACCAAGACGATCACCCCGACCACGTGCCGAGCCCGGGGAAATACCCGCTCGTCGTCGACCCCGTCATCGGCGACGTCAGGCTCACCAAGGTCCTTATGGACGGGGGCAGCAGCCTCAACATCATCTACGCCGAGACCCTCAGGCTCCTGCGCGTCGATCTGTCCTCCGTCCGAGCAGGCGCTGCGCCCTTCCACAGGATCATTCCCGAGAAGCGCGTCCAGCCCCTCGGACGACTCGACCTTCCCGTCTGCTTCAGAACGCCCTCCAACTTCCGAAGGGAGACTCTGACGTTCGAGGTGGTCGGGTTCCGAGGAACCTACCACGCGGTACTGGGGAGGCCATGCTACGCGAAGTTCATGGCCATCCCCAACTACACCTACCTGAAGCTCAAGATGCCGGGCCCCAACGGGGTCATCACTGTCGGCCCCACGTACAAACACGCGTTCGAATGCGACGTGGAGTGCGTGGAGTACGCCGAGGCCCTCGCCGAGTCCGAGGCCCTCATCGCCGACCTGGAAAGCCTCTCCAAAGAGGTGCCAGACGTGAAGCGTCATGCCGGCAACTTCGAGCCAGTGGAGACGGTTAAGGCCGTCCCCCTCGACCCCAGTGGCGACGCCTCCTAGCAGATCCGGATCGGTTCCGGGCTCGACCCCAAATAGGAAACAGTGCTCGTCGACTTTCTCCGCGCGAACGCCGACGTCTTCGCGTGGAGTCCCTCAGACATGCCCAGCATACCAAGGGATGTCGCCGAGCACTCACTGGATATTCGGGCCGGAGCCCGACCCGTCAAGCAGCCTCTGCGCCGATTCGACGAGGAGAAGCGCAGAGCGATAGGCGAGGAGATCCACAAGCTAATGGCAGCCAGGTTCATCAAAGAGGTATTCCATCCCGAATGGCTTGCCAACCCTGTGCTTGTGAGAAAGAAAGGGGGGAAATGGCGGATGTGTGTAGACTACACTGGTCTCAACAAAGCATGTCCGAAGGTTCCCTACCCTCTGCCTCTCATCGATCAAATCGTGGATTCCATTGCTGGGTGTGAAGCCCTGTCTTTCCTCGACGCCTACTCAGGGTATCACCAAATCAGGATGAAAGAGTCCGACCATCTCGCGACTTCTTTCATCACGCCCTTCGGCATGTACTGCTATGTCACCATGCCGTTCGGTTTGAGGAATGCGGGCGCGACGTACCAGCGGTGCATGAACCATGTGTTCGGCGAACACATCGGTCGCACGGTCGAAGCCTACGTCGATGACATCGTAGTCAAGACGAGGAAAGCTTCCGACCTCCTCTCCGACCTTGAAGTGACATTCCGATGTCTCAAGGCGAAAGGCATCAAGCTCAATCCCGAGAAGTGTGTCTTCGGGGTGCCCCGGGGCATGCTCTTGGGGTTCATCGTCTCCGAGCGGGGCATCGAAGCCAACCCCAAGAAGATCGCAGCCATCACCAGCATGGGTCCCATCAAGGACTTAAAGGGCGTACAGAGGGTCATGGGATGTCTCGCGGCTCTGAGCCGCTTCATCTCACGCCTCGGCGAAAGAGGCCTGCCTCTGTACCGCCTCTTAAGGAAGGCCGAGCGCTTCACTTGGACCCCTGAGGCCGAGGAAGCTCTCGGGAACCTGAAGGCGCTCCTCACAAAGGCGCCTATCTTGGTGCCCCCAGCTAAGGGAGAAGCCCTCTTGGTCTACGTCGCCGCGACCACCCAGGTGGTTAGCGCCGCGATTGTGGTCGAGAGGCAAGAAGAGGGGCATGCATTGCCCGTTCAGAGGCCAGTTTACTTCATCAGCGAGGTACTGTCCGAAACCAAGATCCGCTACCCACAAGTTCAGAAGCTGTTGTATGCAGTGATCCTGACGCGGCGGAAGTTGCGACACTACTTCGAGTCTCATCCGGTAACTGTGGTGTCATCCTTCCCCCTGGGGGAGATCATCCAGTGCCGAGAGGCCTCGGGCAGGATTGCAAAGTGGGCAGTGGAAATCATGGGCGAGACAATCTCGTTCGCCCCTCGGAAGGCCATCAAGTCCCAGGTCTTGGCGGACTTCGTAGCCGAATGGGTCGACACCCAGCTACCGACGGCTCCGATCCAACCAGAGCTCTGGACCATGTTTTTCGACGGGTCGCTGATGAAGACGGTAGCCAGCGTGGGCCTACTCTTCATCTCGCCCCTCGGGAAACACCTACGCTATGTGCTACGCCTCCACTTCCCGGCGTCCAACAATGTGGCTGAGTACGAGGCTCTGGTCAACGGGTTGTGGATCGCCATCGAGCTAGGGGTCAGGCGCCTCGACGCTCGCGGTGACTCGCAGCTCATCATCGACCAAGTCATGAAGAACTCCCACTGCCGCGACCCGAAGATGGAGGCCTACTGCGATGAGGTTCGGCGCCTGGAAGACAAGTTCTACAGGCTCGAGCTTAACCACATCGCTCGGAGCTACAACGAGACTGCGGACGAGCTAGCAAAAATAGCCTCAGGGCGAACAACGGTTCCCCGGACGTCTTCTCCCGGGATCTGCATCAACCCTCCGTCAAGATCGACGACGCGCCCGAGCCTGAGGCGCCCTCGGTCCAGCCCGAGGTGCCCTCGGCACAGCCGGAGGCACCCTCAGCTCGGCCCGAGGCGGCCTCGGTTCAACACGAGGTACCCTCGGCCTCCGAGGGTGAGGCACTGCGCATCGAGGAGGAGCGGAGCGGGGCCACGCCTGATCGAAATTGGCAGACCCCGTACCTGCAATATCTCCGCCAAGGAGAGCTACCCCTCGACCGAGCCGAGGCTCGGCGGGTAGCGCGACGCGCCAAGTCGTTCCTCTTGCTGGGCGATGAGAAGGAGCTCTACCCCCGTAGCCCCTCGGGCATCCTCCAGCGATGCATCTTCGTCGCCGAAGGTCAGGAACTCCTGCAAGAGATACACTCGGGGGCTTGCGGCCATCACACAGCGCCTCGAGCCCTTGTCGGGAATGCTTTTCGGCAAGGCTTCTACTGGCCAACGGCGGTGGCTGACGCCACTAGAATTGTCCGCACCTGCGAAGGGTGTCAATTTTATGCGAAGCAAACCCACCTGCCCGCTCAGGCTCTGCAGATGATACCCATCACCTGGCCCTTTGCTGTGTGGGGGCTGGACCTCGTCGGCCCCTTGCAGAAGGCGCCCGGGGGCTACACGCACCTGCTGGTCGCCATCGACAAATTCTCCAAGTGGGTCGAGGTCCGACCTCTGAACTGCATCAGGTCCGAGCAGGTGGTGACGTTCTTCACCAACATCATCCATTGCTTCGGGGTCCCGAACTCCATCATCACCGACAACGGTACCCAGTTCACCGGCAGAAAATTCTTGGACTTCTGCGAGGATCACCACATCCGGGTGGACTGGGCCGCCGTGGCTCATCCCATGTCGAATGGGCAAGTAGAGCGTGCCAATGGCATGATTCTACAAGGGCTCAAGCCTCGGATCTACAACGACCTCAACAAGTTCGGCAAGCGATGGATGAAGGAACTCCCCTCGGTGGTCTGGAGCCTGAGGACAACGTCGAGCCGGGCCACGGGTTTCACGCCGTTCTTCCTGGTCTACGGGGCTGAGGCCGTCTTGCCCACTGACCTGGAGTACGGCTCCCCGAGGACGAGGGCCTACAGCGATCAAAGCAACCAAGCTAGCCGAGAAGACTCGCTGGACCAGCTGGAAGAGGCTCGGGACAAGGCCTTGCTACACTCGGCGCGATACCAGCAGTCCCTGCGATGCTACCACGCCCGAGGGGTCCGGCCCCGAGACCTCCAGGTGGGCGACCTGGTGCTTCGGCTGCGGCAAGACGCCCGAGGGAGGCACAAGCTCACGCCCCCCTGGGAGGGGCCATTTGTCATCGCCAAAGTTCTGAAGCCCGGAACGTACAAGCTGGCCAACAGTCAAGGTGAGGTCTACGGCAACGCCTGGAACATCCAACAGCTACGTCGCTTCTACCCTTAAGATGTTTTCAAGTTGTTCATATACCTCGCACCCGCGCAAAGTTTAGTCATCAAGGAAGGGTCGGCCTCGCCTCGGCAAAGCCCGACCCTCCCTCGGGGGCTAAAAGGGGGGAACCCCCTCTGCGTTGAAATTTTCCTCGAAGAAAAAAAAGAAAAAAGAGAGATCTCTTCTGCCAGAATATCTTTCGTGCTTTCTGACTACTTCGAAAAGTGGATCCTGAAAACGACGGAGTACACGTAAGCAGCCAAGGCTGACCGAGCCGAGGGACTCCTACACCTCCGGGATACGGATACCTCACTCATCACCTTCTGTGATAAGTAACTCGCGTTCGGATAAAGTGATTCCACGGACCGAACAAGTCTTCACGTTCAGAAGCTCTTCTGCCGAAGCGATCCTTCGAGCCTTCTCGACTGAGTCGGTGACAGGGCCTCATGGACGGGTGAAAGTGCGCGTAAGCGGCAAGGCCGACCGAGCCGAGGGACTCCCACGCCTCCGGGATACGGATACCTCACTCATCACCTTCCGCGAGAAGCAACTCTCGCTCGCACAAACATCCCTGTTACCGACAAAAAAGTCCAGATACTCGAAACAAGAGGAAAGGAGACGTAGCTTTACAACACAGCGAGGGTGTGCATATTCTGGCCTCAGCGGCCGCAGAAGGCACACGCTACAAGACACTCTGATCCTGCAGGCTCGGGTCTTGACGCTGGAAGGGGGCAGTAACACCCTCGGCATCGACGACACCTTCAGCAAGGTCCGACCTAGCCTCGGACGGCGACGCGGTCCAAGGATCCCCACTCTGGAGGACGACGTCATCGTCACGCCCGGACAATCGCTGCCAGGGACTTCTCCGGGAATCCGGCCCGAGCAGGCGGCTCGGCCGGTTACCCCTGGGGCCTCGGCCAACCGTCTTCCAAGGGCGCCAGCCCGACCCGAGGCCTCGGCTGATCGACTCCGGCGTCGGTCCCGCTAACGGACAACCCGACTAGGCTCCGGCCAACCAGGTTTCATTTTCGAGCCAACTCCGCCTCTGTTCATGCTGATATCGCTACCCCTGGCCTCGGCTCGTCGAAGAGCGGCCAAGGGGTCCGTTTAACTGAACTAGAGGAGCCTCAGACAACAAGGCCGACCGAGCCGAGGGACTCCTACGCCTCCGGGATACGGATACCTCACTCGTCACCTTGACACGGGGCGACTCATGCTTGGTGAAGCGGTTCAGACAACCAACAGGCGAGTCTTAGTGCTCGAAAATGAGGAAAAAAACACGGCTCCGTGCCAAAATTACATACATGTTCAGGCCTCAACAGCCGCAATGAACAAAAAACCCTGGCATTCGAAGTGCCATTACAAACGGAACTCCGGTTCCCCCTCCGCAGGTACGAACAACCCCACTCGATAGGGGTGGGCCTGCGGAGCAACAGAAGACCGACGAACGGCGCGTCGTCACCCGCTCCATCAGCGACGACGACGACGACTTCTGCTCTGGGGGGCCGAACAGCGGCAGCACTGACCTCAGGGCGGATGCTGCTGCCAGGAGGCCCCCGCCCATGCCCAAACTCGTGAGGCAAGGACGGGCAGAAGGCCGTAGAGTTGGAGGTCGGTCCGTGGCCGGCCTTGGCTATCGCGCCGGCGAGAGAACCTCTTCCAGCTGTCGTGGCAGACGCCGGCGCCGCGAGCGTCTCCGAAGCCACTCGCGTCCGAGAGCCAGGCACGGTGCAGCTGCCAGCGCCACGGACGATGACCGCCCTTCCCTCCGGTCACTGAGTGAAGGAGCGGGCCATCGCCCACACAGGGGCCGACCCCAACTCGGCACACTCCCCTCCCCAGCCCTGGTGATGAAAATCCTTGAGGCTGAGGGAGGGGCAGAGGCCGCGGCCCGGCTCGCTTTCCCCCACCATCAAGCTAGAGGTCACCATCTTGGGTGACCGCCGGTGGAGGGGTGCAGCCGGGCTGCATGATGAAAATCCTTGAAGCCGAACGATGGCTGAAAGGTACCAACTCCTACGGAGTTGCGTTCCTCCAACGATGAGGCGAAAAGACGGCGGGTATCCCCCATCCGGGAGCTTGGAAGGTGGAAAGACGCAATGCATAAGGGAGCGAGAGGACATGGTCGCCTTCCGAAGGGGGTCACCCTCCTTTTAAAGGCAACTCTCCCTACTTGCGCCCCCAACCGTCACGGGTTGAGTCTTCTCCAACACGCTCCAAGGCCCTCCCCTGCGGCGCGGGGGCTGGGTCCCGCATGTCATGCAAACCGGCTCAGAGCAGAAGAAGCCAAACTGCCGCGCGTGGTGCACACAACCGCCCAGCGGTTACAAGTGACCCTCCACTTTTGCCCAGACCAACGGGCGAAAGAGGCGGGCAGCCATGCAGGCGGCATGCAACCGCGCCAAGTGGACGCGCTTCTCCGACTCCCGACACGCCGGCATGGAGGCCCAGGCCTACGCGTCACGCAACCGGCGCGCCGGATGCTGCATGCAAGCAGCTGCATCGCCACTTGCGCCACCACCGTGCCTCCTCGATTGCGGAACCAATACCGCGACTCGAGGCGACCAGGCGCACGACCCAGCAGTGCCAGCCTGACGCGGCGGTCAATGCGGCCAAAAGTGGGCCGGCAGTAATGACGGTGGCAGGCGGGCGGGAGCAGCGGTCACGTCGTCAGCCAAGCTCACGTCCCATCCGGGGGCAGCAAGAGAACCCCCTCTCACGGCATGAAGACAACTCGTCCGTGATCCGTTCCTCGAACGGCTCGCGCACGTGCAACGACCACCCCGCCAACCGCTCGCCCCGTCGCATTAACTCCGCGGCAGGACAGGCGGCGCTTCCAGCGGGAGCAGCGGGCGACGCTTCGCCTTCGCCGTAATGACTGCGACAAAAAAAAGGTACGCCGCGCCGTTCGATTTCGTATCCTTTTCCTTTTTTTTCCTCTTTCTCTATCTCTTGCAGCAGGGACCGGGAAAGGGGGATACCCCGAAAAGGATCCTTCCCCGTGAAGGTACCAGGCTCCGAGCCTCCTTACTGATCAGAGGTTCGAAGGCTGGCCCCCGAAGGGTTTCAACAGCCGCCTCAGATCACGTGGGCCCTACACCCACTACTGGTCAGAGGTTCGAAGGCCGGCCCCCCGAAGGGTTCCACGGCCGCCTCAGGCTACTCGGGCTCCGCGCCCATTACTGATCAGGGGTTCGAAGGCTGGCCCCCGAAGGGTTCACAGCCACCTCAGACGCCGAGCGAGGGATGACCAGGGGTACGTTCGATACATAACCAAGGCTCGGGCTGCGCTCCCGAGGTACCCTAGGACATTTCCGAGACCAGCGGGAGCGATCTTGTAACGGAATCCCATCAGAGGGAGGCATCGAGCCCTCGGACCCCGTCGCCAGGGGACCGGGTCCGGCAGATCACCCGCAGGTACTTTTGGGCGTGCCTCTGGGCCCCTAGCCGACCCCTAAAGAACGAGGCATGGATGTCCACTCGGATTACCCGCTTGCAGCTCACCGGAGACACCATGTTCGGCGCCCATCGAGGGTAACATGGCGCTTCCCCCCTCCTCCTTGCGGAAAGGCGACGCAGGGGCGTATGTAAAAAAGCCGAGTCTGTCCCTGATCGCCCTCTCGCCTTGTGCGGAGGCTCGAGGGCTGCTCTCGCAAACCCGGCTCTGGTCGAACCGTTGACAGCGTCAACATACCAGCCCGAGAACTTGGGCCCCGACCGTACACCCGGGCTACGGCCAGTTCGCATGAGGGAACAACCAGACCAGCCGAAGCATTACGCGAGGCATTAAGACCTCGAAGGAGTGAAACCACTCCTCCGAGGCCTCGGGGGCTACACGCGGCGGGTGCGCTCGCGCGCACCCACCGGAACAAAATGCGACCGAGAAAGGCTGGTCCCCTTGCAAAAAAGTGCGACGAAAGCCTCCAAGCGAGTGCTAACACTCCCTTCGAGGCTCGGGGGCTACTGTCGGGGACCATAATTAGGGGTACCCTCAAGACTCCTAATTCTCAGCTGGTAACCCCCATCAGCATAAAGCTGCTAAGGCCTGATGGGTGCGATTAAGTCAGGGATCAGTCCATTCGAGCGACTCGATCACGCCTCGCCCGAGCCTAGCCTCGGACAAGGGCAGCCGACCCCGGAGGATTTCCGTCTCGCCCGAGGCCCCCCTCCAACGGCGGACATATTTTCGGCTCGCCCGAGGCCCTGCCTTCGCTAAGAAGCAACCCTGACTAAATCGCCGCACCGACCGACCAAGTCGCAGGAGCATTTAATGCAAAGGTGACCTGACACCTTTGTCCTGACGCGCGCCCCCCGGCAGAGCCGAAGTGACCGCCGTCACTCCACCTGACCGGCCTGGCAGAAGGACAGCGCCGCCTGCGCCACTCCGACCGTAGTGCCACTTGACAGAGTGAGACTGACAGGCAGTCAGGCCCTGCCAAAGGCACCATAGGAAGCTCCGCCCGACCCAGGGCTTGGACTCGGGCTAAGTCCCGGAAGACGGTGAACTCAGCTCCGCCCGACCCAGGGCTCGGACTCGGGCTAAGTCCCGGAAGACGGCGAACTCCGCTCCGCCCGACCCAGGGCTCGTACTCGGGCTAAGTCCCGGAAGACGGCGAACTCCGCTCCGCCCGACCCAGGGCTCGGACTCGGGCTAAGTCCCGGAAGATGACGAACTCCGCTTCGCCCGACCCCAGGGCTCGGACTCGGGCTCAGCCCCAGAAGACGACAAACTCCGCTTCGCCCGACCCCAGGGCTCGGACTCCGCCCTGGCCTCTGCCGAACGACCTCCGCCTCGCCCGACCCAGGGGCTCGGACTCGGCCTCGGCCATGAAAGACAGACTCGACCTCGGCTTCGGAGGAGCCTCCACGTCGCCCAACCTAGGGCGCAGGCCAGCCACGTCAACAGGAAGCGCCATCATCACCCTACCCCGAGCTGACTCGGGCCACAGAGAACAAGACCGGTGTCCCATCTGGCTAGCTCCGCCGGATAGGCAATGATGGCGCCCCGCATGCTCTGTGACGACGACGGCTCTCAGCTCTCTTACGGAAGCAGGAGGACGTCAGCAAGGACTCAACCGCTCCGACAGCTGTCCCTCCGCCAGGCTCCGTCGCTCCTCCGACGGCCACGACATCACACCAGCTGGGTGCCAAAATCTCTCCGGCTGCCACATCGGCATGTACTTAGGGCGCTAGCTCTCCCCCCACTAGACACGTAGCACTCTGCTACACCCCCATTGTACACCTGGATCCTCTCCTTACGCCTATAAAAGGAAGGACCAGGGCCCTCTTAGAGAAGGTTGGCCGTGCGGGGACGAGGACGGGACAGGCGCTCTCTTGGGGCCGCTCGCTTCCCTCTCCCGCGTGGACGCTTGTAACCCCCTACTACAAGCGCACCCGATCTGGGTGCGGGACGAACACGAAGGCCACGGGATTTCCACCTCTCTCACGCCCATCTCCGGCAACCTCACTTCCCCCCTTCGCGCTCGGCCTCGCGTCGACCCATCTGGGCTGGGGCACGCGGCGACATTCACTCGTCGGCTTAGGGACCCCCCGGTCTCGAAACGCCGACATACCCATTCGTAGCAGTGTTAATCATTTAGTTGAGAAATAACAACCGGTGCAAATGTGTAGGGATTGGGATGGCGGCATCGTACCTTGCAATCTTGTTCATATACCTTTGACTATTTGCAAAAGATTTTGAAAAGATTTTCCAAAAGAATTTGCAAAAACAAAACAAGTGGTGCAAATGTGATCCAAAATGTTAAATAAAAGAAAAGCAATCCATTCGTATCTAGTAAGATTATCAATTGGTTTAGTTCCAAGTAACCTATGCACTTACCATATGCAAACTAGTTCATTTCTGCACTTTATATATTTGCTTTGGTTTGTGTTGGCATCAATCACCAAAAAGGGAGAGATTGAAAGGGACATAGGGTTAACCTTTTCCTACAATTAATTTTGGTGGTTGAATGTCCAACACAAACATTTGGACTAACTAGTTTGCCAAGTATTCATGTATTACAGCTGCATAAAGGTTCAACACAAACCAATAAATATTCAAGTTAGGGATCCAATTCAAAGGAGCAAAAGGAACCAAGTGTGCTATGGTCTGGCGCACCGGACTGTCCGGTGTGCCACCGGACAATGTCCAGTGCACTAGGACCGTACAGAGTCCAAGCAGCCACTCTCGGGTTTTAGCAGGCGCGCTCCGCTTTAATTCACCGGACTGTCCGGTGTGCCACCAGACTGTCTGGTGTGCCAGCGGGCAACGGCTATCTGCACGCAACGGTCGACTGCAAAAGTACTGACGAAATGAACAGTGCAGCGTCAGAAGTCAGAGCCGCGAAGTCAGAGGGCATCGGACTGTTCGGTGTGGCACCGGACTGTTCGGTGCCGCAAGGAGACAAAGCTCCAACGGTCAACTTCGCTCCAAACCCTAACGGTTGGGTGACGTGGCAGCGCATCGGATAGCCTACAGTGCCTGTCCGGTGGCGCACCAGACTTTCCGGTGCGCCCATCACCAGCAGCCTCCCCAACGGCCACTTTGGTGGTTGAGGGCTATAAATACCCCCCAACCACCACAACTCCAAGCACCCAAGCATTCCAAACATTGCATTCAATACAACATCAAAAGACTCCACTCCAAGACACATCAAATAGATTTGATCCTCTCCAAAGCCTCCCATTCAACTCAATTTCATTAGGGACTTGTGAGAGGGTGTTCTTGTGTTCTTTTGTTGCTCTTGTTGCTTGGCTTGGCCTTTTCTTTTCTTTCTCCTATTCTCAAGTGCTTTGTAAGCGAGGCAAGAGACACCAAGTGTGTGGTGGTCCTTGCGGGGTCTTAGTGACCCGTGAGTTTAAGGAAGAAGGCTCACTCGGTCTAAGTGAGAGAGGGAAAGGGTTGAAAGAGACCCGGTCTTTGTGACCACCTCAATGGGGACTAGGTTCATTGAACCGAACCTCGATAAAACAAATTGTCGTGTTCATCCACTTGTTTCTCATTTGATTTGTTTTCACCCTCTCTCCCGGACTCTATTTTAGTTCTAACGCTAACCTCGGCTTGTAGTGTGTGCTTAAAGTTGTAAATTTCAGATTACGCCTATTCACCCCCCCCCCTCTAGGCGACTTTCCATTAGTATTAGAGCCCGGTGCTTCATTAGAGTCTAATAACTCGAAGTGATGTCGGGAGATCACGCCAAGAGGGAGATTGTGACCGGCAACAAGCCCGCAAGCTCAGGGAGAACCCTATCAAGGGAGTCCAGCAACAAGAATAAGGAGGAATCCTCTTCCTCCACCAAGTCGCATCGGAGAGGTGACAAGAAGAAGAAGATGAAGAAGGTCGTCTACTACGAGACCGACTCTTCGTCACCCTCCACATCAAGCTCCGACTCGTCCGTCGCTTCTAAGCGCCATGAGCATAAGAAGTATAGTAAGATGCCCCTACGCTATCCTCGTATTTCTAAGTGCGCTCCATTACTTTCTGTTCCCTTAGGCAAGCCACCATATTTTGATGGTGAAGATTATTGTATGTGGAGTGATAAAATGAAGCATCACCTAACCTCACTCCACGAAAGCATATGGGACATAGTTGAGTTTGGAGTGCAGGTACCATAGGTGGGGGACAAGGACTATGACTCAGACGAGGCCACCCAAATACGGCACATTAACTCCCAAGCAACTTCTATCTCCTCGCCTCTCTATGTTAAGAGGAGTATAACAAGGTGCAAGGATTAAAGACCGCCAAGGAAATTTGGGACATCCTCAAGACCGCGCACGAAGGGGACAAGGTGACCAAGATCACCAAACGGGAGACGATCGAGGGGGAGCTTGGTCGATTCGTCCTCAACAAAGGAGAAGAGCCACAAGAAATGTACAACTGGCTAAAAACCATGGTGAACCAAGTGCGCAACCTCGGGAGCACCAAGTTGGACGACCATGAAATGGTCAAGGTTATTCTAAGATCCCTCGTTTTTCGTAATCCTACTCAAATTCAACTAATACGTGGGGATCCTAGATATAAACTAATGTCTCCCGAGGAAGTGATTGGTAAGTTTGTGAGCTTTGAACTTATGATCAAAGACTTCAAACATATCGTCAACTTGGAGCAAGGCGCCACCTCCACACTCGAGGTGCAACCCGTCGCATTCAAAGCGACGGAAGAAGAAAAGAGGGAGTCTACACCAAGTAGGCTTCCAATCGACGCCTCCAAGCTCGACAACGAGGAGATGGCGCTCATCATCAAGAGCCTCCGCCAAATCCTCTAGCAAAGGAGGGGGAAGGACTACAAACCCTGCTCCAAAAGGGTGTGCTACAAATGTGGTAAGCCCGGTCATTTTATTGCAAAATGTCCAATGTCAAGTGAAAGTGACAGGGACGACGACAAGAAGGGGAAGAAGAAAGAGAAGAAGAGGTACTACAAGAAGAAGGGCGGCGATGCCCACGTGTGTCGGGAATGGGACTCCGACGAGAGCTCCACCGACTCCTCCGACGAGGACGCCGCCAACATCACCGTCAACAAGGGCCTTCTCTTCCCCAATATTGGCCACAAGTGTTTCATGGCTAAGGACGACAAAAAGAAGGTACAATCTAGAACCACCCCCAAGTATACTACATCTAGTGATGAGGGTAGTTCTAATGATAGTGAAAATGATTTAGTGTCTCTTTTTGCCAACCTTAACATGGAACAAAAGAAAAAATTAAATGAACTAATTGAAACCATTAATGAGAAGGATGATCTCTTGGAAAGCCAAGAGGACTTCCTTATTAAGGAAAACAAAAAACATGTTAAGGTAAAGAATGCTTATGCTCAGGAAGTAGAAAAATGTGAAAACTTGACTAAGGAGCTTAGCATTTGTCATGATTTAATTATCGGTCTTAGAAATGAAAATGCTAGTATAAATGCTAAGATTGATGAATTGAATGATAAAATTTTTAGTCTTAGAACTAAAAATGATAGTTTAATTTCTAAGGTTGAAAAATTGAATGTTTGCAATGATTCTATTTCCTGTCTTAGAAATGAGAATGCCCTATTATATGCTAAGGTAGAAGAATTAAATGTTTGCAAACCTTCTACATCTACTGTTGATCATGTTTCCATTTGCACTAGATGTAGAGATATTAATGTTGAAGCTATTAATGATCACCTTGCTCTAATTAAACAACAAAATGATCATATAGCTCAATTAACTACTAAAATTAATGAGCATGAAATTGAAAATGACAAATTTAAATTTGCTAGAAGCATGCTCTATAATGGGAGACGCCCTGGTATTAAGGATGGCATTGGTTTCCAACAGGGAAGCAATGTCAAGCTTAATGCCCCTAAAAGATTGTCTAATTTTGTTAAGGGCAAGGCTCCCATGGTTCAGGATAATGAAGGCTATATTTTATATCCTGCTAATTATCCTGAGCACAAAATTAGGAAGATTCATGCTAGAAAACCTCATATTGTTTCTCACCATGCATACATGTATAGAAATGAGGCATCTAGCTCTAGGCATACCACTCATGTCAAATTGCCTAGAGAGAAAATTCCTACTGCATCAAATGAACATAACATTTCATTTAAGACTTTTGATGCATCTTATGTTTTAACTAACAAATCAGGCAAAATAGTTGCCAAATATGTTGGGGGCAAACACAAGAGTCCAAAGACTTGTGTTTGGGTACCCAAGGTGCTTGTCTCTAATGTGAAAGGACCCAAGACCGTTTGGGTACCTAAGAACAAGGCATAAATTGTTTTGCAGGTTTATGCATCCGGTGGTTCAAGTTGGATAATCGATAGCGGATGCACAAACCACATGACAGGGGAGAAGAGAATGTTCTCCTCCTATGAGAGAAACAAAGATCCCCAACGAGCTATCATATTCGGGGATGGAAATCAAGGGTTGGTCAAAGGTTTGGGTAAAATTGCTATATCTCCTGACCATTCTATTTCCAATGTTTTTCTTGTAGATTCATAAGATTACAACTTGCTTTCTGTTTCTCAATTATGCAAAATGGGCTACAACTGTCTATTTATAAATGTAGGTGTTATTGTCTTTAGAAGGAGTGATGATTCAGTAGCATTTAAGGGAGTGTTAAGGGTCAGCTATATTTAGTTGATTTTAATGATAACCAAGCTGAACTTGACACTTGCTTAATTGCTAAGACTAATATGGGTTGGCTCTGGCATCGCCGACTCGCCCGTGTTGGAATGAAGAATCTTCACAAACTTCTAAAGGGAGAGCATATTTTAGGACTAACAAATGTTCATTTTGAGAAAGACAGGGTTTGTAGCGCATGTCAAGCAGGAAAGCAAGTTGGCGCTCATCATCCACACAACATAATGACGACAGACAGGCCGCTCGAGCTACTCCACATGGATTTATTCGGCCCGATCGCTTACATAAGCATTAGCGGGAGTAAGTACTGCCTTGTTATTGTGGATGACTATTCTCGCTTCACTTGGGTATTCTTTTTGCAGGAAAAATCACAAACCCAAGAGACCTTAAAGGGATTCTTAAGACGGGCTCAAAATGAGTTTGGATTGAGAATCAAAAAGATTAGAAGCGATAATGGGACGGAGTTCAAGAATTCACAAATTGAAGGTTTTCTTGAGGAGGAGGGCATCAAGCATGAGTTCTCTTCTCCCTACACACCTCAACAAAATGGTGTAGTAGAGAGGAAGAATAGAACTCTACTGGACATGGCAAGAACCATGCTTGATGAGTACAAGACTCCAGACCGGTTTTGGGCCAAGGCGATTAACACCGCCTGCTACTCCATCAACCGGTTATATCTTCACCGAATCCTCAAGAAGACATCTTATGAACTCCTCACTGATAAAAAGCCCAATGTTTTATATTTTAGAGTCTTTGGAAGCAAATGTTTTATTCTTATTAAAAGAGGTAGAAAATCCAAATTTGCTCCCAAGGTTGTAGAAGTCTTTTTACTTGGTTATGACTCAAACACAAGGGCATATAGAGTCTTCAACAAATCCACTAGATTAGTTGAGGTTTCTTGTGACATTGTGTTTGATGAGACTAATGGCTCCCAAGTGGAGCAAGTTGATCTTGATGAACTAGATGGTGAAGAGACTCCATGCGTCGCACTAAGGAACATGTCCAATGGAGATGTGTGTCCTAAGGAATCCGAAGAGCCCACACAAGCACAAGATCAACCGTCATCTTCCAACCAAGCATCTCCACCTACTCAAGATGGGGATCAGGCTCAAGATGATGGAAATGAAGATCAAGAGGATGAGCCACCTCAAGAGGAGGACAATGATCAAGGGGGAGATAAAGATAATGATCAAGGAGGATCTCGGCCTCCGCGGGCGCTCCGGCGAGTGGCTTCTACTCGGCCGCCGCGGTGTGCTCCGGCGGGCGGCTTCTACGCGGGCGCTCCGGCGGGCGGATCTCGACCGCCGCGGTGTGCTCCGGCGGGCGGCTTCTACGCGGGCGAGCGCAACGCGGGGGTGGGCGCGGCCGGGAGCAGCCAGCCGCAAGCGAGCTCGACACGGAGCGAGCGCTTCTCCAGCGAGCTCCTCGAGAGGTAGCTTAACCATAGCTTTCTATTGCATTCTTCGCTACTTCGCTAGCATCAGCAGAAGCAAAAGTAGCATGCACCATTAGTTCAGCCTCCCTGAGCTGGGTGAGCTCACCTCCTGAATGCCGGGCATGAGTTTCTCTACAATGTAGCATAATCCCGTGCCATCAATGAGGTACTCCCGCAGCTCCTCGTCTGAAGAATCCAACGGCAAGTCGAACTCCGGCAGCAACCCACCAAGCCAATCTCGGACAGGCAGGCAGCATCCACGCTGCCTAGTAGTTTTACCATTGAAGCTTTTAATCATGAAAAAATGAATGTATATATCGGATTTACTCCTGGTGGATCTGAAATATATCGTGTTTTGATTGAAAAAAATCTTGCACAGGCAGGCAGCATCCTCCAGTAAGCTCAAACGTCGGTCGGCTCCTAGTGTGCGCATCCATAGAGAATGTCGCGTGCGAGCTCATCCAACAGATTGCAAGGTTTTCCCAGCATCGACCATGTCCCTCTCGTCCAGTGTCCTGATTGCACCCGGTCAATGGCACAAGCAGCCCGAGTAGAAGCCGCCCGCCGGAGCACCCGCGGAGGCCGAGATCCGCCTGTCGTGCGGCCCGGGCGAACGGGTCCTGCGACTGCGGGGGCGCCGTCGAACGGCGGGATGAAGGTGGAGGAGCCCCCGCTGTCGATGGAGAGCGAGCGCTTGGAGGACAGCGACGATGACGAGTGCACAGGCTGCTGCTGCTGCTCGCCTCGGTGCAGGGGAGCCGCGCGGTGGAGGGGAGCCTGCCTGTGTGGCCCACGGCGTCCGAGACCCGCGGCGGCCGAGGGGAAGGCTCGCCGGAGAGGAGCGCTTGCCGCTCGAGGGAGGCGCGGTGGAGGGGAGCTGCGCGGTGGAGCGTGCAATTTCGATTGGGATCGATTTGGGGGAGAAGCTAAAGTGAGAGGACCGGTCCCACTTGTAAGGACTTAGGTCCACATGGAAGAGCCTTTGACGGGAGAAAATACCGCCGTGAGGTGATTTCTGAGCATAGTGTGGAGGTGGGAGGGGAAAACTGAGTAGAGAATTTGGGCGAGGGTAGATTTGAGCAGAGCGTCCAGACTAGTGGGTGAAATGTAAATGTCCCATCTATCTATCTGCTGCATTTAGTGATAGGAAGCAGAACACTATTTACTGGTCCGAGAAAAAGATTCAAGAAAGAGAGGGATTTTACTATTGGAGAGTTTAATTAGTTATTCACATGACACAATAGAACTACGAAGAATATAAATAAGCACAAATCTGATTTTACCCATTTGTAGCAGTGTTAATCATTTAGCTCGGAAATAACAACCGGAAAGTAATCAACAAAGTTTGCTTGTGAATTGGCACATTCTAATCTATCTAATTAACAATTCACATCATTCCTTTCATCAATTTAAAGAAATGGTTGTATGTATGGGTATTAACTCGATCTGGGGGTAGGGATTGGGATGGCAGCATCGTACCTTGCACCAAGTTAGCAGAAACAGAAACTGTACAGGAGGCTGCGCTACAAATTAAAAGCAATACCTTGCCGGAGATGAGAGACGTGGACAAGAGGAGCAGTGAGCAGGAGAAGCCGACAGCAGTGATGTGGTCGGCGTCGTAGCAGAGCAACCCGACTCTGGTGTACACACGTGCTCGGACGACATAGAGTTCCCAAATGCTCACCATTTATCTTCATCGAATGTGTGCTGACCTAGGCGAAGTGGAGGTCGTGGGGAGGAAGCATGCAGGAGTGGACGTCGTGGGGACTGAGGAGGGGGGAGTCGGTTGCACGACCTGCGCGGAGAGTGGGGACGGTGGAGACCGCATGAATGGGGAAGGCCACCAGCGGGAGAGGCACGACCGATGGGGCGGTGGAGTGTAGGCTGTCCGCTTGCGGGAGATTGACCGCTCTGTCGTGCGGTGAAGGCTAGCAAACGATAGGGATGCTGGAGGCCGCGGGTGGAAGCTGGCAAGTGGCAGTCGGGACGCTGGAGGCCGCGGGTGGCGGCTGCCAAGCGGCGGGGCGCTGGAGACCGTGGGTGGCGGCTGGCAAGCAGCGGGGGCGCTGGAGGCCGCGGGGTGCTGAAGGTTAGGGTTTTTCCATTTGTCGTATGTCATGGGCCGCGGTGTGCGGGATCGGACGATGGGATCAGATGGCATCGGACGACTGAGATTGTTTACACGATAGAATGGATGGCTGAGATCGCAGAACGGCAGGCTACCATTACCGTCTTAATAAGTAGTAGAGATTTGCTATATGATGCACAAGGCCTCCCAAAATGCCAGGGCCCCTGTGTGGTAATATGTCAGGTCAGGGTAGGAAATGGATAAACTGTTACTAGTTGTCAAAACATTAATTCTTGAAATTGGTCTTGCACTACATGTAGATAGAATATCCTAGATCCATTTCTCTGTTTTGCTGGTCGTCCCATGTGTGCTGCTGACCACCACGCTGTTCTTCATCCCTCCCCCCTCTCTCCATTCTACATATCCATGAATATTTTTGTTCAATAGTGTATTGTCTGTTGGTAACGTCTCTCTCTGAAAGGAAGGAAGGAAGGAAGGAAAGAAAGAAAGAAAGAAAGATGGTGAACTTTGTAATGATTCGTTTTTCTTTGTTTTTTCCCATGATGAATCCAGTACAAACTGAGGGTTAGCCAAGTAAGTATGGAAATTACATGGTTTTGGCATCATCTTCTTATGACAGCCATTATGGTTGGCACAAGATTTGAATCAGGTCTGCAGCTTTGTTTGGTTTTGTTTTTGTTCTTTGTCGAAGGCAATTGCATAATAATAACCACATTGCGTCACATCGCATCACCCCCGACGTGCCACTTGTCCTTTCGGATGTTCTGCACCTATAATTTATAGAAACAAAATACTGCAGAAACCACAGCCATAGTCGAATTAAAGCCACAGTGAGCACTTGCTTTGGATCGAAAATACGATAGATACTCTTTTGGTTGCTGACGCTGCTGCAGCGAATGAAGAATAAAAAAACGGAAATTAGGTCACCTGACCGCATCTGCAACGTTGTGGCGGCTTCTCCTTGCCTGTCCATGTGCATTCATGTCACTCAGCCAGGCACAGCACAAACTGCACTAGACCTTCAATTTTTTAGAAAAAAAAGAGAATGGCATATAACTAGAGGGATGTGGTGGACTGGTGCTGGTGAGTGAAATTACAGAATCTTTGGCTCACTGCGTCCCCTGCTGTTTAATTTATTGACATACAAAACACTGTTTTTCGCTGTAGATTGCATTGACATAGACCAGAATCTACATGCATTTTATGTTCTATGTAATTAACATAATTACTGGTTACTAGTAATGAGCAGCAGCAATAGCTTTGATAGATTTGCATGGTTTGACTGGCCCATGACTTCCCTGAATACTCATACAAGAAGATGAGATTGAGATACACATAGACTTGGTTCTGTGTCGTTTGATTCATACGCAGGCATCGACCGACCGGAATCACATAGCACATGGAGTCATGGTGGATCCTTCTTGTTTCTCTTTCACCTCAGCTGCCTTTCCCTTGCCTACTGGGAGTAGTAGTAGGAGTGTACATCTCTCTCTCTCTCTCTCTCTCTCTCTCTCTCTCTCTCTGTTCCTCCATTTTTCACCACTCTGGTAGCCAGGCAGACAGCACAGCGCATTAATTCACTCGTCCCTCCCCAGCTCCCAGCTCCCATGCCAGCGCAGTAGATGCTGCGAGCTACCACACCGAATACCCACCCATGCTGCACACGATACGATTGCAGTCGCGGTCTCGCTGCTGCGGGCGTCCCTCTGCTCTACTGCCGTGAGAGTTGAGACAGACAGACAGACAGACAGCATGGTGTGGAAGAGCTGGGGCGCTGCGCCATCGCTGCTGCTGCTGCGCATTGCTCTGCTCCTCCTCGGCGCTGCGGCGCCACTCTGTTCCGGCGCCGGCGACGTCGCCCTCAGTTTCGCAGCCACCCCGCGCCGCGTCTCCAGGTCCACGTCCGCGACCTTCGCCTTGCGGGTCCTGCGCGCCACCGGAGGGCCTTGCGCCGACTGTGTCGTTACCTGCCAGGTACCACGATATACGCCCGGCATTGCTGCCTGCCTGCCTCAAGCACACACGGCGCAGATGAGCGCTCACCATGCATGCATGGCTGCTTCCTTGTTCGTCGCCCTCATCCTGGCTACTTCATGTGCAGTCATCCTTCTTGCCCTCCTCTCCTAGCAACGTATGGAACCATATGTGCTAGGTGGTGGGTTGATTGAATTTGATGCAGGAACAGCAACACTAAGGATCGGTCGATGCTTGCTTGTGTTTGCATGTCATGTACATCCATGCAGTTGGACGGCGAGGCAGCGTCGCTCTGCGGTGGGACGGCGGCGGCGAGCTATGCGGGGCTCAGGGACGGCAACCACAGCTTCACGGCGTGCGCGAGCACGACGTCAGCTTCGAACTCGTCGTCCAGCCCCACCCCCACCCCCACCTGCGCCACCTACGCTTGGGATGTTGGTTGAGTAACAAACAAAACCTGGCTGCCTGCCGCCTTCTTCTCCGCAGTGCATGTGACGACTGACGACTGTGAATAATGACGCGAGCTCTGCGCCGTTGCAGACACTGTCCCCCCGACGGCGTCCGTGTCGGCGGGGCCGGCGTTCACGAGCGCGTCCTCCACCGTGTCGGCGCTCGTCTCCTTCTCCGAGCCCTGCCCCGGCCGCGGTGGATTCGTCTGCAACGCCACCTACTGCAATGTACGTTACTGCACCGCGCCTGAATTGTCTCTGTCTGTCTGTCTGCACGCGCACGCAGCCAAAATCTGTATTGTTTGCGTTGCAGCTCATCGTGTACGGCTCCGGCAGTGTGGATCCGTCGACGCTCCAGGTGCTGAGCCCCGGCCTTCGCTACTCCGTGGCCGTCGCCATCTCGCCGGACGCCGAGTACGGCCGCCTCGTCCTCGTCATGGGCAGGGGCTTCTGCACGGACGCCGCCGGACACCCGTTCACCAGGACGCCCAACTCCACTTTCACCCTGCGCTTCGGTACGCCATCGCCATGCACACCTGGACTGGATCACTGGAACACGTACGACGGGACGGGGCATGGATCACCGGTAGCACCGTACGTTTGGTTTGGTTTCAGATCGAAGGAGCGACTCCATGAACATCACCGCCACCGTTGCCGAGAAGATGGTGCAGATACAGGGCGTCACCAGGCTGGTTCAGGCCAGCAACGAGGAAGAGGGCCTGAGGATATACCTCGCCTTCGCCCAGCCGGTGCTCAACTCGTCGGAGCAGATCCTGCGCGCGCTTACAGCGACTGACGCCGTCGCCGTGCACCTCACACCCACCAACAGAAGCACTCTCGGCAACCGCCGCTTCGGCTACGTTGTAACTCCTCTCTCTCTCTCTCTCTCTCTCTCTCTCTCTCTCTCTCTCCATGTTCTTTGAATCACTCACTGATCGCGACTGCTACAGCTTGTTTTGTTTCTCTGACATATATAACTACTAGGTGAAGAAGATGTCTGACGCCGCCGCCATTGTGAGCGTTGCCTGCGACACAAGCTCTATTATCAGCAGGCAAGGGACTCCGGTGGTTCCAGCAGAGCCATTCACGTTTCTTTATGGTTAGTTAGTCCCCCTCTGTCTGCTGACTAGCATTTTTCAGACCTACTACTCTCACTTGTTGAGTTCTTGCTTGGTAGATACACAGAGACCTTGGGTTAAGCTCGGCACATCGACTCGGCGGACCAGCTCACGAAACATCCTCGTCCTCATCAACTTTGCAAAGCCTGTGTTCAACTTCAGCTCCTCCGCGGTGCAGGTGTCTGGGGGCAATGTGTTGAGGCAAGATTATACATTATATATATATATATATAATCTTAAAGCACATTCTCTAGCTTATTACAAACACCTTGGGTTGTTTCAGCTTTCATGAAGCCAGTAAGAGCATATACACGCTGCAGATACAGGCCGTCGGTCAGCTGGTATCGGTTCAGGTAGCTGAGAACGCGGCCATGGACGTCGCCGGGAACCCCAACCTAGCATCAGACCGTCTTCAAGTCAGGCACTGTATGTATGAGCATCTTCTTTGCTTCACACATTCATACACTCGATCGTTAGGCAGGGCAGGCATGCAGCAGGGCGCTTGATGTACTACTGCTGCATGCAGATTCTGTGCCCGCGTCATCTTCTTGGATCGCGGCGATCACCACTGTCGTATTTCTGACAACTGCTGCCGTTGCCGCGCTCCTCACCGTCTCCACGTCGTCTCTCGTCGCTGCCGGAGCTGTCTCGAGGCCCTCTTCCTACATGATCTCGGAGCCATCAAGAAATGTGCTGGTACGTAGTACATGTACACGCCGCCGCCGTCGATGGCTGTATACTGCCCATCTGGTGACTGATCCTCTGTGAGTTTCTACTCCATCAGAGGATGGCGTGCCACATCCAAATCTTTGCTCTGTCAAGATGGCTGTCGGCCAACCTGCCGATCGAGTACTACGAGTTCGCAAAGGGGGTAGAGTGGAGCATCCCCTACATGCGTCTTCCATGGGAAGGCCCAGCCGCAGATCCGTTCCTGGGGTACTCCACGATGCCTGCCATCGCGTACTCGGAGTCGGAGCTGCTCGACAGGAGCGCCGTCGGCGGCGCTGCAAACATCTCCTCCTATCGTCCTCGAGCACAGCAAGGTCAGCCGGTGACGCCAGCGCAGATCATCCCGTCGGATCCGGTATTCCCGACGGAGATCCCTGAAGATGGGAAACCCACACCGCCGGTGCAAACTCCGGGAGGAGACGCCACGCCGCCGGTGATGCCAGTGCAGACCCCGTTGCCCTTGGACGGGATGCCGCTGACGGCAATGGAGTACCGTTCCTTCTTCGAGGTCAGACGGTTCTATTTACGGACGGTTACTGCTTGCGTTGCGTTGCTTTTTTTCTGACGAAGCCTGAATATTATTATTCTTATAAAAAAATTGCAGAACCCGGACATGAAGCCTGAGGCACAGATCATCATGAAGCTACAAGATTTGGATGGGTATATGTTGCACTGTTTGTTTCTCGATGCTCGCTTCGCATGAAAGTTAAGTGGACTGTTTGTTTCTCGTTCTTTACATTTACATACAGGTGGAAGTACTTCGGCAGGAACATGTTCTGGCTGGGTGTCATCGGCGGCGGCCTCATCCTCCTGCACCTCCTCACCCTCCTCTACTTGAAGCTGAGGTACAGAGACAGGGAGCGGCGGCGGCATGGCTACGCCGCACTGCTTCTCCCCAGGCTGGAGATCATGGTCGTCGTCCTGGCGATGCCGTGCGTCGCCCAAGCGGCGGCAGCGCTCATCAGGGGCGGGACCACGTGCGGCCTGGTGGTCGGGATCGTGCTCACCGCCGTCCTGACGTCGGTCCTGGTGGCCCTGCTGCTGTTCCTGTCTCTGGGCATCACCATGGGCAGGCTGCTGCAGTACAGGGAGGTGCACCATGAGGAGGGGCAGGAGGAGTACCACTGGTACCAGGATCTGGCCCGCCGCACGCTGGGCGCCGGCAAGCGCGGGCAGTGGACGTGGAAGGACCCGCGCCGCTCCGCCTGCCTGCCCAGGCTCGGCCCGCTCTTCGAGGACCTGCGCGGCCCGCCCAAGTACACGCGTGGCGGTGGAGGCAGCAAGCGACGCGCCGAAGGCGGCGGACCAGAGCGGCGGGTCATCGCGTCGGAAGACGAGAACGAGGGGTCGAGGGCGCCCTTGGTGCAGAAGCTCCTCGGCGTGCTCCGCATCTACTTGACGCTGCTGGAGTCGGTGAAGCGCGTGGCGGTGGGCATCGTGGCCGGCGCGCACGCGTCGTCGGGGCGGTCGTCCCGCGCGCACGCCGTGGCGGTGCTGTCCGTCGCCTCGTTCCAGCTCCTGTTCATGCTGCTCGGGAAGCCCTTCATCAAGAAGCGGGTGCAGCTGGTGGAGACCCTGTCGGTGGCCAGCGAGGTGGCCGTGTTCGCGGCGTGCCTGGCGCTCATCGACAGGACGGCATCGAGCGGCGGGTGGCTGCCCGACGGCGAGTCGCGCGGCGTGGGGCTGGCGATGCTGGGCGCCTTCGTGCTGGGGTTCGCGGCGCAGGTGTGCAACGAGTGGAACGCGCTGTACCGGCAGGCGCGGCTGCTGAGCGCCGACCGGAGCTCCTTCCTGGACGGCGCCAAGACAGCGGGCCTGGGCCTGCTCCTGCTGGTGCTGCCGTCGTCTGCGCTCGGCGACCACCGGTACCGGGATTCGCCACCTCCCGACGGCGGTGGAGGAGCCGGGGAGAGCGTGTCAGCGTCGACGGCGGCCGACGGGGGCAGGGGCGGGAGCTCCAACAATGAGCGGTGGTGGCTTGGGCAGCTGCGGGAGATGGCGAAGGCTAGCTTCAGCAAGGAGAGTAATGCGTAAAAATGTGTTTGGTACTGTATCTCGGAACATGTAACATCAGAATCAGCATTAAAAGATTAGAATGACAGCGCTCGAGCTCCAGAAAACGATTCGATTCTTCTTCTCACCTTCTTCTGTACATCTATAAATTGTTCGATCACTCTACTAGTTGATCTATGGTGTGGTGTGCCTGGACGACCATGACTAGTTATGTAAAGGGTATTTTTTAAGATAACGTATCCCGTGCAAACCAACCCCTCCTCCGTGTTTTAATCTGAACCACATGATGTTGATTTAAGGAGGGCGTGTGGAGAGAGTGGGAGGGGATTTGAAAAAGTGTGATTAGCAATGAGTGGTTAAGTGTAAAATTGTCCACATCCATGTGTCCCTTGGATCAACATCATATGGCCCAGATTAGAAGTTTGCATGGTTGCACGAAGGGACTGGTTTGCATCAGATACGTTCCCATTTTTTAAAGCCCAAAATTGGTCAAAGAAAAAAATGATGATAAAATAAATGAATAAATATATTTGAGGATTTTTAAAACCTTGGGAAATTTATTTGGGCCCTTTTATCTTCATAGGCAATTAATGGAGTATTATTAGTCGATTAACCCATAAACAAATAGGAATGTGCATCCCATGCTTAAGATTATGTTGGGATACATTTTATTCAACCTCAAATTATAAATGAAAATATAAAATACAAACTGAGTAAAAAGAAAGAAAATGATTTCTTCCATTATAGGAAGCAAAATAAATAAAAATATTACAATAGTAGTATTGATAATCACTTTAAGACATATGTTATTGCATTTTTTTGAGATCATACAATATAAAACTATTGTTCTTAGACAAATGTGGGAATTACACATTTAAAAAGCAATGGTAAATAAAATAATAAATAAAATAATATCAATATTGCATATCATATAGAGTTCATTGCGCCATAAAATTTTGGATATGAAACCCCAAGCTAGAATCTAAACCCAAATTAGAAATCTGAATTTGAATTTAAATAGAATAGAAAATGAGAAGGTGTGAAGGTGTGGTTTTCATAATTGAAAACATTTTTAGCATAAATAAATAAACTAAACAATTATGTTTTACTGGAATTTTCTGAAATGTGCATTTGAATTTATAATAGAAACTCGAATTTGGAGATTTAAATTAGAAAACAACAAAGAAAAATAGAAATAAAGAAAAAGAAAAGAAAACCCATTGGGGCTTACCAGCGCGTGGGCCGGATTCGGATCCCTGGCTCGGCCCAGGATCACACCTCGCGCAGCCCTGGGTTCCCCACTGGCCGATAGGTAAGGCCAGTGTTTGTCGCCCACTGCGCGCTTCCCCTCCATGTGTCGCAGCATTGCGGGGCCCCCTGCCCAGATCCACTCACCTGCGTGCCTCGCTTACGTGTGGGCCCTAGTGCTCAGGATCCTCGTCTAGTCATGCTCGGATCGGGTTGTTACAACCGAAACGACCGAGATCGCTGGAGCATGCCCCCCTAATCGGGCCCCCACCCTTCTACCCTAGGAATAAAAGGGCTGTGTCGTCGCCCCTCCGTGACCATCGCACCATGCCATCAGAGATTGATCGGAGCTAGGGGCTACCCCGAACTTGGTGAAGAGAGAAGAGAGTGTTGCGCGAGATCCGCCACCACGTTCGGATCCGGCCTAGGTTGTCGGTCTGGCCTCGGCTTCTGGTTTGAGATGAAGTGAAGGACACGTAGAAGGTATACGTGGGCAACGGTGGGCGCGAAATCAAGTCGCCTGAGGACAATTCATCGTCGGTGTTGAAAGTCACCTAGAGGGAGGGTGAATAGGGCGAAACTGAAATTCTCAAAAATAATCACAACTACAAGCCGGGTTAGCGTTAGAAATATAATCGAGTCCTCGAGAGAGGGCGCAAAACAAATCGCAAGCGAATAATGAAGTGAGACACGCGGATTTGTTTTACCGAGGTTCGGTTCTCTCAAACCTACTCCCCGTTGAGGAGGCCACAAAGGCCGGGTCTCTTTCAACCCTTACCCTCTCTCAAACGGTCCCACGGACCGAGTGAGCTTTCTCTTCTCAATCACTTGGAACACAAAGTTCTCGCAAGGACCACCACACGATTGGTGTCTCTTGCCTCAATTACAAGTGAGTGTTTGATCACAAGAAAGAATCAAGAAAGAAGAAAGCAATCCAAGCGCAAGAGCTCGAAAGAACACAAGCAAATCACTCTCTCTAATCACTAGGGCGTTGTGTGGAATTTGGAGAGGATTTGATCTCTTTGGTGTGTCTAGAATTGAATGCTAGAGCTCTTGTAAGTGGTTGGGAAGTGGAAAACTTGGATACAATGAATGGTGGGTGGTTGGGGGTATTTATAGCCCCAACCACCAAACTAGCCGTTTGGTGAGGCTGTCTGTTCGATGGCGCACCAGACAGTCCGGTGCACACCGGACATATCCGGTGCAACAGCCACGTCACCAAAGAGCCGTTGGGTCGACCGTTGGAGCTCTGTCTTCTGGGCCTGCCTGGATGTCCGGTGCACACCGGACATGAACTGTAGATTGTCCGGTGCGCCTGCTCCCGCGTGCCTGACGACTGCGCGCTTCTGGCGCGCATTAAATGCGTCGCAGGTAGCCGTTGGCGCCGAAATAGCCGTTGCCCCGCTGTTACACCGGACAGTCCGGTGTACACCGGACAGTCCGGTGTACACCGGACAGTCCGGTGAATTTTAGCGGAGCAGCCGAAGTGAAAACCCGAGGCTGGCGAGTTCCTGAGGCCGTTCTTCCTTGGAGCACCGGACATGTCCGGTGTACACCGGACAGTCCGGTGAATTATAGCGGAGTGACCTTCGGAAATTCCCGAGAGTGAAGAGTTTGAAGTCGGAGTCCCCTGGTGCACCGGACACTGTCCGGTGCGCCACCGGACAGTCCGATGCGCCAGACCAGGGTGCCATCCGGGTTGCCTTTAGCTTTCTAATTTGAACCCAACTTTGGTCCTTTTAATTGGCTTGTTGTGAACCTTTGACACCTGTATAACTTATACACTAGAGCAAACTAATTAGTCCAATTGTTTGTGTTGGGCAATTCAACCACCAAAATTATTTAGGAACTAGGTGTAAGCCTAATTCCCTTTCAATCTCCCCCTTTTTGGTGATTGATGCCAACACAACCAAAGCTAATGTAAAAGTGCATAATTGAACTAGTTTGCATAATGTAAGTGCAAAGGTTGCTTGGAATTGAGCCAATATAAATACTTACATGATGTGCATGGATTGTTTCTTTATTTTTAACATATTGGACCACATTTGCACCACATGTTTTGTTTTTGTGAATTCTTTTCAAAGTCCTTTTGCAAGATAGTCAAAGGTAAATGAATAAGAATTTTGAGAGGCATTTTCAAGATTTGAAATTTTCTCCTTTTGTTGGAAATGCTTTTCCTTTGACTAAACAAAACTCCCCCTCAAATAAATTCTCCTCTTAGTGTTCAAGAGGGTTTTAAGATATCAAGTTTTTAAAATACTACTTGCTCCCCCTTTAGAACACAAAGAGATACCAATTTTGAAATTTTCCATCCAATTGAAAATCATATTTTAAAATTAGGGTGGTGGTGCGGTCCTTTTGCTTTGGGCTCATATTTTCTCCCCCTTTGGCATGAATCGCCAAAAACGGAATCATTAGAGCCCAATGACGTACTTTCTCCTCCTTTGGTCATAAAATAAATGAGTGAAGATTATACCAAAGTTGGAGAGTAGAGCAGAGCGACGGCGAAGGATGAGTAGTAGAGTGGAGTGGAAGCCTTGTCTTCGCCGAAGACTCCAATTCCCTTTCAATATACCTATGACTTGGTTTGAAATACACTTGAAAACACAGTAGTCATAGCATATATAAAAGAGATATGATCAAAGGTATACTTGTGTGCTATGTGTGCAAATTAGCAAAAGAAATTCCTAGAATCAAGAATATTTAGCTCATGCCTAAGTTTGGTAAAAGTTTGTTCATCAAGAGGCTTAGTAAAGATATCGGCTAATTGATCTTTAGTGTTAATGTAAGAAATCTCGATATCCCCCTTTTGTTGGTGATCCCGAAGAAAATGATACCGAATGGCTATGTGTTTAGTGTGGCTATGCTCAACGGGATTATCCGCCATGCGGATTGCACTCTCATTATCACATAGAAGGGGAACTTTGGTTAGTTTGTAACCGTAGTCCCGCAGGGTTTGCCTCATCCAAAGCAATTGCGCGCAACAATGGCCTGCGGCAATGTACTCGGCTTCGGCAGTAGAAAGAGCGACCGAATTTGGCTTCTTTGAAGCCCAAGACACCAAGGATCTTCCCAAGAACTGGCAAGTCCCCGATGTGCTCTTCCTATTAATCTTACACCCCGCCCAATCGGCATCCGAATAACCAATCAAATCAAATGTGGATCCCCGAGGGTACCAAAGCCCAAACTTAGGAGTATAAGCCAAATATCTCAAGATTCGTTTTACGGCCGTAAGGTGGGATTCCTTAGGGTCGGATTGGAATCTTGCACACATGCAAACGGAAAGCATAATGTCCGGTCGAGATGCACATAGATAAAGCAATGAACCAATCATCGACCGGTATACCTTTTGATCCACGGACTTACCTCCCGTGTCGAGGTCGAGATGCCCATTGGTTCCCATGGGTGTCTTGATAGGCTTGGCATCCTTCATTCCAAACTTGCTTAGAATGTCTTGAGTATACTTTGTTTGGCTAATGAAGGTGCCCTCTTGGAGTTGCTTGACTTGGAATCCTAGAAAATACTTCAACTCCCCCATCATCGACATCTCGAATTTCTTTGTCATGATCCTACTAAATTCTTCACATGTAGATTCGTTAGTAGACCCAAATATAATATCATCAACATAAATTTGGCATACAAACAAATCATTGTCAAGAGTTTTAGTGAATAGAGTAGGATCGGCTTTGCCGACTTTGAAGCCATTAGCAATAAGGAAATCTCTAAGGCATTCATACCATGCTCTTGGGGCTTGCTTGAACCCATAAAGCGCCTTAGAGAGCCTATAAACATGGTTAGGGTACTCACTGTCTTCAAAGCCGGGAGGTTGCTCAACATAGACCTCCTCCTTGATTGGTCCATTGAGGAAGGCACTCTTCACGTCCATTTGGTAGAGCTTGAAGCCATGGTAAGTAGCATAGGCTAATAATATGCGAATGGACTCAAGCCTCGCTACGGGTGCATAGGTTTCACCAAAATCCAAACCTTCGACTTGTGAATATCCCTTGGCCACGAGTCGAGCTTTGTTCCTTGTCACCACACCATGCTCGTCTTGTTTGTTGCGGAAGACCCACTTGGTTCCTACAACATTTTGGTTAGGACATGGAACTAAATGCCATACCTCGTTCCTCGTGAAGTTGTTGAGCTCCTCTTGCATCGCCATCACCCAATCCGAATCTTGGAGTGCTTCCTCTACCCTGTGTGGCTCAATAGAGGAAACAAAAGAGTAATGCTCACAAAAATGTGCAACACGAGATCGAGTGGTTACCCCCTTATGAATGTCGCCGAGGATGGTGTCGACGGGGTGATCTCGTTGGATTGCTTGGTGGACTCTTGGGTGTGACGGTCTAGGTTGTTCATCCTCCTTGTCTTGATCATTTGCATCTCCCCTTGATTATTGCCGTCGTCTTGAGGTGGCTCATCATTGTCTTTTTCATCTTTATCAACTTGAGCTTCGTCCTCATTTTGGGTTGGTGGAGATGCTTGCGTGGAGGAGGATGGTTGATCTTGTGCATGTGGAGGCTCTTCGGATTCCTTAGGACACACATCCCCAATGGACATGTTCCTTAGCGCGATGCACGGAGCCTGTTCTTCACCTATCTCATCAAGATCAACTTGCTCTACTTGAGAGCCGTTAGTCTCATCAAACACAACGTCACAAGAAACTTCAACAAGTCCTGAGGACTTGTTAAAGACTCTATATGCCCTTGTGTTTGAGTCATATCCTAGTAAAAAGCCTTCTACAGTTTTAGGAGCAAATTTAGATTTTCTACCTCTCTTAACAAGAATAAAACATTTGCTACCAAAAACTCTAAAATATGAAATATTGGGCTTTTTACCGGTTAGGAGTTCATAGGATGTCTTCTTGAGGATCCGGTGTAGACATAACCGGTTGATGGCGTAGCAGGCGGTGTTGACCGCCTCGGCCCAAAACCGATCCGGTGTCTTGTACTCATCAAGCATGGTTCTTGCCATGTCCAATAGAGTTCGATTCTTGATAGTCGCCTAGAGGGGGGGTGAATAGGGCGAAACTGAAATTTAAATATAAACACAACTACAAGCGGGGGTTAGCGTTAGAAATATAAACGAGTCCGCGAGAGAGGGCGCAAAACAAATCGCAAGCGAATAAGAGTGTGACACGCGGATTTGTTTTACCGAGGTTCGGTTCTTGCAAACCTACTCCCTGTTGAGGAGGCCACAAAGGCCGGGTCTCTTTCAACCCTTCCCTCTCTCAAACGATCCCACGGATCGAGTGAGCTTTCTCTTCTTCTCAATCAAACGGGAACAAAGCTTCCCCGCAAGGGCCACCACACAATTGGTGCCTCTTGCCTTGGTTACAATTGAGATTGATCACAAGAACAAATGAGAAAGAAAAGAATGCGATCCAAGCGCAAGAGCTCGAAAGAACACAAGCAAATCACTCTCTCTAGTCACTAAAGGCTTGAGTGGAATTGGAGAGGATTTGAACTCTTTGTATGTGTCTAGAATTGAATGCTAGAGCTCTTGTAGTAGTTGGGAAGTGGAAAACTTGGATGGCAATGAATGTGGGGTGGTTGGGGTATTTATAGCCCCAACCACCAAAAGTGACCGTTGCTGGAACATGTCTGTTCGATGGCGCACCGGACAGTCCGGTGCCCCTGCCACGTCACCATTGCCGTTGGATTCTGACCGTTGGAGCATCTGACTTCTGGGCCCTCCTGGGTGTCCGGTGCACACCGGACAGGTACTGTTTGATGTCCGGTGCACCGGTATGGGCACGCCTGACATCTGCGCGCGCTGCGCGCGCATTAAATGCACCGCAGGGAGCCGTTGGCGCCGAAAAGAGCCGTTGCTCCGCTGGCACACCGGACAGTCCGGTGCACACCGGACAGTCCGGTGCACACCGGACAGTCCGGTGAATTTTAGCGGAGCGGCTGCTGCGCGAACCCGAGGCTGGCGAGTTCCGGAAGACGGCGCTTCCTTGGAGCACCGGACATGTCCGGTGCACACCGGACAGTCCGATGAATTATAGCGCGCCGGCTTCCGAGAATTCCCGAGGGCGAAGAGTTGAAGTCGGAGTCCTCTGGGCGCACCGGACACTGTCCGGTGCACACCGGACAGTCCGGTGCCTCCAGCCAGAGGTGCCTTCGGTTACCTCGTTGCTCCTTTGTTGAATCCAAAACCTGGTCTTTTTATTGGCTAAATGTGAATCTTTTGCACCTGTATAACTTATACACTAGAGCAAACTAGTTAGTTCAATATTTGTGTTGGGCAATTCAACCACCAAAATTATTTAGGAACTAGGTGTAAGCCTAATTCCCTTTCAATCTCCCCCTTTTTGGTGATTGATGCCAACACAAATCAAAGCAAATATAGAAGTGCATAATTGAACTAGTTTACATAATGTAAGTGCAAAGGTTGCTTGGAATTGAGCCAATATTAATACTCATATGATGCGCATGGATTGTTTTCTTTGTTTTTAACATATTGGACCACATTTTGCACCACAAGTTTTGTTTTTGCAAACTCTTTTGTAAATTCTTTTCAAAGTCATTTTGCAAGATAGTCAAAGGTATATGAGTAAGATTTTGCAAAGCATTTTCAAGTTTTGAAGATTTCTTCCTTTGTTCCAAATGCTTTTCCTTTGACTAAACAAAACTCCCCCTAAATGAGATCCTCCTCTTAGTGTTCAAGAGGGTTTTCCATCAATTTTGAAAATACTACTTGCTCCCCCCTTAGAACACAAGGAGATACCAATTTGAAATTTGACCAATTGAAAATCTCCAAAATTTTAAAACTTAGGTGGTGGTGCGGTCCTTTTGCTTTGGGCTCATATTTTCTCCCCCTTTGGCATGAATCGCCAAAAACGGAATCATTAGAGCCCAATGAAGTACTTTCTCCCCCTTTGGTCATAAAATGAATGAGTGAAGATTATACCAAGGTTGGAGAGTGGTGCGGAGCAACGGCGAAGGATGAGTAGTAGAGTGGAGTGGAAGCCTTTGTCTTCGCCGAAGACTCCAATTCCCTTTCAATATACCTATGACTTGGTTTGAAATACACTTGAAAACACATTAGTCATAGCATATATAAAAGAGACATGATCAAAGGAATATTTATGAGCTATGTGTGCAAGTTTAGCAAAAGAAATTCCTAGAATCAAGAATATTAAGCTCATGCCTAAGTCGGGTAAAAGATTGCTCATCAAGTGGCTTGGTAAAGATATCGGCTAATTGATCTTTAGTGTTAATGTATGAAATCTCGATATCCCCCTTTTGTTGGTGATCCCGAAGAAAATGATACCGAATGGCTATGTGCTTAGTGCGGCTATGCTCGACGGGATTGTCGGCCATTTTGATTGCACTCTCATTGTCACATAGCAAAGGGACTTTGGTTAATTTGTAACCGTAGTCCCGCAGGGTTTGCCTCATCCAAAGCAATTGCGCGCAACAATGGCCTGCGGCAATATACTCGGCTTCGGCGGTGGAAAGAGCGACTGAATTTTGCTTCTTTGAAGCCCAAGACACCAAGGATCTTCCCAAGAACTGGCAAGTCCCCGATGTGCTCTTCCTATTAATCTTACACCCCGCCCAATCGGCATCCGAATAACCAATCAAATCAAATGTGGATCCCCGAGGGTACCAAAGCCCAAACTTAGGAGTATAAGCCAAATATCTCAAGATTCGTTTTACGGCCGTAAGGTGTGATTCCTTAGGGTCGGCTTGGAATCTTGCACACATGCAAACGGAAAGCATAATGTCCGGTCGAGATGCACATAAGTAAAGTAATGAACCAATCATCGACCGGTATACCTTTTGATCCACGGACTTACCTCCTGTGTCGAGGTCGAGATGCCCATTGGTTCCCATGGGTGTCTTGATGGGTTTGGCATCCTTCATTCCAAACTTGCTTAGAATGTCTTGAGTATACTTTGTTTGGCTAATGAAGGTGCCCTCTTTGTGGGGGATAGATATCCCCCGGGTCCACCAAAAGAGTAAAGGACCTCATGAAAGGCCCAAGGGCCCAATAAATCGTAAGGTTATTCTTTCGTGGGCCTGGGGAAAGACAACCAGCAACGCAGAGCGACATGGGGCCGGATTGGTGCAAACCCGGACGGCCCATAGCGTCGAGCCATTGGCCGCAACAGAGATCCGACTTTCCCACGTCGGGGCCTCCATGCAACGAAGCCACATGAGGATAAGTCGGCGAGAGCTACGTAAAGGATAATCTCGAGAGGTTCACTATCTTTTAGCCACTCGTTGTTATCTTATCATGTGTACTGCCCCACGGTCGAGTATATAAGGCCTAGGGGGCACCCCTTCAGAACGATCGACCCATTACTTAGCCACCCACATCAACTCTCTGTATCCTCGATCTAGAGAGCCCTCTTGTAATCACGTCCACCAAGCATACTCGTCAGGACGTAGGGTGTTACGCATCTCTAAGCGGCCCGAACCTGTAAACCTTGTCCACTGTCCCTCGTGCGATCGGCACGAACCATTTTGCTACAGTTGTCGACACCGTCCTACTCCTAAAAACACCTTGAGGGGCAACCCCGGGTGTGCGGTCGGACCCTAAACACCGACAGCTGGCGCGCCAGGTAGGGGGTGTGTCGACAATCCAAGCTAGCTCAATGGCCATCTCCTTCTACAGCAAGATCACTCTACGCCCCGGATCTATGTTCTGCTTCGGAGCAATCTCGTTCGTAGCGGACGAAGAAGGAATTCTGCACCGTATCGCGGATCCGCCGGAAAAGGAATCTTCTCCAACAAACTCCGAAAATATCGGAGAAATGCAACCTCCGGCTCTCCGAAAGAAGATCACCACGACGACAGCGCCGTTCTACCCCGACGTCCTCTTCATCGGAAGAGCGGAATCGCCCGCCATCTCCGACGACGAGCCGACTGTACCCGGGGAGGAACCGCCCCAACGGGAATCCCGTCGGCGGAGGAACCAGCGCAGGAATGTTCGACGACATCACGCGGCCGGAGAGCGCAATCCGGAACAACCTGTCTCGCGGGACGAGGTCTCGGAGGTAGGAGAAACCCCGGAAGAACGCGTCTTCAGAGAGCGAAGGAACTCTCGACGACGTGATCGCCGACGAGCTCAAGAACAGGCCGAACAGGATGCAAGGCAACGTCGAGAGAATCCACTCTTCGGGCGCAATCTGAACTCCGACTTCGCCCGAGCCATGAACACGCCGAGCGAAGTCGGAGGGGTGCTGGCTCGGATAGCGGAAGGACTTCCTCGGACTCCAGACGCCGACGGCTACCGACGACTATTCACTCAAGCGGCCAACCATCTTCTACCGCTTGCCCACCCGCCGAACGATCTACGACACGCCATCAACAGTCGCCGAGACGCGTGGAGCTCCATCAATGCTTCGCGCGAACGGCGGCACGAGAACGAGATTCGCCGTCGGGAGGAGTACGATAGGGATCATGGTGTCCCGACTCAGAGCCAAGTAACCAGGACTGAGTCGGCAACAGGCTCAACCGGCGGAACCACCCGGGGACGGTCGAGGAATCACAATCACAACTCCCCTCCCCGGGACAGGCATCGTCCCCGACGACAGGAGGACACGTGCGGAGTGTCCGCCCTTACTCCACGCCTTAGGGCCATCCAGTGGCCTCCCAACTTCAAGGTATCCAATGTTGACAAATATGAACCTAAGCAGGATCCGTGGGGTTGGCTAGCCGTCTACACCACCGCTGCTCGAGCTGCCGGGGCGTCCGAAGACGTGATGACCGCGTACTTACCCATTGTCCTCGGGCAAGACGCGCTGCAATGGCTACGACATCTACCCCGACACTGCATCGACGTCTGGGGCGATTTCAGTCGGCGTTTCACCGCCAACTTCCAGTCCCTCTCCGACAAGCCGGCGCAACCGTGGGACCTCAAATCTATCAAGCGCCGGGGGGACGAAACTCTCCGATCATACCTCAAGAGGTTTCAAACCATGAGGAATCGCATCCTCGATGTCACGGAGGCGGCCGTGATCGAGGACTTCTACCGAGGATCTAATGACTCGGCTTTTGTCCGAGCCATACTACAGAAGGCACCGACTACTTCCGAGGAACTGTTCCGGGAAGCCGACCTCTACATCACCGCCGACGAGCGAGCCCAGGACCTCATCGGAGGAGCGAAGCCCGCGTCGGCAGCACCACGGCGCGACACGAACCAGCAACCTAACAAGCGGTGGGAGAAGAGGCCACGCGAAGAAGTACACGCCGCCGGACCACCTGCCTCTCGCGCTCGAGGAGGACCTCGTGGAGGCGAACGCACACTGGACGACATCCTCGACGCCCAGTGCCCGTACCACAAGGACATGCGCCACACTCTTCGTAACTGCCGGGACTTCAAGCACTCCGTCGGACACGGCCGACCCTTCCAACCTCTACCTCCTCCTCCGCCGAGGGGAGGACCAGATGAACCACGACAACCCCATCGGCAGGAGGAGGGAGGAGGAGGAGGAGCTTTCCCGCGCGTTGACAGGGAGGTCAACGTCATCTTCGGCGGACACGGATCACAGGAGAGCAGAAGACAGCAAAAGCTCAATGATCGCCAGATACTGGTGGCGACCATCGGCCCTCCCGCCCCATACCGATGGTCGGAGCACCCGATTACCTTCACTCGGGCAGATCAATGGCTCAACTTCGACCACCCGGGCAAGTACCCGCTTCTCGTCGATCCGGTGATCCGAGAGAGCCGGGTGAAAAAGGTGTTAGTGGACGGGGGGAGCAGCATCAACATCACCTTCCCCCGGACACTCCAAAGCTTGGGAGTTCATCTCAAAAAGCTCCACGAGTCGGACACTCCTTTCTTCGGCATCGTGCCGACGGAAGGGGAATACCCGTTGGGCCACATCTACATGCCGGTCACCTTTGGAACTCCGGAGAACTACAGAACCGAGTTCCTAAGGTTTGAAGTGGCAAACTTCGACTGCGGGTATAACGCCATCATTGGGAGGCCAGGACTGGCCAAGTTCATGGCCATTCCGCATTACACGTACATGATACTGAAGATGCCAGGGCCACAAGGGATCATAACTGTGCGCGCCGACCTCCAAGGCGCCGCAGAATGTTTCCGAGTGGCTATTCAAGCAGCCCTCACCGCCAAGCCGTCGACAGCTCCCTCCGCAATGGCGAACTCTAAGCCTGAGGAGGACTTCGCAATACCGGCGAATGAAGCTCAGACCGCGACCTCTATGCGGCCGACTGAAGAAACCAAGAGAATCAACCTGGGGTTCGCTGATGAGCGCAAGACGGCCATCATCAGCTCCAGTTTGGATGACAAATAGGAAAGCGCGCTCGTCCAGTTTCTGCAAGATAACCGAGATGTATTCGCATGGCAACCTGCGGATATGCCGGGAGTCCCGAGAGAACTGGCCGAGCACAAACTGAAGGTCTTTTCCCAGGCGAGGCCGATTCGACAGAAACTACGTCGTTTCACGCCTGATAAGAGGGAAGCCATTCGCGCCGAGTTAGCTCGCTTGGTCGCGGCTGGATTCATTAGAGAAGTATTACATCCTGAGTGGTTAGCTAATCCTGTTCTTGTACTCAAAAAGAATAAAGTGGACTGGCGCATGTGTGTTGATTATACTGATCTCAACAAACACTGTCCGAAGGATCCTTTCGGGCTCCCGAGGATAGATCAGGTGGTGGACTCCACCGCTAGATGTTCTATGCTGTCTTTCTTGGATTGCTATTCCGGGTATCATCAGATCAGTCTGGCAAAGGAAGATGAAGAAAAAAACGGCATTCATTACTCCATTTGGCGCTTTCTGTTATACCTCCATGCCGTTTGGCCTCAAAAACGCTGGAGCGACTTACCAGAGAGCTATTCAAACATGCTTAGCCGATCACTGGGGCAAGCGTGTGGAGGCTTATGTGGATGATGTGGTGATCAAAACACAGGACTCGAAAGACTTCATCGAAGATTTGCAACTGGTTTTCAACAGCCTGAGGCGGTATAGATGGAAGCTTAATCCCGAGAAATGTGTTTTTGGGGTACCAGCCGGAAAGTTGCTCGGATTTATTGTCAGCCACCGGGGAATTGAAGCTAATCCAGATAAGATTGAAGCTATCATGAAGATGGAAGCTCCTCGATCGCAGAAGAAGGTTCAGCGACTTACGGGATGCATGGCAGCTTTAAGCAGATTCATATCCCGGCTAGGAGAAAAAGGTTTACCATTTTATAAGCTACTCAAGAAAGTGGATAAATTCCAGTGGACTTCGGAAGCGCAAGAAGCTCTGGATGCTCTGAAAAAATTCTTGACGACACCACCAGTACTGAAACCACCTCGGCGAGCTACATCAAATCAACCAGCTGAAGATTTGCTATTGAACATCTCTTGCACGACTCACGTGGTAAGCACCGCGTTAGTAGTCGAGCGAGCAGAAAAAGGACACGCCTATCCAGTGCAACATCCTGTATACTTCATCAGTGAAGTCCTTGGCCCCTCAAAGAAAAAGTATTCTCAAGTTCAGAAGCTATTGTATGCAGTACTTCTAACTGCCCGCATGCTGCGTCACTACTTTGACGACCACAAAGTCATAGTAGTCACAAGTTTTCCAATAGGGGATATTCTTCACAACAAGGAAGCCATCGGTCGAATAGCCAAGTGGGCCTGTGAGCTGGGATCTCATGACATCGAGTTTCGGCCTCGCACTGCCATCAAAACCTAAGCACTGGTTGATTTTGTATCAGAGTGGACTGAACAACAAGTACCAGACAACCCGGAGATCGCAGAAGTATGGCGAATGTATTTTGATGGCTCACTCAAGCTGCAGGGAGCAGGAGCGGGGATTCTTTTCACTGCACCAGGAGGCGAACACCTCAAGTACGCCCTCCAGCTGTTATTCCCGGCCTCCAATAATGCAGCCGAGTATGAAGCCTTGATCCATGGACTGAACATTGCCATATCATTGGGCGTCAAAAGATTAATGGTATATGGGGATTCTCTGGTAGTCATCAGCCAGATAAATAAGGAGTGGGATTGCTCAAACGATTCGATGGGAAGATACTGCACTGCCGTCCGAAAACTGGAGGATAAATTCGAGGGTCTAGAATTTCATCATGTGGAGAGAGATCGGAACGCGGCAGCTGATGTACTGTCCAAGCTAGGATCCAGTCGAGCTCAGGTCCCACCCGGGGTTTTTGTGCAAGAAATTCTGCAGCCAAGTATCTCTTTGGGTCAAATGGAAGAATGCAACATCATAGATCAACCCGAGTCAGATCCCGATGACTGGAGAAAGCCAATCATTAAGTACATAAGGAATGAAGAAGAACCAGATGATAAGAACTCGGCAGAGCGCATTGCAAGACAGTCAGCTCACTATACACTTATTGGGGAAACATTATACAGAAGGGGTGCGTCAGGCGTCTTCATGAAGTGCATTCTCCCATCCACTGGAAAACAACTCTTAGAAGAGGTCCACGCTGGGCAATGTGGGATACATGCAGCCTCCAGAACGCTAGTTGGGAAGGTCTTCAGGTCAGGATTCTATTGGCCAACAGCAAAGAATGATGCAGCCGAGTTAGTTCAGAGGTGCGAAGCCTGCCAATACTTGTCGAAGCAACAACACCTGCCAGCACAGCAGCTGCAGACCATACCAGTGACCTGGCCTTTTGCATGCTGGGGGCTGGATATGATTGGACCTTTCAAGAAAGCTCAAGGAGGATATACTCATGTGTTGGTAGCGATTGACAAGTTCACTAAATGGATAGAGTTCAAGCCCATTGCCTCCTTAACCTCGGCCAAGGCTGTGGAATTCATACAAGATATAATATTCAGATTTGGGATACCAAACAGCATCATAACTGACTTAGGATCCAACTTCACGAGTTCAGAGTTTTTTGACTTCTGCGAGCAGAAGAGCATTCAGATCAAGTATGCATCTGTAGCCCATCCGAGAGCCAACGGGCAAGTTGAGCGAGCCAACGGGATGATATTGGATGCACTCAGGAAAAAGATTTTTGATAAGAATGAAAAATTCGCAGGGAAGTGGATAAGGGAATTACCCTATGTTGTTTGGAGTCTAAGAACACAGCCTAGCCGAGCTTTGCATGGAAACACTCCTTTCTTCATGGTCTACGGGTCGGAGGCAGTACTGCCTGCTGATCTCAAGTTTGGGGCGCCAAGGTTGATTTTTGAAAGCATAGCAGAAGCTGAGACCACCAGGCTGGAGGACATAGACGTACTCGAGGAAGAACGGCTAAGCGCAGTAATCCAGTCAGCAAGATACCAGCAGACTCTAAGGCGCTATCACGACAAGGCTGTGCGGCAACGATCCTTTTCAGTGGGGGAGCTCGTCCTTCGCCGAATTCTAACGGGAGAAGGACGACACAAGTTATCACCCTTATGGGAAGGACCCTTCATAGTAGCAGAAGTCACTCGGCCTGGATCATATCGCCTCACTCAGATGGATGGCACGGAAGTCGGGAATTCTTGGAACATAGAACACCTGAGAAAGTTTTATCCTTAGCCGTACCTCAAAACTGCTGGGATAACAATGATGTACTCTGTAAAGTGGAAATATGTCATCAATAAAGAAAAGGTTTCAAGGATACTCAATTTATTTACGATTGACTTGCATTCTTACTTAACTCGGGGTGACCACTATGCCCTGCTAACGGAGCAATCGGCTTAAGTCGGCAACGACTTAAGGCGGTGCAACATGCTCACGCTTACTTAACTCGGGGTGACCACTATGCCCTGCTAACGGAGCAATCGGCTTAAGTCGGCAACGACTTAAGGCGGTGCGACATGCTCACGCTTACTTAACTCGGGGTGACCACTATGCCCTGCTAACGGAGCAATCGGCTTAAGTCGGCAATGACTTAAGGCGGTGCGACATGCTCACGCTTACTTAACTCGGGGTGACCACTATGCCCTGCTAACGGAGCAATCGACTTAAGTCGGCAACGACTCAAGGCGGTGTGACATGCTCACGCTTTACTTAACACAGGGCGATCACTATGCCCAGCTAACGAAGCAATCAACTCCAGTTGGCGTCTACTTAAGACCAATGCAACATGCTCTCGCCTATTTAATTCAGGGGATGATTTCCATATCCCACAGACAAAATTCATAGTCATCATGCGTCATAACTACCAAACTCATTAACTAAAAAATTCTGATACAATAAGTGAATAACTATGTTATTCAAATAAACCGGTGTCCTCTAACAAACGTTCAATCATACAAGCTGCGCGCTCGGAGCACGCGAAATGTTTTCCCTATTTTGCAATGTCTTTTCCAGGAGCAGTCGACGAAGAAGGACGACTCGAGGAGTCAGGGGCAGCGTTCACGTCAGCCCTTATATCTTCAGGAACGACTACGCCAGGCCTCCTCATCAGAATTCGTCCCGCTCGAACGGCCTTATCCATGGCCCTATCGCGTTGGGCTCTCAGAGTATTGGAAGTCTCTTCAGCAACCTTGACAGCCAACTGGGCAGCCTCTAGCTCCTGGGTAACGGATTTCTTGGAAGCACGCAGATTCTTGATGACAACGTCCTTAGCCGATATCAACTCCCGAAGGCGAATCACATCATCCAAGGACTCCTGCAGCTTATAGCGAAGATTGTTCAACTCCTCCATGGAAAAGCGATGACTCCTCTCCAGAATAGTCAACGAGTTGCTAGAATCTCGATACAACCTATCAAGATTGTCACGAGAAGCGGCAAGGATGCGTTTTTCCTCCTGCAAGCGCAAATCAGTTCCTTCAGAAAACCAGGCAAACAATAGGAGCACAGCAAGAAAAAAGCGCAGTTTCGTATATCACCTTTTCAGAGTCAAGCTGGGCATGCAGAGAAGAACTCAACGCATTGGCATCATCCAAGGCAGCAGAGACCTGACTCAGTTCAATCTGACTTTGAGAATACTTTTCCTCAAGATCAGTGCATCGCTGAGTCAATTCAGCTCGATCCTGAGAATGTTTCTCCTCAAGAAGTGCAGTCTGTCGAGTCATTCCTAGTAAGAGGTAATCAAACAAAACAAGGTCAGAAGGTCAAACAGTCCACAACAAACGCGAAGAAAAGAAAAAGGGCACTAACCAGCGTTAATCGCCTCCAACTCGGATACACGACGACGAAGTAACACTGGATTCCAACATGGAAAAGATGAAGCCACTTCTGGGATAGGAGCACCATGCAATTTCAGCTGGCTGGCCATCCCATCCACCAAAGTCTGATGAGAAGAGCAGATGAGCATAATGGCAAAAGTTCAGGCAATGTGAAAGTCAAGCTAAGAAACAGCACAGTACCTGGAGGTTGGAGAAGAATGAAGGAATCCCCAAATCAGGAGAAATCAGATGATAACCAGGCACAAGGTCATCACCCGAAGCAGCTTGCAACGGAACGGCGGGAACCAGTTCAGCGCCTTCACCAGAGCCGGATAATCGATCAGCGGGGACGCTGCCCTCTAAAGCGACGCCCTGGTCTAAAGTCTGAGCCACCACCATGCAGCCAGAGTGTGGAGGTGACCCTGCGTGAACGTCCATGGAAGTACCGGATGGAGTCCCTGTTTGGACACCCTTGGGAGCTGGGTCGTAGCTGGCACTGCCCACTTGAGCTGGATCATCCCCGGCAACACCCTCGGGGGCTGGGCAGTGGCTTGCACCCTTCGCTTGAGCTAAGTCATCCCCGACGACACCCTCGGGGGCTGGGCATGTGTCAGCACCAGCTTCAAGGTCCAAACTCTCCGCAGTAACCACTTCTAAGGTTGACGGACCCTCGGTTACTTCCATGAAATCAGGACAGTCCAAATCAGCATCCCGACCCTCGAGACCGCGTTCTAAGGTTGACGAGGCGCGGGATGACCTCAACCCAGCATCCGGCACGGCACCACAAGCTTCCGCTACATCATCATCCACTGGCCCTGATAACAAGTCTTCTGGAACCATATCCTCAAGAGTTTGATCAAAGTCGGCCAGGGATATGTTTTGCAAGCCAACAAGAGCAGACAAAGCAGGAGAAGGAACTCCACTACTTTCCCCGCTGGCAAGGAATTGCCGACTGTTTTTCCGAGTCAAAGGGACCTCATTCTCTTCCTCGTCCTCATCAGCAACACTGGCACCACACCCATTGGGATCAGCAACAGGCATACTACACCCATTGGGATCAGCAACAGGCATACTACACCCATTGGGATCAGCATCGGTAAATTCGGGCACAGGAACCTCCTTAGCAGCAGGACCCGAGGGACCAGCATCTTGATCCAAGCTAGATACTCGCCGAAGGCGTCTCCTCTTCTTTTTCTGCCCGTCAACAGGAAGATCGGCTTGATTAACTCGGCAAGGACGCCTCGAGCGAACACGGACAGGTCTCTGAACATTCAAGGTTATACCAGCATCAGGGAGAGGCGCCACTGCTAATGTCTCAGCAGGAGCAGCGTCAGAAGAATCCTCAGCTAACATATCAAGCATAGCATTCATTTCTGCATCGTTAGGATCCACAGGCACCTCGAAATAGACTTGTCGCTCATCATCAGTAATTTTGCCAAGAGAGGCAACCAAAGCATTGATTTCTTCATCAGAGGGCCGCGTTCTAAAGCCCAAATTGCCATCAATCGCAGGTGGATTTGACACGAAGAGAGTGAAGGCTTTGGCGGGAGGCAGATTCCAAGCCGAGTACGCTATCGGAGCACCAACATTAGATACTTTGCCTCTAAGAATCATCTCCAATCGGCTCACTAAATCTGCAGAAGGGATTTTCTTGTTGATAACTCGGGTTGGGTCAGCTAGCCCTTGATACAGATAAGCTGGGTGGACCCTATCCTTCAGCGGCTGAATGTTTTTGAAAACAAAGTCAGCGACTATAGCTTCAGCAGTTAAACCCCTCTCTTTCAATAGCCCAACTTCAGCTAGCAGCACACTGGCTTCAGCCACCTCCTCGTCTGTGGGAGACTCGGTCCAGCTCGGGGTACGAACATCTGGCTGTCTTCCTGACCGGGGGGGGAGAGAATTTCCATAGTTATCAACTATAAACCATTCCAGGCGCCATCCCTTAATGCTGTCTTTAAGGGGGATCTCAAGATACTGAGTTTTCCGTCCCCGGCGCATCTCCAAGCTGGCACCTCCAACCAACTGATGCTGTCCCCCGGCCATCCCAGGGCGACAGTGATACAGATGTTTCCACAAACCAAAATGCGGCAGCACGCCGAGAAAAGCTTCACATAAGTGGACGAAGATAGAAATTTGCAGAATCGAATTAGGGTTCAGATGGGTGAGATTGATGTGATAGAAATCAAGAAGACCGCGGAAAAAGGGAGAAATAGGAAGACCAAGGCCACGGAGAAGAAAGGGAGCGTAAACCACGGACTCGTGGGTATCCTCCGTCGGGACCGTAGTTCCGTGGCAAATCCGCCAAGAACAGAGTTCCCGTGGAGGAAGAACCCCGATGGACACGAGATGGAGGAGTTCAGCTTCAGAGATGTTGGACATATGGTTACCTGCGAAGGGCAACTGGCTGTTGGGATCAATCGGAGGAATCACCACAGCGGAAGAACTCGCGATTTTCCTCTTGGGAGCCATCTCGATTTCACCAGTGAGCAGATTGGAGGCGAGCGCAGAGAGGATTTGGAAGCAGGAATGCAAGAACTAGGGCGCGGAAAGCAAAGGCGGCTAAAAGCGCGACTCTTATAGGATATTCTCGGACCAGATACCGTTTCAAAAAGTGCCCAGTCATCACTCGGCAGTTATTTCCAAAATCCCAGCATGCCACGTGGTCATTCGGCAGTTATTTCCCGAAAAACTGGTGGGCCATCTCCTTATTCGGGTGTTAATCCTCAAAATAACTCGGCGTTGCCTCTAAAATGCCGACATCACCATTCAGTCACTCGGCGTTGCCTCTAAAACGCCGATCTCGAGTTCAATCGTTCGGCATTACCTCTAAAATGCCAACGTTGACCTTCAATCACTCGGCGTTGCCTCTAAAACGCTGATCTCGAGTGCAATAACTCGGCGTTGCCTCTAAAATGCCGACGTCAATATTCAATCACTCGGCGTTGCCTCTAAAACGCTGATCTCGAGTTCAATCGTTCGGCATTACTTCTAAAATGCCAACGTTGACCTTCAATCACTCGGCGTTGCCTCTAAAACGCTGATCTCGAGTGCAATAACTCGGCGTTGCCTTTAAAATGCCGATATCACTACTCATGCACTCGGCGTTGCCTCTAAAACGTCGATCTTAAGCTCAATCGCTCGGCATTACTTCTAAAATGCCGACAACGATCCTTAATAACTCGGCGTTGCCTCTAAAACGCTGACCTTGAGTTCAATAACTCGGCGTTGCCTCTAAAACGCCGACGTCACTACTCAGTCACTCGGCGTCGCCTCTAAAACGTTGATCTCGAATTCAATCGTTCGGCATTACTTCTAAAATGCCAACGTCGATCTTCAATCGCCCAGCATTACTTCTAAAAACATTGATACAGACTGCAATATTGCTCGGAAGCATCAGCATAATGATCAAGCTGTTCGTCTATGGCCTCAAAAGACTCAGATTCATAGTCAAACGAAACGATTCATCAAAAGGAAACCAAATTCGTTCTTCATTCAAGGGAAGTGGCAATATTTACAAATCAACTCATTATGAGTTGATACTCCCCTATTTTTACTACTACTACTACGCTACACTATACTACTCTACATTACTAATACTACTACATTATCTAACTATACTACTTCTAATCTATACTAATAGTTAAAAGGACCAGTGGCATCTAGCCACTGGCCCTGCCCCTGCCGCCGCCGCCGCTCTTGGTGCCGCCCCTGCCGCCGCCGCTCTTGGTGCCGCCCCCGCCGCCGCCGCTCTTGGTGCTGCCCCTGCTGCTGCCGTTGCCGCCGCCCCCGCCGTTGCCGCCGTCGTCGTCGTCGTCGTCGTCGTCGTCATCGTCGTCGTCGTCGTCGTCGTCCTCGCCCTCGCCGCCGCCGTCCGAGTCCCCCTCATCCGAGGAGTACTCGGACTCATCCGAGCCCGCGAGCCCGGAGCGCTCGACGGCCCGGATGTACGACCATACCTCCGTGGCTATCCCCTGGGAGTCGTCCGAGTCATCGGACGACGCCGGGGGAGAGACGGGGGCCGGGGACCTCTCGGACTCGGAGGAGAACTCCTCCTCCGAGTACTCCGAGTCGCCGAAGTCCTCCGATGGAGGAGTCGGCTCGCGCTTGCGTTTCTTTCCCATGGAGGCAAGCAGAAAAGAAGAGAAGGAAGCAGTAAGGAATAGCGAAGGGATGTGAAGAAACCAGAAGAACAACAGCGTTATTTATAGAAGAGAAAGGCAACCGCTCACCTCCAACCGCGGTCACTGAACAGTCGCTAAGCATTCAATATACACCTCCACCCGTCCAAAGACACGTCAGGCGGCTGACGCCGTTTCATGCAGCACTACACCTATTGGGACTCCAGTCAACAGCGCAAAGGATATGATTACACTCGCCGTCCCATCACATTACAACTCAGAAGCAGCCGGTTAAAACACTCAGCGTACCAAGCCGTCCCTTGCCCACACCCATTGGGGGGGGACGCCCAGGAATTGTCAGTATATTTTTCAAAATGGTCACATCTGTACAGAGCATGCAGTGAATGCCTCAAGACAAAAATGAGATATCAACAAGAGTTAAAGGGAAGCCAAGTATAGCCAGCAAAGTGCAAAATATGGTCGACAGACATGACTTGAAGACTAGACAGAGAACGTCCATCGAATGTCCAATCAGTTGCAGAGCAAATACACTATGCTACTTAGCAAGATATGGAAGGATTGCAAATTCAGTTGCAAAAGACAAAACACATGCTGACCTCTGAAGCATAATATTGATGACATAGCACGGATGACATCATGCCGACTTTTTTATAAGCAGAAAGAGTAATCTTCAGCAAAAGGACACAAAAAGAAGACCTTCAAGCGAATTATCCTCAAAAAATCCACTTGAAGGTCGGGGGCTACACCCATTGGGTGCACCTTCGGTGCACCCCATGGATTGTCATTCTAAGCCAAGATAGCACCAATTTCTAAGGGCACGGGACAAGATTAAGAAGCCAATCCTCAACTGGAATAAAGGAACACAAATGGAAGTAATCTCTAATGAAGACCTTCGAGTAGATTATTTTCTAAAATCTACTCGAAGCTCGGGGGCTACACCCATTGGGTGCACCTCCGGTGCACCCAATAAAGTTCAGAGTCCAACAAACAGGAATGCCGATCTCTAAGGCACAGGCGCAAAGCTAGTTTCTGGTCGACGAGTGATCGAAGCAGGAGAGAACAGCAAGGAGTCATCTTTCTTCAAATCACCTACAAGCTGGACCTGGGATCTTCGGGTTGATTACCTCTAAATTAACCCAAAGATCGGGGGCTTGTGGGGGATAGATATCCCCCGGGTCCACCAAAAGAGTAAAGGACCTCACGAAAGGCCCAAGGGCCCAATAAATCGTAAGGTTATTCTTTCGTGGGCCTGGGGAAAGACAACCAGCAACGCAGAGCGACATGGGGCCGGATTGGTGCAAACCCGGACGGCCCATAGCGTCGAGCCATTGGCCGCAACAGAGATCCGACTTTCCCGCGTCGGGGCCTCCATGCAACGAAGCCACGTGAGGATAAGTCGGCGAGAGCTACGTAAAGGATAATCTCGAGAGGTTCACTATCTTTTAGCCACTCGTTGTTATCTTATCATGTGTACTGCCCCACGGTCGAGTATATAAGGCCTAGGGGGCACCCCTTCAGAACGATCGACCCATTACTTAGCCACCCACATCAACTCTCTGTATCCTCGATCTAGAGAGCCCTCTTGTAATCACGTCCAACAAGCATACTCGTCAGGACGTAGGGTGTTACGCATCTCTAAGCGGCCCGAACCTGTAAACCTTGTCCACTGTCCCTCGTGCGATCGGCACGAACCATTTTGCTACAGTTGTCGACACCGTCCTACTCCTAAAAACACCTTGAGGGGCAACCCCGGGTGTGCGGTCGGACCCTAAACACCGACACTCTTGGAGTTGCTTGACTTGGAATCCTAGGAAATACTTCAACTCCCCCATCATCGACATCTCGAATTTTTGAGTCATGATCCTACTAAATTTGTCTTCAAAGCCGGGAGGTTGCTCAACATAGACCTCCTCCTTGATTGGTCCATTGAGGAAGGCACTCTTCACGTCCATTTGATAAAGCTTGAAGCCATGGTAAGTAGCATAGGCCAATAATATACGAATTGACTCAAGCCTAGCTACGGGTGCATAGGTTTCACCAAAATCCAAACCTTCGACTTGTGAATACCCCTTGGCCACGAGTCGAGCTTTGTTCCTTGTCACCACACCATGCTCGTCTTGCTTGTTGCGGAAGACCCATTTGGTTCCTACAACATTTTGATTAGGACGTGGAACTAAGTGCCATACCTCATTCCTTGTGAAATTGTTGAGCTCCTCTTGCATCGCCATCACCCAATCCGAATCTTGAAGAGCTTCCTCTACCCTGTGTGGCTCAATAGAGGAAACAAAAGAGTAATGTTCACAAAAATGCGCAACACGAGATCGAGTAGTTACCCCCTTATGAATGTCGCCGAGAATGGTGTCGATGGGGTGATCTCGTTGTATTGCTTGGTGGACTCTTGGGTGTGGCGGCCTTGATTGTTCATCCTCCTTGTCTTCATCATTTGAATCTCCCCCTTGATCGTTGCCGTCATTTTGAGGTGGCTCATCTTCTTGATCTTCTTGTTCAATCTCTTGAGCCTCATCCTCAACTTGAGTTGGTGGAGATGCTTGTTTGGAGGAGGATGGTTGATCTTGTGTATGTGGAGGCTCTTCGGATTCCTTAGGACACACATCCACAATGGACATGTTCCTTAGCGCTATGCATGGAGCCTGTTCTTCACCTATCTCATCAAGATCAACTTGCTCTACTTGAGAGCCGTTAGTTTCATCAAACACAACGTCACAAGAATCTTCAACAAATCCTGAGGACTTGTTAAAAACTCTATATGCCCTTGTGTTTGAGTCATATCCTAGTAAAAAGCCTTCTACAGTTTTAGGAGCAAATTTAGATTTTCTACCTCTCTTAACAAGAATAAAGCATTTGCTACCAAAAACTCTAAAATATGAAATATTGGGCTTTTTACCGGTTAGAAGTTCATAAGATGTCTTCTTGAGGATTCGGTGAAGATATAACCGGTTGATGGCGTAGCAGGCGGTGTTGACCGCCTCGGCCCAAAACCGATCCGATGTCTTGTACTCATCAAGCATGGTTCTTGCCATGTCCAATAGAGTTCGATTCTTTCTTTCCACTACACCATTTTGTTGTGGAGTGTAGGGAGAAGAGAACTCATGCTTGATGCCCTCCTCCTCAAGAAAGCCTTCAATTTGAGAGTTCTTGAACTCCGTCCCGTTGTCGCTTCTAATTTTCTTGATCCTTAAGCCGAACTCATTTTGAGCTCGTCTTAAGAATCCTTTTAAGGTCTCTTGGGTTTGTGATTTTCCTGCAAAAAGAACACCCAAGTGAAGCGAGAATAATCATCCACAATTACAAGACAATACTTACTACCGCCGATGCTTATGTAAGCGATCGGGCTGAATAAATCCATGTGTAGGAGCTCCAGTGGCCTGTCGGTAGTCATGACGTTTTTGTGTGGATGATGGATGCCAACTTGCTTCCCGGCTTGGCATGCGCTACAAATCCTGTCTTTCTCAAAATGAACATTGGTTAGTCCTAAAATGTGCTCTCCCTTTAGAAGCTTATGAAGATTCTTCATCCCAACATGGGCTAGTCGGCGATGCCATAGCCAACCCATATTAGTCTTAGCAATTAAGCAAGTGTCGAGTTCAGCTCTATCAAAATCTACCAAGTATAGCTGACCCTCTAACACTCCCTTAAAAGCTATTGAATCATCACTTCTTCTAAAGACAGTAACACCTAAATCAGTAAAAAGACAGTTGTAGCCCATTTGACATAATTGGGATACGGAAAGCAAATTGTAATCTAAAGAATCTACAAGAAAAACATTAGAAATGGAATGGTCAAGGGATATAGCAATTTTACCCAAACCTTTGACCAAACCTTGATTTCCATCCCCGAATGTGATAGCTCGTTGGGGATCTTTGTTTTTCTCATAAGAGGAGAACATCTTTTTCTCCCCGGTCATGTGGTTTGTGCACCCGCTGTCGAGTATCCAACTTGAGCCCCCGGATGCATAAACCTACAAAACAATTTTAGTTCTTGATTTTAGGTACCCAAACGGTTTTGGGTCCTTTAGCATTAGAGACAAGAACTTTGGGTACCCAAACACAAGTCTTGGCGCCCTTGTGTTTGCCCCCAACAATCTTGGCAACTACCTTGCCGGATTTGTTAGTTAAAACATAAGATGCATCAAAAGTCTTAAATGAAATGGCATGATCATTTGATGCATTAGTAGTTTTCTTTCTAGGCAACTTGGCATGGGTTGGTTGCCTAGATCTAGATGTCTCACCCTTATACATAAAAGCATGATTAGGGCCAGAGTGAGACTTCCTAGAATGAATTTTCCTAATCTTGCTCTCAGGATAGCCGGCAGGGTACAAAATGTAACCCTCGTTATCCTGAGGCATGGGAGCCTTGCCCTTAACAAAGTTAGATAAGTTCTTTGGAGGGGCATTAAGTTTGACATTGTCTCCCTTTTGGAAGCCAATGCCGTCCTTAATGCCAGGGCGTCTCCCATTATAGAGCATGCTTCTAGCAAATTTAAATTTTTCATTTTCTAAGTCATGCTCACTAATCTTAGCATTAAGTTGTGCTATGTGATCATTTTGTTTTTTAATTAAGGCTAGGTGATCATGGATAGCATCAACATTAATATCTCTACATCTAGTACAAGTGAAAACATGCTCAACATTAGATGTAGAGGGTTTGCAAGATTTAAGTTCAACAACCTTAGCATGCAACATATCATTTTTAGTTCTAAGGTCGGAAATAGTAGCATTGCAAACATCAAAATCTTTAGCCTTAGCAATTAATTTTTCATTCTCATTCCTAAGGCTAGCAAGAGAAATGTTCAATTTTTCAATCCTAGCAAGCAAATCATCATTATCATTTCTAGGAATTGAAACATTGCAAATATGAGAATCAACCTTAGCTAACAAATTTGCATTCTCATTTCTAAGGTTGTCTATAGTCTTATGGCAAGTACTTAGCTCACTAGACAATTTTTCACATTTTTCCATTGCTAGAGCATAAGCATTTTTAACTTTAACATGCTTCTTATTTTCTTTAATAAGGAAGTCCTCTTGAGAATCCAAGAGATCATCCTTCTCATGAATAGCACTAATCAATTCATTTAATTTTTCCTTTTGTTGCATGTTGAGGTTAGCAAAAAGAATGCGCAAGTTGTCCTCCTCATTTTTATCATCATCCTCATCACTAGATGTTTCATATTTAGTGGAGGACCTTGATTTTACCTTCTTTTTGCCGTCCTTGGCCATGAGACACTTGTGGCCAACGTTGGGGAAGAGGAGGCCCTTGGTGACGGCGATGTTGGCGGCGTCCTCGTCGGAGGAGGAGTCGCTTGAGCTTTCGTCGGAGTCCCACTCCCGACAAACATGGGCATCGCCGCCCTTCTTCTTGTAGTACCTCTTCTTCTCCTTCCTCTTGCCCTTCTTGTCGTCGCCCCTGTCACTGTCACTAGACATATGACATTTTGCAATAAAATGACCGGGCTTACCACACTTGTAGCAAACCTTCTTGGAACGGGATTTGTAATCCTTCCCCTTCCGTTGCTTAAGGATTTGCCGAAAGCTTTTGATGATTAGGGCCATCTCTTCGTTGTTGAGCTTGGAGGCGTCAATTGGTTGTCTACTTGGTGTAGACTCCTCCTTCTTCTCCTCCGTTGCCTTGAAGGCCACCGGTTGCGCCTCGGATGTGGAAGGCTCGTCAAGCTCGTTGATCTTCTTCGAGCCCTTAATCATGCATTCAAAGCTTACAAAATTCCCGATAACTTCCTCGGGGGTCATTAGTGGATATCTAGGATTACCAAGAATTAATTGAACTTGTGTGGGGTTAAGGAAAATAAGGGCTCTTAGAATAACCTTAACCACTTCGTGGTCATCCCATTTTGCGCTCCCGAGGTTGCGCACTTGGTTCACCAAGATCTTGAGCCGGTTGTACATGTCTTGTGGCTCCTCCCCTTGGCGAAGACGGAAGCGACCGAGCTCCCCCTCGATCGTTTCCCGCTTGGTGATCTTGGTGAGTTCATCACCTTCGTGCGCCGTCTTGAGTAGGTCCCAAATCTCTTTGGCGTTCTTCAACCCTTGCACTTTGTTGTATTCCTCCTTGCTTAGAGAGGCAAGGAGAATGGTTGTGGCTTGAGAGTTGAAGTGCTCGATTTGGGCCACTTCGTCCGTGTCATAGTCCTCATCCCCTACGGATGGTACCTGTACACCATACTCAACAACATCCCATAATCTTTTGTGGAGAGAGGTTAGATGAAATCGCATTAAATTACTCCACATAGCATAATCTTCACCATTAAAAGTTGGTGGTTTGCCTAATGGGACGGAAAGTAAAGGTGTATGTCTAGGAATGCGAGGGTAGCGTAGGGGAATCTTACTATACTTCTTACGCTCTTGGCGTTTAGAAGTGACGGACGCCGCGTCGGAGCCGGAGGTAGATGTCGATGAGGTGTCGGTCTCGTAGTAGACCACCTTCCTCATCCTCTTGTGCTTGTCTCCACTCCGATGCAGCTTGTGAGAAGAAGATTTTTCCTTCTTCTCCTTGTGGTGAGAAGAGGAAGATCTTTTCTCCTTCCGCTTGGAGGAGTTCTTCTTCTTCTCCCTTCTCTTGGTGCGGGACTCTTCCGATGAAGTGCTCCCTTGGCTTGTAGTGGGCTTGTCGCCGGTCTCCATCTCCTTCTTGGCGTGATCTCCCGACATCACTTTGAGCGATTAGGCTCTAATGAAGCACCGTGCTCTGATACCAATTGATAGTCGCCTAGAGGGGGGGGTGAATAGGGCGAAACTGAAATTTAAATATAAACACAACTACAAGCGGGGGTTAGCGTTAGAAATATAAACGAGTCCGCGAGAGAGGGCGCAAAACAAATCGCAAGCGAATAAGAGTGTGACACGCGGATTTGTTTTACCGAGGTTCGGTTCTTGCAAACCTACTCCCTGTTGAGGAGGCCACAAAGGCCGGGTCTCTTTCAACCCTTCCCTCTCTCAAACGATCCCACGGATCGAGTGAGCTTTCTCTTCTTCTCAATCAAACGGGAACAAAGCTTCCCCGCAAGGGCCACCACACAATTGGTGCCTCTTGCCTTGGTTACAATTGAGATTGATCACAAGAACAAATGAGAAAGAAAAGAATGCGATCCAAGCGCAAGAGCTCGAAAGAACACAAGCAAATCACTCTCTCTAGTCACTAAAGGCTTGAGTGGAATTGGAGAGGATTTGAACTCTTTGTATGTGTCTAGAATTGAATGCTAGAGCTCTTGTAGTAGTTGGGAAGTGGAAAACTTGGATGGCAATGAATGTGGGGTGGTTGGGGTATTTATAGCCCCAACCACCAAAAGTGACCGTTGCTGGAACCTGTCTGTTCGATGGCGCACCGGACAGTCCGGTGCCCCTGCCACGTCACCATTGCCGTTGGATTCTGACCGTTGGAGCATCTGACTTCTGGGCCCTCCTGGGTGTCCGGTGCACACCGGACAGGTACTGTTTGATGTCCGGTGCACCGGTATGGGCACGCCTGACATCTGCGCGCGCATTAAATGCACCGCAGGGAGCCGTTGGTGCCGAAAAGAGCCGTTGCTCCGCTGGCACACCGGACAGTCCGGTGAATTTTAGCGGAGCGGCTGCTGCGCGAACCCGAGGCTGGCGAGTTCCGGAAGACGGCGCTTCCTTGTGCACACCGGACAGTCCGGTGAATTATAGCGCGCCGGCTTCCGAGAATTCCCGAGGGCGAAGAGTTGAAGTCGGAGTCCTCTGGGCGCACCGGACACTGTCCGGTGCACACCGGACAGTCCGGTGCCTCCAGCCAGAGGTGCCTTCGGTTACCTCGTTGCTCCTTTGTTGAATCCAAAACCTGGTCTTTTTATTGGCTAAATGTGAATCTTTTGCACCTGTATAACTTATACACTAGAGCAAACTAGTTAGTTCAATATTTGTGTTGGGCAATTCAACCACCAAAATTATTTAGGAACTAGGTGTAAGCCTAATTCCCTTTCAATTCTTCCTCTCCACTACACCATTTTGTTGTGGAGTGTAGGGAGAAGAGAACTCATGCTTGATGCCCTCCTCCTCAAGGAAGCCTTCTATTTGTGAATTTTTGAACTCCGTCCCGTTGTCGCTTCTAATTTTCTTGATCCTTAAGCCGAACTCATTTTGAGCCCGTCTCAAGAATCCCTTTAAGGTCTGTTGGGTATGAGATTTTTCCTGCAAAAAGAACACCCAAGTGAAGCGAGAATAATCATCCACGATAACTAGACAGTACTTACTCCCGCCGATGCTTATGTAAGCAATCGGGCCGAATAAATCCATGTGTAGGAGCTCCAGTGGCCTGTCACTAGTCATGATGTTCTTGTGTGGATGATGAGTGCCAACTTGCTTCCCGGCTTGGCATGCGCTACAAATCCTGTCTTTCTCAAAATGAACATTGGTTAGTCCTAAAATGTGTTCCCCCTTTAGAAGCTTATGAAGATTCTTCATTCCAACATGGGCTAGTCGGCGGTGCCAAAGCCAACCCAAGTTAGTCTTAGCAACCAAGCAAGTGTCGAGTTCAGCTCTATCAAAATCTACCAAGTATAGCTGACCCTCTAACACTCCCTTAAATGCTATTGAATCATCACTTCTTCTAAAGACAGTAACACCTACATCAGTAAATAGACAGTTGTAGCCCATTTGACATAATTGGGATACGGAAAGCAAATTGTAATCTAAAGAATCTACAAGAAAAACATTGGAAATAGTATGGTCAGGTGATATAGCAATTTTACCCAATCCTTTGACCAAACCTTGATTTCCATCCCCGAATGTGATAGCTCGTTGGGGATCTTGGTTTTTCTCATATGAGGAGAACATCTTTTTCTCCCCTGTCATATGGTTTGTGCACCCGCTGTCGAGTATCCAACTTGAGCCCCCGGATGCATAAACCTACAAAACAATTTTAGTTCTTGACTTTAGGTACCCAAACGGTTTTGGGTCCTTTGGCATTAGAAACAAGAACTTTGGGTACCCAAACACAAGTCTTGGAGCCCTTGTGTTTGCCCCCAACAAACTTGGCAACTACCTTGCCGGATTTGTTAGTCAAAACATAAGATGCATCAAAAGTTTTAAATAAAATAGCATGATCATTTGATGCATTAGGAGTTTTCTTCTTAGGCAACTTAGCACGGGTAGGTTGCCTAGAGCTAGATGTCTCACCCTTATACATAAAAGCATGATTAGGGCCAGAGTGAGACTTCCTAGAGTGAATTCTCCTAATTTTGCTCTCGGGATAACCGACAGGGTACAAAATGTAACCCTCGTTATCCTGAGGCATGGGAGCCTTGCCCTTAACAAAGTTAGACAAATTTTTAGGAGGGGCATTAAGTTTGACATTGTCTCCCCTTTGGAAGCCAATGCCATCCTTGATGCCCGGGCGTCTCCCATTATAGAGCATACTTCTAGCAAATTTAAACTTTTCATTTTCCAAGTTATGCTCGGCAATTTTAGCATCTAGTTTTGTTATATGATCATTTTGTTGTTTAATTAAAGACATGTGATCATGAATAGCATTAACATCAATATCTCTACATCTAGTGCAAATAGAAGTGTGCTCAACAATAGATGTAGAGGGTTTGTAAGATTTCAATTCTACAACCTTAGCATGTAACAAATCATTTTTAGTTCTAAGGTCGGAAACAGTAGCTTTGCAAACATCAAAATCCTTAGCCTTAGCAAGCAATTTTTCATTTTCAATCTTAAGGCTAGCAACAGAAACGTTTAACTCTTCAATCCTAGCAAGCAAATCATCATCATTATTTCTAGGATTGGGAATTGAAACATCACAAACATGAGAATCAACCTTAGCAATTAAATTAGCATTTTCATTTCTAAGGTTGGCAATAGTGTCATGGCAAGTGCTTAGCTCACTAGATAGTTTTTGACTTTTTTCTACTTCTAGAGCATAAGCATTTTTAACCTTAACATGTTTCTTGTTTTCTTTAATTAGAAAATCCTCTTGGGAATCCAAAAGGTCATCCTTTTCATGAATAGCACTAATCAATTCATTTATTTTTTCCTTTTGTTCCATGTTAAGATTGGCAAAAAGGGTAAGCAAGTTATCCTCCTCATCACTAGCATTATCATCACTAGAGGATTCATATTTTGTGGAGGATTTAGATTTAACCTTCTTCCTTTTGCCGTCTTTTGCCATGAGGCACTTGTGGCCGACGTTGGGGAAGAGAAGCCCCTTGGTGACGGCGATGTTGGCGGCGTCCTCGTCGGAGGAGGACTCGGTGGAGCTCTCGTCGGAATCCCACTCGCGGCACACGTGGGCATCGTCGTCTCTCTTCTTGTGGTACCTCTTCTTTTCTCTCCTCTTGCCCTTCTTGTCGTTGTCCCTGTCACTGTCACTTGATAATGGACATTTAGCGATAAAGTGACCGGGCTTACCACACTTGTAGCAAACCTTCTTGGAACGGGATTTGTAATCTTTCCCCTTCCGTTGCTTGAGGATTTGACGAAAGCTTTTGATGATTAAAGCCATCTCCTCATTGTCGAGCTTGGAGGCGTCAATTGGTTGTCTACTTGGTGTAGACTCCTCCTTCTTCTCCTCCGTCGCCTTAAATGCCACCGGTTGTGCTTCAGACGTGGAGGGATCATCAAGCTCGTTGATCTTCCTTGAGCCCTTGATCATACATTCAAAGCTCACAAAATTCCTGATAACTTCCTCGGGGGTCATTTGAGTATATCTTGGGTTGCCACGAATTAATTGAACTTGAGTGGGGTTAAGGAAAATGAGAGATCTTAGAATAACCTTAACCACCTCGTGGTCGTCCCACTTCTTGCTCCCAAGGTTGCGCACTTGGTTCACCAAGGTCTTGAGCCGGCTGTACATATCTTGAGGCTCCTCCCCTTGGCGAAGACGGAAGCGACCGAGCTCCCCCTCGATCGTTTCCCGCTTGGTGATCTTGGTGAGTTCATCACCCTCGTGCGCGGTCTTGAGTAGGTCCCAAATCTCCTTCGCGCTCTTCAACCCTTGCACCTTGTTATATTCCTCCTTACTTAGAGAAGCAAGGAGTATGGTTGTAGCTTGAGAGTTGAAGTGCTCGATTTGGGCCACCTCGTCCTCATCATAGTCTTCATCCCCTACGGATGGTACCTGTACACCATACTCAACAACATCCCATATACTTTTGTGGAGTGAGGTTAGATGAAATCGCATTAAATCACTCCACATAGCATAGTCTTCACCATCAAACGTTGGTGGTTTGCCTAATGGGACGGAAAGTAAAGGTGTATGTTTAGGAATGCGAGGGTAGCGTAGGGGGATCTTACTATACTTCTTACGCTCTTGGCGCTTAGAAGTGACGGACGTCGCGTCGGAGCCGGAGGTGGATGTCGATGAAGAATCGGTCTCGTAGTAGACCACCTTCCTCATCCTTTTCTTCTTGTCCCCACTTCGATGCGGCTTGTGGGAAGAGGATTTTTCCTTCTTCTCTTTGTGATGTGAAGAAGACATTTTCTCCTTCCCTTTGGAGGAGTCCTTCTTATTCTCTTCGTGGTGTGAGGAAGATCTTTTCTCCTTCCGTTTGGAGGAGTCCTTCTTCTTCTCCTTCCTCTTGGTGCGGGACTCTTCTGATGAAGTGCTCCCTTGGCTCGTAGTGGGCTTGTCGCCGGTCTCCATCTCCCTCTTGGTGTGATCTCCCGACATCACTTCGAGCGGTTAGGCTCTAATGAAGCACCGGGCTCTGATACCAATTGAAAGTCGCCTAGAGGGGGGTGAATAGGGCGAAACTGAAATTCTCAAAAATAATCACAACTACAAGCCGGGTTAGCGTTAGAAATATAATCGAGTCCTCGAGAGAGGGCGCAAAACAAATTGCAAGCGAATAATGAAGTGAGACACGCGGATTTGTTTTACCGAGGTTCGGTTCTCTCAAACCTACTCCCCGTTGAGGAGGCCACAAAGGTCGGGTCTCTTTCAACCCTTACCCTCTCTCAAACGGTCCCACGGACCGAGTGAGCTTTCTCTTCTCAATCACTTGGAACACAAAGTTCCCGCAAGGACCACCACACGATTGGTGTCTCTTGCCTCATTTACAAGTGAGTGTTTGATCACAAGAAAGAATCAAGAAAGAAGAAAGCAATCCAAGCGCAAGAGCTCGAAAGAACACAAGCAAATCACTCTCTCTAATCACTAGGGCGTTGTGTGGAATTTGGAGAGGATTTGATCTCTTTGGTGTGTCTAGAATTGAATGCTAGAGCTCTTGTAAGTGGTTGGGAAGTGGAAAACTTGGATACAATGAATGGTGGGTGGTTGGGGGTATTTATAGCCCCAACCACCAAACTAGCCGTTTGGTGAGGCTGTCTGTTCGATGATGCACCGGACAGTCCGGGCACACCGGACATGTCCGGTGCAACAGCCACGTCACCAAAGAGCCGTTGGGTCGACCGTTGGAGCTCTGTCTTCTGGGCCCGCCTGGATGTCCGGTGCACACCGGACATGAACTGTAGATTGTCCAGTGCGCTTGCTCCCACGTGCCTGACGACTGCGCGCTTCTGGCGCGCATTAAATGCGTCGCAGGTAGCCGTTGGCGCCGAAATAGCCATTGCCCCGCTGTTACACCGGACAGTCCGGTGTACACCAGACAGTCCGGTGAATTTTAGCGGAGCAGCCGAAGTGAAAACCCGAGGCTGGCGAGTTCCTGAGGCCGTTCTTCCTTGGAGCACCGGACATGTCTGGTGTACACCGGACAGTCCGGTGAATTATAGCGGAGTGACCTTCGGAAATTCCTGAGAGTGAAGAGTTTGAAGTCGGAGTCCTCTGGTGCACCGGACACTGTCCGGTGCGCCACCGGACAGTCCGGTGCGCCAGACCAGGGTGCCATCCGGGTTGCCTTTAGCTTTCTAATTTGAACCCAACTTTGGTCCTTTTAATTGGCTTGTTGTGAACCTTTGACACCTGTATAACTTATACACTAGAGCAAACTAATTAGTCCAATTGTTTGTGTTGGGCAATTCAACCACCAAAATTATTTAGGAACTAGGTGTAAGCCTAATTCCCTTTCAGGTGTTCTTCTCACCGTGCGAAGCCGCCTTATGTCGTGGACCGTACTCGCTGCTACTCCATTCACGGTATAGGTCTTCGCACCCCCCTTGCCTTCATCTCTACAACGGGTAGCACCACTGCCCACAGGATTGGGCGTACATGGCCGCAGTATAGCCTCTCTCTGGCGTGAGTGCCGCCGCACATGCTTTGCTCCGCCGCCCTGGTGTTTGGGTAGAGAAGACAAGCTCTCAGTCGTTAGATGCGTGATGGTTGGCTGGGATTCAATGTTTAGATAACCCTTCGCCGCATTAGATCCGGAGCGTCGAGATGGGATCGGACGGCAGGGACTTGGGCAACCTCTGGCCGTGGATCTCAGATCCAACGGGCAGGATCTCACCTCGGTTCACTTAACGGGCGATTTAATCTGGGCGGTCGGTGATTGATCCCATGGCCGAGATAGGCACGTACCTCTTCGTGGCGTAAATTTTATATAAGGAACCCTGTCCTTTCCCCTTATCAATCTGCCATCATTGTGCTATTTGGTCCTAAAATTGTGCTATTTGGTCCTAAAATTTGCAGCCAAGTCCCTGTGCTTGTAAGAATTGATGACCACAGTCCAGGGGTCATGGGGAAATAGGAAATTAGTATTTAAACATGTTTTCTAGTATAGAAATAAAGCTAGAATGCTATTTAATTCATATCTACTTCATTTTAACTCCAAATTAATTCATTCCAGTTACATTAGCTTCATAAAAATATTCTCTACGTAGTAACAATATTAATTAAAACATGTCGCATACTTTTATAGTTAGATATTTATTTATCCTATGTCTATTAGACTAACTTTTCCAAACCAAAGCTAACTTATCCGTAATTATGATTTGATTAAAATATGATCTCTAGTCAAGTTATAATTAAGATTAACGTTGAGTTAATTATTTATAGAATAATCTCTCATATGATATAGACTAACCAATTTTTAATATAGTTTAATATTTAAACCACATAGATTTTCCATAATTCACAACTCCTTAACCGTAAATCCGAATTTAGTCATTCTCGAACCTACTATCTCGTTACGACGCGTACACATTATTACACATTTTGTTCTTATGTTTATTGTGATGTTAATTTTGCCTACACCATGTTTGTTTGTATTGCTACGACTGACGCGAGGTTATGAGTCACTTGAAGAGCAAGTTGGTACCTGGAATCTCGAGTCCCAGGCAAGTTGTGCCCTTGATCACTTTTATTTACCCAATAATGTTCTTTATAATCATTTTATCATGCATAGGCTTAATTTTGATGGGACCCAATAGGTCACCCTAGTTCGGTTATCTTTACACCTTATTCACCCCTAAACTATTTGGGTAGTTTTTGTTGTTGCTCTATATGGTTTTGGGATTAATATTACATTATGATTATGTTCCAATTATACTGTTGTTTTACTTGTTGTTCATGACAAGATCATTATATTACTTGGAACATCAAGCTTAACTTGAGAAACACGTGCCACCACAAGGGTGGAATTGGATGCCCTTGGCTGACTAATTAGGAAAGCTAGTGGAAGACTACCTTACTCGAAAGGGGCAAGGGCAGTAGGGGAGTAGGCATGAGGGAGGTTCTCGGGTTGATTTTGCTGCGATGGCGGTCAGACAAGGGATTCCTACATTGCTCTTCCTAGAAACTGTAACGGGTTTTCAGAAGCTAGTGGAACTTTGTAAAGGCCTCATAGTGGATCCCTAGCCATTCACCTCGGCAGTGTCTAAGGGCCTTGCAAACCCTATCGATATGGGATACATGACTTGTGGGTACATGGTACAATCTTTGCAGAGTGTAAAACTAGTATACTAGTTGTGCTCACGGTCATGAGCAGCTCAAGACTCTTGCATGATTAATTTATGGAACTAAATTTAATTTGTCATATGCATTATATCGCTGGTGTTGTTATCAATTTTGATCTACTACTTATTTGGGTTGGCATTTATTTATACTTAGTAATTGCTAATAAAATTTTGACCAACTTTAAAAGCAATGCTTAGCTTTAACCATCCTCTTTGATAAGCCTTACACTTCACATGAGCTCCCACCTTTGGCGAGTTCATGCACATTATTCCCCACAATTTGTTGAGCGATGAACATATGTGAGCTCACCCTTGCTGTCTCACACCCCCTAGGTCAAGAATAGGTACCGCAGGATGAGACGCATGGAGGATGTTGCGATGTGTTCGTGAGAGGTCTAGGCCTTCGTCCCCCAGTCAACTTTAGGTTTTTGGATCGTTGTCTCCTTATGATGTAATTATTTATTTATTTATTTTGTATAGAACTCCTATTATATAGTAAAGTTGTGACATTCATTTATGTACCATGATTCATCATATGTGTGAGACTTGGTCCCAGCACACCTGGTGATTATGTTCGCGCCCAGGTCTTGTTGACCTCGAAACTCGGGTATGACATAAGTGGTATCAGAGGAATGTTGACTATAGGACGAAACCTATATAGAACTGGACAACCAATATTTACTTACCTTTGCTACTCTGGTCCTTTCTAAACTTTTCTTAATCCTTTCTCATCTAATCCCGCTTTACTCTGATTATTCTTACCTTTTCACTCTAAAGACAAAATTGGATTTCACATTTTGAAATCCTGTACCTAAAGTGACCTTTAGGAATAGGAGACCCAATCTTAGGAACCAAAACAAACTATTTTTATAAGTATCTATATGCTTGAATGCTTGTTCTTATGCTATTTGTCTGATTTGGATCTTTGATTAAGTGTGATAAGTTGTGGAGTAATATCCACAAATGCATCTGCATATACATCTAGGCAAAAAGAGAATGCTTAAAAAATAACTAGACAAACTAGATTAGCCTCATTAAAAATACACCTAACTTAATAGATCCATCTTATCTTAAAAGATTCTCTCTTATTTTAATAAATTTATCTTATCTTGGAGGATTCATCTTATCCTAACCACTTTACTTATCTCATCATAAAGTAACAACCAGAATCCAAACCAAATCAATTAAACCTTATCTAGTCCAAACTAGTCATACCAATCTAACCTAGATCTGATCCAATATGATAGATTAATCTAACCTAACAAAGGCTAACCTCATGTTGAGCTAATCTAATGTAAGTTGCTTAACAAGAAGGATAATACTGATGAAATAAATGAGACTCTACTCCTAAAAAATATGTTTTAACTTAATTTACTCTGCACTAAATTAAGAATGACAGATCAACTTGGCCTCATGCAACCACCTTAACCATCCGATGGTTGCATAACCCCTCTGTTTTAACCTAACAAAGTTTCTGACCTACCTACACCATATTCCATCCTATCTCGAAAGATTCTAACATATCCTAATGATATTTATCTTAGCCTAGTAGATCTACCTAGTCTAATCTAGTCATACCCAACCTAATCTAGATTTTACCTAATCTAATATGATCTAATCTAGTGTAAGCTACTTAATGCTGGTACAAAGTATAAGGCCAGGTTTTAACATATATTGGTGTCTTAGACCAACTCGTCCGTGAAACCACGACCTAGCCTATGTTATAGGTTGCCCAACCCATTTATACCAAAAGCAAAATGAAACTCTATTTAACCTACCTACCCCATGTACCCGCAATGGTGGTCCCAACTCAGATAATGGCATCTAACACCATGACCGATGGTCCCTAAATCAGACCCAAGAAGAAAGTTAACCTCGACAATGAAGGATATGAGTAGAAACAGATCTTCAGAGGAATCAAGATCTACCACCCGAAATAAAAGTCTCCCTTACCTAACTTTCTCTGACCCCCAAATCTTCTCTACACTCACCTAATAGCTAAAACCTGATGTACCCTTGTTTTCTATGCCACACCTGCTAATGGCATGAAAATTTTAGGTATATAAAAAATACTAATAGGAAGTTCCACTTAGAAAAAAAGAAAAAAGAAACTAGAATTTCATAAAGATAAAGTAAACTTAATATGCTCAACTAAATGGTATTCTTAAATAAGATTATAGAATCTAATGTGATCTAATCTAATGTGGTCTACTTAAACAAATTAGTGATACTGGTAGAAGAAATTGGACCCTACTAGCCAGGTGTTAACTTAACTTAACACAATAGACCAACTCAACCATGAGCAGAAAAGCTAACCCAACCAATAGAGTCATGATGAATTGTATAATATGTCTATCCCACCTAATGTCAAACAAACTTTGACCTACATCATGTAGTCTACCTCATCCATACCTATCTTAACCATATTCTCCAACCCCGATGATATACACTAACCTCGAATCAATGAGACCAAGTCCGGAGAAGAAAAGATCAACCTCGTCAAGGAAGGAGAGAAGTCAAACTCGATCTTCAAATGCATTACCACTCAACATGGAATTCTTCCTCACCATAAACTTTCTTACCCCAGGCTATTCTTGCCCTAACCTACCCATCTTTTATCCTACATAATAAAATGGTTATACATATAGATACCCATGCTTTCCTAATTACTTTATAATTAACACGAAACTTCTTATTCTTAAACTGATTAGAAACTAAAAGCTAAATTATAAATAAGACTTTTTGCATCTCCTTTCTTACGAATCTCGAGGACGAGATTTCTTTTAAGGGGGTAGGATTTGTGAAGCCCAAAATTGGTCAAAGAAAAAATGATGATAAAATAAATGAATAAATATATTTGAGGATTTTTGAAACCTTGGGAAATTTATTTGGACCCTTTTATCTTCATAGCCAATTAATGGAGTATTATTAGTCGATTAACCCATAAACAAATAGGAATGTGCATCCCATGCTTAAGATTATGTTGGGATACATTTTATTCGACCTCAAATTATAAATGAAAATATAAAACACAAACTGAGTAAAAAGAAAGAAAATGATTTCTTCCATAATTCAATAATAGGAAGGAAAATAAATAAAAATATTACAATAGTAGTTTTGATAATCACTTTAAGACATATGTTAGGGCATTTTCTTTTTGGAGATCATACAATATAAAACTATTGTTCTTGAGACAAATGTGGGAATTACACATTTAAAAGGCAATGGTAAATAAAATAATATCAATATTGCATATCATATAGAGTTGATTGCACCATAAAATTTTGGACATGAAACCCCAAGCTAGAATCTACACCCAAATTAGAAATCTAAATTTGAATTTAAATAGAAAAGAAAATGAGAAGGTGTGGTTTTCATAATTTAAAACATTTTTAGCATAAATAAATAAACTAAACAATTATGTTTTACTAGAATTTTCTGAAATGTGCATTTGAATTTATAATAGAAACTCGAATTTGGAGATTTAAATTAGAAAACAACAAAGAAAATAGAAATAAAGAAAAAGAAAAGAAAACCCAATGGGGCTTACCAGCGCGTGGGCCGAATTCGGATCTCTGGCTTGGCCCAGGATCACACCCCGCGCAGCCCTAGGTTCCCCACTGGCCGACAGGTAAGGCCCAGTGTCTACCGCCCACTGCGCGCTTCCCCTCCATGTGTCGCTGCATTGCGGGCACCCCTGCCCAGATCCACTCACCTGCGCGCCTCGCTTACGTGTGGGCCCCAGTGCTCAGGATCCTCGTCCAGCCATGCTCGGATCGGGTTGTTACAACCGAAACGACCGAGATCGTCGGAGCATGCCCCCTTGCTCGGACCCCCTCCGCCCTAGGAATAAAAGGGTCGTGTCATCGCCCCTCCATGACCATCGCACCATGCCATTAGAGATTGACCGGAGCTAGGGGCTACCCTGAACTCGATAAGAGAGAAGAGAGTGTTGCGTGAGATCCGCCGCCACGTTCGGATCCGGCCTGGGTTGCCGGTCTGGCCTCGGCTACCGATTTGAGATGAAGTGAAGGACACGTAGAAGGTATACGTGGGCAACGGTGGGCGTGAAATCGAGCAGTCCGAGGACAATTCATCGCCGGAGTGCTTCTCACCGCACGAAGCCGCCTTATGTCGTGGACCGTTCTCGCTGCTACTCCATTCATGGTATAGGTCTTCTCACTCCCCCTTGCCTTCATCTCTACATCGGGTAGCACCGCTGGCCACATGATTAGGCGTACTTGGCCGCAGTATAGCCTGTCTTCGGCGTGAGCGCCACCGCACATGCTTTGCTCCGCCGCCCTAGTGTTTGGGTACAGAAGACAAGCTCTCGGCCGTCAGATGCATGATGGTTGGCTGGGATTCAATGCTTAGATAACCCTTCGCCGCATTAGATCTGGAGCGTCGAGATGGGATCGAACGGTAAGGACTTGGGCGACCTCTGGCCGTGGATCTCAGATCCAGCGGGCAGGATCGCACCTTAGTTCACTTAACGGGCGATTTAATCTGGGCGGTCAGTGATTGATCCCACGGCCGAGATAGGCGTGTACCTCTTCACTACGTAAATTTTACATAAGGAACCCTGTCCTTTCCCCTTATCAACCCGCCATCCATAACTATACAAAGAATCATGCTATTTGGTCCTAAAATTTGCACCCAAGTCCCTGTGCTTGTAAGAATTGATGGCCACAGTCAAGGGGTCATGGGGAAATAGGAAATTAGTATTTAAACATGTTTTCTAGTATAGAAATAAAGCTAGAATGTTATTTAATTCAAATTTGCTTTATTTTAACTCCAAATTAATTCATTCCAGTTACGTTAGCTTCATAAAAATATTCTCGACGCGTAGATCATTATTATGCAGTTTGTTCTTATGTTTGGTGTGATGTTAATTTTGCCTACACCATGTTTGTTTGTATTGCTACAACTAGCGCGAGGTTACGAGTCACTTGAAGAGCAAGTTGGTACCTAGAATCTCGAGTCATAAGCAAGTTATGCCCTTGATCACTTTTATTTACCCAATAATATTCTTTATAATCATTTTGTCATGCATAGGCTTAATTTTGATGGGACCCAATAGGTCACCCTAGTTTGGTTATCTTTACACCTTGTTTACCCCTGTACTATTTAGATAGTTTTTGCTATTGCTCTATATGGTTTTGGGATTAATATTATATTATGATTATATTCCAATTATACTGTTGTTTTACTTATTGTTCATGACAAGATCATTATATTAATTAGAACATCAAGCTTAACTTGAGAAACACGTGCCACCACAAGGGTGGAATGAGACGTCCTTGGCTGACTAATTAGAAAAGCTAGTGGAAGACTATCTTACCCAAAAGGGCAAGAGCAGTATGGGAGTCGGCGTGTAGGGAGGTTTTTGGGTTGATTTTGCTACGATGCTGGTCAGACGAGGGATTCCTATATTGCTCTTCCTAGAAACTGTAACAGATTTTCGGAAGCTAGTAGAACTTTGTAAAGGTCTCATAGTGGATCCCTAGCCATTCACCTCGGCAGTGTCTAAGAGCCTTGCAAACCCTGGCGATATGGGATACACGACTTGTGGGTACATGGTACAACCTCTGCAGAGTGTAAAACTGGTATACTAGCCATGCTCGCGATCATGAGCAGCTCAAGACTCTTGCATGATTAATTTATTGAACTAAATTCAATTTGTCATATGCATTGCATCACGGATGTTGTTATCAATTTTGATCTACTACTTATTTGGGTTGGTATTTACTTATACTTAGTAATTGCTAATAAAGTTTTGATCAACTTTAAAAGCATTGTTCAGCTTTAACCATCCTCTTTGGTAAGCCTTACACTTCACATGAGCTCTCACCTTTGGCGAGTTCATGCATATTATTCCGCACAACTTGTTGAGCGATGAACATATGTAAGCTCACCCTTGCTGTCTCACACCCCACAAGTCAAGAACAGGTTCCGCAGAATGAGACACATGGAAGATGTTGTGATGTGTTCGTGAGAGGTCTAAGTCGTCGTCTCCGAGTCAACTTTGGGTTGCTGGATAGTTGTCTCCTTATAATGTATTTATTTATTTATTTATTTATTTTTTGTAGAACTTATATTATATAGTAAAGTTGTGACATTCGTTTCTGTACCATGATTTATCATATGTGTGAGACTTGATCCTATCACACCTTGTGATGATGTTCGCGCCCGGGTCTTGGTCACCCCGAAACCGGGTGTGACATCTGTCCATGAGAAATTGACAACTAATGACCGTGACTAGTTCTTTTTTACTACTTTATGGTCTGCTAATTTATTTTTAAACTAAATCACAGTAAATAAATAAAACCCATGGAGAGTATATAACAGCCGTTAGTGCATGAGAATTTGAGAATTCCAAATTCCAGTTCCAGCACGATCTCACCCGCCTGCTGTCGAGTAGTATATACGTACAATACATGTGGACGACGTCCATGGTTGCCTCCCCTCCCCCTCCCCCTCTTCCTGAGCTGCCCTTCTTTCTCCAGCAAGCAAGCAGCAGCAGCAGCCCAATTCCATTGCATTGCATTGCAGTGATGGTGATCTAATTTCTGCGGCGCGAGACAAGCACACCCACCCTCAGCTCAACTAACGGTGACGCCGTGACGGTGAGGTTAGGGAGCTGGGTGACTAACGGGGGAGGCCCACCGGACGTACGTGATCGGCAGCCAAGCCAAGGCGATGCCTGCAGCCGCGGCTCCAGCTCCACACACCAGGACCAGGACCAGGTCCAGCGGCAGCCCCAGCGCAGCCATCGACCCCCCGCTTCCTTACTGGGGCGGCGCCGCTGTTGGCGCAGAGGAGCAGAGGTGGCGCATGGGCATGGACTCCGCCGCCGCTGCCCTCCTCGCCTCCGCCTCCGCCTCCGCCTCTTCCGCCAACGCCGCAGGCAAGGAGATGCCCACCGCCCGCCACCTCGCCCACCGCACCGCCCACAACATGTCCTCCTCCTCGCTCCGCAAGAAGTCCGACCTCGCGCTCCTCCGCAAGGTCCCCTGCGCCCCGCTCCGACGCCTCCTCGACAACCTCCAGGAGGTTTTGCTCGCCACCAAGCTCGCCCTCCTCTTCCCCGCCGTTCTACTCGCGATCGCCGCGCGAATCTTCCACTTCGGCCAGGCAACTCCTCTCCCTCCTCCTCCTCCTACTGCCATCGCATCTTTTTTCCCCTTTAATTTCTTAATTCGATCGGAATTTAGGCATATTCTTTGATTGATATATATCCTCTGCATCATTCAACGCGCACATATTTTTTCTCTCTCTTATACGTACATATAGAAAAAAAGAGCATTTTGATCGCACCAGCGGCCAGCTAGGCTCAGGAGGCAAGATTGCATCACTTCATGTGCCGCCTCAATTCTCACCGCTCTGCATCTTACCTCCCTCTTACCAATCTATGTCTGCCTGCCTACCTGCCACTTTCCAAACACATTGGCCTTGTCCCAAACAACAATAAACAACCCCTGCAGCTATATGTAACGTTCCGTTGCATAAACTACCCATCAAAGTCAAAGAAAAATACACCGCCACAACGCATGAACAGGGAAGCATACTCGCGCTCTGATGATCGCTAGAATTTCAGAGTACATGCATGTGATGTGACCATGTGGGCTAGATAGCCTGTTGTTGCCAAATTCTGTTCGGGCTGACAGATGGAATCATGGAATGAAATAGCACCACAACTAAACTAATCGGCCAAGCACATGCATCAGCAAGCTTTCTCTACATCCTATCTAACAGCTTGTCGGTCCTGCTCTACTGCCCATCTACTCACCAGAACCTGGTCTATTATTCTTCATCTATCACCCAATACTCTCCTTCCTTCTACCCCTTCAGTTTTGACTTTTGACCTCACTATGAGCACCAACAGACGACACAGTTGACAGCACACGACAGGTTGCCTTCAGGTTTTAGTTCCATCTCAGCAGATTGATTTAGACTCTCGCTAGGAACAACAGTGAGAAGTGATTTGTAATTCCTCCCATGAGATATCAATGATATGTAATTCCTCCCACGAGATATGAATTTTTGCAGCAGGACAAGCTTCTACTTTGTCTTTCACTGTGGTGTGGTCCTACTGGGCATGTGAACTTGCTTGCACGCGTACAATGTTCTTCTCTGTCCCTATCCAAACACATAGTACACGACATGCAAACAAAAGGGCATATTGGATTGCCACAAACATGACCTTGCTAGACACTGAATGAGTGTCGCTTCTTTTGTTCCACTGCCACCTTGCCATCGTTTTCTTAACTTCAACAAGATACAACTATATATATGACTCCATCTCAGTATTGCATTCCGAGGGAACTAAAACTGATCGAAACATGTGATGCTTTGTACCCAGTGTATGATGATGCCCATATCTCCCCTTCCTGTTTCTTAACACATGCTTTCTCTTGAAACTCGACAGGAATGGGTCTTTGTGCTTAGCTTGATTGGTCTCGTTCCTCTTGCTGAGCGACTTAGCTTTCTGACTGAGTAAGTTTGTTCTGCTTGTTATCATACCGTGTTCTTGATACCTCCTGTTGATTGATATCTTTCTGCTATATGTAATATATGTTAATGTTGCAGGCAGGTTGCGTTTTACATAGGGCCTACTGGTAAAAGAAATAAATACTGTCAGATTCAGTTTTTTTTTTATCCAGGCCACAACCTTTACATTGTTTCCTAACCTGCCCTGGTAAATTGCAGTGGGTGGACTGTTGAATGCAACATTTGGAAACGTAACAGAGGTCATCATTGCAATCTTTGCACTCTATCAAGGCAAGGTAGTGGTGGTGAAATGCTCCCTGCTAGGCTCAGTCTTGTCCAACCTGTTGCTTGTCCTTGGAACCTCCCTTTTCTTTGGTGGCCTGGCTAACCTTGGAACTGAGCAGCTATACGACAAAGTAACCAATTCAGCTATTTCTCGCCTATTGTTAAGCTGTTCTTGGAAGCACCAAAAGAAATTTTGTGTTTTACTAAAATGAGTATACGGTTTTATTGTGTGCAGATGCAAGTAGATGTCAGCACAGGACTTCTGATTCTTGGTGTGCTATGCCACTCTCTGCCACTGATGCTGAGGTATGCTGTGAGCTCCGGGGAGCATGCAGTATCCTCTTGGGATTCAGGTCTGGAGCTGTCCCGAGCATGCAGCATTGTCATGCTCCTTGCCTATGTAGCCTACCTCTTCTTCCAACTGAAAACCCACCGCCAACTATTTGAACCCCAAGAGGTGTGTATTGTAATTTGTTGATGATCAGTAACCAGCAGGAGCTGCTAACATCGAACCAGCTTGCCAATTTGGGTATGTGGTCCAACCAAATGATTTTGTAGGTTGAAGATGATGGTGATGATTCGGTCTCTCAAGACAAGGCAGTACTGGGATTTTCCAGTGCAATGATTTGGTTGGGAGTCATGACCCTTATGACAGCACTCCTATCAGAGTTTGTTGTGAGCACAATTGAGGTATGCACCACTGAGTACAATGCCATGTTTATGTTACCCATTTCAGTCAGCACATAAACTGTAGTAAGTTGTAGTACAGCTAATGGTTTTCTGACAGAATCTTGTTAACACTTAACAGGCAGCATCGGAATCTTGGGAGCTATCTGTCAGCTTCATTAGCGTCATCTTGATTCCAATAGTTGGTAATGCAGCAGAGCATGCTGGTGCAGTGATATTTGCTTTTAAAAACAATCTGGTAGGGAACTCAAGGAGGTCTTACACACTCGTCACGATGTTATGGTAGCAGATACTAACAGAACATTGTTGGCTGAAACAGGACATCACCCTCGGAGTATCTTTGGGGTCTGCTACGCAGATTTCCATGTTTGTGGTGGGTATTAACTTAAATCTGTAGAGATAGTTCCATGTGCTTTTTTTGCGCCGATAAACTTTAATGGTGGAAGCGAAATGTGCTAGGTGCCATTGAGTGTCCTTGTAGCATGGATCATGGGAGTTCCGATGGATCTTGATTTCAACTTGCTTGAGACTGGTTGTTTGTTTCTTGCAATATTAGTAACGACCTTCACGCTCCAGGTATTCTTTTGCACCCTCCTCGATCCGGCTTGAACATAATTGATAACACGCATGGATTTTTCATTGACAGAACATCCATGAATCTTGAGTGGTTAGTTGTATGTGCTGATTTTGTTTATTAAGAAAAGAAATGTCCACTTGTGCGGTTCGGCTGTGTCCTTGTTTCTAAGGATGCGGGGCCATAGGAGTTCTGTCAATATCGTGGTTTTAGCGGTAAAGAGTGACTGCTCGTCTATGCGTTTTTGCAGGATGGATCATCACATTATCTGAAGGGACTGCTGCTTGTGTTTTGCTACATTGTCATCGCCGTATGCTTTTTCGTTTTGAGACAGCATGGAAGTATGGATTTCTAGTCTTAACAGCCTTCATTCAAGAAAAAAATAACCTATAGATGCATTATTGGTTGACATTTTCTAAATAATCCCAACAAATGTTACTGATGCTAGATGGAAGCAACGATGATCAGCTAGGTGTAGCAAGCAAGCCATGGAGGATTTAGGGCGCTTGAGCTGGCAGTAGTTTCTCAACGAGTAGCGTGGACTTTGGTTTGCACGATTTTGCATGGAACACTGGAGGGGAGACCCGTGAAGTTTGACTAAAGTATGTAGACTGCGGGAAGATGCTGTTCAGCTGATGTGTGAATGTAAGTACATACAAAGACTATAGATGAAAACTGATGTTGCGTGAGAGACTATTTGTGTGTGTTTTTCTTGTTCTTTCCACCAAGCAATGGCTAGAATTCGGTTGAGCTGTTGAAATTGTCTCCTGTATAAATCAGTGACATGTCATACTATTTCCCAACTGGACTTAACAGAGCCTTTATCCTTCTAATTGGTTACCACCCGCATGGTCATAGTCTGGATCACCGCGGCGTTAACTTTGTCTAAATGTTTGTTTGGTTGCCTGCAAGTGGAGGGCATGGACTGTATAAATTGATGCAAAATAAGTTATTTTAAGACTATTTACGTGCACCCACACGTACGCTCAAAACGGAGGTATCCAGGCTTGTAGGCTAGCGTGAGCCTGGTCAAACAGTATCTAGGCGCGCAGGCTGGCGTGACCCCGCGCGTGCTTGGAACCAATCAAGCGGTATGTGAAGAACCAATAAGTTATTTTGATACTATTTACGTACACCCACACATACGCCCAAAACTGCGGTATCTTCAAACTAATCAAGCGGTATGTGAAGAACTAATAAATTATTTTGATACTATTTACGTGCATCCACACATACGCCAAAAACGGTGGTATCCAGACGTGCAGGCTAACGTGAGCCTGGTCACGCGCGTGCTTCGAACCAATCAAGCAGTACATGAAGAACCAATCAAGCGGTACGTGAATCTGGCTGCATTTCCAGTGTCTCAATAACACATTGAAACAAAGAAAAGAAGTGAAACGAAACGACAGGTGTCCTATATAATCTAGCTTAAGGATTATATAAGCACTAATAATCTGCTTATGAATTATGATAATCTAGGTATCTAGAGGATAAACAATCAGGGCCTTATTTGTGATGCATCAGCTTACGATTCTAAGTTTTCCTTTTGAAAGTTCATCAGCAAAGTTCACGAGTGTAGCGTAGGTTTGTTTTGTGTGAGTACAAACATGGGAGCAAGGAGAACTACGGAATGGAACGCAACAGGGGAGGAAGAAGCGTCAAATCACGATCAGTGTGGTTGTCGTCGTGGCCCACCACTACTAATTACTTCTCCAGATTGTGGTTGGGGCCCATCGCGAGCACCCACCCACCTTTGCTTGCACGGCCCGCCCATTCACCGGTTGAGGGGAGAAGGGAGGGGAGAGGTAGCTCAGTCCTCTGACCGCCGACCCATCCGCCATGGCCGCCTCCTACGACCGCGAGTTCTGGAACTTCAGCGACCAGCTGCGCCTGCACAACAACTTCTCCAACCTCTCCATCGCCGACTCCATCTGGTCCTCCACCACACTGGATCCTCCCTCCTCCTTCAGCGACGCCCCGGGCCTCATAGGATCCGCCAAGCTCGCCTTTGGCAACGCCAACACGGCCAACTCCGACCGCTACAATGCCAACGCCGCCGGTGCCGCCAGCAAGCGCATGAGCGTGGGCGTGATCGACCACTACCTCAACAAGAACGCTAACAATGACGTCGTCAAGAGCTACTTCAACAAGTCCGTCGGCAGGCCGGCCAACAACAACACAACCGTCAAGAAGAACTCCGCCGCCCACCACGACAAGAAGCACAAGAACTCCGGCAACGGCGCCGGCGTCGACAAGAGGTTCAAGAGCCTGCCGGCGTCGGAGGCGATGCCCAGGGGCGAGGCCATCGGTGGCTACATCTTCGTCTGCAACAACGACACCATGGAGGAGAACCTCAAGAGGCAGCTCTTCGGTAATATCTCTTTCATTTTCCCGTCCGTTCATTGATTCCAGCGTCGGGTCTATAACTGAATCGGATCCAAGATCGACTCCCCAATTTGTGATTTTTTTTCGTTATCTCGATACATATTCCTTCAGGGCTGCCGTCCAGGTACAGGGATTCTGTGAGGGCCATCAGGCCGGGCCTGCCCCTCTTCCTCTACAACTACTCCACCCATCAGCTCCACGGCATCTTTGAGGTGAGGTCCAAACTGATACCTACTCTACTCTTTTGTGTTTATCATCATTACTCGATCAGTCGTATGCATATGATTCCATCATTTCAGCATCTTTATCTTTCAATCATGCTTGTGGTAAACTAAATATAAAAAAGAAGGGGGGAATTTCTCATCGTCTATGGGACGAACGCAGGCTGCAAGCTTCGGAGGATCCAACATCGATCCAGCAGCTTGGGAGGACAAGAAGTGCCCCGGCGAGTCCCGCTTCCCTGCTCAGGTATCTGATCCAGTTCAACAGGGGATGCTCAACCTCCATGATTGTCCATTTTACATGCAATACTAGCTATAGAATGACTTGATTGTCAAAAGAAAAATTCTTGCTTTAGTCGCATGCACAGAAAAGTAGTGAAGGTAGTTGGGCGAGCTTATCAATGGATCAAGTTGTGAAGCTTTTGCCTTGTTGGCCTACTAACTAGTGTTTATGTCATGTCAGTGCCTTGAGTTGCCCGTCTCCATCTGTATCATCAACGGATTACTGTGTTGATCCAGTCTAATAATAATATCTGATGATCCAACAGGTGAGGGTTGCAACGCGCAAGATCTGTTCGCCGCTGGAGGAGGACGCTTTCCGCCCCATCCTCCACCACTACGACGGCCCCAAGTTCAGGCTGGAGCTCAGTGTCCCTGAGGTGACCTCTTCTTGCCTGCCTGCCTCAACACTTGCTGCTGTGCAAGGCCAAATGGCTAATCCAGGAAAAAAATAATTCTCATGCAGGCGCTCTCCCTTCTTGATATATTTGCGGAGAAGATTTTTGACAGACAGACAGCCTGATGTCCACATACTTGCTTCCAGTTCCAGAGGAGTAGTAGAGAAGGAAGGAACAAGTATAAGGCTGCATGTATAGTATAAATATAATATGCTGGTTACCAACATCAGATTATCTATTCTAGTATAAGTTACACTCGAACTTTACCGTTTTGTATCAAAAGCAGGTGTCACACCCGGATTTCGGGACATAAGACCCGGACACGAACATAATCACCAAGTGTGTTAAGACCAAATCTTACACATATGATGACTCATAGTATAGAAACGAATGTCACATCTTTACTATATAATAAGAGTTCTGTACAAAATAAATAAATAAATACATCATATAAAGACAACGATTCAGCAAACCAAAGTTGACTGGGAGACGACGGTCTATACCTCTCATGAACTCATCGCAGTATCCTTCATGCGCCTCATTCTGTGGTACCTGTTCTTGACCTGTGGAGGAGAGTGTGAGACAGCAAGAGTGGCTCACATACGTTCATCGCTCAACAAGTTATGAGAAATAATGTGTATGAACTCGTCAAAGGTGAGAGCTCATGTGAAGTGTAAGGCTTACCAAAGAGAATGATTGAAGCTGAGCATTGCTTTTAAAGTTGGTCAAAATTTTATTAGCAATTACTAAGTATAAGTAAATACCAATCCAAATAAGTAGTAAATAAAAATTGATAACAACACCCGCGATGCAATGCATATGACATTGAATTTAGTTCCATAAATTAATCATGCGAGAGCCCTGAGCTGCTCATGACCGCGAGCACGACTAGTATACCAGTTTTACACTCTGCAGATGTTGTACCATGTACCCACAAGTCGTGTATCCCATGTCGCCAGGGTTTGCAAGGCCCTTAGACACTTCCGAGGTGAATGACTAGGGATCCACTACGAGGCCTTTACAAAGTTCCACTAGCTTTCGAAAACTTGCTACAGTTTCTAGAAAGAGCAATGTAGGAATCCCTCGTCTGACCGCCATCACAGCAAAATCAACCCGAGAACCTCCCTACACGTCTACCCCCTTGACCCTTTCGGGTAAGGTAGTCTTTCACTAGCTTTCCTAATTAGTCAGACAGGGGCGTCCCATTCCACCCTTGTGGTGGCACGTGTTTCTCAAGTTAAGCTTCATGTTTCAATTAATATAATGATCTTGTCATGAACAATAAATAAAACAATAATATAATTGGCACATGGTCATAATATAATATTAATCCCAAAACCATATAGAGCAATAGCAAAAACTACCCAAATAGTTCAGAGGTAAACAAGGTGTAAAGGTGACCAAACTAAGGTGACCTATTGGGTCCCATAAAAATTAAGCCTATGCATGATAAAATTATTATGAGAACATTATTGGGTAAATAAAAGTGATCAAGAGCACAACTTGTCTAGGACTTGAGATTCCAGGTATCAGCATGCTCTTCAGGTGACTCGTGATCTCACTACTAAACGTAGCAATACAAACAAACATGGTATAGGCATAATTAACATCACATCAAATATAAGAACAAACTGCATAAGAATATTCTACGCGTCGCTACGAGATTGTGGGTTCGTGAACCACTAAAATCAGAGTTATGGTTAAGAAGTTGTGATTTATGGAAGATCTATGTGATCCAAATATTAAACTATATTATAAATTGATTAGTATACACTATAGGAGAGAATATTCTATAAGTATTAACCCAACTTTAATCTAAGTTATTACTTGATTAAAGATCATCTTTTAGTCAAATTATAACTATAAAATCAAAATCCTATATTAATATTAGAAAAGCTAATTTCATAAACATAGATTAATCAAATTAGTTACCTAATTATAAAAGTACGTGATATTGTATAATTAATGTTGCTACTGTGTAGTAAATATTTCCATGAGGCTAACGCAATTCGAATGGGTCAAATCGGAGTTAAGGTGTAAAAGCTATGATTTCCTGAATAATTTAGATGTTAAACGTAAAACAAAACAAGTGTTATTTTTTTATAACTAAGTTACACAGTAAAATAAGGTTACTAAACGATAGACAATATTATCATGAGTCTAATGCAATTTGAATGGAGCAAAACGGAGTTAAAATGAATTAAATATGTCTTAAACAAGTTTCGAGAATTATTTTTATACCAAAAATCATCTTGAATATTAATTTCACTAATAAACAAAGGTTAATGGGCTGCGACCATTATTTTAGATAAGTTTGAGGTCTTTTCTGCAAATTTCAGGACTCTGGTTTAATTATTTTCTATAGGTTGAGGATTGTGGGTTGATTCTGCAGAACTGTGAGGGGTCTTTTGCAAAACCACACAGCCGAAGGGGTATCTTATAACCACAACCACCCGGTCATAACCTGACGGCCTAGATCAGATCATTACTTCATCGAACCGGTATGAAATTTTGACCATCAGATCTTCAATGTACGACCGGGGATCCCTCATGCTTGCAAGACATACTAGCCCTTAGATCAAGGATCCACGACCACTGTTTAACTGAACGAAGTGCTTCACATGCTTCCATCTTGACCCATCATTTCGATCCGATGCTCTCCAGGTCATCACCCTCCCTTAGACACAGGCAATGGCGGCACGAGCACCCATAGTGGCGGCACATCCATCCCCACTATGGCGCCTAGGCTGGTATATGCCTTATGGTGCACCGGTGACACCCATGGTCCCTGATCCGGTGCGGAGCTCACAACAAGCACAATAGGGAGGGTCTCACCGCGGCCATGAAGAGGACGAGGTTGAGCAACCACCGCATAGTCTGCAACGAGGTACGAGCTCCAGTAAAGGATGGATAGTCGACGGAGACCCCCAGCATGCTGGTCGGGGCAACGTATGGCTCCGACGCACCTTGAAGATTACCCACAATGGCTTCCTGACCTCAACGCACCCGTGCTGACAGTGGCGGCACTGTCCCGATCCCCTGCTCTCGCAGGGCTCGATGGAGTCTACGCCTTTGGAGTTCTTCCGCTGATTGCCAACGCAAGGTAGCGGTGGAGGCCATTTATACCTAGGGACAGATAATCTGTTGCAATTTTTCTATGGATGATAACCATCTAGACACGATTCGATCTGATCCCCACAGGCGCTTGTTATGGTGGAAGCAGGAAAGAGATGACATGTGGGCCCCATGTGTATGCGACTCGGCAAGGGAAAGTGCAGCAGCGCGAGGGCATCATCGGTTGGGTCGGATGGGAGGAGAAGTGGACCGCAGCAGATGAGTATGTGGGCCGACCGATCTCAACCCACAGAGACGAGGGGGGTCTTCTCTTTTTCTTATCTAGTTTCTATTTTCTTCTCTCTATTTCATTTTATTTTCAAGTTTCAATTTCAGAATTCTGATTTTAATTTTTTGCACCCAATATACAACACTCCAAAATATCCAGCATGAAAATGCAAGTCACTTTTATTTGTTATTTATTACTTTATCCCTTTATGTAAATACTTCTTGATATACACATTTTTTATATATAAAAATATGTAGTTCACATAAAATGAATTAGCCATTTTATCCCTCTAAGAGAAGAAAAATAGTTTAACTATACAAAGTTTTATATTTACTTTTTTTATTCACATTAGAGAGGATGACTTTGAAAAGAAAAGAAAATCTTTATTAAAAGTTATTTGGACCCAACTATATTTTGGAGGGGTTTTCTTAAATCCCTTAATCAAGTTTTTGTGGTGTTACAAATTCTACCCCCCCCCATAAAAATAATCTCATCCTCGAGATTAGTAATGGAAAGGGATGCAACAAGTTTGGTTTAGAATTTAGTTTCCCATATGGTTTAGGATCCAAAAGTTTTGTTCCAAGCTCTTAAATACTAGTTACAATATGATTAGGATAACATGGACATAGTATGTCTAGCCATCTATTAAGTCAGATGAGGCATGGTTATGGCAGTATAGGTCATGTCAAGGAAGGGTATAAGGGAAGACTTCATCCTGAACTGTGGATCTTGATTCCTCTTGAAGTTGGATTTGACTCATCTCCTTCCTTGTCGAGGTTGAGCTCTTCTTTTCAGACCTTGGTGTCTTCATCCGGGTTAGTAGGTAGCTATAAGTTAAATGAGATTAGTCAGAATTTAGTTTGGTTGTTTGCTTCTAGATTGGTTGGATAACTTATGTAACTCGTTATGTAGGTCAAGTTGTTGTGTATGGCCTAGTTGATCTAAGTCACCAATTTAGGCTTAAGTGAATTAGGGGTATGGCCTTATCCTTGTACCAGCATTAAGCAACTCACACTAGATTAGATCATAGCAGATTAAATAGGATCTAGATTAGATTGGATATGACTAGATTAGACTAGTTTAGGTTAGGTAGATCTACTAGGGTAGGATAAATACTATTAGGATATGTTAAAATCTTTTGAGATAGGATGGATCCTATGTGTAGGTAGTTCAAAATTTCTGTTTTGTTGTTAGGTTAAAACAGAGGGGTTATGCAACTATCAGATGGTTAAGGTAGTTGCATATGGCCAAGTAGTTGTATATGGTCAAGTTAGTTTAGGCCACCAATTTAGGTTAACACCTATTTATAGGAATAAGGTCTAATCTTTTTCACTAGTACTAACTAATCCGGTAGTTATCTTATTTAGATTAGATTAGTTCCCATTAGATCACATTAACTTAGATTGGATCTAGATTAAATTGATATAACTAGATTAGATTAGATAAGATCTACTTAATTTATTTTGGAATAGATCAGGGTTGTTACACTAGTACGAGATAAGCAAAGTGGTTAGGATAAGACAAGATAAGATAAGATAGAATCTTTTAAGATGAGATGAATCTATTAAGGTAAGAAAGAATCTTCTAAGGTAAGACAGATCTATTAAGACGAGATGGATCTTTAATGAAGGATAATCTAGGTTGTTTAGTTATTTTATAAACATTTTTTGCTCATATGTATATGCAGATGTAATTGTGGTCATTACTCCACAACTCAACACACTCAATCAAAGAATCAAATCAGACAAGTGTCATAAGAACAAACACTCAAGCATGTAACTATTTACGAAAATAGTTTTGATTTGGTTCCTAGGATTAGGTTTCCTAGTCCTAAATGTCACTTTAGGTACAAGATTTCAAAGTGTGAAATCCACTTTTATCTTTAGAAGAGAAAAGGTAAGAGTAATCAGAGTAAAGTGGAAATATATAAGAAAAGATTAAGAAAAGTTTAGAAAGGATCAGAGTAGCAAAGGTGAGTAAGTATTGGTTGTCTAGTTCTATCTAGGTTTCTTCCTACAGTCAATATTCCTCTGATACCACTTCTGTCACACTCGGATTTTGGGGCACCAAGACCCGGGCGCGAACATAATCACCAAGTGTGCTAGGACCAAGTCTTACACATATGATGACTCATGGTAGAAAAACTAATGTCACATCTTTACTATATAATAGGAGTTCTATACAAAATAAATAAATAATTACATCATATGAAGACAACGATCTAGCAACCCAAAGTTGACTGGGAGACTACGGCCTAGACCTCTTGAGAGCACCTAGAGGGGGGGGGGGGGTGAATAGGTGATCCTGTAAAAACTTCAAACTTAAGCCACAAAAACTTGTTAAGCGTTAGCACGATTATTGCCAAGTGGCTAAGGTGAAGTCTCAACAAAACACAATACCACAAAAGATCAAGCACAAATATGACACGGTGGTTTATCCCGTGGTTCGGCCAAGCCAATGCTTGCCTACTTCCACGTTGTGGCGTCCCAACGGACGAGGGTTGCAATCAACCCCTCTCAAGCGGTCCAAAGACCCACTTGAATACCACGTTGTTTTGTTGTTCCTTTCACTATCCCGTTTGCAAGGAATCTCCACAAATTGGAGTCTCTTGCCCTTACAAGTATATGATCACAAAGAAAGCACAGAGTAAGGGAGGGAAGCAACACACACAAATCCACAACAAAAGCGCACACACACGGCCAAGACTCGAGCTCGAATGACTATCTCAGAGTTCGCACTAGAACAGAGCTCGAATCACTTAGAATCACAAACGAATGCGCAAAGAACTTGTGTGGATGATCAAGAATGCTTAAGAGTTGCTTGTGTGTCTCCTCCATGCGCCTAGGGGCTCCTTTTATAGCCCCAAGGCAGCTAGGAGCCGTTGGGAACAAATCTGGAAGGCCATCTTTGCCTTCTGTCTCGTGGCGCACCGGACAGTCCGGTGCACACCGGACACTGTCCGGTGCCCGATTTGTTTCCTTTTCTGGCGCTTCCGACCGTTGGAAGACTGCCGCAGATCTGCGAGCCGTTGGCGCACCGGACAGTCCGGTGCACACCGGACAGTCCGGTGCCGTCTTCCGACCGTTGGCTCGGCCACGTGTCGCGCGCCGATCGCGCGGCCGACCGTTGGCCCTGGCCGACCGTTGGCTCACCGGACAGTCCGGTGCACACCGGACAGTCCGGTGAATTTTAGCCGTACGCCGTCGGCGAAGTCCCGAGAGCGGCCAGTTCGCGCCGAGTCGGCCTGGCGCACCGGACACTGTCCGGTGCACACCGGACAGTCCGGTGCTCCAGTCCGAGCTGGGACTTGGCTGCACACAGCCAAGTCATTCTCTCCCCTTTTCTCTTTTTCTTCTTGCTGTTTCTAACACTTAGACAAATATGTTAGCCCACAAAACCAATGTACTAAGGCTTAGAAACATACCTTTACTTCATGATTTGCACCTTGTTCATCCATGTACACAAATTCACAATTAAACACATGTGTTGACACTCAATCACCAAAATTCTTAGAAATGGCCCAAGGGCACATTTCCCTTTCAATCTCCCCCTTTTTGGTGATTTATGCCAACACTACATAAAGCCACTAGAACAAGTGCAAACTCAATTCAAATAACACTTAAATTTATTTTGAATCAATTTTGGCATATATGGATCATCCTTTGCCACCACTTGGTTTGTTTTTGCAAATCAAACACAAATCTCTATCTCTAAGTTGAACACACATGTTTAAGCATAAAGAGAGTCATTCAAAAAGAGATTGATCAAGGATTTCAAAAACTCCCCCTTTTTCCCATAATTACTACTTCTCCCCACAAGAAGCCAACTTTTGACAAGAGAGACAACAAAAGAGTTTTGACAAACCAAAAGCTCTATTCTACTATTTTCAAAATCTCTCAAGTGGTAGCTGATCCATTTATTGCTTTGGCCTTTATTTTCTCCCCCTTTGGCATCAAACACCAAAACGGGATCAATTTTGGCCCTTTAACCCCATTGCCTCACCAAAAATCTTCAATTAAGAGCAAATGGCAATAAGAGTTCATGAGATGAACTTGGAATAAGTTACCCTCTCATTGGAGTGCAGTGGAAGTCTTTCACGGTCCAAGTCCACCATTTCCCTTTCAATTCTCCTTTGAGATTAAAACAAGCAAACTCAAGCATATGGTTAGTCTCAAAGGGTCAAGTTGTAACACATCTCCCCCTAAACATGTGCATCACCTTGCAACGGACTTGTGAGGTCCAGGGAGTGTTTGTACAACTTGAGCACCATAATAAGCAACAAAATGCAGAAAGGACATGATCAAGGCATAAACACATGTATGCTACAATTCAATCCAGGTTCCGCGAATCTAAGACATTTAGCTCACTACGCAGCCTGCAAAAGGTCTTCTCATCTAAAGGCTTGGTAAAGATATCGGCTAGCTGGTTCTCGGTGCTTACATAAAACACTTCGATATCTCCCTTTTGCTGGTGGTCTCTCAAAAAGTGATGCCGGATGTCTATGTGCTTTGTGCGGCTGTGCTCAACAGGATTTTCCGCTATTCGGATAGCACTCTCATTATCACATAGGAGTGGGACTTTGCTCAGATTGTAGCCAAAGTCCCTGAGGGTTTGCCTCATCCAAAGTAGTTGCGCACAACACTGTCTTGCGGCAACGTACTCGGCCTCAGCGGTGGATAGGGCAACGGAGGTTTGTTTCTTAGAATTCCATGACACCAGGGACCTTCCTAAGAATTGGCACGTCCCCGATGTACTCTTCCTATCGACCTTACATCCGGCATAGTCGGAATCTGAGTACCCAATCAAGTCAAAGTTAGACCCCTTTGGATACCAGATCCCGAAGCAAGGCGTAGCAACTAAATATCTAAGGATTCGCTTCACAGCCACTAAGTGACACTCCTTAGGATCGGATTGAAATCTAGCACACATGCATACGCTAAGCATAATATCCGGTCTACTAGCACATAAATAAAGTAAAGACCCTATCATTGACCGGTATGCTTTTTGATCAACGGACTTACCTCCTTTGTTGAGGTCGGTGTGTCCGTCGGTCCCCATCGGAGTCTTTGCGGGCTTGGCGTCCTTCATCCCAAACCGCTTCAGCAAGTCTTGCGTGTACTTCGTTTGGGAGATGAAGGTGCCGTCCTTGAGTTGCTTCACTTGGAACCCAAGGAAGTAGTTCAACTCACCCATCATTGACATCTCGAATTTCTGCGTCATCACCCTGCTAAACTCTTCACAAGACTTTTGGTTAGTAGAACCAAATATTATGTCATCGACATAAATTTGGCACACAAACAAATCACCATCACAAGTCTTAGTGAAAAGAGTCGGATCGGCTTTCCCAACCTTGAAAGCATTAGCAATTAAGAAATCTCTAAGGCATTCATACCATGCTCTTGGGGCTTGCTTAAGTCCATAGAGCGCCTTAGAGAGCTTACACACGTGGTCGGGGTACCGCTCATCCTCGAAGCCAGGGGGTTGCTCTACGTACACCTCCTCCTTTATTGGCCCATTGAGGAACGCGCTCTTTACATCCATTTGGTACAACCTGAAAGAATGGTGAGCGGCATATGCTAGCAAGATACGAATGGACTCTAGCCTAGCCACAGGAGCAAAAGTCTCCTCAAAGTCCAAACCTGCGACTTGGGCATAACCTTTTGCCACAAGTCGAGCCTTGTTCCTTGTCACCACTCCGTGCTCGTCCTGTTTATTGCGGAACACCCACTTGGTTCCCACAACATTTTGCTTGGGACGAGGCACCAGTGTCCAAACTTCGTTGCGCTTGAAGTTATTAAGTTCCTCCTGCATGGCCAACACCCAATCCGGATCTAGCAAGGCCTCCTCTACCCTGAAAGGCTCAATAGAGGAGACAAAAGAGTAATGTTCACAAAAATTAACTAATCGAGACCGAGTAGTTACTCCCTTGCTAATGTCACCCAGAATTTGGTCGACGGGATGATCCCTCTGAATCATCGCTCGAACTTGGGTTGGAGGTGCCGGTTGTGCTTCTTCCTCCATCACGTGATCATCTTGTGCTCCCCCTTGATCACACGCCTCCTTTTGATGAACCTGTTCATCGTCTTGAGTTGGGGGATGCACCGTCGTTGAGGAAGAAAGTTGATCTCGTTCATCTTGTTCCTGTGGCCGAACGTCTCCAATCGCCATGGTTCGTATAGCGGCCGTCGGAACATCTTCTTCATCTACATCATCACAATCAACAACTTGCTCTCTTGGAGAGCCATTAGTCTCATCAAATACAACGTCGCTAGAGACTTCAACCAAACCCGATGATTTGTTGAAGACCCTATACGCCTTTGTATTTGAATCATAACCTAACAAAAACCCTTCTACAGCTTTGGGAGCAAACTTAGAATTTCTACCCTTCTTCACTAGAATGTAGCACTTGCTCCCAAATACACGAAAGTACGATACATTGGGTTTGTTACCGGTTAGCAGCTCATACGACGTCTTCTTGAGGAGACGGTGAAGGTAGACCCTGTTGATGGCGTGGCAAGCCGTGTTCACGGCTTCCGACCAAAAGCACTCGGGGGTCTTGTATTCTCCAAGCATCGTCCTCGCCATATCGATTAGCGTCCTGTTCTTCCTCTCTACCACACCATTTTGCTGTGGTGTGTAGGGAGCGGAGAACTCATGCTTGATCCCTTCCTCCTCAAGAAACTCCTCCACTTGAAGGTTCTTGAATTCGGACCCGTTGTCGCTCCTTATCTTCTTTACCTTGAGCTCAAACTCATTTTGAGCCCTCTTGAGGAAGCGCTTGAGGGTCCCTTGGGTTTCAGACTTATCCTGCAAAAAGAACACCCAAGTGAAGCGGGAAAAATCATCAACAATAACTAAACCATACTTACTCCCTCCTATGCTTAAATAGGCGACGGGTCCGAAGAGGTCCATATGCAGCAGCTCCAGGGGTCTCGACGTGGTCATCACATTCTTGCTGTGATGTGCTCCTCCCACTTGTTTACCTGCCTGACAAGCTGCACAAGGTCTATCTTTTTCGAAATAAACATTTGTTAGACCTATCACGTGTTCTCCCTTTAGAAGCTTGTGGAGGTTCTTCATCCCCACATGTGCTAAGCGGCGATGCCACAGCCAGCCCATGCAAGTCTTAGCCATTAAGCATGCATCTAAACCGGCCTCTTCTTTTGCAAAATCAACTAAATAAAGTTTGCCGTCTAGTACACCCTTAAAAGCTAGTGAACCATCACATCTTCTAAAGACAGACACATCTACATTAGTAAAAAGGCAATTGTATCCCATTTGACATAATTGACTAACTGATAGCAAATTATATCCAAGACTCTCCACTAAGAATACATTTGATATAGAATGCTCATTAGAAATTGCAATTTTACCTAGCCCTTTTACCTTGCCTTGATTCCCGTCACCGAATATAATTGAATCTTGGGAATCCTTATTTTTGACGTAGGAGGTGAACATCTTCTTCTCCCCCGTCATATGGTTTGTGCATCCGCTGTCGATAATCCAGCTTGAACCCCCGGATGCATAAACCTGCAAGGCAAATTTAGGCTTGGGTCTTAGGTACCCAACTCATGTTGGGTCCTGCAAGGTTAGCACAAATATCTTTAGGGACCCAAATGCAAGATTTATCTCCCTTGCATCTAGCCCCTAATTTCCTAGCAACAACCTTCTTTCCCTTTCTACAAATAGCAAAGGGAGCATTACAAGCATAATAAATGGTAGAAGGTTCATTCACTACTTTCCTAGGAGCATGAATAACATTCTTTCTAGGTACATGAGCAACATTTCTCCTACTCATATTTCTATCATGCTTATGAGAGGAACTAGAGGCAAACATGGCATGAGAATGATAAACATGTGAATCAAAATCATTATAAATATTTCTAGCATGTCTCCTATCATGGTATAAGAAAGCATGGTTCTTTTTAGCACTATTAGCCATAGGGGCCTTCCCTTTCTCCTTGACGAAGACGGGAGCCTTATGGCTTGTTAAGTTCTTGGCTTCTCTCTTGAAGCCAAGCCCATCCTTAATTGAGGGGTGTCTTCCAACCGTGTAGGCATCCCTTGCAAATTTTATTTTATCAACTTCATTCTTGCTAGTCTTAAGTTGGGTATTAAGACTAGCCACTTCATCATTTAATTTGGAAATTAGAACTAGGTGTTCACTACAAGCATTAACATCAAAATCCTTACACCTAGTACAAATTTCAACATGTTCAACACAAGAATTTGATTTACTAGCTACTTCTAGTTTAGCACTTAAATCAATATTAACACTTCTTAAGGTAGAAATGGTTTCATGACAGGAAGATATTTCACTAGAAAGCATTTCATTTCTTTTTACTTCTAAAGCATATGATTTTTGTGCCTCTACAAATTTATCATGTTCATCATACAATAAATCTTCTTGCTTTTCTAAAAGCCTATCCTTTTCATTCAATGCATCAATCAATTCATTGATTTTATCTATCTTAGATCTATCTAGGCCCTTGAACAAGCAGGAATAATCTATATCATCATCACTAGACTCACTATCACTAGAAGAAGCATAAGTGGAGTCTTTAGTACTTACCTTCTTCTCTCTTGCCATAAGACAAGTGAGACGCTCGTTGGGGAAGAGAGCCGATTTGTTGAAGGCAGTGGCGGCGAGTCCTTCATTATCGGAGTCGGAGGAGGAGCAATCCGAGTCCCACTCCTTTCCTAGATGCGCCTCGCCCTTTGCCTTCTTGTATGCCTTCTTCTTCTCTCTCTTGTTCCCCTTTTCCTGGTCACTTTCATTATCGGGACAGTTAGCAATAAAATGACCAAGCTTACCGCATTTGAAGCACGAGCGCTTTCCCTTGGTCTTGGTCTTGCTTGGCTGCCCCTTGCGACCATTTAGCGCCGTCTTGAATCTTTTAATGATGAGAGCCATCTCTTCATCATTAAGGCCAGCCGCCTCAACTTGCGCCACCTTGCTAGGTAGCGACTCCTTGCTCCTCGTTGCCTTTAGAGCAATGGGTTGAGGCTCGTGGAGTGGTCCGTTCAACGTGTCGTCGACGTATCTTGCCTCCTTGATCATCATCCGCCCGCTCACGAATTTTCCAAGTACTTCCTCGGGCGTCATCATCGTGTACCTGGGATTCTCACGAATATTGTTCACGAGATGAGGATCAAGTACGGTAAAGGACCTGAGCATTAGGCGGACGACGTCGTGGTCCGTCCATCGCGTGCTCCCGTAGCTTCTTATCTTGTTGATAAGGGTCTTGAGCCGGTTGTACGTTTGCGTTGGCTCCTCGCCCCTTATCATCGCGAACCGTCCAAGCTCGCCTTCCACCAACTCCATCTTGGTGAGTAATGTGACGTCGTTCCCCTCATGAGAAATCTTGAGGGTGTCCCAGATTTGCTTGGCGTTGTCCAAGCCGCTCACCTTATGGTATTCATCCCTGCACAAGGAAGCTAGAAGAACAGTAGTAGCTTGTGCATTTTTATGAATTTGTTCATTAATGAACATGGGACTATCCGAACTATCAAAGTGCATTCCACTCTCTACAATCTCCCATATACTAGGATGGAGAGAGAATAGGTGACTACGCATTTTGTGACTCCAAAATCCGTAGTCCTCTCCATCAAAGTGTGGGGGCTTGCCAAGTGGAATGGAGAGCAAATGAGAATGTGAACTTTGCGGAATACGAGAGTAATCAAAAGAGAAGTTCGAGTTGACCGGTTTTCTCCTCTCGTAGTCGTTGTGGTCCTCGTCCTTTTGGGAAGAAGTAGACTCGTCGCTGTCGTAGTAGATGATCTCCTTAATACGCCTCGTCTTCTTCTTCTTCCCTTCCTTTCGTCTATGGCCCGAGCCGGAGTCGGTAGGCTTGTCGTCCTTCGGCTCGTTGACGAAAGTCTCCTTTTCTTTGTCGTTGATCACAATACCCTTCCCCTTAGGATCCATCTATTCGGGCGGTTAGTCCCTTTGTGAATAGAACGGCTCTGATACCAATTGAGAGCACCTAGAGGGGGGGGGGTGAATAGGTGATCCTGTAAAAACTTCAAACTTAAGCCACAAAAACTTGTTAAGCGTTAGCACGATTATTGCCAAGTGGCTAAGGTGAAGTCTCAACAAAACACAATACCACAAAAGATCAAGCACAAATATGACACGGTGGTTTATCCCGTGGTTCGGCCAAGCCAATGCTTGCCTACTTCCACGTTGTGGCGTCCCAACGGACGAGGGTTGCAATCAACCCCTCTCAAGCGGTCCAAAGACCCACTTGAATACCACGTTGTTTTGTTGTTCCTTTCACTATCCCGTTTGCAAGGAATCTCCACAAATTGGAGTCTCTTGCCCTTACAAGTATATGATCACAAAGAAAGCACAGAGTAAGGGAGGGAAGCAACACACACAAATCCACAACAAAAGCGCACACACACGGCCAAGACTCGAGCTCGAATGACTATCTCAGAGTTCGCACTAGAACAGAGCTCGAATCACTTAGAATCACAAACGAATGCGCAAAGAACTTGTGTGGATGATCAAGAATGCTTAAGAGTTGCTTGTGTGTCTCCTCCATGCGCCTAGGGGCTCCTTTTATAGCCCCAAGGCAGCTAGGAGCCGTTGGGAACAAATCTGGAAGGCCATCTTTGCCTTCTGTCTCGTGGCGCACCGGACAGTCCGGTGCACACCGGACACTGTCCGGTGCCCGATTTGTTTCCTTTTCTGGCGCTTCCGACCGTTGGAAGACTGCCGCAGATCTGCGAGCCGTTGGCGCACCGGACAGTCCGGTGCACACCGGACAGTCCGGTGCCGTCTTCCGACCGTTGGCTCGGCCACGTGTCGCGCGCCGATCGCGCGGCCGACCGTTGGCCCTGGCCGACCGTTGGCTCACCGGACAGTCCGGTGCACACCGGACAGTCCGGTGAATTTTAGCCGTACGCCGTCGGCGAAGTCCCGAGAGCGGCCAGTTCGCGCCGAGTCGGCCTGGCGCACCGGACACTGTCCGGTGCACACCGGACAGTCCGGTGCTCCAGTCCGAGCTGGGACTTGGCTGCACACAGCCAAGTCATTCTCTCCCCTTTTCTCTTTTTCTTCTTGCTGTTTCTAACACTTAGACAAATATGTTAGCCCACAAAACCAATGTACTAAGGCTTAGAAACATACCTTTACTTCATGATTTGCACCTTGTTCATCCATGTACACAAATTCACAATTAAACACATGTGTTGACACTCAATCACCAAAATTCTTAGAAATGGCCCAAGGGCACATTTCCCTTTCACCTCTCACTCATCATCTCCATGCGCCTCATCCTACGGTACCTGTTCTTGACCCGCGGAGGGGGGTGTGAGACAGCAAGAGTGAGCTCACATACGTTCATCGCTCAACAAGTTGTGGGGAATAATGTGCATGAACTCGCTAAAGGTGGGAGCTCATATGAAGTGTAAGGCTTACCAAAAAGAATGGTTGAAGCTAAGCATTGCTTTTAAAGTTGGTCAAAATTTTATTAGCAATTACTAAGTATAAGTAGATACCAACCCAAATAAGTAGTAGATCAAAATTGATAACAACACCCGCGATGCAATGCATATGACAAATTGAATTTAGTTCCATAAATTAATCATGCAAGAGTCCTGAGTTGCTCATGACCGTGAACACGGCTAGTATACTAGTTTTACACTCTACAGAGGTTGTACCCTGTACCCACAAGTTGTGTATCCCATGTCGCCAGGGTTTGTAAGAGCCTTAGACACTTCCGAGGTGAATGACTAGGGATCCACTACGAGGCCTTTACAAAGTTCCACTAGCTTCCAAAAACCCGTTACAGTTTCTAGGAAGAGCAATGTAGGAATCTCTCGTCTGACCACCATCGCAGCAAAATCAACCCGAGAACCTCCCTACACGCCTACTCCCCTACTGCCCTTGCCCCTTTCGGGTAAGGTAGTCTTCCACTAGCTTTCCTAATTAGTCAGCCAAAGACGTCCCATTCCACCCTTGTGGTGGCATGTGTTTCTCAAGTTAAGCTCCATGTCCCAATTAATATAATGAGCTTATCATGAACAATAAATAAAACAACAGTATAATTGGAACATGGTCATAATGTAATATTAATTCCAAAATCATATAGAGCAACAGCAAAAACTACCCAAATCATTCAGAGGTAAACAAGGTGTAAAGGTGACCAAACTAGGGTGACCTATTGCGTCCCATCAAAATTAAGCATGTGCATGATAAGATTATAAAGAACATTATCGGGTAAATAAAAGTGATAAAGGGCACAACTTGCCTAGGACTTGAGATTCTAGGTATCAGCATGATTTTCAGGTGACTCGTGACCTCACTGCTAAACGTAGCAATACAAACAAACATGGTATATGCATAATTAACATCACACCAAATATAAGAACAAACTGCATAAGAATATTCTACGCGGCGCTACGAGATCGTGGGTTCACGAACCACTAAAATCGAGGTTATGGTTAAGGATGTAGGAAACGGGTGACGCCTAAGAGGGGGGGGGGTGAATTAGGACTTCTAAAACTTTCACTAAACTAGGGCACAAATCAATACCTAGAGCAAAACCTATGCAAATACTCAAACTAGAATATGCAAACTAGGTTTTGTCTAAGTGTTGCTATCTCTACCACAATGGCTAAGTTTCAATGTACACTATATAAAGTATGAATACAAGATTGAAACTTAAATGCTTAATAAAAATGCGGAAACTTAAAGAGCAAGGTAGAGATGCAAACTCTCGTGGATGACTCCGGTATTCTTATTGAGGTATCCGGAACCACACAAGGTCCCGACTAATCCTCGTTGGTGCCCCTACGCAAAGGGAAGCCCATGTGAGGGCCAAGCACCTCGGTCGAGTAACTCCGTAGAGAGCCGCGAGCCTTCTCCACGCGTAAGTGGTGCTCCGCTTCCAGCTTCTCTCGGACGCTCCCTGCCGTCTCCACTATTGAGCTTCCGGCCGAAAACACCACGAGCCTCATTCCCTCTGGTACACGGTGGCGGCCGTGATACAAACACGGTTGTCACTGTCTCGCAAGACTCTCGCCCCACTCAGTACAATTACAACGGCTCACACAAGAGCCAAGGGGTTGTGTGCTTTTACAAAACTCACTCAACTAACTAGGATTCACCTAGACCAAGCGCTAGAGCGGTCTAACTAACCTAAGCACTTCGTAAAGCACCTACGCTAATCACCGAGTGATTCTATTAAGCACTTGGGTGTTTGAGCTCTTGGAAATGTGCACTATATGCCTTGGTATATTGCTTGGGCTCCCTTGCTTGGAAATGGCCGGTTGGGGTGTATTTATAGCCCCCAACACAAAACTAGCCGTTGGAGAAAAGCTACTGCTTTCTGCGGCACACCGGACAGTCCGGTCGGTCCGATGCCCCTGTCTGGTGCCCACTAGCCGTTGGATCTATTAGTCGACCGTTGGGCTGTCAGCCTTTGCACCAGACGATCCGGTGACACACCGGACAGTCCGCGCCTCTTCTACAGTGCCTCCTAGAACTAGCCGTTGGGTTACGGTTCCCTGGTGCACTGGACAGTCCGGCGTGTGGCACCGGATAGTCCGATGTGGCACCGGACAGTCCGGTGCCGTCGACTGGACAATCCGCCTGTGGCAACACAGTTCTTCGTTTCTTGGACTTTGCTTGATATTTTTTTATCTTCTCTTATGATCTTCATAATGTCTTCTTTTAAGGTGTTGCTTTCCTCAATGCCTTAGTCCAAGTAACTTTAGCATCCTGTGAACTACAAACACAAACACTCGCAAACACATTAGTCCACAGGTTGCGTTGATCATCAAACACCAAAATCTATTTAGCCAAATGGCCCAGGGTCCATTTTCCTTACAATCTCCCCCTTTTTGGTGATTGATGACAACACAACCAAAGCAAGCAAATATAACAAACATTTGAGTGAAAATATGCAATCTACTTGCTAGGATGCATGTTTGTCCCCACAACGTGATATTATGGACTTAAGCCACCCCCTAACTCAATAATTCACTTACTTCCTATTTTAGACTAAAGTGCCAAAACCACTTGAAGGATCAAAATTTTAATTTGGTGGTGTTTGGTGTTTGATAACATTTTCATTGCTTTGGTCCCTACAACTTCTCCCCTTTGTCATCAACCACCGAAAAGGAAGACATTAAAACATGTAGGAAGCAAATAAGACTTGCCCTCATAAAGAATTTGTTAATTGATACCAATTGTAGGATACCAATTGAAACACCAAATTGTTACTCCCCCTAAATGAGTGTTCTCTTTAGAAAGAAATTTCTCCCCCTTTTAGAGACGAAGAAATACTCCCCCTGACAGAGATCTACTTAGGAAAAAGCATGTGAAAATAGAGGTGTAAGACATGATTTGATTGGACTAACTTCCTTATGCATATGTAATAGAATATGATTTAACCACTTATGCATGTAGCAACATGGAAGTATAAGATATGAAATATAGTCTAACCAAATGTTGGAGAAGACATGTAAATAATACCAAATGTAGTCTCAAAGTTACCAATTGAAAACCAATGGCTGACCATTTGAAGACAAGTGATAGACTTGTGAGACATAAGAGTTATTGTGGATTTGCAGTGGAAGCTTGTTGTCTTTCTCCGGGGACTTCATTTTCCTTACAATGAGACTATTACACGAAATAGACTTGAAAAAGGTATTAGTCTCAAATTCTTAGATTATAGAGTAATCTCCCCCTGAAAGTGTGCATACAAGTTTTGAATACTTGTAGGAGACATGCACTTTGATTTGATATCAAGAGGGGCAGATTATTCATTAATCCGAGCTTTTACACATATAAGTTAAATGATACCAAATGTAGGATATAAGATCTTGAAGCATTAGTGTCATTTATTTAGAGATTTTAAATAAGCTATGTGCCATGCTTAATTTAAACATTTTAAACCATGTAGGTTTGCTTAAGAATATGAATTGAGAACGAGCAATCCTACCATGTGATTTACCTAATATGCATGCATTTAGACAAAAGTAAATACCAATTGTAATACTAGGCATGAAAGGTAAACTAGATGTAAAATAAATAGATACACATATCTAAAAAACAAGAAATACAATAAATCTAGTTACCTTAGTCATGGGTGGGGAATTTGGGTCCAAAGTATGCACTCACCCACTTAGCAATAAACTTGATCCAATATGATGTATCCCATGATATACATCCCAACTTTGCCAAGTCTCCAAATTCCCCGTAGTCCTTTGGACTAATTACTTCCCTTTCGGGATCCAAACCTTCTTGGTGCTCTTCATGGTTGAAATTATTTCCTTGGCACCCAGATGCGTTTGGCCCCTTTCCCTTTGTTAGCTTGCTTGTTGGCCTTGATTGCTATCACCTTTCCATTCTTTTTCTTCTTGATCAAATATGGTATAGCATCCTTTTTGTCCACCTTTTTGATGTAGATCTTGGAGATTTTGCTTGTTAGCTTTTGCTTTTGCTTATCCCCAGTCTTCGCCTTGCATTGGAAAGACTTGTGGCCTTCTTTGTGACATAGCCTACAAATCACAGTTTTGCCCTTCACAGGCTCGTTCACTCCCGCAGTGGTGTTATCCTGTGGAGGTTAGATTTGTTTGGCTTTGCCTTTCTTGTCATACAAGGCTTTTCCAAGGCGAGCCACTTCTTGCTTTAATTGCTCATTTTCCTTTGCAACCTCATCCGAACATGTTTCTACAACAATATTCTTAACAAAAACTTGGTTGCAGGGGTTAGAATCATCAATTAAATCAAAGCAAGAAGTAGAAGCATCTTTCTTAATAATTTCAGGAATTTCAATTAAAGATGCCCTGGGGTGCTACCAATGTTTTCTAGCTTAGTAGTTAGCTCATTATTGTGTATGCAAAGAATTTCCATTTTTCCTAGCAAATTTTCAATAGTATCTTGGGAGCTAGCTAACTTAGCCTTAAGTTTTTCATTCTTTTTAATAAGGCCATCATCGGTAGCTGTGGATGGAGCACTAGATTCCAATAGCTCAATTTTAGTTGATAACTCACAATTCAAGTTTGCAAATGCTTCAAATTTTTCTAGCAAACCTTTGTAGTCATTTTGAGAGCTAATCAACTTATTTTTCAAAGTTTTAAGTTGAGCCTTTTGCTTAGTGCAAACATCCTGAAAAAATTTAATGGCTTCCACAAGCTCATCTACGGAGGGCTTTCCCTCACCTCCATCATCACTACTACTTTCATCACTAGAGGATGGGATACTCATTTTACCTGTTACCATAAGGTACTTGCATGATGACCGTGATGAGCGTGATGAGGATCGGTGGTTGCGCGTCCTTGGAGGTTCATCTTCGCTTGAAGAATCGTCCCAAGTCTTGACACTTGTTAGCGCGTTGCCTTTGCTCCTCCCCTTTTTGGGTTCGACCATAGTTGGACAGTTGTCCCTAAAGTGGCCCTTCTCCCCACATGCGAAGCATCCTCTCTTGGACTGTTCGGTGTACACCGGACTGTCCGGTGTAACAGCGGGGCAACGGCTATTTCGGCGCCAATGGCTACCTGCGACGCATTTAATGCGCGCCAGAAGCGCGCAGTTGTCAGGCACGCGGGAGCAGGCGCACCGGACAATCTACAGTTCATGTCCGGTGTGCACCGGACATCCAGGCGGACCCAGAGGACAGAGCTCCAACGGTCGACCCAACGACTTTTTGGTGACGTGGCTGTCGCACCGGACATGTCCGGTGTGCACCGGACTGTCCGGTGCGCCATCGAACAGACAGCCTCACCAAACGGCTAGTTTGGTGGTTGGGGCTATAAATACCCCCAACCACCCCCCCATTCATTGCATCCAAGTTTTCCACTTCCCAACTACTTACAAGAGCTCTAGCATTCAATTCTAGACACACCAAAGAGATCAAATCCTCTCCAAATTCCACACATCGCCCTAGTGATTAGAGAGAGTGATTTGCTTGTGTTCTTTCGAGCTCTTGCGCTTGGATTGCTTTCTTCCTTCTCGATTCTTTCTTGTGATCAAATACTCACTTGTAATTGAGGCAAGAGACACCAATCGTGTGGTGGTCCTTGCGGGAACTTTGTGTTCCAAGTGATTGAGAAAAGAAAGCTCACTCGGTCCGAGGGACCGTTTGAGAGAGGGTAAGGGTTGAAAGAGACCCGGCCTTTGTGGCCTCCTCAACGGGGAGTAGGTTTGAGAGAACCGAACCTCGGTAAAACAAATCCGCGTGTCTCACTTCATTATTCGCTTGCAATTTGTTTTGCGCCCTCTTTCGTAGACTCGATTATATTTCTAACGCTAACCCGGCTTGTAGTTGTGATTATTTGTGAGAATTTCAGTTTCGCCCTATTCACCCCCCTCTAGGCGACTTTTAATTGGTATCAGAGCCCGGTGCTTCATTAGAGCCTAACCGCTCGAAGTAATGTCGGGAGATCACACCAAGAGGGAGATGGAGACCGGCGACAAGCCCACTACAAGCCACGGGAGCACTTCATCGGAAGAGTCCCGCACCAAGAGGAAGGAGAAGAAGAAGGTCTCCTCCAAAGGGAAGGAGAAAAGATCTTCTTCACACCACGAAGAGAAGAAGAAGGACTCCTCCAAAGGGAAGGAGAAAATATCTTCTTCACATCACAAAGAGAAGAAGGAAAAATCCTCTTCCCACAAGCCGCATCGGAGTGGGGACAAGAAGAAGAGGATGAGGAAGGTGGTCTACTACGAGACCGATTCTTCATCGACATCCACCTCCGGCTCCGACGCGGCGTCCGTCACTTCTAAGCGCCAAGAGCGTAAGAAGTATAGTAAGATCCCCCTACGCTACCCTCGCATTCCTAAACATACACCTTTACTTTCCGTCCCATTAGGCAAACCACCAACGTTTGATGGTGAAGATTATGCTATGTGGAGTGATTTAATGCGATTTCATCTAACCTCACTCCACAAAAGTATATGGGATGTTGTTGAGTATGGTGTACAGGTACCATCTGTAGGGGATGAAGACTATGATGAGGACGAGGTGGCCCAAATCGAGCACTTCAACTCTCAAGCTACAACCATACTCCTTGCTTCTCTAAGTAAGGAGGAATATAACAAGGTGCAAGGGTTGAAGAGCGCGAAGGAGATTTGGGACCTACTCAAGACCGCGCACGAGGGTGATGAACTCACCAAGATCACCAAGCGGGAAACGATCGAGGGGGAGCTCGGTCGCTTCCGTCTTCGCCAAGGGCAGGAGCCTCAAGATATGTACAACCGGCTCAAGACCTTGGTGAACCAAGTGCGCAACCTTGGGAGCAAGAAGTGGGACGACCACGAGGTGGTTAAGGTTATTCTAAGATCTCTCATTTTCCTTAGCCCCACTCAAGTTCAATTAATTCATGGCAACCCAAGATATACTCAAATGACCCCCGAGGAAGTTATCGGGAATTTTGTGAGCTTTGAATGTATGATCAAGGGCTCAAGGAAGATCAACGAGCTTGATGATCCCTCCACGTCCGAAGCACAACCGGTGGCATTTAAGGCAACGGAGGAGAAGAAGAAGGAGTCTACACCAAGTAGACAACCAATTGACGCCTCCAAGCTCGACAATGAGGAGATGGCTTTAATCATCAAAAGCTTTCGCCAAATCCTCAAGCAACGGAAGGGGAAAGATTACAAATCCCGTTCCAAGAAGGTTTGCTACAAGTGTGGTAAGCCCGGTCACTTTATCGCTAAATGTCCATTATCAAGTGACAGTGACAGGGACAACGACAAGAAGGGCAAGAGAAGAGAAAAGAAGAGGTACCACAAGAAGAGGGGCGGCGATGCCCATGTGTGCCGCGAGTGGGACTCCGACGAGAGCTCCACCGACTCCTCCTCCGACGAGGACGCCGCCAACATCGCCGTCACCAAGGGGCTTCTCTTCCCCAACGTCGTCCACAAGTGCCTCATGGCAAAGGACGGCAAAAGGAAGAAGGTTAAATCTAAATCCTCCACTAAATATGAATCTTCTAGTGATGAGGAAAATAATTTGCGTACCCTTTTTGCCGATCTTAACATGCAACAAAAGGAAAAATTAAATGAATTGATTAGTGCTATTCATGAGAAGGATGATCTCTTGGACTCTCAAGAGGACTTCCTTATTAAGGAAAACAAAAAGCATGTTAAGGTTAAAAATGCTTATGCTCTAGAGGTAGAAAAATGTGAAAAATTGTCTAGTGAGCTAAGCACTTGCCATGAGACCTTTAACAACCTTAGAAATGAAAATGCTAGATTAATTGCTAAGGTTGATTCTCATGTTTGTGTTGATTCAACTTCCAATCCTAGAAATGATAATGTTGAATTACTTGCTAGGATTGATGAATTGAATGATTCTCTTGCTAGCCTTAGAATAGAAAATGAAAATTTGATTGCTAAGGCTAAAGATTTTGATGTTTGCAATACTATTATTTCCGACCTTAGAACTAAGAATGATATGTTGCATGCTAAGGTTGTAGAATTAAAATCTTGCAAACCCTCTACATCTACCGTTGAGCACACGTCTATTTGCACTAGATGTAGAGATGTTGATATCAATGCTATTCATGATTACATGGCTTTAATTAAACAACAAAATGATCATATAGCATTATTAGATGCCAAAATTGCCGAGCATAACTTAGAAAATGAAAAGTTTAAATTTGCTAGAAGTATGCTCTACAATGGGAGACGCCCTGGCATCAAGGATGGCATTGGCTTCCAAAGGGGAGACAATGTCAAACTTAATGCCCCTCCAAAGAATTTATCTAACTTTGTTAAGGGCAAGGCTCCCATGCCTCAAGATAACGAGGGTTACATTTTATACCCTGCCGGTTATCCTGAGAGCAAAATTAGGAAAATTCATTCTAGGAAGTCTCACTCTGGCCCTAATCATGCTTTTATGTATAAGGGTGAGACATCTAGCTCTAGGCAACCAACCCATGCCAAGTTGCCTAGAAAGAAAACTCCTAATGCATCAAATGATCATGCTATTTCATTTAAAACTTTTGATGCTTCTTATGTGCTTACTAACAAATCCGGCAAGGTAGTTGCCAAGTTTGTTGGGGGCAAACATAAGGGTTCAAAGACTTGTGTTTGGGTACCCAAAGTTCTTGTTTCTAATGCCAAAGGACCCAAAACCGTTTGGGTACCTAAAGTCAAGAACTAAAATTATTTTGCAGGTTTATGCATCCGGGGGCTCAAGTTGGATACTCGACAGCGGGTGCACAAACCATATGACAGGGGAGAAGAAAATGTTCTCCTCATATGAGAAAAACCAAGATCCCCAACGAGCTATCACATTCGGGGATGGAAATCAAGGTTTGGTCAAAGGACTGGGTAAAATTGCTATATCACCTGACCATACTATTTCCAATGTTTTTCTTGTAGATTCTTTAGATTACAATTTGCTTTCCGTTTCGCAACTATGTCAAATGGGCTACAACTGTCTATTTACTGATGTAGGTGTTACTGTCTTTAGAAGAAGTGATGATTCAATAGCATTTAAGGGAGTGTTAGAGGGTCAGCTATACTTGGTAGATTTTGATAGAGCTGAACTCGACACTTGCTTGGTTGCTAAGACTAACTTGGGTTGGCTCTGGCACCGCCGACTAGCCCATGTTGGAATGAAGAATCTTCATAAGCTTCTAAAAGGAGAACACATTTTAGGACTAACCAATGTTCATTTTGAGAAAGACAGGATTTGTAGTGCATGCCAAGCCGGGAAGCAAGTTGGCACTCATCATCCACACAAGAACATCATGACTAGTGACAGGCCACTGGAGCTCCTACACATGGACCTATTCGGCCCGATTGCTTACATAAGCATCGGCGGGAGTAAGTACTGTCTAGTTATTGTGGATGATTATTCTCGCTTCACTTGGGTGTTCTTTTTGCAGGAAAAATCTCATACCTAAGAGACCTTAAAGGGATTCTTGAGACGGGCTCAAAATGAGTTCGGCTTAAGGATCAAGATAATTAGAAGCGACAATGGGACGGAGTTCAAGAACTCACAAATAGAAGGCTTCCTTGAGGAGGAGGGAATCAAGCATGAGTTCTCTTCTCCCTACACTCCACAACAAAATGGTGTAGTGGAGAGGAAGAATCGAACTCTATTGGACATGGCAAGAACCATGCTTGATGAGTATAAGACACCAGATCGGTTTTGGGCCGAGGCGGTCAACACCGCCTGCTACGCCATCAACCGGTTATATCTACACCGAATCCTCAAGAAGACATCCTATGAACTCCTAACTGGTAAAAAACCAAATATTTCATATTTTAGAGTTTTTGGTAGCAAATGCTTTATTCTTGTTAAAAGAGGTAGAAAATCAAAATTTTCTCCTAAAACTGTGGAAGGCTTTTTACTAGGATATGACTCAAACACAAGGGCATATAGAGTCTTTAACAAGTCCTCAGGACTTGTTGAAGTTTCTTGTGACGTTGTGTTTGATGAGACTAACGGCTCTCAAGTAGAGCAAGTTGATCTTGATGAGATAGGTAATGAAGAGGCTCCGTGCATCGCGCTAAGGAACATGTCCATTGGAGATGTATGTCCTAAGGAATCTGAAGAGCCTCTAAATGCACAAGATCAACCATCCTCCTCCATGCAAGCATCTCCACCAACTCAAATTGAGGATGAGGCTCAAGATGTTGAACAAGAAGATGAGCCACCTCAAAATGACGGCAACAATCAAGGGGGAGATGCAAATGATCAAGAAAAGGAGGATGAGCAAGAACCAAGGCCGCCACACCCAAGAGTCCACCAAGCAATACAACGAGATCACCCTGTCGACACCATCCTCGGCGACATTCATAAGGGGGTAACCACTCGATCTCGTATTCACAAGTGGCCAAGGGGTATTCACAAGTCGAAGGTTTGGATTTTGGTGAAACCTATGCACCCGTAGCTAGGCTTGAGTCAATTCGCATATTATTAGCCTATGCTACTTACCATGTCTTCAAGCTTTATCAAATGGACGTAAAGAGTGCCTTCCTCAATGGACCGATCAAGGAGGAGGTCTATGTTGAGCAACCTCCCAGCTTTGAAGATAGTGAGTACCCTAACCATGTCTATAGGCTCTCTAAGGCGCTTTATGGGCTCAAGCAAGCCCCAAGAGCATGGTATGAATGCCTTAGAGATTTCCTTGTTGCTAATGGCTTCAAAGTCGGCAAGGCCGATCCTACTTTATTCACTAAAACTCTTGACAATGATTTGTTTGTATGCCAAATTTATGTTGATGATATCATATTTGGGTCTACTAACGAATCTACTTGTGAAGAATTTAGTAGGATCATGACACAAAAATTCGAGATGTCTATGATGGCGGAGTTGAAGTATTTTCTAGGATTTCAAGTCAAGCAACTCCATGAGGGCACCTTTATTTGTCAAACGAAGTACACTCAAGACATTCTAACCAAGTTTGGAATGAAGGATGCCAAGCCCATCAAGACCCCTATGGGAACAAATGGGCATCTCGACCTCGACACGGGAGGTAAGTCTGTGGATCAAAAGGTATACCGGTCGATGATTGGTTCATTGCTTTATTTATGTGCATCTCGACCGGACATTATGCTTTCCGTTTGCATGTGTGCAAGATTCCAAGCCGACCCTAAGGAATCACACCTTACGGCCGTAAAACGAATCTTGAGATACTTGGCTTATACTCCTAAGTTTGGGCTTTGGTACCCTCGGGGATCCACATTTGATTTGATTGGTTATTCGGATGCCGACTGGGCGGGGTGTAAGATTAATAGGAAGAGCACATCGGGGACTTGCCAGTTCTTGGGAAGATCCTTGGTGTCTTGGGCTTCAAAGAAGCAAAATTCGGTCGCTCTTTCTACCGCCGAAGCCGAGTACATTGCCGCAGGCCATTGTTGCGCGCAATTGCTTTGGATGAAGCAAACCCTGCGGGACTACGGTTACAAACTAACCAAAGTTCCTCTTCTATGTGATAATGAGAGTGCAATCCGCATGGCGGATAATCCCGTTGAGCATAGCCGCACTAAACACATAGCCATTCGGTATCATTTTCTTAGGGGTCACCAACAAAAGGGGGATATCGAGATTTCATACATTAACACTAAAGATCAATTAGCCGATATCTTTACCAAGCCTCTTGATGAACAAACTTTTACCAAACTTAGGCATGAGCTCAATATTCTTGATTCTAGGAATTTCTTTTGCTAATTTGCACACATAGCTCATAAATATACCTTTGATCATGTCTCTTTTATATATGCTATGACTAATGTGTTTTCAAGTGTATTTCAAACCAAGTCATAGGTATATTGAAAGGGAATTGGAGTCTTCGGCGAAGACAAGGCTTCCACTCCACTCTACTACTCATCCTTCACCGTCACTCCGCTCCACTCTCCGTCTTTGGTATAATCTTCACTCATATGTTTTATTTGCCAAAGGGGAGAAAATAGTTAACAAAAAGGGGCTTATATCTCACTCAAAGTATCCGTTTTTGGCGATTCATGCCAAAGGGGGAGAAAGTATGAGCCCAAAGCAAAAGGACCGCACCACCACCCTAATTTTAAAATTTGATGATTTTCAATTGGTAAATTTCAAAATTGGTATCTCTTTGTGTTCTAAAGGGGGAGGAAGTAGTATTTCAAAAATGATATATCAAAACCCTCTTGAACACTAAGAGGAGGATCTCATTTAGGGGGAGTTTTGTTAAGTCAAAGGAAAAGCATTTGGATCAAACGGAGAAAATTTCAAAATTTGAAAAAGCTTCTCTAAATCTTATTTATTTACCTTTGACTATCTTGCAAAAGGATTTTGAAAAGAATTTACAAAAGGATTTGCAAAAACAAAACATATGGTGCAAATATGGTCCAATATGTTAAAAACAAAGAAACAATCCATGCACATCATGTAAGTATTTTTATTGGCTCAATTCCAAGCAACCTCTGCACTTACATTATGCAAACTAGTTCAATTTATGCACATTTATATTTGCTTTGGTTTGTGTTGGCATCAATCACCAAAAAGGGGGAGATTGAAAGGGAATTAGGCTTACACCTAGTCCCTAATTAATTTTGGTGGTTGAGTTGTCCAACACAAACAATTGGACTAACTAGTTTGCTCTAGTGTATAAGTTATACAGGTGTCAAAGGTTCACAACAAGCCAATTAAAAAGACCAAAGTTGGGTTCAAATTAGAAAGCTAAAGGCAACCCGGATGGCTCCCTGGTCTGGCGCACCGGACTGTCCGGTGGCGCACCGGACAGTGTCCGGTGCACCAGGGAACCGCGCACAGAACTCCTCAGCCTCGGGAATTTCTGGAAGCCGGCGCGCTATAATTCACCGGACTGTCCGGTGTACACCGGACAGTGTCCGGTGCTCCAAAGGGACGCGGCTCTAGAACTTGGCAGCCTCGGGTTTTTGCAGTAGGCGCTCCGCTATAATTCACCGGACTGTCCGGTGTACACCGGACTGTCCGGTGTAACAGCGGGGCAACGGCTATTTCGGCGCCAACGGCTACCTGCGACGCATTTAATGCGCGCCAGAAGCGCGCAGTTGTCAGGCACGCGGGAGCAGGCGCACCGGACAATCTACAGTTCATGTCCGGTGTGCACCAGACATCCAGGCGGACCCAGAGGACAGAGCTCCAACGGTCGACCCAACGACTTTTTGGTGACGTGGCTATCGCACCGGACATGTCCGGTGTGCACCGGACTGTCCGGTGCGCCATCGAACAGACAGCCTCACCAAACGGCTAGTTTGGTGGTTGGGGCTATAAATACCCCCAACCACCCCCCCATTCATTGCATCCAAGTTTTCCACTTCCCAACTACTTACAAGAGCTCTAGCATTCAATTCTAGACACACCAAAGAGATCAAATCCTCTCCAAATTCCACACATCGCCCTAGTGATTAGAGAGAGTGATTTGCTTGTGTTCTTTCGAGCTCTTGCGCTTGGATTGCTTTCTTCCTTCTCGATTCTTTCTTGTGATCAAACACTCACTTGTAATTGAGGCAAGAGACACCAATCGTGTGGTGGTCCTTGCGGGAACTTTGTGTTCCAAGTGATTGAGAAAAGAAAGCTCACTCGGTCCGAGGGACCGTTTGAGAGAGGGTAAGGGTTGAAAGAGACCCGGCCTTTGTGTCCTCCTCAACGGGGAGTAGGTTTGAGAGAACCGAACCTCGGTAAAACAAATCCGCGTGTCTCACTTCATTATTCGCTTGCAATTTGTTTTGCGCCCTCTCTCGTAGACTCGATTATATTTCTAACGCTAACCCGGCTTGTAGTTGTGATTATTTGTGAGAATTTCAGTTTCGCCCTATTCACCCCCCTCTAGGCGACTTTCAATGGAGCTCATGCAATTTTAGCCAAATCTCAGTAGCAGTTTTCAAAGTAAAGACTTGATTAAAAATATCCATGCTAAGAGATTCATACAAGCAATTTTTGGCTCTAGCATTTAAATGAATTTTTTCCTCACTCGCGGTGGGTTTCTCGGGATTCCTAGGGGGTTTCATCCCATCATGAGTGACTCTCCAAACGCCTAGATCAACGGCCTCTAGGTAACAAGCCATTCTAGCACTATAATATGGGAAGATACTGCCGTCAAAGTGTGGTGGCCTATGGGTATCCATCCCTTCCTCTAAAAAGCATCGACTCTTTTAGCGGTGAAGCTAAAACATTTCAAATGAGCCAAACTAGGTTTTGATACCACTTGTAGGAAACCGATGATGCCTAAGAGGGGGGGTGAATTAGGACTTCTAAAACTTTCACTAAACTAGGCCACAAATTAATCCCTAGAGCAAAACCTATGCAAATACTCAAACTAGAATATGCAAACTAGGTTTTGTCTAAGTGTTGCTATCTCTACCGCAATGGCTAAGTTTCAATCTACACTATATAAGTATGAATACAAGATTGAAACTTAAATGCTTAAAAAAATGCGGAAACTTAAAGAGCAAGGTAGAGATGCAAACTCTCATGGATGACGCCGGTATTTTTACCGAGGTATCCGGAACCACACAAGGTCCGGACTAATCCTCGTTGGTGCCCCTATGCAAAGCGAAGCCCACGCAAGGGCCAAGCACCTCGGTCGAGTAACTCCATAGAGAGATGCGGGCCTTCTCCACGCGCAAGTGGTGCTCCGCTTCCGGCTCCTCTCGGATGCTCCCCGTCGTCTCCACTATCGAGCTTCCGACCGAAAACGCCGCAGGCCTCGTTCCCTCTGGTACACGGTGGCGGCCGTGACACAAACGCGGTTGTCACGGTCTCGTATGACTCTCGCCCCACTCGGTACAATTACAACGGCTCGCGTAAGAGCCGAGGGGTTCTGTGGTTTTACAAAACTCACTGAACTAACTAGGATTCACCTAGAGCAAGCGCTAGAGCGGTCTAACTAACCTAAGCACTTTGCAAAGCACCTACGCTAATCACCGAGTGATTCTATTAAGCACTTAGGTGTTTGAGCTCTTGGAAATGTGCACTATATGCCTTGGTATGTTGCTTGGGCTCCCACGCTTGGAAATGGCTGGTTGGGGGTGTATTTATAGCCCCCAACACAAAACTAGCCGTTGAAGGAAACCTGTTGCTTTCTGCGGCACACCGAACAATCCGGTGGTGGGCACCAGACGGTCCGGTGCCCACTAGCCGTTGGATCTGTCAGTCGACCGTTGGGTTGTCAGCCTCTGCACCGGACGGTCCGGTGTCACACCGGACAGTCCGCCCCTCCTCCACAGTGCCTCCTAGAACTAGCTGTTGGGCTATGGTTCCCTGGTACACCGGACAGTCCGGCGTGTGGCACCGAACAGTCCGGCGCCCTCGACCGGATAGTCCGCCTGTGGCAACACAGTTTTTAGTTTCTTGGACTTTGCTTGATATTTTTTGATCTTCTCTTGTGATCTTCATAATGTCTTCTTTTGAGGTGCTGCTTTCCTCAATGTCTTAGTCCAAGTAACTTTAGCATCCTGTGAACTACAAACACAAACACATTAGTCCACAGGTTGCGTTGATCATCAAACACCAAAATCTATTTAGCCAAATGGCCTGGAGTACATTTTCCTTACAAAGGAGTTGTAATTTATGTAAGATCTATGTGATCCAAATATTAAACTATATCATAAATTGATTAGTATACACCATATGAGAGAATATTCTATAATGATTAACCCAACTTTAATCTAAGTTATTACTTGATTAAAGATCATCTTTTAGTCAAATTATAACTACAAAATCAAAATCATATATTAATATTAGAAAATCTAATTTCATAAACATAGATTAATCAAATTAGATACCTAATTATAAAAGTACGTGATATCATATAATTAATGTTGCTACTGTAACACCCCAGATGTTTATCGTCTGCTCGACCACGAGTGCGGACTTCAACACGTGATAGCGGTGAATAACAGACTCTCTGTCTTAATCTGTTTCGTTTGTCGCGAGTTCGACATCGTTTTTATTTATCCGAGCTCTTCCTAAATTTTTGTGATGTTCAGAACATAATTGTTCCAAAAATTGGTGCGTCGGGTGATTATTTAAAATTCATCACTCGCGCGAATACTAATTCGGAAGCTCGACCCGCTCTAATGATTTTATCCCCAAACAAAATTATTTAGAACTCGACGAATAAAGTTTTCAGAAAAATTACCAGAGCCAGAATCAGCTAATTCGGTCTGTTGTTTCTCGTCCAGGTCCATCTTCGAATTTAAGTGACTGGTAAAAATCCATTCGAACTCTAGGGTGTTCGCTAAATCAGATTCTATCCGAATTTTGTATCTAGTACTGTCCAGATCCAACCCATTTATGTCTTTTAACCCTAATCTCAGAATTTTGGATATTTGTATCGCTTGTGTAAAAAAAGAGAAATAAAAAAGGCGAAAAATATCTCAGCCACCAGGGATTTTTTTGTCACCGCGCAACCTCCATCTCTATCCCCTTCCCGAGATTTTTTCCAGCCGCCCAGATTTTTTCTCCCGCGCCGGCAGTAGTACTCAGCCTTATCTTCTTCCCCGTCGAGCTTCTCTGTGCCGTGGTGCTCCTCGCGTGCAGCCGCTTCTCTCCTCCCACGCGCACTCCTCTTCTTCCCCAGCGCTCCCTCCCTGCTTCTTCCTCCCTGCTCCAGCGCCGCGCGCCCTGCCTCTCTCCCTCCGTGCACCCTGCTTCCCTGCACGCACCTACTCCCCCGCGCGTCCCTCTGCTCGTTTGCACCCTGCCGAGCTCGCCCCTGCGCACGCTCCAAATTTTTTTCCTCAACCACGCGCGTCTCTCTCTGGTGTTTTTCCCCACGCGCGCCGGAGCTTCCTCTGCTTGACCCCCTGCCCAACTCCCTGGCGCGCCCCTCCAGCTCTAGCTCGGCCATGGCCACTGCGCCGTGGAGCTCTGCGTGTCGAGCTTCTCCCTGGTCGCCCCTTCGGCCGAGCTTCCCATGGCACCCAGATCTCCACTCCTCTTCCTCCTTGGCCGTCGGCCCTCCCCGCGCAGCTCTCTGCTGGCCGTGGAGCTTCCTCTGCTGGCGCTTTTCTCCAGCCATGACTACTACCGCGCTCGGCCTGCTCCCCTGCGTGCGCTCTGCTCCCTCGCCGTGGCTTCCCAGCTCGCCCTCGTGCGAGGCCGCGCTCTGCTGCTCACCGGTGCTCCAGCTCACCGGCCATGCAGCTCGGCCCTGCTCTCTGCTGCTCACCCCTTCTCATACTCGATCTCCAGCTCGTCGCCATGGCGCGTCTCTCTCCCTGCCCAGCCTCCATCGTCGACCTAGCTCCCCTGCTGGCACGCCCAAGCTCCTCCCTCTTCCTCTACCGGTGCCCATCTCCTCTGCTACGCTCGTGCTCCAGCTCGGTCCTCCTCTCTGCGCGCAGGAGCTTCTCCCATGGCTAGCCACCGAGCTCCCCTCTCCCACGGTCCCTGGCTTGTCTTTGGTGCTCGCCTAGCCGCGCCTCTGCTTCCCCTCCCTAGCCGAACTTCCCTGACGCGCGCCGACTCCCTGCTCGGCCTTTGCTCCTCCCTGCGCGCGTCTCCCTTTGCACGCGCAGCCGTCGAGTTCCCTGCCGCGCGCTGAGCTTTCTGTCGCGCCCTGGCCCCAGCTTCCTCTCTATTTCCTAGCCGAAGCGCGTCCCTAGTCCCAGCGTGGAGCTCGCGAGCGCCTCCCTGGGCTCCTTTTGTCGCGATCAGCTTTGGTCCCTGTTACCCGCTAAACCATTGTCGCGTCGGGTTATGCCTCGATGCACGTGTCATCAGTCTTCATCATGCCATTGCTCCCTGATCCACGCTACTCCCTGGTCGGTCTCGTGCTCGCCTTCAGCGTCGTGGCCACGCCCAGGTTCTTTGGCCCCGTTCTAGCTGCAACGACCTCTCCTACTGGGCATCTCGTCGCCTGTCCATTAGCCTTGATGTCCATCCCACTCTCCAGTAAACCTATGGCGGTAGATGAGAGACCTCATAAGTTGGTTAGATGAATAAAAGAGAAGTAAAGTTTGTGCAGCACCCGTCTGGTGTTCGGCAAAATGAGTGGACCGGTGCTCGTCGCGTGTTGGGAAGATCGACACCGATGTTCTTGCCGGATATTGATTGTTTGATTTTGGGGAGAACGACGCACACATGGTGTTCAATGAATGGTTCAAACCGGATAGCCTCATCGAAATCACGGCTCCGAGTTGATTCGGTCATGGTAAGCTGATCCATTTATTTCCCGTGAGTATAAGGAATGGTTGGATTGGATAAATATAGTAGTCGTGATGATTATTCTGCTGGTAGCTCGGGCACGTGTTTATTTGACGCTTGTTAGAATACGGGGCTACATATAGCGTGGTGATTGTGTCCACGATTGCGAAGTCGTCGTACTGTGTAGCTAAGTTTAGATTTATTGACATAGGTTATGCGATAAGGATTAAACTGGTGTTTCGTATCCGATGAGTGGTCGAATTAATTATATGAAGGATAAGTCTAGTGTTGTTAGCAATTAGTTGACAAATTCTACTAGCATGGTTTGTGTCGATTGTTATTTATTTGGAAAAGCGATGCCTTGCTGTAGTAGTAGCCATTTATTGTATGTCTGTAACCGATTAAGTGCCCTAGATAAATATCTAGCATTACCAAAATGAGTGAAAGCGAATAATATCGATAAATTTGTTTCTGTTAGAATTGAATCCAGCTAAGTTAAAATAATATGTCTGGTAGAAAGTCGGAGCCTGAATCGTTGTTACTTTTGTGGAATTCATCGCGGGTTAATAATAGTACTCTGGTTTACTACTACTCATCAGATTATTAGTGAATAGGATAGATAAATAATTGTTCTTACCCAAATCAATTAGGAAACAAGTAACATCATTAAGTCTATTCCTGTGAAAACCCGAGGACTATTAGTGGAGAGTGCGCATAAGCAGGTTAGACCTTTGGTTGCTTAGAAGGTCATTTTGTAGAACTTTATGATGTTTGAATTAGATTTGGTTAAGCTAGAAAGGCACGGCTATTGCACTTAGTCATACGTCGATAACTAGTGTTTCCATATGAAACGGTACAACGCCTCGTCACTAGGTGTTTAATTCGCTATCATGTAGCACTATTTAGATTTGTGCTATCCCTGTTTATATGCATTCATGTGCATTATGCAAATCATTTAGGTACGTTTATTTATCACGAGATGTGGAGGACAAGAGCCGAGTCGACCCCAAGATGACGTAACGGGTGGACTACTCCGCATAGTGAAGCTGATGGACGAATCTGAAGATAGGCAGACTGAACAAGTGCCAACACAAAAGGCTGATCGCCAAGTGGTCGCCACTTAACCAACACTAACCTATTGTTATCCAGGCAAGCCCCGATGCATTTTCCACCTCCTTGTTGTTTTAAAATCTTTATCACCTTGTTTGTTGCATTAGGTGATAGGAGTTGTGTGCTAAACAATTGATGCATTTCCTTCCTTGGAAAATTGAATACCCTTCCTTGATACCCTTTTATAAAAAGGATTTTTGATGCTTAGCCTTGCTCTAGAAAAACAAAATGTTTTGTTTTAAAATAAAAGTGATGCTTCACAGTGGATGGGAATTTTTACAAAAGAAAATACTTATGATGGTGAATCCATCAAAGGCCTTGATGGGTTCAACATCAGAAAAGATGTACCTCTGTCAGGTACCAAACTTTGGGTTTTAAATAATAAAGCTGAGACCGGGCGGGTGACTTGCACGATAAGAGAGTCTCGGTGTAGTGTCTCCGTCTGAGTCAATTAAGGACCATGTCGATGTAGGCTTGATGATTGAGGACCTTTTAACTGGTCACATGCCTCATCATGGGTAAGCTTTGCCTCGGACAGACTAATACCAGAAAGGCCAACACGCAATGAGAGTGGAGAGATGGCGAGAGTAGCGTGTACCCTCCGTGGCAAGAGGATGGACGGTGGTGTATCTATGCTCTCGGTTGGCGTGAATCCGGTCTAGTATTAAGAAACCCAGTGTTGAGTTGACATATGCAAGGGTTAAGTGCTACATATGTCGTGTGATTGGAGATCCCCAGCTGGGTATTAATCAATTCGGATCGTCGTTACTTCTCGGATATGAAGACTTGGTCACTGCCCTACACGTAGCAATCCAGTGAACTGAAGGGTTGATAAAAAGATGGCTAATATAGGCCAAGTGCTTGAACTAGGGTAGAAAGAACTCTAGATGCAGGTAACTTTACTTAACCTGACAAGTAAAAATGGATTTTAAGGATCGACTCATAGTAAGCTTTTCTGCAAAATAGAGTCTTTGATTCTTGATAAGCCTTACCTTGAATCCTTTTAAAGCCAGCATACCCTTGAGAGTCTTTTCTTTAGTTGGGTAAGTCTTGCTGAGTCATTGCATACTCAGGGTTTTATTCCCTGTTGTTTTTCAGGTTATAACCTTGTGCTGTTGTTGATGGTGTTAAGTGCCGGTGGGCTCGGCCTCCTTATAAGTCTAAGTAACTCTTCTATATTTCTTATTGAGGATGGTCACTTAAGCTAGCATATATTTCAAAACTATAAATAATTCATAACAATTCAAAGTTATTTCTTTGAATCACTTTTGTAATCACTCCGATCATGTACATTGTAAACTTGATGTAACTTGTAAAATTTGGTAGTAAGATTTCCGCTGCAAATTATTGGTGTGTGATTTGTGTTTACTTAATCCTGCGGTCTTGGTTGTAAGTGGTTTATCTAGGGTCCTTGGGACACTCGGACGGATCCTGTTAAGTTATACGGTGCACATGCATAGCCGTCTGAGGTCTTTGAGACAAGGACAGGTGCATGTGGGCCCGATAACTTGGGAGGTTCTGCCACAACTACTGTGTAGTAAATATTTCTATGAGGCTAACGCAATTCCAATGGGTCAAATCGGAGTTAAGGTGTAAAAGTTATGATTTCCTGAATAATTTTGGTGTTAAACGTAAAAACAAAATGAGTGTTATTTTCTTATAACTAAGTTACATAGTAAAATAAGGTTACTAAACAATAGACAGTATTATCATGAGTCTAATGCAATTTGAACGGAGCAAAACAGAGTTAGAATGAATTAAATATGACTTAAACAAGTTTCGAGAATTATTTTGATACCAAAAATCATCTTGAATATTGATTTCACTAATAAACAAAGGTTAATGGGCTGCAACCATTATTTTAGATAAGTTTGAGGTCTTTTCTGCAAATTATAGGACTCCGGTTTAATTATTTTCTATAGGTTGAGGATTGTGGGTTGATTCTGCAGAACTGCGAGGGCTCTTTTGCAAAACCACACAGCCGAAGGGGTATCTTATAACCACAACCACCCGATCATAACCTGACGGCCCAGATCAGATCATTACCTCATCGAACCGGTATGAAATTTTGATCATCGGATCTTCAATCTACGACCGGGGATCCCTCATACTTGCAAGACATACTAGCCCTTAGATCAAGGATCCACAACCACAGTTTAACTGAATGAAGTGCTTCACATGCTTCCATCTTGACCCTTCCTTTTGATCCAACACTCTCTAGGTCATCACCCTCCCCTAGACACAGCTAATGGAGGCATGAGCACCCACGGTGGTGGTGCATCCATCCCAGCGATGGCGCCCAGGCTGGTATACGCCCCATGGCGCACCGGTGACACCCATGGTCCCTGATCCGGTGCGGATCTCATAATAAGCACAATAGGGATAGTCTCACCGCGGCCATGAAGAGGATGAGGTTGAGCTACCACCGCATAGTCTGCAATGAGGTACGAGCTCCAGTAAAGGATGGATAGTCGACGAAAACCCCCAGCACGCTGGTCGGGGCAATGTATGGCTCCGACGTGCCTTGAAGATTACCCAAATGGCTTCCTGACCTCAACGCACCTATGCTGACAGTGGCGGCACTGTCCCCATCCCCTGCTCCTGCAGGGCCCGGCGGAGTCTACGACTTTGGAGTTCTCCCACTGTTTGCCAAGGCAGGGTAGCGGTGGAGGCCATTTATACCCAAGGGCAGATAATCTGTTGCGATTTTTCTACGGATCATAACCATCTGGATGCGATTCGATCCGATCCCCATAGGCGCTTGTTATGGTGGAAGCAGGAAAGAGATGACATGTGGGCCCCATGTGTATGCGACTTGGCAAGGGAAAGTGCAGCAGCGTGAGGGCATCACCGGTTGGGCCGGATGGGAAGAGGAGAAGTGGGCCGCAGCGGATGAGTATGTGGGTGTAACACTATAAAAACCATTAAATAAAAATAATGCAGTTAGTTTATTAATGGAAATTATGGTAATAAATTTTTCATTCAAGTGTTTGTTATTTATTGCATTTGGAATAATTTTTGGTTGCGTATGATTGATTTTTGGATATTTATTAGCATTTCTTCATAAATAAAAATCCAAATAAATAATATAATAATTATTAGTCCAAAAATAAATATTTTATTTATAAATAATTTTGGTATAATTATTATGAATTTTAGGGTTATCTAAAAATATATTTTGAAATTAGAAAAGAAATAGAAGAAAAGGAAAACCCTAACCCTAACCCTAAGGCCCACTAGGGGCCCAACACAAGCCGGTCGTGCCCCTCCCTGCTGGCCGCCGCCGCCCCCTGGTTTCTCTCCCCTCTCCCTTGCTCTCACCCGCCCGACGCCAGGAGACCCCGCCCAGGCCGCGATGCCCGCGCCGCGCCCAAGGCCACCGCGTCGAGCCCACGCTACACGCCGAACGCCGCCCTGAGTCGTCCGCCTCCCGCTGTTGGTTCCTCCCCCTTCTCTCCCCCATTTCCTCTCCCTCATTGAAGCTCCATTGATGGCCATCAATGGAATTCATGGCCGCTTGTTTCCTCTCTCCCCGATGCCCCTCTCTCTTCCTCTCCTCTCCCTCTATAAATTGGAGACGGATCTCCCTCTCTCCCTCCCCGAGCTCTCCCTTTCTCTCTCGCGCTCTCCCCATTCCCCGAGCTCGCCATTGATCGGACCGTCCGCCCTGTTATCTGTGGAGCCTCGCCGGAGCTTGTACCTCGACGTCCGAACGCTCACCAACGATCGCGTCCGTTCCCTGCCCGCCGAGCCCTCCCTACTCGTCGACCTCCATTCATGTGTATTAACAAAAGCTCCAAGGTAGAAGAAGGCAATTTTGTGATTTAGCCCCTGGTTTGCGAATTCAATTAATTTCGGGATATGTGTATACGTGTATGATTTTTGAGATTTCGATGTATATGTGTAGCCAAAATCGAACCCCGCGACAATGCTTTGAATATGTGTATGATTTTATAATTTTAAAAATGAATACGGTCACTATTCACTACCTCGGTGATTTTCATACTAGAATACATTTACAATTAAACTTTGCTCTAGCACATGGAATGATATTGGTTAGTATTGGTATAAGTATAATTTTATTGATATAGAAGAAATACTAGGCCACGTATTCATGGTCAGATAAAATATAGATTTTACTATTCATGATAAATGTATTCATAAGTATAGCACTTAAATTACTTAGAATTAGTAAAATACTTATTTATGTCATAATAACTATGAATATGTTATTAAAAGTCCAATTAGTAATTTACAATTAATTCTTAGAATATTAATGCTAGAAGAATTATAAATAAACAATTTTTAGCCATACATATAATTTCTAGTTGGAAAAGAAAGGAGAAAACCGAAAGGATAGAATTTTATAATAATGTTAAAATAACCTAATTAGGCGCTCATACTTTCCTAATAAAGAAAATGATAGTTATATTGTTAAACATAGGTTTCTTACTAATGAAGTATATAATTTGTTTCTAATTTTAAAATGACCTTTTTAATAGATATCATGTTTTTGATTTAACGAGGTTCGTTATAGATGTTTAAGTATAGTCGTATTAAATAGAAACTTAAAAGAATATGTAGACCATATGTTTCCTAATAAAAATAAATATATGTCCAATTACATTTCCCATAAAAATTAACTTAACCTTATATTAAAGTTCTTATAAATGATGATATATTATAACTCACAATGTTTAAAAGTAATATAGGGTTTTTTTCCAATATGAACGTTAAAATGGATTAATTAGTGGCATTGCTTTTATAAACTAAAATGATAGTTTTTATAGTTTTTCTTTCAAATGATTTAGGTCATATGTTCCTAAATTGAAACTAGATATAATCAATAGATTATATTTTCTCGCAATTTATTAATTAGACTTACATTTTAATTTGTCCATAACTAGTAATAGTAGGATGATTAATCCGTTCATCACATTGAATACATATTATTTATATATATCATTTAGTTTTTCCTAAAGGATTAAATAAAGAAAATTAGTGTTCATGTTCTTGTTATAATTAAAATGTTAGTTTACATATTGTTTTGTATATAGCTTCCTCAATAAAGAATATAGACCATGTACCTTCTAATAAAAATAAAAGATAGTTATTTGTTCATTAACTTTTGCATGACCATCCAATTAAGGGCCTATAACCTATCTTTTCATAAAATAAGTATTTAATAATAATGATCTTTTCACATAAAACCTCTTTAGACTTATATCTTAGTTTATCATAAGTGAATGTTTAACAATGATTTATATTATGTTCCATAATGCTTCGAAAATTAATAACGTGTTTCGTAGCCATTAACCTTAGATATATAACATATATCTTTTCTAAAAGGTTAAAATGGTTTAATATTGTTATAACGTGTTTTACCATCTTATAAACCCTTAATCTTAGACATATCACATATGACATTTTATAAAAGATTAAATTGGTGAACCTAATATTTGTATATTTTAATTAAGATATTTTTAAGCTCATGTCTTGTTTTATAAAGTATAGATCACACATTTTTGAAAAGAATACCTTCTTATTATAACCATTACTTGCGATGTTTTACAAAAAACGAATGCTCTTTTTGTTAAGCTTTCTTTTAGCTTTGCGTATGGTGAATGATGTATGTTATTGAGTGGTGTTTGTTTCTTGTTTGTTTGTGTGATATTCAGTGGTTGAATTAGTAGTTAAGAATCAAGATATATTCCGATCCGTGGAAGAAACTCAAGTTTTCTATAAGCAAGGCAAGTGGACTTCTCTCTCTGCATACTTTGTTTGATCCCAAACAATACATTTAATAAAGTTTATTCTTGGATATATAGATATGCATAATTTGATGGGTTACCTATTCGGATACACCTAACCTTTTCTACCGTATTCCTTGATCAAACTTGGGTATTATACTTTACCTTTGTAGCTATGCTATTGCTACAACTTAACTTTATGCAGTTACTCCTGTTTGTGATATTAATGTTCCAAATGATAAGTTTACATTATTGTTGCTAATCCAACGATTAAGCAAGACCATATGATTTAATTGGAACATGGAGTGACCACCCAGTAAAACAGTGCTACCATGAGGGTGGAAAAAATTGCTATTTTGGTCCTTCTAACGTGGGCTCTCTACTATTATGTGCCCCTATGTCTATGACTTGTGGGACCATTTATGTCTATGATTTGCGGGTCTGGTGGTAAAATAGAGAAGTCCACAACTGAGAGTGACAAAATAGCAAATTCCCCCATGAGGGTGGTATGGGACGCCCTTGGCTAAATAACTAGGGAAGTCTTATGTTGGGTGCTGGTCGTGGTCGACCGGAACGGTGGCATCTGCCAAGTGCTTATATTTCTGGCTCAGGCAGATTGGATACGGGCATAGTTCCCAAGCTTTACCCTGCAGCTTTGTCTATAAGTTGGTTACGTCAGGTATGCTTTATGCAGTTCGACCATTCCCAGCATTTGCATAATGAGGACTCTAGGGAAAAGTCTCGTAGTGAGACCCTAGCCATTCACCTCGGAAGTGAATACAGGTCTAGCTAACCCGGGCTAGAAGAGAATCGTGACTCATGGGTGCAGATGTGCCGCCTCTGCAGAGTGTAAAACTGATATATCAGCCATGCTCACGGTTAAGAGTAGCCTAGACCCTCACATGATAATTGAACTTGAAGATGGAAATAAATCGTGATCGATTTTGTTTAAGCGATATGCTTAAGTGGTTCGCTCAAGAGGTTGAGCTTCATGTTGATGGTATTTGCTCAAATGGTTTAAGTTCATGCTAATTATGAATTATGCTTAATTGGGATTGGTATATACTTATACCTAGTAATCAGGTGTTGATAATAAAATGTTGACCAACTAAAATGCCAATCGCATTAAACTTTAGCCTTACCTTGTTACCTTGCATTTCCCCCCACTTGCTGAGCCCCAACCATAAGTGAGCTCACCCTTGCTTAGTTTTGATCAGAAGTTTGCAGATGAAGTTATGATGCTGAGCTCCATGGATGCTAGTCTAGTGATACCCCCGGTCATCTTCCTGTAGATGGATGTCCATGTTTCGCTGTACTTTGATGAATAAAGGTTAAGACATTATGTCTGTTCGAAGTGTAATATGTTAATATAATCTTTATTTACGCTTTTATGCATTGTTCTTTTGATATATTACACTTGTGACGTCAACATATGTGTGGAAATAGATCCTGGCACACATATGCTATGCATTCGGTTTTGCCCCCTAAAACCGGGTGTGACAGAAGTGGTATCAAAGCAATGTGACCGTAGGTCGCTAGATTAGTTAGAAATGGAAAGCCCAGTCAGTCGTTCAAAACTTGACTTAATTATCTTCATGAAAATTACTTTATATCAAAACTCGTCTCTTTTATCTTCAACCCTTCTCGTCTGATTCTTCGTCTATCAGAAGGTTCTAATGAGAAGCATTGCAAGATGATTAAGCTAGGATTGCAGAACTTGAAGCGAAGTTTGCCAGAAGGAACCCTTTCGAAGCTATAATTCACCGGACTGTCCAGTGGTTCACCGGACTGTCCGGTGAGTCATCCGCGGCGTACTCGTCGCTCTCGAGAAAAGCATAGGGGCGACGTGGCTATAATTCATCGGACTGCCCGGTGGTGCACCGAACTATCTGGTGAGCCAACGGTCACCAGCGCCAACAGTCGGTCGCGCAATCTTCGCGTGACACGTGGCAGCTCTAACGGTCGGCGGGGGGCACCGGACAGTGTCCGGTGCGCCAACGGGCCCAGAGTTGCAACGGTCGGATGCGCCTGATTTGGAAGCGATCGCGCACCGGACAGCTACAAGGACTGTCTGATGTTGCACCGGACTATCCGGTGCACCACCCGATAGAAGGCAAGTTTGGCCTTCCAAGTTGGCCTCCAACGTCTCGTAGCTGCCTTGGGGCTATAAAAGGGACCCCTAGGCACATGGAGGAGTCACCCAAGTATTCACTAAGTATTCTAAAGCATCTAGACTCTCCTCCCGCGCATTTGCTTCGTTGTGTTAGAGATTTGAGCTCCATTCGAGTCACGAACTCCCTGTGTGGTCATTTGAGATCGAGTCGTCACTTGTGTGCGTGGGTGTGCTATGCATTTGAGTCTTATGTGTGTTGCCCTTCCCAACCTTACTATGTGCTTTCTTTGTGATATCTATTGTAAGGGCGAGAGGCTCCAAATTGTGGAGATTTCTCGCAAACGGGAAAACACTTGAAAGGAAAAGACCATGGTATTCAAGTTGATCATCGGATCACTTGAAAGGGGTTGAGTGCAACCCTCGTCCATTGGGACGCCACAACGTGGAAGTAGGCAAGTGTTACTTGGCTGAACCACCGGATAAAAAATCGCGTGTCTCTTGTGTTGCTCCTCTCTGTGATTGTTTGTGTTCGCAAGAGCTCGCCTCATAGACTTGATTAACTTGTGCTAATATCTCTTTAATCAAGCTTGTTGGAATTTAGTGTTGAATTTTACAGGATCACCTATTCACCCCCCCTCTAGGTGCTCTCAATTGGTATCGGAGCCGTACTCTTCATCTAAGGGACTAACCGCCCGAAGAGATGGATCCTAAGGGAAAGGGGATGGTGGCCAACGACAAGGAAAAGGAGTCCTTCCTCAACGAGCCTAGAGACGATAAGCCAACTGACTCTAGCTCGAGTCACAAGAAGAAGGATGGAAAGAAGAAGAGGCGCATCAAGAAGATTGTCTACTACGACAGCGATACATCTTCTTCTTCACCAAGAGACGACGACAATGACGATTCTTCGTCAAAAAAAAAGACGGTTAATCAAAACTATTCCTTTGATTATTCCCGCATGCCGTACAATTCGAATGCACATTTACTTTCTGTTCCTCTAGGAAAACCTCCACACTTTGATGGAGAGGACTACTCATTTTGGAGTCATAAAATGCGTAGTCATCTATTTTCTCTCCATCCTAGCATTTGGGAAATAGTTGAAAATGGAATGCATTTCGATAGTACGGATAACCCTGTATTTATTAATGAGCAAATTCATAAAAATGCCCAAGCCACTACTGTTTTGCTAGCATCTCTGTGCAGGGATGAATACAACAAGGTTAGCGGCTTGGACAATGCAAAGCAGATCTGGGACACCCTCAAGATATCTCATGAGGGAAATGACGCCACCATGATCACCAAAATGGAGTTGGTGGAAGGCGAGCTGGGGAGATTTGCGATGATCAGGGGAGGGGAGCCAACTCAAACCTTGAAAGGGAAATGTGCCCTTGGGCCATTTCTAAGGATTTTGGTGATTTAGTGCTCAACACAGGTACCTATTTGTAAAATGGAACAAGGTGCAAATCATGAAGTAAAGGTATGTTTCTAAGCCTTAGTACATTGGTTTTGTGGACTAACATGTTTGTCTAAGTGTTAGAAACAGCATGAAGAAATAGAGAAAAGGGGAGAGAATGACTTGGCTGTGTGCAGCCAAGTCCCAGCTCGGTCTGGAGCACCGGACTGTCCGGTGTGCACCGGACAGTGTCCGGTGCGCCAGACCTCCTCGGCGCGAACTGGCCGCTCTCGGGAATTCGCCGACGGCGTACGGCTAAAATTCACCGGACTGTCCGGTGTGCACCGGACTGTCCGGTGAGCCAACGGTCGGCCAGGGCCAATGGTCGGCCGCGCAATCCGCGCGGGACACGTGGCCGAGCCAACGGTCGGGAAGGAACACCGGACTGTCCGGTGTGCACCGGACATGTCCGGTGCGCCAACTGAGCGCAGATCTGGAGCAGCCAGCAACGGTCAGAAGTGCTGTTTTTGGAAACAAATCGGGCACCGGACAGTGTCCGGTGTGCACCGGACTGTCCGGTGCGCCACGAGACAGAAGGCAAAGATGGCCTTCCAGATTTGTTCCCAACGGCTCCTAGCTGCCTTGGGGCTATAAAAGGGACCCCTTGGCGCATGGAGGAAGCAACCAAGCATTCCTTGAGCACTCTTGATCACTCACACATCAATCTTGCGCACTTGTTTGAAATTCTAGTGATTTGAGCTCTGTTCTAGTGTGTTAGCCTCTTGAGCTCAAGTCTGGGTTTTGTGTGTGCGTATTCGCTGTGATCTTTGTGTTGTGTGTGAGTTGCTAATCCCTCCCTTACTCCGTGATTCTTTGTGAACATCTTTTGTAAGGGCGAGAGGCTCCAAGTTGTGGAGATTCCTCGCAAACGGGATTGAGATAAGAACAACAAAACACCGTGGTATTCAAGTGGGTCTTTGGACCGCTTGAGAGGGGTTGATTGCAACCCTCGTCCGTTGGGACGCCACAACGTGGAAGTAGGCAAGCATTGGCTTGGCCGAACCACGGGATAAACCACCGTGTCCCTCTGTGCTTGATTCTTGTGGTATTGTGTTTTGTTGAAGACTTCACCTTAGCCACTTGGCATTAACTGTGCTAACGCTTAACAAGTTTTTGTGGCTTAAGTTTGAAGTTTTTACAGGATCACCTATTCACCCCCCCCTCTAGGTGCTCTCAATTGGTATCAGAGCCGTTCTATTCACAAAGGGACTAACCGCCCGAATAGATGGATCCTAAGGGGAAGGGTATAGTGATCAACGACAAAGAGAAGGAGACCTTCGTCAACGAGCCGAAGGACGACAAGCCTACCGACTCCGGCTCGGGTCAAAGACGGAAGGAAGGGAAGAAGAAGAAGACCAGGCGCATCAAGGAGATAATCTACTACGACAGCGACGAGTCTACTTCTTCCCAAAAGAATGAGGATCACAACGACTACGAGAGGAGAAAACCGGTTAACTCGAACTTTTCCTTTGATTACTCTCGTATTCCGCAAAGTTCACATTCTCATTTGCTCTCCATTCCACTTGGCAAGCCCCCACACTTTGATGGAGAGGACTACGGATTTTGGAGTCACAAAATGCGTAGTCACCTATTCTCTCTCCATCCTAGTATATGGGAGATTGTAGAGAGTGGAATGCACTTTGATAGTTCGGATAGTCCCATGTTCATTAATGAACAAATTCATAAAAATGCACAAGCTACTACTGTTCTTCTAGCTTCCTTGTGCAGGGATGAATACCATAAGGTGAGCGGCTTGGACAACGCCAAGCAAATCTGGGACACCCTCAAGATTTCTCATGAGGGGAACGACGTCACCTTACTCACCAAGATGGAGTTGGTGGAGGGCGAGCTTGGACGGTTCGCGATGATAAGGGGCGAGGAGCCAACGCAAACGTACAACCGGCTCAAGACCCTTATCAACAAGATAAGAAGCTACGGGAGCACGCGATGGACGGACCACGACGTCGTCCGCCTAATGCTCAGGTCCTTTACCGTACTTGATCCTCATCTCGTGAACAATATTCGTGAGAATCCCAGGTACACGATGATGACGCCCGAGGAAGTGCTTGGAAAATTCGTGAGCGGGCGGATGATGATCAAGGAGGCAAGATACGTCGACGACGCGTTGAACGGACCACTCCACGAGCCTCAACCCATTGCTCTAAAGGCAACGAGGAGCAAGGAGTCGCTACCTAGCAAGGTGGCGCAAGTTGAGGCGGCTGGCCTTAATGATGAAGAGATGGCTCTCATCATTAAGAGATTCAAGACGGTGCTTAAAGGTCACAAGGGACAACCAAGCAAGACCAAAGCCAAGGGGAAGCGCTCATGCTTCAAATGCGGTAAGCTTGGTCATTTCATTGCTAACTGTCCCGATAATGAAAGTGACCAGGAAAAGGGGAACAAAAGAGAGAAGAAGAAGCAATACAAGAAGGCAAAAGGCGAGGCGCATCTAGGAAAGGAGTGGGACTCGGATTGCTCCTCCTCCGACTCCGACAACGAAGGACTCGCCGCCACTGCCTTCAACAAATCGGCTCTCTTCCCCAACGAGCGTCTCACTTGCCTTATGGCAAGGGAGAAGAAGGTGAGTATTCAAGACTCCACTTATGCTTCATCTAGTGATAGTGAGTCTAGTGATGATGACATAGATTATTCCTGCTTGTTCAAGGGCTTAGATAGATCTAAGATAGAGAAAATCAATGAATTAATTAATGCATTGAATGAAAAGGATAGGCTTTTAGAAAAGCAAGAAGATTTATTGTATGATGAACATGATAAATTTGTAGAGGCACAAAAATCATATGCTTTAGAAGTGAAAAGAAATGAAATGCTTTCTAGTGAAATATCTTCCTGTCATGAAACCATTTCTACCTTAAGAAGTGTTAATATTGATTTAAGTGCTAAACTAGAAGTAGCTAGTAAATCAAATTCTTGTGTTGAACATGTTGAAATTTGTACTAGGTGTAAGAATTTTGATGTTAATGCTTGTAGTGAACACCTAGTTCTAATTTCCAAATTAAATGATGAAGTGGCTAGTCTTAATGCCCAACTTAAGACTAGCAAGAATGAAGTTAATAAAATAAAATTTGCAAGGGATGCCTACACAGTTGGTAGACACCCCTCAATTAAGGATGGGCTTGGCTTCAAGAGGGAAGCCAAGAACTTAACAAGCCATAAGGCTCCCGTCTTCGTCAAGGAGAAAGGGAAGGCCCCTATGGCTAATAGTGCTAAAAAGAACCATGCTTTTATGTATTATGATAGGAGACATGCTAGAAGTGCTTATAATCATTTTGATTCACATGTTTATGATTCTCATGCCATGTTTGCCTCTAGTTCCTCTTATAAGCATGATAGGAGGAATGTTGTATATATGCCTAGGAGAAATATTGCTCATGTGCCTAGAAAGAATGCTATTCATGCTCCTAGAAAATTAGTGAATGAACCTTCTACCATTTATTATGCTTGTAATGCTCCCTTTGCTATTTGTAGAAAGGGAAAGAAGGTTGTTGCTAGGAAATTAGGGGCTAGATGTAAGGGAGATAAAACTTGCATCTGGGTCCCTAAGAATATTTGTGCTAACCTTGCAGGACCCAACATGAGTTGGGTACCTAAGACCCAAGCCTAAATTTGCCTTGCAGGTTTATGCATCCGGGGGTTCAAGCTGGATTATCGACAGCGGATGCACAAACCATATGACGGGGGAGAAGAAGATGTTCACCTCCTACGTCAAAAGTAAAGATTCCCAAGATTCAATTATATTCGGTGACGGGAATCAAGGCAAGGTAAAAGGGCTAGGTAAAATTGCAATTTCTAATGAGCATTCTATATCAAATGTATTCTTAGTGGAGAGTCTTGGATATAACTTGCTATCTGTTAGTCAATTATGTCAAATGGGATATAATTGCTTATTTACGAATGTAGATGTGTCTGTCTTTAGAAGATGTGATGGTTCACTAGCTTTTAAGGGTGTACTAGACGGCAAGCTTTATTTAGTTGATTTTGCAAAAGAAGAGGCCGGTCTAGATGCATGCTTAATGGCTAAGACTTGCATGGGCTGGCTGTGGCATCGCCGCTTAGCACATGTGGGGATGAAGAACCTCCACAAGCTTCTAAAGGGGGAACACGTAATAGGTCTAACAAATGTGCATTTCGAAAAGGATAGACCTTGTGCAGCTTGTCAAGCAGGGAAACAGGTGGGAGGAGCACATCACAGCAAGAACGTGATGACCACGTCAAGACCCCTGGAGCTGCTACACATGGATCTCTTCGGACCCGTCGCCTATCTAAGCATAGGAGGGAGTAAGTATGGTTTAGTTATTGTTGATGACTTTTCCCGCTTCACTTGGGTATTCTTTTTGCAGGATAAGTCTGAATCCCAAGGAACCCTCAAGCGCTTCCTCAGGAGAGCTCAAAATGAGTTTGAGCTCAAGGTGAAGAAGATAAGGAGCGACAACGGGTCCGAGTTCAAGAACCTTCAAGTGGAGGAGTTTCTTGAGGAGGAAGGGATCAAGCACGAGTTCTCCGCTCCCTACACACCACAGCAAAATGGTGTGGTAGAGAGGAAGAACAGGACGCTAATCGATATGGCGAGGACGATGCTTGGAGAGTTCAAGACCCCCGAGTGCTTTTGGTCGGAAGCCGTGAACACGGCTTGCCACGCCATCAACAGGGTCTACCTTCATCGACTCCTCAAGAAGACTTCGTATGAGCTACTAACCGGTAACAAACCCAATGTATCTTATTTTCGTGTATTTGGGAGCAAATGCTACATTCTAGTGAAGAAGGGTAGAAATTCTAAGTTTGCTCCCAAAGCTGTAGAAGGGTTTTTATTAGGTTATGATTCAAATACAAAGGCGTATAGGGTCTTCAACAAATCATCGGGTTTGGTTGAAGTCTCTAGCGACGTTGTATTTGATGAGACTAATGGCTCTCCAAGAGAGCAAGTTGTTGATTGTGATGATGTAGATGAAGAAGATGTTCCGGCGGCCGCTATACGAACCATGGCGATTGGAGACATTCGGCCACAGGAACAGGATGAACGTGATCAACCTTCTTCCTCTACTACGGTGCATCCCCCACCTCAAGACGATGAACAGGTTCATCAAAAGGAGGCGTGTGATCAAGGGGGAGCACAACACGATCAAGTGATGGAGGAAGAAGCGCAACCGGCACCTCCAACCCAAGTTCGAGCGATGATTCAAAGGGATCATCCCGTCGACCAAATTCTGGGTGACATTAGCAAGGGAGTAACTACTCGATCTCGATTAGTTAATTTTTGTGAGCATTACTCTTTTGTCTCCTCTATTGAGCCTTTCAGGGTAGAGGAGGCCTTGCTAGATCCGGACTGGGTGTTGGCCATGCAGGAGGAACTTAATAACTTCAAGCGCAACGAAATTTGGACGCTGGTGCCTCGTCCCAAGCAAAATGTTGTGGGAACCAAGTGGGTGTTCCGCAACAAACAAGACGAGCACGGAGTGGTGACAAGGAACAAGGCTCGACTTGTGGCAAAAGGTTATGCCCAAGTCGCAGGTTTGGACTTTGAGGAGACTTTTGCTCCTGTGGCTAGGCTAGAGTCTATTCGTATCTTGCTAGCATATGCCGCTCACCATTCTTTCAGGTTGTACCAAATGGATGTGAAGAGCGCATTCCTCAACGGGCCAATAAAGGAAGAGGTGTACGTGGAGCAACCCCCTGGCTTCGAGGATGAGCGGTACCCCGACCATGTGTGTAAGCTCTCTAAGGCGCTCTATGGACTTAAACAAGCCCCAAGAGCATGGTATGAATGCCTTAGAGATTTCTTACTTGCTAATGCTTTCAAGGTTGGGAAAGCCGATCCAACTCTCTTTACAAAGACATGTGATGGTGATTTGTTTGTATGCCAAATTTATGTCGATGACATAATATTTGGGTCTACTAATCAAAAGTCTTGTGAAGAGTTTAGCAGGGTGATGACGCAGAAATTCGAGATGTCGATGATGGGCGAGTTGAATTACTTCCTTGGGTTCCAAGTGAAGCAACTCAAGGACGGCACCTTCATCTCCCAAACGAAGTACACGCAAGATCTGCTAAAGCGGTTTGGGATGAAGGACGCCAAGCCCGCAAAGACTCCGATGGGAACCGACGGACACACCGACCTCAACAAAGGAGGTAAGTCCGTTGATCAAAAAGCATACCGGTCAATGATAGGGTCTTTACTTTATTTATGTGCTAGTAGACCGGATATTATGCTTAGCGTATGCATGTGTGCTAGATTTCAATCCGATCCTAAGGAGTGTCACTTGGTGGCGGTGAAGCGAATTCTTAGATATTTAGTTGCTACGCCTTGCTTCGGGATCTGGTATCCAAAGGGGTCTAACTTTGACTTGATTGGGTACTCAGATTCCGACTATGCTGGATGTAAGGTCGATAGGAAGAGTACATCGGGGACGTGCCAATTCTTAGGAAGGTCCCTGGTGTCATGGAATTCCAAGAAACAAACCTCCGTTGCCCTATCCACCGCTGAGGCCGAGTACGTTGCCGCAGGACAGTGTTGTGCGCAACTACTTTGGATGAGGCAAACCCTCAGGGACTTTGGCTACAATCTGAGCAAAGTCCCACTCCTATGTGATAATGAGAGTGCTATCCGCATAGCGGAAAATCCTGTTGAGCACAGCCGCACAAAGCACATAGACATCCGGCATCATTTTTTGAGAGACCACCAGCAAAAGGGAGATATCGAAGTGTTTTATGTTAGCACCGAGAACCAGCTAGCCGATATCTTTACCAAGCCTTTAGATGAGAAGACCTTTTGCAGGCTGCGTAGTGAGCTAAATGTCTTAGATTCGCGGAACTTGGATTGAATTGTAGCATACATGTATTTATGCCTTTGATCATGTTCATTCTGCATTTTGTTGCTTATTATGGTGCTCAAGTTGTACAAACACTCCCTGGACCTCACAAGTCCGTTGCAAAGTGATGCACATGTTTAGGGGGAGATGTGTTACAACTTGACCCTTTGAGACTAACCATATGTTGAGTGTGTCTGATTTAGTCTCAAAGGAGAATTGAAAGGGAAAAGGTGGACTTGGACCATGCAAGACTTCCACTGCACTCCGATGAGGGGTAACTCATTCCAAGTTCATCTCATGACCTCTTATTGCCATTTGCTCTTAATTGACGATTTTGGTGAGGCAATGGGGTTAAAGGGCCACAATTGATCCCGTTTTGGTGCTTGATGCCAAAGGGGGAGAAAATAAAGGCCAAAGCAATAAATGGATCAGCTACCACTTGAGAGATTTTGAAAATTGTAGAATAGAGTTTTTGATTAATTTGTCAAAATTCTTAAGTTATCTCTCTTGTCAAAAGTTGGCTTCTTGTGGGGAGAAGTATTGATTATGGGAAAAAGGGGGAGTTTTTGAAATTCTTGATCAATCTCTTTTTGAATAACTCTCTTTATGCTTAAACATGTGTGTTTAACTTAGAGATAGAGATTTGTGTTTGATTTGCAAAAACAAACCAAGTGGTGGCAAAGGATGATCCATATATGCCAAAATTGAATAACACCTAAATTTATGTCATTTGAATTGAGTTGGCACTTGTTCTAGTGGCTTTATGAAGTGTTGGCATAAATCACCAAAAAGGGGGAGATTGAAAGGGAAATGTGCCCTTGGGCCATTTCTAAGGATTTTGGTGATTTAGTGCTCAACACAGGTACCTATTTGTAAAATGGAACAAGGTGCAAATCATGAAGTAAAGGTATGTTTCTAAGCCTTAGTACATTGGTTTTGTGGACTAACATGTTTGTCTAAGTGTTAGAAACAGCATGAAGAAATAGAGAAAAGGGGAGAGAATGACTTGGCTGTGTGCAGCCAAGTCCCAGCTCGGTCTGGAGCACCGGACTGTCCGGTGTGCACCGGACAGTGTCCGGTGCGCCAGACCTCCTCGGCGCGAACTGGCCGCTCTCGGGAATTCGCCGACGGCGTACGGCTAAAATTCACCGGACTGTCCGGTGTGCACCGGACTGTCCGGTGAGCCAACGGTCGGCCAGGGCCAATGGTCGGCCGCGCAATCCGCGCGGGACACGTGGCCGAGCCAACGGTCGGGAAGGAACACCGGACTGTCCGGTGTGCACCGGACATGTCCGGTGCGCCAACTGAGCGCAGATCTGGAGCAGCCAGCAACGGTCAGAAGTGCTGTTTTTGGAAACAAATCGGGCACCGGACAGTGTCCGGTGTGCACCGGACTGTCCGGTGCGCCACGAGACAGAAGGCAAAGATGGCCTTCCAGATTTGTTCCCAACGGCTCCTAGCTGCCTTGGGGCTATAAAAGGGACCCCTTGGCGCATGGAGGAAGCAACCAAGCATTCCTTGAGCACTCTTGATCACTCACACATCAATCTTGCGCACTTGTTTGAAATTCTAGTGATTTGAGCTCTGTTCTAGTGTGTTAGCCTCTTGAGCTCAAGTCTGGGTTTTGTGTGTGCGTATTCGCTGTGATCTTTGTGTTGTGTGTGAGTTGCTAATCCCTCCCTTACTCCGTGATTCTTTGTGAACATCTTTTGTAAGGGCGAGAGGCTCCAAGTTGTGGAGATTCCTCGCAAACGGGATTGAGATAAGAACAACAAAACACCGTGGTATTCAAGTGGGTCTTTGGACCGCTTGAGAGGGGTTGATTGCAACCCTCGTCCGTTGGGACGCCACAACGTGGAAGTAGGCAAGCATTGGCTTGGCCGAACCACGGGATAAACCACCGTGTCCCTCTGTGCTTGATTCTTGTGGTATTGTGTTTTGTTGAAGACTTCACCTTAGCCACTTGGCATTAACTGTGCTAACGCTTAACAAGTTTTTGTGGCTTAAGTTTGAAGTTTTTACAGGATCACCTATTCACCCCCCCCTCTAGGTGCTCTCAAACCTACAACAGGCTCAAGACCCTTGTCAACAAGATTAGAAGCTATGGAAGCATAAGATGGACGGACCATGATGTCGTCCGACTCATGCTCAGGTCATTTACTGTAATTGACCCCCATCTTGTCAATCTTATTCGTGAAAACCCTAGGTACACAAAGATGACGCCCGAGCAGATCCTTGGAAAGTTTGTGAGCAAGCGCATGATGGTGAAGGAAGCACGATACGTGGATGACGCTTTGAACGGTCCACTACCCATCTACGAGTCGCAGCCCGTTGCTCTCAAAGCAACAAGTAGCAAGGAGGCGCTACCAAGCAAGGTAGCTCAAGTAGAGGCTGCCGGCCTCAACGAAGATGAGATGGCGCTTATCATCAAGCGCTTTAAGACCACACTTAAAGGATGCAAGGAGTACCCCAACAAGAATAAAACAAAGGGAAAGCGCTCCTACTTCAAATGCGATAAGACTGGTCATTTTATTGCTCAATGTCCCGATAATGAAAATAACCAGGGACAAGAAAGACATGGGAAGAAGGAGAAGAAGAAAAGCTATAGGAAGGCAAAAGGCGAGGCTCATCTTGGAAAAGAATGGGATTCCGACTGCTCCTCATCTGACTCCGATGATGAAGGACTCGCTGCCTCGGCCTTCAATAAGTCTTCGCTCTTCCCCAACGAACGCCACACTTGCCTCATGGCCAAAGAGAAGAAGGTAAGTGTTCGAGAAACCCCTAAGTACACTACTTCTAGCGATGATGATTCTTCCGATGATGAAGTAGATTACTCTAGCTTATTTAAAGGTTTAGATAGAGCCAAAGTAGAGAAAATTAATGAATTAATTGATGCTCTAAATGAAAAAGATAGATTGCTAGAGAAGCAGGAAGACATTTTATATGAGGAACATGACAAATTTGTTAGTGTACAAAAGTCTCTTGCTTTAGAAACTAAGAGAAATGAAATGCTATCTTCTAAGTTATCTGCTTGCTATGAATCTATCTCTAGTTTAAAGATTTTAAATGATGATTTAAATGCTAAGCTAGAGGAAGTTAACAAATCTAGTTCATGTGTAGAGCATGTTGTTATTTGCAATAGATGTAAAGACTTTGATGTTGATACTTGTAATGAACATCTTATTGCTATTACTAAATTAAATGATGAGGTGGCAAGTCTTAATGCTCAACTTAAGACTTGCAAAAGTGATTTTGATAAATTAAAGTTTGCTAGGGATGCCTACACTATTGGTAGACACCTCTCATTTAAGGATGGGCTTGGTTTTCGAAAGGAAGCCAAGAACTTAACAAGCCAAAGGGCTTCCATTCCCAACAAGGAGAAAGGGAAGGCCCCTATGGCTAGTAGCTCTCAAAGAAATCATACTTTTTATGATAGAAAATTTTCTAGGAATGATCATTATAATAGGAGGTATGATCATGATGCTTTTAATTCACATGTTGTGTTTGTCTCTAGTTCTACCTTTGTTTATGGTAGAAGTAGGCCTAGGAGAAATCATGTTGTGCATCAAATGCCTAGAAAAATGTGCAATAAATCTACTACTGTTTTCCATGCTTGCAATACTTCTTTTGTTCTTTTATGCAAAAATGCAAAAGTAGTGGCTAGGTAAGTGGAATCCAAATGCAAGGGAGACAAAACTTGCATATGGGTTCCAAAAACTATTGTGACTAACCTTGTAGGACCCAACAAGAGTTGGGTACCTAAAACCCAAGCTTAAATTGCCTTGCAGGTTTATGCATCCGGGGGATCTAGCTGGATAATCGACAGCGGATGCATAAACCACATGACGGGGGAGAAGAAGATGTTCACCTCCTATGTCAAGAACAAGGATTCCCATGATACAATTATTTATGGAGATGGGAACCAAGGCAAGGTTAAAGGATTGGGGAAGATAGCCATTACATCCGAGCATTCTATCTCCAATGTGTTTTTAGTTGAATCGCTCGGGTACAACTTACTATCTGTAAGTCAATTATGTAACATGGGCTATAATGGTTTATTCACAAATATAGATGTGTCTGTCTTTAAAAGGAGTGATGGTTCATTAGCTTTTAAGGGTGTATTAGACGACAAACTCTACTTAGTTGATTTTTCGAAAGAGGAGGCCGATCTAGATGCATGCTTAATAGCTAAGACTAGTATGGGCTAGCTGTGGCATCGCCGTCTAGCACATGTTGAGATGAAGAACCTTCATAAACTTCTAAAGGGAGAACATGTGTTAGGACTAACCAATGTTTGTTTCGAGAAAGATAGACCTTGTGCAGCTTGTTAGGCAGGGAAACAGGTGGGAATCACTCATCACAGCAAGAACGTGATGACAACATCAAGACCACTGGAGCTTCTTCACATGGACCTCTTCGGACCCGTTGCCTACCTTAGCATCGGGGGAAGTAAGTATGGTCTTGTAATTGTTTATGATTTTTCCCGCTTCACTTGGGTGTTCTTTTTGCAGGATAAATCAGAAACCCAAGGGACCCTAATGCACTTTCTAAGGAGGGCTCAAAACAAGTTTGAGCTCAAGGTGAAAAAAATAAGAAGCGACAACGGGTCCGAGTTCAAGAATCTATAAGTGGAGGAGTATCTTGAGGAAGAAGGCGTCAAGCACGAGTTCTCCGCTCCCTACACACCACAGCAAAACGGTGTGGTAGAGAAGAAGAACAGGACGCTTATCGACATGACGAGAACGATGCTTGGAGAATTCAAGACGCCCGAGCGGTTTTGGTCGGAAGCTATGAACACAGCTTGCCACGCCATAAACCGGCTCTACCTACATCGCCTTCTCAAGAAGACCTCGTATGAACTCCTTACCGGTAACAAACCCAACGTCTCCTACTTTTGTGTATTTGGGAGCAAATGTTACATTTTGGTGAAGAAAGGTAGACATTCTAAATTTGCTCCCAAGGCAGTAGAAGGGTTTTTACTAGGGTATGACTCAAATACAAAGGCGTATAGAGTCTTCAACAAATCATCGGGTTTGGTTGAAGTCTCTAGCGACGTTGTATTTGATGAGACTAATGGCTCTCCAAGAGAGCAAGTTGATCTTGATGACATAGATGAAGATGATGTTCCAACGGCCGCAATGCGCACGATGGCGATAGGTGATGTGTGACCACAGGAACAACAAGAGCAAGATTAGCCATCTTCCTCTACAATAGTGCATCCCCCAACTCAAGATGATGGACAGGTTCCTCAAGAAGAGGCGTGTGATCAAGGGGGAGCACAAGAAGAACAAGTTATGGAGGAAGAAGCACCACAGGTCCCTCCAACTCAAGTCCGAGCGACAATCCAAAGAAATCACCCCGTCGAACAAATTCTGGGTGATATCAACAAGGGAGTAACGACTCGCTCACGTTTAGCTAATTTTTGTGAGCATTACTCGTTTGTCTCTTCTATTGAGCCTTTCAGGGTAGAAGAGCCTTGCAGGATCCGGACTAGGTGTTGGCCATGCAGGAAGAGCTCAACAACTTCAAGAGGAATGAAGTTTGGAGCCTAGTGCCATGTCCAAAGCAAAATGTTGTGGGAACCAAGTGGGTGTTCCGCAACAATCAAGACGAGCACGGGGCGGTGACAAGAAACAAGGCTAGACTCGTGGCAAAAGGTTATGCCCAAGTCGCAGGTTTGGATTTCGAGGAGACTTTTGCTCCTGTGGCTAGGATAGAGTCTATTCAAAGATTATTAGCCTATGCCACTCACCACTCTTTCAGGTTATTTCAAATGGATGTGAAGAGCGCTTTCCTCAATGGGCCAATCAAGGAGGAGGTATACGTGGAACAACCCCCTGGCTTTGAGGATGACAGGTACGCCGACCATGTGTTCAAGCTCTCTAAGGCGCTCTATGGACTTAAGCAAGCCCCAAGAGCATGGTATGAATGCCTTAGAGATTTCTTAATTGCTAATGCTTTCAAGGTTGGGAAAGTCGATCCCACTCTTTTCTGATGGTGATCTTTTTGTGTGCCAAATTTATGCCGATGACATAATATTTGGTTCTACTAATCAAAAGTCTTGTGAGGAGTTTAGCAGGGTGATGACACAAAAGTTCGAGATGTCGATGATGGGCGAGTTGAACTACTTCCTTGGGTTCCAAGTGAAGCAACTCAAGGACGGCACCTTCATCTCCCAAATGAAGTACACACAAGATCTTCTCAAGCGGTTTGGGATGAAGGACGCCAAGCCCGCGAAGACACCTATTGGAACCGACGGGCATGTCGACCTTAACAAAGGAGGTAAGTCCGTTGATCAAAAGGCATACCAGTCTATGATAGGTTCCTTGCTTTATTTATGTGCTAGTAGACCGGACATTATGCTTAGTGTATGCATGTGTGCTAGATTTCAATCCGACCCCAAGGAATGTCACCTTGTGGTCGTTAAGCGAATTCTAAGGTATTTAGTTGCTACACCTTGCTTCGGGATCTGGTATCCAAAGGGGTCTACCTTTGACTTGATTGGATATTCAGACCCTGACTATGCCGGGTGCAAGGTTGATAAGAAGAGCACATCGGGGACGTGCCAATTTCTAGGAAGGTCCCTGATGTCCTGGAGTTCAAAGAAACAAACATCCGTTGCCCTATCCACTGTTGAGGCCGAGTATCTTGCCGCAGGACAGTGTTGTGCGCAACTACTTTGGATGAGGCAAACCCTCCGGGACTTTGGCTACAATCTGAGCAAATTCCCACTCCTATGTGACAATGAGAGTGCAATCCGCATGATGGATAATCCTGTTGAACATAGCCGCACTAAGCACATAGACATCCGGCATCACTTTCTGAGAGACCACCAGCAAAAGGGAGATATCAAGGTGTACCATATTAGCACCGAGAACCAGCTAGTTGATATCTTTACCAAGCCGTTGGATGAGAAAACTTTTTGCAGGTTGCGTAGTGAGCTAAATGTCTTAGATTCGCGTAACTTGGATTGATCTATAGCATACATGTGTTCTATGCCTTTGATCATGTTACTTTATGCATTTACTACATGTGTTATCTATTTGTGGTTCTCAAGTTGTACAAGATCTCCCTGGACCTCACAAGTCCATATGCAAATGGTGCACATATTTAGGGGGAGATGTGCTACAACTTGACCCTTTGAGACTAACCTTTGTGTTTGAGTATACTTGATGTAGTCTCAAAAGTGCATTGAAAGGGAAATGTGAACTTGGACAATGCAAAGACTTCCATTGCACTCCGGTATTAGTGTACTCACCTCCAAGTTCATACTTATGCCGTCAAGATTGATCCCGTTTTGGTGCTTAATGCCAAAGCGGGAGAAATTAAGGCCAAAGCAAATGGATCAACTACCACTTGTGAATTTTGAAAATAATAGAGTTAGAACTTTTGATTTATCCAAAATACTCTTATTGCAAAATTTGGTTTCTTGTGAGGGAGAATTTTTGAAAAAGGGGGAGTTTTTGGTACTTGATCAATTTTTCTCTTGGAACATCTCTTGATTTGCCCAAACAAGTGAGTTTGACTTAGAGATAGGAAAATGAATTTGATTTGCAAAAACGAACCAAGTGGTGGCAAAGAATGATCCAAATATGCCAAATTATAGTCAAAAACAATTTGGTCTTCAATTGCATTGATGTTGCACTTCTTTTTGTTGCTTTTTGATGTGTTGGCATAAATCACCAAAAAGGGGGAGATTGAAAGGGAAATGTGCCCTTGGGCCATTTCTATAAGTGTTTTGGTGATTAAGTGTCCAACACAAGTGTTTTGAACTCTTTATGTGTTAAACAAGCAAAAGGTGCAAATCAAAGACAAGGTATGTTTCTAGACTTAGTACATTTGTTTTTGAGTACTAATGTGTTCTGTCTAAGTGCTAGAAACAATGAGAAAAGAATTGGAAAAAGAGTTGGCTATGTGTAGCAAACTCTAGCTCGGCTTGGCACACCGGACTGTCCGGTGCGCCAGGCTGGTCTCCGGTGAAAAGGCCGCTCTCGGAAGTTGACGATGGTGTACGGCTATAATTCACTGGACTGTCCGGTGAGTCGTCCGCGGCGTACTCGTCGCTCTCGGGAAAAGCATAGGGGCGACGTGGCTATAATTCACCGGACTGTCCGGTGAGCCAACGGTCGCCAGCGCCAACGGTCGCCCGCACAATCTTCGCGTGATGCGTGGCAGCTCCAACGGTCAGTGGGGAGCACTAGACAGTGTTCGATGCGCCAACAGGCCCGGAGTTGCAATGGTCAGATGCGCCTGATTTGAAAGGCGATCACACACTGGACAGCTACAGGGACTGTCCGGTGGTGCACCGGACTGTCCGGTGCACCACCCGACTGAAGGCAAGTTTGGCCTTCCAAGTTGGCCTCCAACGGCTCCTAGCTGCCTTGGGGCTATAAAAGGGACCCCTAGGCGCATGAAGGAGTCACCCAAGCATTCACTAAGTATTCTAAAGCATCTAGACTCTGCTCCCGCACATTTGCTTTGTTGTGTTAGAGATTTGAGCTCCATTCGAGTCATGAGCTCCCTATGTGGTCATTTGAGCTCGAGTCGTCACTTGTGTGCGTGGGTGTGCTGTGCATTTGAGTCTTGTGTGTGTTGCTCTTCCCAACCTTACTCTGTGCTTTCTTTGTGATATCTATTGTAAGGGTGAGAGGCTCCAAATTGTGGAGATTCCTCGCAAACGGGAAAACACTTGAAAGGAAAAGACCGTCGTATTCAAGTTGATCATCGGATCACTTGAAAGGGGTTGAGTGCAACCCTCGTCCATTGGGACGCCACAACGTGGAAGTAGGAAAGTGTTACTTGGCCGAACCACGGGATAAAAAATCGTGTGTCTCTTGTGTTGCTCCTCTCTGTGATTGTTTGTGTTCGCAAGAGCTCGCCTCATAGACTTGATTAACTTGCGCTAATATCTCTTTAATCAAGCTTGTTGGAATTTAGTGTTGAATTTTACAGGATCACCTATTCACCCCCCTCTAGGTGCTCTCAAAACCTTAGATAGATGGGTTTTCTCTGCTCTCTATAGTCTGTCTTTGCTCAAACCTTTCGTCCCTTCCATTCTTCCATACCCATACAGATGTCAGACCTTGGAATGTCAACTACAAGTGATGTCCCTAAATGCAAAGAATGCGGTGTGTTGGCAAGTCAAAACAACACTATAAATAAAACAGCTGATGAACAGACATTCAAGACACAAAAGGATGCACAACCAAACCAACAGACAAGTGACCTTGGAACATGTTGTTGTTGTGAGTACTATGGAATTCCTTGTCGCCAAATCAATGCAAATGAAAGTGAAACTGCAAAACAGATGAACCAGATTTTATTTTCTGGCATAAAAAGATAGATGTCTCCTCAAGAACAACTAATAGCATATTCTCTCATACCTAATGCACTGTCAGTTGATGAATTGCAAAGTATTTCAAAAAGGAAACATCACAAGGATGCCCAACCCCAAAAAGAATCACATGAGTGTTACATTGATGGATGGACTATTACTTGCACACAGTTTTAGCCTCATGATCACATCAGGTCCAAGAAACAAAAAGGGAAACATGGAAAAAGTCAAGAAATAACTTCAAGAAAAGCTTGCTATCAATGTGGACGTGAAGGTCATTACTTTCGTAACTGTCCTGAGAAAAGTTCACTATAGATCACCTCCGAGATGAAGCTATCTCAGTCTTCAGACATGGAATATGAACAAAAATGCACAGAAACTTCTACCAGCAACGTAAAGACAACCCCACCATGTAACTCATCAAGTCGTGCTTGCTTTGGTTGTGGTGATACCGGCCATCTTTTTAATAGTTGTCCTAAAAAGGATGTGGAGATCAATAAGGTCCAAAAGAAAAGACAACACCCTCAAACTCATGCATTAACAAAGAATAAACAATGGAAAAAGTCCATAGGAAGGATAAGTTATGCAGTGACAGGAACCATTCCATATGATAATACAGTAATTTTTGGAACACTAGTCATTCACACAACTACTGCCACCGTGTTGTATGATCCTCGTACAACACATTCTTTTATCATTGCCCAATTTGCAAAAAAGTATGGTATCTTTAAGTGTCCCTTGAGATCAAGGATGACCATCAGTGCACCCGAAAGGAAAATGTTAGTGAACTACATATGTCCAAAAGTTAGTGTTAAAATCAATGGGATAGATTTTCTAGCTGATCTTATAGTGATGGAATCAATGGGAAAGGATGTGATTCTTGGAAATAATTGGTTACAAAGAACTAAGGCAGTAATCCAACATACTGAGAGAACCATGTGTTTGGAAACTCCATCTGGAGAAGGAATAGTAGTTGAAGACAATCGACCTCCAATTGGTGCATATGACGAGGAGAAATAATATATCATTTAGCTAGAAGAATCAATATGTCTCACAAAAAATGTCAAGGTGTTGCCCCTTTGAGGATTTGTAATTGTGCTAAGTGATATATGAATAAATTTGGAGAATCTCTCGCACCTATTGTGTTTTGCCTCTTTATAAAGAGAATAAAGTGTGGTGTCATCTTCTATATGCAAACAATGTGATGCTCTATTCTAGTTGCCCTAAAAGTCCCGCTCAAGTCTTTCTCTCAATTTGTGCTCAAAGAAATACTGTTGGATCAGAAAGATGATTTGGATATCATGCTCTGAAATCTATAAGGTTCAAAAGATCTTTGTTAAGGATTATAACACTTGTACACTCTTGTAGTCTGATGAATCTAGGCAGAACCAGAAATCATCATTAACTAATCTTATTTTGGAAATAAAAATGTTGTGTTAGCTCGTTATCTTAAAGTCATGCAAGCCTCTTATGCAGCCTGTCTCACTAACTCTTTTACTCTCTAACTAGACGATGAACTCCAATGGAAATGAAGTAAATGATGCCAACAACAATATTCCTACCTTAACAATTATGAACGAGAAAAATGAGACATAGATATTTGATGAATAGAATGAAGAACAACAAAAGGAATAGAAAAATGTTTGGATACATGATTAGTCCACCTCAACCACAAGCAAAAGCCACGAAACACATGGATACCCAAACAGAAGAATCAAGTCAGGCTCAGTTATATGAGATACAAACACCCAATCAATCCTCACCCCCCTGTTGGTCAAGAAAAGTTGACTCGCAAAGAACTCAAAGCAAGAGGTGCTTGCTACTACTGCAAAAACGAAGGACATATTATTCGCGAATGCCCCAAGAAGCGTCTAGACCAACTAAAGAAGAAAGCTGCCAAGCATGACCTAAGCAATAATTCAGAAGACCAACCATTTTATAAGTACGACGATGAAGGTCGCTTGATTAGTATACATTGCGGAGCAAAAAAAGAAAGGAAGTTCCTTAATATTAGAAGAGTTCAATGTGAACTAAGAACCTACAAATAACCATGTATCTCCTTTGCTTTCGTGCTAGCCTTCCTTAATCTCGAGGACGAGATTCTTTTAAGAGGGGTAGGTTTGTACACTATAAAAACCATTAAATAAAAATAATACAGTTAGTTTATTAATGGTAATTATGGTAATATTTTTTTCATTCAAGTGTTTGTTATTTATTGCATTTGGAATAATTTTTGATTGCGCATGATTGATTTTTGGATATTTATTAGCATTTCTTCTTAAATGAAAATCCAAATAAATAATATAATAATTATTAGTCTAAAAATAAATATTTTATTTGTAAATAATTTTGGTATAATTATTATCAATTTTAGGGTTATTTAAAAATATATTTTAAAATTAGAAAAGAAATAGAAAAAAGGAAAACCCTAACCCTAACCCTAAGGCCCACTAGGGGCCCAACACAAGCCGGTCGCGCCCCTCCCTGCTGGCCGCCGCCGCCCCCTGGTTTCTCTCCTCTCTCCCCTACTCTCACCCGCCCGACGCCAGGAGACCCTGCCCAGGCCGCGACGCCCGCGCCGCGCCCAAGGCCACCGTGCCGCGCCCGCGCTGCTCGTCGAACGCTGCCCCGAGTCGTTCGCCTCGTGCCGTCGGTTCTTTCCCCTTCTCTTCCCCATTTCCTCTCCCTCATTGAAGCTCCATTGATGGCCATCAATGGAATTCATGGCCGCCCGTTTCCTCTCTCCCCGGCGCCCCTCTCTCTTCCTCTCCTCTCCCTCTATAAATTGGAGACAGATCTCCCTCTCTCCCTCCCCGAGCTCTCCCTTTCTCTCGCGCGCTCTCCCCATTCCCGAGCTTGCCGTCGATCGGACCGTCTGCCCCGCTGTCCGTGGAGCCTCGCTGGAGCTTGTACCTCGCCGTCCGAACGCTCACCAACGATCGCGCCCGTTCCCTGCCCGTCGAGCCCTCCCTACTCGTCGACCTCCATTCATGCGCATGAACAAAAGCTCCAAGGTAGAAGAAGGTAATTTTGTGATTTAGCCCCTGGTTTGCGAATTCAATTAATTTTGGGATATGTGTATACGTGTATGATTTTAGAGATTTCGATGTATACGTGTAGCCAAAATCGAAACCCGCGACAATGCTTTGAATATGTGTATGATTTTATAATTTTAAAAATGAATAAGGTCACTATTCACTACCTCGGTGATTTTCATACTAGAATACGTTTACAATTAAACTTCGCTCTAGCACATGGAATGATATTGGTTAGTATTGGTATAAGTATAATTTTATTGATATAGAAGAAATACTAGGCCACGTATTCCTGGTCGGATGAAAATATAGATTTTACTATTCATGATAAATGTATTCATAAGTATAGCACTTAAATTACTTAGAATTAGTAAAATACTTATTTATGTCATAATAACCATGAATATGTTATTAAAAGTCCAATTAGTAATTTACAATTAATTCTTAGAATATTAATGTTAGAAGAATTATAAATAAACAATTTTTAGCCATACGTATAATTTCTAGTTGGAAAAGAAAGGAGAAAACCGAAAGGCTAGTATTTTATAATAATGTTAAAATAACCTAATCATATGCTCATACTTTCCTAACAAAGAAAATGATAGTTATGTTGTTAAACATAGGTTTCTTACTAATGAAGTAGATAATTTGTTTCTAATTTTAAAACGACCTTTTTAATAGATATCATATTTTTGATTTAACGAGGTTCGTTATAGATGTTTAAGTATAGCCGTATTAAATAGAAACTTAAAAGAATAGGTAGACCATATGTTTCCTAATAAAAATAAATATATGTCCAATTACATTTCCCATAAAAATTAACTTAACCTTATATTCAAGTTCTTATAAATGATGATATATTATGACTCAATGTTTAAAAGTAATATAGGGTTTTTTTTCTAGTATGAACGTTAAAATGGATTAATTAGTGGCATTGCTTTTATAAACTAAAATGATAGTTTTTACAGTTTTCCTTTCAAATGATTTAGGTCATATGTTCCTAAATTGAAACTAGATATAATCAATAGATTATATTTTCTCGCAATTTATTGATTAGACTTAAGCATGATTAATCCATTCATCACATTAAATACATATTATTTATATATATCATTTAGTTTTTTCTAAAGAATAAAATAAAGAAAATTAGTGTTCATATTCTTCTTATAATTAAAATATTAGTTTACATATTGTTTTGTATATAGCTTCCTCAATAAAGAATATAGACCATGTACCTTCTAATAAAAATAAAAGATAGTTATTTGTTCATTAACTTTTGCATGACCATCCACTTAAGGGCTTATAACCTATCTTTTCATAAAATAGGTATTCAATAATAATGATCTTTTCACATAAAACCTATTTAGACTTATATCTTAGTTTATCATAAGTGAATGTTTAACAATGATTTATAATATGTTCCATAATGCTTCTAAAATTAATAACGTGTTTCGTAGCCATTAACCTTAGATATATAACATATGACATATGACGTTTTATAAACCCTTAATCTTAGACATATCAAATATGACGTTTTATAAAAGATTAAATTGGTGAACCTAATATTTGTATATTTTAATTAAGATATTTTTAAGCTCATGTCTTGTTTTATAAAGTATAGATCACACATTTTTGAAAAGAATACCTTCTTATTCTAACCATTACTTGTGATATTTTGAAAAAATGAATGTTCTTTTCGTTAAGCTTTCTTTTAGCTTTGCGTATGCTAAATGATGTATGTTATTCAGTGGTGTTTGTTTCTTCTTGTTTGTTTGTGTGATATTCAGTGGTTGAATTAGTAGTTAAGAATCAAGATCTATTCCGATTCGTGGAAGAAACTCAAGTTTTCTATAAGCAAGGCAAGTGGACTTCTCCCTCTGTATACTCCGTTTGATCCTAAACAATACATTTAATAAAGTTTATTCTTATATATATATATGCATAATTTGATGGGTTACCTATTCGGATACACCTAACCTTTTCTACCGTATTCCTTGATCAAACTTGGGTATTATACTTTACCTTCGTAGCTATGCTATTGCTACAACTTAACTTTATGCAGTCACTCCTGTTTGTGATATTAATGTTCCAAATGATAAGTTTACATTATTGTTGCTAATTCAACGATTAAGCAAGACCATATGATTTAATTGGAACATGGAGTGACCACCCAGGAAAACAGTGCTACCATAAGGGTGGTATGGGATGCCCTTGGCTAAATAACTAGGGAAGTCTTATGTTGGGTGCTGGTCGTGGTCGACCGGAATGGGGGCATCTGCCAAGCGCTTATATTTCTGGCTCAGGCAGATTGGATACAGGCATAGTTCCCAAGCTTTACCCTGCAGACTGGTCTATAAGTTGGTTACGTCAGGTGTTCTTTATGCAGTTCGACCATTCCCAGCATTTATATAATGAGGACTCTAGGGAAAAGCCTCGTAGTGAGACCTTAGCCATTCAACTCGGAAGTGAATACGGGTCTAGCTAACCCGGGCTAGAAGAGAATCGTGACTCATGGGTAAAGATGTGTCACTTCTGCAGAGTGTAAAACTGATATATCAGCCGTGCTCACGGTTAAGAGCAGCCTAGACCCTCACATGATAATTGAACTTGAAAATGGAAATAAATCGTGATCGATTTTGTTTAAGCAATATGCTTAAGTGGTTCGCTCAAGAGGTTGAGCTTCATGTTGATGGTATTTGCTCAAATGGTTTAAGTTCATGCTGATTATGAATTATGCTTAATTGGGATTGGTATATACTTATACCTAGTAATCAGGTGTTGATAATAAAATGTTGACCAACTAAAATGCCAATCGCATTAAACTTTAGCCTTACCTTATTACCTTGCATTTTCCCCCACTTGCTGAGCCTCGACCATAAGTGAGCTCACCCTTCTTAATTTTGATCAGAAGTTTGCAGATGAAGTTATGATGCTGAGCTCCATGGATGCTAGTCTAGTGATACCCGTGATCATCTTCCTGTAGATGGATGTCCATGTTTCGCTGTACTTTGATGAATAAAGGTTAAGACATTATGTCTGTTCGAAGTGTAATATGTTAATATAATCTTTATTTACGCTTTTATGCATTGTTCTTTTGATATATTACACTTGTGACGTCAATATATGTATGAAAATAGATCCTGGCACACATATGCTATGCATTCGGTTTTGTCCCCTAAAACCGGGTGTGACAGTGGGCCGACCGGTTTCAGCCCACATAGACGAGGTGGGGGGTCTTCTCTTTTTTCTACTTTCTATTTTCTTCTCTCTATTTCATTTTATTTTCAAGTTTCAATTTCAGAATTCTGATTTTAATTTTTTGCACCCAATATGCAGCACTCCAAAATATCCAGCATGAGAATGCAAGTCACTTTTATTTGTTATTTATTACTTTATCCCTTTATGTAAATACTTCTCAATATACACGTTTTTTATATATAAAAATATGTAGTTCACATAAAATGAATTAGCCATTTTATCCCTCTAAGAGAAGAAAATTAGTTTAACTATACAAAGTTTTATATTTACTTTTTTTATTCACATTAGAGAGGATGACTTTGAAAAGAAAAGAAAATCTTTATTAAAAGTTATTTGGACCCAACTATATTTTGGAGGGGTTTTCTTAAATCCCTTAATCAAATTTTTATGGTGTTACAGCAGGCAGCAGCGTGCTCTTTTGTATTAGATAGTTCAGGTGATGATGACATTATGCCGCCTTGTCATATTGTAACATACATACAAATACCATGGCGGAATGACCTCTAGCTAAGTGAAAGTGTATTTCAGATTGAGGTTGGAAAAGATCACTTGCTGGTTCTACAATTGACCTAGGCTCAAAATACTAGTAAAGACTATAAGAGACAAACTCTTATGTTGCATGAGGCAAACTCTTATGTTGCATGGGACCCACCTTTTCTTGACCTTTCTTAGTTAACCTTCTTATATAGACAGCCTGATGTCTACATACTTGCTTCCAGTTCCAGAGGAGTAGTAGAGAGGGAAGGAACAAGTATAAGGCTACATGTATAGTATAAATATAATATGCTGGTTACCAACATCAGATTATCTATTCTAGTATAAGTTATAGTCGAACTTTACCGTTTTGTATCAAAAGTAGGCAGCAGCGTGCTCTTTTGTATTAGATGCCGCCTTGTCATATTGTAACATACATACAAATACCATGACGGAAGAACCTCTAGCTAAATGAAAGTGTATTTCAGGCTGAGGTTGGAAAACATCTCTTGCTAGTTCTACGATTGACCTAGGCTCAAAAAACATCTCTTGCTAGTTCTACGATTGACCTAGGCTCAAAACACTGGTAAAGGATCTTGGTCTGTAAGAGGCAAACTCTCATGTTGCATGGGACCCACCTTTTCGTTATCTTTCTTAGTTAACCTTCTTTTAAATATAATACCTCATTGCAAGGGATCACAAGAGAAAGGAAAACAAGGACTAGTGGCAAGTAAATAATTTTTTAACCTTACCCACATTCACATAATTGAAAGCAGAGGATGTTTTTTTATATAATAAGGTAAAAGGCACCATTAACTTTTCACCACTTCAATTAATTTGCGTTTGTTTTTCGCTTTTGCAAAAACAGAAACTGGTTCCAAAGCTCAGCAAAAGATCACCAAACAAAACACAGGCTGCCGAATACGACTGGCTCATCGGCATCTGAGAATTGTAACCTTTTAGCGAGTCAACGCTGCCTGCTGCTGAGCGACCAAGACGGTGGTGCTCTTTTCAGGCCAGTAGAAGGGTTTCAACACATCATTTAACCCAGGGATGAAAACAACAAATATGCTGCTCAGTAGTACAATAAGTGTGCTAGTTTTCGACAAAGCAAAATCCTAAACCCAAACAGACAGCATTGTCTTAAAATACAGATCATCATCCTGGCTGCCCTTTTTAAAGTACACAAAGGAGGCAAATCAAATCCTCCAGATCGGATAGTTCAAAGGTCCATCTCCAGACGTCTGCTCACTCCCCTATCCTCCTGCTCTCTTCTCAGTTGTCCTTCCCATTCATGATGGCACTGGCAATCACAACACAAGTGTGTGAACGGCACATTACACAACAGAAACAAAACTGCGGTGATATACCCCTCAAAGCAGGATCAACAAGGACCACTTACTGTAGGTCGAGGTGTCAATTTGCTCAGGCAGTTCCTTTATGTCTACCTCAAACCTTTCTTGCACCTTTCAAAGGTTGTACACCATTGTTAGTTATTTTACAACAAAAAACAAATTGAGCACACAGACGTACCTGGTTAAGAACATCAGAATCCGAAGCAGAGGAAACAAAGGTAATTGCAAGTCCCTTCGTGCCAAAACGTCCAGCCCTTCCAACCTGCAAGGGAGACCATTAGGAACACTGCACCATCAGCATAGACAAAACATTTGGACCTCACTTAAGTTAATAGCAGGGCACACGCATGTTACCCTATGCAAATAAGTATCAGCTGAGTCTGGCATGTCATAGTTTATCACAATGTTGACACGCTCAATGTCAATGCCCCTGCCAACTAAATCTGTAGCCACAAGGATTCTCTTGTGGCCTTCCTTGAAGTTCTTATATCTTGTTAGCCTGCCAACCAACATCAATTCACGGTTAAGTACAAGCATCAGAACTGGAGAAAACCTGAAAAACTATGTTTATATACTATAATTTATTCACAAATACTACAAAGAACAAAACCACAACAATACAATACATGCTATCAAAAATGCATAAATAGCTATTACCTAACTAGCCATCATACTATATTAATGACAAAACAGATATGTAGGCACAATAAGTCATACAACCAGCAAGTGCTAGCAGGCAAGCAACACCTATAAATAAGTACATAGTACACCAATAAAGGAAAACAAAGCATGCCATAAAGGGAACAAGTGCAAGCAACAAGGCAACACCAAGGTTTTAAAGTCGTCCGACTAATCGCAATTAGTCACGATTAGTCGGTCTTATCGCTAGTCCGAGCTCGATTAGGATCTCCGACTCGACTAGGTAGCGATTAATCGTCCTAATCGCCGACTAATCGCGATTAGTCGTCCGACTAGGGGTTATGGTCGACTAGTTATGCCTGTTTTGGGCCACTAATTCGGCCTCTATTATGTGGGTCGGCCCACCATCTGTACCAATACAGTACACACTGTCTCAAGGGCACCCTTCCCCAGCGTCGCCACCCCTTCTCTTGCGTCGCCGGCCCTTCACCATCGGCGCACCCTCCTCTCCCGCCGCCTGTTGTGCTCCAGTGGCCCTCTCTTCGAGCAGCAACTACGCCCCTGCATCGCGCGACAGCTGTAGTCTGCAGAGACCCCCCCCCCCCAGCGCGCTTATGTCCTCCTCTGTTGTTTGTTCAATGGCTGAATAGGCGAGTAGGCGACCACTTCTCATCTGTTTAGAATTCAGAGACCGAGATGAGCACCTCTTCAAACTATAATTGCTCTAATGTTTTGGTTGTTTAGTGTTCTCTGTTCACTTATTGAGCATTCACTTATTGAGCAGTATTGTGCCCGCCTTAGCCTCTTGAGTTGCGCTTCACTTGATTGTTGTGCCACTGTAGATGAGAATAAAAGGCAGTGTAATAATGTTGAAGCCATTTCCCCAGAATCTGTGTTGGCCCAGCCCCAGAACGATAGCAGTGGCACTGGCACAATTCCTGCAGTCCTGCAGTCTAGCTAGGCAGCTACAACTACACACACACCAACACATGGTCCTGTTATAGGTGGACGACTATAGGATGACTAGGAGTCGACTAGGCTCGACTAATCGAGCAAATCGATGACTAATCACGATTAGTCGCCTTATCGGTGCTCAGGCGACTAGAGTCGACTAGCCGACTTTAAAACCTTGGGCAACACCTTCAAATAAATGAGTACATAGAAACCAATAAAAGGAAACTTAGAGAACACACGCAACTGAAAAGAATGGACTGCAGCATTCTACAGAGACTACTAATTGGAAGTGCTTGAGCAAATTTACCTTTCTTCCTGGGTCATTCCAGAATGAATGCAGATTGATGGGAAGTTGCATTCACAAAGTAACTTATTCAGTTCGGCAGCTCTGCTAACACTCTTCACGAATATCACAACTTGGTTGAAATCAAGAGCGTCCAAGAGATCATTCAGTTTCCGGTTCTTCTCTGCCTCGCTAAGTTTTATATAGTGCTGCAAAAATATACGATTCCAATTATTTAGAGAAAACAAATAAAAATGTGCACGACTCAAATGCAGAGAATTCTTGTATTACCTGTACAAGACCATGGAGGGTCAACTTTGCCTCATCATCAACATATATTTCCATCGGCTGTAAGGGAACAAATGATACATGAAACAAATTAGCATTCCAGCGTCAGTCTTGCAGTATATATACCAATAGACCCCCTCTGTCAGTACATGCAGCCTCCATACAGAAGTTCAATTATGCACTGTTCAACACTAGATTCTCTCCAAATATGCTTAAGTTTTGCAACAGTGCTTCCAAATACAACTCCAGCAGAAGAATTCTTTCTCCACCCGTACAAGATAGTTGGAGAACCAGCGCCACTGAAGTCCAATTAAGTGAAACCAAGTGAACATTGAGTGTGCAGCAAACTGGAGATGTCGACCAGGAGCTCGGAGACCGCATCTTCAGGACAGAAGGTAACCCTTTATCTGCCCCCAGTTACCAACACGTCGCCAAAAAATGACCATTTGGACACACCCCTTACTCTCCATTTTCTACTGTACAGGTGTGGGATAATGAAAAAAAGAAAAGAGGACTGACTTATGTACTACAAGTGGAGACACTAAGGAATAGAATCCTCCCACCTAGAAAGAGCAGAAGACAACTACAACTCCAAAGCTGGTAGATGACTAACAGCTACAGGAGGACCACCACAGGAGCAATGGGAATAAAATATGACGACTTTGGAAAGGAGAGCTGGAGAAGGCTGCAGGGCATTACATCTTGCATAAATTTCTTGCATACAGGACGGATCTCCTTGCTGAGCGTTGCTGAAAACATCATGACTTGCTTATCATGAGGAGTCATTTTGAAGATCTCCTGAACATCTCTCCGCATGTCTGCATAATACATATATTTGTCAAGGATAGCAATTATACTTTATACTATAATTAAACATGTTGACAATAGCAGATAGAAAATTACCAAGTGATTCCAGCATTTTGTCACATTCATCAAGAATGAAGTGCCTCACATTCTTCAAGGAGAGATCCTTATCCCTGGCAAGAGCAAGTATCCTTCCAGGCGTGCCAACCACAATATGAGGGCATTCATTCTTCAACAAATCTTTATGCTTCCTGATGTGAACACCTCCATAGAAGACAGCAACTTTAACTTCAGTAAGATATTTGCTGAACCTCTCAAATTCGTGGCATATCTACAGAAAGATAGGAGCAGCAAATAATTAAAATCTGATAGATTCATGCAGGGAACTGATAAAAACATAATCTACAACTACCGACCTGATAAGCCAGTTCCCTTGTGTGGCAAAGTACAAGTGCTGCTACCTGACCCGCAACAGGGTCAATTTGTTGGAGGGATGAAAGGACAAAAACAGCAGTTTTCCCCATCCCAGATTTAGCTTGACAGATGACATCCATTCCAAGAATGGCTTGAGGGATACACTCGTGTTGCACTGATGTGGAACCAAAAGAAATTGGAGCAGCAACCCAGTGAGTAAAAGTTTAACCTTCTGGATCCATGTTAATGGAAAGTGTTACCATGTTCTGCTCCAAAGAAGAAAGTGTACCTGCACGCCAACAAGACAAGAATGTTACAAACTCCTCAGTGAAAACAAACGATATCAAACATTAAAGCCAAGCAGATAATAGTTTCTTTTATTGGCGTTGTAACAAATCAGAGCACTAGGACAAGCATTACAGCAAATGAGAGCTTTCAAAACACATATTTGGCCATTAATTTTTATAGTAATATATTCAGCGAACAAAACAGCTTTATAACATGTTAAACTACTTAGACATTGATGTACTAATACATCATGATTGGAGTGAGTAAACTGGACAATAAATATTGCCAATGTTCCATTGTTGTCGTGGAACCTTTTCAAAAGTACTTTTTTTTACTTTAATGTCTTTATTAGTATGAAAAAATATTTTTTGGTTATGTAACAGAAATAATCCCACTGGAACTAGATTCTGCTGCCGAGCAAAACCATAGCAGCAAAATACCCAAAGGGTACAAAAACTAGAAGTAGCCTCACTATATGACTAAAACTACAAAATGACTTGCTATTCAGATGTTTTACAGTATATGGCTAAGAAACTAAAGCCACACTTGTACAGAATCCAAACAGTCTCTCCACATGAATCGAGCCTCCTAACATCAAGGCACACGATGGAAGAACTAATTTACTGCTATTTTAATAGGATACAGCTTAGTCCTTGGAAGGAAACCACAGTATGATAAAAGTTTGACATCTTATTCCATATTTATAAGAGTTTCAGCTGTTCAACTTCTCAAAAACTAAAAAAAAAAACTACTGCCTCATTAGAGAGTTTATCTTCTTGACAACTGAGTATCATGGTGACTACGAGTTTGCAGCCACCTAGCAGTTTTCACGGACGGGAACACCGAAGTCAACTGACAACAATAGATAAAAAGAAGCTTGCCTTCGGAAGGATGCTCAAAACCACAATCCTGGATAGCACGGAGCAGCTCTGGTTTGAGCAGGAAGTCTCTGAAACCGGAACTGTGGATCCCGACGTAGCCCCTGATTTGTTATTTATTTAATAAAGCGATGAGCATATGTTAGCATAGTTGGGAATCAGATCAAATCCAAATAACAGGGAGAAAGATAGAGGAGTGGAATCAAACAGTAGGGGAAGAGAGCTTACTTCTTTGCGACCTCTCCGGTGGGCTTAGCAGCGGAGCCATCGACCGTCTTGTCGTCGTCCTCCTCGTAGTCCAGGAGCTCCTCCTCATAAACGTCGTTCTCCTTGGCCTCTCCCATCCTGCGGAGAAGAAGCGGAACGCAAACCGTCAACGCCGCAAACCCTAGAAGCCGGATCTCGCACCCAGCACACGAAATTCAAACCGCTGAGAGGAGGAAAAAAAAAGAGAGGATCTACTACTCACATGTATGGATCTGTCGAGCGGAGAGTGGGAATTGGGTGGGGGAATTGGGCGGCGACTGCACAGAAAGAACTAGGATTAGAGCCTCTGGGTTTCTAGGTGGGGAGGAGGCGCCGGGCGACGGCGGCGGACAGGATAGGGTTGGGTTGAGTACCGGCTGCGGAAGGGGACGAGTAGGGTTTCCACTCCACGATTTGGGGCCAAGTTGAAGACGCACCTCATCCGAGCACTTCATTTATGTATATCCCCAAGTATTGGTCGGTCGGTTCTAACGGGCCCCTACGTGGGCTTCAAGACCCATTAAAAAACAGCCCATGATTCGGTCTCTCTCTCTCTATGTCTCGTGTGCTCCTCTTCCTCCTGTACTCCAGTCTCTCCTCCAGTGCAGAGGAGAGAGAGACAAGCACTAGCACTACTCTCTTCTCCCCTTCCCCTACCCCCGCCTACCCCACTGCTCCGCTTCTCCTCACGCCACCACAGGGGGAGCGGAGCCCGCGGCCTGTGCCCTCCGCGCCGCCGCAGTCCATCCTCCTGCCCAGGTGGGGAGATCAGATTGCCGAAGAGGAAGAGGAGGAGGAAGAGCGCCAGTGCCGCCACAGATGGGGGGTCTGCCCAAGGAGGGGGCCCCGGCGGTGGATGTCTCCGTGGAGGGGACCCTGGTCTGGTTGCGCCGCCCCAACGGCTCCTGGTGGCCCAGCATCGTCATCTCGCCGCAAGACGTCCCCGAAGGCTGCGCCCCGCCGCCGCGCTGCCCCGCCACACCCATCATGCTCCTCGGCCGCCGCCCCGACGGACCAACCTACGTGTATGCTTCTTCATCCTTGGCGTATTCTTTCAAGTTCGGTTTCCTCCCCCCGCTTACTATGTCAATCGGCCAATCTCCTGTCCACTGTCCTCAACTCCTAAAACCAGAATTAGGGAGTGCGCCCAGCTATTCTAAGTCTGACGAACGCTTGCTTGCGCTTGCCACAGCGACTGGTGTAACCTCGACAGGTGCAAGCGCGTCAAGCCCTTCCGCTGCGGGGAGCTCGACTTGGAACAGCGCATTGCCAACGCCCTCACCCTCGCCGCCACCAGCGACAGGTCCACCTGGAGCTACAACAAGGGCAGGTACGCCCGCATGGAGGACGCCATTCTCCAGGCCCTCGACATAGAGAAGGAGCTCGCTCTCGGCCCCGCAACCAAGGCCTACCTCCATGCCCGCAGCTGCTCGCCCAGGCCCAAAGTTGAAATGCCCAACGGACAAGTCAAAGATACTGCAGCAAAGGATCATGCTCCAGCCATCCAGCCACAGCTGCCGCCACCCAAGAGGAAGCGCAAGACGCCTTATGACTCCGAGGACGATGCGCCCAAAGGGTCCCGTCGCATGAGGGACCTCAGGGACATCGGATCCAAGGTGGTCGTCCCAATGGACTTGGCCAATGCTGCTGCAGTCTCTGCTCCCAAGTACGATGATCTAACTAATGTTGGGCAGGCCAAAAGAATTGTGCACTCTCAGGCCACCGCAAAGAGGAAGCATGCTGGTCTGCATCAGGACCAACCTTGTGGGATCCCCAGGAAGAAGGATAGGTCTCGTCCGCTCTCGGAGCTCTGTAATGGAGACATGTGGGGTGGTTCCAGACCAAATGGCCAGAAGGCCGATGAACATTTGTTTGGTGTGGCTACATGTTCAAGCAGCTCCTCTGGCACTTCAACCTTGGACACTCCATTGGACATGAACAGCTGTCATCGCAGCATGGCATTCAAAACAGATCAAGCAAAGGGCACAGAAATATCCTGCATGACAAGGCTACTGAGTGATGATTCCCGGCATGGAAATGATTTTGTCGGAACTCCTCCTGCTGCACAAAATATTGTGGAACCAGGTAAACCTGCTCTGCTACTTTGTAATTTTCGGGTAGTGGTTTCTTTGATAGCAGTACCATGTCTTCTAACAATGGCAATCATCATTTATGTTGGCTGGCTAGATGCATGGTGACCGCTTGTTTATGTTTAATTTCAGCAGTTTCTGGAAGGCATGCATCATTTTATACTTAGATAGTTAGACAGCTAGTTTTGTTATCTCTGCTGCTGCTACCTCCAGCCTGTTTGTTTTGTTAAGGGGCCATGATGACAGTACGGTGATTTTCTTGTGTCCAAAATTCCACAGCTCGGAAACTCGGGAAAAAAAACCAGCAAAAAAACCAGCTCGGTACAGAGAAATCAGGGTGACCATCAGGCCTGGCTGCAGTTACCATTTTTAATGTTGATTGATTGATTGATCATACTACTCTCTGCTGATCGTAGTTTATATATATAGGGAATTACACAGGTTCTATTATTTATTTTAGTATTCCACATAAGGTTAAGTATGAAACTGGATTGACTTTTTTATGGAATACTTAGATTTATTGGTCAGTATACAAAACTGATGTTAGCTTAGATGCACTGTGGTAATTTGACATATTATCTTCTGACTTCCTGGCATGTGCAATGTTTTCTTCCTGTTTCTGAACTTCCAAAGGATGCTATACTCACCAAGTGATTTTCACCAGATCATTTGCATAGATATCAACCTTGTGGATTGGCAAAGAATCCTACCTGGAAACCCAATAAGCAAACTAATGACGCCCGCAAAGCTGAGAAACATGCACGCAAAAATATGAAGATGAGAACCATAAGCTCTGTTGACCAGGAGAACAAGAACAGGACAAGAGATTCTAATGATCATGACCACCACAAACCAAAGATAGGAAAGCACAAATCACCAAGAGATGGGGTTGTCCTTTTGGAGAAAAGGCAGGAGAAGCGTTCTTTGGACAAGAACAAGCCCGCTGAACATGATATTAAAATGCATATTGCCATAGTTCCTAGTGGTATGGATTGTGTTGGCGCCGTTCAGCAGCAGCGCTTTAAAAGCAAGTGTGATCCTGAAGAGTCATTGGAAGGCTTAAGCAACCATTCAAACTGTGAGAGTGGCTCGGTATCATCGCTGGTGTTTGAGAAGCCACTGCAGGCATTGCCGCCCGGAAAGAATCTGCTGGGTTATGAAATATGTCATGCAGCGAAGCCAATCAAGACACTGCATTTGAATCCCGCCCTGTATGATGTGGAGTTAAGCGTGTTGGGGAGCAGCAACACGGGGCGCCGTGTGCCCCTTGTTTCTCTAATGAGTAGGTGGAATTGTAAAGCCGTCGTGGGGTATCCAGTCTCCGTGGAGGTCAGCGATGATGTGTTTGACTGTCCTTCTCCTTCATCAGGGAAAGATATACAGCAGGCTGCTACAAACAGTGTGAATGGGATAGTATTGAAGAAGGATGAAACTGAGGGTTTGGTACGTGTTGTTGTGCCACCATCAGCGCAGACATCCCGGCCAAGATGCAAAAGCCGCAGCAGGAGGGCATCAGAGAAAGCAGTGGACAAGTTATGGCAGCCACATACCAAATGGCCAGCATCCTCGTCGAGAAAGATGCGGAGGCTTTCCTCTTTTGGTCCAGGCCAGAGAGACGGGAAGTCGGCGGTGAGGAAAGTGTCCGGGGCAACCGTTGCGTGCATCCCGCTCCGAGTTGTTTTCAGCAGGATCAACGAGGCGCTGAGCTTCTCAGTTAATGAGAATGCCCTAGCTGGGTGTGGGACTGCTTCCCGGCTGAGGAATACTTGGTAGCTAGGTTTTGCTGTTTGTTGTTCACCGCTTGCTCTTTTTTTTTGTAGCCATGCCATAATAGCATTGGTAAATGTTTAGTGTGCCTATCACTTGGAGCATGGTGATAGGTGATGATGTATCGCCATCTTGGTTGAGCCACATCACACTTCACTCACAGTAGAGGCAGTAGAAGGAAGAACTGTGCTGATGCACCCCTCTTTATTAAAAAAAAGAACATTTGATGGGTCTGTGGAGCACATGATCAGATGATCTGATGGTGGAAGCAAATAAATTAGCGTAGGATGATGGTTACTTGTTGGGAGTCTGCTTTTGGTATTAGTAATGCATCGCTGCTGTAATGTAACTTCCTGTGTTGCCATCCTAAGCTAATTGGAATCGGAAGTGTCAGCTTCTGCTTGCCTTTTTTTTTGGTTACTTCCTCCATCCTTCCCAGATTACAAGTATCATTAGCTTTCTTTATTAACTGCATTTTCATAGTATACCTTTTTATTTGATGTCATAAATCTATAGTTTTGGTCAAACTTTAATGACTCAGAGGATGAGGTACCTTGAGCCTTAGCAAGAGGGGGGGTTCTTTGCTTCCCTCTGCGAGAGATGAAATTCGAATGCAACGATTCCAACTCTCTTTCTGATTCAGATGGTACGCATGCGATTTTATTTGGTTTGGTTTGGCGATGAGCAAGTAGCCATCGTTTGCTTGCGTCTAAGCAAGCAAACATGCGCAATGTTAACGCCACACCCATTCACGGTAGCTGCACTCAACAACCAAGTAATTTGATCTCTAAAAATCTTATTTTCGATCAGAGAAAGTATAAAGCTAGTACCAGTTCTCTTTAGAATTATTTGTACCAGGAGTGTAGGAGTTGTAACTTGGTACCCAGCCATGGCGAGTCGTTGCCTCCTCTTTGCCGTGCAGCTCCTCGTACTGATCGCCGCAGTGGGTGGCACACGATGGCAGGACTTCCTCCGCCTGCCGTCGGAGTCGGAGTCGGTGGGGACCAGGTGGGCCGTCCTCATCGCCGGCTCCAATGGCTACTACAACTACCGTCATCAGGTAGTAATTTCATCCATTACGTTATCATTATGCTTTGCGATCACTCTTGTTGAGCAGATCCTGCTGCATCCATATCCATGGACAGGCAGACGTGTGCCACGCGTACCAGGTCTTGAAGAAGGGCGGGCTCAAGGACGAGAACATCGTCGTCTTCATGTACGACGACATCGCCGACAGCCCCGACAACCCCAGGCCGGGCGTCATCATCAACCACCCATCCGGCGGAGACGTGTACGCGGGGGTCCCCAAGGACTACACGGGCAAGGACGTGAACGCCAACAACTTCCTCGCCGCCTTGCTGGGTGACAGGTCCGCCGTCACCGGCGGCGGCAGCGGCAAGGTGGTCGCCAGCGGGGCGGCCGACCACGTCTTCATCTACTACAGCGACCACGGCGGGCCCGGGGTGCTCGGGATGCCGTCGTCGGACGACTACCTGTACGCCAAGGACCTGGTGGACGCTCTCAAGAAGAAGCACGCCGCGGGGGGCTACCGGAGCCTGGTGTTCTACCTGGAGGCATGCGAGTCCGGGAGCATCTTCGAGGGGCTCCTGCCGCCCGACATCGCCGTGTACGCCACCACGGCGGCGAACGCGGAGGAGAGCAGCTGGGGCACCTACTGCCCCGGCGACGACCCGGGCCCGCCGCCCGAGTTCGACACATGCCTCGGGGACCTCTACAGCGTCGCGTGGATGGAGGACAGCGACGCGCGCCAAGACCGCCGCGCCGAGACGCTGAGGCAGCAGTACCTGGCGGTGAAGGACCGGACGTCGGCGCACGGCACCTACAGCCTCGGCTCCCACGCCATGGAGTACGGCGACGTGCAGGGCCTCGGCGCGCAGAGCCTGTACACGTTCATGGGCAGCGACGACGCCACCGCCGCGAGCTTATCCGGCCGTGGCCGTGGGCAGCCAGCCGTGAGCCAGCGCGACGCTGACCTCATATACTTCTGGCGGAGGTACCGCAGGGCGGCGGAGAGGACGCCCGAGAAGGCCGAGGCCCGGACGCGGCTGCTGCGGGTGGTGTCCCGCCGGTCCCGCGTCGACAGCAGCATGGAGCTCATCGGAGGCCTCCTGTTCGGCTCGGAGGGAGGTCCCAGGGTGCTCGGTGCCGTGCGGCCGGCGGGACAGCCCCTGGCCGACGACTGGGACTGCCTCAAGTCCTTGGTGCGTGCGTACGAGCGCAGCTGCGGGCCGCTCGGGCAGTACGGGATGAAGCACATGCGTGGCTTCGCCAACATCTGCAATGCCGGCGTCGGGGAGGACGGCATGGCCAAGGTGGCGTCCGAGGCCTGCGCCGCCGTCGCCCGTTCTGACGACTGAACAACCCGTGACCCGTAGCTAGGGCTGGACAAAATACTCGTGGCTCTCGCTCGACTCGTGGTCGGTTCGGCTCGGCTCGACTTGGCTCGTTTCAATTTTATCACGAGCTGAGCTAACATCTCAGCTCGGTTCGTTAACGAGCCAGCTCGACACGAGCTCGAGCCAGCTCGTTAGCTCGAATGAGCTAGCATTTATTTGTAAAACAAAGCATATACTTGTATTCGATGAACTAATAAGTGACGAACTATGTTTGTTTAGGGTTTAAATGATGTGATATATAAAATTATGAGTATTGTTAGTCTTTTCTAGTGTTAAATTAGTATAAAATTAACTAGCAATTGATTATATTGTTGTATATATACATGTATACTATTTTTTGTCGTGGCTCGCGAGCTAAACGAGCCAGCTCGAGCTCGCAAACGAGCCGAGCCGAGCTGGTTCTCTGGCTCGGTTCCTTAACGAGTCGAGCCGAGCCAGCTCGTTTTCTTAACGAGCCAGCTCGAGCTCGGTCGAGCCGAGCCGAGCTGGCTCGATATCCACCCCTACCCGTCGCCTTGTCTTTGTAAAATTGTTGTTATTTTTTTTGTTGTTAATAAAAGAAGAGACTGAACTGTAACAGCAAACATGAGGCTAAACAAAACAGGTGTCGCGGATAAGATCTCAAGCCGATCTATACTTCAGCTGAGTGTCCGTGCGTTGCAACGAAAATATATAATACCAGTATACTACGATAACTTATATACAAAATGTCTGTTATATTGTTATGAGAAAATATTTCATAATCAATTTGTGATCCTAGCCATACATAAATTTTGTTACTTTAATCTAGTTGTTTCACCACTACATTGCAACCATCAGTATCATACAGACTTCGATATATGCCACGATTTGTATGGTCTCATCATTGGAGAGCACGTTCCACACATGCCGGAAGAAATTCTCTCGTACATCGTTAGTCATCAGACACGCACCACCATACGCTCTTGCTTAAACAAAAAGGTAAGTGTGTGTGTTTGCGAAGATAATTAAAGGCAGTCCGACACAAAAGTTACCCTGATGGTGGCGAGGATGATAAACTGGTCACTGTTGTCGATCCTCCTCTGCGTCACCTCCGGCGCCAAGATGACGCCACAATTCTCGATATAGTAGTCGTCGAACGCGCGTGACATGACGAGTACCGATGACTCTTGGTTGGGCTGCCAAACGAAGTGCACCCCGGGCTCATCAGCGAGGTAGTACCCCTGGTTGTTGCACCACCGAATGCGCTACTCCACTACATACATCATGTTCGAGGACATTCACACAACATCAGCAACGTCCATCGTTCCAGCGCACAAGAATTCATGTCCGGTCAGTAGCGACTTACGTGGCAGATTGGACTTCAGGTGGACGATGAGCTGGACGGCGTGATGGCGTCATCGTCGGATGCGGTGTCCAGAACAACCCGAGAGTCATCGACGTTGGCGACAACCATGAGGCCTGTTGGTACTTGCTCACAGGCGCAAGATGATCCAACGGGGAGACGTGGTGATGCTAACAGGGTTTCTGCACGTGATGGCAATAGCTCTGTTCATCTAGCCTTTCAAGGGCACTGTGCGGGGGTATTTATAGGTATCTGAGTGCCCAGCGTCCTGTGTTAAGGACGCATGTGCCCTCAGACACATAGGTTATCCCCGGAATATTCCCATAAAGCGGGGTTACAGACCGTAATTATAGGGATGCCTTTACAAATTAGGCCCGTAATGCGCAGCGGCCACACAGGGCCTGTTACAATGGGCCGTGTGGTCGTGGGCCTCCATGCTGGACGAGGTCGCAAGATGGGACGACCTCGTCACAGGTCTTCGGCCGGTGACGTATGGGACGGAGGGTGAGCCTGCCCGTTGTCTTGTCTCCGTTGGTCCAATGATTACGGCGAAGGCATCGAGCGAAGGGTGTCTTCGCCTTCGCCCCAACATTTGCCCTCCGAGGGACCAGTTCGACTAAGTCATCTGGTTCCGAAGACGTCGCTAGATGGCGGAGACGCTGCCCTCGCTCGAAGTGGTTCCGTGGGGGTTTTTGACATGACCGTTGATTGACACCGTACTGTTGGACTGCGGGTTTCCCGAAGCGCCGCGCCCTGTGTATAAAAGGGGGCGGGGGGGGCGGCGCGTTTTGAACTTTATCTTTCCGCGCTACATGAAAACCCTAGCCGCCTTTTCCACCTTATTGCTGCTCGTCTGCCCTCCTTGCTCCTGTTCGCCGGAGATCTGGCCCGAGTGAAGCAGACCGCCCACCGCCGCCGACGGTACATAGCGATGTCGACCTCTTCTTCTTCTGCTGCTGCTACGCCGCCGGCCGACGCATCGTCTGAGGAGACGCTGAGCACTGTGGCGGCAGAGGAGTTGCGCACCGGCGATACGGTGGATTTCGGTGTGTCGCGGATGTCCTCGGTCCGCGTGCAAGATATGCAGCGGCTTGGTTACTTTGGCGGCGGAGTCGCTCGTGTCCCGGGGACGGAGGAGGTCCCCGAGCCGGAAGGCGAGTTGGTTGTGTTCGAGGCGTTCTTTGCCGCTAGTCTTCGCCTGCCTGCGCACAGATTTGTGGGAGAAGTCCTGCGCAGATTTAACGTCCAGATTCATCAGCTGACTCCGAATGCCGTGGTGGCTCTGTCGAAGTATGTCTGGGCGACGACTTCGTACGGCGGACAGCCATCGGTCGAAGTCTTCGCGAAGTACTATTGCCTGCATTGGCAGAAAAGGATGATCGGAAATGAGGTTGCCCAGTTTGGGTCCTGTACATTTACGCCGAAGACCGGCAAGACCACGATGGAGGTAGTTGAGTTGGTTCCTTGCGCCCGCAATAAGTGGGGCAACTGGCATGAGTTTTGGTTCTACGTTGCGGAGGGCACAGTCAAAGACCATCCGGGGCTCCCCATGGTCGAGATGTGCTCGCATTATTACTCAGCATACCCGCCATTTGAAGTGGCGGAGGAGGATGCGGATGAAGGGGCCCTTCGGTGCACCGCCGGCCTGAGCAGCGGGCACGATTTGGTTGAGGAGTTTGTGGCGTACGGGGTGTGGCCTTTGGCGCATGGCTGGGCATTGGGCGAAGTATGCCCTCGCTAGATGCCTTCCCATGGTGGGAAGCTGGTGCGAAGTCCCGCCTTCGCGCTGGATCTGCATAGCCGCGATCCAGCCGCCTTTGTGCGTGAGGCGGAGGATGGGGCGGTGCGGATCGTCGGTCGGTACGTGCCGAGGACAGAGGGCCAGCGTAGCTGGGATATTCGCGGGTCTAATGACCGCTTGAACAGGGTTTTCGAGTTGAACCGTCTGCCGTATGGCGGTTATCCCGGCCAAGACGATGTGGATCGTCGCGGGAAGAAGCCGGTGGTAGAGACTGGAGACGACCCCGCGCCGGCGGCCGCCCCATCCTCTAAAAAGAGGAAACTAGGTATTGCTGTGGGAGGACTGAGTGTGTCTGATGGTTTTGCTAGGGAATTGATGAGGACATGTGTAACACCATAAAAGCCATCAATTAAAATAATGAATTAGATATTATATTAATTAGGGTAATAAATTTTTCTTAGTGTTTAATTATTTATTTGCATCGTTTTCTTTGCATGCGCTTGATTTCTTATCGGATGTTTAATATCAACCCATTTTAAAAAGAGATACTAGTAAATTGAATAATAATTAAGTATTATAGCAATTATTAGTCTAAAAACAAGTATTCCATTTATAAATATTTTTGGTAATTTTTTTATGAATTTTTGAGCTTTTTAAATAAGCATTTCGAAATAAAAAAATAATAATAAAAAACCTAAATATACCCCAACCGGCCCATTAGGGGCCCAAGACCCCCCTAACCCTAACCCCAGCCTGCGCGCGCGCGCCCTGGGATTTCTTCCCAGGCGCCGCCGCCCTCCCTGCTTCTCTCCCTCACTTCTCTCTCTCTCTCTCTCTCTCTCTCTCTCTCTCTCTCTCTCTCTCTCTCTCTCTTTCACTCTCTCTCCCACACGAGCCCAGCCGAGCGGCGCGCGCAGGCCGTGCCTGCTCTCCACCGCGCCGAGCCGACCTGCACGGCCCCGCCGCGAGCCCTGCCGCACTGCAACGATCGAGCGCGACGCCCGAGCCGCCTCTGCACGACCCTGCACGCCCAGTGCCGACCGAGCACCCAAGCGAAAACCGCTGCGACCGTCCGTTGTTCTCCCTGCGTAATGGAACTTCAAAGCAGCTGTTCTCCTCCGTTACTTTCTCTGTGAAACCGACGCCATCAATGGCCAGTGATGACGCCGATGCCCTCTTTCTCTCCCTGGCAGACTCTTCCTCTCCCCTCCCTCTCTCTATAAAAGGGAACAACAGAGCCTCTCCATTCCTGCCTACTCGAATTTGCCTCTCCCTCTAGCACTCCTCGCTCATCGCTAGTGCGTTGTCGTTCGTCGCCGGAGTGTGCCGTTCGTCGCCGGAGTTCACCGGAGCCGCGTACTAGCTGTCCGTAGTCGAGCCCCGCTCTCCGTCGATCCGTCCCCGTCACACGCACAAACCCGAGGTTGTTGGCGAACCAAATTTATTTTATGTATTTTATAAAGTGCTTTCGATTCGATTCATGTGTTGTATAGTTCGTTTGTTGTAATATGAACACATGTGATTCCAATTTATATATTTGTGTGCGCTACGGAATTTGTTAAAAATATATGATTAGTAGTGCACCGTGTTATTCCATGTAATCGACGCGTTGATTTTGGTTTAGAAAAAATATGGCGTAGATTTAATAGTCACACGTTGGTGATACAAATACTAGATAAGAAATTATAGTCAATTTTGGTCACAATAAATTCTAGAAACTATTTGGAGAATTATAGGTGCACTTTTGATGGATTAGAAAATGGTATAGAACTCATGTCATTTGAATAATATAGGATTTTAGATGATTTATTTAATTATTTTATTAGCATATTTTTTTTATAAAGAGAGGAGAAAATATCATTGGTAGATGGTAAAATAGGTTTTTGCTAGTCAAATAAACATGTTCGCAGGTTTAGAACTGAAAATTGTTAGAGTACTAGTTTATGTCAAATAACCTCGCTTGTGTTAGAAAATGTTTAATTAATAGTTTATAAGGATTTTTAGAATATTAATATTATTAAATTCATTTTTGCTATACTAACTAATTTGAGATAGAAGGAATAAAGGGTATTAATTTATTTATTAGTATTAAAAGATCATAAGTATTATTTAACTTCATTGATGGTGTTAAAATAAATTAATATTAGTTAAAATTATACTTATTGCACCCACTCCTAAATTCACCATTAGGATTCACATTAATAGCTATAATTAAATTAATAAGTATTTACGCGATTAGTACGTAATTAAAATGTGATTAGTACGACGTGTTAATGTGCATGTAATGGTGTATGATTATGTAATGGTGCATGTTTACTTATGGGTGCATACTTTATTTTTGTATGTGCGATGTGCGACTATAATAGAAGCGGACTGTGTGGTAGAGAATCCGAACTCGTTCGGGGACGACCCGCAAGACGCTGTTGAACAAGGCAAGTGGATTCTCCCTCTGCATATTCTGTTTGTACCTACTCATTGCATATAACAATGTTTACTTTTCGATATAGTGCATAATTTGATGGGCTTACCTAATTAAGGATTTCCTAGATTTACTACCTATATTCCTTGTTTAACCTGGGAAAATAATTAAGCTGTGCAAGATTCATGCTACCGCTCAACTTAATGATTCTTAAAGTCACTCTTGAATTGGTTTTATGTTCCAAAAATGTTAATTTGCAATTATGACATTAACCCGATGGTTAAAAATAACTTTATTACAAATTAATTGGAACATGGAGTGACCCCCCAGGATAACAGTGCAACCACGAGTGCTATCATGGCTCTGGCTTTGGTAATTAGCTCTATATGCTTAGTGCCTAGCAACCTTACCTGAAAGATGGGCAAGAGGGGGAGCGGTAGGTGCTGGCAGCCCACGTTAACATGGGGTCGTATTCTTGGCTAAGGTACTTCACCCAGGGGGCCACCACCATCGTCTTAGAAACCTTAGCGGGTTGCTTCGTATTAAGTGTATTTTGTGAAAACCTCATAATGGATCCCTAGCCATTCACCTTGGCAGTGTCTAAGGGTCCGATCAACCCGGGCTAGATGGGATACATGGCTTGTGGGTAAAGTTGTACCACCTCTGCAGAGTGTAAAACTGATATATCAACCGTGCTCCCGGTTATGAGCGACCTGGACTCCTCACATGATAATTGAACTTAAAGATGGACATAAATTGAGATCCGATGATCTGCCAATAATTTGCTTAAGTGGTTTCACTTAAGTGTTTTTGATATATTCATATTCCTTTGTTTAAGTGGGATATTTGGGATTCACTCTTATTAGTAAGACATGTGTTGATAATAAAATGTTGACCAACTAAAATGCTTACTGCTCAACCTTAGCCTCACCTTGTTATACCTGCATTAATTTTTCCCCCACTTGCTGAGCCCCGACCATAAGTGAGCTCACCCTTGCTAATATTTTGATTAGAGGGTGATGCTGGAGACTTTGATGGAGAATTTATCGACGAGGAATTCTAAGTCTAACGATGCGCCGGTCAACTTCCTGTGGAAGATTGCCCAGTTGTTTATTTCCGCTCTACTTTGATGTGATACTTGTTTAAGACACAATGTCTCAGATGATGTAATAAAGTTTTATACTCTCTTTACGCCTTTATTGCATTGTCTTTTGATATATTACACTTGTGACGTCAACATATGTGTGGAAATGGATCCTGGCACACATATGGTATGCGCTCGGTTCTACCCCCTGGAACCGGGTGTGACAGAAGTGGTATCAAAGCTATGCTGACCCTAGGTCGTTAGATTAGTTAGAAATGGAAAGCCTAGTTGTTCAAAACTTGCTAATTTCATTCCTATAGATTCCTTTATCAGTCTTACCTCTTTGAAATTCAACTAAGTTGACTCTTCTCTTGTAGATGGTTCGCACTCTCCAAACCACCCGCGTCAACACCAGCTACGCCCCTCAGCCCCGGCAGATCCCGGTCTACCCAGTGGTAGTCGAGGATGCTCCAGCGAATCTCCCTCCCGTCCGAGTGGAGAACGTGATCAACCTGGAGGACAGCTCGGATGAGCAGCTGCCGACCCCCACCCCGTTGGCCGAGTCCCTGGCCTTCGCAGCTGGGTCAGCGACGTCAGCATCGTCGGCACCAGCCTTCCAAGCACCTGCACCTGGAGGCGACGACCCCGATGACTCCGGAGACGGCGACGACGAGGATGACGACGACGACGACGATGGAGAGGACGAACACGTCCACGAGGAAGCTGACTACGCCCAGCAGGACCACTTCATGGGGATTGGTCCAGTTGTCGAACATTACACATCAATGTTCAAGACAGGACACTTTCCCAACCTGCTGCAAGCAGTGCTGCACGAGCTAGGAGCCTACGTCCGCCCCCTGTACGAGACGAGGCGAGTGAGCGAGCCTCCCTGGGCTTGCTATTACATCACTCGCATCCATGTCAGGGTGATGGATGCAGGTGACAGGGGATTCAGGACTCTGTCTGCTCACGAGTCCCTGATACCACTGTCCACCTACGCTGCCTCTGTCAGCGACGCTGCCCGTCGGACCCTGTGGTCGCTTAGCCACACCTACCGGCAGCAGCTGCAGAACACAAGGTTCAGGCATCTTCCTCAGCGCCTGCGTGGAGAGAACCAGACCAACATTGTCCCAGGTGAGCCTGGTGAGGACCGCCTCAACACCCTAGCTGGTGTAGTGGCCGGTCTCAACACCGACCTGGACAGTGCCACTCTAGACCTCTACAGTGTGCACTTGGAGCTGGAGAATGCCCACGCCAGGATTGCAGCCCTAGAAGCCCAACTGCAAGGACTGAATCCGCCAGAAGCTCAGGTTCCCACCGTGGCGTTGTCTCCTCCCCGCAAGAGGCTGCGCTATGGAGAGCCCGGATCCGTCACTAGGCTGCTTTAGGAGTGTTGATCATGATGTAATAAGTTACGCTTCGCGTTAGACGATGAAACTATCTTTAAATTTTTATATTAATAAATATCAACCATGTGATGGTGATTGGTTGAAATGCTTGATTTGAATCTTTGTTTGAGTGCTATGGTCTTATGGAATGATGGCCATAAGAACATATAAAATTTGTAAAACTTAAGCTATTTTCCCTCTAGAATCTTTTCTACTCCTCACTTTTCTAAGGACTTCACTTCCTAACAAAACAGATGGTGAACCAACGTCAAGGACCTAACAACCGGAACCAGCGTGGACAACAAGCACCACCACCACCGCCACCACCAAATCCCAATATGGAGCAGTTCATCACCGCCCAAATGCAGATTCTGCAAGGACTTACTGCTGCGGTTCAGCAAATACAACAGAACCAACAGAATCAGCAACCCCAGCAGCAGCAGTATGCACCCCCGGCCAGAGATAAACACCGGGATTTCATGAGTCATCACCCGCCGACATTTTCCCATGCGGTTGATCCTCTTGATGCCGATGACTGGCTCAAAGTCATTGGGAAGAAGCTGGACATCACTCAGTGCAACGACCGAGAGAAGGTCTTGTACGCCTCGGGAAGACTCGAGGGAGCTGTGTCCGATTGGTGGGATGCCTTCACAGCGGCACATCCCAACGCTGATACCATAACCTGGCAGGAGTTTCAGGAGAACTTCCGCGCTCACCACATCCCCTCTGGAATCATGAAGCTGAAGAAGAAGGAGTTCCTTTCCCGTACTCAAGGGAATATGTCTGTCAGTGAGTATCGTGATCGCTTCACTCAGCTTTCACGTTATGCCCCTGAGGAAGTGGACACTGATGAGAAGCGCCAAGAGCGTTTCCTGGAAGGGTTGATTGGACCTCTGAACTATCAACTTCAGAGTCACACATTCCCCAACTTCCAAACACTCCTGAACAAGGCAATTGGCCTTGAGAGCAAAAGGAAGGAACTATCTGACCACAAGAGAAAATTCCAAGGTCAGTCCAGCAGGAACACCCGGCCAAACAATGCTCAAGGTTCGCAGTTTCGCTCTGGAAATCAGGGTGGAAATAATTATCAAGTGCAACGCTCTGGACAACAAATCCAGAGAAGTAATCAAAACCAGAACCAGCAAAGAAGCAACTCCCAGACCAACCAGAAGTCTGGTGGAAATTCACAGAACCGTCAAGGTGGCACCAACAACACACAGGCCAGAAACAACGCACCTGTCCAACCCAACGGCTGTTTCAAGTGCGGTGAACTAGGCCACTATGCCAACAATTGCCCAAGGCGCAACCAGCAAACACCCCAAAGGAGCAACACTCAGAGAAATGACCAGAGCACCCCCGCTCGTGGATCTGCTCAGAACAAGACTCCGCAGAACCAGAGCCGAGGAAGGGTCAATCACGTCACTGCGGAATCAGTGCCTGAGGATGCCGACATTGTGTATGGTATGTTCCTTGTTAACTCCATACCTGCATCATTTTTATTTGACTCTGGAGCATCACATTCATTTATAACTGAGTCATTTGTGGAAAAACATAACATACCTAAGTACCCTCTGAAGAGGATATTACACATTAGTTCACCGGGAGGTGACATGAAGGCCACACACTCATGCCCTCATGTTAATATCAAGATTGAAGGAATAGATTTTACAGTCGACCTAGTGGTTCTAGGATCCAACGGGATTGATGTGATTCTTGGATGCAACTGGTTGAAAACTTGTGACGGAGTGATACAGTGTGCCAATGGAACAATTATGTTGACAAGTCCTCGTGGTGAAAGAATCCCAGTTAACATAGACAAGTCAACAGATGAAAAAGGGAAGACAGTGATCAATCACTTGGAAGAAAAGCCCTTGGAAAATATCAAAGTAGTGTGCGAATACCCAGATGTATTTCTGGAGGAATTGCCAGGTATGCCACCTGACCGTGATATAGAGTTTTCTATTGAATTAGTACCCGGAACCGCACCTATCTCGAAAAGACCATATATAATGGATGTTAAGGATTTAGTAGAATTGAAGAAACAAATAGAAGAATTACTAGAAAAAGGTTTTATTCGCCCAAGTTCATCCCCTTGGGGAGCCCCAGTGCTATTTGTGAACAAGAAGGATGGTTCGAGGAGAATGTGCGTTGATTATAGAAGTTTGAATGAAGTAACCATCAAGAATAAATACCCGTTACCTCGGATTGAAGATTTATTCGATCAAATGAAGGGAGCTAAGATATTCTCGAAGATAGATCTGAGATCGGGATATCATCAGTTAAAGATTCGAGCAGAAGATGTACCGAAGACAGCCTTCACGACGAGATATGGATTATATGAGTTTTTGGTCATGTCGTTTGGACTGACTAATGCACCAGCATACTTTATGAACTTGATGAATAAAGTATTCATGGAATATCTGGATCAGTTTGTGGTCGTATTTATTGATGACATACTAATATATTCTCCGAATGAAGAAACACATGAAGATCATCTAAGGCTAGTCCTACAAAAGCTTCGTGACAACCAACTGTACGCAAAATTCTCGAAGTGTGATTTTTGGCTTAAGGAAGTTGCTTTCTTAGGGTATATTGTTACTGATGGTGGAATTAAAGTGGACCCAGGAAAGATAAGTGAGATACTAAATTGGAAGCAACCCACAGATGCGTCCAAGATCAGAAGTTTTCTTGGATTAGCAGGATACTATAGAAGATTTATTGAAGGTTTTTCCAAGTTAGTGAAGCCTCTTACCTCTCTACTAGAGAAAGGCAAAGAGTTCAAATGGGATGAAACTTGCCAGAATTGTTTTGAAGAACTCAAGAAAAGGTTAACCACTGCACCAATACTGGTAATGCCAGACATCCACAAGGGATTTGATGTGTATTGCGATGCATCACACCTTGGACTTGGATGTGTGCTAATGCAAGAAGGAAAAGTGATTGCTTATGCTTCAAGACAGTTGAGGAAACATGAGAAGAATTATCCTACGCATGATTTGGAACTAGCTGCCGTAGTGCATGCTTTGAAGATTTGGAGGCACTATATGATTGGAAACAAGTGCAAAATCTTCACGGATCACAAAAGCTTGAAATATATATTCACTCAGAAGGAACTCAACCTCAGACAGAGAAGATGGCTTGAGTTGATTAAAGATTATGATTTGGAAATACAATATCACCCCGGAAAAGCAAATGTAGTAGCTGATGCTTTGAGCCGTAAGGGTCAAGTGAACAACATCACTATTCATTTGACGTCACAAGAATTGTGCTGGGAAATGGAACGACTCAACCTTGGATTTCTCAATAATGTAGAAGCAACAGTGATGGAGGTCGAATCTACTTTGGAAGAAGAGATCCGTAAAGGACAAGAGTCCGATGAGAAGATTAAGGAAATTAAAACTTTGATTAGTTTGGGTAAAGCCCCATATTTCACGGAAGATGAACAAGGCACAATATGGTTTAAGAAGAGAATCTGCGTACCCGAAATTGAACACCTGCGCCAACTTATTTTGAGAGAAGCTCATGATTCAGCTTACTCTATTCACCCTGGAAGTACTAAGATGTACCAGGACCTTAAGGAAAAATATTGGTGGTACGGTTTGAAAAGAGATGTTGCTACTCATGTTGCATTATGTGACGTGTGTCAGCGAGTTAAAGCCGAACACCAAAGACCAGCAGGATTGCTACAACCTCTCAAGGTACCGGAATGGAAATGGGAAGAAACCAGTATGGATTTCATAGTTGGACTACCCCATACTCGAGATGGCTATGATTCAATATGGGTCATAGTAGATAGGTTAACTAAAGTAGCACATTTTATACCTGTGAAGACAACTTACTCAGGAGCTCAGTTAGCAGAAATATATATGTCGAGGATTGTGTGTCTGCATGGAGTACCAAAGAAGATCGTATCAGATCGAGGAACCCAATTTACCTCGCGCTTTTGGAAAAGACTTCATGAGTCCATGGATACCAAGCTAAATTTTAGTTCAGCTTATCATCCGCAAACGGATGGGCAAACGGAAAGAACGAACCAAGTATTAGAAGATATGCTAAGAGCGTGCGCTCTAAAGCATGGTAGAAGCTGGGATAAAAGTTTGCCTTATGCAGAATTTTCATATAACAACAGTTATCAAGCAAGTCTCAAAATGGCACCGTTTGAAGCACTATATGGACGAAAGTGTAGAACACCACTTTATTGGAATCAGACTGGAGAAAGTCAAGTATTTGGTCCAGAAATTCTCCAAGAGGTGGAAAAGCAAGTACAAATTATCAGAGAAAATTTGAAGACAGCACAGTCAAGACAGAAGAGCTATGCTGATAATAGAAGAAGAGAATTGATGTTTGAAGTAGGAGACTTTGTCTACCTTAAGGTTTCACCGATGAGAGGAATGAAAAGGTTTAAGGTTAAAGGAAAATTATCACCTCGCTATATCGGCCCATTTAAGATTTTGGAAAGAAAAGGTGAAGTAGCCTACCAGTTAGAGCTACCCGATAGATTATCGGATGTGCATGACGTATTTCACGTGTCACAACTCAAGAAGTGCTTAAGAGTACCAGAAGAACAGTTACCCATGGAAGAACTGAATGTTAATGAGGATTTAACCTATTCGGAGTACCCGATCAGAATTCTAGAAACATCTCGCAGAATTACACGGAGTAAAGTCATTAACATGTGCAAGGTTCAGTGGTGCCATCATTCGGAAGATGAGGCCACTTGGGAAAGAGAAGATGAACTCAGAGCAGAATTCCCCCAGTTATTCTCGGAAGTTACTTAATCTCGAGGACGAGATTCTTTTTAAGAGGGGTAGGTTTGTAACACCATAAAAGCCATCAATTAAAATAATGAATTAGATATTATATTAATTAGGGTAATAAATTTTTCTTAGTGTTTAATTATTTATTTGCATCGTTTTCTTTGCATGCGCTTGATTTCTTATCGGATGTTTAATATCAACCCATTTTAAAAAGAGATACTAGTAAATTGAATAATAATTAAGTATTATAGCAATTATTAGTCTAAAAACAAGTATTCCATTTATAAATATTTTTGGTAATTTTTTTTATGAATTTTTGAGCTTTTTAAATAAGCATTTCGAAATAAAAAAAATAATAATAATAAAAAACCTAAATCTACCCCAGCCGGCCCATTAGGGGCCCAAGACCCCCCTAACCCTAACCCCAGCCTGCGCGCGCGCGCCCTGGGATTTCTTCCCAGGCGCCGCCGCCCTCCCTGCTTCTCTCCCTCACTTCTCTCTCTCTCTCCCTCTCTCTCTCTCTCTCTCTCTCTCTCTCTCTCTCTTTCACTCTCTCTCCCGCACGAGCCCAGCCGAGCGGCGCGCGCAGGCCGTGCCTGCTCTCCACCGCGCCGAGCCGACCTGCACGGCCCCGCCGCGAGCCCTGCCGCACTGCAGCGATCGAGCGCGACGCCCGAGCCGCCTCTGCACGACCCTGCACCCCAGTGCCGACCGAGCACCCAAGCGAAAACCGCTGCGACCGTCCGTTGTTCTCCCTGCGTAATGGAACTTCAAAGCAGCTATTCTCCTCCGTTACTTTCTCTGTGAAACCGACGCCATCAATGGCCAGTGATGACGCCGATGCCCTCTTTCTCTCCCTGGCAGACTCTTCCTCTCCCCTCCCTCTCTCTATAAAAGGGAACAACAGAGCCTCTCCATTCCTGCCTACTCGAATTTGCCTCTCCCTCTAGCACTCCTCGCTCATCGCTAGTGCGTTGCCGTTCGTCGCCGGAGTGTGCCGTTCGTCGCCGGAGTTCACCGGAGCCGCGTACTAGCTGTCCGTAGTCGAGCCCCGCTCTCCGTCGATCCGTCCCCGTCACACGTACGAACCCGAGGTTGTTGGCGACCCAAATTTATTTTATATATTTTATAAAGTGCTTTCGATTCGATTCATGTGTTGTATAGTTCGTTTGTTGTAATATGAACACATGTGATTCCAATTTATATATTTGTGTGCGCTACGGAATTTGTTAAAAATATACGATTAGTAGTGCACCGTGTTATTCCATGTAATCGACGCGTTGATTTTGGTTTAGAAAAAATATGGCGTAGATTTAATAGTCACACGTTGGTGATACAAATACTAGATAAGAAATTATAGTCAATTTTGGTCACAATAAATTTTAGAAACTATTTGGAGAATTATAGGTGCACTTTTGATGGATTAGAAAATGGTATAGAACTCATGTCATTTGAATAATATAGGATTTTAGATGATTTATTTAATTATTTTATTAGCATATTTTTTTTTATAAAGAGAGGAGAAAATATCATTGGTAGATGGTAAAATAGGTTTTTGCTAGTCAAATAAACATGTTCGCAGGTTTAGAACTCAAAATTGTTAGAGTACTAGTTTATGTCAAATAACCTCGCTTGTGTTAGAAAATGTTTAATTAATAGTTTATAAGGATTTTTAGAATATTAATATTATTAAATTCATTTTTGCTATACTAACTAATTTGAGATTGAAGGAATAAATGGTATTAATTTATTTATTAGTATTAAAAGATCATAAGTATTATTTAACTTCATTGATGGTGTTAAAATAAATTAATATTAGTTAAAATTATACTTATTGCACCCACTCCTAAATTCACCATTAGGATTCACATTAATAGCTATAATTAAATTAATAAGTATTTACGCGATTAGTACGTAATTAAAATGTGATTAGTACGACGTGTTAATGTGCATGTAATGGTGTATGATTATGTAATGGTGCATGTTTACTTATGGGTGCATACTTTATTTTTGTATGTGCGATGTGCGACTATAATAGAAGCGGAGTGTGTGGTAGAGAATCCGAACTCGTTCGGGGACGACCCGCAAGACGCTGTTGAGCAAGGCAAGTGGATTCTCCCTCTACATATTCTGTTTGTACCTACTCATTGCATATAACAATGTTTACTTTTCGATATAGTGCATAATTTGATGGGCTTACCTAATTAAGGATTTCCTAGATTTACTACCTATATTCCTTGTTTAACCTGGGAAAATAATTAAGCTGTGCAAGATTCATGCTACCGCTCAACTTAATGATTCTTAAAGTCACTCTTGAATTGGTTTTATGTTCCAAAAATGTTAATTTGCAATTATGACATTAACCCGATGGTTAAAAATAACTTTATTACAAATTAATTGGAACATGGAGTGACCCCCCCCAGGATAACAGTGCAACCACGAGTGCTATCATGGCTCTGGCTTTGGTAATTAGCTCTATATGCTTAGTGCCTAGCAACCTTACCTGAAAGATGGGCAAGAGGGGGAGCGGTAGGTGCTGGCAGCCCACGTTAACATGGGGTCGTATTCTTGGCTAAGGTACTTCACCCAGGGGGCCACCACCATCGTCTTAGAAACCTTAGCGGGTTGCTTCGTATTAAGTGTATTTTGTGAAAACCTCATAATGGATCCCTAGCCATTCACCTTGGCAGTGTCTAAGGGTCCGATCAACCCGGGCTAGATGGGATACATGGCTTGTGGGTAAAGTTGTACCACCTCTGCAGAGTGTAAAACTGATATATCAGCCGTGCTCCCGGTTATGAGCGACCTGGACTCCTCACATGATAATTGAACTTAAAGATGGACATAAATTGAGATCCGATGATCTGCTAATAATTTGCTTAAGTGGTTTCACTTAAGTGTTTTTGATATATTCATATTCCTTTGTTTAAGTGGGATATTTGGGATTCACTCTTATTAGTAAGACATGTGTTGATAATAAAATGTTGACCAACTAAAATGCTTACTGCTCAACCTTAGCCTCACCTTGTTATACCTGCATTAATTTTTCCCCCACTTGCTGAGCCCCGACCATAAGTGAGCTCACCCTTGCTAATATTTTGATCAGAGGGTGATGCTGGAGACTTTGATGGAGAATTTATCGACGAGGAATTCTAAGTCTAACGATGCGCCGGTCAACTTCCTGTGGAAGATTGCCCAGTTGTTTATTTCCGCTCTACTTTGATGTGATACTTGTTTAAGACACAATGTCTCAGATGATGTAATAAAGTTTTATACTCTCTTTACGCCTTTATTGCATTGTCTTTTGATATATTACACTTGTGACGTCAACATATGTGTGGAAATGGATCCTGGCACACATATGGTATGCGCTCGGTTCTACCCCCTGGAACCGGGTGTGACAACATGCGCGGCCCCGGGGGGAAGGATGTCTTCGCCCGAGCTCCAGGAGTCTTCGGCGCGGATGCTAAGGGTTACCGGGGGTTGGTGGCCTAAGAATGTTCCTATCCCCCGCGCGGCCGGCGAAGACTTTTTTACATCTCGCATGGTTCGTGACTGGAAAGTGTTTCCTTACGGGCGGAATATTGCTGCTGTTGTGTCGGCAGTGATGGACAAGGATCGTCAGGGAGCTGCACAGAAGCGCCAGGCGGTCGTCAGGCTTCATGAGGCCAGGCCGAAGAGGCCGCGGGGGACTGCAAAAGCTGCTGCCCCCGGCGGAAGCCAGCCACCGCTGGCGGCGAAGTCGGTCGTCCCTGCATCCAGCAGGGCGCCGGAGGCTGCGAAGGCGGCAGCCGCCGGTGGTTCCAAGTCTATGAAGGCCGCCCCTGTGTCCAGCGGGGTGCCAGAGGCTGCGAAGGCGGTCCGAGAGTTGCCGCCGCCGGGCAAGCGCGTCGCCGACTTCGCCACCGACATTAGTGTGGAAGATTATCTTGTTGGTAAGTCGCTGGCTCGAGTTTTTTTTCTTTTTTAAATCTGTTGATATGTCGCAGGGTCGGACGAAGGCCAACTTGTTGTTGTTCCGCCTGCCGTGGCGACCGCGGCGGCTGCCGCGGTGCCCAGGGCGAAGGGCAGTGCTCTTAGTGCCGGTGGTGAGATTCCGACACTTACTGCCGTCAGGGACGAGGCGGGTGCTGTGGCCCGCTGGCTGAAGGAGCTGAAGGAGGCACTAAGTCAGGTACGTTGAGCTAGACTTCGGTTTTTTACCGGCTTCGCTGGGGCTGTGGTCTTATGTGTGTCTTGTAGGCGGCTGACTTCGCTGACCGCACGACGTCGGGGGCACTGACGGCAGTTGTGTCTGCCGAAGTCGAGAGACTTCGGACGCAACATGCTGACGCCGTCCGGGAAAAGTCGGCCGCCGACAGCAAATGCCGCAAGCTAGCGGATAAGGTGGCCGCACTGGAGGGTGAGAGGACTGACCTCCTGCGCCAACTGGCGGAGGAAAGGAAGGAGGCTAATGAGGCCCTCGCCAAGGCGCAGTCTGCGCAGGCGGAAGCCAATTTGGTGCGAGCGGAGGGCAGTCTTGCCAGGCAGCGCGCTGAGGAGTTGGAGGGGCGGCTCAACGCTCTGCAGGCCCATGTGGAGAGGGCCGAGGCTTCGACGTGCTCGGAGGCTGAACGGACACGCAAACAGCTTGTGGATTCATACCATGAGCTGGGCGCGCGGATCGCTGACTTCGAAGTGCCAGACCGAGAGCCCGGACTTCGCTGCTTCGAGTGGATACAGGAGGAGTTGCTGACGCTCCCCACCATTGTGGAGGGGTTTATGTCCTATGCCTCCCTGGTCACTTGCGAGGGGGCGATGAACGCTCTATCTCACGAAGGGTGCTGGCACTATGAGGTCTTCGACCAAGCTGATGAGGATTTGGAGCGCGATATTTACAAGGTTGAGGACCCTGTGGTGAAGGAATCCGCGGGAGCCCTCTACGACCGGATGTGGGGCCCCCACGGTCGGGAGGTGGTCAGGGAGAGGGCTGAGACGGCGAGGGGTCAGGTAATGTTTGGCTTTTGTTTGGTGTTTGTTGAATGTGGGTTAAATGTGAGTTTGCTGAATCTGTGTGCTGTGTCTTAGGCGGCGCGTGGCGAGAGGGTGGATGACTTCGGGGCTTTGAACAGCGCGCAGCCTGACTCGGAGGCGAACCCGATGGTGGCTACGTCCGAGACCGCCCCAGAGCTGCCCCCGGAAACCGTCAAAGCCGTTCCCGATGCTCCCGCAACCACTGCGGCCGGCAGAGGCCCGTCGCCAACTGCCGCGCCGAGGGCTGAGGATCCTGTGGAGATGGCGGCGGAGGATCCCGCGACGGCTAGGTCTTCGCAGGTGGCTTAGTGGGTGTGGGTAGTTAGGGAATTTTGGATATGTTGCTGAACCTTGGTTGCTGCGCAGGTTCAAGATTTTGGGCCTGCGCACGCAACCGCTACTGCTAATTTTTTGGCGGCTTCGACCGTGGATGATGGGAATAAATCGGATGAGTCTGCATCTAAGTTTTCTGATTTTGGTGACTCTGGGGGCTCGATTGAGTGGACCGAAGAGTCGTCGGATGAGGACTTGGACTATTTTCCGGCCTTGGATGTGGCAGCGGCGGAGGCTTCACCGCATGCTGCGGATGCTGAAGCTGTGCCTGGTTCGAGTGCTGGGCGTAGGCGGCGAAGGGCGGTCGCGAAGCGTAGAGTGAGTGAGGTGGACGGTGGTCGGCTTCGTGTGAGTAGGGCTGGCAGGCAGGAGCTGCTGTCCTTGCCGGCCGCTGTGAGTGCAGGTGAGGGGAGCTGCGAAGTCTTTTTGCGGGTGAGGAGCTGAGGATAATGCTTTTTAACTATAGGGAGATGGGAATTATTCCGAAGGTTGAGCCGATGTAAAGTGTGATGCCCTCGCTTGTACATATGTAATAGCTTGTATGATGAAGTTATGTGCCTTTGGCTATGCTCACGAAGGCGTTACGTACTTGGTCTGGTGTGTTTGTTATGTTGCGCTGGTGCGCATGTAGTCGTTCTTTGCGAGGACGGAGGCTTCGCCCGGCTGCACCCTTAGGCGACTGTTGCACGGATAGTCTTTGCGGAAGACTTCGATTTTTCGCACTTGCTGTGCTAGCCCGGCTGCACCCTTAGGCGACTTCTGCACGGATAGTCTTCGCGGAAGACTACGATTTTTCGCACTTGTTGTGCTAGTCCGGCTGCACCCTTAGGCGACTTCTGCACGGATAGTCTTCACGGAAGACTTCGATTTTTCGCACCTGTTGTGCTAGTCCGGCTGCACCCTTAGGCGACTTCTGCACGGATAGTTTTCGCGGAAGACTTCGATTTTTCGCACTTGTTGTGCTAGTCCGGCTGCACCCTTAGGCGACTTCTGCACGGATAGTCTTCGCGGAAGACTACGATTTTTCGCACTTGTTGTGCTAGTCCGGCTGCACCCTTAGGCGACTTCTGCATGGATAGTCTTCGCGGAAGACTTCGATTTTTCGCACTTGTTGTGCTAGTCCGGCTGCACCCTTAGGCGACTTCTGCGTGGAGTTGTCGCACGCGAGGGTGGCTGATGCTGGGCCTCGCGGTGACTATGTATTGGTCGAATGTCGAAGACCGTCGGCGCGGTCTTTTTTCGACGTAGATTTTGCAGGGGATTTTGCACTTGTATATTACATGACTCCGCCTCGTTAAAAACCTCACCCCCCGGGAGGAAAAGAGTGCGGGCCAGAATAAAAATTGTCTTTGCGAATTACAAGGGCGAGCTGGCCCTGATGAGTCAAACAAAAAATTTGCGGAGATTATCGATGTTCCAGGAATGCTCCAAGTCTTCGCTGTTTGGCGTTGCGAGCCTGTATGCGCTGGGGGAGGCCTTTGTCTTGACAATGAAAGGGCCCTCCCACTTGGGCTCCAGCTTGCCCCTGGACTCTGTTCGAGCTGTACGGACGAGTACGAGGTCCCCTTCGCTGAATTCCCTTGGGATGACTGCCTGATCGCGCCATGCCTTTGTCTGGGCTTGGTATTTGTCCAGAGCTTGTAGGGCGAAGACGCGGTCTCCGTCGATGAGGTCCTTCGAAGTCGGCTCGTCTACGTCTGGGACGGCCGACGCGGCTGTCCGAGGCGACCCATGCTTTATTTCTTGCGGAGTCATGGCCTCCGATCCGTATAATAGGCGGAAGGGGGTGAACCTAGTCGCCCTGCACTCAGTTGTATTCAGTGCCCAGACCACTTCGGGTAACAGGTCGGGCCACTTGCCTTTTTTGTCGTCGAGGAGCATTTTCTTGACGGCTGTGAAAATTTTGCCGTTGGCGCGCTCCACGACTCCGTTGGACTGGGGGTGGTACACGGAAGCGAAGGCAAGCTTGGTGCCGATGGAGAAGCAGAAGTCTTTGAAATCTTGGTTGTCGAACTGCTTGCCGTTGTCGACCGTGAGTTCGGACGGTACTCCGAAGCGGCAAACAATATTTTGCCAGAAGAATTTCTAGGCTGTCTTCGATGTGATGGTGGATACTGCCCTCGCTTCAATCCATTTGGTGAAGTATTCAACGGCGACAAAGGTGAACTTGAGGTTCCCCTGAGCCGTGGGCAGGGGCCCGACAATGTCTAGGCCCCAGCGCTGAAGGGGCCACGTGTGGGCGATCAGCTTCGTGAACTGCGAGGGGCGCCCCGAGCATGGGGAAAATTTCTGACAGGCTTCGCAGGATCTGACGACCCGATTTGCAGCACAAATAATGGCGAGCCAGTAGAAACCTTGGCGAATCACCTTTGCCGCTAGGGCCCTAGGCCCTGCATGGGAGCCGCAGGTCCCCTTGTGGACTTCGCGCATGATTTGGACGCCTTCAGTCTCGGTGACGCACTTAAGCATCGGTTGACTGACCCCCTTCTTGTAAAGTTGGCCCTCGATCAGTGCGAAGTCCCGGCTTCGGTGGTGGAGGCGCTTGGCCTCATTGCTGTCGATTGGGTGATAGTACCCCTGCAGGTATAGGGTTATTGGTGCCCGCCAGTCTTCGGTCATGATGAGGTTGATTATGCGGTGGCCTTCGCTGTCGTTGGTTATTTGGAGCCCTTCAGGGCTGCGGACGGCTGGCGTGCCGATGACGTGGTAGAACACGTCGGAGGGTAGGGCTTCACCCCTGGCGGCTGCCTTGGCCAATGCGTCGGCTTCTTCATTCTTGGCCCGGTCCACATGCTGCAATGTGAATCCCTTGAATTGTCTCTCGAGACTTCGGATGGCCGCGAGGTATTGCATGAGAGTGGGGTCCTTTGCTGCATAATCTTTCTCGACCTGGGCGGCGACTACTTTGGAGTCTGTTCAGACTATGCAGGTGGTGACGCCGAGGGCTCTTAGTTTGCGGAGGCCGAGGATGACAGCTTCGTATTCTGCTATGTTGTTTGTGCATCTGTCAGATTCCAGAGCGAAGCTTAAGCGTGCCGCATATCTGTGCTTGACCCCGGCGGGTGAGGTGATGACTGCAGCAGCGCCTGCCCCCGCATGGCACCAAGCGCCATCACAGTGGATTGTCCAAACTTTTTCTGCAGATGGGTCCGGCTGTGTTATTGGCCCGGTCCAGTCGACGACGAAGTCTGCTAGAACTTGTGACTTGATCGCCGTCCTAGGCTCAAAAGTGATGTGGTAGCCGGAGAGTTCGGCCGCCCATTTGGCGATCCGTACCGATGCCTCCGGGTTTCTGAATAATTCGCCGAGTCCCCTATCTGAGGTGACGCGGACCTTGAATGCTTCAATGTAGTGGCGCAGTTTGTGCGAAGACATGACAACAGCATATGTAATCTTTTCGAGTTCCGTCATGTTACACTTTGACGGTGTGAGCACTTCGGAGACGTAATAAACTGGGCACTGTCTGATCACGCCCTTTACTATCTGCTCCTGAACTAGTGCCGCGCTGACCGCGTGCGGCGAGGCCGCCACGTAAAGCAACAGTGATAGCGAAGAGTCGGGGCTTGTAAGAACCGCCAACTCCAACAGGTACTGTTTTAGTGAGGCAAAGGCCGCCGCCTGCTCTGGTCCCCAAGCGAAGTCTTTTGTGCCACGGAGTGTTTTGAGGAAGGGAAGACTTCGCTCAGCGGATTTGGAGATGAATCTATTGAGGGCGGCCAATCTGCCCGTCAGACGCTGGACCTCTCTTGCCGACTGTGGGGGCGTCATGTTGATGATGGCCTGAATTTTGGTTGGGTTGGCCTCGATGCCACGGTGTGATACCAGGTAGCCTAATATTTTCCCTTGGCAAACGCCGAAGACGCACTTTTCCGGGTTCAGACGAAGTCGTGCGTCTCGCATGTTCGTGAATGTCTCGGCGAGGTCAGCGAGATGGTCCTCCTTGCTCCTGCTGGCGACGACGATGTCGTCCACATATGTGAATATATTTCTGCCAACTTGCCCCTCGAGCACAGTTTTGGTAAGCCGGGAGAAGGTGGACCCGACGTTCTTGAGTCCCTCCGGCATTCTGATGAAGCAATATGTGCCGAAGGGTGTTATAAAACTGGTGCTAGCCTTGTCTTCCTCCTTCATGCATATTTGGTGGTAACCGGAGAAGCAGTCGAGGAGTGACATGACTTCGCATCCGGCCGCGCTATCGACTATTTTGTCGATCCGCGACAAAGGGAAGTTGTCCTTTAGGCAGGCCTTGTTGAGACTGGTGAAGTCGATGCACATTCGCCACTTGCCGCTCTTTTTCTGCACCATCACAACGTTGGAGAGCCACGTGGGGTAAGCCACTGGCTCGATAAATTTGGCTTCTAGGAGGCGGTGTACCTCTGCCTTGGCGGCCTCTGTCTTCTCATCGGACATTTTGCGAAGCCGATGTTTTTTCGGTCCCACCGAAGGGTCGATTCCCAAGCTGTGCTCAATTATGGATTGGCTGACCCCGACCAGGTCGAGGGATGACCAAGCGAAGACGTCTTTGTTCTTGGACAAGCAGCAGAGGAGTTTCTCCTCTTCCTGCGAAGTGAGGTCTTCGCTGATGGTGACTGTCTGCTTGGGCGTGGCCTGGTCGAGGGGAACAGTCTTGGTCCCGTCGTTGCTCTGCAGCTGTGCCTTGTGCTCTTTGTCGGTTGGGCTGATGGACGCAGGGACTTCGCGCTGGGCCGTGAGGTAGTGCACATTTCTTTGTCCAGGGACAAAGTCCCGCTCTATGTTGCGCGCAGTCTGTTGATTGCCGTAGACCGCAATGGCGCCTAACGGACCTGGTATCTTCATGCACAGGTATAGTCCGTGAATGGCTGCCTCAAACTTGTTGATAGAGCCCCGGCCCATGATGGCATTGTACGGATACACCATATCGACGATATCAAAGGTTATTTGCTCACTTCGGGCATTGGGTGCTACACCGAAGGAGAGTGGCAGTTCTATTTTGCCGACAGGAAAAGTGCCCTTGCCGCCGAAACCATACAATGGGTTGTCCGAAGGCTTGAGCAGGCTGTGGCTTATGCCCATGCAGTCAAAGGCATGGAGGAAAATGATGTCTGCTTGACTGCCATTGTCGACTAGGACTTTATGCAGGTCCCAGCCTGCCACGCTGCAGTTGATAACCATGGCGTCGATGTGGGGGGCGCTGCGCAGGTCGACGTCTCGTGCGTCGAAGGTTAGCGGTACGTGGGACCACTTTGTCTGCATGACTAGGCCGGTGATGGCGACGTGGTTGATGCTGCGGTAGTGGTCCCGCTTCTGCCGCTTTGTGTAGAAGTCGGTGCTGGACCCCCTAGTGATCATATGAATGACTCTGCGATACGGCTGATCGGCGAAGTCTTCTTGTTTTGGGGCGTGGGGGTGGGGGATGTTCTGATGTTGCTGGTGTGGAGGTGGGGGTGGGGGAGGTACGATTTGTACTTCCTGGTGGTGTTGGTATGCGTGGTGCGGTGGATGCGGGGCGGGGGCGTGGATGTATGGTGGAGGGGGTTGCTGATAAGTGTGCGCGACAACTCTGGGGTTGTCGGCTGGCTGCGCCCGTGCCATCCTGTCTTTGGTGGCCTTCGTTTCTGGGCAGTCTTTGGTTTGGTGGGCGCAGTCTTCGCCATGAAAAAGACAGTAGAATCAGCGCGGAGGCTGCGCACGCCCCCGACCCCTACCGCGAGTTCCGTTTCCGCGGCCTTGGGGGGGATACTCCTGGCGGCGAGGGGCGTCAGCTGCGGGGTGCTGGTTGGCGATGTTGTGCACTTGCTGTTGATTGCGGCTGTCTCGACCGGAGTCTGGCTGCGGAGTCCTCGTCCACGTGCGGCTGGACTGTGGAGCATCTTTGGGTTTCCTCTGAGACTCGACCTTGCGCTGGTGGAGCTCTTCGGATTTGGCGTATTTTTCAAATAGCTGATATAATTCCTGGAGGTTCTTGGGCGGGTCCCTGATGCAGTGGCTGTAAAGGACGCTGGCGTGAAGGCCATTGATGGCGTAGTGGATGGCGATCTGGTCATCAACTGAGGGCAGCTGTGACTTGAGTGTTAGAAACTTACGGTAATACTCCCGCAGAGTCTCTTTTTCTAGCTGCTTGCAGAGTGAGAGTTCGGCCAAGGCGTCGGTGTCTGGGCGGTACCCTTGGAAGTTGAGCAAGAATTTGTCCCGGAGGCTTCTCCAGGAGTCAATGGACAGCGGGGGCAACCTGGTGAACTAGGTGAGGGCTGGGCCTTCAAGGGCGATGATGAAAGACTTGGCCATTGTGGCGTCGTCCCCTCCGAAAGATGCAACGGCGACCTGATAACTCATGATGTACTGTGCTGGGTCCGTGCTGCCGTTGTACTTGGGATAGGTCCCTGCCTGGAAGTTGGTAGGCCAGGGTGTCACTTGCAGATGTGGCGCCAGGGGACTTCGCTCCTCGAGGTAGTTGACCCCTTGAAATGGCGCGGCGTGTGGGAAGGCGAAGTGCGGGTCTTCCATTTACACGCGCTGTTGCAGGGGTGGCCCGTGCTGCAGGCCGAGATGGCCTTCGCGTATGTCTTCCGGTTGTGCGCGCTGTTGCAGGGGTGGCCCGTGCTGCAGGCCGAGGTGGCCTTCGGGCTGCATCAGCGTGATCTCTCGCTCGAGGTCCTGGGCCTTCTGCTCTTCGTCGCGTATCATTTGCCGCACCTTGGCTAGTGCGGACACGCACTGGCGCTTGGCCTCCAGTATCTCTTTTTGCCTCTGGAGATTGCGGTTCTTGAGGCGCAGGGCGCGCAGCTGTAGCTGTTCTTCCGCTGAAACGCCGAGGACTTCACCGTCCTCGGTGAGGTCCGCGCCCTCCGGTGGGGCGAAGCCTGGGGGAGGTTGCGGTTGTCCTTCAAGGCCGCAGGTGCAGAGAGCGTCGTCTTTGCAGGTGTGGAGAACGTCGTCTTCAGTAGCCTCTTGGTGGGTGGAGTGGGTGAGTGCGAGGGCCTTGCCCTTTTTTGCGGCCAGCAGTGCTGCCTTCGCGACCTCGTCAGCCTTCGAGCTAGCTTTCTTGGGTGCCATCGCGGGTGGTTTTTTCGTAGCACGAACGGTGGGCGCCAAATGTTGGTACTTGCTCACAGGCGCAAGATGATCCAACGGGGAGATGTGGTGATGCTAACAGGGTTTCTGCACGTGATGGCAATAGCTCTGTTCATCTAGCCTTTCAAGGGCACTGTGCGGGGGTATTTATAGGTATCTGAGTGCCCAGCGTCCTGTGTTAAGGACGCATGTGCCCTCAGACACCTAGGTTATCCCCGAAATATTCCCATAAAGCGGGGTTATAGACCGTAATTACAGGGATGCCTTTACAAATTAGGCCCGTAATGCGCAGCGGCCACACAGGGCTTGTTACAATGGGCCATGTGGTCGTGGGCCTCCATGCTGGACGAGGTCGCAAGATGGGACGACCTCGTCACAGGTCTTCGGCCGGTGACGTATGGGACGGAGGGTGAGCCTGCCCGTTGTCTTGTCTCCGTTGGTCCAACGATTACGGCGAAGGCATCGAGCGAAGGGTGGCGTCTTCGCCTTCGCCCCAACAAGGCCCCGCTGCTTAACGATGGACAGCGCGGTGCAGCTGCCCTGGACCGCGCGGTGCAGCTGCTCTGGACCGCGTCCAAGCGGTGGCTTCGTGGGAGCTTGTCGTACACAGCGACGCATGCGACCACGTAGGACTACTTCTAGATGTCGAACTGACAGTCACCAAGCTTCTTCTCGTCATCGATGAGCAATGCCAACACGAGTGCCTCCTGCTCATGGTGTTTGTTCGGGGTTTCAAGTAAGAAACATGGATTCATGCTTGCCGTTGGTTTATGAAAATGACTCACAAGTCTGATCTATGGAAAAATATTACGAAGAAAAAATGTCATGCATGTAAAAAAGGGAATTTAAGTATAAAACATTATTCAAACAAAAGAAATTACATGCAAAGCTCTTCTTTAAATAATATTACCTCCATCCAAAAATATAATTCAAGAATCTCGATGATACTTATTTACTACTACGCATTGTGCAAGGGTAGCAAGTGAGCTTGGTGAGAGATGTAGTAGATGTGTTTCCTGTCATAGATGCAGACATAAACACACATGTGATGTAGTGGTAGCTACTTTTGGCCTTTGCTTGAGAGGTCACGAGTTCAAATCCTCGTGAGGACATGTGTGTTTTTTTAATTTTAGCTAAACGTTGGCTGTACGGAGGAATGGGATTGGACTTTGCGGGGAGGGGAAATGAGAAAGTCAGAACAAAGAATGGGAATGAGAGAACATAAAATGATGGCAGAACATGGGAATGAGAAATGCAGAACAAGGAATGAGAATGGTGGCAGAACAGGAATGGCAGAACAGGAATGGTGGCAGAACACGGAATGACAGACTACTCTTACAACCTTAATAAGTAGTAGAGGTTTTGAAGATACGAAAATCAAGACAACACAAGTTAAATATTTAGACCTTCATCTTTTGGTTTAACACACGAAGGACAAAGGTTCACAAAAAGAAGTGGAAATAAAACGATATGAAAAAACAATGTAAAGTGATGTATGGAACTCATCTCTTATGCCTTAACATTCTTATTTTATCTTCTTTTTCATTAAATAAGTTTATAAGCATATATTTAGCTCCTTAACACAAGGTGGCACAAAGGCTCTTCAAAGACTATGGTCCTCACAAAAGGTATTTTATACATGTCAATATTCTTCTATTTATAGGAAAGAGGAACCGCCTTCGTACAAAATTATAATCATGTCCCTCAGAGTTTACATACATTGTTTACAAATGACATCAGGATAACATTGTATTTTGTCCTTCCTTTGCTGCGCAGGTCTTGGCCTTCGTCGCGTGAAAGCTTCTCCAATGGCTTGTGTTTGAATCATTTCTCCTTTTGTCGAAGATATCAAATTTGGCTCACATCTTTATTATTTGCGTGCATAGAATAAGCTTCTTTATACGCTATTTCGGCTGAAGGCCAGATTCGTCCATTGATTGAAGTATATCTGAAACACGCTTGTTTATATTACAGTGAAGGTTAAATGAGGACCTTCGGCAAAGGTAGGCCCCCAACAGTAGCCTCTTGTGGGATGAGTTTGTTTCTTCGTAACGAGCTTAGGTCACAAAAAAATTAGGAGGTCGTGTGCCGAAGGTCCGAAAAACACTTTACTGAAGCTCGTTATGAAGAAGATAGATCGATTCAATAAAAACAATTGATCTGGAAGTTAGACGGATGGGAAGAAGCTGAGGGTGATGCATGGGAATGTTTTTCAGCGACTCGTGTCGCTTCGTGCCCAATTCTTAGTATAAAACCAGTCGAACGAGTGGGTGCGGATCACATTTACTGCCCTCAACTAACTGTTACCAAAAAAATTTGTGCCTCCGAAGCATAACGTCCACCGCTGCTTCGGAAGACGGCTTCGGCTAAGTCATCTCAGACAATTTTCGGTCCACTCAGATGGCTAGGATTCAGACCACCATAAAACCAATCACCCCTACCTCTTCGGAAGCATGACAATATACCCCACTGAAAGTCGCCTAGAGGGGGGGGGGTGAATAGGGCGAAACTGAAATTCTCAAAAATAATCACAACTACAAGCCGGGTTAGAGTTAGAAATATAATCGAGTCCGCGAGAGAGGGTGCAAAACAAATCGCAAGCGAATAAGGAGTGTGACACGTGGATTTGTTTTACCGAGGTTCGGTTCTCGCAAACCTACTCCCTGTTGAGGTGGTCACAAAGACCGGGTCTCTTTCAACCCTTTCCCTCTCTCAAACGGTCCCTCGGACCGAGTGAGCTTTCTCTTCTCAAATGTTTGGAACACAAAGTTCCCACAAGGACCACCACAAGATTGGTGTCTCTTGCCTCAATTACAAGTGAGTTTGATCGCAATGAAGAATCAAAGAAGGAAGAAAGCAATCCAAGCGCAAGAGCTCGAAAGAACACAAGCAAATCTCTCTCACTAATCACTAGGGCGTTGTGTGGAGTTTGGAGAGGATTTGATCACTTTGGTGTGTCTAGAATTGAATGCTAGAGCTCTTGTAAGTAGTTGAAGTGGGAAAACTTGGATGACTTGAATGTGGGGTGGTTGGGGTATTTATAGCCCCAACCACCAAACTAGCCATTTGGGTGGAGGCTGTCTATCGTATGGTGCACCGGACAGTCCGGTGCACACCGGACATGTCCGGTGCGCCAGCCACGTCACCCGAACGTTAGGGTTCCGACCGTTGGAGCTCTGACGCTGGGCCCGCCTGGATGACCGGTGGCGCACCGGACATGAACTGTAGGGTGTCCGGTGCGCCAGCATGGGCGTGTCTGACCTCTGCGCGCGCTGGCGCGCATTTAATGCGCTTGCAGGTAGCCGTTGGCGTCTGAAGTAGCCGTTGCCCCGCAGTTACACCGGACAGTCCGGTGTACACCGGACATGTCCGGTGAATTATAGCGGAGCAGCCGAAGCGAATTCCCAAGACTGGCGAGTTCAGAGCCGCGTCCTCTTGGAGCACCAGACACCGGACAGTCCAGTGAATTATAGCGCGCCGGCCCTGAGAATTCCCGAAGGCGAAGAGTTTGAAATCGATCTTCCCTGGTGCACCGGACACTGTTCGGTGGCACACCGGACAGTCCGGTGCGCCCGACCAGGGTGCCTTCGGTTGTCCCCTTGCTCCTTTGTTTGAACCCTTTTTCTTGGTCTTTTTATTGGCTTATGGTGAACCTTTGTACCTGTAGAGCTTATAAACTTGGGCAAACTAGTTAGTCCAATTATTTGTGTTGGGCAATTCAACCACCAAAATTAGTATAGGAAATAGGTGTAAGCCTAATTCCCTTTCAATCTCCCCCTTTTTGGTGATTGATGCCAATACAAACCAAAGCAAATATAGAAGTGCAGAATTGAACTAGTTTGCAAAATGTAAGTGCAAAGATTGTTTCTTTATTTTTAACATTTTGGACCACGCTTGCACCACAAGTTTTGTTTTTGCAAATTCTTTTGTAAATTCTTTTCAAAGTCCTTTTGCAAGATAGTCAAAGGTAAATGAATAAGATTTTGAGAAGCATTTTCAAGTTTTGAAATTTTCTCCCCTTGTTTGAAATGCTTTTCCTTTGACTAAACAAAACTCCCCCTCAATAAATTCACCTTTTAGCGTTCAAGAGGGTTTTAAGATATCAATACTACTTTCTCCCCCTTTAGAACACAAAGAGATACCAATTTGAAATTTACCAATTGAAAATCATTAATTTTAAAATTAGGGTGGTGGTGCGGTCCTTTTGCTTTGGGCCAATACTTTCTCCCCCTTTGGCACGAATCGCCAAAAACGGATACTTGGAATGAAATATAGGCCCTTTTTAACTACTATCTCCCCTTTGGCAAATAAAACATATGAGTGAAGATTATACCAAAAAACGGAGAGTGATGCGGAGCGACGACGAAGGATGATTAGGAGAGTGGAGTGGAAGCCTTTGTCTTCGCCGAAGACTCCAATTCCCTTTCAATATGCCTATGACTTGGTTTGAAACACATTTGAAAACACATTAGTCATAGCATATAAAAGAGACATGATCAAAGGTATACTTATGAGCTATGTGTGCAAATTAGCAAAAGAAATTCCTAGAATCAAGAATATTGAGCTCATGCCTAAGTTTGGTAAAAGTTTGTTTATCAAGTGGCTTGGTAAAGATATCGGCTAATTGATCTTTAGTGTTAATGTATGAAATCTCGATATCCCCCTTTTATTGGTGATCCCTAAGAAAATGATACCGAATGGCTATGTGTTTAGTGCGGCTATGCTCAACGGGATTATCCGCCATGCGGATTGCACTCTCATTATCACATAGAAGGTGAACTTTGGTTAATTTGTAACCATAGTCCCGCAGGGTTTGCCTCATCCAAAGCAATTGCGCGCAACAATGGCCTGCGGCAATGTACTCGGCTTCGGCGGTAGAAAGAGCGACCGAATTTTGCTTCTTTGAAGCCCAAGACACCAAGGATCTTCCCAAGAACTGGCAAGTCCCCGATGTGCTCTTCCTATTGATTTTGCACCCCGCCCAATCGGCATCCGAATAACCAATCAAATCAAATGTGGATCCCTGAGGGTACCAAAGCCCAAACTTAGGAGTATAAGCCAAATATCTCAAGATTCGTTTTACGGCCGTAAGGTGAGATTCCTTAGGGTCGGCTTGGAATCTTGCACACATGCAAACGGAAAGCATAATGTCCGGTCGAGATGCACTTAAATAAAGCAATGAACCAATCATCGACCGATATACCTTTTGATCGATGGATTTACCTCCCGTGTCGAGGTCGAGATGCCCATTTGTTCCCATGGGAGTCTTGATGGGCTTGGCATCCTTCATTCCGAACTTGGTTAGAATGTCTTGAGTGTACTTCGTTTGGCTAATGAAGGTGCCCTCTTGGAGTTGTTTGACTTGGAATCCTAGAAAATACTTCAACTCCCCCATCATAGACATCTCGAATTTCTGTGTCATGATCCTACTAAATTCTTCACATGTAGATTCGTTAGTAGACCCAAATATAATATCATCAACATAAATTTGGCATACAAACAAATCATTGTCAAGAGTTTTAGTGAATAAAGTAGGATCGGCCTTGCCGACTTTGAAGCCATTAGCAATAAGGAAGTCTCTTAGGCATTCATACCATGCTCTTGGGGCTTGCTTGAGCCCATAAAGCGCCTTAGAGAGCCTATAGACATGGTTAGGGTACTCACTATCTTCAAAGCCGGGAGGTTGCTCAACATAGACCTCCTCCTTGATTGGTCCATTGAGGAAGGCACTCTTCACGTCCATTTGATAAAGCTTGAAGCCATGGTAAGTAGCATAGGCTAATAATATGCGAATGGACTCAAGCCTAGCTACGGGTGCATAGGTTTTACCAAAATCCAAACCTTCGACTTGTGAATACCCCTTGGCCACGAGTCGAGCTTTGTTCCTTGTCACCACACCATGCTCGTCTTGCTTGTTGCGGAAGACCCACTTGGTTCCTACAACATTTTGGTTAGGACGTGGAACTAAATGCCATACCTCGTTCCTTGTGAAATTGTTGAGATCCTCTTGCATCGCCATCACCCAATCCGAATCTTGGAGTGCTTCGTCTACCCTGTGTGGCTCAATAGAGGAAACAAAAGAGTAATGCTCACAAAAATGTGCAACACGAGATCGAGTGGTTACCCCCTTATGAATGTCGCCAAGGATGGTGTCGACGGGGTGATCTCGTTGGATTGCTTGGTGGACTCTTGGGTGTGGCGGCCTTGGTTCTTCATCCTCCTTGTCTTGATCATTTGCATCTCCCCCTTGATCGTTGCCGTCATCTTGAGGTGGCTCATCTCTTTGATCTTCTTCTTCATCAACTTGAGCCTCGTCCTTATTTTGAGTTGGTGGAGATGCTTGCGTGGAGGAGGATGGTTGATCTTGTGCATTTGGAGGCTCTTCGGATTCCTTAGGGCACACATCCCCAATGGACATGTTCCTTAGCGCGATGCACGGAGCCTGTTCTTCACGTATCTCATCAAGATCAACTTGCTCTACTTGAGAGCCGTTAGTTTCATCAAACACAACGTCACAAGAAACTTCAACAAGTGCTGAGGATGTGTTAAAGACTCTATATGCCCTTGTGTTTGAGTCATATCCTAGTAAAAAGCCTTCTACAGTTTTAGGAGCAAATTTAGATTTTCTACCTCTTTTAACAAGAATAAAGCATTTGCTACCAAAAACTCTAAAATATGAAATATTGGGCTTTTTACCGGTTAGGAGTTCATAGGATGTCTTCTTGAGGATTCGGTGTAGATATAACCGGTTGATGGCGTAGCAGGCGGTGTTGACCGCCTCGGCCCAAAACCGATCCGGTGTCTTGTACTCATCAAGCATGGTTCTTGCCATATCCAATAGAGTTCGATTCTTCCTCTCCACTACACCATTTTGTTGTGGGGTGTAGGGGGAAGAGAACTCATGCTTGATGCCCTCTTCCTCAAGAAAGCTTTCAATTTGAGAGTTCTTGAACTCCGTCCCGTTGTCGCTTCTAATTTTCTTGATCCTTAAGCCGAACTCATTTTGAGCCCGTCTCAAGAATCCCTTTAAGGTCTCTTGGGTATGGGATTTTTCCTGCAAAAAGAACACCCAAGTGAAGCGAGAATAATCATCCACAATAACTAGACAGTACTTACTCCCGCCGATGCTTATGTAAGCGATCAGGCCGAATAAATCCATGTGTAGGAGCTCTAGTGGCCTGTCACTTGTCATGATGTTCTTGTGTGGATGATGAGTGCCAACTTGCTTCCCGGTTTAGCATGCGCTACAAATCTTGTCTTTCTCAAAATGAACATTTGTTAATCCTAAAATGTGCTCTCCCTTTAGAAGCTTATGAAGATTCTTCATTCCAACATGGGCTAGTCGGCGGTGCTAGAGCCAACCCAAGTTAGTCTTAGCTATTAAGCAAGTGTCGAGTTCAGCTCTATCAAAATCCACCAAGTATAGCTGACCCTCTAACACTCCCTTAAAAGCTATTGAATCATCACTTCTTCTAAAGACAGTGACACCTACATCAGTGAATAGACAGTTGTAGCCCATTTGACATAATTGAGATACGGAAAGCAAATTGTAATCTAAAGAATCTACAAGAAAAACATTGGAAATGGAATGGTCAGGAGATATAGCAATTTTACCCAAACCTTTGACCAAACCTTGATTACCATCCCCAAATGTGATAGCTCGTTGAGGATCTTGGTTTTTCTCGTAGGAGGAGAACATTTTCTTTTCCCCCGTCACGTGGTTTGTGCACCCGCTATCGATGATCCAACTTGAGCCCCCGGATGCATAACCCTACAAAACAAGTTTAGCTCTTGACTTTAGGTACCCAAACGGTTTTGGGTCCTTTGGCATTAGAAACAAGAACTTTGGGTACCCAAACACAAGTCTTGGAACCCTTGTGTTTGCCCCCAACAAACTTGGCAACTACCTTGCCGGATTTGTTAGTCAAAACATAAGATGCATCAAAAGTTTTGAATGAAATGTCATGATCATTTGATGCATTAGGAGTTCTCTTCTTAGGCAACTTAGCACGGGTTGGTTGCCTAGAGCTAGATGTCTCACCCTTATACATAAAAGCATGATTAGGGCCAGAGTGAGACTTCCTAGAATGAATTCTCCTAATTTTGCTCTCAGGATAACCGGCAGGGTACAAAATGTAACCCTCGTTATCCTGAGGCATGGGAGCCTTGCCCTTAACAAAATTAGACAATCTTTTAGGAGGGGCATTAAGTTTGACATTGTCTCCTCTTTGGAAGCCAATGCCATCCTTGATGCCAGGGCGTCTCCCATTATAGAGCATACTTCTAGCAAATTTAAACTTTTCATTCTCTAAGTTATGCTCGGCAATTTTAGCATCTAATTTTGCTATATGATCATTTTGTTGTTTAATTAAAGCCACATGATCATGAATAGCATCAATATCAACATCTAGTGCAAATAGAAACATGCTCAACATTAGATGTAGAGGGTTTGCAAGATTTTAATTCTACACCCTTAGCATGTAATATATCATTCTCATTTCTAAGGTTGGAAATAGTAACATTGCAAACATCAAAATCTTTAGCCTTAGCAATCAAATTTTCATTTTCTACTCTAAGGCTAGCAAGAGATACATTCAATTCCTCAATCTTAGCAAGCAAATCATCATTATCATTTCTAAGATTTGGAATTGAAACATTACAAACATTTGAATCAACCTTAGCAATTAATTTAGCATTTTCATTTCTAAAGTTGGCAATAGTGTCATGGCAAGTGCTTAGTTCACTAGATAGTTTTTGACATTTTTCTATTTCTAGAGCATAAGCATTTTTAACCTTAACATGTTTCTTGTTTTCCATAACTAGGAAGTCCTCTTGGGAATCCAAAAGGTCATCCTTTTCATGTATAGCACTAATTAATTTATTTAATTTTTCCTTTTGTTCCATGTTAAGCTTGGCAAAAAGGGTACGCAAGTTTTCCTCCTCATCACTGGCATTTTCATCACTAGAAGACTCATATCTAGTGGAGGATTTAGATTTAACCTTCTTCTTTTTGCCGTCCTTTGCCATGAGGCACTTGTGGCCGATGTTGGGGAAGAGGAGTCCCTTGGTGACGGCGATGTTGGCGGCGTCCTCGTCGTCGGAGGAGGAGTCGGTGGAGCTCTCGTCGGAGTTCCACTCGCGGCACACGTGGGCATCGCCGCCCTTCTTCTTGTGGTACCTCTTCTTTTCTCTCCTCTTGCCCTTCTTGTCGTTATCCCTGTCACTGTCACTTGATAATGGCCATTTAGCAATAAAGTGACCTGGCTTACCACACTTGTAGCAAACCTTCTTGGAACGGGATTTGTAATCCTTCCCCTTCCGTTGTTTGAGGATTTGGCGAAAGCTTTTGATGATTAAAGCCATCTTTTCATTGTCGAGCTTGGAGGCGTCAATTGGTTGTCTATTTGGTGTAGACTCCTCCTTCTTCTCCTCCGTCGCCTTAAATGCCACCGGTTGTGCTTCGGACGTGGAGGGTTCATCAAGCTCGTTGATCTTCTTTGAGCCTTTAATCATACATTCAAAGCTCACAAAATTCCCGATTACTTCCTCGGGAGTCATTAGTGTATATCTTGGGTTGCCACGAATTAATTGTACTTGAGTAGGGTTAAGGAAAATAAGTGATCTTAAAATAACCTTAACCACCTCGTGGTCATCCCATTTCTTGCTCCCGAGGTTGCGCACTTGGTTCACCAAGGTTTTGAGCCGGTTGTACATATCTTGTGGCTCCTCTCCTTGGCGAAGACGGAAGCGACCGAGCTCCCCCTCGATCGTTTCCTGCTTGGTGATCTTGGTGAGTTCATCACCTTCGTGCGCGGTCTTGAGTAAGTCCCAAATCTCCTTCGCATTCTTCAATCCTTGTACCTTGTTATATTCCTCTCTACTTAGAGAGGCGAGGAGAATGGTTGTGGCTTGGGAATTGAAGTGCTCGATTTGGGCCCTTCATCCACATCATAGTCTTCATCCCCTACGGATGGTACCTGTACACCAAACTCAACAACATCCCATATACTTTTGTGGAGTGAGGTTAGATTAAATCGCATTAAATCACTCCACCTAGCATAGTCTTCACCATCAAATGTTGGTGGTTTGCCTAATGGGACGGAAAGCAAAGGTGTATGTTTAGGAATGCGAGGGTAGCGTAAGGGGATCTTACTATACTTCTTACGCTCTTGGTGCTTAGAAGTGACGGACGCTGCGTCGGAGCCGGAGGTGGATGTCGACGAAGAATCGGTCTCGTAGTAGACCACCTTCCTCATCCTCTTTTTCTTGTCCCCACTCCGATGCGGCTTGTGGGAAGAGGATTTTCCCTTCTTTTCTTTGTGGTGTGAAGAAGAAGATCTTTTCTCCTTCTGTTTGGAGGAGTCCTTCTTCTTCTCCTTCTTCTTGGTGCGGGACTCTTCCGATGAAGTGCTCCCGTGACTCGTAGTGGGCTTGTCGCTGGTCTCCATCTCCCTCTTGGTGTGATCTCCCGACATCACTTCGAGCGGTTAGGCTCTAATGAAGCACCGGGCTCTGATACCAATTGAAAGTCGCCTAGAGGGGGGGGGGGGTGAATAGGGCGAAACTGAAATTCTCAAAAATAATCACAACTACAAGCCGAGTTAGAGTTAGAAATATAATCGAGTCCGCGAGAGAGGGTGCAAAACAAATCGCAAGCGAATAAGGAGTGTGACACGCGGATTTGTTTTACCGAGGTTCGCCACGTTGAGGTGGTCACAAAGACCGGGTCTCTTTCAACCCTTTCCCTCTCTCAAACGGTCCCTCGGACCGAGTGAGCTTTCTCTTCTCAAATGTTTGGAACACAAAGTTCCCACAAGGACCACCACAAGATTGGTGTCTCTTGCCTCAATTACAAGTGAGTTTGATCGCAATGAAGAATCAAAGAAGGAAGAAAGCAATCCAAGTGCAAGAGCTCGAAAGAACACAAGCAAATCTCTCTCACTAATCACTAGGGCGTTGTGTGGAGTTTGGAGAGGATTTGATCACTTTGGTGTGTCTAGAATTGAATGCTAGAGCTCTTGTAAGTAGTTGAAGTGGGAAAACTTGGATGACTTGAATGTGGGGTGGTTGGGGTATTTATAGCCCCAACCACCAAACTAGCCGTTTGGGTGGAGGCTGTCTGTCGTATGGTGCACCGGACAGTCCGGTGCACACCGGACATGTCCGGTGCGCCAGCCACGTCACCCGAACGTTAGGGTTCCGACCGTTGGAGCTCTGACGCTGGGCCCGCCTGGATGACCGGTGGCGCACCGGACATGAACTGTAGGGTGTCCGATGCGCCAGCATGGGCGTGTCTGACCTCTGCGCGCGCTGGCGCGCATTTAATGCGCTTGCAGGTAGCTGTTGGCGCCTGAAGTAGCCGTTGCCCCGCAGTTACACCGGACAGTCCGGTGTACACCGGACATGTCCGGTGAATTATAGCGGAGCAGCCGAAGCGAATTCCCGAGACTGGCGAGTTCAGAGCCGCGTCCTCTTGGAGCACCGGACAATGTCCGGTGTATACCGGACAGTCCGGTGAATTATAGCGCGCCGGCCCTGAGAATTCCCGAAGGCGAAGAGTTTGAAGTCGATCTTCCCTGGTGCACCGGACACTGTCCGGTGGCACACCGGACAGTCCGGTGCGCGCGACCAGGGTGCCTTCGGTTGTCCCCTTGCTCCTTTGTTTGAACCCTTTTTCTTGGTCTTTTTATTGGCTTATGGTGAACCTTTGTACCTGTAGAGCTTATAAACTTGGGCAAACTAGTTAGTCCAATTATTTGTGTTGGGCAATTCAACCATCAAAATTAGTATAGGAAATAGGTGTAAGCCTAATTCCCTTTCACCCACCCATCTCCAAAGCCGCGAGAGCTTCGTCATCGTCAGGCCTGCTTTAGAGTTGCCGAAGGACAGACCTTCGAAGCCAAGCTATATTGAAATTGGTCGTTCCACCTTGAGGGAGAAGGATCTGCAATCTATGAAGAGACTTGGTTATTTTAGCAGTAAAGTCAGTGTGTGCCTCCCTGGGAACGAGGCATCCCGATGCCGAGAAAGCACGAAGTTGTTGTATACAAGAGCTTTTCAAGGCAGGACTTCGACTTTCGATGTATAAGATGATTGCGAAGATACCACAACGTTATGAGGTATACATGCATCAATTGACTATGAATGCCATAGTTCGCCTTAGCGTTTTCATTTGGGTTGTATGAAGCCAGGGGGTCGCACAGATGCTGATGCTTTCTGTAGGGTGCATGATTTTCACTATTGAATGTCATTTCTATATTGTTTTGGTGATTAAATGCCAACACATTACATTAATACTAACATCATCATACATGAGCAATGAGCATAGGCACGTAAAAGCAAATCTAGTGTGGAAGAGGGCAAAAGGCAAATCTATATGGTGCCAAGAGAAAAAGGTAAGCTCTGGACACTTAGTAAATTTTTTGTGTGCTAATCATACCTGCCTAAGTGCTAGGGACTTTATGAAGTCAAGCCAAAATGAGCAAAAGAGACTTCGATTGAAAAAGAAGATGGACTGGTCTGCACTGCATCGGGCGGTCCGATGCCACCCACCGTACAGTCCGGTGCACGGTCCGTCGAATAGCCTGCTCTCGGGAATTTTAGCTTGTGTCGCCTATAATTCACCCGACCGTCCGTGCGGAGCGTGAGACAGTCCATGTGCCAACTAGTGGCCACGTCGGCTTGGGGACAACAGTCACATGGTGCACTGGATGGTCCGGTGCCACCCACCAGAGAGTCCAGTGCCCCCAAAACAGGAGACCAACCAATTAAGGATTGTGTAGTCGTTGCACTATTCACTATCCCGTGTGCACCGGACAGTCTGGTGTACCACGGACAAAAGGCAATTAGGGCCTTTCAAATGGAGCTCCAACAGCTCTTGGGTCTCTTGGGGCTACAAAAGGGACCCCTAGGCGCATGGAGCACTACACCAAGCATCCCTTGAACATTCTACAACACCGAGATGCTGCGGCTACGCCATTGCTTTGCTAGATAGAGATTTGAGCATGTGTTTTGAGTTGTAACTCCGCTGCATTGTCTCTTGTGCTCTTCTCTTGACTTGTGTGCATGTGTTGCTGTGATTTTGTATCTTGTGTGTGTCTTTGCTCCCCCTTACGCTTCTGGTTTATTTGAGATCAATTGTGTAAGGCGTGAGAGACTACAAAGTGTGGAGATTCCCCACAACGGGAAAAACTTGAGATAAGAAAGAGAACCGTGGTACTCAAGTTGATCATTGGATCACTTGAGAGGGGTTGAGTGCAAGCCTCGTCCATTGGGATGCCACAACATGGAGTAGGCAAGCATTTTACGCTTGATTGAACCATGGGATAAAAATCATTGTATCACTTGTCTACTTTACTTTATTGTGATTCTATTCTTTCTAGCACTTCACTTTACTTATAATATTGTTCTAAGTTTGATACTCATCTTGTGAGAGCAATTAAGTGAAGAAGTCCTCTTCTCTCACACTCTTCATTCGAACTTGGTTTTTGATCTCACTAATCCATTCTAGACCAAGTTTATTTTGTTGAGTTGTTAATTATAGGATCACCTATTCACCCCCCTCTAGGTGCTCTCAACTATCAAACAAAGGTCAAGGGTCAGACAAACCTTCACAACAACTTCGGATGCTACAACTTTGCGTATCATAAAGATACAACTGGACCGGTCCTCACATATCGAACCAAGTGGCATAGAGACTAAACAAAAGAGTGGTTTTACACCGAAGTTAACTCTGAATAGCACGAGGACTTCAAAGGTGTGTCGATGAGTCCTTTAAGGATTAACTTCAGTCTGAAACGACCAAAGTGTGAACTAAGTGAGGATACTAAAAAGTGCTACGAAGCCTTTAATACAATTGTTAAGAAAATTTGGTCTTGAGATTTGATTCAAGAGGCACTTGCCTGTAACATCTATCCGACTCGGACTAGGTGGAAACTGCCAAATGAGGTGAAGTCAAAAGATGAAGAACTTGTTACTCTAGCTTTTGGTTTTAAGGATGATCTTTGTACAAAGCTCCTTTGGCTGAATGGCTTAGGTTTATAGGAGAAAATTGCAATGAGATTTGTGGAAATTATCTTACTAAGGAGCATGAAGATATGTCATGTGTCTTCGAAAACCGGGGAAAACTTTAGCTTAATAGAGTCATGAATGCCATTGGTTTTGAGTATCCAGACTATGAAGATCCCGCTATTAACATTGAAACTAGGGAGAAAAGGAAAAGGGTTGCTAAGGGTGCTGGAAAAACTTTGAAGAAAACTATTAAAGCTGACACAATGAATGATGAGTCAGAGGGCAACGAAGAACCATCTTCGAGGCCCAAAAAGAAGAAAGCAAAGACTTCGAAAAAAATCTGCCGCTGGGCAAGACCAAGGGAAAGGGAGTGTTGGGGGCCTTCGGCTTCCGAAGGTCCTCAAAAACATAATTTAACAATGTTTTCCAAGTGGAATATATGAGTAGGTATCTTCGGAATCGGGTCATGAGTATACAAGAGTATGGTCAGTACGAAGCCTGAGCGAGACGGAAAGCGATTATGACGAAGGATAAAGATGACCGCGAAGCTGTGCGCAGAAGAGCTTCAGCATGATAGCAGAGAAGGGGAACCGACTTAAAGATGAAAAGGCAAATTAGACCCCGAAGAATTACTATAGAGTTATTGTTAAATGTAAAGGGCACAAATGTAATTCTACACGGGCTGCGTCCCTTGCCTATAAATAGATGAACAGTACTCCCGTACTGTTCACGCTGACTCAGCATTCGCCTTTTGCATCGCGCTTGTACCTTTACTTTCCGTCAATCCGAAGGTATATTTATAATTTGTTATTTTGAATATGATAATGTGAATAAAGATAAATTGATAATAATATCTAAATTATTCTTCGTATTTGAGATATGAATTCGTCTTTATTGTCTATCGAGCTTACGAAGGCTTTTCCCTCATAACCTTCGTCCGAAATTCATTATATCCGAAGGGATATAATGTCTTAAAGGACGAAGGACTTTAATATTTAACATTTTTTATGTTGCCTTGTTCTTAACTCTTAGCATTTGAGAACAAGTCCCCAACATTGGCGCCCACCTTCGGTGAACTCACTTCCATTTTTTGAGTTTTGAACACCTTCGGCAAGCATCACCTTCGTCATGCCGCCAAAGAAACCTTCAGCAACAGGGGCTGCCGCTCTGCAGCCGTTGGATCCTAATTAGGATGTCCTTTCTCTTAGGGAGGCCCGAAGCCAGAAGAGGAAGGCCACCAGTCCGACGCCTCCGGAGGACGAATTGGATCAAGAAATCCAAAACTTGGAGATGCTCCATCAACAGGTCCAACGCAAGAAGGAAAAGATGGCTCGTCTAGCTGATCTACAAAGGCAGATAGACGTAGCCTCAGAAGAAGTTCGTCATCTTGCTCAAGATGACCAGAACCGAAGGCCTCCGCACAGGGAGCTTCATCAGGAGGGCTTCTACAACAAGGACGATTGGTATGAGGATTTCCATCATGGAAATTTTGCTTTTGATGAGACTTCTCCTCTATCAATAGAACTGCAGGCTACACCTTGGCCCCAGTCCTACAAGCCACCCCAACTCCCCATGTACGACGGTCATTTAGACCCGAAGCAATTCTTGATGAGTTATGAAGCAACCATATCTTCGTATGGTGGCAATACTGCAGTCATGGCAAAGTCTTTCGTCATGGCTGTCAGGAGTGTTGCACAAACCTGGTACTCCTCTCTTCGGCCAGGAACAATCATCTCATGGCAAAAGCTGAAGGATATGCTGATAACCAGCTTCCAAGGGTTTCAAACGAAGCCGGTCACTGCTCAAGCCTTATTCCAGTGCACCCAGGACCACGAAGAATACCTTAAGGCGTATGTCCGAAGGTTCCTGCGTCTAAGGGCACAAGCACCAACAGTGCCCAATGAAATTGTCATTGAGGCCATGATTAAGGGGCTTCGGCCAGGACCTTTAGCTCAATACTTTGCTAGGAAGCCTCCTCAAACTTTGGAGAAGCTGCTCCAGAAGATGGATGAGTATATTCGAGCTGACAATGACTTCCACCAAAGAAGGGAGGAAGCATACAGGTTCTCCGAAATGACCAGAGGCTTCGGAGGAAGACTTCATCCAAGGCACGTCAGGTCAATTCACAACTCTGCTCAGAGTGATGATAGAGGGAGTCAACAGTAAAGACCGTAGTACTCCTCGCAAGCTTCGGGGCAGCAGGAAAGCTCTTTCCGGCCACCAGCTCCAAGGGGCAGAGGCGTCAGGGGCTTCAGAGGAAGATTTGGGGATCAGCCAAGGAAATTTTATTGTCTATTCTGTGGTGAGGACAAGGGCCATACCACCAGGATGTGCCATGTTACCATCCAGACGCAAAAGGAGATAGCAGAAGCTACAGCACAACAGAGTCAGCCGAAGCAAGTCATGCATACTGCTTCGTACCGTTTGCCTTACATTCCAGAATATGTAGGCAACCACCCTGCAACTTCTGTTGCTTCGGCAAGCCAACCCCAAGCATCTTGGCAACAGCCTCCACCTCCACCACCAACGCAACACAGCCAACAGCCAGAAGGGAGCCAACACGTTCACCTTCAGCGTGACTTCAGAGAAGGGTCCGAAGCTCGCACAGTCAATAGCACTGTGCCAGAGTCGAAGCATATTTACTGACAAATATCCTACCCCGACAACAGTTTTTCGCATTTAGTATTATTTTCTTTATTAAGAAACATTTATGGGAGGTTTAAGTTGTGGCGGAACTGCCCGAATTATTCCAACTTAAGTGCCTAAGCCCTGCCTTAGAGGCTAGACCACACTTAAATGGGAATAACTCGTCAATCCCTCGGATCTAGTCCGACACGGCCACTGACAGGATCAAGTACCACAATCTCACTCGAAGGTGAGTCACAGAGCAAATACAATAAAGCATAAAACCATACATGTCAGAGTATTAAATTATTACATCATCATCATCATCATCGGAGTTTTTGCAAAAGTGACCATCATTGTTTCGAAGTGCAGCGGAAATAAACTAACGGTAAATAAATGGAGAGATGGGGAAGCCTGTCCCATCACTCCTCATGCTCCTCCTCAGCCGAGGCAGGGTCCCACTCAACAGTCCAACCCGGTGGTAAGGTGGACGACCAAGTCACTCCAGCGACCATGTCCTCCAGAGAACCTGTAAAAATTATGCCACAAGCAAGGCTGAGTATACTAATACTCAGCTAGACTTACCCGGTGTGAGGAGTCTACTCCTCTACCTCTAGACATGCAGCTATTTGGTTGTGGGGTTTGGTTGCCAAAAGCACTAGCTGAGTTTCTAAATCAAGATTTTAACTTTGTCAAAATTAAGTGTGACTCTCTTAAGGCTAAAAGTGTACTATCTACTCATACATAGTAGCAAGCATTTTTAGCAATCAATATCTTGTATCATCTCAACACAGTTCCACTTGTTACTAAATGTAGCAGCATGGATCAAGCAGTCTCATTAGCTGCGAGAAGCAGACGATTCGAATCGAGTTTTTAAACCTTGCAAGGTAAACCTAAACACACGACATGCAGGGGCACTCCGTCCCCACACATATCAACCGTCCCCATCGATTCCCTGGCAACAGAAAGGGGCTCACCGCCTTGGCGTACAATGCCTCACTGACCCCGACTGGCCGTCGTGCAGTGACCGCACTTGTACCCACCATAACCGGAATGGGAGACCTCGCCTCAGGTCGCGTGAGGAGGGCAATCTGCGGGCAGGTTCACTCAGGTACTAGGCTTACCGATTTACCATATTTCTCGGTATGTGTTTAGTACGTTCAAACGCTTGACTCACGGTACCACACCTTAATCCTTATTCCGGTTCCCACCTCGTAGACAACCAATCCCCATGGATTGTTGTCCACAGACCAACACCATTATGATATAAAAATGGATACAACCAATTTCCTGATCTCGCGCGAGTGCTAGAAATCACTCGACTTCTACCGAGATCCTACTTAATAAAGCAGCTACTCGACTTAGCATACTAGTATTCATCACAATGGGGTTCCTGAGATCATGCAACTATGGTTTCAAACAACTCCTACACTTAAGTGCACAAACAATCCTACAATCATTAAGTGTAGTAAAATAGCATAAATAACAGGTTATGCATAAAACCGGGGCTTGCCTTCCAAAGCAGTGGCAGGCAGGTCCTCTGGTGCAGGCTCTGGTGCTGGGTCTGGGGCTACCTCCTGAGTAGCTCCTTGCTCCGGCACGAGGACGTACTCTCCGTCAGCAAGATTACAGTCTATCGAATGCAATGAACATGTATGTTATAATTATGCAGGATTAATAACATTATGCAAAAAGAACTAAGTTAAGGAAAAACTTAGGGTTCCCGGGTCATATGGGGCCTTTAGTGGTTTAGGCTTATTACTCCTAGGTTTAGATGTTTGTTGAGGATAACATAGTGGATTTGCATTGTCCTTACACATTTCAATGGGAAATGTTATAAGGGTTTTAGGGTGACACTAATTACCAGTATTTATTTTCCTCTCTTTAATTTCTACTTATGGTTTTTAGTGTAGGTTTGAACTATGACAGTGGGTTAATAATTTCCAAAAATTCTGTAAAAATTGCAGTGGGTTGCCATTGGCTATCCTAGCTGGTTTTAGAAATTTGAGGCTTAAACTATAAGGGCTATGCTTTAGACAAAAATAATAAGGGTGGTGTAAAATGGGCCACTTTACACTACACCTCACCATTAGAGTTGAGTTTCTTCCTAAGGGTCATTTTTGTTGGGATCTAACAGTAATACTAAACCTCTGTTCCAAAATCCATAGGAAGTTAATTGGTGATTATTTAATTGTGATTTTCTAAATTTTAATGCCAAAAAGGTGCTTATAACTAACTTGTCATTTGAAAAATATCAAACAACAGATTTTGTATTTTTCCTCTGTTCATAATAACCAGACATTTGTTATCCCAAAGTTTGGGGTGTCTTTTCCTTAGGGTTATTTTTGTAGGTTTTTTCTAAGTTATCCTTATTTTATTAATTTAAAAGGTATCCTTCTTATTTTATACTAAACCAGGGTATGATATATTTTTCCAGTGAACTACATTGAATAAGTATCCTAGCAAAAATAGGGGTGCTCTCTGGTTCATGGTTTAAATTACATTTTCTATTTTTCTTATCTTTAAGCATATTATGGAATAAGGGGAAAAAACCAACTTAATAGAGTGAACAGGGAGGTTCAATATTTTTAAACAGGTCAGTAGGTAGATATAAACTTCTCCAAATTTTTCTAACCCTGGTCAAACAATATTCCTATTTTTCCTTCTAATATTGAGTTTTGAGTAGTTTTCTTATTTAATTTAAAACTTCAGAAACAAATACAGAAACCATGGGTTTTATTATTTTTATCTGATAGTTCATAATTTCCAAAATCTAGCAAAATTGGTTTGAACATTTTTGGATGATTATTCTTCAAGTTATGCATTTATTTAGTTATCTGTCATAACAAAAGAAAAATAAATTCGAAAATGGAAAAGAAAAAAGGTTTATGCTGAGGCCCCTGGGGTTTATCTCTTTCTTTTCTCACAAAACAGTCCTCGGTCCACTATTGGCATGGGTCACTGACATTGCACAAAACCCCCTGGACCTAACCGAAATCTAACCCGCGCTCCCTGACTGACTTAAACAGTACCGGCGGCATAGATTACGGCGGTGGGGCTTACCGGCGGCGAAAGAGCTCCGGCGGGGTGGTCAGTGACGTCCGGGAGGTCGCGACGGTCACGTCGGTGTGCGGGTCGGCGTCGGAGGTGGTCGGAGCTACCCTGGCCACGAGCACAGGCGGCGCGGGTCGTCGGCGGCTCCTGCTCCGGCCAAACCACGACGGTATAGTTTAATTAAGGTGCACGAGGAGCTCCACGGGGTGATGTAGAGGCCATGCGCGCAACGAATTGGAAATCGGTGCAGAGGCTTACCCGGTCCACGTGCGCCGGCGGGTTCTCGAACTCCGGTGAGCACGATTGAGCTATTCCGGTGACGCGGGCCCCCGGGTCAAGCTTGAGCAAGTCTCATGGCCTCACCAGGAAGCTATCTGAGGGCTTGGATCAAACGGAGGAGGACGGAAAAGGGGCTGGCCACGGTGGTTGCTCTCGAGCGGCACTGGCGGGTCGCGGGGAGGTCGCCGGAGCTAATGGCTGGCTCGGGTAAGTCAGGCGAGGTACGGAGGAGGCCACGAGGAAGGCAGCCGAGCACTGGGGCGGGCTTTATAGCCGTGGCGCGGGCGTGGTCACGGGTGGCCGCGGGCGCGCGGGGGTTCGCGCACGGGCGTGCTCTGAGCGCGCCCCTGGATGTCAGCTCGCGTCGAACACGTGGAAGCTTGCTTCTGCCATGGTTCAACGGCGGATTAGAGCACCATAGCGTGCGTATCTTGGCAAAGTCACTGTGTACGGTCGCTTCTCTGCTCCATATCCTACCTTTTTGCTGTGAGTTCCAAGTCGAGATATGGTCGGGGTAGGGAGATAGAGAGGGAAGAAGTTTGTTGTGTCAGCTAGGTCCGAACCGAGACAAAAGTGGTGTCAAGTCGTGTCTAGCGCCCTAGGGTAGGTGTCATCTCTTTCCAGGGTGTTCTAGGGTTAATTTGGCGCCACTTTGTCAATTGGGTCGAAGGGTTTTGAAAATTGGATTAAGGTGAACATGTGGAATCTTTGTGCAAGGGTTAGTTTTTGTACTTAGGCAAAAACTGAATTCTCCCTTGTGCTGAACCTTAGGTGAACTTTTTAGGACTTTTCTGAAAACTTTTTGGGGGTACTTCCTTACTATTAACTGTAGGTTATGAAGTATGTTACAACTTTTATATTTGGCCCAAACCATGATCATAAGGTTTACATGATCTTTTGATCATAGCTTCAATTAGGGTTCCTATTGCCCATGGGGGGGGGTTTGCTTTAGGGTCTTGGGAAATCCCCACTTAGATGTGCATGACATGCTAGGACATGATTCCCAAGATATTTTGCACTTGATTAGGACCTTGAATCCAAAGTTTGAGGTACTTGGCCCATACAAATCTTCATGTAATAATGGGTTGAAAGGGGTAACCCTAGGGGTGGACACCCTGAGTAACACCTGGGGTGTTACAGCCCTCCCCCCTTAAAGGAATCTCGTCCCGAGATTTCAGGTAGAGTCCCTTGGAGGGATGCTTGGAGGTGTGCTGGTGTTGTTTTCCCTTTATACTTAAGTTTCTCTTATTAACTGCTCTTCGAATGTCATCCTCTTTGCAACTTCAGAAGGAAGCCCTTCTTAAGTTAAATCCACAACTTAGACTATCCTTGTTATCTAAGTTTTTCTTATAATTGACTTCAAAGGGCAGGTGGGGGGTTGGGTTTTTGGGGTTACATACCGACTCCTTTGGGCAGAAAGTCGGGGAAGCGAGAGCGTAGAAAATCCCCCGTCTCCCATGTAGCTTCTTTTGCTGAATGGTGACTCCACTGAACCTTATACATTCTGATTGATCTTGCCCGAGTTGATCTCTCCTTTTGATCCAATACCTTGATGGGGTACTCTTGGTAGGACAAGTCTGGTTCTATCTCAATGTCCGGTTCCGGTAGCACTTCAGTGGGTAGACAAACACATTTCCGCAGCTGAGATACATGGAACACATTGTGAACTGCTGACATACGGGGTGGCAATTCCAATTGGTAAGCTACGGGTCCACAACTTGCCTTGATCTTATAGGGTCCAATGTAACGAGGGGCTAACTTGCCCTTGATCCCGAATCTCTGGACACCCTTGGTTGGTGATATCTTAAGATAGACATGATCTCCCACCTCAAACTATAGAGGCTTCTGCCTCTTGTCATGATAACTCTTTTGCCTGGCCTGAGCAGCTTCTAGGTTCTTCTTGATAATTCTGACCTTTGCTTCTGCTTCAAGTACCAAATCGGGCCCAAAAATTTCCCTTTCTCCTGCTTGAGACCAATTTAGTGGGGTCCTACACCTTCTCCCATATAATGCCTCAAAAGGTGCCATCTTCAGACTGGACTGATAGCTGTTATTGTAAGAAAACTCTGCCAAGGAAAGACACTTGTCCCAATCCTTTCCGTAGTGTAGTGCACATGCTCGCAACATGTCTTCCAAAATCTGATTTACCCTTTCTGTCTGACCATATGTTTGGGGATGGTATGCTGAGCTTCGCATAATCTGGGTTCCAAGTGATTCCTGCAATTGTTCCCAAAATCGTGCCACAAAAGGTGCTCCTCGGTCGGAGACTATAGTCCTTGGTATCCCATGCAGACGAACTATCTGGTCAATGTAGATCTCTGCATACTTCTCCGCCCGGTGGGTGGTGTGCACTGGCAAGAAATGAGCAGTCTTGGTCAATCTGTCCACAATAACCCATATAGAATCATGGTGCCTGGAGGTATTGGGCAATCCCACTATGAAGTCCATGCAAATGTCCTCCCATTTCCAAGATGGTATGGGAAGGGGTTGCAAATGGCCTGCTGCCTTCAAGTGACTAGCTTTTATCCTCTGGCAAGTGTCACACTCGGAGATGTACTTGGCAATTTCCCTCTTCATTCTGGTCCACCAGTATAAAGATCTAAGATCATGGTACATCTTGTTGCTACCAGGGTGCATGGAGAATTTGGAAAGGTGAGCTTCATCCAGTATCTTCTTTCTAAGTTCAGGGTCCTTGGGAACCACCAATCGGTCTCCAAACCATAAAATTCCCTTGCTGTCCTGACGGAAACACTTGTATTTTTCTGCCTTTTGCTCGAGCATATCTTTGATAACCTGAACACCCTTATCCCCAATCTGTGCCTGAACTATTTGCTCTTGCAATGTGGGCTCCACCGAGATATAACTCAATTCACCGGAAGGAATAACTTCCAGGTTCAGCTTACACAGCTCATCACACAGGGTGGTGACTCTTGCATCCATGTTCATACAATTGCACTGGGCCTTTCTGCTCAAAGCATCTGCCACAACATTGGCTTTGCCAGGATGGTAATGCACCTCCAAATCATAGTCCTTGATTAATTCCAACCATCTCCTCTGCCGCATGTTCAGATCTGCCTGAGTGAAGATGTATTTGAGGCTCTTATGATCAGTGTAGATGTTACAGTGAGCCCCCATCAAGTAGTGTCTCCATATCTTAAGAGCATGAACCACAGCTGCCAATTCCAGATCATGTGTAGGGTAGTTCTGCTCATGGGGCCTGAGTGCTCGGGAAGCATAAGCAATCACTCTGTTCTCTTGCATCAAGACACATCCCAATCCTGTACCAGAAGCATCACAATAAACTTCGAAGGGCTTAGTGTTATCGGGTTGAGCCAGCACTGGGGCTGTTGTCAAATGTTGCCTCAGTGTATGAAAAGCATCTTCGCACTTCAGGCTCCAAGCGAACTTGGCTCCCTTCTTCAATAACTTAGTCATTGGCTTGGCAATTCTGGAGAAATCCGGAATAAATCGTCGGTAGTACCCTGCCAATCCCGGAAAACTCCTAATCTGTCTCACTGTAGTTGGAGGTTTCCAGTCCATCACTTCTTGCACTTTCTCAGGGTCAACTGATATCCCATTCTAAGAAATTTTGTGACCCAAGAATTTAATCTCCTTCAGCCAGAACTCACACTTACTCAACTTAGCATACAACTGATGATCACGTAGTCTCTGAAGTACAGTATGCAAGTGTTTGGTGTGCTCGGCTTCATTCTTGGAATAAACCAGAATGTCATCAATGAAAACGACCACGAACTTGTCTAGCTCTGGCATGAATACTGAGTTCATCAAGTACATAAAGTAAGCCGGGGCATTGGTCAGCCCAAAAGACATCACCAAAAACTCATAGAGCCCATATCTCGTAGAGAAAGCCGTCTTGGGAATGTCACTGGCACGGATCTTAATCTGATGGTAACCTGAGCGAAGGTCTATCTTGGAGAATACCTTGGCTCCTACCAACTGATCGAACAGAACATCAATGCGGGGCAGCGGGAATTTGTTTTTGATAGTCACCGCATTGAGAGGGCGGTAGTCAACACACATCCTCAAACTCTCATCCTTTTTCTTCACAAATAATGCTGGACATCCCCATGGTGAAGTGCTTGGACGAATAAACCCCTTGTCCAACAATTCTTGCAATTGCTTTTTCAATTCTGCCAATTCCGCGGGAGGCATCCTATAGGGTCTCTTGGATATAGGAGCAGTCCCGGGTTGCAACTCAATTGCGAACTCAATGTCTCGGTCAGGTGGCATCCCTGGCAATTCCTCCGGAAAAACATCTGGGTAGTCACAGACCACTGGGATCTTTTCCACCGGGGATTCTAACATAACAAAAGCACAAGATCGGGTACAACCCTGGTTGGGTAAATGCAAAACAGTCTCGCCATAAGCAGGGGAATGGATTTCAATGGCTCTGGCTGCAATGTCCAATACTGCCTGATGCCTGGTCAACCAGTCAGCTCCCAAAATAATATCCACGCTATCCAATCCTAAGATGAGAAGGGTGGTTCTAATCACCAGTCTACCAAATTTTATAGGCACTTGCTTGTTGATTTGATAAGTGGCAACTCTGCCTCCTGACGTTGAAATTGTAATGCCCCCATCAGTATGGTGAAAGGGCAACTGGCATTTGGCACTAAACTTGGCACTGATAAAACTATGTGAAGCACCGGAATCAAAAAGAACAATAGCGAGAAAATTTAAAACTGTAAAGATACCAGTCATGACGGGTGCTCCCTCTGGAATATCAGCCATGGTGGTGAAGTTTAGCCTGCCCTGCCTCACTTGCACCTTCTGCCTCTTCCCTTGGTTCTGATTAACATTCTGCCCCTGCCTCTGCTGGTTCCTGGGGCAATTCTTGGCATAATGCCCAGTGTTACCACAGGTGAAACACCTGTTGTCATTTGCCTGGCGGTACTGCTGCTGCTGATTGTTCCTCTGAGCTAGAAACTGGGTGCGGTTGGGTGCCTGCTGCTGCTGCTGCGGTGGTCTGATCACCCATCTCCCTTGCTGCTGCTGAGGTCCCCTGTTCTGCATGTCGGACACAATCCTGAAGCGCTGTGGCTGAGCTGAGGGTCCTGCCACAGGGGTCTTCCTCTTCTTCTTTGCCTGTCGAGCTGTAATGCAGTCCTCCTGGGAGATAGCCATGTTGACCAACTCATTGTAGCTGTTGGCCCTGACGGTGTTGAGACGATCACGGAGCTTGGTGCTAAGCCCCCGTCTGAACCTGTCCCTCTTCTTCTCGTCCGTGTCTGCATGGTATCCAACATACTGGCACAAGTCATTAAAGGCCTGGGCATACTGCAACACTGTCCTGTTGCCCTGAGTGAGTGCCAAAAACTCATTGAGCTTCCGGTCCATGATCCCGGCTGGTATATGGTGTCCTCTGAAAGCTGCCTTGAACTCCCTCCACTCCACCTCTCGGTCCTCTGGCTGCATAGCAAGAAAATGATCCCACCAAGTCCTTGCGGGTCTGCGAAGCTGCTGGGTGGCAAACCTGACTTTGGTGACCTCTGAGCAAACTCCATGGAGCAGTGGGAATTTGGATTCCACCACCCGCAACCATACATCTGCATCAAGTGGGTCCTCTGCCCTTGTGAACAATGGAGGCTGGGTGCTGAGGAACTCCTGATAGGTAGCCGCCGCAGGGTGACGCTGATGGTCTCCACCACCATAGTGCTGTGGTGGTGGCTGACGCTGAGCCAGCTGCCTCAAGATCTCATTCTGCTGAGCCATGAGCTCCTGCAGAGTGGGAGGCGGTGGCGGTGGAGGAACGTGCTCATTCTGGCCACGACGCTGCCTCCCGGCCATCTGAAAAGCCACATACATGCTTAACACCACATCTCCAAGTTCAAGATTTTATCACGGAGGAAAAGTTAAAACAACATGATAGATTCCAACTTCAACATAAAGATTTTTTTTAAAGTCATAAATTCCTCTTTCCAAATTTAAACTGATAGTAGCATCCATCAAACAGGCTTCCAGGAGAGTCTAGCACGATTACATCGATTTGCCCCAAAATGACTCAACTCTAACTAGCCTAGTACCCCAAGGGCGCAAAAGCTAAGCTAGCCGTGAGGAGTCCTACCATTACCAACGTCTAATTCTACTCTAGTCACCTAGTGCGCGAATGAGGCCGCACTCGACTCGGGGGAAGGTGGTCTTCCCGAGACAGCAGTGTCTACACTGGAGGCAGGCTCATCTCCTCCCTCGATGTCGACGTCCTCGTTGGCCTCCTGGTCCTGGATCTCCTGGTGATGCATGTCCAGGTGCTCGTTAGCCTCAGCAAGCTGCTGCTGAGTGTTAATGAGCTGATCCTCTAAAACCTCGATGGTGTTCTCCCTGGTGCCCACTAGCTCCTCCAACTCATGAATCTCATCAGACAGCTGCTCCACTTGCAAATCTTTTTCTACCAGCTCCTGGGACAAGTCAACCACGAGCTCCTCCCTGTTGTCCAAGGTGATCTTGGTTGCCTCTAGCAGTGCCATCAAATGAGACATTGCCTCCCCATGCATCACTTGCAGACGATACAGGGCGTTCATGCATCGCACCGACAAGTGAGCCGTGTGGCCTGGGTAGAGAGCCCAGATGTCCTTGGCATGCTCCACCCGATCCTTCCACATCGGGTCGTCCTCCTTTTCCGCGGGGAACAACCCAATGGGGTGGGTAGAGAGCTCCAAGGGATGGAACCCGCAAAAAGTCGTCAACCCGTGCAGAGCGATCGCCTCGATCGTGTCCTCTGCCCGGTATCCGAAAGACTCGGAGTCCAGAGAACGCCAGCCTGGCTGCAGGGGATGAGGCTCCAAGATCATCCTCACCCTACAGCGAGGCACCCAGTGCTTCTCAAATTGCTGCACCGTGTACTGAGGGGGTGTCAAGTATCCGGCCCCCTGAAGTACCTCCCACAAGATGCGGGGAAAACCCTTTCGTGCAAGTCCGTCAGTGTGGGTCAGTGCATTTCCATCATCGGAGGATCCGTGGGAAGTCATCTGTGTACGGTTAAGCGTAAGTAAAAGAAAAAGAATTACAAAAAGAACAAGGAAAATAAAACTCAGCCTGTCTCTAGTTAAAAGAAAAAGGCACTGGGGACCTAGTTGGTTGTTATCTTGTTTTTAAGTCCTTTTACTCAGTTATCCATTTGCTTAATTAAGAATTCATGCATGCTCGTCCTGAACGACCTCTCAAGAAGATAAAAGGAATAGGGAAGAACTCCCATCCTGTAAAAAGTGGCCTGTAGGGCCTAGTCACTTAGCCACCTAGCTACCCTTCTATCATCCTAAGGCTTCACGTCCTAGGTCTATCCTGCTCGTCCTACGATCTTTCCAACATTGTTTCTATCAAATTTTACTTTAGAAAAGGGATGGCATTTATGTTTTATTGATTCCTCTGTGGTGGTACAAGCTCCGATACCAGCTGTGGCGGAACTGCCCGAATTATTCCAACTTAAGTGCCTAAGCCCTGCCTTAGAGGCTAGACCACACTTAAATGGGAATAACTCATCAATCCCTCGGATCTAGTCCGACACGGCCACTGACAGGATCAAGTACCACAATCTCACTCGAAGGTAAGTCATAGAGCAAATACAATAAAGCATAAAACCATACATGTCAGAGTATTAAATTATTACATCATCATCATCATCATCGGAGTTTTTGCAAAAGTGACCATCATTGTTTCGAAGTGCAGCGGAAATAAACTAACGGTAAATAAATGGAGAGATGGGGAAGCCTGTCCCATCACTCCTCATGCTCCTCCTCAGCCGAGGCAGGGTCCCACTCAACAGTCCAACCCGGTGGTAAGGTGGACGGCCAAGTCACTCCAGCGACCATGTCCTCCAGAGAACCTGTAAAAATTATGCCACAAGCAAGGCTGAGTATACTAATACTCAGCTAGACTTACCCGGTGTGAGGAGTCTACTCCTCTACCTCTAGACATGCAGCTGTTTGGCTGTGGGGTTTGGTTGCCAAAAGCACTAGCTGAGTTTCTAAATCAAGATTTTAACTTTGTCAAAATTAAGTGTGACTCTCTTAAGGCTAAAAGTGTACTATCTACTCATACATAGTAGCAAGCATTTTTAGCAATCAATATCTTGTATCATCTCAACACAGTTCCACTTGTTACTAAATGTAGCAGCATGGATCAAGCAGTCTCATTAGCTACGAGAAACAGACGATTCGAATCGAGTTTTTAAACCTTGCAAGGTAAACCTAAACACACGACATGTAGGGGCACTCCGTCCCCACACATATCAACCGTCCCCATCGATTCCCTGGCAACAGAAAGGGGCTCACCGCCTTGGCGTACAATGCCTCACTGACCCCGACTGGCCGTCGTGCAGTGACCGCACTTGTACCCACCATAACCGGAATGGGAGACCTCGTCTCAGGTCGCGTGAGGAGGGCAATCTGCGGGCAGGTTCACTCAGGTACTAGGCTTACCGATTTACCATATTTCTCGGTATGTGTTTAGTACGTTCAAACGCTTGACTCACGGTACCACACCTTAATCCTTATTCCGGTTCCCACCTCGTAGACAACCAATCCCCATGGATTGTTGTCCACAGACCAACACCATTATGATATAAAAATGGATACAACCAATTTCCTGATCTCGCGCGAGTGCTAGAAATCACTCGACTTCTACCAAGATCCTACTTAATAAAGCAGCTACTCGACTTAGCATACTAGTATTCATCACAATGGGGTTCCTGAGATCATGCAACTATGGTTTCAAACAACTCCTACACTTAAGTGCACAAACAATCCTACAATCATTAAGTGTAGTAAAATAGCATAAATAACAGGTTATGCATAAAACCGGGGCTTGCCTTCCAAAGCAGTGGCAGGCAGGTCCTCTGGTGCAGGCTCTGGTGCTGGGTCTGGGGCTACCTCCTGAGCAGCTCCTTGCTCCGGCACGAGGACGTACTCTCCGTCAGCAAGATTACAGTCTATCGAATGCAATGAACATGTATGTTATAATTATGCAGGATTAATAACATTATGCAAAAAGAACTAAGTTAAGGAAAAACTTAGGGTTCCCGGGTCATACGGGGCCTTTAGTGGTTTAGGCTTATTACTCCTAGGTTTAGATGTTTGTTGAGGATAACATAGTGGATTTGCATTGTCCTTACACATTTCAATGGGAACTGTTATAAGGGTTTTAGGGTGACACTAATTACCAGTATTTATTTTCCTCTCTTTAATTTCTACTTATGGTTTTTAGTGTAGGTTTGAACTATGACAGTGGGTTAATAATTTCCAAAAATTCTGTAAAAATTGCAGTGGGTTGCCATTGGCTATCCTAGCTGGTTTTAGGAATTTGAGGCTTAAACTATAAGGGCTATGCTTTAGACAAAAATAACAAGGGTGGTGTAAAATGGGCCACTTTACACTACACCTCACCATTAGAGTTGAGTTTCTTCCTAAGGGTCATTTTTGTTGGGATCTAACAGTAATACTAAACCTCTGTTCCAAAATCCATAGGAAGTTAATTGGTGATTATTTAATTGTGATTTTCTAAAGTTTAATGCTAAAAAGGTGCTTATAACTAACTTGTCATTTGAAAAATATCAAACAACAGATTTTGTATTTTTCCTCTGTTCATAATAACCAGACATTTGTTATCCCAAAGTTTGGGGTGTCTTTTCCTTAGGGTTATTTTTGTAGGTTTTTTCTAATTTATCCTTATTTTATTAATTTAAAAGGTATCCTTCTTATTTTATACTAAACCAGGGTATGATATATTTTTCCAGTGAACTACATTGAATAAGTATCCTAGCAAAAATAGGGGTGCTCTCTGGTTCATGGTTTAAATTACATTTTCTATTTTTCTTATCTTTAAGCATATTATGGAATAAGGGGAAAAAACCAACTTAATAGAGTGAACAGGGAGGTTCAATATTTTTAAACAGGTCAGTAGGTAGATATAAACTTCTCCAAATTTTTCTAACCCTGGTCAAACAATATTCCTATTTTTCCTTCTAATATTGAGTTTTGAGTAGTTTTCTTATTTAATTTAAAACTTCAGAAACAAATACAGAAACCATGGGTTTTATTATTTTTATCTGATAGTTCATAATTTCCAAAATCTAGCAAAATTGGTTTGAACATTTTTGGATGATTATTCTTCAAGTTATGCATTTATTTAGTTATCTGTCATAACAAAAGAAAAATAAATTCGAAAATGGAAAAGAAAACAGTTTACGCTGAGGCCCCTGGGGTTTATCTCTTTCTTTTCTCACAAAACAGTCCTCGGTCCACTATTGGCATGGGTCACTGACATTGCACAAAACCCCCTGGACCTAACCGAAATCTAACCCGCGCTCCCTGACTGACTTAAACAGTACCGACGGCATAGATTACGGCGGTGGGGCTTACCAGCGGCGAAAGAGCTCCGGCGGGGTGGTCAGTGACGTCCGGGAGGTCGCGACGGTCACGTCGGTGTGCGGGTCGGCGTCGGAGGTGGTCGGAGCTACCCTGGCCACGAGCACAGGCGGCGGGGGTCGTCGGTGGCTCCTGCTCCGGCCAAACCACGGCGGTATAGTTTAATTAAGGTGCACGAGGAGCTCCACGGGGTGATGTAGAGGCCATGCGCGCAACGAATTGGAAATCGGTGCAGAGGCTTACCCGGTCCACGTGCGTCGGCGGGTTCTCGAACTCCGGTGAGCACGATTGAGCTATTCCGGTGACGCGGGCCCCCGGGTCAAGCTTGAGCAAGTCTCACGGCCTCACCAGGAAGCTATCTGAGGGCTTGGATCAAACGGAGGAGGACGGAAAAGGGGCTGGCCACGGTGGTTGCTCTCGGGCGGCAATGGCGGGTCGCGGGGAGGTCGCCGGAGCTAATGGCTGGCTCGGGTAAGTCAGGCGAGGTACGGAGGAGGCCACGGGGAAGGCAGCCGAGCACTGGGGCGGGCTTTATAGCCGTGGCGTGGGTGTGGTCACGGGTGGCCGCGGGCGCGCGGGGGTTCGCGCACGGGCGTGCTCTGAGCGCGCCCCCGGATGTCAGCTCGCGTCGAACACGTGGAAGCTTGCTTCTGCCATGGTTCAACAGCGGATTAGAGCACCATAGCGTGCATATCTTGGCAAAGTCACTGTGTACGGTCGCTTCTCTGCTCCATATCCTATCTTTTTGCTGTGAGTTCCAAGTTGAGATATGGTCGGGGTAGGGAGATAGAGAGGGAAGAAGTTTGTTGTGTCAGCTAGGTCCGAACCGAGACAAAAGTGGTGTCAAGTTGTGTCTAGCGCCCTAGGGTAGGTGTCATCTCTTTCCAGGGTGTTCTAGGGTTAATTTGGCGCCACTTTGTCAATTGGGTCGAAGGGTTTTGAAAATTGGATTAAGGTGAACATGTGGAATCTTTGTGCAAGGGTTAGTTTTTGTACTTAGGCAAAAACTAAATTCTCCCTTGTGCTGAACCTTAGGTGAACTTTTTAGGACTTTTCTGAAAACTTTTTGGGGGTACTTCCTTACTATTAACTGTAGGTTATGAAGTATGTTACAACTTTTATATTTGGCCCAAACCATGATCATAAGGTTTACATGATCTTTTGATCATAGCTTCAATTAGGGTTCCTATTGCCCATGGGGGGGTTGCTTTAGGGTCTTGGGAAATCCCCACTTAGATGTGCATGACAAGCTAGGACATGATTCCCAAGATATTTTGCACTTGATTAGGACCTTGAATCCAAAGTTTGAGGTACTTGGCCCATACAAATCTTCATGTAATAATGGGTTGAAAGGGGTAACCCTGGGGGTGGACACCCTGAGTAACACCTGGGGTGTTACATAAGTGCTTTTTTATCGTTTTTAATCCCTTGTAACAGTTTCGCTTTTACCATAATGAAAATATATCTTCTCCACAGGCTTAAGTTGCCGAAGCATAAGAATTTATGGTGATAAGGAGGACCTTCAAATTGTCAAAAATTTTGTTCTAAGGAACGCATCGTAATTTAGTCGAAGCAGCAAAAAGTCGTTTCTAAGGGAACGCAGAGTAAGTTTTTTGCTCAAAAGTCATTCCGAAGGGAATGCAGAGCTTACAGCGAAAAATAAACGCTGATTCCGCTGAAAGTAAAAGGCGAAGAAGCTCCTAAGGGAGGCTTACAGCAGCGAAAAATAAACGCTGATACCGCTGAAAGTAAAAGGCGAAGAAGCTCCTAAGGGAGGCTTACAGCGAAAAATAAACGCTGATTCCGCTGAAAGTAAAAGGCGAAGAAGCTCCTAAGGAGGCTTACAGCGAAAAATAAACGCTGATTCCGCTGAAAGTAAAACGCGAAGAAGCTCCTAAGGGAGGCTTACAACGAAAAATAAATGCTGATTCCGCTGAAAGTAAAACGTCGACCTTCGGCAAATATCACTTTGCATAACATCACATCATTACATCATTTGCATAGCATAACATCATACATCATATTGCATCAACAATGCAAAGAAGGGGATCCCAGTATCGACATTCGAAAATTGTTTCGAAGGAAAAGTGGCAAGGCACAAAAAATAGCTATTGAAGAATTATACTTTCGTCAAATGGAAACATCTATTGGTTATTAATTTTACGAGGATTGGTTGCTGATCATATGAGAACACGGATATTATTTACGAAGCATGAAAAGAAGGGAAGGTGTTTTTTCGCCGAAGGCTCAAAAACGGTATGTATATGAAGTTTCATGCATCGTAAAGAATAGAAACATAAATAGTTTATATATTACATTCAAAGTTACAAAATATTACACATGTTTCTCAACAAACATTATATTCTAAATGTTTTTACAGCAGCATCTAATCTTCCCTTAGAACTACTTCTGCAGCTTCGTTTAGTAGCTGATCAACAACTTTATCCATGATGGCTTCGGCCATTTTCCTAATTTCGTCATCCCATTTTGCGTGGGGGCCCGCAGATGATTGAGCAGGTTCTGAGGGAGGAGAAGATACGGCTATATTACTATTACAAACCGTGAAACAAGTTCGAAATCAAAAAATTACAACAAAGAGTCAAAAACCACTAGTCAATACCTATTTGCCTTTCGGGCTCTGCACTTTTCTCAGCGGCCCCTGCTACTTTTCTAGCGTCATGATTGCCTTTTTCGCTTTTTCGTATAATCTCTTGGGCCATTTCCTGGCCACCATTGTCCCAGATGTCGGTGAAAAATTTTCCACCGACCAGGCTTGCTTCGGCCGAGGGGTCTTTTATATCTTCGGAGGATAAAGCGGCTTCGGATTGTGCCAAAAACTTCACATGCTCACAGCCTTGCCTCTCCAAAATGGTAGCAATCTCCCTGGCACCCGAGAAGGCACATATGTCTCCGCGGCTATTCAAAATTTCTTCAAAGGCCTCAGCTTCGTGACTGATCCATTTGATTGGGCCCTCGGGGTCACCTTTTATGAAGTTCTCTTCACTTGAAAAAGCGCCAACGTTGGCGAAGCTGGTCTTTACTTTTTTAACACATTCTATAGATTTCTCATAGCATCTTTTCTTAGATGCACGAAGCTCTTCAACGCTTTTTTCCAAATGGTTTGCCCATTGTTCACTGAGTTCTCGTTTCGTTTCTTCAAGTGTGCGTTCCTCTTTAGCTCTGGCCAGTTGTTTTCGGAGATCTTCAATTTCACGCCTCTGAGCCTCAGCTTGAACTTTAAAAGTAGCTTCGTCTTCTTTTATTCTATCTATCAATGAATGCAATATTTTATCTTTTTCGAGACCTTCGTTCCTTAGTTCAATTACTTCGGAACGAAGGTTCCTCAGGGCCATAACACACCCTTCGTCGTCGGCATCTTTTTGGGCCCTGAGGGCATTGCTAAGTATAAGGCCCTGCAAAAAGAAAAATGTGAGTGCAACAATAAATTTAAGCAAATGGAAAATTTTGGTTTCAAGAAAAAATACGAAAACCTCATTCTCTGTACCTTTAAGCTATTATATGCCAGGCTGTCGGCTAGCTCGTTTTTCGACAGCACCGAGAGCCCGTCTTCCAGTGTTGGGAATCCGAAGCTCTTGCTCATCTCCCGACAGACAGAAATCTCCTTGCTGTCAGGGAGACAATACAAAAATTCTTCTTCTCCACTACCGTTGAATATCAACGCCCCCTTTGGATATTTCAATTTGTGGGCATAGAACTGGGCTTCTTGCTGTTCTTTTTCAGTCAGTTTTTTCCCCGAAGCATGACGAAGGATATAATCGAAGGTTTCGGAAGATGCTTTGGGGGGCGGCAGTACCAGTTTCTTCAGCTGAAATTTGTTCTGCTGTTTCTGTCTCTTCGACTTCCAAGGATTTCACCTTGGTGGGCTTCGAAGGCCCAGCTTCAGTCTCAGACTGATGTTTTGAGGTTTCGGCATCAAATGCTTCAGTATGTACTTTGGAAGATTCAACAGTTTTCTTCGGAGTTGTGCTTGAAGACTTTAACCATCCTTTTTCTTTTTGGGGTCACTGCTGGCCCTTTTTGGCTTTTTGTTACCTCAATTTTTGTTGAAGGACTTAGAACTTCTGTTGTCTTTGTTACTTCAGCCCTCGGTTCTTCTATTTCTTCCGTCGCTGGCACTTCGGCCAGCCCTACAATATTTGGCAGGGGAGTTGGTTCTTTAGCTTCGGTGGCCGAAGAGGTCTCACCGGCAGACTCAGGCACTGTGGCCGGTTCAATATAATGCGGCCGGTGTGTGAGAACCTTTACCCTTTTCCTCTTCGACGCCGGCTCGCTAGGAGCGGCTGAGGCAACTTCCTTCGCAGAAGATGTATTCTTTCTTTTTTGACCCCGCATTGGATAACGGTAGTCGGGGTAGACAAACCCAATTGCATCAAATACTCGGTTGAGTCTCTTTTTCTTTTGGCCTCTGAAGGCCGCTGATAGTGCAGTGTCTTCGGCCTTCGAGTATAATCCAAGCAATTCATCACTTACGGTCTCAATACTTTTTAGCCAGTCATCATCTGGCTCAACGAATTTATCTCCATATTGGAATGTGTATTTTAGCTTAACTAATCCACCTTCGTCAGTTTCTTTAATGGTCTCCTTCGGCATTTCCCACTTTTCTACAAGTGGCCATATTCTGAAGGCAATGTGTTCTTGGACCAAATCCCTTGTCCCAATAAAAGAGCAAACCACACCGAAGGCTCTCTGGCATTCTTCGGCTGCTTCATTCATTTCTACCTTCGGCCTCCGAAGGCCAAAGCGTTGCCAGATAGGGCGCATAATGATACCCTTAATATCTTCCTGTGTTTTCAAGTCATTCTTTACATAAAACCATTTCGTCATCCAGTCGCCGAGCCACCTCTTTCGAAAGGTTGGCACGGGACAGCTTGACCCAGACCGGGCGCCGAAGCTGTAGCAGCCAAAATTGTTGTGATACTGCTCTTTGCCCCAGGGTTTTGTCTCATACAATAGCTCATGTATGTTGCATAAACTTTTTGCATTTGGTTCTAAACCTTGGCTCCTCACAGCCCAGCCGAAGATGCCCATTCTTATGATTGCTTCGGGAGTAAGTTGATGAAGATAGATTTCAAATATCTTCAGTACTTCTATAACAAAACTGCTCAAGGGAAACCGCAGTCTAGCCTTTAAGAAGCTTCGGAAGATTACAACTTCATTCTCTTTGGGAGTAGGCACAGTCTTCTCCCCGTCATCTGCCCTCACAGTAGACATGTCTCGAAAATATCCCCTCATGTTATCAAGATGACTCTGTTTAATGCTCGATTTTCCGAAGACTGTGTGACTTGGTCGCCACGGTCGATCTTCGGAGTCTTCACCCCCACTTTCTTACATCATAGCTGTCACTATCTCCAGTGTCTTCAGATAAACCCTCCAAAATCTCCCTAGTGATATTCTCTGTGTTGGTCTTTGCTATTGATTGAAGAAACCCGAGATGCATCTCCTCAGAAAGGCTCAGCTTCGATTCAGCAACGGCTTTCTTATCTTCAGACATCTTCGTGAACGCTGAGAAAGTGCTCTCAAATCCGAAGCTTAAAAATTTTAAAAAAAGCCAAGCAAGCATTGTTGCGCACAGGCAAAAAGTCGAGTGAGCAAGAGCAGATGGCAAGAAAGCGTGCCAAATAACTCGTGGCAAGCTCTTATTTATACACCTAGTGCGTTGAAAACTGGAGGGTCCCGCTTGTCAATGACTGTTGCTATTCTAGCAAAGGGAAGGTGTTTTTTTCGGACCTTCGGCTTAAAGCCTTCGTCCATGTTGCAATATGAATTTATCATTCTAGCAAATTAATATTGCGAGGGGCTACTGTTGGGGGCCTTCGACTTCCGAAGGTCCTCAAAAACATAATTTAACAATGTTTTCCAAGTGGAATATGTGAATAGGTATCTTCGGAATCGGGTCATGAGTATACAAGAGTATGGTCAGTACGAAGCCTGAGCGAGACGGAAAGCGATTATGACGAAGGATAAAGATGACCGCGAAGCTGTGCGCAGAAGAGCTTCGGCATGATAGCAGAGAAGGGGAACCGACTTAAAGATGAAAAGGAAAATTAGACCCCGAAGAATTACTATAGAGTTATTGTTAAATGTAAAGGGCACAAATGTAATTCTACATGGGCTGCGTCCCTTGCCTATAAATAGATGAACAGTACTCCCGTACTGTTCACGTTGACTCAGCATTCGCCTTTTGCATCGCTCTTGTACCTTTACTTTCCGTCAATCCGAAGGTACATTTATAATTTGTTATTTTGAATATGATAATGTGAATAAAGATAAATTGATAATAATATCTAAATTATTCTTCATATTTGAGATATGAATTCGTCTTTATTGTCTATCGAGCTTACGAAGGCTTTTTCCCTCATAACCTTCGTCCGAAATTCATTATATCCGAAGGGATATAATGTCTTAAAGGACGAAGGACTTTAATATTTAACACTTTTTATGTTGCCTTGTTCTTAACTCTTAGCATTTGAGAACAAGTCTAGAACCACCTCTTTTATGGGTTGTACATAGATTCTCGAGGTAATAACACAACCATTACCAGTTTCCCCTCTAAGTCCCTTAGGACTAACACTGACTCAGTTTATGCCAATTACGAAGGGAACTGATGAAGGAGACCATCCCTCAAAGATCAAAGAAATTTTGTCTAAGGAAGAAGTAGAGAGCCCACGAATTTCCAGTCTTGGAGGAGCTGCCTTTGGAGGTTCAACATCCTCTGAAGAAGGCGAGATGAAGACCGCTGAAGGAGGCGAGTCTTTGGGGCATGAAAAAGTGGAAAAGAGTTGAAAAGTCGAACCCTATTCTTGAAAAGGATGTGCCTGAAGCTACTCAGACTACTTCGGAAATAGAAAGTAAAGGTGAAGCTATGGGGTATGGGCCTAGGGCTTTGCTCTTCGGGGGGAGATCAAATGCTGATGTGCATACCCGATACCGATGGATTGAAGATTGTGAGAAATATCACTCGAAGCATTGGCTTTCCAAAAGTTGAAGAATAGTTGAGCCAAGTTAAAAAGAGAAAACTTTCTCACAGTTTAGCCTGTACTAGCATTAAGGTTAGAGAAACTCTTTGTTCTAGTGCAGCTTTGGTGAAAGTCTATTTTTAACTTAAACTGTTTATCTTCATGATGCATGGGCTTCAACAAGAAAAAGAATATGATGAACTATCAAAGCTACAAGATGAAGCTGGAACACTCCAAAATTCTTTGCAAGAAAAGGGAGCGATATTTCATCTTTAAATGAAAAATTAGCCGAGGCTGACGAAGTAAAAAGGCAAGCGACAACGAAGATAAGAGGATGGAAGAATTCCATCAAAGAACTTTGTACCAGCCTTGAGGCGACAGAAAGGAATGCTGCTGGAAAATTCGAAGAAAATCAAAAATTATTTAAGACTGTGAACTAGCTTTGGGGTAATTGCTTTGATCTTGCCTCTCGATGTTGTGATATTATGGAGAAAATCTTTTCCTTAATTGGTGCGACTTCGAGGTCCAGCTCCTTTGCCAGCGGTGATATCAAACGGGCACTTGGTTGGATTGAAAAGGAGTTAAGTGAAGTTGAATATATTATCAACGCTCGAAGCGATTATTATGCAATGATTAGATCTCGTGGCATGGCCTCTGTACTTGAGAAAGTTAGCTGCGAACATGTTAAGGCCATGGGGAAAAATGACTTCGGCATGGTCATAGAAGATATCAAGGCTCCCTCAAAGAGTGTACTTGGTGTGTCCAAAAGATTTTTCTTTGAATTGTGGGATAAAGGTGGCCGACAATTTGCCGCTTCGGAGACCAAATAATATACAAGAAAGGTTTGTCTCTAAGCTTGTGTTTAATTGAAGCTTTGTTCATGAGTTTTCCTTAATACTTAACATTTTTGTATTTTCTCAATGTCTATTTCTGTAGAGGAAAGAAGCAAAAAAGAAGACGAAGGTGAAGAAGTAAAGAAAGGCCTAAGCTTAGCTTGATTATTAGGCTGAGTAGACTTTTTATATTTTGGAGATGAATATTTATATAATTAAACCACTGGTTGTTGTAATATAACACTTTGATCTTACTTTTTCTTTAATTCCAATAGCTTCATTGCATGTGAAATCAAATGTTACTGGTATTTTGAGCCGAAGGCGAAAAACACCTTCCCTTCTTTTCACCCAAAACAAAGCGTCCAAAGCTCACCCGAGACTTCGGAGCTTTTGCATCGGATTTTACCTCTGCATTCCCTTAGGAACGACTTTGGGGCTCTTTCACCCGTACTTGGCGATAAAAACTTTAGCTCTACATTCTCTTAGGAACGACTTTGAAGCTTTCTCACATTTACTTGGTGATAAAACTTTAGCTCTTCATTCCCTTAGGAACGACTTTGGAGCTTTCTGACCTTTACTTGATGATAAAACTTTAGCTCTGCATTCCCTTGGGAATGACTCCAAAGCTTTTTCACCTTTACTTGGTGATAAAACTTACCTTCATTTTGGAGTCTTTTGGAAATCGAATCCCTTACTGACTTTGATTTTTTCACCCGAAGATGCTGCTTTGTTATAGCTTGCTTTTTTTGGGGAATAGTATCTTTATTGCCTTTAGGTACTCTTTGCCCAACTATTACATCTTCAGTCCTGTCAAAAAACCTTATCCCCTTTATAAGGAAAAAGGGTGTCGAAGCTTGGAATTAGATTTAATATCTTCAGAGCTCGTCGGCATCGCATGACCTTGGAACGTCGTTTCCTTCCATGTCCTTCAATCTGTATGAGCCTGGTCTGTTCGAAGCTGAGACCAGGAAGGGGCCTTCCCACTTCACTTGCAATTTTCCCATTATATCTAGGTTAGCTACTCTTCGGAGCATGAGATGACCTGGTGCTTTGCTCTTTAGTTTCACTTTCACGTCTCTCCATCTAATGGTTTCTGCTTGATACTTCCTTATGTGCTTGATTGCTTCGAGCCTTGACTCTTCTATTGTTTCCTTCAAAAAAAATTTCATCATATTAATATTGAGTCGAAGCTATGAAACTGACTGAACCCAACCTGACTTCTTTGGGGGTAACTGCTTTGTCCCTGAAGAGAAGCTTGAATGGTGTAAAACCAGTGGATCTTGATACAGATTTGTTATGATTCCACACAACTTTGATAAGCTCCTCTGTCCACTTCCCTTTGGGTAATCCAACTAAAGACCTTGTGATTTCTAGCAAAATTATTTTGTTTGCTATTTTAACCAACCCATTATACTTTGGGTGCCTGACTGATGCAAAGTGTATATTTGTTCCCACTTGGTTGCAAAATTCTCTAAATGCTTCAGAGTCGAACTAAGTATTGTTATCAACAGTAATAGACTTTGGGACTCCGAAGCGGCAAATAATGTTTTGCCAAAAGAACTTCTAGATGGTTGCCAAAGTTATTGTTGCTAGAGCTTTTGCTTCGATCCACTTAGAAAAGTACTCCATTACCATTACTGTATATCTCATGTTTCCTTGCGCTGCTGGCATTAGGCCTATTATGTCCATTCCCCATCTCTGTATGGGCCATGTAGGTTGTATGAGCTGAGTTAAGGATGAAGGTTGCTTCTGGTCCCTTGCGCATCTTTGGCAATTGTCACATTTATGCACAAACTCCGTTGTGTCTGAAGCTACCTTTGGCCAGTAAAAACCTTTGCAAAAGACTTTTCCCAGAAAAGCCATGGGGCCAATATGCGATCCACATAGTCCAGAATGAATTTCTCTTATTAAATCTTGACCTTCGTCTCTAGAGATGCACTTTAACAAAGGTGAGCAGACACCCTCTTTGTACAATTCCCCTTCTATAATTTTATATAACCTTACTCTTGCCTGCATTCTCTTGATGTATGCTTCGTCATTAGCTGGATGGTTTCCTCGAAGGAAGCTTATAATTTTTGTTCTCCAATATTCACTGTGTGTAAGGCAGACAGTTAGGATAGCTCTTTCCATCAAGTCAAGTGAGGGTGTCTTTAACACTTCAAAGAACACTTCTAGGGGCAGGGGAGCCCTTAGCAGACTTGGCCAGCATATTAGCATGTTCGTTGTCTAGTGTTAGATTGTTTTTTACTGAAAACCCTTCAAAGGAAGATTCCATCCTTCAGATCATATCAAAATAATTCTCCAAGCCTAGGATCTTCACTTTGCTTCATTTGTCCACTTGACCTATGATGACTTGGGAGTCTGGTTTCAAAACTTCCCTTCTTACACCCATTGCCTTTAGCTTTCTTTATCCTAGAAGCAGAGCTTCATACTCTGTTATATTGTTTGTGCACTAGAACTGCAACTTGGCAGCATACGAAGTTCTTACTTTAGATGGTGAAACAATGATAGCTGTAGCACCATCCATGAAGGACCCCCATGAACCATCATAGAAGACTGTCTAGACAACTTTGTCTGATTGGGTTGCATCGTCCTGTTAGCTCGGAGTCCAATTAGCAATAAAATTTGCTAATGCTTGAGATTGAATGCAAGGTCAGTGAACGAAGTCTATGATAAAATCATTGATTTCTATTGCCCACTTCCCAATCTGACCCGAAGCTTCTCTATTTCTTATGATATCCTTGAGTGCTTGAGATGATGGCACAATAATGTTGTGGGATTGGAAGTAGTGCCGAAGCTTTCTTAAAGCCATTAGGACTACATAGAGGACCTTCTCCAACTCTGTATAATTCTTTTTAGATGGGCTTAATACTTCGGATACGAAGTAGATAAGCATTTGCCTTTTCACACCTTCATGCACTACTTCTTGAACCAAGGCAGCACTTACAGTTGATTGCGAAGCTAATACATAAAGTAATAGAGAAGACCCTAGCAAAGGTGGAGAAAGTGTTGTTAGCTTTATCAGGTAGTCTTTCAATTCCTCGAAGGCTTGTTGCTGGGAGGGTCCCCACTGAAAAACCTCTGCTGATTTCAGAACCTCAAAGAATGGCAAGCTTCATTCAGTAGATCTTGGTATGAATCTATTTAGAGAAGCTAGTCTCCTTGGTAACCTCTGAGCCTCTTTTCTTGACTTTGGTGGCTCCATCCGAAGTATTGCTTCAATTCTCTTCGAGTTTGCTTCTATTCCCTTTGTTGACACAAGACAACCCTAGAACTTGCCCTTTTTTACTCTGAAGACACATTTCTTAGGGTTTAACTTCAGGCCTGTCCTTCGAAAATTGGCAAAGGTTTCTTGAAGATCTGAAATGTGATCTTGTTGCTTCGTACTTCTTACAATAATATCATCGACATAAGTAGTTATGAACTCAGTACTTTGAATGTCATTCTACTGAACCTCCCTTCGGCATTCTTGAGCCCCTCAAGCATTCGAAGATAGTAGTAAGTGTCGTTGGGGTTTATGAAACTAGTCTTCGACTCATATTTCTTCTTCATATAGATTTGATGGTACCCTAAGTAACAATCCAACAAACTCATGAGCTCCGAAGTGGCAGTTGCATCTACCAGAGAATCAATTCTTGGCAATGGGAATTCGTCCTTCGGACATGCTTTATTAAGATATGTGATGTCAATACACATCCGCCACTTGCCATTGGATTTCTTAACCATAATGGTGTTGAACAACCATTAGGCCTCATTCGTTTAGACCAAACCAGGTCGTGTTTGGTCTAGATTGGGATTTAATCCAGTCCTCAATCCAAACCCAAAACAATCCAGTGTTGTTATATTTTTTCCTCTTCGTTTAAACCTGTTCGGGTTTCTAGCCCAGGATTTGGATTTTTTTTACCTTGTGTTGCTCCTGGATCAGAACCATACCCCATTCGTTCTGGAAAAATTCCGACTCCAAACTCATGTCAACGCACGCAGCCGAGAAGATGAGGTGTGGGTGAGCGGTGGTCACGACGACGACATCCTCCCCGCCGCCGGCAACCTCTACTACGCTGGTAGCTTTCTCATCCGGTTGGTCCCTCTCTTTTTTGTTAGTTAGGGTTCTTGGATCGAGTCCTTCCACTCGCGTGTCGTACGTGTGTGCCACTCACTCATAGATCCGGTGACGATTCCTCCCCTACGCGTGGATGGTGAAATCCCCCCTCCGCATTCCAAATGTTCCGTCTCGCCGCTGGGATTTGATTTAAGGCGAGGCGAGGTGAGCTGAGATGAGATGCCTCGCACGAACGCCTGTTGGACTAGGGAGATGAGACGATTCATGCAAGATTTGTTCCTGCTGTTGTCTTCCTTCTGCTGCCAAGTGGCTTCTTAGGGGCAAGCATGGAATTAAGCTTGTAAAGCCCTGGAATTTGAAGAACAAACATTTGAAATCAAAAGAAAAAAACAGCTCTCTTCGCTACCAACTTTAGAAGCAGGACATCAAATTCCAAATTGGCTTTTACATACACAATACATGCGCCTGTCTGTTGTGCCTTGCACTTAGTCACTGGTTGTTGCTGTTGGGGCATCAGTTCCTTGTGGAGCTTTTACTTGCTTTAGCTTTCTATTTCTGCTTGCTTTGTTTTTTTGTATTATCACTGCTAGAAGCATTTAACTGCACATCTGCAGGCTTTGGCTCTAGAGAATTTAACTATTAAGAACAATTATCACCAGTTTTGATTTGGTAACCAATTAGCAGACTTATGCAATTTTGACATGATAACAGTTAGCACCAGTTTAATTATCTAACAACATGCTAACATTTTAGATTGTCCCTGCTCCAGTAAAAGTCTGCGAGGACACTTTTGAGTGTGAATTTGAAATTCACTGCTTCAATTTGTTTCTAAGTATAGGATACTTTTGAGTTTTCTTGATCAACATTAATTTTACAAATACAATGTTATTCATTTCTAGAACATCAAAATTTAGTACCTAAAATGAGCTTATGTAAGTATGTTTGTCAGTGTGGCTTCTATTGAAAGGTATTTCAACTATGAACCTACGAGTTAATTTATTGTTCTAATCAATTGCAGTTGGTGCACCTGCTGTGAAACTGACTTGGAGAAGGCTTTATATAAATCTTAGCATATATGTGGAAACTCTTAGTGATCCTATTGGTGGACAAGAACTGTAGTCATTGATTTGCAATAGATGAATAATTAGTAGCAACCTAGAATTGTATGGCATGCTTAAATTTTTAGAGATATGATGTGTTCTATGTTTAAATTGTGTTGATTTTATTTGGCTTTTGTTGGTATTTCAGTTTGGGATTTAATCCACATGGAATAAACAAACAAACATAACTGTTGGGTTTTGGAATACAATCTGTATGGAATAAACGAATAAACTTCGGTTGACTTGGTTTAGGAATTTAATCCCACAAGGGATTGGGTGAAAGGCTTGGATTCACCCAATCCATATATGGAAAAAAACCAACCCGGGAAAAATTCCATAGCTACCGAACAAGCCCTTATGGATATGCAACTTCCCTTTGGCCTTTGCACCTTTGACCTTGTCTTTAGACATCTTGTGATGCTTTTGCTTACGTGGTTTGACACTTGGATCCACATTTATAGCATGCTCTATTATGCTTTTGTCCACTCCACACATGTTATTTGCTGACTAGGCAAAGACATCCTTGTTGTGAAACAAAAACCTTTAGAGATTAGATTCTTGCTCCAAAGTTAGCTGATTGCCAAAGAAAATCCTCTGCTCTACAACATCGTCATAGAGAAGTACCGGCTTTGGTTGATCCGCCAAATATGCTTTTTCTTTTACTGGTTTTTCAGGTGTGATATCCTGGCCCTATTGGATGGTGATATCCTAGCCCATGGCTAAATAGACTTAATAGAGTATCCATACTAACAAAGTGCATCTTCTTTTTAGAAGACTAACTCGAAAGAACCTCTTGGTTAAGCATGCTTGGCCCAGAGCAATCTTGGGATGGGTTACCGACCGAGAAGTTTTCCCGGTGCGCACGAGTGAGGACAAAGTGCGCACAAAAGACTCGTATTGGTCTATAGTCCTAGAAGGCTGCCAGGAGTAAGTACCACCAATCTGGGAGTCAACAGGGTGTTACATCAGATTCCTGGATTTGCACTTCAGCTTTGTCTATGTTGTAGACAATCTTTGGTTTTTGCAGGGTCCCTTCTACCCTTCTTGCTGCCTCTTGACTGCAATATACTGATATGCCCCCTTGATTGTTGGGTATCTTCATGCAAAGATAAGCTGAATGTAGAACCACTTCGAATACATTGAGAGTTCCTCTTTCGATGATGGCATTGTATGGGAATTCCATATCAACAATCTCAAACATGACTTCCTCTATTCTTGTATTGTTGACATAGCTGAACGTAATAGGCATAGCTAGCTTTCCTAGTGCAATCACATGTTGTCCTCCGAAGCCATAGAGAGGAAAAGCTAAATCTTGGATCTTATCTTCTGGCTCTTGCATTTGGTTGAAAGCCTTGGCAAATATGATGTCTATAGCACTGCCTATGTCGACCAGGACATTGTGTACCATGAAACCTTTGATAACACAAGAGATAACCATGGCATCTCTATGTGGATAGTCTTTGACACGAAGGTCATCCTAAGCAAAGGTAATAGGAATACGGCACCACTTGGTCCTAATGTAGGGTCCTTGGGCACATACATGTTGTACCATTCTTTGGGCCTCTTTCTTTTGCTTTTTGTTGCTGGGTTCGAAACTCGAGCCCCTAGTGATGGGAAGTATAAGCTTCTCCATGGATGGTGATAAAGCTTGATGGTTTGACATGCTCTTCGTCGTGGTATAGCTTGTTGTGGTCTGAGATCACCGGAGGTGGGTGCCAATGTTGATGCTTGATTTCAATCCCCTAAAGGTATCGAAAATCAACGCAACACAAGTTAAATATTTGGACCTTTGTCCTTTGGTTTAACACTTCTTCAAAGTGTTAGCGCACAGGACGAAGGTTCTCAAAAGGAAGTGTGAATGAAACGATATGAAAAGATAATGTAAAGTGTTGTGTGGAACTCATCTCATGTGCCTTAGCATTCTTATTATATCTTCTTTTTTATTAAATGAGTTTACAAGCATACCTTCTGCTCATTAACACAAGGTGACACGAAGGCTCTCTGAAGGTTAAGCTATACGAAGCTATGGTCCTCCCAAAAGGTATCTTATACATGGCACTATTTATCTATTTATAGGGAAGATGAATAGCCTTCGTACAAAATTACAATCATGCCCTCAAGGTTTTACACACAATGTTTACACATGACATTAGGGTAACATTGTATTTTATCCTTCCTTTGTTGCACAGGTCTTGGGCTTCGTCGCATGAAAGCTTCTCTATTGGCTTGCGTTTGAAGCCTTTCTCCTTTTGCCGAAGCTATCAACTTGGGCTCACACGTTTGTTATCTGCACGCATAGGCGAAGCTTCTTTATATGCTGCTTCAGTCGAAGGCTAGCTTTTGTCCATTGATTGAAGTGTACCTTAAATGCGCTTGTTCATAACGAAGTGAAGGTTAAATGAGGACCTTTGGCAAATGTAGGCCCCCAACAGGCCCCAAGGCCCACAAGTCAGTAGGAGGACAGGAAAAGAGTCTTCCCCAGAAGGACCCGCCTGAGATAGTCCCAAGGCACCAAGCCTCGGATCGGGCGAGGAGGAGACAAAGGGATTTCGCACCTGGCCCAGGATTGACTCATCATAAATGACTGGCCGCATAACTTACACTAGTGCCAAGTCGCGACAGGGTAGTCGGTCCTGCTTCCACTCATGATCTACGAGGCCATAGGCCTGTAACTCACTTATGGCCTAACGAGTCTAGACCTGAGTCCCCTAGTTGTCTACATGACCCATAACACGACGAGCCGCGTCATGGCTCATGCTACGAAGGTCAGGGGTCAGTGCGTCATAGGAAGAATAACGATGACACATGAGCTCCTCGTTGTCCATGCAACCAGACTTAATGAGCCCGTCCAAAGAGCTCAGACGGACAAGACAAATATCGACAAACATGTTTCAACCAATTGTAAATGCTTCATTGTACCCCGACACCATAAACTCCTTCCATGAGAATCCACTTGTAACCGACCCTCCTTGTTTTATAAAAGGGGGGGGGGTCGGTCGCAACCCAAAAAACGAGAGGACAACAGAGGCAAAAGTCGAAGAGCACACCGCCACGACGCTTAAGGCTTAGCTAGGTAGCAAACACCAGATCTGTAGTCCATAGAACTTACTATGCATAAGAGACTTGGGAGCTCCTCCAACTCTCACCCACTTGTAACCCCTACTACGAGCATTGAGCAACAATGTGCCAGTAGCGCAAGCCACCGAAGACTGGAAGTAGGGACGTTTAATCCTAACTAGTATAAATATTGCACCCACTGAGCACACCATCCGGACCCAGAACACGAACGAACAAATTTACTTGTCGAAGATAGTTCGAAACACTAACTGTTGGCGCGCCATGTAGGGGCCTTTGCGCATTCTTGATGTCTCATTCACCAAGATCTGGATGGCCGACCACGACGTCGTTTGGGCCCTCGGAACGACCATCCATTTCAGAAGCCTCGACTTCGTCGTCAACAGCGAGGGAAAGATGATTAGGGCCCCATAAGACTAATCGCTCTCGACAAAGGATTTGGTTGACATCGCTAGGGGCTTCAGAGTCCTCTAGATCACCACCCCTCAAGAGAACGATAGACTGTGGTGCACGACAGGACCCACCCATGTCGGGTTTGTAGGAATGACATACCCCATCAGGGATTCATTCCATGACCTCCTCAAATCGGGGTCGAAGTACGGACACAACTCCTCATCCAGTGGAGCAACTCATGACCTAGCTCAAGAGTGCTCCCCACTCGCGAGAAGTCTCGAAGGAACCCCCGCCAGTGTCACGATGCGTGCGGCGGCATCTGCCCCGCCCCAGCTCAACCTACCTTGTTGAAGGCTTCCCCCGGGACTGAGTCCTTCTGAAAGCAGCCAGTACTCCCCGACTAGCAAATAGGGGATGCCACGACAGTGGTCAGCCCAACCACGACGAGGTGGTAGATAAGCACGCGCTACAAAGTAAAACATCCACCATCGCATAATCCATGACAAAAATAGACCACCACGATTCCCTTGAGCAAGCCAAAATGTCGTAACCATTGTGCCACTCCTCGATAGGCTCCCTGAAGCAGAGACTTCAGACGAACGGAGGACCCAGTGTGAGATCCTAGGAATTCTCATCCTTGCTACGCAACAACAAGTCTAGAGCACCATGTCATGACACTGGGAGCCAAAGATCGACCAGCATACCACATCTGCACTATCGAGAAACGATGCTTTGTCTGGTCAGCTACTTGAGTACGATGAGGAAGGCATGACACGTGGAAAGGGACCAGGGAAAGGGACCCAAAGGACCAGGCATCGACCATCAGTACAACCAGTGTCATGGAGGGTGCTTCGACCCCAACGAGGACCGAAGCTTGTGCCCGCCTCCGCCGGGCCCTCAGGCTTTTGGCCGCCGCATCCTCCGGACGTCGGTGCCGCAATGGTATAGGGCGCCCACGAATACCACGAAGTACTCGGGAAAATCAAACCCCAGCCTATGGCTGGGGGATTACTGGCTAGCAGGAGGGGCAGACCACGTCGACTTTGTGATCCAGAACCTCCCCCTGTATTTGGTGGACTCAACTCGAGCATGGCTGGAGAATCTGAGGCCTGGATGTATCCAGAACTAGGTTGGTCTTGAAGAAATTTTCATTGCAAATTTCCATGGCACGTATGTACGCCCAGGCAACCCATGGGACTTCAAGAACTCCAAGCAGAAGTCGAAAGAGACCTTGAGGGATTACATCTAACGCTTGTTGCAGTATTGTAACGAGCTAAATAACCTTGCCGATGCTGATGTTATCAGCACATTAATTTCGAGAACCATGAGTGAGACTCTGGTGCATAAGATGGGGCATAAAAGCCCACGAACCATAAAGGAACTCCTAGATATCGCAACTAGTCACATGTTGTGGGAAGATGGTGAAAGTTGCCTAGAGGGGGGAGTGAATAGGCAAGCGGAAATTTTTCCAACAAAAACTAGAAATGAACTGGGTAAAACCGATTCAGCCGGTATCCAAACTGGTTCAACCGGTTTGCATGATCCAACTAAATAATGAGATATAAAACTGAATTGATCTCAAAATTCACCCAGTTAACTTTAGAAATGAAATGTTCTAGATGGTCCACATGGTTCAAAGTAGTAGATCTAAGAAGGGCACTTCTCAAAATCCACACACCAAAAGATATAAACAACTCTTCCGCGGAATGGTGAGAGAACGAAGAACACGAACAAACACAATGAGCAAGAACACAAGAGACACAAGATTTATCCCGAGGTTCGGTCACACCACAAAAGGTGCCCTACTTCCTCATTGAGGCACCCATAAAGAGCTGGGTCTCTTTCAACCCTAATCCTCCCTTAGCTGATCACAAAGGTAAAGCCCACACACTAATCTTTGCTCAAACGAGCGGGTAATACAAACTTTCTTGTGGTCTTCCACAAGATTTGGAGACTCACAAGAGACACCTAGTCGTCTAGGAGCTAGAAGCTCCAAGAGTAATGAATCCACAATGAACTCAATGTAGTACCAAAGCTCGAATAAAGAAGAACAAGAAGGATTTGGAGATGAAGCACAAAAATTGCAGCTCTTCAATCTCACTCAAAGATTTCTCTGCAAATATTTGAAATGGGAGAGGCAAGATGTGTGTGAGAGAGAGTGGGAGGTGTTTCTCATGTTAGGAATGAAGTTTGAGTCGTGCTCTGCTATGGGGGAGAGCGGTAGGAGTGAGTATATATAGGTGGGGCTCCAAAACTAGCCGTTTTTGACTTTTCTGCTCAAAAACTAGCTGAACCGGTTTCCAGCAGACTGAATTCTGGTTCAGTGGCCGACTGAGTAGGTGGGTGGACCAGAGCCAAAACCGGCTGAGCTTGTCCAAAACCGTCTGAGCTGGTTTTCAAAAAACTGCACACAGACTTGTGTAGAAAGGTGGACTAGGGCCAAAACCAGCTGAGCCAGTATTTTCCAGAGAGCAATTTTGGCCAAGATAAACTTAAAAAGGTTGTACTACATACTTTCACTAAGGATTAACAAGGGTAAAATAGAAGTTTTGGATCAAGGATTTTGAGCTTTAGTACCAACACCAACCTTCTTTTTGGATCTCCCTTGATAGTACGACGATTCTTATACTCAAGTTAAATAAAATTAATTAAGTAAACTCCTTGAGTCATTGGTGTCTCATGTGTGATTTCTCCATGGCGTTGCTTCATAAGGATCACAAACATCGTTGTCTCACCTTTTGAAGAAAACACAAATCATGCCTATGACTTGAACCTTTTGAACGACCAACCTTTAGGTACCAGCCCACCGACCTGCACAACCATCACTATCAAAGAAGGCGATGATGCCCGACAGATCTCACAGACGATTGGAGGACGTTGTATCATGACTACCTGACTAATGGCTAGCCTTTGAGAATGAGACGGAGACACAAATTCTCCATCGATGAGCCAAGTCCTTTGTCCTCATTGGTGAAGACTTGTACAAAAAGGGGCACATAGGAATAAAGCAACGATGCATCCTGATCGAGTACGAAAACAACTTCTAGAGGACATTCACAGTGGAGCCTGTGGACACCACACTACCCCGTGAAGCCTCGTGGGGAGTGCCTTCCGGCAAGGGTTCTATTGGCCCACCATGGTGTCCAACGTGCACTAGGTGGTGCATACCTGCAAAGGGTGCCAGTACTACGCACATCAAACCCACTTGCCCACGCAAGCGATCCTGATTACTTGGCCATTCACGGTCTGGGACCTCGATCTAGTGGGACCCCATAAGAAGGCACTTGGGGGATACACGCACGTCCTAGCTATCATCGACAATTTCAATAAGTGGATTGAGGATTGGCCTATCACGAAGATCACCTCCGACCAAGCCATCAAGTTCATCACCAACATCATCCATCGCTTCGGGTACCCAAATCAATCATCATGGACAATGACACATAGTTTACCAGGAGCAGATTCCTGGAATTTTGCGACGAATACCATATTCTTGTAGATTGGGCGGCCGTAGCTCATTCTCGTGCGAATGGACAGGTGGAACGAGCCAACGACATGATCCTATAGGGCCTCAAGCCTCAGGTCTTCATCAGCCTCAAATGACTTGGCCGACAATGGCCCCAGGAGATGATCGTCGTCCTCTAGAGCCTAAGAACCATTTTGAACCGTTCGACCAAGTACACACCTTACTTCATGGCTTATGGAGCCGAGGCGATCCTCCCCATCGACCTCGAGTATGGCGCCCCGAGGGTGTAGGAAATGGTGACGCCTAAGAGGGGGGTGAATTAGAATTTCTGAAACTTTCTCTAAACTAGGCCATAAATAAATCCCTAGAGTAAAACTGTCACACCCGGTTTTGGAAGGTAAACCGAATGCGAACCATGTACGTGCCAGGATCGGAAATCCACGTACACGGCGATTACATAAATGACTCATCATAGCACAATGCTTCGAATAACAATAAAGAGTAAGTAATAATATGAAAGACTAGAGTCATTTACATAATATAATCAAAGTACACAGATTAGAAACGTAGCTAACGTAAATAAACCCACCACAGGCAGCTGACTGGGGGAGGTCGCTAGCCTAATCCTCGAACTCGTCGAAGTCCTGGAACTCCGGGAGATCCACCTCGACGCCTTCTTCTTTACCTGAGCATAGATTGCACCAAAGGCAACCTGGTGTTTTGTGAAAGCAAGGGTGAGTACACATCAACTTACTTAGCAAATGTCCCATTTGGATAAGGTGGACTAGCTTTATGTGGAGTTAAGCTCAAGCAGTTACTTTTAGTTGGTCAGGTATTTATTATTAGTGGAAGCCAAGTTTTAGTAATAGCCAACCCGTGAACCGTTTCCTCTTTGAGGAAAAGCATTATCGTCATCGAACCAAAACCATAAATCAAACCATTGTATATCAAACCATCTGTATCTCTAATCAAAGAGGATCCCAAGGCTGCTCATAACCGTGAGCACGGCTGATATATCAGTTTCTAACCCTCTGCAGAGGTCGCACACTTTACCCACAAGTCGTGATTCCCATTCTGCCCGGAGATCATGACTCTCCATTGATCACTTCCAAGGTGACCTAGCAGGGTCTCACTATGTAGCCTTTACAAAGACTCCCCTGGTGCATAGCTGCTTGTTAGGTTTCGCCAGTCGTACAAATGCAGTACACCTCCCCAAGGTGGGTGACTAACAAAACCAAATCGAATGAACCTCTGCACCCCCCTTGGCAAAGCGAGCACTACACCCCGGCCCCCATTGACGGCCCTCCGGCAAAGCCAACTACACCCCTAGGTTCATCTAATTAATCAGCTAAGGGCGTCCCATTCCACCCTCATGGTTGCACTGTTATCCCGGGTGGTCACTCCACAAACAGGTCCTTACAGAGAGGTACTCAGGGAAAATGGCTCGAGCCCCCTAAAATATCACAATATCATCATCGGGATAACATCATTGTATCATAAATAATCACATCATGTTTGTTGATTAAGTTAAAACAATAGCATAAGCTAACCATGATTAATCCAAAAAGGTAAACAAGGATAAGGTAAATAGAAAGCTAGTCAATCCTTAGGTTTCAATTAAGTAACGCGGGACAGTGAATTATAAGTAGATAGGACATAATGGGTCAGAGGACACTTGCCTTCACTAAACAGATGCTCAGGGGCTTCAATCTCGTAGAACTCGAAGAACCAGATTACTTGGTCGCCAACACTTGATCTTCGATTCCTTGAAGCTTGGAGATGGATCGCATTCTAATCACAACGCGAAGCGAAGACGAACAGACACAAGCAAGCAAACACATACATATGCATAAGAACATTACACCATACAAGATAAAACATCATAAAAATGAGCAATATAAAGTAGAGAGCGCTTCTACGGTTACGCGAGGAAATGAAACGTGACGGTCGAGGCTACAGTCGAGGAGTTATCACGTTTACGTTAAACAAATATTAAAAATAACATTTAATTCGACATTAACAAACATAAATGTTATACATCAGTAAGTTCGATTAATCTGCTGCACTAACAAATGTTAGTTAATTAAATAATTTAATTAAAACAAGAGATCCTAAGCAAGATAGATTTATGATGCGTGAAACAGCACGACAGCGTGCAAACGACACGCGGACACGCGCGACATAGCACGCTGACGACACACGAAAGTAGCGCGCGCGACGAGCGCGAACGCGCACGAACCAACACGCGACCACTAGCCCATCACGCACGAACAACGCACAGACAGCATGTGAACGACGCGCGAAGCAGCATGCCACCGCACGTGGAACAGCACCCACGACAGACGAGAATAATTAAACAGGTGACACGTTTATACTAAACGAATGTTAAATAAATAGAAAGTAGTTAAATTAATATTATCCATGTTAATGTTTATTATAAAAACCCAAGATAAACACTACACGTTTAATCTGATTGGAATATTAATCTAACAAATATTAGTCAAGCAATCCTTAAATTAGTTATCTAAAATATGAGACCTGACGAATTAACGTTATTAACATGAGTGCTTATAAGCGAAAATAATTTATTATCACGCGCAGACGTCGAGCGATACACGTGATCGTCACGTGACGACGCACGCACACTACGTGACAATGCGTGCGAACGGCACGCGCGACATTATATCGAACGACATAACATAAGAGAATTATTAAATTACGTCGTGCTTATACTAAATAAATAATATTAATTAAAACATTTGGGTAGATATAATCCTATTAACAGATATAAATAAAGTGTGGATAAAATTATAAATTAGTTCAAGTAAACTACTACTTTAATGACTCGGATAAATAAGTAAATAATCAACAAATTAATTAAAACACGCCTCGCGACGAAATAATGTTACTAACATGTTGGTGATGAGGTTACCAAGTTAAAGCGACCGAAACAAAATAGAAACGAGTTTATAGCGCATTATATATGGAATAGCTAACAATTCCTGACTAGTAAACAATTTTATTAAAGCACGTGAATCACGACTCGCGTGAACGACGACACGTGAACAGCACACACGAACGTTGTGTGGACATACGTGACACGCGAGGAAAGGGTGGTGACATCGTACGCGAACAATACAGGTGTGTAGCGTGCGGACAACACGCAGCATGCGAATATCACCAAACTATCATTAGATGCGCAAAACTATATTTCTAAGTTGATATTTAGTTAATATAATTTTTTTGCGTAAAACATTTTAGATAAATTGAATTATCAATTAGTCAACGGTTAACAACAACTACTTACTATGTATAAACGATTAGAGCGAAATGATTAACTAATGTGACAGATCGCGCGCACGACATACACGAAACAACGTGAATGGACGGTGACGCACGCGGATCGTGCACTCGAACAACAACAACGGACACACGCGCGCACGGTATAGGGGGGTAGACGGCTATGTCTAGGGCTAGACGAGGGCCTAGATGAGCATCGTCGGAATTCCGACGCGCGATGGACGACAATGACATACATCGCCGACACGCGGCGACGGCGGTGCTCGCAACTAAGGATTCGTGCCGCAGTCGTGCACGAGCTGAGACATCGGGGCATGCTGCGCAGCGAGTCACCCTAGTTGCGCACCGAGGCTACGATGAACGCATCGAGCTGGCCGCCACAGACCGCGCCGAGACACGCTGCGTGTAGCGGTCATGAGGGCCGAGCTGGCCACGCTGCGAGGACCGCTCCACCGGGCACCGTGCTGCGTGCAAAGGGAGGACGTTTTCGGCTGCGATGACTCGGCCACAGAGGCCACGACCGACCGAGCGCGATGAGGGGAGAGGAAATGGAGAGAGGAAAGGGCAGGGGCTCACCATGGGCGGACAGAGACAAAGGACATGGACTCGACGTGGCTACTGGCAAACAGCGAGGACGGACTCCGGTGTGATGGTTTCGGTGGCGAACACCAAACGCGTGTCAGGGATGGTGAGGTGAGGACTGGGCGATGATTTTGGGAGCATCGGGTGTGCTGGCGATTGGGGAAATGAAGGAGGGAAGAGGAGAGGAGGTGTAGACGCTCAGAAAGGAGAGCGTGGGCGCGGACGTCGGGGATTCTTGACGTCGTGGACGAGTGCCGCGTGGGCAGCTGGGCTGCGGCGGTTGCTGCACTCGCGCCGTGCGCGCGTGGGCCTACGCGAGCGTGGGCAGCTGGGCTTGGGTAGCGCGGGAAAGAACATGGGCGCGGTGCGGGGAAGACGCGCGACGCGCGCGACGTGCGCGTGCAGGCGGTGGTGGCTGGGGCGCAGCGCGCTGGGAAGGTGCGCGCAGCGGTGCTAGGGTTCAGGGGGCGCGCGCTGGTGGCTGGGCTGCGCGCTGGCTGGACGTGGCACTAGGCCACGCGCTCGCCGCGGGAGTGGGCTAGGGGCAGGGAAGGCGCGGGCTTGCGCGGCAGGTGGGCTGCGGGGAGGGGAGCGATGGCGAGGTGGGCCGCGGGAGGGGCGCTGAGTGGGCCTTGGGGGTAGGTCGGCCAGGGGGGGCTGGGAAGACTTTCCCTTTTATTTTATTTTTTCTTTCTTCCTTTGGTTCTTTTGTTGAAAACATGCTTTAGTTTTGAATGCAATTCAAACATACTTCCTAAGTTTGAATAAATGCACCATCGCGAAGGAAAAACATGCCTCGACATGCTATGCAACAATCAAGGACCCCCTTCTAGGGTTTTATTTCACTAGGCCTAAACATACATAAAGCTAAATAACTCTTTGCTATTTAGGAAAAAGAAAAGAAAAGCAAGAAAAAGAGAGGGTAACACCTAAATTTGGTGGATATTAGAGAAGAAATTTTATACCCCCAAATTCTTGGTGTTACATATCTAACCCCCTTAACAGGAATCTCGCCCTCGAGATTCAAGAAGAGGCTAACACAAAAAATGAGTTTGGTTTATTGGTTGTTCACGGCTTTCTTGAGTTGACTTTGACTCTGGCAACTTCAACTTGTGGACTGGTTGCTTTGGCCCTCTAATGTTCACGACCACTGATGCAATTCTTAAGGATCTCTTGGACCTATGGGTTAGGACCCACACATGCTTTTGCTGCGCCACTTGGATCTTGTTGGTTGATGTTGATCGCATTGTCTTCATTGGGGTTAGTGACTAACCCCCTTAACAGAATCGTTGATACACACTTGGTGAAGATGCTGCCGCCTCTAATCTTGACTTATTAAGAGAGGTTGGAGGTTGCCAACCGGACAGGTGCAAGAGGAAATGGTATAGATAGAAAAGGCAAGCCTATATGGATTAAAAGAGAAAAGGGAGATCACCCAATTACCTAGCTCTATTGCACTCAGCTAGTAAACTGATGCCATTGCGGACCAGGGGCCACAACACATCAACACTCATCACGAAGAAGCAAATCAGTCATAACACAAAGACAAACAACACAAGCATTCAACAACAAACATCTTGTTGCTCTACGTAACTTTTAATTAAATGGTGGTTTTCCTTTAAAAGGGAATAACTACTCTCTATGGTTGTTGAAGAAGGAGGAGAAGAACAAGATGTGCAGGATAGGGGCACGAGCACCATAAAGGATAGAGCTAAAGCAAGCATTGTAGGCGACCAGGAAAAGGATATGACCAAGGGTATAATGGGCAGAACACTACTCTCGAGTTGAGATAGACAAAGGGAGATTCCAAAAAGCAGACCTAATAAGCATCACAACAAGATATAGTGATCACAAAGGTAAGGTGATATCGAACAAAAGCTAAGTCTTGCAACGCGACAGAGGAAAAGGGAACGACCAAGAGCGGGATGGGTAAGACATCACTCTTGAAATGAAATGGGAGGGCGGTTTTAAAATGCAGGTACAGGATAAGCATCAAGGTAAAGATCGAGGGATGACAAGGGCTAAGGTGATAACGGACAAACACACAACAAAGGATATATTTTAGACAAAACTTGCAAGGTGTCAAAGAAGGGGGAGCAGTCAATGATGAAATTGATGAGGCATTATCCCCGAACAGGGATGGAAAAGAGGAGGTCTCAAAGGGTAGGTTCAAGGTAAGCAGGAAGGCAAGGGCATAGATATCACGAGGGTTTTAAAGGTAATAATGGACAAGGATGTAGAAGAGGAGGTAAATAAGCATAAGAACAAGGATATAAGTACCATAAAGGATGAGTCAAGACGGGACCTGCAAGTGGAAAAGACGAGGGTACGTCCAAGGGCCAGATGGGTAAACTGCCACTCTCGAATTGAGGTGGAAGAGAGGAGATTTTTTGAAGAGTATTAATAAATATGAGTATCAAGGCAAGATCGATGGACGATAAGGTGATGGTGATAGCAAATAAAAACACCGCAAAGGATGGAATTAAGACAAAACTCGTAAGGTGACAAGGAGTAAAAAGAATTCAAGGGAGAGGTAGGTAACTTGCAATTCTCAAACTGGTTTGAAAGTAAAGGGAGGCCTTTAAAGGATAAGTTCAAGGTGAGCATTTAGGTAAAAGACATAAATATCGCAAGGGTTAAAAGCGATAACGGACAAGGGTATAAGAGCAAAGATGAAGGCATAGAAGAGCCAGTGGTATGAGTACAACAAAGAATGGAGTTAAGATAAGACTCACACCTAGCAAAGACAAGGTTCCAACCAAGGGCGGGATAAGTAAAACACTTCCCTCGAATTGAGATGAGAGAGGGAATTTTAAATAACAGACATAAGATAGTAATCAAGGTAAGATGGAGAGATGACGAAGGTGAAGGTAGTAACAGACAACAAAGGGTGGAGTTAAAAACTCGCAAGCGACAAGGAATAGGATACAACTAAGGGAAAATAGGTAACCTTCAACTTTTAAAATTGAGACAAAAGAGAGAAGGTTTTGGAGCGCAGGTATAATATAGGCATCAAGGTAAGATATAGAGGTGTCAAAGGCAAAGGTGATAATAACGAAAGGCATAACAAAGGATAGAGTTAAGACAAAACTCGCAAAGTGACGAAGTGGAGAAAATAACCAAGGGTAAGATAGGTATGGTTCCAACAGAAGGGTTGAAGAAAAATTCGTTACCGAAGGAAGTTATAGGGAAACAACAGATTACCACAGATGTGCAGAATAAAATGACTGCACATGGATCATTAAGAAACAAGGGTGGTCAAGGACATATAAACTGAAATGTTTTAAATAGACATTGGATATAAAGGTAGGCATATAAAAAGATGAGAGTACGTAAGATTTCAAGGAGATGAGCATACCAATACCAAGAGACAAGAAATTGCCGAAAGATAGCGAGTTAACAACAGAAAAGAAAAAGGTCCCAAAAGACAGAAAGTTCATGGACATATAAACTGGAATGTTTAAGTAGACAACAAAAATTTAGAGGCAAGTATTTGATACAAGAGTATTGAAGAATTTAGGGATACGAGCATGCCAATACCAAGGGAATAGAGATGGCTAAACGGTGGCAATTTAATGACAGAAAAGGAAAGAACTCCAAAGGCAATAAGGTTATGGTCAGGGGGCATCTAAAAAGATGTCGCAAGCACAAGAATGAGATCAGATCTAATAGAATGAGAGAAGTGTAGACCATACTAGAATAAAATACTTTTGGCAAGGGGGCATATAGGAGCACAACATAGAATTAGTCGAGGTGACTAATATTTTGAGGCAGAATCAAGGATGAGGTGAAGTAATAATCAATAAGTCCTTAAAACGGCCATTGCTACTCTAGGTCAGCGGTCCTACAGTCAGCAAGGCTTTGATACCACTTATGTCACACCCGGTTTTGGAAGGTACACCGAATGCGAACCATGTACGTGCCAGGATCAGAAATTCACGTACATGGCGATTACATAAATGACTCATCATAGCACAATGCTTCGAATAACAATAAAGAGTAAGTAATAATTTGAAAGAATAGAGTCATTTACATAATATAATCAAAGTACACAGATTAGAAACGTAGCCAATGTAAATAAACCCACCACAGGCAGCTGACTGGGGGAGGTCACTAGTCTAATCCTTGAACTCGTCGAAGTCCTGGAACTCCTGGAGATCCGCCTCGACGCCTTCTTCTTTACCTGAGCATAGATTGCACCAAAGGCAACCTAGGGTTTTGTGAAAGCAAGGGTGAGTACACATCAACGTACTCAGCAAATGTCCCGTTTGGCTAAGGTGGACTAGCTTTATGTGGAGTTAAGCTCAAGCAGTTGCTTTTAGTTGGTCAGGTATTTATTATTAGTGGAAGCCAAGTTTTAGTAATAGCCAACCCATGAACCGTTTCCTCATCGAGGAAAAGCATTATCGTCATCGAACCAAAACCATAAATCGAACCATTGTATATCAAACCATTTGTATCTCTAATCAAAGAGGATCCCAAGGCCGCTCATAACCGTGAGCACGGTAGATATATCAGTTTCTAACCCTCTGCAAAGGTTGCACACTTTACCCACAAGTCGTGATTCCCATTCTGCCTGGAGATCATGACTCTCCATTGATCACTTCCAAGGTGACCTAGCAAGGTCTCACTACGTAGCCTTTACAAAGACTCCCCTGGTGCATAGCTACTCGTTAGGTTTCGCCAGTCGTACAAACGCAGTACACCTCCCCAAGGTGGGTGACTAACAAAACCAAATCAAATGAACCTCTGCACCCCCCTTGGCAGAGCGAGCACTACGCCTCGGTCCCCATTGACAGCCCTTCGGCAAAGCCAACTACACCCCCAGGTTCATCTAATTAATCAGCTAAGGGCGTCCCATTCCACCCTCATGGTTGCACTGTTATCCTGGGTGGTCACTTCACAAACAGGTCCTTACAGAGAGGTACTCAGGGAAAATGGCCCGAGCCCCCTAAAATATCACAATATCATCATCAGGATAACATCATCGTATCATAAATAATCACATCACGTTCGTTGATTAAGTTAAAGCAATAGCATAAGCTAACCATGATTAATCCAAAAAGGTAAACAAGGATAAGGTAAATATAAAGCTAGTCAATCCTTAGGTTTCAATTAAGTAATGCGGGATAATGAATTATAAGTAGATAGAACATAATGGATCAGAGGACACTTGCCTTCACCAAACAGATACTCAGGGGCTTCAATCTCGTAGAACTCGAAGAACCAGATCACTTGGTCGCCAACGCTTGATCTTTGATTCCTTGAAGCTTGGAGATGGATCGCATTCTAATCGCAACGCGAAGCAAAGACGAACAGACACAAGCAAGCAAACACATACATATGCATAAGAATATTACACCATACAAGATAAAACATCATAAAAACGAGCAATATAAAGTAGAGAGCGCTTCTACGGTTACGCGAGGAAAAGAAACACGATGGTTGAGGCTACAGTCGAGGAGTTATTGCGTTTACGTTAAACAAATATTAAAAATAACATTTAATTCGACATTAACAAACATAAATGTTATACATCAGTCAGTTCGATTAATCTGCTGCACTAACAAATGTTAGTTAATTAAATAATTTAATTAAAACAAGAGATCCCAAGCGAGATGGATTTATGACGCGTGAAACAGTACGACAGCGTGCAAACGACGCGTGGACACGCGCGACATAGCACACTGACGACACATGAAAATAGCGCGCACGAACCAGCACGCGACCACGAGCCCATCACGCACGAACAACGCGCAGACAGCACGTGAACGACGCGCGAAGCAGCATGCCACCGCGCGCGGAACAGCTCCCACGACAGACGAGAATAATTAAACAGGTGACACGTTTATATTAAACAAATGTTAAATAAATAGAAATTAGTTAAATTAATATTATCCATGTTAATGTTTATTATAAAAACCCAAGATAAATACTACACGTTTAATCTGATTGGAATATTAATCTAACAAATATTAGTCGAGCAATCTTTAAGTTAGTTATCTAAAATATGAGACATGACGAATTAACATTATTAACATGAGTGCTTATAAGCGAAAACAATTTATTATCACGCGCAGACGTCGCGTGATACACGTGATCGTCACGCGACGACGCACGCACACTACGTGACAATGCGTGCAAACGGCAGCGCGACATAACATCGAACGACACAACATAAGAGAATTATTAAATTACGTCGTGCTTATACTAAACAAATAATATTAATTAAAACATTTTGGTAGATATAATCCTATTAACAGATATAAATAAAGTGTGGATAAAATTATAAATTAGTTCAAGTAAACTACTACTTCAATGACTCAAATAAATAAGTAAATAATCAACTAATTAATTAAAACACGCCTCGCGGCAAAATAATGTTACTAACATGTTGGTGACGAGGTTACCAAGTTAAAGCGACCGAAACAAAATAGAAACGGGTTTATAGCGCATTATATATGGAATAGTTAACAATTCCTGGCTAGTAAACAATTTTATTAAAGCGCGCGAATCGCGACTCGCGTGAACGACGACACGTGAACAACACGCACGAACGTCGTATGGACACACGTGACACGCGAGGAAAGGGTGGTGACAACGTACGCGAACAATACAGGTGGGTAGCGTGCGGACAACACGCGACATGCGAATATCACCAGACTATAATTAGATGCGCAAAACTATATTTCTAAGTTGATATTTAGTTAATATAAATTTTTTGCGTAAAACATTTTAGATAAATTGAATTATCAATTAGTCAACGGTTAACAACAACTATTACTATGTATAAACGATTATAGTGAAATGATTAACTAATGTGATGGATCGCGCACGACATACGCGAAACAACGCGAATGGACGGTGACGCACGCGGATCACGCACGCGAACAACAACAACAGACACGCGCGAACGGCGCGAACGCGCGCACGGTACAGGGGGGTAGACGGCTATGTTTAGGGCTAGACGAGGGTCTATACGAGCATCGTCGGAGTTCTGACGCGTGATGGACGACAATGACATACATCGCCGACACGCGGCGACGGCGGTGCTCGCAACTAAGGATTCGCGCCGCAATCGTGCACGAGCTGAGACGTCGGGGCATGCTGCACAGCGAATCACCCTAGTTGTGCACTGAGGCTACGATGAATGCATCGGGCTGGCCGTCGCGGACCGCGCCGAGACACGCTGCGCGCAGCGGTCGCGAGGACCGAGCTGGCCACGCTGCGAGGACCGCTCCATCGGGCACACGCTACACGCAAAGGGAGGACGTTCGGTGGCGGCGACTCGGCCATAGAGGCCATGACCGACCGAGCGCGATGAGGGGAGAGGGAATGGAGAGAGGAAGGGTAGGGGCTCACCATGGGCGGACAGAGGCAAAGGACATGGACTCGACGTGGCTACTAGCGAACGGCGAGGACGAACTCCGGTGCGGTGGTTTCGATGGTGAACTCCAAACGCGCGTCGGGGATGGCGAGGTGAGGACTGGGCGACTGTTTTGGGACCATCGGCTGTGCTGGCGTTTGGGGAAATGAAGGAGGGAAGAGGAGAGGAGGTGCAGACGCTCGGAAAGGAGAGTGTGGGCGCGGACGTCGGGGATTCTTGACGTCGTGGGCGAGTGCCGCGTGGGGCAGCTAGGCGTGCGGTGGTTGCTGCACTCGCACCGTGCGCGCGTGGGCCTACGCGAGCGCGGGCAGCTGGGCGTGGGCGGCGCGGGAAAGAACGTGGGCGCGACGCGGGGAAGACGCGCGACGCGCGCGACGTGCGCGTGCAGGCGGCGGCGGCTGGGGCGCAGCGCGCTGGGCAGGTGCGCGCAGCGGTGCTAGGGTTCAAGGGGCGCGCGCGCCAGCGGCTAGGCCGCGCGCTGGCTGGACGCGGCGCTGGGCCGCGCGCTCGCATCGGGAGTGGGCCAGGGGGAGGGAAGGCATGGGCTTGCGCGGCAGGTGGGCCGCGGGGAGGGGAGCGCGGGCGAGGTGGGCCGCGGGAGGGGCGCTGAGTGGGCCTTGGGGGCAGGCCGGCCAGGGGGGCTTGGAAGGCTTTCCCTTTTATTTTATTTTTTCTTTCTTCCTTTGGTTCTTTTGTTGAAAACATGCTTTAGTTTTGAATTCAATTCAAACATACTTCCTAAGTTTGAATAAATGCACCATCGCGAAGGAAAAACATGCCTCGACATGCTATGCAACAATCAAGGATCCCCTTCTAGGGTTTTATTTCACTAGGCCTAAACATACATAAAGCTAAATAACTCTTTGCTATTTAGGAAAAAGAAAAGAAAAGCAAGGAAAAGAGAGGGTAACACCTGAATTTGTTGGATATTAGAGAAGAAATTTTATATCCCCAAATTCCGGGTGTTACAAAAACCTATGCAAATTCCCCAAAGTCCTTTGGACTTCTCACTTCCCTCTTGGGATCCAAACCTTCTTGGTGCTTTTCATGGTTGAGATAATCTCTTTTGACACCTAGATGTGTTTGGCCCCCTTTCCTTTGTTGACTTGCTTGTTGGCCTTGATTGCTATCACCTTTCCATTCTTTTTCTTCTTGACTAAGTATAGTGTAGCAGACTTTTTGTCCACCTTGTTGATGTAGGTGTTGGAGATTTTCCTTGTTGGCTTTTGCTTGAGCTTTTGCCTTTGCTTATCCCCGGTCTACGCCTTGCATTGGTAAGACTTTTGGCCTTCCTTGTGGTATAGCCTACAAATCACAGTTTTTCCCTCCATAGGCTTGTTCACTCCTGCAGTGGTGTTATCCTGAGGAGGTTGGATTTGTTTGGCTTTGCCTTTCTTGTTATACAAAGCCTTGCCAAGGCGAGCCACCTCTTGCTTTAATTGCTCATTCTCCATTGCAATCTCATTCGAACATGTTTCTATAACAACATTCTTAACACGAACTCGATTGCAGGGGCTAGAATTATCAATTAAATCAAAGCAAGAAGTAGAAGCATCTTTCTTAATAATTTTAGGCATTTCAACCAAAGATACTCCTAGGGTGCTAGCAATGTTTTCTAGCTTAGTAGTTAGCTCATTATTATGTATGCTAACAATTTCCATTTTCCCTAGCAAGTTTTCGATGGCTTCTTGAGAGCTAGCTAACTTAGGCTTAAGTTTTTCATTCTTTTTAACCAGGCTATCATTAGTAGCTGAGGATGGAGCACTAGACTCTAACTACTCAATTTTAGTTGATAGCTCACAATTCAAATTTGCAAATGTTTCAAATTTTTCTAGCAAACATTTATAATCATTTTGAGAGCTAATCAACTTATTTTTCAAAGTTTTAAGTTGAGCCTTTTATTTAGTGCATACATCTTGAAAAAAATTTACGGCTTCTGCAAGCTCATTTAAGGAGGGCTTTCCCTCACCTTCATCATCACTATTGCTATCATCACTAGAGGATGGAGTACTCATTTTACCTCTTGTCATAAGGCACTTGCGTGATGACCATGATGAATGTGATGAGGATCGGTGGTTGTGCGTCCTTGGGGGTTCATCTTCGCTTCAAGAGTCATCCCAAGTTTTGACACTTGTAAGCGCCTTGCCTTTGTTCCTCCCATTTGTGGGTTCGACCATATTAGGACAGTTGTCCCAGAAGTGGCCCTTCTCCTCTCTTTTTTTGCTTTTTCCTGTCAATGTAAAAGAGAAGATCCTCGACCTACAAGGCACACCCATTAAATTAATCTTGTGGATCATCCCCATTACCTTTTCGACGCGTCGTTTTGTTTCTTCATCCTCGGAGGATGATGTTGATGGTTGATTATCTTCATCATCATCACTTTCTTCTTCTTCCTCATCTTCACTTGAGGAACTTGGAGTAGGAGTCTTCTTCTTTCCTTTTCTTTCATCACATGCAAAATCATATGGTCTTGAAGAAGTTGGCTCCTCTTGTCGACCCATTTTTCATGACATCTGAAATGCCGCAATTTTCCCAATCACAATGGTCGAGGTCATTGTACTCAAATCCTCTACGTTGTGAAGAATGGTGATGATGCTCCCATATCTTTGTTGTGGCAGTAGGGAGATAATCTTCCTCACAATGTCCGCATCACCTTGCTTATTAATGCCAATATAATTGAGCTCATTGATGATTAGATTCAAACGAGAATATATATCCCTAACAAGCTCATTATTCTTCATAGAAAAAATTATACTCATTTAAGACTAGGCAATTTTTTGCTCACGGACATTTGATGTGTTGTAACTCCCTGAATTTGGGGTATAAAATTTCTTTCTAAATATCTACCAAATTAAGGTGTTACTCTTGTATCTCTCTCTAGGCTCTCTCTCTCTCTCTTTTCTTTTGGCTAGAATTAGGGTAATTAGGAGAGGGGTTAATTATTTATTTTGTCAAAACAATGTAAGTCATGATTTGTTGCATCATGCTGAGCCCAAAATATTCTTTGAATTGATGCACATGTTTGATTTGGTTTCAATTTGAAACTTGGTTTGAATTTGAATTGAAAACCCTAGAGAAAATAAAATGGAAAAGGCATTAGAAATTCTAGGAAATTGAAAAACCTCATTTCGGTCAAAGACAGCCTAGGCCCCGCGCGCGCGCCCACGCCTCCGTGCCAGCCCTCCCTGACAGGTGGACCCCGCATGTCAGCGCCCTCTCGTGCCCGCTCTCTCTCCCTCTCTCCCTTCCGTTGCCCAGTGGGGCTGGCCTATCGGTGTCGATCCGTCCGCGCTCATGGCCACTCTCGCTCGCTGTTCGGTGGGACCTCCCTATCAGCAGTTGACCGCCCATTGCTGTGTGCCCTCGCTGGTCTACGGACCCCGCCTGTCAGCCACACACCTCGTCCCTAACCCCCCGCCCTCACACTGCGCCATGGATGCACCCACGTCGCGCGTTTCCTGGCCACCTCTGCACGTACCTGACCCACACCCCACTCACTCACCCTCCCTCGCTCAGTTGCGCCCTCAGCCGAACACCCTCGCCCCCTCTCTCGCTCTACGCGCGCCCAGGGAACTTCGTCACTGCTCACCATAGTCCGTTGCTGTCACACCCGGTTCTGGGGGCAAAACCGAATGCATAGCATATGTGTGCCAGGATCCATTTTCCACACATATGTTGACGTCACAAGTGTAATATATCAAAAGACAATGCAATAAAGGCGTAAAGAGCGTAGAATAACTTTATTACATCATCCAAACATAAGTATCTTAAACAGTATCATCAAAGTACAGCGGAAATAACATGGGTAATCTCCCACAGAAAGATGACTGGCGCATCGTTAGACTCAGTATTCATCAAAATCTCCATCCAAGTCTTCTTCATCACCCTCTGATCAAAAGATTAGCAAGGGTGAGCTCACTTATGGTCGGGGCTCAGCAAGTAGGGGAAATTATGCAAGTTTAACAAGGTAAGGCTAAGGTTAAGTTGTAAGCATTTTAGTTGGTCAATATTTTATTAGCAACACCTGTTGTTGGGGGCCTTCGTCTTCCGAAGGTCCTCAAAAACACGACTAACATGCTTTCCAGTATAATATACTGTCACAGGAACCTTCGGCTTTGGGATGAAGGTGTGCACGGTATGAAGGGTGCGATCTGGACGAAGGATGAATCATTTCCGAAGCTGTGGATGGAGAAGCTTCGGCTTAGTGCAAAGACGGTGATGGAGAATGGAACCGACCTAAAGGGGAAAAGACTGTTTAATCCTTGACATATTACCCTTTAGCTAATAGTGTCAAGGACAAGGATGTAATTTTACATAGGCTTCATCCTGTGTCTATAAATAGATGAATAGTAACACCGTACTGTTCACGCTGACTTGTAATCACTCACACGTCACTCTTGGATTCTTACCTTCTGCAAGCCGAAGGTACAAGTGTAACTTAATATCGTTAATGTTTGTTCATGATCATATAATGAGAATATTGATAATCTAATGGTTTAATGCAATTATTCATGTTCTTTATATGTCTTATATGTTCCTGCTTTTATTCTTACATATTGAGATGATGAAGGTATGTCTTTCATAACCTTCGTCTAGAGATCATTATATCCTAAGGGAGATAATGCTTCAAAGGACGAAGGTCTTTAATCATTAATATTTGTGTTGCCTTATTCTTGATTCATATCATTTGAGAACAAGTGACCAACATTGGCGCCCACCTCCGGTGAACTCATTTGACCACCTTTGGCAAGCATCGATCTTCGTCATGCTGCCGAAGAAGACAGCAGCGCTAGGGGCTGCATTGCAGCCACTGGACGTTAATCAGGAGACGCTGCATGAAGCAAAAAGTCAGAAGAGAAAGGCTACTAGCCCAACAATTCAGGAAGAGGAGCTAGACCAGGAGATCAGGGACCTGGAAATCATTCACCACCAAGTACAAAGGAAGAAGGAGAAGATGGCCCATCTGGCTGATTTACAGAAGAAGATTGATGAAGCTACTGAGGAAATGCGTCATCTTACTCAAGATGACCAGGACCAAAGGCCCTAGCACAGGGAGCTTCATCAAGAGAGTTCATTCAACGATGATGAATGGTACGATGACTTTCATCATGGCAATTTTGCTTTTGATGATGCTTCTCCTTTGGCAGCAGAATTGCAGGCTACACCATGGCCCCCATCATACAAGCCATAGTAGCTTCCTATGTATGATGGACACACAGATCGTAAGCAGTTTTTGATGAGCTATGAAGCAACCATATCTTCATATGGAGGCAATACCGTAGTCATGGCAAAATCCTTCGTCATGGCAGTACGAAGCGTGGCCCAGACATGGTACTCTTCTCTCCGGCCAGGGACAATCACATCATGGTAGAAACTCAAGGATATGCTAATCACTAGCTTCCAAGGCTTTCAGATGAAGCCAGTCACTGCTCAGGCTTTGTTTCAGTGCACGCAAGACCATGAGGAGTACCTTTAGGCGTATGTCCGAAGGTTCCTGCGTCTAAGAGCACAAGCGCCTATAGTGCCCAATGAAATTGTCATTGAGGCCATGATCAAAGGGCTTTGGCCAGGACCTACAGCTTAGTATTTTGCCAGGAAACCCCCACAAACCCTGGAGAAGCTTCTTCAGAAGATGGATGAATATATCCGGGCTGATAATGATTTCCGCCAAAGAAGGGAAGAAGCGTACAAGTTTTCTGAGATGACTAGAGGCTTCAGAGGAAGAATTCACCCCAGACACGTCAGATCAATCCATAATTCCAACCCAAGTGATGACAAAGGAAGTCAACCTCAAAGGCAGCAACACGGCTCCCAGTCTTTGGGGTCACAACAAAGCTCCTTCAGGCCACCAGCCCCAAGGGGCAAAGGCGACAGGGGCTTTGGAGGAAGGTACGGAGATTAGCCCAGAAGACTCTATTGCTTATTTTGCGGTGAAGACAAGGGCCACACCATGAGAACATGCCAAATCACAATTCAGAAGCAAAAAGAGATTGTCGAAGCTGAGACACGGCAGAATCAGCCGAAGCAGGTCCTACATACTGCTTCATGCTATTCTCTTTACGTCCTAGAATACGTAGGTAATCAACAACCTACGGCCTCTGTCGCTTCGGCAAGCCACTCTCAAGCTTTCTGGGCCTAGCTACCACCACCACCACCACTTCCACCTACTCTGATCCATGGCCAGCAGCCAGAAGGGCACCAACAGCAGCGTGATTTTTGGGAAGAGTCCAAAGCTCGCACAGTCAATAGCACTGTGCCTGAATCCAAGCATATTTACTGAAGAATATCCTACATCCGGTGTACCTTTATCTTTTTTTGCAATGTTATTTTCTTGTATGGAAAACTCTTCACGAAGGACTGAATTCTAATATGTAATGATAGTACTCACACCATTGAGTGGAAATGCTTCTTTTTAAACAAAGTTCTGAAGCCACAAAAGTCGTTCCCAAGGGAGCGCAGAATAAGTTCTGAAGCTACAAAAGTCGTTCCTAAGGGAGCGCAAAGTAAGTTCCGAAGCTGCAAAAGTCATTCCTAAGGGAGCGCAGAGTAAGTTCCGAAGCTCAAAAGTCATTCCTAAGGGAATGCAGAGCCAAAATACCACCAAAATAGAAAGCGAAGAAGCTCCAAAGTCGTTCCTAAGGGGATGCAGAGCTTAAATACCACCGAAATAGAAGGTGAAGAAGCTCCAAAGTCGTTCCTAAGGGGATGCAGAGCTTAAATACCACCAAAATATAAGGTGAAGAAGCTCCAAAATCGTTCCTATGGGGATGCAGAGCTTAAAGACTCCAAAGTCGTTCCTAAGGGGATGCAGAGTCTTTCGTGTTCCAGTGTGGGCGCGCGCGTGTGTGTATTCGACATCATCATCATATTGCATCATATCATCGCATCATTTCGCATAACATTACATCATACATCATATCGCATCAATGACAAAAAGTTTGGATATGAAGCAAATCTTCGGCAATACTTTGTTCAAAGAAAATGTGTTGAGGCACGAAGCAAACTTCGAGAAAACAATTTTATCAGACGCCATAGAAGGGGTCTCTTTCTTTACGAAGCATGAAAAGAAGGAAAGGTGTTTTTTCACCGAAGGCTCAAAAACGGTATGTGCGTAAATTTCATGCATCGCAAAGAAATATATTACAACAATTTACATGTCTGATAGATTGTTCCATACACTAAATGTTACATAGTATTATTACAATCAAGTTCAATTTTCCTTAATTATTTTCTCTGCGGCTTCGTTCAACAGCTTGTCGACGACTTCGTCGATGATGGAGTTAGCAACGCTCATTATATCCAGTGCTTCTTTCATGACGGGATCGGCCTGGGAGACGTATGGCTCCGGCAGTGGAGATAGTTTAGCTGTAGTAAAAAATCGTTAGTTCGAAGCTAGAAAGCAAACACCAAAGCTAAAAATTCAATAATAATACATATACGCCTTTCGCGCTCAGCAGTGTCTTCGGCTCGCCTAGCTTCTTCCCGGGCTTCATGGGTTTCTTTTTCATTTTTCTTGATGATTTCGTTGGCCAATTCCCGACCACCATTCACCCAGATATCGGAATAAAATTTTCGACCCACCAAAGTAGCTTCGGCCGAAGGGTCTTTTGTGTCGTCTATGAAGAAGGCGGCTTCAGCCTGGGCTGCAGCCTTAACATGATCGCAACGAGCCTTCTCTAGGATAGCCGCAATCCCTCGAGCGCCGGAGAAGGCACAGATGTACCCATGGTTGCCCAGGATCTCTTCAAAGGCTTTGGCTTCCCCGCTTATCTAGTCAATAACGCCCTCGGGGTCGCCTCAAATGAAGTTCTCATCGGAAGAATAAGCACCTACTTTGGCAAAGCTGGTTTTCAATTTTTTCACGCAATCCAAGGATTTTTCGAAGCACCTTTCCTTAGATTCACGAAGCTCCTCAACATTTTTCTCTAGCTTAGTTTTCCACCATTCACTAATTTCTTGACTAGCTTTTGCAACTGCAAAGTTCTCATTGGCTTCGTCAAGTTTTTTTCTGAAGGTCTTCAATTTTGGCTTTATAAGCCTCCAGTTAAGTGTTAAATTTCGCTTCATCTTCTTTCACTTTATCCACCAATGAAAATAGAATTTTGTCTTTCTTCAAAGCTTCATTTCTCAGCTTAACGACTTCTGATCGAAGGTTGTCGAGAGCTATAGTGCAGCTTTCATCTTCGGCATTCTTTTGCGCCCTAAGGGCGTTGCTAAGGATTAAGCCCTGCAAGAAGGAAGAAAGGATTAGCATGAGAATAAAAGGCTTCGTTTCCAAGTCCATAATCTTTAAAGTTCACAACTTCTCTACCTTCAGACTGTTGTATGCGAGGCTGTCCGCGAGGTCATCCTTCGACATGGCGGAGAGGCCAGCTTCGAGCTTCAGAAATCTCATACTTTTGGCCATCTCCCGGCAGACGGATATCTCTTTGTTGTCTAGGAGACAGTACATGATATCATCCTCATCAGTACCGTTAAACACTAAGGCCCCCTTTGGGTATTTTAGTTCCCGGGCATAGTGTTTGGCTTCTGCAATTTCTTCTTCAGAGAGTCTTTTTCCTGAAGCATGTCGAATAATAAAATCAAGATTTTTGGACAGTACTTCGGGAGCACGAGATTTAGTTTCTTCGGCCACTCCCTTCACCATAGCTATGCCAGTATCTGGAGATTCTTGCTCAGCCCTCTCCTTAGGTACAACAGGCTTCGTCTCAGCAGGCACTGAAGGCCCGGCTTTGGTTTCAGTTTGAGCCTTAGTAGCTTTGGCAACCTTTTTTACAGGAGCAGGAGTCAGTGCTCTTGTTGTCTCCATGACGGCGTCTAACACGCTAGCCATTCTTCTCTTCTTGGGAGTTGTGGCGGGAGCTTATGCAACCTTCGGCAATTCTGCTTCCACTGGTCGACTCAGAATTTCTGGTAGCACTATTGTTTTTTTCTATCTTTAGCTTTTTGGCCGCCCCATCTTCAGCTTCGACTGGCTCAACTATAGGCACCTTCGGCACTATAGTTGCTTGCTCAGCGCTCCAAGCGGCGGGAGCAGCTTGTTCCATTTCGGCAGCAGAAGATGTCTTTTCACCAAATTTTGGCACTATGGCCATTTCAATATATCTCGGCCGGTGGGTCAAAACCTTGATTTTCTTGCCCTTCAGCATAGCAGAGATGGCTGAAGCGGCAGTCTTCCTCTTTTTTCCCTGCTTTTGCGAGGGATAGCAATAATCAGGATATATAAAACCAATCACATCGAAAACTCTGTTCAACCTTTTCTTGCCCCGACCCTCGAAGGCTGAGGATAAAGCATCATCTTCGGCTCTGGTATATGCCCCAAGTAACTCGTCGCTAGTAGCCTCAATGCATTTCAGCCACTCGTTGTTTGGTTCGTCAAACCGGTCTCTGTATGTGAAGGTGTATTTCAATCGAATTAATCCACCTTGATTGGACCCGGCGGTAGTTTCCTTCGACATCTCCTAGTTATCAACAAGTGGCTATACCCTGTAGGCTATGTGCTCTTGGATCAGGTCTCTTGTGCCAATGAAAGCACAGACATTGCTGAAAGCCTTTTGACATGCTTCGGCATCATTTTCAATCGCCATAGTCTTCCTTCGAAGGCTGAAGCGAGACCAAATGGGGCGTTGGATAATACCCTTTATGTCCTCTCTTTCAATCAGATTATTCTTAACATAAAACCATTCCTCCATCCAGGCCTCAGGCCACCTCGTCCGAAATGTCGGAACCGGGTAGCTTGCATTAGAACGAGCAATGAATCCATAACAACCGAAGTTGTTGTGATACTGCTTTTTGCCAGTGGCCTTCGTCTCGTACAATAGTTCATGTATATTGCAAAAGCACTTTGCGCTCGGTTCCAGCCCTTGGCTCCTCATAGCCCAAATGAACATACCCATTCTGATTATAGCTTCGAGAGTAAGTTGATGAAGAAAAATCTGAAATATCTTCAGCACTTCAACCAAAAATTTGCTCAATGGGAACCGAAGACCCGCCTTCATAAAGCTTCTGTACACAATGACCTCATTTTCTTCAGGACCAGGCGCGAGGTTGTCCCCTCCAACCCGCACAATAGACATGTCACGAAAGTATCTTCCCTTCATGGCGTCAATCTGACTTTGTTTAATGGTTGACTTTCCGAAGATGGTATGGCTTGGCCGCCAGGGCCAGTCTTCAGAATCTTCATCCCCACTTTCCACATCATAGTCATCACTATCGTTAGAATCTTCAGACAAATCCGCCATTATTTCCTTTGTGATCTTCTCTGTATTTGTTTTTGCCATAGATTCGAAAAACCCAACAAGAAAAGGGTCCACAACCTTCTTCTCCTCAGACATCTTCTTCTCCTCAGACATGCAACAAGCACTTATGTGTATCACGAAGCTCGAAAATCAAGCGAGAGTTGACAGCAAGACAATTAAAATCTGAGAAAATAGCACAAGCAACTTAAATGGCGTAACAAATGCTGCCGCTGTGGGTTTCTATTTATATGCCTAGTGCATTGCAACTTGGTGGGCCCCGTTTGTCATTGACTTTCGCTATTCTAGCGAAGGGAAAGTGTTTTTTTGGACCTTCGGCTAAAGGCCTTCGTTCATGTCGCAGTCTGAATTTGTTACACACAAGAACAAATTAATATTGCGAAGGGCTACTGTTGGGGGCCTTTGTCTTCCAAAGGTCCTCAAAAACATGACTAACATGCTTTCCAAAGGTCATCGTTCTTACATATTGAGATGATGAAGTTATGTCTTTCATAACCTTCGTCTAGAGATCTTTATATCCTAAGGGAGATAATGCTTCGAAGGATGAAGGTCTTTAATCATTAACATTTGTGTTGCCTTGTTCTTGATTCATAACATTTGAGAACAAGTGACCAACACCTGTCTTACTAATAAGTGTGTCCCAAATATCCCAATCAATCAAAGGCATAAGATTATATAAAAACACTTAAGTGAAATCACTTAAGCAAACCATTTGTGAATCATCGGATCACGATTTATTCTCCATCTTTACGTTAAATTATCATGTGAGGGTCCAGGTTGCTCTTAACCGTGAGTATGGCTGACATATCAGTTTTACACTCTGCAGTGGTGGTACAACTTTACCCACAAGCCGTGTATCCCATCTAGCCTGGGTTGTACGGACCCTTAAACATTGCCGAGGTGAATGGCTAGGGATCCACTATGAGGTTTTCACAGAATACACTTAATACAAAGCAACTTGCTAAGGTTTCTAAGTCAGTGTGGAGGCCCTCTGGGCGAGGTACCTTAGCCAAGAATACGTCCCCATGTTAACGTGAGCTGCCACCACTACCGCTCCCCCTCTTGCCCATATTTCAGGTAAGGTTGCCAGGTACTAAGCGCATTAAGTTAATTACCAAAGCCATAGCCATTATAGCACTCGTGGTTGCACTGTTATCCTGGGTGGTCACTCCATGTTCCATTTAATATGAAATAATCTTGTTTAACCATCGGGTTAACATCATAATAAAAACTTCATTTTCGAAACAATAGTATCATTAAAGAGTGACATCATTATTATCAAGTTGAGCAGTAGCACAAATTGCTAAGCATAGTATTTTCCCAGGGTAATCAAGGAATAAAGTTAGTATTTCTAGGAATTTCTATTTAGGCAAATCCCATCAATTTATGCAAATATCCAAAAAGTAAACTTTATTATATGCATTATTTGGGTACAAATAGGAATGCAGAGGAAGAATCCACTTGCCTTGCTCAAAAGTGTCCTGCGGTTCATCGTCAAACGTATTCAGTTCTTCTACCACACAATCCGCTTCTAATATAGATTCGTACATCGTACATACAAACGGAAAATATACACCAATAAATAAACAGACACCATTAAACAACAATAAAACATGTATTATACAATTCATACTTATAAAAGGAATATTCAAAACAAAACTTGATCCGTAACTATAATGTAAATTTAATCCTAACTTAAGATTCGTCATTAGAGTCATTAATTTACTTCATCTTTTACGAAAATCTATGTTACATTTAAATAACATGTTATTAGTATTTATTTAAAAACTAGGCCTAAGGATGTGTTCATGCAAAAGAAATAAATTAGAGAATATTATCTTCAATTTTATGCAAGATTTATATTTAACGAGTGAACTACATTCAATTCGAAAGCAATATGTAATCTGAAAATTTACTTACAAATTATATTAGTTAACTATTTTCAGTAATTTTGAAATACCAAGGCATATAAAACATAATACACTCATATATATATATATATATATATATAATTTGAATAATAAACTAGTCTATATTCTATGAGTAACTATACTATTAGGAGTTACGTTCCTTTTAATTTATTACTTAAAAGCTACACATTATTATAAACGTAATTCAAATAAAAATATGAAAATGCTAAAAATTGCTGCAAATCAATGAATTAGAATACGTAGCACACTAATATGATGTTAATAAAACAATAATAAACTTATTTGGATTAGACTTTATTGTGAAATAATGCAGCAACGATTAACACATATTTAACCGTAGTTTCCAGCGGGTAGCAAAACAGAGTCTCATTTAAATACTTTTGCACTGTAGGAAACGTAGACGCAATTTAACAAGAAACCAGAGGCCTAAACAAAAGTTTATTTTCTTCTACCTTGCTTTCACTAATCCTAGCACGCAGGGGACAATGTCGAGCGGGGCAGGGACTAAAGGCATGACGAGGGAGTTGACGGTGTCGTCAAACGGGTGGCTCCGGTGAGGTCGAGCAGTAGGGTGTCGTAGAGGAGCTGAGCCTTAGCAATGGAGCAGAGGCAACAGGGGATTGACAAGGCAGCTTCGGTGAGCTCCGACGAGTGTAGACGGCAAACGACGGCGCACTCGAGCGAGCGAAGCTCTGGCGATATAGGGATCTGGCTAGCAGAGCAGCAGCGAGATGGCACAAGGTGCAGTGGCTACGGCCTATGGACGATTGAGCGAGACAAAGTGCAGAGTCGAGCGATCCGAGAAGGAAGGAAGCGGGACGTGTCTAGCTTTATAGGCTGACGGAAAGGAGAGTTTAAATCCTGTTTAAAGCTCCATGATGGCCACTTGATGCACCGTTTCTGCATGACGCAATAGAAGCTGTAATCACCATTAACAGGGAATGAATGGCTGGGGACGTAACCGTCGTGGCGTATGAGCGGCTCGGCGTGGCACGCAGCACAGGCGAGCGAGGAGCATGGCGCGACTGCAGGCTGAGGACATTTTGTGAGCAGCGAATGGGAAGGTTGGCATGAGGGGAAGAAGACCTAGTGGGTCCCACCCGCCATAGAGCCAAAGAGGGAGGCTGTAACGCCCTGAATTTGGGGGTAGAATTTTTTCTTCTTTTTTACTCACCAAATTCAGGCGTTACTCTCTTTTCTCTTCCATTTCGCTCCTTCTTCCCAATTTCAAAGCAGTATAGCAACTGGTGCCTGTATTGCATGTGAACAAAAACCTACGTTGACATGAGTGTTGCATCATGCCGAGGCATATTTCTTTGTTTGATGTCATGTTTAATCGCGTGTTTTGCTTAGTCTCGTTTCGTGATTCGATTCTGGTCTGTGGTTGTGCGTGTTGTGGGTTTTTGTCCCGCGGTGGGGCCCAACCCGGTCCAGCCCGGCCCAGCTCGGTTCGGCCTTGGCCCGTGCGCCCCAGGCGCCCTGTCCCTCCTCATGCGCGCGCCCCCTCCCCTTGTCTCTCTTTCTCACATTCAATTCTCCCATGCACAACTCCCTCTCCCTCCCATCTCTCCCTCTTCCCCGTGGTGCCCTAGGTTTTGGAGACGGTGCCCCTCTCTCTCTCCCCCTCCCCTTCTTCCTCCTCTCCCCTATGCCCGCGCCCTCCCCTGGCCGCACGCCCCTCCCGACCACGCCTCCGCGGCCGCGCCCTCCCCAGCCACGCCCGCGCCGAGCCCCCTAGTCACGCCCTCCTGGCCACCGTGCCCCTGGCCATGCTTCCCCTGGCCGTCGCGCCCTCGGCCGCGCGTGCCCTGCCATGTCCTTAGCCACGCAAGCAGTTCTGGTAAACAATGTTTAAATTTTAGTTTGATTAGTTATAAATTTAGTTTAATGAACATGCTATGTCGCGTGCTTCGTTGCACGTCGAATGAGTTTAATTTCAAATTTATTAGTGTGGTGCGTCGCACGCTTCGTCGCGCGACGAGTTGGGTTAATTTTGGTTATTTAGTGTGTTGCGTCGCACGCCCCGTCGCGCGACGATCCGTCCTAATTTCAGATTATTTAGTGTGTGTCGTCGCACGTCCAGTCGCGCGGCGTTTCATTTTAAATTCAGTTTAGGTGACGTATGCCGTCGTGCATTTCACCGCGCGACGTTTGACGTTATTTTTATAATTGATGCAAGTGTCTCATGGCGCGCTCTGTCGCGCGACGAGTCGTTTATTTCTTAATTCAATCTAAGTGTTGTGTCGCGCGTTTTGCCACGCGATAATCCTTTTAATTTTACCTTGATCTCGTTATGATGATTAAATACGGAACATGACTTTATCCTACGCGTAGCACGATGACCAAATTTATACCATTCTGTTTAGACGATTACTTTGATTTATAATCGTGTGACGTGATCGCTCTTCGACCGTAGCCTCGACCGTTACTTTTTCTTTCTCGCCTAATTGTAGGTGTGAGCCCTGCGTTGAGCGTCTGTTTATTTATAACATTCTATTGTATGGTGTACTATTCTTTTGTTTTAAATTTGTGGAATATATGTTTGAACTCGTATAGATAATGGTCAGTCGGTGGAGTCCGAAGGAGTTGCAGGTGAAGACCTGAGCAGCAGCTTGTTGGTGAAGGCAAGTGTCCCTTGACCCATCTATGTCCTACTCATTCTTATAATTCACTCCCCGCATTTACACAGTTTATACCTAAGGATTGACTAGCTTTTGTTTATCTTGTCCTTGTTTACCTATCCTGGTTGGGTTATTTTAGTTTAGCCATATGCTAGCGCTTCACATTAATCAATGAACATGATGAGATTATCTATGATACGCTATTTTCCCTTTTGATTATGATGATGGTACTGTGACATTTAAGGGGACTCGAGCTGTTTCTCGAGTGCTTCTCCATAAGGACTAGTTAATTGGATGACCGCCTGGGAAAACAGTGCAACCATGAGGGTGGAATAGGACGCCCTTAGCTGAATAATTAGAGGAACTAGGGTGTAGTTCGCTTCGCCATCGTGCCGTCAATGGGGCTTGGTGTATGCGGCTCGCTCTGCCAAGGGTGGTTTGCCCCTTGGGGAGGAGTGTGGTACATTTAGGAAACCTAACGGGCGGCTACAGCCTCAAGGAATCTTTGTAAAGGCTACGTAGTGAAACCCTGTCTGTTCACCTTGGTAGTGTTTAAGGGTTTGATCAGCCCAAGGCAAGAGGGAATCACGGCTTGTGGGGAAAGTGCGCAATCTCTGCAGAGTGTTATGAAACTGATATATCAGCTGTGCTCTTGGTTATGAGCGGCCAAGGGAGCTCCAATGATTATAGATACTTGATTAGAGATGTATGGTTTATAGGTGGTGATGAGAATGATGGTTTTGGTTATGACTATGGTAATGGTAAGTGGTATTCTTTCCGTTTGGAAAGGGTACATTGGGTTAATAACTTGGGTTAATGCTAAAACCTGGCTTTCTACTAGTAATAATAACCTGACCAACTAAAAGAAACTGCTTGACTTAACCCCACATAAAGCTAGTCCACTACAACCAAACAGGACATTTTGCTGAGTATGTTGATGTGTACTCACCCTTGCTTTACACACCACCAGTCGGCTGCCTGTGTAGGCCGTGTGTTTCTATGTTTCTTTTCCGTACTTTGATAATAGTTAAAGACTATGTGGATGTCTCAGACATCATGATGTAATCGACTATTATACCTTCTTTTATGTTATTATTTGAGCACTGTGTGATGATGTCCAGTTATGTAACTGCTGTGTACGTGAATTGCTGATCCTGACACGTACATGGTTCGCATTCGGTTTGCCTTCTAAAACCGGGTGTGACATAGGTGGTATCAGAGCCAGGCTGACTGTAGGACCGCTAACCTAGAGTATAATGGTCGTTCTAAGGATTATAGACCCCTATTATCACCTTGACTTTGGTATCCCTTCAAAAGTTGGTCATATCGACCAAATCTATGTTCTACTATATATTATACCTTGTTGAATTTTTTTTGTTTTATTCTAATCCCTGATTTTTATGGTTTACTTGCTGGTCATATTAGCTCTGTTCTCACTCTTATGCTTATGGTGTCTTTTGTAGATGGCTCGTCTTAGACACACTGCATGGAAGTCAGTCATTCCTTTCTTGCCTTCACGTCTCACGGAGCGTCCGCTTCGCCGTCCGGTGACTGGTCAGTCTAGCCATTTGGAGAGGCTGCACCACCGCCTGCACGAGGAGTAGGAGCGTCGGCGACAGGAGTTGGAGCAGCAGGGCTCTTCTTCCTCGCTTCAGCAGGAGGTAGAGTCTGTGAGGAGCTTCTCTCCTGTGCCCTCGCTGGAGGCGCCCCCTGCACCACCACTGGGCGTCCCGGCCACTGGAGTAGCTGTTGGAGGAGACCCCGATGATGGAGGTGACGACAACAGCTTGAGCCATAGCACCGACCTTTTAGAGGAGCAGGAGCCGGAGGGATGGATTGCTCGACCCATCACTCGTGACACCGCTCGCGGGTGTCACTTTTACATTGCGCTTGACACCTTGCTACGCCAGGCACTTAACCGGCATACCTGGTCCATCGAGTATCGCTGTGTTGTCTTCCAGCACAGTCGCGAGGTTTACTCGGACCACTGGGAGGTGACTTGCTTGGTGCACTGTCCGGAGAACAGTCTTCGGGGTGCAGAGGTCTGCTCGGAGCATTACTCAATTTCTGAGCGGGACTCAGCTAAGGTGGCCATGCAAGATGTCGCACGGCGTGCGCTTTCGCACTACTGCTCAGTTCTCGGTGGGGTGGCTGATGGTCTTAACCTGAGGTATTACCCCGCCATCCATCTGGCAGCACATGCATGGTTGTCTCACCCGTTGGTGAGGACAATCCTAGGTTGAGCAGCACAGTCAACCTAGCCGCCGTGCTTAACACGGAGCTAGACCATGCCTTAGATGAGCTGAGTAGGGCTCGTGCTGAGATCGCCCAGTTGCGGGCTGAGCGCGCGGAGCGCCGTCACCTAGTGGATGGTTCTCCTGCCCCCGTCGGGACTCAGCACCCGTACTGCTCACCTCAGTGTGGACACCATGCTTATGGTAACCCCGACTGTAGGACCAGGATAAATTTAGAACCATCGTCAGCGTCAGATCTTGTAATTAATGCTTAAAAATAGAAGTTATAATCTTAGCCTTAGTCCTAGTCTTACTCTCAGTTAGTTTTAGTTAGATAGGGTAGTTTGCTTATCTTGTGTTTTTATGTTTGTCATGATGAGCTATGATGGATTTGGATCTTTGTAGTGATTGTCGCTAGAGTGTGGGTACCCCCTGCACTTTGGTTTACCTGTTAATGTTAATAAAATTAGTTATCTAGTTGGGAAGCCCTTTCATTCTACTTTCCTCTTCATCTAAGAAGCTGTGTTCGCCTGTGTTGGGAATCAGTGAAGATGTTCATCTGTTCAGAATTGTGGAAGGATTCTATACTCTTTTCTTATGCTGCAAGGTTTGCAAGATCGGTTATGATGTGTGATTGCATTATGCAGATGTCAGACAACAGGCGCAGAGGAGGAAGGCGTGCTCAGCAGGAGCAGGTAGCACCGCAAGACGAGGCACCCCAGCAGCAGTTGCCCCCACCACCCCGATGATGATAGAGCAGATGTTCTTGATGCAGACTCAGACAGTCCAAGCCATTGGTCAGACTCTGGCCGCTATGCAGCAGCAGCATCAGCCCCCACCTCAGCCTCAAATGCCTTAGATGCCCAGAGACAAGCGTGCTGAATTCATGAGAGGTCATCCCCCAGTGTTCGCTCACTCTTCTGACCCCATGGATGCTGAAGATTGGCTACGTACCATGGAGTGGGAGTTGCACACCGCTCAGTGCAACGACAGGGAGAAAGTTCTGTATGGTCCCCATCTGTTGAGAGGAGCAGCTCAGTCTTGGTGGGAGTCCTATCTCGCCACCCATGCCAACCCCGACACTATTACCTAGGAGGAATTTAGAGATAATTTCCGTCAGTATCATGTTCCAGCAGGCCTAATGACAGTGAAGGAGGAATTCTTAGTGCTCAAGCAAGGGCCTATGTCCGTCAGTGAGTACCGAGATAGGTTTCTACAGCTATCCGGCTATGCTCCTGAGGATGTCAACACAGATGCCAAGAGGCAGTACCGTTTCTTGAGAGGTTTAGTCGATCCCCTGCATTATCAGCTGATCATACCTTCCCCACATTTCAGCACCTGATCGATAGAGCGATCATGACAGAGAAGAAGCGCAAAGAGATGGAGGATTGCAAGCATAAGATCAGTAGGCCTCAGCCTGGGAGCAGCAATCGCCCTTGTTTCTTAGGCAACCTGCCTCAGCAGTTCAAGCAGAATCAGCGCCCGCCTCAGCAGCAGTTTCAGAGGCAATACCCTCAACATCAGCAGCAGAATCGCTAGAACTATCAGTCAGTAGGAGGTCAGTTCCAGAGGTAAAATCAGCAGGCACCTCGCCTCCCCGCCCCAACAACCAACCAGAGCAGTCAAGCAGCCCCAGTTCAAGGCGGAAGCAGGGCATGTTTCCATTGTGGAGAGCAAGGCCATTGGGTGATGCAATGTCCAAAGAAGGCAGCCCAGCAGCATTTAGGCCCTAGTGCCCCAACGAAGCAGAATGTGTCCTAGCCTGGAGCAGGCAACCGCGCCCAGACGCGCTACAACCATAGGAGACTGAACCATTTGGAAGCTAATGCAGTTTAGGAAACACCCGGCATGATAGTAGGTATGTTTCCAGTCGACTCCCATATTGCAGAAGTGTTATTTGATACTGGAGCAACGCATTCTTTTATTACTGCATCATGGGTAGAAGCACACAATCTTCCAATAACTATCATGTCAACACCCATTCAAATTGACTCAGCCGGTGGTAGAGTTCGAGCCGATAACATTTGCTTGAATGTAAGCGTGGAAATAAGGGGGGTAGCATTTCCCGCTAATCTCATAGTAATGGGTACTCAGGGAATAGATGTCATCCTAGGGTTGAATTAGCTAGATAAGTACCAAGCAATTATCAGCTGTGATATGAGGACAATTAAGTTGGTGTCCCCACTAGGAGAAGAAGTGGTAGCTGAGTTAGTCTCACCTGAGCCAAGGAAAGGAGGTTGTCATCAGATGGCTATCAATAGCAAGGAGCTAGATTCACTCGAGATTATCAAGGTTGTGTCCGAACTCCTAGATGTGTTCCCAGATGACTTGCTAGGTATGCCACCTGAGCGGAAAGTTGAGTTTGCCATAGAGCTTCTTCCTGGCACCGCCCCCATTTCTAAAAGAGCCTACAGAGTGTCTGGACCAGAGTTGGTTGAACTTAAGAAGCAGATCGATGAGCTGTTAGAGAAAGGTTATATAAGGCCAAGCACCTAGCCTTGGGCCTCCCCTGTCCTGTTCGTGGAGAAGAAAGATGGCACTAGGAGGATGTGCATCGATTATCAAGCTCTGAATGAGGTCACAATCAAGAACAAGTACCCCTTGCCTAGAATAGAAGATCTGTTCGACCAGTTGAGAGGAGCCAACATGTTCTCAAAGATAGATCTGAGGTCAGGTTATCACCAGCTCAGGATTCGACCTTCAGACATTCTGAAGACGACATTCAATACCAAGTATGGGTTGTATGAGTTCACTGTTATGTCCTTTGGTCTAACGAATGCACCAGCCTTTTTCATGAATCTGATGAACAGTGTATTCATGGATTATCTCGACAAGTTTGTAGTGGTGTTCATTGATGACATTCTTATATATTCTCAAAGTGAGGAGGAACATGTGAATCATTTGAAGATGGTATTGCAGAGATTGCGAGAGCACCAGTTGTATGCAAAGTTGAGTAAGTGTGAGTTCTGGATCAATGAAGTCCTGTTCTTGGGTCACATAATTAACAAAGACGCATTAGCTGTGGATCCAAAGAAAGTGGTAGATATTTTGAACTGGAAAGCGCCAACAGATGCCCGAGGAATCAAGAGCTTCATTGGAATGGCCGGATATTATCGGCGATTCATTGAAGGGTTTTCAAAGATTGCGAAACCGATGACAGCTTTGCTAGCCAACAAAGTGGAGTTCAAGTGGACCTAGAAATGCCAAGAAGCCTTTGAAATGCTGAAAGAGAAGTTGACTACAGTGCATGTCTTAGTCTTGCCTGATGTGCACAAGCCCTTCTCAGTGTATTGCGACGCTTGTTACACTGGTTTAGGATGCGTGTTGATGCAAGAGGGAAGAGTTGTAGCTTACTCGTCTTGACAGCTAAAGGTTCATGAGAAGAATTATCCAATCCATGACCTAGAATTGGCAGCAGTGATTCATGCACTGAAGACATGGAGGCACTATCTGTACGGACAGAGGTGTGATGTCTACACAGACCACAAGAGTCTGAAGTACATATTCACTCAGTCGGAGTTGAATATGAGGCAAAGAAGATGGTTAGAATTGATCAAAGACTATGAATTGGAAATTCACTACCATCTAGGCAAAGCGAACGTAGTGGCGGATGCTTTGAGCAGGAAAAGCCAAGTCAATATGATGGTTGCTCATTCGATGCCTTATGAGCTGGCCAAAGAGTTCGACAGGTTGAGCCTCGGATTTCTAAACAGCATGCGAGGAGTAACAGTTGAGTTAGAGCCCACCTTAGAGCGGGAAATCAAGGAAGCACAGAAGAATGATGAGAAGATCAATGAGATCCGACAACTGATTCTGGAAGGAAGAGGTAAAGATTTTCGGGAAGATGCCGAAGGTGTGGTATGGTTCAAGGACCGTTTGTGTGTTCCCAATGTCCAGTCCATTCGACAGTTGATCCTCAAGGAAGCTCATGAGTCAGCTTATTCTATACACCCTGGAAGTGAGAAGATGTATCAGATCTGAAGAAGAAATTCTGGTGGTACGGAATGAAAAGGGAGATCGCTGAGCATGTGGCCATATGCGATAGTTGTCAGAGAATCAAGGCAGAGCATCAGAAGCCAGCTGGGTTGTTGTAGCCGTTGCGGATTCCTCAGTGGAAATGGGATGAAATCGGAATGGACTTCATAGTCAAATTGCCTCGCACTCGAGCCGGCTATGATTCCATTTGAGTAGTGGTGGACCGCTTAACCAAGTCAGCCCACTTCATACCTGTCAAGACTAGCTACAGCAGTGCAGTATTGGTGGAGTTGTACATGTCCCGGATCGTTTGTCTTCACGGTGTGCCAAAGAAGATAGTGTTAGACAGAGGAACGCAGTTCACCTCTCATTTCTGGTAGCAGTTGCATGAAGCCTTGGGTACACATCTGAATTTTAGTTTAGCTTACCATCCGCAGACAGATGGTCAGACTAAAAGAACTAATAAAATCCTTGAAGATATGTTGAGAGCCTGTGCGTTGCAAGTTCAATCTGGATGGGACAAGAGATTGCCTTATGCAGAATTCTCCTATAACAACAGTTACCAGGCCAGCTTGAAGATGTCACCATTTCAGGCGCTTTATGGAAGAAGTTGTCGAACCCCATTGCAATGGGATCAGCCTAGAGAAAAGCAAGTGTTTGGGCCAGACATTTTGCTCGAAGCTAAAGAGAACATCAAGATGGTTCGAGAGAACCTGAAGATAGCACAATCAAGGCAGCGAAGCTATGCAGACACAAGAAGGAGAGAGCTGAGTTTTAAAGTCAGAGATTTTGTCTACCTGAAAGTATCGCCTATCGGAGGAGTCAGAAGATTCGGAGTCAAAGGCAAGCTAGCACCCCGCTATGTTGGTCCGTATCAGATTCTCGTGAAGCATGGAGAAGTGGCCTATCAGCTCAATCTGCCAGAGGGTTTGTCAGCGGTGCACGATGTCTTTCATATGTCTCAGTTGAAGAAGTGTCTACGTGTGCCCAAAGAGCAGTTGCTAGTGGAAGGTCTGGAAGTCCAAGAAGACTTGACCTACATAGAGAAGCCAGTGCAGATTCTTGAGACTGCAGATAGAGTCACCCGAAGGAAAACTATCAGAATGTGCAAAGTCAGATGGGATCACCACTCTGAGGAAGAAGCAACCTAGGAGCATGAAGATGATTTGATGGCCAAGTATCCTGAACTCTTTGCTGGCCAACCTTGAATCTCGAGGGCGAGATTCTTTTAAGGGGGATAGGTTTGTAATGCCCTGAATTTGGGGGTAGAATTTTTTCTTCTTTTTTACTCACCAAATTCAGGCGTTACTATCTTTTCTCTTCCATTTCGCTCCTTCTTCCCAATTTCAACGCAGTATAGCGACTGGTGTCCGTATTGCGTGTGAACAAAAACCTACGTTGACATGAGTGTTGCATCATGCCGAGGCATATTTCTTTGTTTGATGTCGTGTTTAATCGCGTGTTTTGCTTAGTCTCGTTTTAGATCTCGTTTCGTGATTCGATTCCAGTCTCTGGTTGTGCACATCGTGGGTTTTTGTCCCGCGGTGCGGCCTGGCCTAGCCTTGGCCCATGCACCCCAGGCGCCCTGCCCTCCGCATGCATGCCCCCCTCCCCTTGTCTCTCTTTCCCTCATTCAATTCTCCCACGCATAACTCCCTCTCCCTCCCATCTCTCCCTCTTCCCCATTGTGCCCTAGGTTTTGGAGACGGTGATCGCTAGATTTGGATCCCCGTGGTGAGCTCCCCTCCCCTCTCTCTCTCCCCTTCCCCTTCTTCCTCCTCTCCCCTACGCCCGTGCCGTCCCCTGGCCACGAGCCCCGCACGCCCTCCCGACCGTGTCCCGCATGCCCTCCCGCCGCGCCCTCGCGCCCCCCTCCCGGCCGCGCCCCCGTGCCTCCCCAACTGCGCCCTCGCGCGCCCTCCTCAGCCATGCCCCCTGGTCGTGCCCTCCTGGCCGCCGTGCCCCTAGCTGCGTTGCCCCTAGCTGCCGTGCCCTCCTAGCCGCCGTGCCCCTAGCCACGCTGCCCCTGGCCACCACGCCCTCGGCCGCGTGCGTGCTCTGCCGTGTCCTTAGCCGCACGAGCAGTTCTGGTAAACAACGTTTAAATTTTAGTTTGATTAGTTTTAAATTTAGTTTATTGAACGTGTTGCGTCACGTGCTTCGTTGCGCGACGAATGAGTTTAATTTCAGATTTATTAGTGTGGTGCGTCGCGCGCTTCGTCGCACGACGAGTTGGGTTAATTTTGGTTATTTAGTGTGTTGCGTCGCTCGCCCCATCGCGCGACGATCCGTCCTAATTTCAGATTATTTAGTGTGTGGCGTCGCGCGTCCAGTGGCGCGACGTTTCATTTTAAATTCAGTTTAGGCGACATATGCCATCGTACATTTCGTCGCGCGATGCTTGACGTTATTTTTATAATTGATGCAATTGTCTCGTTGCGCGCTCTGTCGCGCGACGAGTCGTTTATTTCTTAATTCAATTTAAGTGTTGTGTCGCATGTTTCGCCGCGTGACAATCCTTTTAATTTTACCTTGATCTCGTTATGATGATTAAATACGGAACATGACTTTATCCTATGCGTAGCACGATGACCAAATTAATACCATTCTGTTTAGATGATCACTTGGATTTATAATCGCGTGACGTAATCACTCTTCGACCGTAGCCTCGACCGTTACTTTTTCTTTCTCGCCTAGTTGTAGGTGTGAGCCCTGCGTTGAGCGTCTGTTTATTTATAACATTCTATTGTATGGTGTACTGTTCTTTTATATTAAATTTGTGGAATGTATGTTTGAACTCATATAGATAACAGTCAGTCGGTGGAGTCCGAAGGAGTTGCAGGTGAAGACCCTAACCAGCAGCTTGTTGGTGAAGGCAAGTGTCCCTTGACCCATCTATGTCCTACTCATTCTTATAATTCACTCCCCGCATTTACACAGTTTATACCTAAGGATTGACTAGCTTTTGTTGATCTTGTCCTTGTTTACCTATCCTGGTTGGGTTATTTTGGTTTAGCCATATGCTAGCGCTTCACATTAATCAATGAACATGATGAGATTATCTATTGTTGGTGACTTGTTCTCAAATGCTTCGGATTGAGAACAAGGCAACATAGAGAGTGTTAAATGATAAGGTCCTTCGTCCTTTGAAACATTATTTCCCCTCGGGATATAATGTGTTCCGGACGAAGGTCACAAACAATATATCTTCGTAAACGCAATAAAACATTGAGAGTGTTAAATGATAAGGTCCTTCGTCCTTTGAAACATTATTTCCCCTCGGGATATAATGTGTTCCGGACGAAGGTCACAAACAATATATCTTCGTAAACGCAATAAGCTGTGACGAAGGTCATATACGTAACGTAAAAAGTAATATAAGTATTTTAAATTTTTTCACAATGTCATTTCTATTTTATTATCATATAACAATAGAAATGACTTCAAATTACAAGTATACCTTCGGATTGCAGGAAGACAAAAGTACAAGGATGACGCAAAAACCAATGCCAAGTCAGCGTGAACAGTACGGGAGTACTGTTCATCTATTTATAGACGTGGGACGCAGCCCATGTAAAATTACATTCATGTCCACTACATTTGCTAATGACTTATGGGAATCTGTTAAGGCCCAAGTGGTCTTTTCATCTTTAACTCGGTTCCCCTTTCTGCTACCGCGACGAAGCTTTCCTGCGAACAGCTTCGGCTGTGCACCGTCCTTTGTGCAGCTTGGTAATCAGCTCGTCCCCCTTCGTCTGGCTTAGGCTTCGTCCTGACCGTACCCCATGTTCATAATTCTGAGTCCGAAGATACCTGTTCATATAATCCACTTGGAAAACATTGTCAAATCATGTTTTTGAGGACCTTCGGAGGACGAAGGCCCCCAACAGTAGCCCCTCGCAATATTAATTTGTTAATGATGAATTCAGATTGCGATATGGACGAAGGCCTTAAGCCGAAGGTCCGAAAAAATACCTTCCCTCTGCTAGAATAGCAAAAGTCACCGACACGCGGGACCACACAGTTTCCGTTATATCGAGTGTATAAATAAGAGCTCGCCACGATTTGTTTGGTACGCTCTCTTGCCATCTGCTCCCTCTTACTAAATTTTTAGCTTTTGCGCACTAGGTTTTGCTGATCTCTTGATTTTGAAGCTTCGGCTTTGAAAACAGTTTTTCAGTGTTTCCGAAGATGTCGGAAGATAAGCAGGTCACTGCTGAGATGAAGCTGAGTCTCGACGAAGAAAAGAACTTGGGGTTCCTTATAGCAATGGCGGAGACCAACATGGAAAAAATCACCAAGGAGATTCTGGAAGGTTTGTCTGAAGACACTAGTGACAGCGACAGTTATGATGCAGAAAGCTGTGGGGGAGAGTCCGAAGATCGACCATGGCGGCCAAGTCACACGGTTTTCGGGAAAACCACTATTAAGCAAAGTCATATTGACAATATGAGGGGGAGGTATTTTCGAGATATATCTATTGTGAGGGCTGATGCTGGAGAAAAAACTTCTCCCACTCCCGAAGAAGATGAAGTCGTAATCTTCCGAAGCTTTCTCAAGGCTGGGCTTCGATTCCCCTTAAGCAGCTTTGTTGTCGAAGTGCTGAAGACATTTCAAGTCTACCTTCATCAAATTACTCCCGAAGCTATCATGAGAATGGGGATGTTTGTCTGGGTTGCGAAAAGCCAAGGTTTAGAACCAAATGCTAAAAGCTTTTGCAACATTCATGAGTTGTTATATGAGACGAAGCCCTGGGGGAAAGAACAATATCACAACAATTTTGGGTGTTACAGCTTCGGTGCCCGCTCCGGGTCAAGCCGCCCTGTGCCAACCTTTCGGAAGAGGTGGCCCGGAGCCTGGATGACAGAGTGGTTCTATGTAAAGAATGACTTAACAGCGCAGGAAGATGTTAAGAGTATCATTATGCGCCCCATCTGGCAACGCTTCGGGCTCCGAAAGCCGAAGGTTGAAATGGATGAAGCAGCCGAAGAATGCCAAAGAGCCTTCGGCGTAATCTGCTCTTATATTGGGACAAGAGACTTGGTCCAAGAGCATATTGCCTTCAGGGTGTGGCCACTTGCAGGAAAGTGGGAAATGCCGAAGGAGACCATCAAAGAGTCCGACGAAGGCGGACTGGTCAGACTGAAATACACATTCAAATACGGAGATAAATTTGTTGAACCTGATGACGACTGGCTAAAAAGCATTGAAACATTAAGTGACGAACTGCTTGGGGTGTACTCGAAGGCCGAGAACACTGCATTATCGGCAGCCTTCGGAGGTCGAAAGAAGAAAAGGCTCAACCGGGTATTTGATGCAATCGGGTTTGTCTACCCTGACTACCATTATCCGGTGCTGGACCGCAAAAGAAAAAATACTTCTCCTGCAACTGAAGTTGCGACAAGTGCTTCTAGTGAGCCAGCGCCGCAAAGAAAAAAGATGAAAGTGCTCACCCACCGGGCACGCTTTATTGAGCCAGCCACAGTGCCCAAATTTATTGGTGAATTCTCTTTGGCCGCTGAAACTACAGAACCAGCTCCAGTGCCGAAGATGGAAGAAAAGACTGAAGCGCCTTCAGCAGAGAAGGCAGAAAAACCGAGGATTGAAGGACAAAAAACATTGGAAATCTTAAGTCCTTCAACAAATGTTGAAACAATAAAAAATCAAAAGGGCCCATCGATGACCCCAAAAAGAAAAAGAATGGTGAACGTGCTAGATGTCTTGGAGACAATTAAGTCTTCAAGCACAACTCCAAAGAAGACTGTTGAACTTGCTGAAGCGTCTACTGAAGCTTCGAAGCAACAACCTGAAGCTGAAGCTGGGCCTTCAGAGCCCACCAAGGAACAATCTTTGGAAACCGAAAAAATAAAAATATCAGAACCAGTTTTGGTTGAAAAAATTGACACTGCCGTCCCCGAAGCTCCTTCCAGCATATGCGATTACATCGTACGACATGCTTCGGGGAAGAAATTATCTGAAGAAGAGACTTACGAAGCCAACTACTATGCCAGAGAGCTAAAATATCCGAAGGGGGCAGTAGTGTTCAATGGGACAAATGAAGATGACTTCCTATACTGCCTTCCTGATAACAAAGAACTATCTGTCTGCCGAGAGATGGCTAGAAGTATGGGGTTCCCGAAGCTCGAAGCTGGATTATGTGCTATGACAAAGGAGGATCTGGCGGACAGTCTTGCGTACAATAGCCTAAAGGTATGGGAATTAGACGCTTGAAAAAAAAATTTTTAATACGTAATTCATTCTTTTATTCTTATATGGATTCTTTTTCGTATAGGGTTTAATCCTAAGCAACGCATTAAGAGCACAAAAGAGTGCCGAAGATGAGAGCTATGAAATTGCGTTCAACAATTTACGATCAGAAGTTATTAAATTGAGAAACGAAACTCTAGAAAAAGATAAAATTCTGCTTACATTAGTAGACAAGATAAAAAAGGACGAAGCTGCTGCAAAGGTTCAGGCCGAAGCTCATAGACGCGAAATTAAAGATCTTCAGAAGCAATTGGCCCGGGCGAAAGAAGAACGCATACTTGAAGAAACAAGACGAGAATGTAGCGACCAATGGGCTGATCATTTGGAAGCAACCGTGGAAGAGCTTCGGTCTTCTAAGAAAAAATGCTACGAAAAATCCATGGAATGCGTAAAGAAAATTAAAACCAGCTTCGCCAGTGTGGGCGCATTTTCCAGTGAAGAGAATTTCTCAAGAGGCAATCCCGAAGGTCCAATGGAATGGATCAGTCACGAAGCAGAGGCCTTCGAGGAAATCCTGAGTAGCCGTGGTGACATCTGCGCTTTTTCGGGCGCCAGGGGAGTTGCTACTGTCTTAGAGAAGAAAGGTTGTGAGCATGTAAAATCTTTAGCTCAGTCCGAAGCTGCCTTATCCTCCGAAGACATCAAAGACCCCTCGGCCGAAGCAAGCATGGTTGGTGGTAAATTCTTTACTGATGTCTGGGACAACGGCGGCCGAGAAATGGCGCAAGAAATTATTCAAAGGAGTGAAAAAGGCATCCATGATGCTAGGAAAGTGACAGAAGTTGCCGAAAAAAGTACAGAGCCCGAAGGGCAAATAGGTATTAATTAGTCGTTCTTTTTGTGTTGTAATTTTTATTTCAAACTTTGTTCGCGGTTTGTAATAGTAATGCAGAAATATTCTCTTCCCTCAGAACCTGCTGGATCGTCCGCTGACCCTCACGCAAAAGGGGATGACGAAATTAAACAAATGGCCGAAGCTATCATGGATGAAGTTGTTGAACAACTTCTAAATGAGGCTGCCGAAGTAGTATTAAGAGAAGACTAGGTGTTATTAGAAAAAACATTTGAAGTGTGATCTATGTAATATTTTGTACATTTGAATGTAATATACAAGTCTCTTTTCATTATTCAATTCTTTACGATGCATGAAATTCTACATACATACCATTTTTGAGCCTTCGGCGAAAAAACACCTTCCCTTCTTTTCATGCTTCGTGAAGAAGACATTCTCCGTTAAAACTATTCTGATGAATCACGTCCATGCTTCGTGAAAACATTCTCCGAAGCTGTACAATTTCGATATTACTCTGATGAAGCTCGTCCATGCTTCGTAAAAACATTCTCCGAAGCTGTATTCCGAAGATTATCATTGTATTCCCTCGTGATTTTACACAATTTTCACTTTCTCAAAGCGTCCTTTCGAAGGTTGATACTGTGTCCCCTTCTTTTGCCATATGCAACATGATGTATGATGCTTATGCTATGCAAAATGATGTGATGATGTTATGTTATGTAAATGACGTTTGTTCCGAAGATACACACAAAATATCTTGGTAAGCTCTGCATTCCCTTAGGAACGTCTTTGGAGCTTCTTCGCCTTTTACTTAGGCGGTATCAGCGTTGACTTTTCGCTGTAAGCTCTGCATTCCCTTAGGAACGTCTTTGGAGCTTCTTCGCCTTTTACTTAGGCGGTATCAGCGTTGACTTTTCGCTGTAAGCTCTGCATTCCCTTAGGAACGTCTTTGGAGCTTCTTCGCCTTTTACTTAGGCGGTATCAGCGTTGACTTTTCGCTGTAAGCTCTGCATTCCCTTAGGAACGTCTTTGGAGCTTCTTCAGCAACTTACTCTGCGTTCCTTAGAACGACTTTTTGTTGCTTCGAAGGATTTTTAATAATTCGAAGGTCCTCCTTGTTACCGCAAATTTTTAAGCTTCAGCAACTTAAGCCTGTGGAGAAAATAGGTTTTCCTCATAACCAACCACGAAACTATTACATGAAAACTGAAATGTTCTTTATTACACAGAAAATAGAACTAAACGGAAAAGACTGTGCTATCAAAGTAGGATATTTGTCAATAAATGTGCTTCGACTCTGGCACAGTACTATTGACTGTGCGAGCTTCAGATTGCTCTCTGAGATCCCTTTGATGCGGAACATATTGGCTCCCTTCCGGCTGTTGGCCTTGTTGCAGCGGAGGTGGAGGCGGGGGCTGTTGCCATGAAGCTTGAGGTTGACTCGCCGAAGCTACGGAAACTGCAGGGTGATTGCCCACGTATTCCGGGATGTAAGGCTGATGGTACGAAGCAGTATGCATGACCTGCTTCGGCTGGCCCTGTTGCGCTGCAGCTTCTGCTAGCTCCTTTTGTTTCTGGATGGTAACATGGCACATCCTGGTGGTATGGCCCTTGTTTTCACCACAGAATAAGCAAAATACCCTCCTTGGTTGATCCCCAAATCTTCCGCCGAAGCCCCTGGCGCCTCTGCCTCTTGGAGCTGGTGGCCGGAATAAAGTTTGCTGGTGCCCCGAAGCCTGTGAGGAGCACTGCGGTCTGTTCTGCTGACTCCCCTTATCATCATTTTGAGTAGAATTGTGGATGGACCTGACATGCCTCGGATAGAATCTTCCTCCGAAGCCCCTGGTCATTTCAGAAAATCTGAAAGCCTCCTCCCTTCTTTGGCGAAAATCATTGTCGGCACGAATGTACTCGTCCATCTTTTGGAGCAGCTTCTCCAGAGTCTGAGGAGGCTTCCTAGCAAAGTATTGAGCTGCAGGTCCAGGACGAATCCCCTTGATCATGGCTTCGATGACAATTTCATTGGGCACCGTTGGTGCCTGCGCCCTCAAGCGCAAGAACCTTCTGACATACGCCTGAAGGTATTCTTCATGATCCTGAGTGCACTGGAACAGGGCTTGAGCAGTGACCGGCTTCGTCTGAAACCCTTGAAAGCTGGTTAACAACATGTCCTTTAGCTTTTGCCATGAAGTAATCGTTCCTGGTCGAAGGGAGGAATACCAGGTCTGAGCGACATTCCTAACAGCCATAACAAAAGACTTTGCCATGACTGCAGCGTTGCCACCATACGAAGACACTGTTGCTTCGTAGCTCATCAAAAACTGCTTCGGGTCTGAATGGCCATCGAACATGGGAAGCTGGGGTGGCTTGTAGGACGGAGGCCAGGGTGTAGCCTGCAGCTCAGCGGACAGGGGAGAAGCATCATCGAAAACAAAATTTCCATGATGGAAATTGTCATACCAGTCATCTTCGTTGAAGAAGCCCTCCTGGTGAAGGTCTTTTTGCTGAGGCCTTTTGTTCTGCTCATCGTGAGTAAGATGGCGAACTTCTTCAGAAGCTTCGTCTATCTGCCTTTGCAACTCAGCTAGCCTGGCCATCTTCTCCTTCTTCCTCTGCACCTGTTGATGTAGCATCTCCATATCCCTGATCTCTTGGTCTAGCTCATCCTCCTGAAGCGTCGGGCTGACGGCCTTCCTCTTCTGGCTTCGGGCCTCCCGAAGAGAGACAGTCTCCTGGTTGGGGTCCAGCGGTTGCAGAGCTGCAGCCCCAGTCGCTGAAGCTTTCTTCGGTGCCATAGCAAGGGTCTATGGCTTCCGAAGGTGTTCAAAAAACTCGAAGTGGAAGTGAGTTCACCGGAGGTGGGCGCCAATGTTGGTGACTTGTTCTCAAATGCTTCGGATTGAGAACAAGGCAACATAGAGAGTGTTAAATGATAAGGTCCTTCGTCCTTTGAAACATTATTTCCCCTCGGGATATAATGTGTTCCGGACGAAGGTCACAAACAATATATCTTCGTAAACGCAATAAAACATTGAGAGTGTTAAATGATAAGGTCCTTCGTCCTTTGAAACATTATTTCCCCTCGGGATATAATGTGTTCCGGACGAAGGTCACAAACAATATATCTTCGTAAACGCAATAAGCTGTGACGAAGGTCATATACGTAACGTAAAAAGTAATATAAGTATTTTAAATTTTTTCACAATGTCATTTCTATTTTATTATCATATAACAATAGAAATGACTTCAAATTACAAGTATACCTTCGGATTGCAGGAAGACAAAAGTACAAGGATGACGCAAAAACCAATGCCAAGTCAGCGTGAACAGTACGGGAGTACTGTTCATCTATTTATAGACGTGGGACGCAGCCCATGTAAAATTACATTCATGTCCACTACATTTGCTAATGACTTATGGGAATCTGTTAAGGCCCAAGTGGTCTTTTCATCTTTAACTCGGTTCCCCTTTCTGCTACCGCGACGAAGCTTTCCTGCGAACAGCTTCGGCTGTGCACCGTCCTTCGTGCAGCTTGGTAATCAGCTCGTCCCCCTTCGTCTGGCTTAGGCTTCGTCCTGACCGTACCCCATGTTCATAATTCTGAGTCCGAAGATACCTGTTCATATAATCCACTTGGAAAACTTTGTCAAATCATGTTTTTGAGGACCTTCGGAGGACGAAGGCCCCCAACATCTATGATACGCTGTTTTCCCTTTTGATTATGATGATGGTACCGTGACATTTAAGGAGACTTGAGCTGTTTCTTGAGTGCCTCTCTGTAAGGACCGGTTCGTTGGATGACCGCCCGGGAAAACAGTGCAACCATAAGGGTGAAATGAGACGCCCTTAGCTGAATAATTAGAGGAACTGGGTGTAGTTCGCTTCACCGTCGTGCCGTCAATGGGGCTCGGTGTATGCGGCTCGCTCTGCCAAGAGTGGTTTTCCCCTAGGGGAGGTGCGGTACATTTAGGAAACCTAACGGGCGGCTACAACCTCAGGGAATCTTTATAAAGGCTACGTAGTGAAACCCTGCCTATTCACATTGGTAGTGTTTAAGGGTTTTTGATCAGCTCGAGGCAAGAGGGAATCACGGTTTGTGGGTAAAGTGTGCAATCTCTGCAGAGTGTTATGAAACTGATATATCAGCTGTGCTCACGGTTATGAGCGGCCAAGGGAGCTCTAATGATTAGAGATACTTGATCAGAGATGTATGGTTTACAGGTGGTGATGAGAATGATGGTTTTGGTTATGACTATGGTAATGGTAAGTGGTATTCTTTCCGGTTGGAAAGGGTACATTAGGTTAATAACTTGGGTTAATGCTAAAACCTGGCTTTCTACTAGTAATAATAACCTAACCAACTAAAAGCAACTGCTTGACTTAACCCCACATAAAGCTAGTCCACTACAGCCAAACGGGACATTTTGCTGAGTACGTTGATGTGTACTCACCCTTGCTTTACACACCAAACCCCCCTAATTGTCTGTGTTGCGACCACTGCTCAGGTGAAGATGAAGTCGTGGAGGAGGACTTCTAGGAGTTCTAAGAGTATGACAAGTTCTAGGTGTGGGTTAGCGGCAAACCCCCAGTCGACTGCCTGTGTAGGCCATGTGTATCTATGTTTCTTTTCCGCACTTTGATAATTGTTAAAGACTATGTGGATGTCTCGGACATCATGATGTAATCGACTATTATACCTTCTTTTATGTTATTATTTGAGCACTATGTGATGATGTCCAGTTATGTAACTGTTGTGTACGTGAATTGCTGATCCTGGCACGTACATGGTTCACATTTGGTTTGCCTTCTAAAACTGGGTGTGACAGAGGCCCACAAGGCAATAAAGAAATGGAGGTCGTGCGAGAATGGGTCTCGGACGTGTGTTTCATTAAAGAAATATACACATTGATTGATTAAAGAAATGGGAGGGGTGTGGATGGTTGGGTGTTGAGCGTCGATTTTGTTTTTTCTTTTTAACTCTGAATAATAAACAGATCTATATATTCCGAAAATAAATTTACCAATAATGTTTTCAAATAAAGTATTGAATATTTTTTTTGACCTACATTTATTATGTAAATTAATTGTATTTCGTAGTAGTGGAATATTATTAATACAATCTTCAACGATCATTTCAAAAAAATATCATCTTCCAAAAATGAATAAAAGAAATCAAGCACTTGATTTAAAATTTAAAACTTTATCCTTTACTAAGTTTAGCAACTAGTAATGAATTGTTTTAATTGATGGATTTAAGGTGTTACAATCGCCCATTCTACGGTCGTCGTTGAGGCCTCGCCGCGCCCGTTGCCTCGGTAAGCTCCGCCTTGCCTCCCGCAACCCAGGACACCCCTCGATTTGCCCCAACCCCTCTGGTTCGCCCGGTCCGCGCTCACAGGAGTCCTCCCCGTGCAGCCAGAGTCCACCACCGTCGACCCGAGGCTTCCTCGCGTCCTCGCCGTCGCTCAAGCGCCCCTGAGTCTACACTCGAGGTGAGCAACCTTCCCATACCCTTATTTTGCCTGTTACTGCCCTAGTGTCCGCATAATTTCTTGCCGGAGTTGATCCACGCGGTCGTTAAGCCACCCCGCTGCGTTCTGCGCCCTCTGGTGCCCTCGCGCCAGTGTTGCGCCCATGACTGAGTTCGCCTTGTCGCCCTGAACGCGCCCGAGCCTTTCCCCAAACCCCTAGAGCCCTGTCGTGGCCGTCCCCCTTGTCTCCGGCGAAACCTCACCACGAGGTCGAGCGGCGCCACTGCACCCAAGACCGGTCGCCGACCGTTGGATCTCAGACGTCCATCTGAGATCTGGCGGTCTGGGTTTAATTAGAACAGATCTAATCGCAACCGTCCGATGCAAATCCAGCCGCTCAGACCCGCTCCCCTCACCTGCGCTCTACCACTGGGCTCGGCCTATCCGCCCTACCTTAGGTCGCTGACATCCCGAGCCCACCTGTCGGCACTCGCTACGCGCCCGCGGGATCTGATCTTGGCCATCGATCTGCGATCTGATGGTTGAGATGGCCCGATACCCATTCACGTGTATTTTTGTTAAAGAAACCCCGGGTTTTTTGTAATCAACCCACCATCCCTCTGTATCGCGCGCAGGCCCCTGTAAACTTGTAGATTGGACCCTAGGCTTTCGTTTAATCACAGAATTGGACTTAATTTTGTATTTCAAATTTCAAAACTTGTTTATTTCATATCTTTTTCATATGAACTCCAAATTTAGTGATTCAAATTGCAAAATGTTTATAGGAATGTTCTCTGTTCAAATAAATTATGTCCATACACAGTCTGTGCACTCTAATTTTATGTCTAAGTTATAGGTTAGGTTATGTGTTAATTTATTTGTTTAATAAATAAATGAATAGGAAAACCCTAGTAGTAAATGAATATTTAATTTTGTGAGATTAATAATATGCCATGTAAGAATTGATCCCTGGTATAATTGTGTGTCTCACTAAAATTAGTAGAACTAAACTATGTAATCCATAATGTCTAGGGAATCACTAATCTCTAAATGAATTAATCCCTAGCATTTAAGTCTATCTTTTGTGTTCATAATGTCCTGTCAAACTTGTATTCACTTGATTGTACATGTTTGGTGTGCTGTTCATTTGTATTTTCCCAAATGTATTGAATGTATGATTGCTTTATTTAGACAACGAGCAGCCCGTGGTTCCTAAGTGTGTTGCCAGAGATCTTCCTGAGCAACAACCTGGTGAAGGTAAGTGTCCTATGACCTATTATGTCATATTTACTTTATAATTCACTGTCCCGCATTACATTATTGAAACCTAAGGATTGACTAATCTGTATTTACTTATCCTTGTTTACCTTTTGGGTTATCATGGTTAGCTTTATGCTATTGCTTTACTTTAATCAATGAATATGATGTGAATACTTATGATACGATGATGTTATCCTGATTATGATCTTGTGATACTTTAGGGAAATCAGGCCATTTTCCTGAGTACCTCTCCGTAAGGATCTGTTTGGGGAGTGACAACCCGGGATAACAGTGCAACCTTGAGGGTGGAATGGGACGCCCTTAGCTGATTGATTAGAGGAACCTGAGGTGTAGTTGGCTTCGTCGTAGGGCCATCAATGGGGTCCGGTCATAGTACTTGCTCTGCCAAGGCTGGTTGCAGAGGTTCTTTGATTTGGTTTTGTTAGCCACCCTTTCTTTGGGGAGAGGTATTGTGTTTAACAAACTGGAGAAACCTAACGGGTGGCTATGACCTCCCGGGAATCTTTGTAAAGGCTACGTAGTGATACCCTACCAGGCCACCTAGGTAGTGGTCAATGAAGATTAGCTCTCTCCGGGCAGAATGGGAATCACGACTTGTGGGTAAAGTGTGCAACCTCTACAGAGTGTTATAAACTAGTATATCAGCCGTGCTCACGGTTAAGAGCGGCCTTGGGATCCTCGTTGATTAGAAGAACTTTGGTTACTTTTAAGATGATGATTAATGATGATGGTTATAATTATGATCTCTAGTATTTCCTCTTAGAGGGAGTACATTCGGGTAATAACAAGGTTTATTACTAAAACTTGGCTCTACTATTAGTAATAAGTACTTGACCAACTAAAAGCAACTGCTTAACCTTAACTCCATATACAACTAGTCTACTTTAGCCAAACGGGACATTTGCTGAGTACATTGATATTTACTCACCCTTGCTTTACAAACAACCCCACCCTAGGTTGTCTCCACTGTACTCAGTGCTCAGGAGGAGATGCTGGCAACATGGAGGACTTTGAAGAGTTCTAGGACTACGATGAGTTCTAGTTTTTCTTAGTGGCAAACCCCTAGTTAGCTACCTGTGAAGGCCTTATCTACTACGTTTCGTATTTCCGCACTTTGATGATATTAATGCTAATGACTATGTTATACACTCTGTGGATGTCTTGGACATCTTGATGTAATAAAGTATTTTTTTCCGCTATTTACATTAAGCAATGTGTGATGATGTCCAATTATGAAATCGTTGTGTATGTGTAACACCCTGAATTTAGGGGTATAAAATTTCTTTCTCATTATCATCCAAATTTAGGTGTTACTCTTCTCTATCTGACTCTAGTTTCTCTCTCTCTCTAGTTTCTCTCCCTCTCTACCTCTTTTGATTAGGGTTAGTTTAATTAGTGAAGGATTATTTATTTTATTTTGCCCAAAACATATGAGTCATGGAATGTTGCATCATATTGAGCCTAAATATTCTTTGAATTGTTGCACATATTTGATTTGGTTTAAATTTGAAACTTGATTTGAATTTGAATTGAAAACCCTAGAGAAAATAAAAAGAAAAGCAATTAGAAATTCCCTGGAAAAAGGAAAACCTATTTCAGCCCAAACTGGCCCACTAAGCCCAGCCTGCCCGCGCGCCGCGCGCCCTCGGTGCCTGACAGGCGGGCCCCGCATGTCGGCGCCAACTCCAGCATGCCCTCTCTCCCCCTCTCTCTCGCTGCCCCGTGGGCTAGGTCTATCGGCGCCGTTCCTTTTCCCCACGCTCGCTCTCTCTCTCTCTATCCTGCTGACCCCACCCGTCAGCCGTCCCTAACCTCCTGCCTATGATCCCCACCGTGGACGCGCCCACGTCCGCGTGTTCTCTGGCCACATCCCCGCGCCTGCGCCCCTTTTAAGCCCTGTTCCCTGCTCGCCCACCTCCCCTCGCTCACTTGCGCCCTCAGCCAAACCCCCTCGCCCTCTCTCTCGCTCTGCCCGCGTGAACAGAGAGCTCCGCCACCGCACACCATCGGCCGCTGCCCGTTCTGTGATCATCGTCGCGCCCGCGGCCCATCCTTTGCCTCGGTGAGTTTTGCCTCTCTAGTTTGTCCGGCCCGCGCTCACTGAAGCGATTCTTGCGCAGCTAGAGCTCCACCACCATCGCCCCGTCGCGTCCCTGCGCCACCGCCGTTGCCCCGTGACTCCAGCGCTTCCCCTAGAGGTGAGCAACCTGCCCGCACCCTTATTTTGGTCGTTACTGCCCTGGTTAGCGTGCGATTATTCGCTGGAGTTGCCTCATGCCGCCGTTAGCCCACTCCGCAGTGTGCAGTGCCCTCTGGTGCTTCTGCGCCGGCGTGATGCCCCTGACCGAGTCCACCAGACCACCCTAAACGCGCCCGAGCTAGCCCCTAAGCCTCTAGAGCCCCGCCGTGGCCAGCCCCTCGTCTCCGGCGAGCCCTCGCTGCAGGACCGATCGGCGCCACCACGCCTGTGTCCGCCCCCAGCCGTTAGATCTCGGGCATCCATCCGAGATCGGGCGGTTTAGATTTAACCAGAGCGGATCTGATCGCAGCCCTCCGATCCAGATCCAACCGCCCTTCTCTCTTCCCCCTCACCCATGCCCCTGCCCTTGGGCCCGACTGGTCAGTCCGCCCGGGCTCACTAACGCCTTGACCCCGCTTGTGAGCCGCGTGCGCGCGCTCGCGCCCGCGTGCGTGCGCGATCTATTACTGGACGTTGATCTCTGATCCGACGGTTCAAGCTACCCCGTAACCCTTCGCGGGTGCGTTTTACTTAAGAGACCCCTAGATTTTAAGAAAATCAACCCGCCGGCCTCTGTTTTAGCGCGTAGGCCCTTGGTTTATTTTAAATAGCCCCCTGTGCGTTCGTTTAATCACAGATTTAGCCCTAATTTCATATTTCAAACTTCAAAACTTGTTTATTTTATATCTTTTTCATATGAACTCCAAATTTAATGGTTCAAATTGCAAAATGTACATGAAATTATTCTCTGCCGAAATAAAATATGTCCATATGTAGTCTGTATACTTTAATTTTACACTTAGAATATAGGATTAAAGTATATGTTGATTTATTCATTTAATGAAATAAATAAAAGGAAAACCCTAGGAGTTAAAATATATTTAATCTTGTGAGATTAGTGACATGCAATATATAGATTCATTTTTGGTTTAAATTTTAGGCCTCAATGAAATGAATAAAATTAGGTTATGTAATTATGGATAACACTTAAAGAATAATTAAATTCCTAAATGAGATTAGTCCATCTTATGATTTAATCTCTTTCTTGCTTAAATTATTACTTTACCTTTTGTGGTATGTTCTAAACAATTAGAGAGTAATCAACTCCTAATTAGGATTAGTTCATTTCATAACTTGACCTCATTCTCCTTTATTTAATACTACATCTTTTGAGTTGTGTTCCGATGTTTGTACATGTTTGATTTGTTGTTCATTTGTACTTTCCAAATGTATTGAATGTATGATCACTTTATTTAGACAACGAGCAACTCGTGGTTCCTGAGTGTGTTGCCGAAGATCCTTCTAAGCAACAACCTGGTGAAGGCAAGTGTCCTCAGACCTATCATGTCCTACTTTACTTTATAATTCACTGTCCCGCATTACATTATTGAAACTTAAGGATTGAGTAGTCTGTATTTACCTTACCCTTGTTCACCTTTTTGGGTTAATCATGGTTAGCTTATGCTATTGCTTTAACTTAATCAACGAACATGATGTGATTATTTATGATACGATGATGTTATCCTGATGAGGTTCTTGTGATTACTTTAGGGGACTCAGGCTGTTTCCTGAGTACCTCTCCGCAAGAACATGTTTGGGGAGTGACAACCTGAGATATTAGTGCAACCATGAGGGTGGAATGGGACACCCTTAGTTGATTAATTAGAGGAACCAGGGGAGTAGTTGGCTTCGTCGTAGGGCCGTCAATGGGGTCCGGGCACAGTACTTGCTCTACCAAGGCTGGTTGCAGAGGTTCTCGATTTGGTTTTTGTTAGTCACCCTTCCTTTGGGGAGATGTACTATGTTTATTAAACTGGAGAAACCTAACGGGTAGCTATGACCTCTGGGAAATCTTTGTAAAGGCTACGTAGTGAGACCCAGCTAGGTCACCTTGGTAGTGATCAATGGGGAGGCTAGAACCCCGGGCAGAAAGGGAATCACGACTTGTGGGTAAAGTGTGCGACCTCTACAGAGTGTTATAAACTGGTATATCAGCCGTGCTCACGGTTATGAGCGGCCTTGGTATCCTCTTCGATTAGAAGAACTTTGGTAACTTTTATGATGATTAGTAATGATGATTATAATTTTGATCTCTAGTATTTCTTCTTGGAGGGAGTACTCCTGGGTAATAACTGGGTTTATTAGTAAAACTTGGCTCTACTGATAGTAATAAAATGTGACCAACTAAAAGCAACTGCTTAACCTTAGCTCCACATACAGCTAGTCCACTTTTAGCCAAACGGGACATTTGCTGAGTACGTTGATGTGTACTCACCCTTGCTTTACAAACCAACCCAACCCAGGTTGTCCCCACTGTACTCAGTGCTCAGAAGGAGATGTTGGTAACATGGAGGACTTTGAGGAGTTCTAGGACTACGACGAGTTCTAGTTTACTTTAGTGGCAAACCCCCAGTCAGCTGCCTGTGTAGGCTTATCTTCTACGTTTCGTTACTCCGCACTTTGATATTAATGTTGAACACTATGGGTATGTATTAGACTCTATGGATGTGTCGGACATCTTGATGTAATTAAAGTACCTTTCCGCTATTTATTTCAAGCATTGTGTGATGATGTCCAATTATGTAATCGTTGTGTACGTGAGTTCTGATCCTAGCACGTACATGGTTCGCATTCGATTTACCTTCCAAAACCGGGTGTGACATAAGTGGTATCAAAGCCCTTGCTGACTGTAGGACCACTAACCTAGACTAGAATGGTCGCCCTAAGGACTATAGACCCCTACTCTTACCTTGACCTTAGTGTCCTTTCAAAAGTTGGCCATCTTGACCAACTCTATGTTATTTACTTATCTCAAAAGTTTTGTCTCACTTTTCTTTCTGTTTACTTTCTGGTCTCATAGTTCTACTCTTACTCTTGTGCTTACGATGTCTTTTGTAGATGGCCCGTATCAGGTGCACTGCACGTAAGTCTGTGATCCCCTTTTTGCCTTCTCGCCTGGCGGAGCATCCACTGCGTCGTACGGTACCAGGTCAGTCCAGTCACCTAGAGAGACTGCATCGTCGCCTGCACGAGGAGCAGGAGCACCGACGCTAGGAGCAGGAGCAATAGGACTCTTCCCCCTCGCCTCAGCAGGAGGTGGAGTTTGGGAGGCCGCGTTCCCCTGCACCTCAGCCAGAGATGCCCCCTCCACCACAACAGGGCATCCTGGCTGCTGGAGGAGACCCCAACGGAGACAGAGACGATGACGACGCTGGTGGCAGTTCGAGCCACGACACGGAGCTCTCGGAGGAGCAGGAGCCGGAGGTATGGATCGCCAGACCCATCACTCGTGACGCCGCTCGTGGGTGTCACTTCCACGACGCTCTCGATACCCTGTTGCGTCGGGCCTTCGACCGACACACTTGGTCTACCGAGTACCATTGTGTAGTCTACCAACATCGTCGTGGGTTATACCCGGACCAGTGGGAGGCTACTTGCTTGGTGCGCCGTCCGGACAATGACCTCCGGGGTGTAGAGGCCTTCTCAGAGCATTATTCTATCACTGAGAGGGATACTACCGAGGCAGCCATGCAAGATGCAGCATGACAGGCACTTTCTCAATATTGCTCGTTGTTCAATGGGATAGCTGACGGCCTTGACCTAAAATACTACCCTCACCGTTCGACCGGCAGTGCTGGAGGTGTGATTGTCTCGCTAGTTGGTGAGGGTAATCCCAGGCTGAATAACATGGTCAACCTGGCCGCCGTGCTCAACAAAGAGTTAGACCACACCCTTGACAAGTTGGGCAAGGTTCGGGCGGAGGTTACGAAATTACGTGCTGAGTGCATGGCACACCACTATCTAGATGCTAGTTCTCCCGCCCCTGTCAGGATTCAGCACCCTTACCGTTCACCACCCCGTGGTCGCTTCGACTATGGTACCCCAGATTGCAGGACCCGAATAGATTTAGATCCATAGATCGACAGAGTCGGAGTCTGTAATAATGCTTAATTTAGTGTCTTAGTCTAGTTAGTCTTAGTTAGAGTTAGTTTGCTTATCATAGATTGGAATGCTTGTTATGATGGACATGTAATGAAGTTGGATCTTTGTAATGATTGCCATCAAGGTGTGGGTATCCCCTGCAACTTGGTGTAGTTATTAATAAAGTCAGTTATTTAGTTGGGCAATCCATTTATTTCCACTTTCCTCTTTATATGAGAAGCTATCGATGAAGATGATCATGTGTTCAGTGCTATGAAGATTTTCGTATATCTTTTCTTATGTTGAAAGACTGCAGAGTCAGATCTGATGTGTGTGTGATTTGTACAGATGTCTGAGAATAAGCGCAGAGGTGCAAGGCGTGCTTAGCCAGAACAGCAGACACCCCAGGAGGATGCAGCCCAACAGTAGCAGTTGCCACCGCCACCCCCGATGACAATCGAGCAGATGTTCATGATGCAAACTCAGGTAGTTCAAGCAATTGGTCAGACCTTAGCAGCGATGCAGCAGTTGCAGCAGCAGCCACCCTCACCTCAGCCTCTAGTGCAAGTCCAGATGCCACAGGTGCCCAGAGACAAGAGGGTAGAGTTCATGAGGGAACACTGTCTTTGCCCATTCTACTAATCCCATGGACGCCGAGGATTGGCTACATACCATAGAACGCGAGTTGCACACTGCCTAGTGTAACGACCATGAGAAGGTGTTGTATGGTCGCTGACAGCTGAGGGGAGCAGCACAGTATTGGTGGGAGTCTTACCTTGCCACTCATGCCAACCTTGAAGCCATCACCTGAGAGGAGTTCAAAGACAACTTCTGTCACTACCATGTGCCTGAGGGACTAATGATAGTGAGGAAGGAGGTGTTTCTCGCCCTGAAGCAAGGTCCCTTGTCCGTCAGCGAGTATAGGATAAGTTTTTGCAGTTGTCACGTTACGCCCCGGAAGATGTCAACACGGATGCTAAGAGGCAGTACCGCTTTCTGAGAGGATTGGTTGATCCCCTCCACTACCAGCTGATGAATCACACTTTCCCTACCTTTCAGCATTTGATAGACAGAGCAATCATGATAGAAAGGAAGTGTCGGGAGATGGAGGACATGAAATGAAAGATTGGTGGATCTCGGGCTAGGAGTAGGAGTCGTCCCCGCTACTCAGGCAATTCACCACAACAATTCAAGCAAGGTCACCAGCACCAGCATCAGCGTCAGCACCAGCACCAGTACCAGAGGTAGTTTCCTCAGCAGCCGCCAACAGTCAATGCTCTAGCAAGACAAGGAGTGCCACAGCAAGCGGCATAAGTTCGTGGTCAGGCCTACAATCGTGGAAAGGTGAACCACCTGGAGGCCGAAGCAATCTAGGATGCTCAGGACGTGGCAGTAGGTATGTTTCCAGTCGAATCCTACTCAGCAAAAGTATTATTTGATACTGGTGCCACGCATTCTTTTGTTTCTACATCTTGGGTAGAATCACATAACATCCCCATAGAACTAATGATCATGCCTTTAAGAGTTAATTCAGTTGGAGGAAAAGTTTAGTCCGATAGGATTTGTCTGAATCTAAGGATTTAAATAAGGGGGATAAACTTCCTCGCTAGCCTAGTAGTAATGGGAACTCAAGGGTTAGATGTCATCCTAGGGATGAATTGGCTACACAGAAGTCAAGCCACTGTCAGTTGTGACAAGAGAACAGTCAAGTTGGTGTCCCCATCCAGAAAGGAGGTAATAACTAAGTTGTACTTACCTGAACTAGAAGAAGGAGCCTGTCACCATTTATCAGTAGATGACAAAGAGTCCAATCTGATTGAGGCAATTAGGATTGTGTCAGAATTCCCCGATGTATTCCCTGAAGAGTTACCAGGCATGCCACCTGAAAGGAAAGTTGAATTTGCCATAGAGCTTATCCCAGGCACCGCCCCTATTTCCAAGAGAGCCTATCGAGTGTCCAGACCAGAGTTGGTGGAACTCAAGAAGCAAATTGATGAGTTGTTAGAGAAAGGCTACCTCAGACCAAGTACCTCACCTTGGGCAGCCCCAGTGCTATTTGTGGAGAAGAAGGATGGCACAAAGAGGATGTGCATTGATTACAGAGCTTTGAATGAAGTCACTATCAAGAACAAGTACCCCCTGCCTCGAATCGAAGACCTATTTGATCAGTTGAGAGGAGCCAATGTGTTCTCAAAGATAGATCTGAGGTCAGGTTACCATCAACTTAGAATCTGACCTTTAGATATACCAAAGACAACATTCATCACCAAGTATGGGCTATATGAGTTCATGGTTATGTCATTCGGTTTGACGAATGCGCCATCTTATTTCATGTATCTGATGAACAATGTGTTCATGGACTACCTCGACAAGTTTGTAGTGGTTTTCGTTGATGATATTCTTGTATATTCCCAGAATAAGCAAGAACATGAGGAACATTTGAGGAAAGTACTTCAGAGGCTATGAGATTGCCAGTTGTACGCCAAGCTTAGCAAGTGCGAGTTCTGGATTAGCGAAGTTTTGTTCTTGGGTCATATAGCTGTGGATCCCAACAAGGTAGCAGCAATTCTGGATTGGAGAGCACCAAAAGATGTCCGAGGAATCAAGAGTTTCATTGGAATGGCCAGTTGTTATCAGCATTTCATTGAAGGTTTCTCCAAGATTGCTAGACCAATGACAGCCTTGCTAGTAAAGAAGGTTGAGTTCAAGTGGACCCCAGTGTGACGGAACCTCCCAGGTCATTAGGCCCACCTACAGTTGTCCTTGTCCAATGGACCTCAGACAACCCTGCAGGTGCCCCTGAATCACTTGACAAGTTCGGTATCTGCTTTTCTTACCTTTCCCAAGAGTGTTTCACCCGTCACGCAGATATTACAAGCATCGGAGATACGAAGCGGAAGCAGTTACATAAACTTACCTTTATTTAACATTAAGATAGAGTTATAATATTACAGACCAAAAATATAATATATGAGTGCTGAGTATTATTATTACAAACCATGGGAGGCAAAAACTCCTCCTGATAAGTATCAAACAAAAAGTTTTTATGGAGGATCCTTTCCTCCCGCAGCTTCACTCCTTGTGCTCTTCCTTTGGTACCACCTTAGAACAGAAGCAACAAAAGTTTGTCGCTTCTTCACCTAAAAACAACGGGGAATAAAACCCTGAGTATGGAATTACTCAGCAAGTCTTACCCTACTAAAGAAAAGACTCTCAAGGGTATGCTGGCTTGAGGGAGTCAAGGTAAGGCTTAACAATAATCAAAGACTCTGTTTGCAGAAATGCTTACTAAAAGTGGATCCTTAAAAATCCAATTTTACTTGTCAGGTCAAGTCAGATTACCTGTATCTAGAGTTCTTTCTACCCTAGTTCAAACACTTAACCTGCCCTAGCCAATTTCTTAACAACCCTTAATCTTTACTGGAGTTCTACGTATAAGTCAGTGGCCAAGTCTTCATAACCGCGAAGGTACGGTGATCCAAATCGATTATACTCAGCTAAGGATCTCCGATCACACGACATATGTAGCACTTAACCCTTGCATATGTCAACCCGCCATCGGGGTTCTTAAGACTAGATCAGGTTCACGCCAACCGAGAGCACAGATACACTGTGACACCCCAGTGTCACTTAGGGCTTCTCTTAAAATGCCAAACCAAGAACCATCATTTTATGTGAACCAAAGTAAGCATGAGCATCAAAATAACTTAACTACTAAAGGATTCACCAAGTATATGCTTAAAAGTATCATGATCAAAGCAATTGAGTCTTTTAAAAAGATAAGAATGTACAACCCTAATGAAAACCCTAAGTGAGCCCCATGAGCAAAATTCAAGAAAATAAGAAAAAGGGGATGAAAAGTTTAAAATTATGACTTGAGCCAATTATAAAAATTGAAGTATATTTAATGAGCAACAAGAAAGGTTGAGAAAGCATAGCCAAAATAACTCAAGTAAAACCCCAAATCAAGCTTCTCATGTGGGGACTTAATGGGAATTCTGAATTTCAGAATTCTGAAATTCAGACCTTGAGCTAAAGATCAGGGATGTTCACCTTGATCCCCAACTCGAATCCTAATGGCCCCATTGAAAAAAATTGTGTCTAACTAACCCCTTTGTCGTGTGCCAGAAGATGGCATTGGGACGCGAGCCCTAGACACGACAAAACCTTGGATTTGCCTCGAGTTTGGGCAGGGAGACAGACCGGATTTCCTGGCTCCATATCTCTGCAACCAGTAGGCAAAATCCTATGACCCCCCACACAAGAATGGTAGCTTGTAGGGAGGAGAAGAGGTTTTGTGCACTGACCAAGGCGAGAGCAGGCTCGGATGAGCGACCACACGCGCCAGAACTTGGGCAGAACGCACGGGCACACGTGTTCGACCCTGGTCGGCACGCCAGAGCTCGACCAACCCGCGCGCGCGCTCGCCCTGGCGTCCGGTCAAGTCCGCCGCGCGCCCACGCCCTCGGCCGTGCCCGCCCGCGCCTATAAAGCCTCCCCGGGAGCACCTCACTTTGCCCCGCACTCACCCTCACCGGCCAGCCCCCTCTCTTTAGCTCCGGCGAGCTCAATTCCGCCCGCCATTGCCGCCAGAGCTTCGGCCACTGTGGCCAGCCCACTCCAGCCATCCTCAAGTCGAGCCAGTGCTTCGGCTAGCTCCGCCAGTAGCCCGTGAAGCTTGCCAAGCCCTCGGACCCGGCCAGACTTCACCGGAGGCCCGAGATCGACCTCACCGGACTTCGGCCTTCCGCCGCCTCACGTGGACCGAGCTATCCAGTGAGTCTCCGACCGATTCCTTGCACCCATATCTTCTCTGGCATCATGTGAACCCCTCTGACCCATCCAATTGGTCTATCTCGCCGTGACCAGGCCGGACCCCTCGCCGCCGACGAGCATCCCCGCCTGCTCGCGTGGACCGACCGACTCCGGCCATCCCCGACGGCGACCCGCACCTCGTTGTGATCCCCGAGACCTCCCCTACGTCCTCGACCACTTCACCGGAGCAATCTCGCCGCCGGTAAGCCCCTCCGCCCTTTCTTCCGCCGCGGTTACTGTTTAACTTAGAAGAAGGACCTCGGGTTAGGATTTGTAGAACCCGAGGGGTTTCTGTAACGTCAGTGACTCATGTGAATAGTAGCTTAAGGACGGATTCGCGAGGAAAACTTAAAAACCCACCAGGGACCCCAGTGCAAAGTGGATTTCCATTAAACCAATTCTGTTATTCTTTTTAATTGACCAGAGAACTTAGAAAATCCATAACTTGATGAATTTTTCATAAAAAGTTGTCAAACTAATTTTGCTAGCTCCTGAATATTATGAACTATCATTTAAAAATGATAAACCCTATGCCTTCTGTTTTAAATTTTAGAGTTTAAAATTAAAAACAGAAACCCACCAAACCTTGTTTAATTAAGGAAAATTAGTTTTTCTTCTGTGCTGAACTTAAGAAAATTTGTAGGTATTCAAACCTCATTTAGACATTGTCTAAAAATAGTAGGAACCCTAGCATTAGAAATTATGATGTGCTTATCCATTTAAAGCTATTTTGCCCAAAACTTAGAAAAAATCAGAAAGGCATTAGAAATTAATGAACAGTGATTAGGATTATTTTTCCTAGTTTACTTATGTAACAGAGAACCTAGAAAAAATACAGAGACCATTAATTTGGACCAGTTTTAAATTGAAATGTTTTATTTAGCCTTATATGGACTGAAAATCCATTATTAGAGTAGCAAAACTATAACAAAAATGAGTAGTAAAAATCCAGTGGACTTACAACCACCAGAGCCCCACTACAAAAATAAAGAACACCTCATCCCAACTTTTTAAGTAAGGAAAATAAATATAAAGTGATAATAAGGCATTTTCCAAATAATTCCTGAATAACCCCTAATGATGCAATAATGGGCAACCAAAATTTTACTAAGTTCATAGTGGGATGAACTACCAGAGAAAAATGCAAACCCATGAAAAAGAAGCAAACTCATATCTATTGCTACTGTTTTATGAGAAAGGCCACTAAATTCAAATAATGCATACCACCCCTTTCCTTAAGCAAAAAGATGCCAAACTTCAGAATGATTGCTCTTGCACAAAACAATAACTAAGAAAATAAGAACTCTGTTGTTTGATATTTTTCAAATATAGTGGTAGTAGAAAGCACCTATTTGGCTAGAAACTTGAGAAAACCATAGTAAAATAACTAAAAGGTATTAATGGATAGAAAACTGTATCAAGTCATGTTATAACACCTAAAAGCCAGCAAAAATAAGTTTTAGAGAATTACCCACTGTTAAATAATAGTTGTAGTTCAAGCACCCCTTCTGCCCTAGAATTTAATAATTTTGTCCACGGAAAACTATTCACTTTCTGATCCCCAAATTTTGAAACAAAGAAACATACCCCAGTGCCAAGCCACTGTAATTTTTGCAGAATTTTTGGAATTTTATTAAAGCAACTTGTAGTTCAAACCCTACTCCAAAACTTTTAAGAGGATAAAAGAAAAGGAAAGAAGAGAAAAACCCCACCCCAATAAGTCTAACTTAAGTACTTATCAACTCTCACTAAGACTTAAAAAGAATTCAGTGGAACCCCAAAAATAAAACCTACCACTTGCCTTAGCTAGGTTTAACCTAATTTACCAAGTATACCACCCAAGGGTCTTACATAGGTAAAGTTAACCTTGTTTAACTCAAGTAGGTCATACATCGTCAAAAGTTGTAATTTCTAAAAGCACATATCATATTATACATATATCTTACGCATTGCATTCATTAGATTGTAATCTTGCCGACGGAGAGTACGTGCTCATCCCCGAGCAAGGACCTGTCCAAGAGGAGGACCAGGAGCAGGCTTCAGAAGCTGCTATCGAGGATCTCCCCGCAGCCCCAGCAATTGAAGGCAAGCCCCGGTTTTATGCATAACCGTTTATATATGCTACTTTACTACACTTAATGTTTGTAGGTTTGTAATGTGCACTTAAGTGTAGGAGTTGCTTGAAACCTCTAGTTGCATGAACATAGGATTCCTTTTTGAGATGAATACTAGTATGCTAGGTCGAGTAGCTGCTTTGCTAATCAGGATCTCGGTAGAAGTCGAGTGATTTTTCCAGCACTCGCGCGAGGTCAGGAATTGATTGTATTCATCTTGATAACGGGGTATATGTTGGTCTATGGACTTGGATCCAGGGAGGATGTCTTGTCCATGAGACGGGAAAAAGAATTAAGGATTAATGTGTGGATACCTGAGTCAAGATTTTGAACGTACTAAGCACATGCCGGGAAAAATGGTAACCGGTAAACCTAGTACCTGAGTGCAGCCGGGCGCGGACTTTATCCCTCATGCGACCTGAGACTGGGTCTCCCATGCTAGCTATGGTGGGTACAAGTGCGGTCACTGCACGGCAGCAGCCGGGGTCAGTGGAGCATTGTATGCCAAGGCGGTGAGGCCTGGACGCGAACGGGGAATCGATGGGGACAGTTGTCATGTGTGGGGTCGGAGAACCCTGACATGCCGTGTGTTTAGGTTTACCTTGCAAGGTTAAAACTCGATTCGAATCGTCTGCTTCTCGCAGCTAATGAGACTGCTTGATTCCTTGTACTGCATCGAGTAAGAAGTGAAATGAGGTTACATGAGATAACTTGTTGATTGATCTAAATGCTTGTTACCATGTATGCTTAGAAGAAGTAAATCTAGCTAAGTAATGATGGTAGAATTTGAAAAGATAAAAGTTGATTTTAGAAACAGCTAGTGCTTTTGGCAAACCAAACCCCTCAGCCAAACAGCTGCATAGTCTAGTGGTAGAGGAGTAGATTTCTCACACCGGGTAAGTCTAGCTGAGTATTAGTATACTCAGCCTTGCTTGTGGCACAATTTTTGCAGGTACCATTTAGGAAATGGTTGATGGTGTGACTTGGCCTACCACCCTGCCACCGGGTTGGACGGTCGAGTGGGATGTTGCTCCGGCAGGAGAGGAGCACGAGGAGTAGTGGGCTAGGCCTTGCCCATTTCCTCAATACCGACGACATCGATTATCCGCTGCACTTTATTTTGTGAACTCTCATTGGCTACTCAAAAACTCCGATTTATGTAATAACTCAGTACTTAATTTGTGGATTCCTATTTTATTGTATTGCTTCTGTGACTCACCTTCGTGTGAGATTGTGGAATTTGATCCTGGTTAAGTGGCTCCATCAGACTAGATCTGAGGGACCGATAGGTTATTCCGATTTAAGTGTGTTACGGCCCCTGAGGCGTGACTAAGGCACTTAAGCTGAAATAATTCGGATGGTTCCGCCACAGCTGGTATCGGAGCAAATTCCACCACAGAGCAGGACAATAAACCACGAATACCAATTTTCAAAATCTAAAACTTGCCTAGAAACTGCTAAGGACCGTCAGGACTAGACCGTTAGACCTAGGACGAAAGGCCTTAGGCATAGATGGAAAAATGGGTGGCTAATCACTTAGGCCCCATGGGCCAGTACTTATATTTTCAAGGATGCCCTGAAAAGCACCCTATTTTCTTTCGAGAGGCAACGTTTTCTTTTTCCCAGCATGCATGCATCATAAAACACAAAGAGGAATTAAAATTTGAGCTAACCCACTTTCTTTAGAACCATCTGGGCTCTCTTTTTTCTTTTTCCTTCCACCATAATCTTTACCTTTGATTCCCTTCCGCAGATGAATTCACCCACCCCCGCCAGTGGTGGAGACTCTTGTTTCAGTTCTGACTTCCTTTCTCGCGATGGTTTTCCTTCCATCTTGTGGGAAGTGCTTAGCTCCGCCAGTTACCCTACGCCCCCTTTGTACACGGTGCAGTTGTATGAGGAGCATCGGGTTCCTCGTTGTCGGGTCTGGCTGACTTTGAAGGCTCATCCCCTTCAGCCGGGTTGGCGTTCTCTTGATTCTGAGACGATTGGACTCAGGACGGACGACACCATTGAAGCAGCAGCCATGAAGGCCCTGATGACTTTTTGTGGCTACCATCCCCTGGAGATGGTGATGCACCCTTTGGGACTCTTCCCTGCTGAGAGGAAGGATGATCCCATGTGGTGTAACCGCGTGAGCCTGTGAAGGATGTGTGGGCGATGTATCCTTACTTGGTTGGGAGGGTCACTGTCCAGTGCATGAGTGCGCTGTACCGCCTTCAGGCCCTTCAGAGCGATGCTATGGCACTCCTTGCTAACACCGCTCAGACTGCCAAGCTCACTCTTGACAGTCGGGAAGATTTTGTGGTCGACCTATCCACTGAGTTGGTGGAGAAGGATCTGCAGGTGGAGAGGCTGAGCCAGCGCATCACCACCTTGGAGCAGCAGGTGGAGATCCGAGACAACACTATTGATGTCTTGGAGAACCAGCTCCACGATGTGCAGAGGGAACTCGAAGAAGCGAATGACCACTTGGACATGCACCACCTGGAGATGGAGGCCAATGAAGCAGGAAGCGAGGGAGAAGAGGCTCCCGAGGAGCTAGGACCAGCCCCTGGTGCCAATGGGACTACCTCCGCGATGCCTCCTTCACCCGTATCCAGTGTCGCTTCCACCGCTCAGGGTTAAGTAGTCGCTTCGACACTTTTAGGCGGATGGAAACCTATGCGAGCTTAGTAATATCACATTTTGGACTAGGCTTATGGGTACCTTCCTCCTAATTGATGTAACCCTGTGAACTTTTGAAATCTGTGGGATATTTGTCACCATGTTATCTTCATTTCGAACCTAATATTATGATTATGGCATTTTTCCTTCCATATGAGATGATATCTTGTCGTTCGAAACTGTGAGTTGGGATAACAATGGCGGCAATCTCTGTTTTCAGATGGCAGCTAGGCAACGTCGCGGGCATAACGAGTAGGTTCCCCCGCCACCTCCTCCAGCTCCCACAGTGCAGGAGCTGATGGCCCAGCAGAATGAGATTCTGCGACAGCTCTTGCAGCGCCAGCCCCACCCTCAGCAGCATGGTGGAGGCCAGCCTCAGCGACCCCCGGCAATGGCCACTTACCAGGAGTTTCTGAGCACGCAGCCGCCCTTGTTCACCAAGGCAGAGGATCCGTTGGACGCCGACGTATGGCTTCGCGTCGTCGAGTCCAAGTTTCCCCTCCTCACAGGAGACTGCCCTGATGCTACCAAGACCCGCTTCGCCGCGTAGCAGCTTCGCGGATCTGCTCGGACTTGGTGGGATCACTTCCGTGCTATGCTCCCCGCTGATCGTGAGGTATCTTGGGAGGAATTCAAGACTGCCTTCAGAGGACACCACATCCCAGCTGGCATTCTTGATCGGAAGTTGAATGAATTTCTGGCCCTTAATCAAGGAACCCGCACGGTACTGCAGTATGCGCAAGCTTTCAACGACTTATGCCAGTATGCAGGGTACCATGCTGATTCTGATGAGAAGAAGAGGGATCGCTTCTGTAGGGGTCTTAATACCAAGCTGCGGGAACGACTCAACACTGTCCAGGCTGATAGCTTCAATGAGTTGGTCAACATGGCCATCTCCTAGGATGATTGCATTGTTGCTCACCGGGCAGAGAAGAAGAGAAAGGCACCAATGGCAGCACCATCCGCTCAGGCTCAGAGGTTCCGGATTGTTTCTCACAATCAGAGCAGGGGTTTTCAGCAGCAGGCAGGCAGATGGGTAATCAGGCCGCCTCAGCAGCAGCAGCCGGCACCCAATCGCTTTCCAGCTCCCGCTCCAAGAAACAACCAGCCGCAGCAGCAGCAGTTCCGCCAGGGCAATGGGAACAAGTGTTTCACTTGTGGCAATGTGGGCCACTATGCCAAGAATTATCCCAGAAACCAGCAGAGGCAGATGCCAGCACCAAATCAAGACAAGGGAAGAAAGCAGAAGGTGCAAGTCAGGCAGGGGAAGCTCAACTTCACCACTCTGGAGGAAATACCTGAAGGAGCTCCTATCATGACTGGTATCTTTTTAGTTTATAATCAACCTGCTTTAATTCTGTTTGATTCTGGTGCATCTCATAGTTTCATTAGCCAAAAGTTCAGTGCTAGATGCAAACTGCCATTCTCTCACTCTAGAGGGTCATTCATGATAGTCACACCTGGGGGTAAAATTGCAACTAATCAATTAAACCAAAGTGTGCCTATTCAACTGAGAAGCCACATTGTCAAAACCACTCTTCTTGTGTTGGGATTGGAAAATGTGGACATTATTCTAGGAGCTAATTGGATGACCTTGCACCAAGTTGTGCTTGATATAGCCAGTCGTACCGTGGAAGTTAATTCTCCGTTCTGTGGGAACTTCACTTTAATTCTGCCCCGTCAAGGTCCTACTCAGCCATGTGCTTTCACTATGACGGAGTTACCTTTGAAGAAAATCCCAGTGGTCTGTGAGTATGCAGATGTCTTCCCTGATGAATTGCTAGGAATGCCACCGGACCGGGATATTGAATTCGCCATCGAGTTGCAACCGGGAACGACCCCAATTTCCAAGAGGCCCTACCGAATGCCACCCGCTGAGTTGGCAGAGTTGAAGAAGCAATTGCAAGAGTTGCTGGATAAAGGATTTATTCGCCCAAGCACTTCGCCTTGGGGATGTCCAGCACTATTTGTGAAGAAGAAGGATGAAAGCTTGAGGCTGTGTATAGATTACCGCCCTCTTAATGCGGTGACTATCAAGAACAAGTATCCTTTGCCTCGTATTGATGTTCTTTTTGACCAATTGGTCGGGGCAAAGGTATTTTCCAAGATAGACCTTCGCTCTGGCTACCATCAGATCAAGATACGAGCAAGTGATATTCCGAAGACGACATTCTCAACCAGATACGGGCTATATGAATTCTTGGTGATGTCATTCGGGCTGACAAATGCACCAGCATATTTCATGTATCTGAGGAATTCTGTTTTCATGCCTGAATTGGACAAGTTCGTGGTGGTTTTCATCGATGACACCTTGGTGTACTCAAAGAGCGAAGAAGAACATGCCTGGCATTTGCATGTAGTTCTTCAACGTCTGTGAGAGCACCACCTTTATGCCAAGTTATCCAAGTGTGATTTTTGGCTAAAGGAAATCAAATTCTTGGGTCACACTATCTCTCAGGCTGGAATAGTTGTTGATCCTGATAAAGTGCAAGAGGTGATGAACTGGAAGCCACCAACAACTGTTCGTCAGATTCGGAGTTTTCTGGGATTAGCTGGTTATTACCGAAGATTTATTCCGGACTTCTCTCGAATTGCGAAGCCTATAACTGAGTTGCTGAAGAAAGAAGTCAAATTTGTCTAGAGTCAGAAGTGCGAAGATGCCTTCCATGCATTAAGGCAGCATCTGACCACCGCACCAGTGTTGGCACAGCCTGACAACAGCAAGCCTTTTGATGTATATTGCGATGCCTCTGGCACAAGGCTAGGTTGTGTCTTGATGCAAGACAACCGAGTCATTGCTTATGCCTCAAGAGCACTCAGGCCTCATGAGCAGAACTATCCCACTCATGACCTTGAGCTAGCAGCAGTGGTTCATGCATTGAAGATGTGGAGGCATTACCTAATGGGGACCCACTGCAACATCTTCACTGATCATAAGAGCCTTAAGTACATTTTCACTCAGGCTGATCTCAACATGAGGCAGAGAAGATGGCTAGAGTTGATCAAGGATTATGACCTGGAGGTACATTATCACCCAGGAAAAGCTAATGTGGTAGCAGATGCCTTGAGCCGGAAGATGCAGTGCAATTGTATTCTGATGGATTCTCGCATTAACACCTTGTGTGATGAGTTGAGCAAGATGCAAATAGAAGTGATTCCTTCTGGTTTTTTGTCTCACATTTCTGTTGAGCCAGCTTTGCAAGACCAGATTGTCATGGCCCAGCTCAGTGACAAGGGAGTGCAGATTATCAAGAAGAATCTCCATCAGAAGGTCGAGAAGTATAATTGTTTCCGCCAGGATGAAAAGGGTGTGTTATGGTTTAAAAGCAGATTGGTGATTCCTAAGGACCAGGATCTCAAGAGGAAAATCTTGGACGAGGCTCATCTCTCCAAATTCTCTATGCATCCGGGAAGCACCAAGATGTACCATGATCTGAAGCCTTTGTACTGGTGGACCAGAATGAAGAGGGAGATAGCCCAGTATGTATCAGAATGTGACACCTGTCAGAGGGTAAAGGCAAGCCACTTGAAGTCAGCTGGAGCTTTGCAACCCCTGTCCATACCTTCATGGAAGTGGGATGACATCAGCATGGATTTCATTGTGGGTCTGCCCAACACCTCTCGTCATCATGATTCAATTTGGGTTATTGTGGACCGATTGACGAAAGTGGCACATTTTCTTCCTGTGCACACCACTGATAAGGCTCGGAAGTATGCAGAATTGTATATTGACCAGATTGTGTGTTTGCACGGACTGCCTCGGACCATTGTTTCTGACCGAGGAGCCCAATTTGTTGCCAGATTTTGGGAACAATTGCAAGAGTCTCTGGGAACTAAGCTAATTAGAAGTTCAGCTTACCACCCACAGACTGATGGTCAGACGGAAAGGGTAAACCAAATTCTGGAGGATATGCTAAGAGCTTGTGCGATCGATTGTGGCAAGAACTGGTATAAGCACCTCTCCTTAGCAGAGTTTGCTTATAACAATAGTTATCAATCTAGCCTAAAGATGGCACCTTTTGAAGCTCTCTATGGAAGAAGGTGTAGAACACCACTCAATTGGTCTCAACCTGGAGAAAGAGATGTTTTTGGACCTGATTTAGTGACTGAAGCCGAAAGGAGGGTCAAACTAATCAGGAAGAATCTAGAAGCTGCTCAGGCCAGGTAGAAGAGTTACCATGATAAAAGAAAGAAACCTCTCCAGTTCGAGGTGGGAAGTTTTGTATACCTCAAGGTATCACCCACCAAGGGAGTGCAGAGGTTTGGGATCAAAGGCAAGCTAGCCCCTCGTTACATTGGACCTTATGAGATCATAGAGGCATGTGGACCCGTGGCATACAAGCTGAAGTTACCTTCAAAAATGTCTGCCATTCACGATGTATTCCATGTATCTCAGCTAAAGAAGTGTGTTCGATTGCCGACTGAGATCCTAGCAGAGCCAGAATTAGAGATAGAGTCAGATCTATCGTACCAAGAGTACCCCTCCAAGATTCTGGATTGCAAGGAGAGATCAACTCGGGCTAAATCGATCAAGATGTACAAGGTCCAGTGGAGTAATCACTCAGAGGAGGAAGCTACTTGGGAAACCGAGGAATTCCTGAGATCCAACTTCCCCGATTGCCTACCCAAGGAAGCTGGTACGTAATCACCCGACCCCTCCTCCTGCCCTTCGAATCTAAATTTTCAAAAATATGATCTTAATTCAGAATGAAGTAACTATGAAGAAAAACTTAAAAAAGACTTCCTTCTGAAGTTGCAAAGAGAATGACATTCGAAGAGCAGTTTTACCCTAATAATAACAGTAGTCACCCATTTCCTATAAGTCTCACCCTTCGCTTCACCCCGGGAGGACTCTGGCCCGAATCTCGGGACGAGATTCCTTTAAGGGGGGAAGGCTGTGACACCCCAATGTCACTTAGGGCTTCCCTTAAAATGCCAAACCAAGAACCATCATTTTATGTGAACCAAAGTAAGCATGAGCATCAAAATAACTTAAGTACTAAAGGATTCACCAAGTATATGCTTAAAAGTATCATGATCAAAGCTATTGAGTCTTTTAAAAAGATAAGAATGTACAACCCTAATGAAAACCCTAAGTGAGCCCCATGAGCAAAATTCAAGAAAATAAGAAAAAGGGGATGAAAAGTTTAAAATTATGACTTGAGCCAATTATAAAAATTTAAGTATATTTAATGAGCAACAAGAAAGGTTGAGAAAGCTTAGCCAAAATAACTCAAGTAAACCCCCAAATCAAGCTTCTCATGTGGGGACTTAATGGGAATTCTGAATTTCAGAATTCTGAAATTTAGACCTTGAGCTAAAGATCAGGGATGTTCACCTTGATCCCCAACTCAAATCCTAATGGCCCCATTGACAAAATTGTGTCTAACTAACCCCTTTGTCGTGTGCAAGAAGATGGCATTGGGACGCAAGCCCTAGACACGACAAAACCTTAGATTTGCCTCGGGTTTGGGCAGGGAGACAGACCGGATTTCCTGGCTCCATATCTCTGCAACCATCAGGCAAAATCCTATGACCCCCCACACAAGAATGGTAGCTTGTAGGGAGGAGAAGAGGTTTTGTGCACTGACCAAGGCGAGAGCAGGCTCGGATGAGCGACCACACGCGCCAGAACTTGGGCAGAACGCACGGGCACACGTGTTCGACCCTGGTCGGCACGCCAGAGCTCGCCCAACCCCCGCGCGCGCTCGCCCCGGCGTCCGGTCAAATCCGTCGCGCGCCCACGCCCTCGGTCGTGCCCGCCCGCGCCTATAAAGCCTCCCCGGGCGCACCTCACTTCGCCCCGCACTCACCCTCATCGGCCAGCCCCCTCTCCTTAGCTCCGGCGAGCTCAATTCCGCCCGCCATTGCCGCCAGAGCTTCGGCCACCGTGGCCAGCCCACTCCAGCCATCCTCAAGTCTAGCCAGTGCTTCGGCTAGCTCCGCTAGTAGCCCGTGAAGCTTGCCAAGCCCTTGGACCCTGCCAGACTTCACCGGAGGCCCGAGATCGACCTCACCGGACTTCAGCCTTCCGCCGCCGCGCGTGGACCGAGCTATCCAGTGAGTATCCGACCGATTCCTTGCACCCATATCTTCTCTGGCATCATGTGAACCCCTCTGACCCATCCAATTGGTCTGTCTCGCCGTGACCAGGCCGGACCCCTCGCCGCCGACGAGCATCCCCGCCTGCGCGCGTGGACCGACCGACTCCGGCCATCCCCGACGGCGACCCGCACCTCGTTGTGATCCCCGAGACCTCCCCTACGTCCTCGACCACTTCACCGGAGCAATCTCGCCGCCGGTAAGTCCCTCCACCCTTTCTTCCGCCGCGGTTACTGTTTAACTTAGAAGAAGGACCTCGGGTTAGGATTTGTAGAACCCGAGGGGTTTTCTGTAACGTCAGTGACTCATGTGAATAGTAACTTAAGGACTGATTCGCGAGGAAAACTTAAAAACCCGCCAGGGACCCCAGTGCAAAGTGGATTTCCATTAAACCAATTCTGTTATTCTTTTTAATTGACCAGAGAACTTAGAAAATCCATAACTTGATGAATTTTTCATAAAAAGTTGTCAAACTAATTTTGCTAGCTCCTGAATATTATGAACTATCATTTAAAAATGATAAACCCTATGCCTTTTGTTCTAAATTTTAGAGTTTAAAATTAAAAATAGAAACCCACCAAACCTTGTTTAGTTAAGGAAAATTAGTTTTTCTTCTGTGCTGAACTTAAGAAAATTTGTAGGTATTCAAACCTCATCTAGATATTGTCTAAAAATAGTAGGAACCCCAGCATTAGAAATTATGATGTGCTTATCCATTTAAAGCTATTTTGCCCAAAACTTAGGAAAAATCAGAAAGGCATTAGAAATTAATGAACAGTGATTAGGATTTTTTTTCCTAGTTTACTTATGTAACAGAGAACCTAGGAAAAATACAGAGACCATTAATTTGGACCAGTTTTAAATTAAAATGTTTTATTTAGCCTTATATGGACTGAAAATCAATTATTAGAGTAGCAAAACTATAACCAAAATGAGTAGTAAAAATCCAGTGGACTTACAACCACCAGAGCCCCACTACAAAAATAAAGAACACCTCAGCCCAACTTTTTAAGTAAGGAAAATAAATATAAAGTGATAATAAGGCATTTTCCAAATAATTCTTGAATAACCCCTAATGATGCAATAATGGGCAACCAAAATTTTGCTAAGTCCATAGTGGGATGAACTACTAGAGAAAAATGCAAACCCATGAAAAAGAAGCAAACTCATATCTATTGCTACTATTTTATGAGAAAGGCCACTAAATTCAAATAATGCATACCACCCCTTTCCTTAAGCAAAAAGATGCCAAACTTCAGAATGATTGCTCTTGCACAAAACAATAACTAAGAAAAATAAGAACTCTATTGTTTGATATTTTTCAAATATAGTGGTAGTAGAAAGCACCGATTTGGCTAGAAACTTGAGAAAACCATAGTAAAATAACTAAAAGGTATTAATGGCTAGAAAACTGTATCAAGTCATGTTATAACACCTAAAAGCCAGCAAAAATAAGTTTTAGAGAATTACCCACTGTTAAATAATAATTGTAGTTCAAGCACCCCTTCTGCCCTAGAATTTAATAATTTTGTCCACGGAAAACTATTCACTTTCTGATCCCCAAATTTTGAAACAAAGAAACATACCCCAGTGCCAAGCCACTGTAATTTTTGCAGAATTTTTGGAATTTTATTAAAGCAACTTGTAGTTCAAACCCTACTCCAAAACTTTTAAGAGGATAAAAGAAAAGGAAAGAAGAGATAAACCCCACCCCAATAAGTCTAACTTAAGTACTTATCAACTCTCACTAAGACTTAAAAAGAATTCAGTGGAACCCCAAAAATAAAACCTACCACTTGCCTTAGCTAGGTTTAACCTAATTTACCAAGTATACCACCCAAGGGTCTTACATAGGTAAAGTTAACCTTGTTTAACTCAAGTAGGTCATACATCGTCAAAAGTTGTAATTTCTAAAAGCACATATCATATTATACATATATCTTACGCATTGCATTCATTAGATTGTAATCTTGCCGACGGAGAGTACGTGCTCATCCCCGAGCAAGGACCTGTCCAAGAGGAGGACCAGGAGCAGGCTTCAGAAGCTGCTATCGAGGATCTCCCCGCAGCCCCAACAATTGAAGGCAAGCCCCAGTTTTATGCATAACCATTTATATATGCTACTTTACTACACTTAATGTTTGTAGGTTTGTAATGTGCACTTAAGTGTAGGAGTTGCTTGAAACCTCTAGTTGCATGAACTTAGGATTCCTTTTTGAGATGAATACTAGTATGCTAGGTCGAGTAGCTGCTTTGCTAAACAGGATCTCGGTAGAAGTCGAGTGATTTTTCCAGCACTCGCGCGAGGTCAGGAATTGATTGTATTCATCTTGATAACGGGGTATATGTTGGTCTATGGACTTGGATCCAGGGAGGATGTCTTGTCCATGAGACGGGAAAAAGAATTAAGGATTAATGTGTGGATACCTGAGTCAAGCTTTTGAACGTACTAAGCACATGCCGGGAAAAATGGTAACCGGTAAACCTAGTACCTGAGTGAAGCTGGGCGCGGACTTTATCCCTCATGCGACCTGAGACTGGGTCTCCCATGCTAGCTATGGTGGGTACAAGTGCGGTCACTGCACGGCGGCAGCCGGGGTCAGTGGAGCATTGTATGCCAAGGCAGTGAGGCCTAGACGCGAACGGGGAATTGATGGGGACGGTTGTCATGTGTGGGGTCGGAGAACCCTGACATGTCGTGTGTTTAGGTTTACCTTGCAAGGTTAAAACTCGATTCGAATCGTCTGCTTCTCGCAGCTAATGAGACTGCTTGATTCCTTGTACTGCATCGAGTAAGAAGTGAAATGAGGTTACATGAGATAACTTGTTGATTGATCTAAATGCTTGTTACCATGTATGCTTAGAAGAAGTAAATCTAGCTAAGTAATGATGGTAGAATTTGAAAAGATAAAAGTTGATTTTAGAAACAGCTAGTGCTTTTGGCAAACCAAACCCCTCAGCCAAACAACTGCATAGTCTAGAGGTAGAGGAGTAGATTTCTCACACCGGGTAAGTCTAGCTGAGTATTAGTATACTCAGCCTTGCTTGTGGCACAATTTTTGCAGGTACCATTCAGGAAATGGTTGATGGTGTGACTTGGCCTACCACCCTGCCACCGGATTGGACGGTCGAGTGGGATGTTGCTCCGACAGGAGAGGAGCACGAGGAGTAGTGGGCTAGGCCTTGCCCATTTCCTCAATACCGACGACATCGATTATCCGCTAGACTTTATTTTGTGAACTCTCATTGGCTACTCAAAAACTCCGATTTATGTAATAACTCAGTACTTAATTTGTGGATTCCTGTTTTATTGTATTGCTTCTGTGACTCACCTTCGTGTGAGATTGTGGAATTTGATCCAGGTTAAGTGGCTCCATCAGACTAGATCTGAGGGACCGACGGGTTATTCCGATTTAAGTGTGTTACGGCCCCTGAGGCGTGACTAAGGCACTTAAGCTGAAATAATTCGGATGGTTCCGCCACAGCTGGTATCGGAGCAAATTCCACCATAGAGCAGGACAATAAACCACGAATACCAATTTTCAAAATCTAAAACTTGCCTAGAAACTGCTAAGGACCGTCAGGACTAGACCGTTAGACCTAGGACGAAAGGCCTTAGGCATAGAGGGAAAAATGGGTGGCTAATCACTTAGGCCTCGTGGGCCAGTACTTATATTTTCAAGGATGCCTTGAAAAGCACCCTATTTTCTTTCGAGAGGCAACGTTTTCTTTTTCCCAGCATGCATGCATCATAAAACACAAAGAGGAATTAAAATTTGAGCTAACCCACTTTCTTTAGAACCATCCGGGCTCTCTTTTTTCTTTTTCCTTCCACCATAATCTTTACCTTTGATTCCCTTCCGCAGATGAATTCACCCACCCCCGCCAGTGGAGGAGACTCTCATTTCAGTTATGACTTCCTTTCTCGCGATGGTTTTCCTTCCATCTTGTGGGAAGTGCTTAGCTCCACCGATTACCCTACGCCCCCTTTGTACACGGTGCAGTTGTATGAGGAGCATCGGGTACCTCGTTGTTGGGTCTGGCTGACTTTGGAGGCTCATCCCCTTCAGCCGGGTTGGCGTTCTCTTGATTCTGAGACGATTGGACTCAGGACGGACGACACCATTGAAGCAGCAGCCACGAAGGCCCAGATGACTTTTTGTGGCTACCATCCCCTGGAGATGGTGATGCACCCTTTGGGACTCTTCCCTACTGAGAGGAAGGATGATCCCATGTGGTGTAACCGTGTGAGCCATGTGAAGGATGTGTGGGCGATGTATCCTGACTTGGTTGGGAGGGTCACTGTCCAGTGCATGAGTGCGCTGTACCGCCTTCAGGCCCTTCAGAGCGATGCTATGGCACTCCTTGCTAACACTGCTCAGACTGCCAAGCTCACTCTCGACAGTCGGGAAGATTTTGTGGTCGACCTATCCACTGAGTTGGTGGAGAAGGATCTGAAGGTGGAGAGGCTGAGCCAGCGCCTCACCACCTTGGAGCAGCAGGTGGAGATCCGAGACAACACTATTGATGTCTTGGAGAACCAGCTCCACGATGTGCAGAGGGAACTCGAAGAAGCGAATGACCACTTGGACATGCACCACCTGGAGATGGAGGCCAATGAAGCAGGAAGCGAGGGAGAAGAGGCTCCCGAGGAGCTAGGACCAGCCCCTGGTGCCAATGGGACTACCTCCGCGATGCCTCCTTCACCCGTATCCAGTGTCGCTTCCACCGCTCAGGGTTAAGCAGTCGCTTCGACACTTTTAGGCGGATAGAAACCTATGCGAGCTTAGTAATATCACATCTTGGACTAGGCTTATGGGTACCTTCCTCCTAATTGATGTAACCCTATGAACTTTTGAAATCTGTGGGATATTTGTCACCATGTTATCTTCATTTCGAACCTAATATTATGATTATGGCATTTTTCCTTCCATATGAGATGATATCTTGTCGTTCGAAACTGTGAGTTGGGATAACAATGGCGGCAATCTCTGTTTTCAGATGGCAGCTAGGCAGCGTCGCGGGCATAACGAGCAGGTTCCCCCGCCACCTCCTCCAGCTCCCACAGTGCAGGAGCTGATGGCCCAGCAGAATGAGATTCTGCGACAGCTCTTGCAGCGCCAGCCCCACCCTCAGTAGCATGGTGGAGGCCAGCCTCAGCGACCCCCGGCAATGGCCACTTACCAGGAGTTTCTGAGCACGCAGCCACCCTTGTTCACCAAGGCAGAGGATCCGTTGGACGCCGACGTATGGCTTTGTGTCGTCGAGTCCAAGTTTCCCCTCCTCACGGGAGACTGCCCTGATGCTACCAAGACCCGCTTCGCCGCGCAGCAGCTTCGCGGATCTGCTCGGACTTGGTGGGATCACTTCCGTGCTATGCTCCCCGCTGATCGTGAGGTATCTTGGGAGGAATTCAAGACTGCCTTCAGAGGACACCACATCCCAGCTGGCATTCTTGATTGGAAGTTGAATGAATTTGTGGCCCTTAATCAAGGAACCCGCACGGTACTGCAGTATGCGCAAGCTTTCAACGACTTATGCCAGTATGCGGGGTACCATGCTGATTCTGATGAGAAGAAGAGGGATCACTTCCGCAGGGGTCTTAATACCAAGCTGCGGGAACGACTCAACACTGTCCGGGCTGATAGCTTCAATGAGTTGGTCAACATGGCCATCTCCCAGGAGGATTGCATTGTTGCTCACCGGGCAGAGAAGAAGAGAAAGGCACCAATGGCAGCACCATCCGCTCAGGCTCAGAGGTTCCGGATTGTTTCTCACAATCAGAGCAGGGGTTTTCAGCAGCAGGCAGGCAGATGGGTGATCAGGCCGCCTCAGCAGCAGCAGCCGGCACCCAATGGCTTTCCAACTCCCGCTCCAAGAAACAACCAGCCGCAGCAGCAGCAGTTCCGCCAGGGCAATGGGAACAAGTGTTTCACTTGTGGCAATGTGGGCCACTATGCCAAGAATTGTCCTAGGAACCAGCAGAGGCAGATGCTAGCACCAAATCAAGACAAGGGAAGAAAGCAGAAGGTGCAAGTCAGGCAGGGGAAGCTCAACTTCACCACTCTGGAGGAAATACCTGAAGGAGCTCCTATCATGACTGGTATCTTTTTAGTTTATAATCAACCTGCTTTAATTCTGTTTGATTCTGGTGCATCTCATAGTTTCATTAGCCAAAAGTTCAGTGCTAGATGCAAACTGCCATTCTCTCACTCTAGAGGGTCATTCATGATAGTCACACCCGGGGGTAAAATTGCAACTAATCAATTAAACCAAAGTGTGCCTATTCAACTGGGAAGCCACATTGTCAAAACCACTCTTCTTGTGTTGGGATTGGAAAATGTGGACATTATTCTAGGAGCTAATTGGATGACCTTGCACCAAGTTGTGCTTGATATAGCCAGTCATACCATGGAAGTTAATTCTCCGTTCTGTGGGAACTTCACTTTAATTCTGCCCCGTTAAGGTCCTACTCAGCCATGTGCTTTCACTATGACGGATTTACCTTTGAAGAAAATCCCAGTGGTCTGTGAGTATGCAGATGTCTTCCCTGATGAATTGCTAGGAATGCCACCGGACCGGGATATTGAATTCGCCATCGAGTTGCAACCGGGAACGGCCCCAATTTCCAAGAGGCCCTACCGAATGCCACCCGCTGAGTTGGCAGAGTTGAAGAAGCAATTGCAAGAGTTGCTGGATAAAGGATTTATTCGCCCAAGCACTTCGCCTTGGGGATGTCCAGCACTATTTGTGAAGAAGAGGGATGAAAGCTTGAGGCTGTGTATAGATTACCGCCCTCTTAATGCGGTGACTATCAAGAACAAGTATCCTTTGCCTCGTATTGATGTTCTTTTTGACCAATTGGTCGGGGCCAAGGTATTTTCCAAGATAGACCTTCGCTCTGGGTACCATCAGATCAAGATACGAGCAAGTGATATTCCGAAGACGGCATTCTCAACCAGATACGGGCTATATGAATTCTTGGTGATGTCATTCGGGCTGACAAATGCACCAGCATATTTCATGTATCTGAGGAATTCTGTTTTCATGCCTGAATTGGACAAGTTCGTGGTGGTTTTCATCGATGACATCTTGGTGTACTCAAAGAGCGAAGAGGAACATGCCGGGCATTTGCATGTAGTTCTTCAACGTCTACGAGAGCACCACCTTTATGCCAAGTTATCCAAGTGTGATTTTTGGCTAAAGGAAATCAAATTCTTGGGTCACACTATCTCTCAGGCTGGAATAGCTGTTGATCCTGATGAAGTGCAAGAGGTGATGAACTGGAAGCCACCAACAACTGTTCGTCAGATTCGGAGTTTTCTAGGATTAGCTGGTTATTACCGAAGATTTATTCCGGACTTCTCTCGAATTGCGAAGCCTATAACTGAGTTGCTGAAGAAAGAAGTCAATTTTGTCTGGAGTCAGAAGTGCGAAGATGCCTTCCATGCATTAAGGCAGCATCTGACCACCGCACCAGTGTTGGCACAGCCTAACAACAGCAAGCCTTTTGATGTATATTGCGATGCCTCTGGCATAGGGCTAGGTTGTGTCTTGATGCAAGACAACCGAGTCATTGCTTATGCCTCAAGAGCACTCAGGCCTCATGAGCAGAACTATCCCACTCATGACCTTGAGCAAGCAGCAGTGGTTCATGCATTGAAGATGTGGAGGCATTACCTAATGGGGACCCACTGCAACATCTTCACTGATCATAAGAGCCTTAAGTACATTTTCACTAAGGCTGATCTCAACATGAGGTAGAGAAGATGGCTAGAGTTGATCAAGGATTATGACCTGGAGGTACATTATCACCCAGGAAAAGCTAATGTGGTTGTAGATGCCTTGAGCCGGAAGATGCAGTGCAATTGTATTCTGATGGATTCTCGCATTAACACCTTGTGTGATGAGTTGAGCAAGATGCAAATTGAAGTGATTCCTTCTGGTTCTTTGTCTCACATTTCTGTTGAGCCAGCTTTGCAAGACCAGATTGTCATGGCCCAGCTCAGTGACAAGGGAGTGCAGATTATCAAGAAGAATCTCCATCAGAAGGTCGAGAAGTATAATTGTTTCCGCCAGGATGAAAAGGGTGTGTTATGGTTTAAAAGCAGATTGGTGATTCCTAAGGACCAGGATCTCAAGAGGAAAATCTTGGACGAGGCTCATCTCTCCAAATTCTCTATGCATCCGGGAAGCACCAAGATGTACCATGATCTGAAGCCTTTGTACTGGTGGACCAGAATGAAGAGGGAGATAGCCCAGTATGTATCAGAATGTGACACCTGTCAGAGGGTAAAGGCAAGCCACTTGAAGTCAGCTGGAGCTTTGCAACCCCTGTCCATACCTTCATGGAAGTGGGATGACATCAGCATGGATTTCATTGTGGGTCTGCCCAACACCTCTCGTCATCATGATTCAATTTGGGTTATTGTGGACCGATTGACGAAAGTGGCACATTTTCTTCCTGTGCACACCACTGATAAGGCTCGGAAGTATGCAGAATTGTATATTGACCAGATCGTGTGTTTGCACGGACTGCCTCGGACCATTGTTTCTGACCGAGGAGCCCAATTTGTTGCCAGATTTTGGGAACAATTGCAAGAGTCTCTGGGAACTAAGCTAATTAGAAGTTCAGCTTACCACCCACAGACTGATGGTCAGACGGAAAGGGTAAACCAAATTCTAGAGGATATGCTAAGAGCTTGTGCGATCGATTGTGGCAAGAACTGGGATAAGCACCTCTCCTTAGCAGAGTTTGCTTATAACAATAGTTATCAATCCAGCCTAAAGATGGCACCTTTTGAAGCTCTCTATGGAAGAAGGTGTAGAACACCACTCAATTGGTCTCAACCTGGAGAAAGAGAAGTTTTTGGACCTGATTTAGTGACTGAAGCCGAAAGGAGGGTCAAACTAATCAGGAAGAATCTAGAAGCTGCTCAGGCCAGGCAGAAGAGTTACCATGATAAAAGAAAGAAACCTCTCCAGTTCGAGGTGGGAAGTTTTGTATACCTCAAGGTATCACCCACCAAGGGAGTGCAGAGGTTTGGGATCAAAGGCAAGCTAGCCCCTCGTTACATTGGACCTTATGAGATCATAGAGGCATGTGGACCCGTGGCATACAAGCTGAAGTTACCTTCAAAAATGTCTGCCATTCACGATGTATTCCATGTATCTCAGCTGAAGAAGTGTGTTCGATTGCCGACTGAGATCCTAGCAGAGCCAGAATTGGAGATAGAGTCAGATCTATCGTACCAAGAGTACCCCTCCAAGATTCTGGATTGCAAGGAGAGATCAACTCGGGCTAAATCGATCAAGATGTACAAGGTCCAATGGAGTAATCACTCAGAGGAGGAAGCTACTTGGGAAACCGAGGAATTCCTGAGATCCAACTTCCCCGATTGCCTACCCAAGGAAGCTGGTACGTAATCACCCGACCCCTCCTCCTGCCCTTCGAATCTAAATTTTCAAAAATATGATCTTAATTCAGAATGAAGTAACTATGAAGAAAAACTTAAAAAAGACTTCCTTCTGAAGTTGCAAAGAGAATGACATTCGAAGAGCAGTTTTACCCTAATAATAACAGTAATCACCCATTTCCTATAAGTCTCACCCTTTGCTTCACCCCGGGAGGACTCTGGCCCAAATCTCGGGACGAGATTCCTTTAAGGGGGGAAGGCTGTGACACCCCAATGTCACTTAGGGCTTCTCTTAAAATGCCAAACCAAGAACCATCATTTTATGTGAACCAAAGTAAGCATGAGCATCAAAATAACTTAAGTACTAAAGGATTCACCAAGTATATGCTTAAAAGTATCATGATCAAAGCTATTGAGTCTTTTAAAAAGATAAAAATGTACAACCCTAATGAAAACCATTAGTGAGCCCCATGAGCAAAATTCAAGAAAATAAGAAAAAGGGGATGAAAAGTTTAAAATTATGACTTGAGCCAATTATAAAAATTGAAGTATATTTAATGAGCAACAAGAAAGGTTGAGAAAGCTTAGCCAAAATAACTCAAGTAAAACCCCAAATCAAGCTTCTCATGTGGGGACTTAATGGGAATTCTGAATTTCAGAATTCTGAAATTCAGACCTTGAGCTAAAGATCAGGGATGTTCAGCTTGATCCCCAACTCAAATCCTAATGGCCCCATTGACAAAATTGTGTCTAACTAACCCCTTTGTCGTGTGCCAGAAGATGGCATTGGGACGCGAGCCCTAGACACGACAAAACCTTAGATTTGCCTCGGGTTTGGGCAGGGAGATAGACCGGATTTCCTGGCTCCATATCTCTGCAACCAGTAGGCAAAATCCTATGACCCCCACACAAGAATGGTAGCTTGTAGGGAGGAGAAGAGGTTTTGTGCACTGACCAAGGCGAGAGCAGGCTCGGATGAGCGACCACACGCGCCAGAACATGGGCAGAACGCACGGGCACACGTGTTCGACCCTGGTCGGCACGCCAGAGCTCGCCCAACCTGCGCGCGCGCTCGCCCCGGCGTCCGGTCAAATTCGCCGTGCGCCCACGCCCTCGGTCGTGCCCGCCCGCGCCTATAAAGCCTCCCCGGGCGCACCTCACTTCGCCCCGCACTCACCCTCACCGGCCAGCCCCCTCTCCTTAGCTCCGGCGAGCTCAATTCCGCCCGCCATTGCCGCCAGAGCTTCGGCCACCGTGGCCAGCCCACTCCAGCCATCCTCAAGTCGAGCCAGTGCTTCGGCTAGCTCCGCCAGTAGCCCGTGAAGCTTGCCAAGCCCTCGAACCCGGCCAGACTTCACCGGAGGCCCGAGATCGACCTCACCGGACTTCAGCCTTCCGCCGCCGCGCGTGGACCGAGCTATCCAGTGAGTCTCCGACCGATTCCTTGCACCCATATCTTCTCTGGCATCATGTGAACCCCTCTGACCCATCCAATTGGTCTATATTGCCGTGACCAGGCCGGACCCCTCGCCGCCGACGAGCATCCCCGCCTGCGCGCATGGACCGACCGACTCCGGCCATCCCCGACGGCGACCCGCACCTCGTTGTGATCCCCGAGACCTCCCCTACGTCCTCGACCACTTCACCGGAGCAATCTCGCCACCGGTAAGCCCCTCCGCCCTTTCTTCCGCCGCGGTTACTGTTTAACTTAGAAGAAGGACCTCGGGTTGGGATTTGTAGAACCCGAGGGGTTTTCTGTAACTTCAGTGACTCATGTGAATAGTAGCTTAAGGACTGATTCGCGAGGAAAACTTAAAAACCCACCAGGGACCCCAGTGCAAAGTGGATTTCCATTAAACCAATTCTGTTATTCTTTTTAATTGACCAGAGAACTTAGAAAATCCATAACTTGATAAATTTTTCATAAAAAGTTGTCAAACTAATTTTGCTAGCTCCTGAATATTATGAACTATCATTTAAAAATGATAAACCCTATGCCTTTTGTTCTAAATTTTAGAGTTTAAAATTAAAAACAGAAACCCACCAAACCTTGTTTAGTTAAGGAAAATTAGTTTTTCTTCTGTGCTGAACTTAAGAAAATTTGTAGGTATTCAAACCTCATTTAGATATTGTCTAAAAATAGTAGGAACCCCAGCATTAGAAATTATGATGTGCTTATCCATTTAAAGCTATTTTGCCCAAAACTTAGGAAAAATCAGAAAGGCATTAGAAATTAATGAACAGTGATTAGGATTATTTTTCCTAGTTTACTTATGTAACAGAGAACCTAGGAAAAATACAGAGACCATTAATTTGGACCAGTTTTAAATTAAAATGTTTTATTTAGCCTTATATGGACTAAAAATCAATTATTAGAGTAGCAAAACTATAACCAAAATGAGTAGTAAAAATCCAGTGGACTTACAACCACCAGAGCCCCACTACAAAAATAAAGAACACCTCAGCCCAACTTTTTAAGTAAGGAAAATAAATATAAAGTGATAATAAGGCATTTTCCAAATAATTCTTGAATAACCCCTAATGATGCAATAATGGGCAACCAAAATTTTGCTAAGTCCATAGTGGGATGAACTACCAGAGAAAAATGCAAACCCATGAAAAAGAAGCAAACTCATATCTATTGCTACTATTTTATGAGAAAGGCCACTAAATTCAAATAATGCATACCACCCCTTTCCTTAAGCAAAAAGATGCCAAACTTCAGAATGATTGCTCTTGCACAAAACAATAACTAAGAAAAATAAGAACTCTGTTGTTTGTTATTTTTCAAATATAGTGGTAGTAGAAAGCACCTATTTGGCTAGAAACTTGAGAAAACCATAGTAAAATAACTAAAAGGTATTAATGGCTAGAAAACTGTATCAAGTCATGTTATAACACCTAAAAGCCAGCAAAAATAAGTTTTAGAGAATTACCCACTGTTAAATAATAGTTGTAGTTCAAGCACCCCTTCTGCCCTAGAATTTAATAATTTTGTCCAGGGAAAACTATTCACTTTCTGATCCCCAAATTTTGAAACAAAGAAACATACCCCAGTGCCAAGCCACTATAACTTTTGCAGAATTTTTGGAATTTTATTAAAGCAACTTGTAGTTCAAACCCTACTCCAAAACTTTTAAGAGGATAAAAGAAAAGGAAAGAAGAGATAAACCCCACCCCAATAAGTCTAACTTAAGTACTTATCAACTCTCACTAAGACTTAAAAAGAATTCAGTGGAACCCCAAAAATAAAACCTACCACTTGCCTTAGCTAGGTTTAACCTAATTTACCAAGTATACCACCCAAGGGTCTTACATAGGTAAAGTTAACCTTGTTTAACTCAAGTAGGTCATACATCGTCAAAAGTTGTAATTTCTAAAAGCACATATCATATTATACATATATCTTACGCATTGCATTCATTAGATTCTAATCTTGTCGACGGAGAGTACGTGCTCATCCCCGAGCAAGGACATGTCCAAGAGGAGGACCAGGAGCAGGCTTCAGAAGCTGCTATCGAGGATCTCCCCACAGCCCCAGCAATTGAACGCAAGCCCCAGTTTTATGCATAACCATTTATATATGCTACTTTACTACACTTAATGTTTGTAGGTTTGTAATGTGCACTTAAGTGTAGGAGTTGCTTGAAACCTCTAGTTGCATGAACTTAGGATTCCTTTTTGAGATGAATACTAGTATGCTAGGTCGAGTAGCTGCTTTGCTAATCAGGATCTCGGTAGAAGTCGAGTGATTTTTCCAGCACTCGCGCGAGGTCAGGAATTGATTGTATTCATCTTGATAACGGGGTATATGTTGGTCTATGGACTTGGATCCAGGGAGGATGTCTTGTCCATGAGACGGGAAAAAGAATTAAGGATTAATGTGTGGATACCTGAGTAAAGCTTTTGAACGTACTAAGCACATGTCGGGAAAAATGGTAACCGGTAAACCTAGTACCTGAGTGAAGCTGGGCGCGGATTTTATCCCTCATGCGACCTGAGACTGGGTCTCCCATGCTAGCTATGGTGGGTACAAGTGCGGTCACTGCACGGCGGTAGCCGGGGTCATTGGAGCATTGTATGCCAAGGCAGTGAGGCCTGGACGCGAACGGGGAATTGATGGGGACAGTTGTCATGTGTGGGGTCGGAGAACCCTGACATGCCGTGTGTTTAGGTTTACCTTGCAAGGTTAAAACTCGATTCGAATCGTCTGCTTCTCGCAGCTAATGAGACTGCTTGATTCCTTGTACTGCATCGAGTAAGAAGTGAAATGAGGTTACATGAGATAACTTGTTGATTGATCTAAATGCTTGTTACCATGTATGCTTAGAAGAAGTAAATCTAGCTAAGTAATGATGGTAGAATTTGAAAAGATAAAAGTTGATTTTAGAAACAGCTAGTGCTTTTGGCAAACCAAACCCCTCAGCCAAACAGCTGCATAGTCTAGAGGTAGAGGAGTAGATTCCTCACACCGGGTAAGTCTAGCTGAGTATTAGTATACTCAGCCTTGCTTGTGGCACAATTTTTGCAGGTACCATTCAGGAAATGGTTGATGGTGTGACTTGGCCTACCACCCTGCCACCGGATTGGACGGTCGAGTGGGATGTTGCTCCAACAGGAGAGGAGCACGAGGAGTAGTGGGCTAGGCCTTGACCATTTCCTCAATACCGACGACATCGATTATCCGCTGCACTTTATTTTGTGAACTCTCATTGGCTACTCAAAAACTCCGATTTATGTAATAACTCAGTACTTAATTTGTGGATTCCTGTTTTATTGTATTGCTTCTGTGACTCACCTTCGTGTGAGATTGTGGAATTTGATCCTGGTTAAGTGGCTCCATCAGACTAGATCTGAGGGACCAACGAGTTATTCCGATTTAAGTGTGTTACGGCCCCTGAGGCGTGACTAAGGCACTTAAGCTGAAATAATTCGGATGGTTCCGCCACAGCTGGTATCGGAGCAAATTCCAGCACAGAGCAGGACAATAAACCACGAATACCAATTTTCAAAACCTAAAACTTGCCTAGAAACTGCTAAGGACCGTCAGGACTAGACCGTTAGACCTAGGACGAAAGGCCTTAGGCATAGAGGGAAAAATGGGTGGCTAATCACTTAGGCCCCGTGGGCCAGTACTTATATTTTCAAGAATGCCCTGAAAAGCACCCTATTTTCTTTCGAGAGGCAACGTTTTCTTTTTCCCAGCATGCATGCATCATAAAACACAAAGAGGAATTAAAATTTGAGCTAACCCACTTTCTTTAGAACCATCCGGGCTCTCTTTTTTCTTTTTCCTTCCACCATAATCTTTACCTTTGATTCCCTTCCGCAGATGAATTCACCCACCCTCGCCAGTGGAGGAGACTCTCATTTCAGTTCTGACTTCCTTTCTCGCGATGGTTTTCCTTCCATCTTGTGGGAAGTGCTTAGCTCCGCCGGTTACCCTACGCCCCCTTTGTACACAGTGCAGTTGTATGAGGAGCATCGGGTACCTCGTTGTTGGGTCTGGCTGACTTTGGAGGCTCATCCCCTTCAGCCGGGTTGGCGTTCTCTTGATTCTGAGACGATTGGAGTTAGGACGGACGACACCATTGAAGCAGCAGCCATGAAGGCCCTGATGACTTTTTGTGGCTACCATCCCCTGGAGATGGTGTTGCACCCTTTGGGACTCTTCCCTGCTGAGAGGAAGGATGATCCCATGTGGTGTAACCGCGTGAGCCATGTGAAGGATGTGTGGGCGATGTATCCTGACTTGGTTGGGAGGGTCACTGTCCAGTGCATGAGTGCGCTGTACCGCCTTTAGGCCCTTTAGAGCGATGCTATGGCACTCCTTGCTAACACCGCTCAGACTGCCAAGCTCACTCTCGACAGTCGGGAAGATTTTGTGGTCGACCTATCCACTGAGTTGGTGGAGAAGGATCTGCAGGTGGAGAGGCTGAGCCAGCGCATCACCACCTTGGAGCAGCAGGTGGAGATCCGAGACAACACTATTGATGTCTTGGAGAACCAGCTCCACGATGTGCAGAGGGAACTCGAAGAAGCGAATGACCACTTGGACATGCACCACCTGGAGATGGAGGCCAATGAAGCAGGAAGCGAGGGAGAAGAGGCTCCCGAGGAGCTAGGACCAGCCCCTGGTGCCAATGGGACTACCTCCGCGATGCCTCCTTCACCCGTATCCAGTGTCGCTTCCACCGCTCAGGGTTAAGCAGTCGCTTCGACACTTTTAGGCGGATAGAAACCTATGCGAGCTTAGTAATATCACATTTTGGACTAGGCTTATGGGTACCTTCCTCCTAATTGATGTAATCCTGTGAACTTTTGAAATCTGTGGGATATTTGTCACCATGTTATCTTCATTTTGAACCTAATATTATGATTATGGCATTTTTCCTTCCATATGAGATGATATCTTGTCGTTCGAAACTGTGAGTTGGGATAACAATGGCGGCAATCTCTGTTTTCAGATGGCAGCTAGGCAGCGTCGCGGGCATAACGAGCAGGTTCCCCCGCCACCTCCTCCAGCTCCCACAGTGCAGGAGCTGATGGCCCAGAAGAATGAGATTCTGCGACAGCTCTTGCAGCGCCAGCCCCACCCTCAGCAGCATGGTGGAGGCCAGCCTCAGCGACCCCCGGCAATGGCCACTTACCAGGAGTTTCTGAGCACGCAGCCTCCCTTGTTCACCAAGGCAGAGGATCCGTTGGACGCCGACGTATGGCTTCGTGTCGTCGAGTCCAAGTTTCCCCTCCTCACGGGAGACTGCCCTGATGCTACCAAGACCCGCTTCGCCGCGCAGCAGCTTCGCGGATCTGCTCGGACTTGGTGGGATCACTTCCGTGCTATGCTCCCCGCTGATCGTGAGGTATCTTGGGAGGAATTCAAGACTGCCTTCAGAGGACACCACATCCCAGCTGGCATTCTTGATCGGAAGTTGAATGAATTTCTGGCCCTTAATCAAGGAACCCGCACGGTACTGCAGTATGCGCAAGCTTTCAACGACTTATGCCAGTATGCAGGGTACCATGCTAATTCTGATGAGAAGAAGAGGGATCACTTCCGCAGGGGTCTTAATACCAAGCTGCGGGAACGACTCAACACTGTCCGGGCTGATAGCTTCAATGAGTTGGTCAACATGGCCATCTCCCAGGAGGATTGCATTGTTCCTCACCGGGCAGAGAAGAAGAGAAAGGCGCCAATGGCAGCACCATCCGCTCAGGCTCAGAGGTTCCGGATTGTTTCTCACAATCAGAGCAGGGGTTTTCAGCAGCAGGCAGGCAGATGGGTGATCAGGCCGCCTCAGCAGCAGCAGCCGGCACCCAATTGCTTTCCAGCTCCCGCTCCAAGAAACAACCAGCCGCAGCAGCAGCAGTTCCGCCAGGGCAATGGGAACAAGTGTTTCACTTGTGGCAATGTGGGCCACTATGCCAAGAATTGTCCTAGGAACCAGCAGAGGCAGATGCCAGCACCAAATCAAGACAAGGGAAGAAAGCAGAAGGTGCAAGTCAGGCAGGGGAAGCTCAACTTCACCACTCTAGAGGAAATACCTGAAGGAGCTCCTATCATGACTGGTATCTTTTTAGTTTATAATCAACCTGCTTTAATTCTGTTTGATTCTGGTGCATCTCATAGTTTCATTAGCCAAAAGTTCAGTGCTAGATGCAAACTGCCATTCTCTCACTCTAGAGGGTCATTCATGATAGTCACACCCGGGGGTAAAATTGCAACTAATCAATTAAACCAAAGTGTGCCTATTCAACTGGGAAGCCACATTGTCAAAACCACTCTTCTTGTGTTGGGATTGGAAAATGTGGACATTATTCTAGGAGCTAATTAGATGACCTTGCACCAAGTTGTGCTTGATATAGCCAGTCGTACCGTGGAAGTTAATTCTCCGTTCTGTGGGAACTTCACTTTAATTCTGCCCCGTTAAGGTCCTACTCAGCCATGTGCTTTCACTATGACGGAGTTACCTTTGAAGAAAATCCCAGTGGTCTGTGAGTATGCAGATGTCTTCCCTGATGAATTGCCAGGAATGCCACCGGACCGGGATATTGAATTCGCCATCGAGTTGCAACCGGGAACGACCCCAATTTCCAAGAGGCCCTACCGAATGCCACCCGCTGAGTTGGCAGAGTTGAAGAAGCAATTGCAAGAGTTGCTGGATAAAGGATTTATTCACCCAAGCACTTCGCCTTGGGGATGTCCAGCACTATTTGTGAAGAAGAAGGATGAAAGCTTGAGGCTGTGTATAGATTACCGCCCTCTTAATGCGGTGACTATCAAGAACAAGTATCCTTTGCCTCGTATTGATGTTCTTTTTGACCAATTGGTCGGTGCCAAGGTATTTTCCAAGATAGACTTTCGCTCTGGCTACCATCAGATCAAGATACGAGCAAGTGATATTCCGAAGACGACATTCTCAACCAGATACGGGCTATATGAATTCTTGGTGATGTCATTCGGGCTGACAAATGCACCAGCATATTTCATGTATCTGAGGAATTCTATTTTCATGCCTGAATTGGACAAGTTCGTGGTGGTTTTCATCGATGACATCTTGGTGTACTCAAAGAGCGAAGAAGAACATGCCGGGCATTTGCATGTAGTTCTTCAACGTCTACGAGAGCACCACCTTTATGCCAAGTTATCCAAGTGTGATTTTTGGCTAAAGGAAATCAAATTCTTGGGTCACACTATCTCTCAGGCTGGAATAGCTGTTGATCCTGATAAAGTGCAAGAGGTGATGAACTGGAAGCCACCAACAACTGTTCGTCAGATTCGGAGTTTTCTGGGATTAGCTGGTTATTACCGAAGATTTATTCCGGACTTCTCTCGAATTGTGAAGCCTATAACTGAGTTGCTGAAGAAAGAAGTCAAATTTGTCTGGAGTCAGAAGTGCGAAGATGCTTTCCATGCATTAAGGCAGCATCTGACCACCGCACCAGTGTTGGCACAGCCTGACAACAGCAAGCCTTTTGATGTATATTGCGATGCCTCTGGCACAGGGCTAGGTTGTGTCTTGATGCAAGACAACTGAGTCATTGCTTATGCCTCAAGAGCACTCAGGCCTCATGAGCAGAACTATCCCACTCATGACCTTGAGCAAGCAGCAGTGGTTCATGCATTGAAGATGTGGAGGCATTACCTAATGGGGACCCACTGCAACGTCTTCACTGATCATAAGAGCCTTAAGTACATTTTCACTCAGGCTGATCTCAACATGACGCAGAGAAGATGGCTAGAGTTGATCAAGGATTATGACCTGGAGGTACATTATCACCCAGGAAAAGCTAATGTGGTAGCAGATGCCTTGAGCCGGAAGATGCAGTGCAATTGTATTCTGATGGATTCTTGCATTAACACCTTGTGTGATGAGTTGAGCAAGATGCAAATAGAAGTGATTCCTTCTGGTTCTTTGTCTCACATTTCTGTTGAGCCAGCTTTGCAAGACCAGATTGTCATGGCCCAGCTCAGTGACAAGGGAGTGCAGATTATCAAGAAGAATCTCCATCAGAAGGTCGAGAAGTATAATTGTTTCCGCCAGGATGAAAAGGGTGTGTTATGGTTTAAAAGCAGATTGGTGATTCCTAAGGACCAGGATCTCAAGAGGAAAATCTTGGACGAGGCTCATCTCTCCAAATTCTCTATGCATCCGGGAAGCACCAAGATGTACCATGATCTGAAGCCTTTGTACTGGTGGACCAGAATGAAGAGGGAGATAGCCCAGTATGTATCAGAATGTGACACCTGTCAGAGGGTAAAGGCAAGCCACTTGAAGTCACCTGGAGCTTTGCAACCCCTGTCCATACCTTCATGGAAGTGGGATGACATCAGCATGGATTTCATTGTGGGTCTGCCCAACACCTCTCGTCATCATGATTCAATTTGGGTTATTGTGGACCGATTGACGAAAGTGGCACATTTTCTTCCTGTGCACACCACTGATAAGGCTCGGAAGTATGCAGAATTGTATATTGACCGGATCGTGTGTTTGCATGGACTGCCTCGGACCATTGTTTCTGACCGAGGAGCCCAATTTGTTGCCAGATTTTGGGAACAATTGCAAGAGTCTCTGGGAACTAAGCTAATTAGAAGTTCAGCTTACCACCCACAGACTGATGGTCAGATGGAAAGGGTAATCCAAATTCTGGAGGATATGCTAAGAGCTTGTGCGATCGATTGTGGCAAGAACTAGGATAAGCACCTCTCCTTAGCAGAGTTTGCTTATAACAATAGTTATCAATCCAGCCTAAAGATGGCACCTTTTGAAGCTCTCTATGGAAGAAGGTGTAGAACACCACTCAATTGGTCTCAACCTGGAGAAAGAGAAGTTTTTGGACCTGATTTAGTGACTGAAGCCGAAAGGAGGGTCAAACTAATCAGGAAGAATCTAGAAGCTGCTCAGGCCAGGCAGAAGAGTTACCATGATAAAAGAAAGAAACCTCTCTAGTTCGAGGTGGGAAGTTTTGTATACCTCAAGGTATCACCCACCAAGGGAGTGTAGAGGTTTGGGATCAAAGGCAAGCTAGCCCCTCATTACATTGGACCTTATGAGATCATAGAGGCATGTGGACCCGTGGCATACAAGCTGAAGTTACCTTCAAAAATGTCTGCCATTCACGATGTATTCCATGTATCTCAGCTGAAGAAGTGTGTTCGATTGCCAACTGAGATCCTAGCAGAGCCAGAATTGGAGATAGAGTCAGATCTATCGTACCAAGAGTACCCCTCCAAGATTCTGGATTGCAAGGAGAGATCAACTCAGGCTAAATCGATCAAGATGTACAAGGTCCAGTGGAGTAATCACTCAGAGGAGGAAGCTACTTGGGAAACCGAGGAATTCCTGAGATCCAACTTCCCCGATTGCCTACCCAAGGAAGCTGGTACGTAATCACCCGACCCCTCCTCCTGCCCTTCGAATCTAAATTTTCAAAAATATGATCTTAATTCAGAATGAAGTAACTATGAAGAAAAACTTAAAAAGGACTTCCTTCTGAAGTTGCAAAGAGAATGACATTCGAAGAGCAGTTTTACCCGAATAATAACAGTAATCACCCATTTCCTATAAGTCTCACCCTTCGCTTCACCCCGGGAGGACTCTGGCCCGAATCTCGGGATGAGATTCCTTTAAGGGGGGAAGGCTGTGACACCCCAATGTCACTTAGGGCTTCTCTTAAAATGCCAAACCAAGAACCATCATTTTATGTGAACCAAAGTAAGCATGAGCATCAAAACAACTTAAGTACTAAAGGATTCACCAAGTATATGCTTAAAAGTATCATGATCAAAGCAATTGAGTCTTTTAAAAAGATAAGAATGTACAACCCTAATGAAAACCCTAAGTGAGCCCCATGAGCAAAATTCAAGAAAATAAGAAAAAGGGGATGAAAAGTTTAAAATTATGACTTGAGCCAATTATAATAATTGAAGTATATTTAATGAGCAACAAGAAAGTTTGAGAAAGCTTAGCCAAAATAACTCAAGTAAAACCCCAAATCAGGCTTCTCATGTGGGGACTTAATGGGAATTCTGAATTTCAGAATTCTGAAATTCAGACCTTGAGCTAAAGATCAGGGATGTTCACCTTGATCCCCAACTCGAATCCTAATGGCCCCATTGACAAAATTGTGTCTAACTAACCCCTTTGTCGTGTGCCAGAAGATTGCATTGGGATGCGAGCCCTAGACACGACAAAACCTTGGATTTGCCTCGGGTTTGGGTAGGGAGACAGACCGGATTTCCTGGCTCCATATCTCTGCAACCAGTAGGCAAAATCCTATGACCCCCCACACAAGAATGGTAGCTTGTAGGGAGGAGAAGAGGTTTTGTGCACTGACCAAGGCGAGAGCAGGCTCGGATGAGCGACCACACACGCCAGAACTTGGGCAGAACGCACGGGCACACGTGTTCGACCCTGGTCGGCACGCCAGAGCTCGCCCAACCCGCGCGCGCGCTCGCCCCGGCGTCCGGTCAAGTCCGCCGCGCGCCCACGCCCTCGGCCGTGCCCGCCCGCGCCTATAAAGCCTCCCCGGGCGCACCTCACTTCGCCCCGCACTCACCCTCACCGGCCAGCCCCCTCTCCTTAGCTTCGGCGAGCTCAATTCCGCCCGCCATTGCCGCCAGAGCTTCGGCCACCGTGGCCAGCCCACTCCAGCCATCCTCAAGTCGAGCCAGTGCTTCGGCTAGCTCCGCCAGTAGCCCGTGAAGCTTGCCAAGCCCTCGGACCCGGCCAGACTTCACCGGAGGCCCGAGATCGACCTCACCGGACTTCAGCCTTCCGCCGCCGCGCGTGGATCGAGCTATCCAGTGAGTCTCCGACCGATTCCTTGCACCCATATCTTCTCTGGCATCATGTGAACTCCTCTGACCCATCCAATTGGTCTATCTCGCCGTGACCAGGCCGGACCCCTCGCCGCCGATGAGCATCCCCGCCTGCGCGCGTGGACCGACCGACTCCGACCATCCCCGACGGTGACCCGCACCTCGTTGTGATCCCCGAGACCTCCCCTACGTCCTCGACCACTTCACCGGAGCAATCTCGCCGCCGGTAAGCCCCTCCGCCATTTCTTCCGCCTCGGTTACTGTTTAACTTAGAAGAAGGACCTCGGGTTAGGATTTGTAGAACCCGAGGGGTTTTCTGTAACGTTAGTGACTCATGTGAATAGTAGCTTAAGGACTGATTCGCGAGGAAAACTTAAAAACCCGCAAGGGACCCCAGTGCAAAGTGCATTTCCATTAAACCAATTCTGTTATTCTTTTTAATTGACCAGAGAACTTAGAAAATCCATAACTTGATGAATTTTTCATAAAAAGTTGTCAAACTAATTTTGCTAGCTCCTGAATATTATGAACTATCATTTAAAAATGATAAACCCTATGCCTTCTGTTCTAAATTTTAGAGTTTAAAATTAAAAACAGAAACCCACCAAACCTTGTTTAATTAAGGAAAATTAGTTTTTCTTCTGTGCTGAACTTAAGAAACTTTGTAGGTATTCAAACCTCATTTAGACATTGTCTAAAAATAGTAGGAACCCAGCATTAGAAATTATGATGTGCTTATCCATTTAAAGCTATTTTGCCCAAAACTTAGGAAAAATCAGAAAGGCATTAGAAATTAATGAACAGTGATTAGGATTATTTTTCCTAGTTTACTTATGTAACAGAGAACCTAGGAAAAATACAGAGACCATTAATTTGGACCAGTTTTAAATTAAAATGTTTTATTTAGCCTTATATGGACTGAAAATCAATTATTAGAGTAGCAAAACTATAACCAAAATGAGTAGTAAAATCCAGTGGACTTACAACCACCAGAGCCCCACTACAAAAATAAAGAACACCTCAGCCCAACTTTTTAAGTAAGGAAAATAAATATAAAGTGATAATAAGGCATTTTCCAAATAATTCTTGAATAACCCCTAATGATGCAATAATGGGCAACCAAAATTTTGCTAAGTCCATAGTGGGATGAACTACCAGAGAAAAATGCAAACCCATGAAAAAGAAGCAAACTCATATCTATTGCTACTGTTTTATGAGAAAGGCCACTAAATTCAAATAATGCATACCACCCCTTAAGCAAAAAGATGCCAAACTTCAAAATGATTGCTCTTGCACAAAACAATAACTAAGAAAAATAAGAACTCTGTTGTTTGATATTTTTCAAATATAGTGGTAGTAGAAAGCACCTATTTGGCTAGAAACTTGAGAAAACCATAGTAAAATAACTAAAAGGTATTAATGGCTAGAAAACTGTATCAAGTCATGTTATAACACCTAAAAGCCAGCAAAAATAAGTTTTAGAGAATTACCCACTGTTAAATAATAGTTGTAGTTCAAGCACCCCTTCTGCCCTAGAATTTAATGATTTTGTCCAGGGAAAACTATTCACTTTCTGATCCCCAAATTTTGAAACAAAGAAACATACCCCAGTGCCAAGCCACTGTAACTTTTGCAGAATTTTTGGAATTTTATTAAAGCAACTTGTAGTTCAAACCCTACTCCAAAACTTTTAAGAGGATAAAAGAAAAGGAAAGAAGAGATAAACCCCACCCCAATAAGTCTAACTTAAGTACTTATCAACTCTCACTAAGACTTAAAAAGAATTCAGTGGAACCCCAAAAATAAAACCTACCACTTGCCTTATTTAGGTTTAACCTAATTTACCAAGTATAACACCCAAGGGTCTTACATAGGTAAAGTTAACCTTGTTTAACTCAAGTAGGTCATACATCGTCAAAAGTTGTAATTTCTAAAAGCACATATCATATTATACATATATCTTACGCATTGCATTCATTAGATTGTAATCTTGCCGACGGAGAGTACGTGCTCATCCCCGAGCAAGGACCTGTCCAAGAGGAGGACCAGGAGCAGGCTTCAGAAGCTGCTATTGAGGATCTCCCCGCAGCCCCAGCAATTGAAGGCAAGCCCCGGTTTTAAGCATAACCATTTATATATGCTACTTTACTACACTTAATGTTTGTAGGTTTGTAATGTGCACTTAAGTGTAGGAGTTGCCTGAAACCTCTAGTTGCATGAACTTAGGATTCCTTTTTGAGATGAATACTAGTATGCTAGGTCGAGTAGCTGCTTTGCTAATCAGGATCTCGGTAGAAGTCGAGTGATTTTTCCAGCACTCGCGCGAGGTCAGGAATTGATTGTATTCATCTTGATAATGGTGTATATGTTGGTCTATGGACTTGGATCCAGGGAGGATGTCTTGTCCATGAGACGGGAAAAAGAATTAAGGATTAATGTGTGGATACTAGAGTCAAGCTTTTGAACATACTAAGCACATGTCGGGAAAAATGGTAACCGGTAAAACTAGTACCTGAGTGAAGCCGGGCGCGGACTTTATCCCTCATGCGACCTGAGACTGGGTCTCCCATGCTAGCTATGGTGGGTACAAGTGCGGTCACTGCACGGCGGCAGCCGGGGTCAGTGGAGCATTGTATGCCAAGGCGGTGAGGCCTGGACGCGAACGGGGAATCGATGGGGACGGTTGTCATGTGTGGGGTCGGAGAACCCTGACATGCCGTGTGTTTAGGTTTACCTTGCAAGGTTAAAACTCGATTCGAATCGTCTACTTCTCGTAGCTAATGAGACTGCTTGATTCCTTGTACTGCATCGAGTAAGAAGTGAAATGAGGTTACATGAGATAACTTGTTGATTGATCTAAATGCTAATAAAAGTTGATTTTAGAAACAGCTAGTGCTTTTGGCAAACTAAACCCCTCAGCCAAACAGCTGCATAGTCTAGAGGTAGAGGAGTAGATTCCTCACACCGGGTAAGTCTAGCTGAGTATTAGTATACTCAGCCTTGCTTGTGGCACAATTTTTGTAGGTATCATTTAGGAAATGGTTGATGGTGTGCCTTGGCCTACCACCCTGCCACCGGGTTGGACGGTCGAGTGGGATGTTGCTCCGGCAGGAGAGGAGCACGAGGAGTAGTGGGCTAGGCCTTGCCCATTTCCTCAATACCGGCGACATCGATTATCCGCTGCACTTTATTTTGTGAACTCTCATTGGCTACTCAAAAACTCTGATTTATGTAATAACTCAGTACTTAATTTGTGGATTCCTGTTTTATTGTATTGCTTCTGTGACTCACCTTCGTGTGAGATTGTGGAATTTGATCCTGGTTATGTGGCTCCATCAGACTAGATCTGAGGGACCGATGGGTTATTCCGATTTAAGTGTGTTACGGCCCCTGAGGCGTGACTAAGGCACTTAAGCTGAAATAATTCGGATGGTTCCGCCACATACACCACCGTCTAGCCTCTTGCCACGGAGGGTACACGCTACTCTTGCCATTTCTCCACTCCCATTGCGTGGTATCTTATTCTGGCCTTAGTCTGCCCGAGGCAAAGCTTACCCATGACGAGGCATGTGACCAGTTAAAGGGTCCTCGGTCAGCAGGCCTACATCGACACGGTCCTTAATCGACTCAGACGGAGACACTACACCGAGACTCTCTTCTCGTGCAAGTCACCCGCCTAGTCTCAGCTTAATTATTTCAATCCCCAAAGTTTGGTACCTGGCAGAGGTACATCTTTTTCGATGTTGAACCCATCATGGCCATGATGGATCCACCATCAAGTTTTATTTTCAAAAACATCCCTCCCACTTTGCAACATCATCTTTTGTAAAAACAAAACATTTTTGTTTTGCTAAAGCAAGACTAAGCATAGGAAAAACCTTTATAAAACAGGGATTCAAAGGAAGGTAAGCAAATTCAAGGAAGGAAATGTAGGAATGGTTTTAGCAATCAACTCCTATCACCTAATGCATCAAGCAAGTGAGAAAGAGTTTAAAAGAATCAAGGAGGTGGCAAATGCACCGGGGCTTGCCTTGGTTTACAGGTGAATCAGGCTCGGTTCCGCAGATGTCAAAATAGAAACAGCTGCATGCCTGATGTCCCTCAGGTGGTGGTGGTGAAGTCTTCTCTTCTTCTACTTAAACTTCTTCCTCGTTTTCTAAATATAACCATACATAATAATGAATGCCCATGTAATGCTCATGAGAGTGCAAAGATAATAAGAGTTTATTATCTAATGCCTTGAATACAATTTTCCTTCACGGTACTCTAGAGAATTAGGGTTTCTAGAGTCAATATAGGAATTCAAAGGGCAGGGGGTAGGGTTTTGGGTTCTAATTATCAAACAAGGTCCAAATCATACCAAACTCTACCCAAGGCTTCTAAATAATATATAAGGGTCATCTAGAAAGTTTGGGGATTTTTGGGATTATTGTCTATTTTCTAAAAATCCAGAAACAGAGTTTTAAGCTGTTTTAAATACTCTATAATTCCCTATTTGAATTAAAAATCAAGAAATTATTTTTATTAAATTCTATAGGAAATCAGGAACCTAGCAAAATTGGTTTGGCATTTTTACCATTTTTCTATAGTTTTCTAGAATTGTTTTAGTTTTGGTAGAAAAAGAAAAAGAAAAAGGATGAACAGTCCTGGGCCGAAACCAGCCCAGGCGGCCCAAACCTAGGTAGAAAACGCGCGCGCCCGCACCCGCGCTGCAGAATTTGCAAGAAAGGCCCTAGCATTCTGGTTAACTTGAAGTGGGTTCCTTCACTGTTGCCTTGAGTCACTGACAGTTTCCAAGAAACCCCCCCCCACGTTCTATTCCTTTACATGTCGAGATCCTCGACGGTGAGCGGCGTTGCAGAGCTCCGGCGAGCTCGTGTACCGGCCGAATCGCTCCAGGACCGGCGTCCTTCTTTGGCCGAAACCAAATTCAAGATCTAGTGAACGTTTCCCCCAACCTAATTCCGAGAATAACTGACTAGTTGGCTCTGGCCGCAGTGACCGTGGACATTGCGGACAGATGAACGTGTTCTTGGCGATCAGTGATTTTCTAGTTCAATTGGGTGGGTCGATGAGCATCACGGGTACATGAGAACACTCAAACGAGGGAGCAGAAGGTATGAGCTGACCTGAATCGAGCTGGCCGCGGTGAGGGTGTTCTTGTGGTGTTTCTAAGCAGATTTGGGGAAGTTCAAAATTTGAGCTCTCGGTTGTAAGATTGGAGGCAATACTAGGTGGTGTGGTGCGTGATCAACCTACGGAGTTCACAGTGGCTTCAATTTATTGGGATCGACCGCGAGCACAACGAATTTGAGCGGCGGATCGTGATTGGTAAGAACAAGGTGAGTCACTGGTGGCCTCTCAACGTGGCCTTTACCGTGGCGGCGCCTCCAGCGATAACCGTATATGCATAGCGCGTTTAGCCGCGACGTGGTAAAGTGCCCGGACACGTGGCGCATGGCAGTGATCGACCAACAGCGGCGAGCTCTTATCCCGATCATTTGATGAGCAAGGGGGTACGGCGAGCTTAGCCGCGGTCGGACTCAAGCTGATCCAGGCGCCAAGATCTTTACCCGCCCGCAGTTATCCACAATCCGCAGCCCACAAATCCCAGCGATCATCGTGAATCACAGCGCGACGATCATCGGCAGTGAGGTTCACTGAACCTGATCTGATCGGCTACTGTACCATGAGAGTCATGTCTAGAGCGCCTGACAGATGATGTTTAGGGTAGATTATCTCTAAACTTTCTATGGCAACATCATCATCCCTCTGCATCAAAGTTGTTGTTCTATCAATCATCTCCATCTTTTCCACAGGATTCCTAGTCGAATTCCCACTGGTTTTAGCTTAAATCTGATCTCAAGTTCGGCCAATACCACTGGTGGCCATATTTCAGTCAACCAACTGACTGACAGCCCAACTTGGCGCCTATTTTGCTCTTAACTTTGCATAACAACAATGCTTACTTCCTTTAGCAAAGTTGTTCTCCTTTGATAGATCTACAAAGTTGATGTGGTGACCTAGGGCAAAATCCCTTTTGTTTGGAAATTACAAGGGCTCAAAGTTGAGTCAATCACACTGAAATTCAGACTTAGTCAAAAGAGTTCAAATGTGGCTCTTTTGCAAACAAGTCCAAAACTCAGGGTTTAAGTTGCAAATCTTCATACTTGTGGACCATATGACTTAAGATGCTTTAATTTCATACTTTTTGCACTTTAGTCCAAAAGAGCACTAATTTTTGCACTTAACCCCCTAGGGTTTAGGTTTAGGGCTTTCTAGGGTTCCAATTAGGGTTTCTTGCACTCTTAGGGTTTGGATCCCACTTGTGTTCATCCATGCTGACACTTTATGATTATTTCTAACAAGTTTTGAAGTTTTCTTTTGTTTAAGCCATGTTTGTTCTATTATACTGTAACGCCCTAAATTTGGGGGTAGAATTTTTTTCTTCTTTTCTCTCACCAAATTCAGGCGTTACCCTTTTCTTTTCTCGTTCCCTCGCTAAACCTTGATCTTTTCCAAAGTTAGCGGGGTTTGGTTTGGAATTCCCGTGTAAAGAAAAACCCTAAATTACGTTATGTTGTTTGATGCACCATGCCGAACTATGCATTCTTTGATTGCTTAGAGATGTAAGTGCATTCATCTAGGAAGATCGGATTTCGAAAAGGAGAAAAACCTTTTCTTTCTTTTTCTTTTTCTTTCTCTTTCACCTCCTTTTTCTCTCTCCCGCGCCGTGGGCCGCCCCAGCCGGCCCAGCCGCCCCCCCGCGCGCCCCCTTTGGGCCCAGCTGGCCCAGCCGCCCCTCCCTCTTCCCCCCAAATCCCCCTCTCTCCCTCCCTTTCTCCCATTTTCTCTCTAGCCGCCGCCCCCTGCCCTAGCCGCCGCCCCTGCCCTAGCCGCCGCCCCTACTCGTCGCCGGTTCGGCCGCCCGTCCCCGTCCCCGGTGAGGTCCCCCTCCCCCTCTCCTCCCTTCCCTCTCCCCTCCTCTCCCCCTCCCCGGCCCAACCGCCGCCTGGCTCGGCCGCCCCATGGCCGGCTCGGCCGCCGCCGCCCCTGCGCGCCCTGCCCCTCCCCTGGCCGGCTCGGCCGCCCCTGCGTGCCCTGCCCCGCCCCCTGGCCGGCTCGGCCGCCCCGTGCCCCGCGCCCGCGCCCTGCCCAGCCGCACCTGCCCTAGGCCGGTTCAACCGCCCCCTGGCCGGTTCAACCGCGCCCCTTTTTTATTTTTTTTATTTTATTTTATTTTATTTTCTTTCATTACTGTTATATATTTTATTTTAGGCAGGTTAATCATTGTTCATGTTATTGAAATAGGAAACTTAATATGGAATTCCGTTACGCTAGTTGATTCATATAATCAATTGTTTATCCAGTTCAATGTTGATCAACTAAAAATGACTAGGTTTCCATTAGTGCATATAACTAAATTCTTTTGTTAGAACCAATTGTAACTAATCATTAGTGCATAAGCTTTAACCCCCCCCCCCCCCCCGCGAGACCCTTTCCCGTTTCTTTCTAACCATAATGAATGCGATATCGAATGTCATACTTGATGCATATTTACTTTATTTGTTCCCTTGTATGATGTACTGTTTGTTTCCCAATTTGAATGGATGAATGTATGTATGCTTGCAATCGCATAGAGAACGATCCAGTCGAAGAGCCCGAGGAACTCACAGGAGAAGCCCCTGAGCAGCAGTCGGTTGGTGGAGGCAAGTGTCCTTTGACCTATCTCTGTCCTAATCATTCTTTAATTCACCTCCCGCATTACACATTTATACCTAAGGATTGACTAGCTTTTGTTATCCATGTCCTTGTTTACCTATTTGGGTCGGATTATTATTGTTTAGCTTCATGCTATTGCTCAAACTCTAATCAATGAACATGATGAGATTATATATGATACGCTGTTTTCCCTTCTCTTATTATGATGTTGTACTTGTGGTCTTCAAGGGGGCTCGAGCGGTTTCTCGAGTGCCTCTCCGTAAGGACCTGTTCTATGGATGACCGCCTGGGAAAACAGTGCAACCCTGAGGGTGGAGTGGGACGCCCTTAGCTGAATAATTAGAGGAACCGGGGTGTAGTTCGCTTAGCCGTTGTGCCGTCAATGGGGCTCGGTGTATGCGGCTCGCTCTGCCAAGGTTGATTTGTCCCTTGGGGAGGAGTGCGGTACATTTAGGAAACCTAACAGGCGGCTACAGCCCCGGGGAAATCTTTGTAAAGGCTACGTAGTGAAACCCTGCCTATTCACCTTGGTAGTGTTTAAGGGTTTGATCGGCCCGAGGCAAGAGGGAATCACGGCTTGTGGGTAAAGTGCACAACCTCTGCAGAGTGTTTGAAAACTGATATATCAGCCGTGCTCGCGGTTATGAGCGGCCAAGGGAGCTCCAGTGATTAGTGGTACTTGATCGGAGACATTTTGGTTTACAGATGACAATGAGGATGGTTATGATTATGCTTATGGTAATGGTAAGTGGTATTCTTTCCGTTTGGAAAGGATACTTTGGGTTAATAACTTGGGTTAATGCTAAAACCTGGCTTTCTACTAGTAAATAATAAACTGACCAACTAAAAGCAACTGCTTGACTTACCCCCACATAAAGCTAGTCCACTACAGCCAAACAGGATACTTGCTGAGTATGTTAATGTGTACTCACTCTTGCTCTACACACCAAACCCCCCCAGGTTGTCAGCATTGCAACCACGGCTCAGGCGAAGATGAAGCTATGGAAGGAGACTTCCAGGAGTTCTAAGACTACGACGAGTTCTAGGTGTGGGTTAGCGGCAACCCCCAGTCGGCTGCCTGTGAAGGCCGCGGTTATCTACGTTTCGTTTTCGCACTTTGATTTATTGTAAGGACTATATGGACGTCTCAGACGTATGATGTAATCGACAATTATTTCCCTTTTAATACTATTTGAGCACTGTGTGATGATGTCCATGTTATGTAACTGCTGTGTACGTGAATAACTGATCGTGGCACGTACATGGTTCGCATTCGGTTTGCCTTCTAAAACCGGGTGTGACATAAGTGGTATCAAAGCCGTGCTGACTGTAGGACTGCTAACCTAGAGTAGAATGGTCGTTCTAAGGACTATAGACCTCTGTCCTTGCCTTGACTTTGGTATCCCTTCAAAAGTTGGTCATACTGACCAAACCTATGTTCTACTATATATTATACCTTGCTGAAAATTATGTTTTATTCTAATCCTTCATTTATTTATGGTTCATTATTTGCTAGTCATATTAATTCTGTTCTCACTCTTTTGCTTGCGGTGTCTTTTGTAGATGGCTCGTCTTAGACACACTGCACGAAAGTCTGTCATCCCCTTCTTACCCTCCCGCCTTGCTGAGCGTCCGCTTTGCCGTCCCGTGGCCGGACAGTCCAGCCACTTGGAGAGACTGCACCATCGCCTGCATGAGGAGCAGGAACGTCGACGACAGGAGCAGCAGGGCTCTTCTTTCTCGCTCCAGCAGGAGATAGAGTCTATGAGGAGCTGCTCTCCTGTGCTTCCCCTGGAGGCGCCCCCTACACCACCACTGGGCGCCCCAGCCCCTGGAGTAGCTGCTGGAGGAGACCCAGACGACGGAGGTGGCGACGACAGTCCGAGCCACGACACTGACTTCCCTGCTGACCATGAGCCGGAAGGATGGGTTGCTCGACCCATCACTTGCGACGCTGCTCGCGGGTGTCACTTCCACGACGCGCTCGACACCCTGCTACGTCAGGCACTTGACCGGCGTACTTGGTCCATCGAGTATCGCTGTGTGGTCTACCAGCATAGTCGCGGGGTCTACCCGGACCGCTGGGAGGCGACCTATTTGGTGCGCCGTCCGGAGAACAGTCTCCAGGGCACGGAGGCTTGCTCAGAGCACTATTCTATCTCTGAGCGGGACTCAGCTGAGGCAGCCATGCAGGATGCTGCACGGCGTGCGCTTTCACACTACTGCTCGGTTCTCGGTGGGGTAGCTGACGGTCTCGACCTGAAGTATTACCCCCGCCGTCCATCTGGCAGCACAGGAGGCGTGATTGTTTCACCTGCTGGTGAGGACAATCCTAGGTTGAGCAGCACAGTCAACCTAGCCGCCGTGCTAAACACGGAGCTGGACCATGCATTAGACGAGCTGAGTAGGGCTCGTGCTGAGATCGCCCTGCTGCGGGCTGAGCGCGCGGAACGTCGTCACCTGGATGATGGTTCCCCCGCCCCCGTTGGGACTCAGCACCCGTACCGCTCACCTCGGCGTGGACGCCAGTCTTATGCAATCCCGACTGCAAGACCAAGATAAATCTAGAACCATAGATCGCTAGAGTTGGATCTTGTAATTAACACAAAATATATACGTAGAAGTTACAGTCTTAGCGTTAGTCTCGCTTTTAGTTAGTCTTAGTTAGACAGGGTAGTTTGCTATATCCTGTGCATCTATGTTTGTCATGATGAACTATGTTTGGTTTGGATTTTTGTAATGACTGTCACCAGAGTGTGGGTACCCCCTGCATTTTGGTTTACATATTATGTTAATGGAGTTAGTTATATAGTTGGGAAACCTTTTATTCCACTTTCCTCTTTATCTGAGAAGCTGTGTGGTCTGTGTTGGAGATCAGTGAAGATGCTCATCTGTTCAGTGCTGTTGAAGAATTCTATACTCTTTTCTTATGCTGCAAGATTTGCAAGATCAGTTCTGATGCGTGGTTGCATTCTGCAGATGTCAGAGAACAGGCACAGAGGAGGAAGGCGTGCTCAGCAGGAGCGAGCCGCTCCGCAGGATGAGGTGCCCCAGCAGTAGCACCTGCCACCCCCGCCCCCGATGTCGATCGAGCAGATGTTTCTGATGCAGACTCAAGCAGTTCAAGCCATCAGTCAGACTCTGGCCGCCATTCAGCAGCAGCAGCAGCAACAACAGCAGCAAGCACCACCCTAGCCTCAGATGCCTCAGATGCCCAGAGACAAGCGTGCTGAATTTATGAGAGGTCATCCCCCAACGTTTGCTCACTCTTCTGACCCCATGGATGCTGAAGATTGGTTGCGCACTGTGGAGCGGGAGTTGCATACCGCTCAGTGCGATGACAGAGAGAAAGTTCTATATGGTCCCCGTCTGTTGAGAGGAGCAGCTCAGTCCTGGTGGGAGTCTTATCTCGCCACCCATGCCAACCCCGACGCCATCACTTGGGAAGAGTTCAAAGGTAGCTTTCGTCGGTACCATGTGCCTGCAGGTCTGATGACAGTGAAGAAGGAGGAGTTCCTGGCCCTCAAGCAAGGGCCATTGTCTGTCAATGAGTACTGGGACAGGTTTCTGCAGTTGTCTCGCTATGCTCCTGAAGATGTCAACACCGACGCCAAGCAATAGTACCGTTTCTTGAGAGGCTTGGTTGACCCTCTCCACTACCAACTGATGAATCATACCTTCCCGACATTTTAGCACCTGATTGACAGAGCAATCATGACAGAAAGAAAGCGTAAGGAGATGGAGGATCGTAAGCGCAAGATCAGTGGACCCCAGCCTGGAAGCAGCAGCCGCCCTCGTTTCTCAAGCAACCAGCCTCAGCAGTTCAGGCAGAACCAGCGTCCACCTCAGCAGCATCAGCAGTTTCAAAGGCAGTATCCTCAGCATCAGTACCGGAACCGTCAAAGCAACCAGTCAGGAGGTCAGTTTCAGAGGCAGAATCAGCAGGCACCTCGTCTTCCTGCCCCAGCAGCCCAACAGAGCAATCAGGCAGCACCAGCTCAGGTTGGAAACAGGGCATGTTTCCACTGTGGAGAGCAAGGCCATTGGGTGATGCAATGTCCGAAGAAGGCAGCCCAGCAGCAGTCAGGCCCCAATGCACCAGCAAAGCAGAATGTGCCTCAGCCTGGAGCAGGCAACCGCTCTCAACCGCGCTATAATCATGGGAGACTGAACCACTTGGAGGCTGAAGCAGTTCAGGAGACCCCCTGGCATGATAGTAGGTATGTTCCCAGTCGACTCCCATATTGCAGAAGTGTTATTTGATACTGGAGCAACGCATTCTTTCATTACTGCATCATGGGTAGAAGCACATAATCTTCCAATTACTACCATGTCAACCCCCATTCAAATTGACTCAGCCAGTGGTAGAATTCGAGCTGATAGCATATGTTTGAATGTAAGTGTGGAAATAAGGAGGATAGCATTTCCCGCCAACCTTATAGTAATGGGTATTCAAGGAATAGATGTCATCCTAGGGATGAATTGGCTAGATAAGTATCAGGCAGTTATCAGTTGTGATAAGAGGACAATCAAGTTGGTGTGCCCACTAGGAGAGGAAGTGGTGACCGAGTTAGTCCCGCCTGAGCCAAAGAAAGGAAGTTGTTATCAGCTAGCTGTTGATAGCAGTGAAGCAGACCCGATTGAGAGTATCAAGGTTGTGTCTGAATTTCCAGATGTGTTTCCAAAGGACTTACCGGGTATGCCACCAGAGCGGAAAGTTGAGTTTGCTATAGAGCTTCTTCCTAGAACCGCCCCTATCTTTAAGAGAGCTTACAGAATATCTGGACCAGAGTTGGTTGAACTTAAGAAGCAGATTGATGAGCTGTCAGAGAAAGGTTACATCCGGCCAAACACCTCGCCTTGGGCCGCCCCTGTCTTGTTCGTGGAGAAGAAAGATGGCACCAAGAGGATGTGTATTGATTATCGAGCTTTGAATGAAGTCATGATCAAGAACAAGTACCCTTTGCCCAGAATAGAAGATCTGTTCGACCAGTTGAGAGGAGCTAGTGTGTTCTCCAAGATCGATCTGAGGTCAGGTTATCATCAGCTCAGGATCCAACCTTCGGACATTCCGAAGACGGCATTCATTACCAAGTATGGGTTATATGAGTTCACAGTGATGTCTTTTGGTTTGACCAATGCACCAGCCTTCTTCATGAATCTGATGAACAGTGTATTCATGGATTACCTTGATAAGTTTGTGGTGGTATTCATTGATGACATTCTGGTTTATTGTCAAAGCGAGGAAGAACATGCAGATCATTTGAGGATGGTATTGCAGAGATTGCGAGAGCACCAGTTGTATGCAAAGTTGAGCAAATGTGAATTATGGATCAATGAAGTCCTGTTCTTGGGTCACATAATCAACAAAGAAGGATTAGCTGTGGATCCGAAGAAAGTGGTAGACATTCTGAACTGGAAAGCGCCAACGGATGCTCGAGGAATCAAGAGTTTCATTGGAATGGCCGGATATTATCGGCGATTCATTGAAGGGTTTTCGAAGATTGCGAAACCAATGACAGTGTTGCTAGGCAACAAGGTTGAGTTCAAGTGGACCCAGAAATGTCAAGAGGCCTTCGAAGCGCTGAAAGAGAAGTTGACAACAGCGCCTGTCCTAGTCTTGCCTAATGTGCACAAGCCCTTCTCTGTGTATTGTGATGCTTGTTACACAGGTTTGGGATGCGTATTGATGCAAGAGGGAAGAGTTGTGGCTTACTCGTCCCGACAGCTGAAGGTTCATGAGAAGAATTACCCAATCCATGACCTAGAGTTGGCAGCAGTGGTTCACGCACTGAAGACATGGAGGCACTATCTGTATGGACAGAAATGCGATGTTTACACAGACCACAAGAGTCTGAAGTACATATTCACTCAATCAGAGTTGAACATGAGGCAACGAAGATGGTTAGAGTTGATCAAAGATTATGAGTTGGAGATTCATTACCATCCAGGCAAAGCAAACGTAGTGGCAGATGCTCTGAGCAGGAAGAGTCAAGTCAATCTGATGGTCGCTCGTCCGATGCCTTATGAGTTGGCCAAGGAGTTTGACAGGTTGAGTCTCGGGTTTCTGAACAATTCGCGAGGAGTCACAGTTGAGTTGGAACCTACCTTAGAGCGCGAAATCAAAGAAGCGCAGAAGAATGATGAGAAGATCAGTGAGATCCGGCGACTGATTCTAGATGGCAGAGGCAAAGATTTTCGAGAAGATGCAGAAGGCGTGATATGGTTCAAAGACCGCTTGTGCGTTCCCAATGTCCAATCCATTCGGGAGTTGATTCTCAAGGAAGCTCATGAGACAGCCTATTCGATTCACCCTGGCAGTGAGAAGATGTATCAGGATCTGAAGAAGAAATTCTGGTGGTACAGAATGAAGAGGGAAATCGCAGAGCATGTGGCTATGTGCGATAGTTGTCGAAGAATTAAGGCAGAACACCAGAGACCTGCTGGATTGTTGCAACCGTTGCAGATCCCTCAGTGGAAATGGGATGAAATTGGTATGGATTTCATAGTCGGATTGCCCCGCACTCGAGCCGGCTACGATTCCATCTGGGTAGTAGTGGACCGTTTGACCAAGTCAGCCCACTTCATACCTGTCAAGACCAACTATAGCAGTGCCGTATTGGCAGAATTGTATATGTCTCGGATCGTTTGTCTTCATGGTGTGCCAAAGAAGATAGTGTCAGACAGAGGAACGCAGTTCACCTCTCATTTCTGGCAGCAGTTGCATGAAGCCTTGGGCACGCATCTGAATTTTAGCTCAGCTTATCATCCGCAGACAGATGGCCAGACCGAAAGGACCAACCAAATTCTTGAAGACATGTTGAGAGCCTGTGCGTTGCAAGATCAGTCCGGATGGGACAAGCGATTGCCTTATGCGGAGTTTTCCTATAACAACAGTTACCAGGCCAGTTTAAAGATGTCACCATTTCATGCGCTCTATGGAAGGAGTTGTAGAACTCCGTTGCAATGGGATCAGCCTGGAGAGAAGCAAGTGTTTGGGCCAGACATTTTGCTTGAAGCTGAAGAAAACATTAAGATGGTCCGAGAGAATCTGAAGATAGCGCAATCGAGGCAGCGAAGCTATGCAGACACAAGAAGAAGAGAGCTGAGTTTCGAAGTCGGAGACTTTGTCTATCTGAAAGTGTCACCGATCAGAGGAGTCAGAAGGTTCGGAGTGAAAGGCAAGCTAGCACCCCGCTACATTGGTCCATACCAAATCCTCTCAAGGCGTGGAGAAGTGGCCTATCAGCTCAGTTTGCCAGAGAATTTGTCCGCTGTGCATGATGTCTTTCATGTGTCTCAGTTGAAGAAGTGCTTGCGTGTGCCCGAAGAGCAGTTGCCAGTGGAAGGTCTTGAAGTCCAGGAGGACTTGACCTACGTTGAGAAGCCAGTGCAGATCCTTGAGGTTGCAGACAGAGTCACCCGAAGGAAGACCATCAGAATGTGCAAAGTCAAATGGAATCACCACTCTGAGGAAGAAGCAACCTAGGAGCGTGAAGATGATCTAATGGCTAAGTACCCAGAGCTCTTTGCTAGCCAGCCCTAAATCTCGAGGGCGAGATTCTTTTAAGGGGGATAGGTTTGTAACGCCCTGAATTTGGGGGTAGAATTTTTTTGTTCTTTTCTCTCACCAAATTCAGGCGTTACCCTTTTCTTTTCTCGTTCCCTCGCTAAACCTTGATCTTTTCCAAAGTTAGCGGGGTTTGGTTTGGAATTCCCGTGTAAAGAAAAACCCTAAATTACGTTATGTTGTTTGATGCACCATGCCGAACTATGCATTCTTTGATTGCTTAGAGATGTAAGTGCATTCATCTAGGAAGATCGGATTTCGAAAAGGAGAAAAACCTTTTCTTTCTTTTTCTTTTTCTTTCTCTTTCTCCTCTTTTTCTCTCTCCCGCGTCGTGGGCCGCCCCAGCCGCCCCCCCCCCCCCCCCGCGCGCCCCCTTTGGGCCCAGCTGGCCCAGCCGCCCCTCCCTCTTCCCCCCAAATCCCCCTCTCTCCCTCCCTTTCTCCCATTTTCTCTCTAGCCGCCACCCCCTGCCCTAGCCGCCGCCCCTGCTCGTCGCCGGTTCGGCCGCCCGTCCCCGTCCCCGGTGAGGTCCCCCTCCCCCTCTCCTCCCTTCCCTCTCCCCTCCTCTCCCCCCTCCCCGGCCCAACCGCCGCCCGGCTCGGCCGCCCCATGGCCGGCTCGGCCGCCGGCGCCCCTGCGCGCCCTGCCCCGCCCCTGGCCGGCTCGGCCGCCCCAGCGCGCCCAGCTCGGCCGCCCCTGGCTGGCTCGGCCACCCCTGCGCGCCCTGCCCTGCCCCCTGGCCGGCTCGGTCGCCCCTGCGCGCCCTGCCCCGCCCCCTGGCCGGCTCGGCCGCCCCCTGCCCCGCGCCCGCGCCCTGCCCAGCCGCCCCTGCCCCAGGCCGGTTCAACCGCCCCCCCTTTTTTTATTTATTTTATTTTATTTTATTTTATTTTATTTTCTTTCATTACTGTTATATATTTTATTTTAGGCAGGTTAATCATTGTTCATGTTATTGAAATAGGAAACTTAATTTGGAATTCCGTTACGCTAGTTGATTCATATAATCAATTGTTTATCCAGTTCAATGTTGATCAACTAAAAATGACTAGGTTTCCATTAGTGCATATAACTAAATTCTTTTGTTAGAACCAATTGTAACTAATCATTAGTGCATAAGCTTTAATCCCCCCCCGCGAGACCCTTTCCCGTTTCTTTCTAACCATAATGAATGCGATATCGAATGTCATACTTGATGCATATTTACTTTATTTGTTCCCTTGTATGATGTACTGTTTGTTTCCCAATTTGAATGGATGAATGTATGTATGCTTGCAATCGCATAGAGAACGATCCAGTCGAAGAGCCCGAGGAACTCACAGGAGAAGCCCCTGAGCAGCAGTCGGTTGGTGGAGGCAAGTGTCCTTTGACCTATCTCTGTCCTAATCATTCTTTAATTCACCTCCCGCATTACACATTTATACCTAAGGATTGACTAGCTTTTGTTATCCATGTCCTTGTTTACCTATTTGGGTCGGATTATTATTGTTTAGCTTCATGCTATTGCTCAAACTCTAATCAATGAACATGATGAGATTATATATGATACGCTGTTTTCCCTTCTCTTATTATGATGTTGTACTTGTGGTCTTCAAGGGGGCTCGAGCGGTTTCTCGAGTGCCTCTCCGTAAGGACCTGTTCTATGGATGACCGCCCGGGAAAACAGTGCAACCATGAGGGTGGAGTGGGACGCCCTTAGCTGAATAATTAGAGGAACCGGGGTGTAGTTCCCTTAGCCATTGTGCCGTCAATGGGGCTCGGTGTATGCGGCTCGCTCTGCCAAGGTTGATTTGTCTCTTGGGGAGGAGTGCGGTACATTTAGGAAACCTAACGGGTGGCTACAGCCCCGGGGAAATCTTTGTAAAGGCTACGTAGTGAAACCCTGCCTATTCACCTTGGTAGTGTTTAAGGGTTTGATCGGCCCGAGGCAAGAGGGAATCACGGCTTGTGGGTAAAGTGCACAACCTCTGCAGAGTGTTTGAAAACTGATATATCAGCCGTGCTCGCGGTTATGAGCGGCCAAGGGAGCTCCAGTGATTAGTGGTACTTGATCGGAGACATTTTGGTTTACAGATGACAATGAGGATGGTTATGATTATGCTTATGGTAATGGTAAGTGGTATTCTTTCCGTTTGGAAAGGATACTTTGGGTTAATAACTTGGGTTAATGCTAAAACCTGGCTTTCTACTAGTAAATAATAAACTGACCAACTAAAAGCAACTGCTTGACTTACCCCCACATAAAGCTAGTCCACTACAGCCAAATAGGATACTTGCTGAGTATGTTGATGTGTACTCACTCTTGCTCTACACACCAAACCCCCCCACCAGGTTGTCAGCATTGCAACCACGGCTCAGGCGAAGATGAAGCTGTGGAAGGAGACTTCTAGGAGTTCCAAGACTACGACGAGTTCTAGGTGTGGGTTAGCGGCAACCCCCAGTCGGCTGCCTGTGAAGGCCGCGGTTATCTACGTTTCGTTTTCGCACTTTGATTTATTGTAAGGACTATATGGACGTCTCAGACGTATGATGTAATCAACAATTATTTCCCTTTTAATACTATTTGAGCACTGTGTGATGATGTCCATGTTATGTAACTGCTGTGTACGTGAATAACTGATCCTGGCACGTACATGGTTCGCATTCGGTTTGCCTTCTAAAGCCGGGTGTGACATATACCCAATCCAGGGTTGAATACCCTACCCTAGGGTTTGATTCACAAAATGCCATAACAATACAACTTGTTTGAAATTCTTGCTTAGTGAATGCACTCTAGATGTGTCAAACATATGAAATGCCCATGCTTATGATGTTATGCTCAAGTTTTAGTGACAGTAACACCAGGGTGTTACATCCTTCCCCCCATAAAAGAATCTCGTCCCAAGATTAAAAGTCCTAGGGTAAGTAGTGGAAAAGGAAATGCTTCACATTTTTATTTCCTTATTTTTGGTACAAGGCAGGGGTGGTTTGGGGCTCACTCCTTTATTAGAATAATTATATACATATCACAATTTACATGAGGCTAGAAAGCCTGGGAAATTCTTTTCTAAAAAATCTTGAGTTTCCCATGTAGCCTCATCTTCTAAATATTGGTTCCACTGTATCTTGTAAAACTTGAGAGTTTTTCTTCAGGTAATTTTGTCCTTTTGATCCAAGACTCGAATAGGGTGTTCTAAATATGTCAAGTCTAGTTCTAAGGCAACATCTGTTACTTCAATAGTTCGATCGGGAACCCGAAGACATTTCTTCAGTTGAGACACGTGGAACACATTATGTATAGCAGACAAGGTTTCGGGTAGTTGAAGTCAGTATACCACTGGTCCACATTGTTCAAGAATAAGGAAAGGACCAATGTACCGGGGTGCAAGCTTCCCTTTTACCCCGAAACGGGTTACACCCTTCATTTTGGAGACTTTCAGGTAGACATAATCTCCCACCAGAAAATATATGGGCATTCGTCGTTTGTCTGCGTAACTCTTCTATCGAGCTTGAGCCTTATTTAAATGATGAATTATTCGTTGAACTTTCTCTTCAGTCTCCTTTACCATGTCTGGCCTGAAGAAACTCCTTTCACCTAGTTCAGACCAGTTTAACGGAGTACGACATCGTCGTCCATACAAAGCTTCGAAGGGTGCCATCTTAATGCTTTCTTCATAGCTATTATTGTATGAGAACTCCGCTAATGGTAAACAATCATCCCATTTTTGTGGGAATTCCAGAACACATGCTCGCAATATATCTTCAAGTATCTGATTTACCCTCTCAGTCTGCCCACTGGTTTGAGGATGATAGGCCGAACTATGGAGCAACTTAGTACCCAAGGATTTGTGAAGCTCTTCCCAGAATTTGGATACAAATTGAGGTCCACGATCCGTCACTATGGTCTTCGGAATACCGTGTAAACTGGGAATGCGAGCAATGTATAATTGGGCATAAATAGCAACCGGGTGATCTGTTTTGACTGGCAGAAAATGAGCAATTTTTGTAAGCCAATCAACAATAACCCAGATGGAATCATATCCTTTTGCTATTCTGGGCAATCCCACAATGAAGTCCATACTAATGTCTTCCCATTTCCATGTTGGTATGGGTAGAGATTGTAATGGACTGGCAGTCTTCATATGTATGGCTTTAACACGTCTACAAGTGTCACATCTTCAATTTCAATCTTCATCTTTGTCCACCAATAGTGTTGTTTTAGATCATGATACATCTTAGTGCTTCCGGGATGAATAGAATAGCGACTAAGATGTGCTTCATCTAATATTTGTTGGTGGATTTCTTCATTCTTTGGCACAACTATGTGGTTGTTGAACCATACAATGCCTTGATCGTCTTTCCTAAAGCACTTGGCTTTTCCGGCCTCTATCTTTTCATAGATGTGCTTCATACCCTCATTATCCTTTTGAGCATCAATTATCCTTTGCAAAAGGACTGACTCAAGCTTTAGTTGATTTGAAATTCCATGCTGAATTATTCCCAGGTTTAACTTCTCCATCTCCTGGCATAACGTAGTATTAGAAGTCTTCATCGTAAGACAATGACAGGAAGCCTTACGGCTGAGTGCATCTGCTACCACATTGGCCTTGCCTGGGTGATAATGAATTTCCAATTCATAGTCCTTAATAAGCTCAAGCCATCGCCTTTGTATCATGTTCAACTCTGACTGGGTGAAGATATACTTCAAGCTTTTATGATCTGTATAAATGTGACAGACATTACCCAACAGATAATGATGCTAGATTTTTAGGGCATGAACCACTGCAGCTAGCTCCAGATCATGAGTTGGATAATGTTCCTCATGCCGGCGCAACTGCCTCGAAGCATAAGCTATTACTCGACCTTCTTGCATTAATACATAGCCGAGACCACTGCCTGATGCGTCACAATACACATCAAACGGCTTTTCAATATCCGGTTGAGCCAATACCGGAGCAGTGGTTAATAATACTTTCAATTGTTCAAAGGCTTCATTACACTCTAAAGACCAATTAAACTTAGTATCATTCTTCAATAAACTTGTGATTGGTTTGACAAGTTTAGAAACATCTAGTATAAATCGGCGGTAATAGCCAGCCAGTCCAAGGAAACTTCGGACTTGATGTACAGTGGTTGGGGGTTTCCACTCCAAAATGTCCTTGACTTTGCTGGGATCCACTGCAATCCCCTTGGCAGATAATACATATCCCAGAAATTGAATTTCTTCCAGCCAGAACGCGCATTTACTGAATTTGGCATACAACTGATGTTCTCTCAAGCGCGTTAATACAATCCACAAGTGCTGAGCATGCTCCTATCCATTCTTAGAGTATATTAAGATATCATCGATGAACACCACCACAAACTTCTCCAACTCAGGCATAAATACTGAGTTCATCAAATAAGTGAAGTGGGCAGGATCATTCATCAGTCCGAAAGACATTACCAAATATTCAAATAACCCATACCGTGTAGTGAAGGCGGTCTTTGGTATATCTTTGGGCCGGATTCGGATCTGATAATAGCCCGATCTAAGGTCGATCTTGGAGAATACCCTTGCTCCAGTCAGTTGATCAAATAGAATGTCAATCCGTGGAAGAGGGTACTTATTCTTGATAGTGACCTCATTAAGGGGTCTATAATCCACGCACATCCGCAATGTTTGATCCTTCTTCTTGACAAAGATGGCTGGACAACCCCATGGTGACGATCTTGGCCGGATGAATCCCTTCTCAAGTAGATCTTGCAATTGGGTCTTAAGTTCTGCTAACTCATTTGGAGGCATACGGTATGATCTCCTAGAAATGGGAGCCGTATCGGGCTTCAACTCAATTACAAATTCTACATCTCTTTCTGGTGGCAATCCAGGCAAATCTTCGGGAAAGACGTCTGGGAAATCACATACTACCAGAATATCTTTGATCTCCAGTATGATGGCTTCATATACACTGCCAAATGGTTTAGCCGAAATGGATATGGGGATAGTCAAGAGAACCTCTTCTTGGCCATAATTCAATTTGATAGTTCTCAATTCAGTATTGAGAATAGCTTTATGTTGGGCTAACCAATTCATGCCCAAAATGACATCTATGGCTTGGCCTTTCAGAACAATCATATTAGTAGGAAAGTCCCCTCCAGCCAATGTTACGGGCACATGGAAAGCCACTTCTTTGGTAAATATTTGTCCCCCAGGCGAATGGATTTTAAACCCTTCCCTTGATTCATGGTATGGAATGCAATACTGCTCCACAAATCTCTTGCTTATGAATGTATGCGAAGCACCAGAATCAAAAAGAATAATTGCAGGGTAATTGGCCACAAGGAACGTACCCATCATCACCGGTTTGCCGTCCGGTGTTGTGGCCACTTGAGTGTAATACACCCGTCCAGTTTTCCTTGTATTCTTGCCCGTGATGTTGGTTGCCGCATTTCCCTTGGAACTTCTGGAGCTTTGTTGATTATTTGATTGATTCTGACTCAGATATGGACAGTCTTTAATGAAATGCCCGGACTTTCTACAGTTGAAGCAGTAGGTTGATGAGCTTGGAAGAGCAGGGAAGCGAGTGACAGGGGCACCCGGCTGATTTGTAGCGATGGGGGCAGTAGTTGGACGGATAAACACTGGTTGCTTGAATGGGAAGGAGGGTGGGTGCGATGAAGAACGATTCTGATTGAAAGGTCGGATGACCAACCTTTGCCTTTTCTCGGGGCCCTGATTGGGCCTGTTGCCTCCATTCCCCTTGGATTTTCCGAAACCTGCATATTTAGCCTCGACTGCCAGCGCTATGCTGACAGCCCTTCCATAAGTAAGGTCGATGCAGGTGGCCATCTTTCTTTGCATTCAGTCATTCAAACCTCTCATGAAACAATTCCTTTTCTTCACATCTGTGTTGACTTGATCGACTGCATATTGAGATAAGTGATTAAATTTATTGAGATACTGAGTGACAGTATCTCTGCCTTGCTTCAATTTCATGAACTTCTCTTGCTTCATATGGAGGACTCCTTCAGGTATATAATGCTCTCTGAAGGCCAACTTGAACTCATCCCATGTGATCTGATGACCGGCCGGCTGAATGGCCACAAAGTTTCCCCACCACGTACTAGCAGGGCCTCGCAGTTGTTGTGGTGCAAACAGGGGCTTTTGAGTTTCTAAATACCGAAGAAGCCCGAATTTTTGTTCAATGACGTGGATCCATTCATCGGCCTCTAAAGGATCTTCTGCTTTGACGAACAATGGAGGGCGCGTCTTGGAGAAGTCTAGATAAGATGTCTCACGGGGGCCTTGCGGATATGCCCGCCCGCCTTGTTGTTGTAGTTGTTGACCTGCCATCTCCCACAGGAAGCGGGTATTATCTGTTGTAGCGTTTACCAAGGCAGCGATGGCCTCGGCAAGTGTCGGGGGTACTGGAGGTGGATTCGGGGTCGCTTCCCTCCCACGGGAGGTACCAGCCCCATCCTGAGCGCGAGTCCTGGAAGGCATCTGAGGCAAGAACATTTGGAGCAATATGATATGCCATACAAACCATCCATTTCACATTACTTAAAAAGGTAATGTTACAGACTCGTACTTACAATAGGATTACACCACCTATTCCACAATAGTACTACTTCTATACTATACTATTCCTGCTTTTTGTCACTCTGGGTAGCCTCGCTGTCAGGCGTAGGAGACCATTCGTTAACCAGCTTCATAGAGGGAGGGGGCCTAAAAAGGTCCAGCTCACCACCCAGTGCTTCTCCCGCTACTCTAGAAGGTCCGGCTTCCATCCTGACAGGATCCGCAGGGACGTTCGGGTGCAGTTGCGAGTACAGTACATAAACTTCATGTAGTGTGTTGCAATAAACCTGCAAGCTATCAACGGTTGAGCTAAGCTCTTCCACTCGGGCTCGAGCTCTAGCTTCCTTTGCCCAAGCTAGTGAACGAGAGTTCACAGCCCAGTCGAGCGCTAGATCCCGATCCGCTAGCTGGTCTTGCAGTTGGCGGATGTCTGAGAGCACCTAGAAGGGGGGGGTGAATAGGTTATCCTGTAAAAACTTGAAACTTAAAGCCACAAAACTTGGTTAGGAGTTAGCACAATAAAATCAAGTGGCTAAGGAGAGCTCTTGTGAAGCACAATAGACACAGTGAGAACAAGCACAAGAGACACGAGGATTTATCCCGTGGTTCGGCCAAGTACAACACTTGCCTACTCCACGTTGTGGCATCCCAATGGACGAGAGTTTCACTCAACTCCTCTCAAGTGATCCAATGATCAACTTGAATACCACGGTGTTCTTCTTTTCTTTACTCTTTCCCATTAGCGAGGAATCTCCACACTTTGGAGTCTCTCGCCCTTACAATGAGAATCAAAGTGAAAGCACTAGAGTAAGGGAGGGAAGCAACACACACAAATCCGCAGCAATACGCACACACACGGCTAAGACTTGAGATCAAATGAATATCACAAGGTTCTCACTAGAACAGAGCTCAAATCACTAAGAATGTCAAACGAGTGCGCAAAGACGGAGTGTGAATGATCAAGAATGCTCAAAGTATGCTTGGTGTACTCCTCCATGCGCCTAGCGGTCCCTTTTATAGCCCCAAGGCAGCTAGGAGCCGTTGAGAGCAATCCAGGAAGGCAATTCTTGCCTTCTATCGACTGGCGCACCGGACAGTCCGGTGCACCACCGGACACTGTTCGGTGCACCACCGGACACTGTTCGGTGCGGATTGCTTTCCTATTCTAGCGCAGTCGACCGTTGAAGACTTGGAGCCGTTGGCGCACCGGACAGTCCGGTGCCCCCATCCGACCGTTGGCTCGGCCACGTGTCACGCGCGGATTGCGCGGCCGACCGTTGGCTCACCGGACAGTCCGTTGCCTCACCGGACAGTCCGGTGAATTATAGTCGTACGCTGTTGACTTGATTCCCGAGAGCGGCGACTTCGCCGCAGCCGACTCACTGGACAGTTCGGTGCACCACCGGACAGTCCGGTGATTTATAGCCGTACGCCATCGTCGAGACCCGAGAGCAGCCAGTTGACCAGACTCCAGCCTGGCGCACCGAACACTGTCCGGTGCACCACCGGACAGTCCGGTGCACCACCGGACAGTCCGGTGCACCCAGACTGAGCAGAGTCTTGGCTGCTCGAGCCAAGTCATTTCCAATTGTATTTTCTCTGATTCTAGCACTTAGACAAATATGTTAGTACACAAAAACCAATGTACTAAGTCTACTTTGTGTTGACTTTGCACTTCTTCCACCATTTGGCATAGTTTCACACCTAGACCATTTGTGTTGGCACTTGATCACCAAAATACTTAGAAATGGCCCAAGGGCACATTTCCCTTTCAATCTCCCCCTTTTTGGTGATTTATGCCAACACAATAAAAAGCAACTAAAGGAAGCACTACCGGAATCCGGGCCTTTGCCGAGTGCCGGCTGGTTTGCCGAGTGCTTTTTATCGGGCACTCAGCAAAGCTGACTTTACCGAGAGCCACACTCGGCAAAGTCCTACACTCGGTAAAGATCTTATTTACCGAGTGCAGGACACTCGGTACAGCCAAGCACTCGGCAAAGACTGCTTTGCCGAGAGTCAAACACTCGGCAAAGATGGCTCTCGGCAAAGGGCCGTTAGCGGCCGTCTACAGCTGACGGCCGTTAGTCTTTGCCGAGCGCCAAATATTGGGCACTCAGCAAAGGACACTTTGCCGAGTGTCTTCTCTAGACACTCGGCAAAGTATATTTTTATTTTTTTTATTTTGTCTCCCAAACTTTTTGTGGTATGTTCCTACACTATGTAGACCTATATTTATCATTTGTGGATAATTATAACAGAGTTTTCAATCGTTAGTAGATTTAGTTCGTTTATTTGAATTTCTTCGGAAAATTCAGATTTGAACTGCAGGTCACTCGAAACTTGGAAAACCATGCATGCAAAAATGATATTCATGTTACTTAGCATAAGTTACGACCGATTCCAGGAGCGGACCGGAAACTTCGAGCAACATGCTCACTAAACATGGCTGTGAACTTGCCATCCACATGTTTAAAAATTGTATAAAACACAAACAAAGTCAGAAAATCATGAAACTTGTCCACGTGTCATGATATCATATGTACAGGCTGTGATAAAAAATTGAAAAAAATTCGAGAAAATTATGATGTGCTATGTGTACAAACCTAAGAGATCCACATTGAAACTCTATGATTTCATGTGTAGTTCTCTTAGGTTTCTACACATAGTGTCTCACAACTTTGTCCAAACATTCTCAATTTTTTATCACAGCCTGTACATATGATATCATGACACGTGGACAAGTTTCATGATTTTCTGACTTTGTTTGTGTTTTATACAATTTTTAAACATGTGGATGGCAAGTTCACGGCCATGTTTAGTGAGCATGTTGCTCGAAGTTTCTGGTCCGCTCCTGGAATCGGTCGTAACTTGTGCTAAATAGGACGGGTATCATTTTTGCATGCACGGTTTCCCAAGTTTCGAGTGACCTGCAGTTCAAATATGAATTTTCCGAAGAAATTCAAATAAACGAACTAAATCTAATAGTTATAAAAAACACTTTTATAATTGTACCAAAATGGTACTAGTAGGTCTAAATAGTGTAGGAACACACCACAAAAAGTTTGGTTGCCAAATATAAAAAAATAAAGTATACTTTGCCGAGTGTTGCACAGTTAGCACTCGGCAAAGGCGGCTTTGCCGAGTGCCTGCCCTTTGACACTCGGCAAAGTATAAAGAACAGAACTTTGCCGAGTGCTGTACACCTAGCACTCGGCAAAGCAGCCTTTGCCGAGTGCCCGTGATCCGGCACTCGGCAAAGTTTATTTTAAAATTTTAAAAAAATCTTTGCCGAGTGCCGGATCGCGGGCACTCGGCAAAGAAAGTGACTTAACCGGCCGTGCGACCGGCTTTCTTCTTCCTTCTCCTTTTCTTCTTCTTTCTTCTGCCTCCCCACCGCCGCCCGCGCTCCGGCAAGCCCGCCCACGCGCCACCGCCGCCCGCGCTCTGGCAAGCCTCACCGCCGCCAACGCCCGGCCGCCCGCGCCCCACCGCCGCCCGCCCACGCATCACCGCCGCCCGCCCACGCGCCACCGTCCGCCCGCCTCACCTCCGTCCGCCCGCCTCACCGCCGTCCGCCCATGCGCACCACCATCCGCCCGCCTCACCGTCGTTTGCCCGCTCGCCGCTGTCCGCCCGCCGTCCGCGCCTCCGGCCGCGCCTCCACAGGTTCATCTTCATGCTTTTAAAGTTTACTTCAGCCATTCATCGCTTTTAAAATTTTGCAAGAAAGAAACATTCAACAATTTAAGATTTACTTTAGCCGTCGAGGAATAAACATTCAAGAATTCAAGGTGTGTGATGAGCCGAGAACAAGAGGTGGCTGTTGTGACGGATGAGTGCAGACGCAACGGTGAGGAACTGCAGATGTTGAGATGGCGTAGGCCACGACATAGCGGTGGATTGAACTGGACTAGAGTAGAGTTAGCTAATTTACACATGGGGAGCGGTGGGTTCAACGACGGCTGAGCGGGACGCGTGGTGCGGCAGCATGGGCAATCGGTTGGATGGGCTAGTGCGCGCAAGGGTGTTTCGGTGGAATTTGATTGGGTGTTCGACTGATGGAGACATCCGAATGATGTGCAAAAGGGAGGCCAAGAAGGCAAGAATAGATGCATCTCCTCACGATCACAGCCATTTTAATGAATATATTACATAAAACACAGCTGGTACATTAAACATGCATGCATACATTCCACACGAAAAATAATGGTCACAACTTACACAAGAGATAAAGCAATCCAAATGGGTCATGTAGACTGACGGACCGCAAGCAGGCACACAAGCACGCAAGCAGGCACACAATCCAAAATGTGATTGTCGGCCATCGTGCCGTTGATATATGTGTGGATGTCAGCCATTGTGTTGTCAGTTTTATTTGCAGGTTTTGGAAACCTCCCCGTGCAGGGGAGGTGCTGCCGAAATTTTTTATTGATAGACTTGTTTATTTTTTTGCAGAGGTCTTCCTAGCCGTTGCGGGTCTGCCTGCACCGCGTCACGTCGCCACTGCACCGACCCGCCACAACCCCACTAGCCTGACTCCACCGCCACCCTAGGTATAACCTCTATTTCCGCATCATGGTCGTAGATCACGTAACCCAGTTAGGCGTCTCCTGTTCGAAAGAGATACAATGTAGATATGCAGATCTTTACATATCTACAAATGTATCAGTTTCAAATTGTCCATGTTTTTTGGACAGCCCGCGGTTGCGTAGATGGTGTTAGTTTCATGCTCTACTTCGGTCCGAGATAGAGTTTCGGTGTCACCTCCCTGTTGTTCTTCAGACAGTACACTCTCCCTGCCAGGACGTGTATCCGGAGAACAGCGGGGAGGTGCTACCGAAATTCTATCTCGGATCGGAGTAGAGCATGGAAACTAACTCCATCTGCGCAACCGCGGGTGGGATTAGGACCTATCATCACCTATTAGAAGGTAGGAACGTAGTGTACATGCATTACATGTCTATATTAAACTATACTCGGTTATATATGTTAGAGGATGGAGGACCGTGAGTGGATGTACACGGGCCGCGTTCGATGTAATGATGTCACCCCAGAATGGATTAGGAAGACCGATGCTTTCATGGAACGGGCATATGGCGAAGCTGCTAAAGGAGCTAGTCTAGTCCCTTGTCCGTGTAGCAAATGTGACAACTGGAAAAGAAAACCAAAGAAGGCCATGGTAGAACATATTTGGAAGAATGGATTTACGCCGGACTATACTCGGTGGATCTTCCATGGTGAAGCGCATCGCACGAGAGAGGAGGTGGTGAGACAACGCGTCGAGGATTACGATGCTGATGCCGGGGTAGCGGACATGTTGAACGACTATCACGAGGCACAGTTCGCCGAAGGACGTATGGAGGACGAGCCAGAGGCGACCGCAAAGGCATTCTATGACATGTTTGACGTGGCACAGAAACCCCTTCACGGCTGTCACACCCGGGTTTTGGGGCACCAAGACCCGGGCGCGAACATAATCACCAGGTGTGCTGGGACCAAGTCTCACACATATGATGAATCATGGCACAGGATCGAATGTCACAACTTTACTATATAATAGGAGTTCTATACAAAATAAATAATTACATTATAGGGAGACAACGGTCCAGCAACCCAAAGTTGACTGGGAGACGACGACCTAGATCTCTCACGATCACATCGCAGCATCCTCCAAGCGCTTCATCCTGCAGTACCTGTTCTTGACCTGTGGGGGGTGTGAGACAGCAAGAGTGAGCTCACATACGTTCATCGCTCAACAAGTTGTGGGGAATAATGTGTATGAACTCGCCAAAGGTGGGAGCTCATGTGAAGTGTAAGGCTTACCAAAGAGGATGGTTGAAGCTGAGCATTGCTTTTAAAGTTGGTCAAAATTTTATTAGCAATTACTAAGTATAAATAAATACCAACCCAATGAAATAGTAGAACAGAAGTAACAACATCACCTGCGATGCAATGCATATGACAAATTGAATTTAAGTTCCATAGATTAATCATGTGAGGGTCCGAGCTGCTCATGACCGTGAGCACGGCTAGTATACCAGTTTTACACTCTGCAGAGGTTGCGCATCTTTACCCACAAGTCGTGTTACCCATCTGCCAAGGGATCGCGACTTCCCATACACCTCTACCGAGGAGGCGAGGCAGGGTACACTACGAGGCCTTTACAAAGTTCCACTAGCTTCAGAAAACCCGCTACAGTTTATAGGAAGCTCCAATGCAGGAATCCCTTGCAGGACCGCCATCGCAGCAAAATCCTCCCGAGGGCCTCCCAACACTGACCACTCCCCTACTGCCCTTGCCCCTTTCGGGTAAGGTAGTCTTCCACTAGCTTTCCTAATTAATCAGCCAAGGGGTCCCATTCCTCCCTTGTGGTAGCACTGTTTTCCCGGGTGGTCGCTCCATGTTCCGATTAACATAATGATCTTATCATGAACAGTAAATAACAACTGATAACAAAAGTATGAATAATATGTATCTCAATGCCCAAATCCACATATAGCACTAGCCAGTACTACCCAGAAAGTTTAGTGGTAAACAAGGCATAAAGATAGAAAAACTAGGGTAACCTATTGGGTCCCATCAAAATTAACCTATGCAGATCATTATGATTAATCAGAACATGACTGGGTAAAAGAAGTGATCAAGGGCACAACTTGCCTGGCACTTGAGATTCCAGGTACCAACTTGCTCTTAAGATGACACGTGTCCTCACTGCTAGTCGTAGCAATACAAACAAACATGGTATAGGCCAAATTAACATCACACCAAACATAAGAATGAATTGCGTAATAATGATCTACACGTCACTACGAGATCATGGAATCGAGAACTACTATGATCGGAGTTATGATTAAGGAGTTATGATTTTATAGAGGATCTATGTGATTAAATGTTAAACTATATTATAAATTGGTTAATATAAATCATATAAGAGGTTATTCTATAATTAATTATCTCAACTTTAATCTAAGTTATAAATTGACCATAGATCACATTCTAGTAGATTATATTGATAAGCAGTTTAACTAACAAAAGTTAAATAAAGATCTAATTATAAAAGAATGAGCCATGATATATTAAATGTTGTTATTGTGTAGTAAATATTTGTATGAGACTAACACAACTGGAACGAGTCAATTCAGATTTAAAACGAAAGGGATATAAATTTATGAAGGTTTTATGTATTTGATACAAGATTAATTAGAATATAAATTTTAATGTGACTTAATGTCAAGAACAGAGGTAGTATGTGATAAACAATAATATTATATAATTATAGAAATTGGAATGAACTGATTTGGACATTATATGAATTTTCTATAAATTAAACAATTCTAACATTTATTTCTACATTAAAAACCCATTCTATATTTATTTTTCTAATTTTTCCAACTCTCTGGACTGGGCGCAAATAACAGATAAACACAGGGGCTATTTCATAAAAATTCCTTAGACTCAGAAGTATCCCGCGGGGGACGGCGGGTTCATTCGAGAAAAGGATAGGGTCTCTTTAGCAAAAGCGACGGGTCGAAGGGGTATCGGGCATTCACAGCCGTTGGATCAACAGCCGAGCGCATGGATTAGATCAGATCTCAGCCGAAATGATACGTAAACACCACCGTTGGATCAGGGATCGACGCTCGAGAGTTACTAAATACTTCATCTAATCCTGAGCGTTCACTTGCGAATCCAACGACCCGAGGGCTTTCTTCCCCACTCACCTGGCACTCGGCCCTGGCAGCACACAGTACTGGCGCGGCGGCGGCCATGGCCGGGCCCGCCCACAACTCCCAAGCTTCGATCTGTAGAGGAACCGCATGTGAACCAGAGGGGAAGACTTACCCTCGAGTGAATATGGCATGGAGACCCGGCCACATCGCATAGTGGCATCACGGCGGAGGCATGATACCGCGAGCAATTCCCCGTAATCCGATCTTCAGCACGCCCATGGACTCCCTCGACCACCATTCATGAGCCCCGTACTTTTTTTCCTGGATGTATCACCAAAGCCAGACCGGTGGCGATTTATGGCTTGCCAACGACGACTCCGTGGCTCGCCACTGTCTGTCTCACCGCTCGGCGCACACACAGATCTCCAAGTACGGTGGCCGCGAGCAGCATACATGGGCGTGGGAGTAGAAGGGCTAGGGCGCTAGGGTCCCAACGCGGGCGCGCATGGCGGCCGAGAGCTCCTGGCAGCCGACCGGTGACAGATTGCTGTTGGTGCCTGGCGGGATGGACGCCTTCGCAGGTTCCGCGCCACCAACACCATCGACCGCATGCTATTTTTCGGTTCAACCCCAGCGAAATCCGCGTGTTTTCGCCGTGGTATGGCTCTGGGTCGAGAGAAGGTCGCGGCAAGCAATATTTATGGCCGGGGCGGAGGGCAATCGGAGGATCCAAACCACCCACTGAAGTCGCGGTCTCCGTTAGCTTCGGTGTTCGTTCCGACGGGGAAGAAGACCAGTCCGACAAAAGGGGCCCACATGTCATCAACACAGGATTTGGGAGGGGTGGCACAGCCATTGTCAGGTGGGACCCGGTCGACAGCGACGCATGGGGCTGGGCCGAGTGGCGTTGTGGAAGTGGGTCGGTCGGTAAGGATTCAGCCCACGACGTGGGGAGAGGTCCTTCCATTTTTTTTCTTTCTTTTCTTCTATTTTCTTATTTCTTTTCCAATTTCTAAATTTCAGATTCAATTCAAATTCAAACAGAAGAATTCAGCAGGAATGCAAATCCATACTTTTATTTATTTATTTTACTATATCTATAAAAATGATTTTGAATTCACCAATTATGCTCACATAAGGTGTATTAAGACACTAATTTCTAATCTTTATTATTTATTTTTTTCCCATTTACCTCTATTTCATTTTCAAGCTTGTTTCACGAACTTGGATACAAATGCAATAATACAAGAATGAGATAAATATTTCTGTATTTATTTATTTGTTGTTTGACCCTTATAATTCCTATTAATTGATTATGCACAAAGAAAGAAAACCTAACAAATCTCAAAAGGTTCCACAATTCCAAAACACTTTTATATCAATACATGCATTTATTTATTTTTATTTTTTTATTACACCAATTCTAGGGCTTTACAAATCCTACCCCCCTTAACAGAAATCTCGTCCTCGAGATTTGTAAGAAAAGGGATACAGAAGGATTGGTTTGTAATTTATATTTTAGTGTCTAAGTGGTTTTAGTACCAAAAGATTTTTTTCCAAGTCTACAACCCCAATTGGCAGGTGATTAGGGAAGCATGGGTGTATATATGTATGTCTACTTTATTATGTAGGACAGAAGATGTCTTTAAAGCATACATAGGTTTGGGTAAGAAAGTGTAGGGTAAGGAAAGACTCCATCCAAGATTTGTGGATCTTGATTCATCTGATGATCTAGCTTGATCTTTGAAGGCTTGAGTTGGGGCTGAAGACCAGATTTGGCTTGACTCTTATCCTTCCTTAACACGGTTGATCCTTTCTTCCTCGAGCTTTGGTGTCTTCATCCGTGTTTGTGACAAGATGGGTAGAGGGTTCAATAGCTATATGCTAGATGCAATTAGTTATGTAACCTGTTTTGTAGGTCAAGTTGTTGGGTAGGGTCGAGTTGATCTAAGATCTCAAACTTGTTTATAGGAGCAGGGTCTAATGTATTCCACCAGGATTGACTATCTTGTTAGGTAACTTATTTTAGGTTGGGTCATAGTAGATTAGATAGGATCTAGATTAGATTGGAATAACTAGATAAGATCTATTTATTTAGGCTAGATCAAGGTTGTTACTGTAGAATGGGATAGGTATGCCTATTAGAACAAGATAAATCCATAAGGATGAGGTAGAAGTTGGATCCTTTGAGGTCAGTTAGATCTATTAGGATGACATATGGTCTTTTCAAGATGAGTATCTTTTAAGATAAGATGGATCTATGAGGATATATATGTTTTAATGAGGGATAATCTAGTTTATATAGTTATTATTTTTTATAAGCATTTTTTTCTATATGTATATACATGTTGGGGGCCTTCGTCCTCCGAAGGTCCTCAAAAACATGATTTGACAATGTTTTCCAAGTGGATTATATGAACAGGTATCTTCGGACTCAGAATTATGAACATGGGGTACGGTCAGGACGAAGCCTAAGCCAGACGAAGGGGGATTGAGATGGAGGACGGGCTGATTACCAAGCTGTACGAAGGACGGTGCACAGCCGAAGCTGTTCGCAGGAAAGCTTCGTCGCGGTAGCAGAAAGGGGAACCGACTTAAAGATGAAAAGACCACTTGGGCCTTAACAGATTCCCATAAGTCATTAGCAAATGTAGTGGACATGAATGTAATTTTACATGGGCTGCGTCCCACGTCTATAAATAGATGAACAGTACTCCCGTACTGTTCACGCTGACTTGGCATTTGTTTTTGCGTCATCCTTGTACTTTTGTCTTCCTGCCATCCGAAGGTACACTTGTAATTTGAAGTCATTTCTATTGTTATATGATAATAAAATAGAAATGACATTGTGATAAAATTTAAATACTTATATTACTTTTTACGTTACGTATATGACCTTCGTCACAGCTTATTGCGTTTACGAAGATATATTGTTTGTGACCTTCGTCCGGAACACATTATATCCTGAGGGGAAGTAATGTTTCAAAGGACGAAGGACCTTATCATTTAACACTTTCTATGTTGCCTTGTTCGCAATCCGAAGCATTTGAGAACAAGTCACCAACATTGGCGCCCACCTCCGGTGAACTCACTTCCACTTCGAGTTTTTTGAACACCTTCGGAAGCCATAGACCCTCGCTATGGCACCGAAGAAAGCTTCAGCGACTGGGGCTGCAGCTCTGCAACCGCTGGACCCCAACCAGGAGACTGTCTCTCTTCGGGAGGCCCGAAGCCAGAAGAGGAAGGCCGTCAGCCCGACGCTTCAGGAGGATGAGCTAGACCAAGAGATCAGGGATATGGAGATGCTTCATCAACAGGTGCAGAGGAAGAAGGAGAAGATGGCCAGGCTAGCTGAGCTGCAAAGGCAGATAGACGAAGCTTCTGAAGAAGTTCGCCATCTTACTCACGATGAGCAGAACAAAAGGCCTCAGCAAAAAGACCTTCATCAGGAGGGCTTCTTCAACGAAGATGACTGGTATGACAATTTCCATCATGGAAATTTTGTTTTCGATGATGCTTCTCCCCTGTCCGCTGAGCTGCAGGCTACACCCTGGCCTCCGTCCTACAAGCCACCCCAGCTTCCCATGTTCGATGGCCATTCAGACCCGAAGCAGTTTTTGATGAGCTACGAAGCAACAGTGTCTTCGTATGGTGGCAACGCTGCAGTCATGGCAAAGTCTTTTGTTATGGCTGTTAGGAATGTCGCTCAGACCTGGTATTCCTCCCTTCGACCAGGAACGATTACTTCATGGCAAAAGCTGAAGGACATGTTGTTAACCAGCTTTCAAGGGTTTCAGACGAAGCCGGTCACTGCTCAAGCCCTGTTCCAGTGCACTCAGGATCATGAAGAATACCTTCAGGCGTATGTCGGAAGGTTCTTGCGTTTGAGGGCGCAGGCACCAACGGTGCCCAATGAAATTGTCATCGAAGCCATGATCAAGGGGCTTCGTCCTGGACCTGCAGCTCAATACTTTGCTAGGAAGCCTCCTCAGACTCTGGAGAAGCTGCTCCAAAAGATGGACGAGTACATTCGTGCCGACAATGATTTTCGCCAAAGAAGGGAGGAGGCTCTCAGATTTTCTGAAATGACCAGGGGCTTCGGAGGAAGATTCTATCCGAGGCATGTCAGGTCCATCCACAACTCTACTCAAAATGATGATAAGGGGAGTCAACAGAACAGACCGCAGTGCTCCTCGCAGGCTTCGGGGCACCAGCAAACTTTTTTCCGGCCACCAGCTCCAAGAGGCAGAGGCGCTAGGGGCTTCGGCGGAAGATTTGGGGATCAACCAAGGAGGGTATTTTGCTTATTCTGTGGTGAAAACAAGGGCCATACCACCAGGATGTGCCATGTTACCATCCAGAAACAAAAGGAGCTAGCAGAAGCTGTAGCGCAACAGGGCCAGCCGAAGCAGGTCATGCATACTGCTTCGTACCATCAGCCTTACATCCCGGAATACGTGGGCAACCACCCTGCAGTTTCCGTAGCTTCGGCGAGTCAACCTCAAGCTTCATGGCAACAGCCCCCGCCTCCACCTCCGCTGCAACAAGGCCAACAGCCGGAAGGGAGCCAATATGTTCCGCACCAAAGGGATCTCAGAGAGCAATCTGAAGCTCGCACAGTCAATAGTACTGTGCCAGAGTCGAAGCACATTTATTGACAAATATCCTACTTTGATAGCAGCCTTTTCCGTTTAGTTTTATTTTCTGTGTAATAAAGAACATTTCAGTTTTCATGTAATAGTTTCGTGGTTGGTTATGAGGAAAACCTATTTTCTCCACAGGAGTAAGTTGCTGAAGCTTAAAAATTTGCGGTAACAAGGAGGACCTTCGAATTATTAAAAATCCTACGAAGCAACAAAAAGTCGTTCTAAGGAACGCAGAGTAAGTTGCTGAAGTTACAAAAAGCCGTTCCAAAGGGAGCGCAGTGTAAGTTTTTTGCTCCAAAGACGTTCCTAAGGGAATGCAGAGCATACAGCGAAAAGTCAACGCTGATACCGCCTAAGTAAAAGGCGAAGAAGCTCCAAAGACGTTCCTAAGGGAATGTAGAGCTTACAGCGAAAAGTCAACGCTGATACCGCCTAAGTAAAAGGCGAAGAAGCTCCAAAGACGTTCCTAAGGGAATGCAGAGCTTACAAAGATATTTTGTGTGTATCTTCGGAACAAACGTCATTTACATAACATAACATCATCACATCATTTTGCATAGCATAAGCATCATACATCATGTTGCATATGGCAAAAGAAGGGGACACAGTATCAACCTTCGAAAGGACGCTTTGAGAAAGTGAAAATTGTGTAAAATCACGAGGGAATACAATGATAATCTTCGGAATACAGCTTTGGAGAATGTTTTCACGAAGCGTGGACGTGATTCATCAGAATAGTTTTAACGGAGAATGTCTTCTTCATGAAACATGAAAAGAAGGGAAGGTGTTTTTTCGCCGAAGGCTCAAAAATGGTATGTATGTAGAATTTCATGCATCGTAAAGAATTGAATAATGAAAAGAGACTTGTATATTACATTCAAATGTACAAAATATTACATGGATCACACTTCAAATGTTTTTTCTAATAACACCTAGTCTTCTCTTAATACTACTTCGGCAGCCTCATTTAGAAGTTGTTCAACAACTTTATCCATGATAGCTTCGGCCATTTGTTTAATTTCGTCATCCCCTTTTGCGTGAGGGTCAGCAGACGATCCAGCAGGTTCTGAGGGAAGAGAATATTTCTGCATTACTATTACAAACCGCGAACAAAGTTTGAAATAAAAATTACAACACAATAAGAACAACTAATTAATACCTATTTGCCCTTCGGGCTCTGTACTTTTTTCGGCAACTTCTGTCACTTTCCTAGCATCATGGATGCCTTTTTCACTCCTTTGAATAATTTCTTGCGCCATTTCTCGGCCGCCGTTGTCCCAGACATCAGTAAAGAATTTACCACCAACCATGCTTGCTTCGGCCGAGGGGTCTTTGATGTCTTCGGAGGATAAGGCAGCTTCGGACTGAGCTAAAGATTTTACATGCTCACAACCTTTCTTCTCCAAGACAGTAGCAACTCCCCTGGCGCCCGAAAAAGCGCAGATGTCACCGCGGCTACTTAGGATTTCCTCGAAGGCCTCTGCTTCGTGACTGATCCATTCCATTGGACCTTTGGGATTGCCTCTTGAGAAATTCTCTTCACTGGAAAATGCGCCCACGCTGGCGAAGCTGGTTTTAATTTTCTTTACGCATTCCATGGATTTTTCGTAGCATTTTTTCTTAGAAGACCGAAGCTCTTCCACGGTTGCTTCCAAATGATCAGCCCATTGGTCGCTACATTCCCGTCTTGTTTCTTCAAGTATGCGTTCTTCTTTCGCCCGGGCCAATTGCTTCTGAAGATCTTTAATTTCGCGTCTATGAGCTTCGGTCTGAACCTTTGCAGCAGCTTCGTCCTTTTTTACCTTGTCTACTAATGTAAGCAGAATTTTATCTTTTTCTAGAGCTTCGTTTCTCAATTTAATAACTTCTGATCGTAAATTGTTGAACGCAATTTCATAGCTCTCATCTTCGGCACTCTTTTGTGCTCTTAATGCGTTGCTTAGGATTAAACCCTATACGAAAAAGAATCCATATAAGAATAAAAGAATGAATTACGTATTAAAAATTTTTTTCAAGCGTCTAATTCCCATACCTTTAGGCTATTGTACGCAAGACTGTCCGCGAGATCCTCCTTTGTCATAGCACATAATCCAGCTTCGAGCTTCGGGAACCCCATACTTCTAGCCATCTCTCGGCAGACAGATAGTTCTTTGTTATCAGGAAGGCAGTATAGGAAGTCATCTTCATTTGTCCCATTGAACACTACTGCCCCCTTCGGATATTTTAGCTCTCTGGCATAGTAGTTGGCTTCGTAAGTCTCTTCTTCAGATAATTTCTTCCCCGAAGCATGTCGTACGATGTAATCGCATATGCTGGAAGGAGCTTCGGGGACGGCAGTGTCAATTTCTTCAACCAAAACTGGTTCTGATATTTTTATTTTTTCGGTTTCCAAAGATTGTTCCTTGGTGGGCTCTGAAGGCCCAGCTTCAGCTTCAGGTTGTTGCTTCGAAGCTTCAGTAGACGCTTCAGCAAGTTCAACAGTCTTCTTTGGAGTTGTGCTTGAAGACTTAATTGTCTCCAAGACATCTAGCACGTTCACCATTCTTTTTCTTTTTGGGGTCATCGATGGGCCCTTTTGATTTTTTATTGTTTCAACATTTGTTGAAGGACTTAAGATTTCCAATGTTTTTTGTCCTTCAATCCTCGGTTTTTCTGCTTTCTCTGCTGAAGGCGCTTCAGTCTTTTCTTCCATCTTCGGCACTGGAGCTGGTTCTGTAGTTTCAGCGGCCAAAGAGAATTCACCAATAAATTTGGGCACTGTGGCTGGCTCAATAAAGCGTGCCCGGTGGGTGAGCACCTTCATCTTTTTTCTTTGCGGCGCTGGCTCACTAGAAGCACTTGTCGCAACTTCTGTTGCAGGAGAAGTATTTTTTCTTTTGCGGCCCAGCACCGGATAATGGTAGTCAGGGTAGACAAACCCGATTGCATCAAATACCCGGTTGAGCCTTTTCTTCTTTCGACCTCCGAAGGCTGCCGATAATGCAGTGTTCTCGGCCTTCGAGTACACCCCAAGCAGTTCGTCACTTAATGTTTCAATGCTTTGTAGCCAGTCGTCATCAGGTTCAACAAATTTATCCCCGTATTTGAATGTGTATTTCAGTCTGACCAGTCCGCCTTTGTCGGACTCTTTGATGGTCTCCTTCGGCATTTCCCACTTTCCTGCAAGTGGCCACACCCTGAAAGCAATATGCTCTTGGACCAAGTCTCTTGTTCCAATATAAGAGCAGATTACGCCGAAGGCTCTTTGGCATTCTTCGGCTGCTTCATCCATTTCAACCTTCAGCTTTCGGAGCCCGATGCGTTGCCAGATGGGGCGCATAATGATACTCTTAACATCTTCCTGCGCTGTTAAGTCATTCTTTACATAGAACCACTCTGTCATCCAGGCTCCGGGCCACCTCTTCCGAAAGGTTGGCACAGGGCGGCTTGACCCGGAGCGGGCACCGAAGCTGTAACACCCAAAATTGTTGTGATATTGTTCTTTCCCCCAGGGCTTCGTCTCATATAACAACTCATGAATGTTGCAAAAGCTTTTAGCATTTGGTTCTAAACCTTGGCTTTTCGCAGCCCAGACAAACATCCCCATTCTCATGATAGCTTCGGGAGTAATTTGATGAAGGTAGACTTGAAATGTCTTCAGGACTTCGACAACAAAGCTGCTTAAGGGGAATCGAAGCCCAGCCTTGAGAAAGCTTCGGAAGATTACGACTTCATCTTCTTCGGGAGTGGGAGAAGTTTTTTCTCCAGCATCAGCCCTCACAATAGATATATCTCGAAAATACCTCCCCCTCATATTGTCAATATGACTTTGCTTAATAGTGGTTTTCCCGAAAACCGTGTGACTTGGCCGCCATGGTCGATCTTCGGACTCTCCCCCACAGCTTTCTGCATCATAGCTGTCGCTGTCACCAGTGTCTTCAGATAAACCTTCCAGAATCTCCTTGGTGATTTTTTCCGTGTTGGTCTCCGCCATCGCTATAAGGAACCCCAAGTTCTTTTCTTCGTCGAGACTCAGCTTCATCTCAGCAGTGACCTTCTTATCTTCCGACATCTTCGGAAACACTGAAAAACTGTTTTCAAAGCCGAAGCTTCAAACCCAAGAGATCAGCAAAACCTAGTGCGCAAAAGCTAAAAATTTAGTAAGTGGGAGCAGATGGCAAGAGAGCGTATCAAACAAATCGTGGCGAGCTCTTATTTATACACTCGATATAACGGAAACTGTGTGGTCCCGCGTGTCGGTGACTTTTGCTATTCTAGCAAAGGGAAGGTGTTTTTTCGGACCTTCGGCTTAAGGCCTTCGTCCATATCGCAATCTGAATTTATCATTAACAAATTAATATTGCGAGGGGCTACTGTTGGGGGCCTTCGTCCTCCGAAGGTCCTCAAAAACATGATTTGACAATGTTTTCCAAGTGGATTATATGAACAGGTATCTTCGGACTCAGAATTATGAACATGGGGTACGGTCAGGACGAAGCCTAAGCCAGACGAAGGGGGATTGAGATGGAGGACGGGCTGATTACCAAGCTGTACGAAGGACGGTGCACAGCCGAAGCTGTTCGCAGGAAAGCTTCGTCGCGGTAGCAGAAAGGGGAACTGACTTAAAGATGAAAAGACCACTTGGGCCTTAACAGATTCCCATAAGTCATTAGCAAATGTAGTGGACATGAATGTAATTTTACATGGGCTGCGTCCCACGTCTATAAATAGATGAACAGTACTCCCGTACTGTTCACGCTGACTTGGCATTTGTTTTTGCGTCATCCTTGTACTTTTGTCTTCCTGCCATCCGAAGGTACACTTGTAATTTGAAGTCATTTCTATTGTTATATGATAATAAAATAGAAATGACATTGTGATAAAATTTAAATACTTATATTACTTTTTACGTTACGTATATGACCTTCGTCACAGCTTATTGCGTTTACGAAGATATATTGTTTGTGACCTTCGTCCGGAACACATTATATCCCGAGGGGAAGTAATGTTTCAAAGGACGAAGGACCTTATCATTTAACACTTTCTATGTTGCCTTGTTCGCAATCCGAAGCATTTGAGAACAAGTCACCAACAATACAGATGTAAATGTGGATATTACTCTCATCACACTCAATCAAAGATCCAAATCAAACAAGTATCATAAGAACAAGCACTCAAGCATATAAATACCTACAAAAATAGTTTTGTTTTTGTTCCTAAGAGTAGGTCTCATATTCCTAGAGTCACTTTAGGCACAGGATTTCAAAGTGTGAATCCACATTTGTCTTTAGAAGAGAAAAAGGTAAGAATAATCAGAGTAAAGCGGAATTAGATGAGAAAAGATTAAGAAAAGTTTTAGAAAGAATCAGAGTAGCAAAGGTAAGTAGACAATGGTTGTTCAGTTCTATCTAGGTTTCGTCCTACAGTCAACATTCCTCTGATACCACTTCTGTCACACCCGGGTTTTGGGGCACCAAGACCCAGGCGCGAACATAATCACCAGGTGTGCTGGGACCAAGTCTCACACATATGATGAATCATGGCACAGGATCGAATGTCACAACTTTACTATATAATAGGAGTTCTATACAAAATAAATAATTACATTATAGGGAGACAACGGTCCAGCAACCCAAAGTTGACTGGGAGACGACGACCTAGATCTCTCACGATCACATCGCAGCATCCTCCAAGCGCTTCATCCTGCAGTACCTGTTCTTGACCTGTGGGGGGGTGTGAGACAGCAAGAGTGAGCTCACATACGTTCATCGCTCAACAAGTTGTGGGGAATAATGTGTATGAACTCGCCAAAGGTGGGAGCTCATGTGAAGTGTAAGGCTTACCAAAGAGGATGGTTGAAGCTGAGCATTGCTTTAAAGTTGGTCAAAATTTTATTAGCAATTACTAAGTATAAATAAATACCAACCCAATTAAATAGTAGAACAGAAGTAACAACATCACCTGCGATGCAATGCATATGACAAATTGAATTTAAGTTCCATAGATTAATCATGTGAGGGTCCGAGCTGCTCATGACCGTGAGCACGGCTAGTATACCAGTTTTACACTCTGCAGAGGTTGCACATCTTTACCCACAAGTCGTGTTACCCATCTGCCAAGGGATCGTGACTTCCCATACACCTCTACCGAGGAGGCGAGGCAGGGTACACTACGAGGCCTTTACAAAGTTCCACTAGCTTCAGAAAACCCGCTACAGTTTATAGGAAGCTCCAATGCAGGAATCCCTTGCAGGACCGCCATCGCAGCAAAATCCTCCCGAGGGCCTCCCTACATTGACCACTCCCCTACTGCCCTTGCCCCTTTCGGGTAAGGTAGTCTTCCACTAGCTTTCCTAATTAATCAGCCAAGGGGTCCCATTCCTCCCTTGTGGTAGCACTGTTTTCCCGGGTGGTCGCTCCATGTTCCGATTAACATAATGATCTTATCATGAATAGTAAATAACAACTGATAACAAAAGTATGAATAATATGTATCTCAATGCCCAAATCCACATATAGCACTAGCCAGTACTACCCAGAAAGTTTAGTGGTAAACAAGGCATAAAGATAGACAAACTAGGGTAACCTATTGGGTCCCATCAAAATTAACCTATACAGATCATTATGATTAATCAGAACATGACTGGGTAAAAGAAGTGATCAAGGGCACAACTTGCCTGGCACTTGAGATTCCAGGTACCAACTTGCTCTTAAGATGACACGTGTCCTCACTGCTAGTCGTAGCAATACAAACAAACATGGTATAGGCCAAATTAACATCACACCAAACATAAGAATGAATTGCATAATAATGATCTACGCGTCACTACGAGATCATGGAATCGTGAACTACTATGATCGGAGTTATGATTAAGGAGTTATGATTTTATAGAGGATCTATGTGATTAAATGTTAAACTATATTATAAATTGGTTAATATAAATCATATAAGAGGTTATTCTATAATTAATTATCTCAACTTTAATCTAAGTTATAAATTGACCATAGATCACATTCTAGTAGATTATATTGATAAGCAGTTTAACTAACATAAGTTAAATAAAGATCTAATTATAAAAGAATGAGCCATGATATATTAAATGCTGTTATTGTGTAGTAAATATTTGTATGAGACTAACACAACTGGAACGAGTCAATTCGGATTTAAAACGAAAGGGTTATAAATTTATGAAGGTTTTATGTATTTGATACAAGATTAATTAGAATATAAATTTTAATGTGACTTAATATCAAGAACAGAGGTAGTATGTGATAAACAATAATATTATATAATTATAGAAATTGGAATGAACTGATTTGGACATTATATGAATTTTCTATGAATTAAACAATTCTAACATTTATTTCTACATTAAAAACCCATTCTATATTTATTTTTCTAATTTTTCCAACTCTCTGGACTGGGCGCAAATAACAGATAAACACAGGGGCTATTTCATAAAAATTCCTTAGACTCAGAAGTATCCCGCGGGGGACGGCGGGTTCATTCGAGAAAAGGACAGGGTCTCTTTAGCAAAAGCGACGGGTCGAAGGGGTATCGGCCATTCACAGCCGTTGGATCAACAGCCGAGCGCGTGGATTAGATCAGATCTCAGCCGAAATGATAAGTAAACACCACCGTTGGATCAGGGATCGACGCTCGAGAGTTACTAAATACTTCATCTAATCCTGAGCGTTCACTTGCGAATCCAACGACCCGAGGGCTTTCTTCCCCACTCACCTGGCACTCGGCCCTGGCAGCACACAGTACTAGCGCGGCGGCGGCCATGGCCGGGCCCGCCCACAACTCCCAAGCTCCGATCTGTAGAGGAACCGCATGTGAACCAGAGGGGAAGACTTACCCTCGAGTGAATATGGCATGGAGACCCGGCCACAGCGCATAGTGGCATCACGGCGGAGGCATGATACCGCGAGCAATTCCCCGTAATCCGATCTTCAGCACGCTCATGGACTCCCTCGACCACCATTCATGAGCCCCGTACTTTTTTTCCTGGATGTATCACCAAAGCCAGACCGGTGGCGATTTATGGCTTGCCAACGACGACTCCGTGGCTCGCCACTGTCTGTCTCACCGCTCGGCGCACACACAGATCTCCAAGTACGGTGGCCGCGAGCAGCATACATGGGCGTGGGAGTAGAAGGGCTAGGGCGCTAGGGTCCCAACGCGGGCGCGCATGGCGGCCGAGAGCTCCTGGCGGCCGACCGGTGACAGATTGCTTTTGGTGCCTGGCGGGATGGACGCCTTCGCAGGTTCCGCGCCACCAACACCATCGACCGCATGCTATTTTTCGGTTCAACCCCAGCGAAATCCGCGTGTTTTCACCGTGGTATGGCTCTGGGTCGAGAGAAGGTCGCGGCAAGCAATATTTATGGCCGGGGCGGAGGGCAATCGGAGGATCCAAACCACCCACCGAAGTCGCGGTCTCCGTTAGCTTCGGTGTTCGTTCCGACGGGGAAGAAGACCAGTCCGACAAAAGGGGCCCACATGTCATCAACACAGGATTTGGGAGGGGTGGCGCAGCCATTGTCAGGTGGGACCCGGTCGACAGCGACGCATGGGGCTGGGCCGAGTGGCGTTGTGGAAGTGGGTCGGTCGGTAAGGATTCAGCCCACGACGTGGGGAGAGGTCCTTCCATTTTTTTTCTTTCTTTTCTTCTATTTTCTTATTTCTTTTCCAATTTCTAAATTTCAGATTCAATTCAAATTCAAACAGAAGAATTCAGCAGGAATGCAAATCCATACTTTTATTTATTTATTTTACTATATCTATAAAAATGATTTTGAATTCACCAATTATGCTCACATAAGGTGTATTAAGACACTAATTTCTAATCTTTATTATTTATTTTTTTTCCCATTTACCTCTATTTCATTTTCAAGCTTGTTTCACGAACTTGGATACAAATGCAATAATACAAGAATGAGATAAATATTTCTGTATTTATTTATTTGTTGTTTGACCCTTATAATTCCTATTAATTGATTATGCACAAAGAAAGAAAACCTAACAAATCTCAAAAGGTTCCACAATTCCAAAACACTTTTATATCAATACATGCATTTATTTATTTTTATTTTTTTATTACACCAATTCTAGGGCTTTACAACGGCAAGACAAAGGTTTCTCAACTGGATGCCATTGGGCGTATAATGGCGTTCAAGTCGCAGTATAGCATGAGTCGAGACGCCTTCGATGGTTTGTTGACAGTTATTGGCAGCCTGCTTCCGGAGGATCACGTTCTGCCAAAGAGCATGTACGAGGCACAGAAACTCCTTCATGCACTCAAGATGACGTATGAGCAGATACATGCTTGTCCGAAGGGCTGCGTCCTATTTAGGAAAGAACACACTGAGGCTATGACCTTGGCACTCGGCAAAGAAGGGAACCTAGGAACCGGTAAAGCCATCTTTGCCGAGTGCTGACCGTGGCACTCGGCAAAGAAGGAAACCTAGGAACCGGTAAAGCCATCTTTGCCGAGTGCTGTTGCCAAGGCACTCGGCAAAGGGACTGGCAAAGGGGCCCACTGGAGGACTTTTTGCCTAGTGCCGGTCCACTAGACACTCGGCAAAGAAGCCTCCTTTGCCGAGTGCCTACGAGAGCTCTCGGCACAGGGACTGGCGGTGGGGCCCACTGGACCCGTCTTTGCCGAGGGCCGCGAGAGCAGACACTCGGCAAAATTAGTCTCTTTGCCGAGTGCCAAAGAAGACACTTGGCAAAGGATCCGTCACCGTCACTTGGCGCCGTGACGGTGACTTTTCTTTGCCGAGTGTCAAATGGCACTCGGCAAATTCTTTGCCGAGTGCCCGACAAAAAGTAATCGGCAAAGAGGTCGTTGCCGATGTACAGTTCGCCGAGCGTTCTTTGCCGAGTGTTACACTCGGCAAAGCCTTTGCCGAGTGTAAAATAGCCTTTGCCGAGTGTCTGAGACACTCGACAAAGGAGCTGTGTCCGGTAGTGAAGTGCAACATCAATGCAAATGAGAACACAAATTTGTTTTGATTCAAATTTGGCATATTTGGATCATTCTTTGCTACCACTTGGTTTGTTTTTGAAAATCAAACTCAATTTCCTATCTCTAAGTCAAACACACTTGTTGAGGCATAGAGAGAGGTATTCCAAGAGAAATTGATCAAGAATTCAAAAACTCCCCCTTTTTCCCATAATCAAACATTCTCCCCACAAGAGACCAACTTTTGACAATAAGAGACAATAAGAGTATTTTGACAAACCGAAAGCTCTAATTCTATTATTTTCAAAATTCTCAAGTGGTAGCTGATCCATTTCTTGCTTTGGCCTTATTTTCTCCCCCTTTGGCATCAAGCACCAAAACGGGATCAATCTTGGCCCTTAAACCCCATTGCCTCACCAAAATCTTCAAATAAGAGTAAAAAGGCAATAAGAATATGGAGATGAACTTGGAGTGAGTTACCCTCTCATCGGAGTGCAGTGGAAGTCTTGCATGGTCCAAGTTCACCTTTCCCTTTCAATCCACCTTTGAGACTAAATTAAGAAAACTCAAGCACATGGTTAGTCTCAAAGGGTCAAATTGTAGCATTTCTCCCCCTAAATATGTGCATCAATCACACATGGACTTGTGAGGTCCGGGGGATCCCTTGCACAACTTGAACACCATAAATAAGCAATAAAGTGCAAAAAGGAACATGATCAAAGGCATAAAACACATGTATGCTCTATATCAATCCAAGTTACGCGAATCTAAGACATTTAGCTCACTACGCAGCCTGCAAAAGGTCTTCTCATCTAAAGGCTTGGTAAAGATATCGGCTAGCTGGTTCTCGGTGCTAACATAAAACACTTCGATATCTCCCTTTTGCTGGTGGTCTCTCAAAAAGTGATGCCGGATGTCTATGTGCTTTGTGCGGCTGTGTTCAACAGGATTGTCCGCCATGCGGATAGCACTCTCATTGTCACATAGGAGTGGGACTTGCTCAGATTGTAGCCAAAGTCCCTGAGGGTTTGCCTCATCCATAGTAGTTGCGCGCAACACTGTCCTACGGCAACGTACTCGGCCTCAGCGGTGGATAGGGAAACGGAAGTTTGTTTCTTGGAACTCCACGACACCAGGGACCTTCCTAGGAATTGGCACGTCCCTGATGTACTCTTCCTATCGACCTTACATCCAGCATAATCAGAGTCTGAATATCCAATTAAGTCAAAGGTAGACCCCTTTGGATACCAGATCCCAAAGCAAGGCGTAGCGACTAAATATCTAAGAATTCGCTTAACGGCCACAAGGTGACACTCCCTTGGATCGGATTGAAATCTAGCACACATGCATACGCTAAGCATAATATCTGGTCTACTAGCACATAAATAAAGTAAAGACCCTATCATAGACCAGTATGCCTTTTGATCAACGGACTTACCTCCTTTGTTGAGGTCGACATGTCCGTCGGTTCCCATTGGAGTCTTTGCGGGCTTGGCATCCTTCATCCCAAACCGCTTGAGCAAGTCTTGCGTATACTTCGTTTGAGAGATGAAGGTGCCGTCCTTGAGTTGCTTCACTTGGAACCCAAGGAAGTAGTTCAACTCGCCCATCATCGACATCTCGAATTTCTGAGTCATCACCCTGCTAAACTCTTCACAAGACTTTTGGTTAGTAGAACCAAATATTCTGTCATCGACATAAATTTGGCACACAAATAGATCACCGTCACAAGTCTTAGTGAAAAGAGTTGGATCGGCATTCCCAACCTTGAAAGCATTAGCAATTAAAAAGTCTCTAAGGCATTCATACCATGCTATTGGGGCTTGCTTAAGTCCATAGAGCGCCTTAGAGAGCCTACACACATGGTCGGGGTACCGTTCATCCTCAAAGCCAGGGGGTTGCTCCACGTACACCTCCTCCTTGATTGGCCCGTTGAGGAAAGCGCTCTTCACATCCATTTGGTACAACCTGAAAGAATGGTGAGCGGCATAGGCTAACAAAATATGAATCGACTCTAGCCTAGCCACAGGAGCAAAAGTCTCCTCAAAGTCCAAACCTGCGACTTGGGCATAACCTTTTGCCATAAGTCGAGCCTTGTTCCTCATCACCACCCCGTGCTCGTCCTATTTGTTGTGGAACACCCACTTGGTTCCCACAACATTTTGCTTGGGACGCGGCACCAGTGTCCAAACTACATTACGCTTGAAGTTGTTGAGCTCTTCCTGCATGGCCAACACCCAGTCCAGATCTAGCAAGGCCTCTTCTATCCTGAAAGGCTCAATAGAAGAGACAAAAGAGTAATGCTCACAGAAATTAGCTAATCTAGAGCGAGTGGTTACTCCCTTGCTAATGTCACCCAAAATCTGGTCGACGGGATGGTTCCTTTGAATCATCGCTCGAACTTGAGTTGGAGGGGCCTGTGGTGCTTCTTCCTCTTCAACTTGGACATCCTGTGCTCCCCCTTGATCACACGCCTCCTCTTGAGGTACCTGTTCTCATCTTGAGTTGGGGGGTGCATCGTCATTGAGGAAGAAGGTTGATCTTGCTCCTCATGTTCCTGTGGTCGCACGTCTCTAATAGCCATGGTACGAATTGCGTCCGTTGGAACATCATCCTCATCTACATCATCAAGCTCAACTTGCACTCTTGGAGAGCCATTAGTCTCATCAAATACAACATCGCTAGAGACTTCAACCAAACCCGATGATTTGTTGAAGACTCTATACGCCTTTGTATTTGAGTCATAACCTAACAAAAACCCTTCTACAGCTTTGGGAGCAAATTTTGAATTTCTACCTTTCTTTACTAGAATGTAGCATTTACTCCCAAAAACTCGAAAATAAGAAACGTTGGGTTTGTTACCGGTTAGAAGATCGTATGACGTCTTCTTGAGGAGGCGATGAAGATAGACTCGGTTTATGGCGTGGCAAGCCGTGTTCACAGCTTCCGACCAAAACCGCTCGGGCGTCTTGAATTCTCCAAGCATCGTCCTCGCCATGTCTATGAGCGTCCTGTTCTTCCTCTCTACCACACCATTTTGCTGTGGTGTGTAGGGAGCGGAGAACTCGTGCTTGATTCCTTCCTCCTCAAGGTACTCCTCCACTTGAAGGTTCTTGAACTCGGACCCGTTGTCGCTCCTTATCTTATTCACCTTGAGCTCAAACTCATTTTGAGCTCTCCTTAGGAAGCGCTTGAGGGTCCCTTGGGTTTCAGATTTATCCTGCAAAAAGAATACCCAAGTGAAGCGGGAAAAATCATCAACAATAACAAGACCATACTTACTTCCTCTGATGCTGAGGTAAGCGACGGGTCCGAAGAGGTCCATATGCAATAGCTCCAGAGGTCTTGATGTAGTCATCACATTCTTGATGTGATGAGCACTTCCCACTTGTTTACCTGCTTGACAAGCTGCACAAGGTCTATCTTTTTCGAAAGTTACATTTGTTAGACCTAACACATGTTCTCCCTTCAGAAGCTTGTGAAGATTCTTCATCCCCACATGTGCTAGACGGCAATACCACAGCCAGCCCATGCTAGTCTTAGCGATTAAGCATGCATCTAGATCGGCCTCCCCCTTCGAAAAATCAACTAAATAGAGTTTGCCGTCTAGTACACCCTTAAACGCTAATGAACCATCACTTCTTCTAAAGACAGACACATCTACGTTTGTAAATAAGCAATTATATCCCATATTACATAATTGACTAACCGATAGAAGATTATAACCTAGCGACTCTACTAAAAATACATTGGAGATAGAGTGCTCATTTGAGATGGCTATCTTGCCTAAACCTTTAACCTTGCCTTGATTCCCGTCACCGAATATGATTGAATCTTGGGAATCTTTGTTCTTGACGTAGGAGGTGAACATCTTCTTCTCCCCCGTCATGTGGTTTGTGCATCCGCTGTCGATAATCCAGCTTGATCCCCCGGATGCATAAACCTGCAAGGCAAATTAGGCTTGGGTCTTAGGTACCCAACTCTTGTTGGGTCCTACAAGGTTAGTTATAATAGCCTTAGGGACCCAAATGCAAGTCTTATCTCCCTTGCATTTTGCCCCTAATTTCCTAGCAATCACTTTCTTATCCTTTCTACAAATTGCAAAGGAAGCATTGCAAGCATGGTAAATTGTAGAGTGTTCATTACTTACATTCCTAGGTGCATGAACAACATTTCTTCTAGGCATATGATGAATAACATTTTTCCTAGCCAAATTTCTACCATGCATAATAGAAGAACTTGAAGCAATCATGGTATGTGAATCAAAAGTATTATAACTTTTATCATAATGAACATTCCTAGAATATCTCCTATCATGATACATGAAAGCATGGTTCTTTTTAGCACTATTAGTCATTGGAGCCTTCCCTTTCTCCTTGGCGGAGATGGGAGCTTTATGACTTGTTTAGTTCTGGGCTTCCTTCTTGAAGCCAAGCCCATCCTTAATTGAGGGGCGTCTACCAATAGTGTAGGCATCCCATGCAAATTTTAGTTTATCAAAATCACTTTTGCTAGTCTTAAGTTGGGCATTAAGACTAGCCACTTCATCATTTAATTTTGCAATAGAAGTAAGGTGCTCAACACATGCATCAACATTAAAGTCTTTACACCTATTGCAAATTACTACATGTTCTACACCAGAGGTTGATTTATTAGCACAATAAAATCAAGTGGCTAAGGAGAGCTCTTGTGAAGCACAATAGACACAGTGAGAACAAGCACAAGAGACACGAGGATTTATCCCGTGGTTCGGCCAAGTATAACACTTGCCTACTCCACGTTGTGGCGTCCCAATGGACGAGAGTTGCACTCAACTCCTCTCAAGTGATTCAATGATCAACTTGAATACCACAATGTTCTTCTTTTCTTTACTCTTTCCCATTTGCGAGGAATCTCCACATTTTGGAGTCTCTTGCCCTTACAATGAGAATCAAAGTGAAAGCACTAGAGTAAGGGAGGGAAGCAACACACACAAATCCACATCAATACGCACACACACGGCCAAGACTTGAGCTCAAATGAATATCACAAGGTCCTCACTAGAACGGAGCTCAAATCACTAAGAATGTCAAACGAGTGTGCAAAGACGGAGTGTGAATGATCAAGAATGCTCAAAGTATGCTTGGTGTACTCCTCCATGCGCCTAGGGGACCCTTTTATAGCCCCAAGGCAGCTAGGAGCCGTTGAGAGCAATCCAGGAAGGCAATTCTTGCCTTCTGTCGACTGGCGCATCGGACAGTCCGGTGCACCACCGGACACTGTCCGGTGCGGATTTCTTTCCTATTTTGGCGCAGCCGATCGTTGAAGACTTGGAGCCGTTGGCGCACCGGACAGTCCGGTGCCCCCATCCGACCGTTGGCTCGGTCACGCGTCACGCGTGGATTGCGCGGCCGACCGTTGGCCCGGCCGACCGTTGGCTCACCGGACAGTCCGGTGCCTCACCGGACAGTCCGGTGAATTATAGCCGTACGCTGTTGACTTGATTCCCGAGAGCGGCGACTTCGCCGCAGCCGACTCACCGGACAGTCCGGTGCACCATCGGACAGTCCGGTGATCTATAGTTGTACGCCACCGTCGAGACCCGAGAGCAGCCAGTTGACCAGACTCCAGCCTGGCGCACTGGACACTGTCCGGTGCATGTAATACCCAAAATTATATAAGAGTTGATCTCGTTATGTGTTGTGCCATCCACACATTATTAACTCATGGAAATAATCACATTTAAAGAATTAAATAAGACACTTCAATAAAATATGCATCATATTGGGATTTTTGTTTGTGCATCTGAAGGTAAAAGTTGGAACTCAAACTTGAAATTGATTTGAAGTTAAAATAGAAATTAGAAAGTCAAATGAACAAAAAATGGGAAAGGAAAAGTTCATGAAACCCTTTTATTCTTCCCATAAATAAAAGGGAAGAGAATGAATCATAATATTTTAAAACACTAAAGTTATATTCATATTAAAGAATATTTGGCCCTTGGAATTTGAAGCTCAAAACAGGGACTTAAATTCGGTTTGAACACTTGAATTTGAAATAGAAAAGAAAAAAAAAGAGAAAAGAAAACCCGCTGTTGGGCCGCAACCTCACAATTCGGCCCACTTTTTCTATCTCACGCGCGTCAGCCCGCTCACATTTCCCTGCCAGGCCGCCCCCACTCTCCAGTCAAAGCGCGCGCTCCCTTTCTTTGTTTTCCGACGCTGTCATATGGGGTCCCCTTGTCATTCTCCTACACCGTGGTTGCTGTAAATCTTCTCGGATGGTTGTGAGCGCCGTATCGATCTCCCGGGGGAATCGGGCTCCGTTGCAACCACCGGTCCATCAGCTGATTGCCAGGTGCGGACCCCGGAAACCACATAATACCGTGCCCTTCTCTCCGCCGACCCAGCGTTCCCCCACTCGTTGCAAGAGCTCCGCCTTCGCCTCGAGTTCGCGCCTGAGAATCTCGCCCGCGCCGCCGTCCTTTGCGATGTTGTGGGCTCTAGGGACGTGCTTGTCGCGCTCTCCCGCAACGATGGTGTCGGTGCCGCGCTCTTCCACCTCTTGATGTCCCCTCGGCCACATGCTCCTCGGCCACCTTTGTGCCAGCCCGCCGCTCTTCGTCGACCTCCGTTGCGGCGCTCTGGTCGTGGTCAGCTCTCATCGCCGCTTCAAACTTTCGGTATGACACCTTCTGGCGTTTGTCGTCATCTCCTCTTGCTCGTTCAATACCCTGATAGGTCGCCGAAGGCGGGATTTAGGTTCACCGGCAATGAAGCCACCGCGGTGGGAATTCCTGGCTATCGCTCGCTCAGCGTAGGGAAGAAGAGGAGCTAGGGCCATCGATCTCACGGGGAACGGTTAGGATTACATATGCGTACCGATTCGCTCCCTGCACACCTCGGCCGTCGGATTTCTGATGGACGATCAAGATTAGAACAACGAATACCCCTTCGTTTCATTAAAACTGTGCCGTCGATTTTAGATCCAGTGGTCATGTATGTGTACCGGTTCGGGGATCTAATCTCACGCGTCCACCCTGGATCGCACGGCCAAGATCTCTGCGTACCCCTTCGGCCTGAGCATTATACAAAAGAGCCCCTATAGTTCATTAAAATCAACCCGCCATCCCTTGTCGCTGTGCACTGTGTCTTAGGATCTTTGCGCAGAGGCCCCTGCGTTTTTCAGATTTCATGCGCGCAGTCCAGAGCCGTGTGATAATGGGAAAAAGGAATATAAGAGATAGTTTTAAATATGAAAATAATTTCAGAATTGTATTTAATCTATAGAAAATTCATATTACGACCAAATTAATTCTTTCTAGTTCCTATACCTTTGTAATAATGTTGTTTATCACACTGTGTCTCTGTTTTAACATGAAAAAGACATTAAAGTTTATTTCTTAACTAATCTCGTATCAAATACATAAAACCTTTGGAAATTCGTATCTCCTCCGTTTTAACTCCGATTTGATCCGTTCAAGTTGCGTTAGTCTTGTAGCAACGAGTATATCATCATTATGTAGTATGTTCTTATGTTTGGTGTGATGTTAATTTTATCTATACCATGTTTGTTTGTATTGCTACGACTAGCGCGAGGACACGTGTCATCTGAAAAGCAAGTTGGTACCTGGAATCTCAAGTGCCAGGCAAGTTGTGCCCTTGACCACTTTTTACCTAATAATGTTCTTTAATACCACTTATCCATGCATAGGTTAATTTTGATGGGACCCCATAGGTCACCCTAGATTGTTTATCTCATTACCTTGTTTACCCCTGAATCACTTGGGTAGTTTGCTATTGCTTTACATGGTTTTGGGATAATCATTTATTATATCTATGTTCCAATTATTCTTGTTATTCTGTTTATGTTCATGTTGAGATCATTAATGTTAATTGGAACATAGAGCTTAACTTGAGTAACACGTGCCACCACAAGGGTTTAATGGGACGCCCTTGGCTGACTAATTAGGAAAGCTAGTGGAAGACTACCTTACCCGAAAGGGGCAAGGGCAGTAGGGGAGTGGTCAGTGTAGGGAGGTCCCTGGTTGATTTTGCTGCGATGGAAGTCAGCCAGGAACCCTGCATTGGAACTTCCTATAAACTGTAGCGGGTTTTTGGAAGCTAGTGGAACTTTGTAAAGGCCTCGTAGTGTTGCCCTGCCGCGCTTCCTAGGTAGAGGTGTATGGGAAGTCGCGATCCCTTGGCAGATGGGTAACATGACTTGTGGGTAAAGGGTACAACCTCTGCAGAGTGTAAAACTGGTATACTAGCCGAGCTCACGGTCATGAGCAGCTCAGGACTCTCTGATGTTTAAATTATGGAACTTAAATTCAATTTTTTCATTTGCATTGCATGGGTTTATTATTAATTTTGTTCTATTACTTTACTTATGGTTTGGTATTTACTTACACTTAGTAATTGCTAATAAAAGTTTGACCAACTACTTAAAAGCAATGCTCAGCTTTAAACCCCTATCATTGATTAGCCTTACACATCACATGAACTCACACCTTTGTGAGTTTATGTCCACTGGTTCCCCATAACTTGTTGAGCTATGATCATGTGTGAGCTCACCCTTGCTATCTCACACCCCCCACAGGAGAAGAGCAGGTGGTTCAAGAGGAGCCACAAGACGAGGAGTATGATCTGATCTAGGTGGCGTTTCTCAGTTGACATTGGCGCCGGCGATCCTTAGTTCGTTTTATCTTTATTATTTTATTTTGTAATAAGTCTTCCGCTATGTAATAAATACTCTGATGTTTTATGACATTTATCTCTATACACTCTATTATTATATATGTTGTCTTCTTTGGCGCATGTATGAGATGCACCCGGCTTTGTTCCTTAAAACCGGGTGTGACAGAAGTGGTATCAGAGGAAATGTTGACTGTAGGACGAAACCTAGATAGAAATGGACAACCCTTACCTACTTACCTTACTCTGATTCATTCTATACTTATCTTACCTTGATCCTGTCTCATCTTTTGTTGTCATACTCTCTTATCTTTTCTGTTCTAAGACAAGATGGATTTCATACCTTGTAATCCTACAATTATGAACTTTTTCAGATATAGGGAACCTAAGACGAAATTAAAATTATTTTCTCTATTAAAAATGTTGGTTGATTGTTCTGATGATCAATGTCTGATTTGCTTCTTTGATTGATTGAAATAGTATAGACGGGCATCTTAGCATGTACCACCATAAGGTAATGTATTAGCTTTAGTGGATAACACACTAATCTACTTAGCTAATAAATCCCCCGCAGTAACAATTCTCGTAATTACTCGCCTTGTCTACAATTCTTCCTTTCTTACCCTGTATTTCTAACCCAGATGGGCTACCCCTATAGTGTTAGAAGAGAGCACTATAGACGTGATCCTTGGTATGTCATAGTTAAGAAAGGCAAAGGCGGTATATACACTGTACTAAGGGAACCGTAGAACTCACCAGTTCCAAAGGACAAAGATTTGAAGTTGAAGTTGCAGTAACTAACACCATCAGACTAGCGGCATTCTTAGTAGATGGGAAGTTTGTTGGTGTCAATATCCGTGTGGTTAGAGATTTTCCGGATGTCTTTCCAGAGGAGTTACCAGGGATGCCACCTGATAGAGAAGTTGAGTTTGTTATTGACCTCTTACCTGGAACCGCCCCTATTTCTAAACGGCCATATAGGATGTCCATAGAAGAACTAAAGGAACTTAAGAAGCAGTTAACTGAGTTACAAGATGCTGGGTACATTCGTCCGAGTTCCTCACCTTGGGGAGCACCGGTCTTGTTTGTACAGAAGAAGGATGGATCGCAGCGGATGTGTGTGGATTATAGGTCTCTTAATGATGTTACAGTGAAGAACAAGTATCCGTTGCCTCGTATTGAAGATTTATTTGATCAGATGAGAGGTGCAAGAGTATTTTCGAAGATTGATCTCCGATCAGGATACCATCAGATGAGGATTAGACCATCGGATATTCCCAAGACGGCTTTCTCGACTCGATATGGATTATATGAGTTTACTGTTATGTCGTTTGGATTAACCAATGCACCAGCTTATTTTATGAACTTGATGAATAAGGTGTTTATGGAGTATTTGGACAGATTCGTCGTGGTGTTCATCGACGATATTCTCAGAGTGATAGCGATCATGAGGAACATCTGAGGTTGGTGCTACAGAAGCTACGAGATAACCAGCTATATGCCAAATTCAGCAAATGCGAGTTTTGGATTGACAAGGTACCATTCCTTGGACATATTATTTCTAATGGAGGAATAGCAGTGGATCCTGCTAAGGTTAAGGAGATAATGGAGTGGAGAGTACCCACTACAGTTACTGAGATTCGAAGTTTCTTGGGATTAGCAGGATATTATCGGAGATTTATTGAAGGATTTTCTAAGATTGCTAAACCTATGACTTCGCTTTTGGAGAAAGGAAGAGAATTTAAGTGGGATGAGAAGTGTCAAGACAGCTTTGATCAATTGAAGAAGAGATTGATGTCGCCACCAGTATTGGTTATGCCGGACTTACAGAAAGGATTTGATATTTATTGTGATGCATGTGGCCAAGGCTTAGGATGTGTGCTCATGCAGGAAGGACATGTGATTGCCTATGCTTCTCGTCAATTGCGGAAACATGAATTGAACTACCCCACTCATGACTTGGAATTGGCAGCCGTTGTGCATGCACTTAAGATTTGGAGACATTATATCATGGGGACCAAGTTCCAAGTGTACACGGATCATAAGAGTTTGAAGTATATATTCACTCAGAAGGATCTCAACCTTCGGCAACGCCGTTGGTTGGAGCTTATTAAGGATTATGATTTGGAGATTCACTATCACCCTGGCAAGGCAAATTTGGTTGCAGATGCCTTGAGTCGCAAGGAGCATGTTCATTCAGCTATTGTTGCCCAGCTACCCGATGAGATTGTTGAGGATTTCAGGAGACTTAACCTAGGGATAGTTGCTCATACTGAGGGAGTTACTATTGATGTGGAACCTACTTTGGAGCAAGAGATCCGCAAAGGACAAATTGGTGATGCTAAAATAAAAGAGATTAAGGATCTGATTACTGAAGGTCGAGTTCCGGAATTCACGGAAGATGAACAGGGCACTATATGGTTCAAGGACAGGATGTGTGTTCCTGATATTAAAAGCCTTCGAGAGACTATTTTAAAGGAGGCCCATGACTCGGATTATTCTATTCATCCTGGTAGTACCAAGATGTATCAGGATTTGAAACGGAAATATTGGTGGTATGGATTGAAAAGAGATGTAGCTGCACATGTGGCTATGTGCGATGTATGTCAAAGAGTTAAGGCTGAACACCAGAGGCCAGCTGGACTATTGCATCCACTAAAGATACCCGAGTGGAAATGGGAAGAGATTGGTATGGATTTCATTACTGGATTGCCTCGCACCCAGAAAGGATATGATGCTATATGGGTAATTGTGGATAGATTGACTAAAGTGGCTCACTTTATTCCTGTGAAGACTACATATAAAGGTTCTCAGCTAGCAGAATTATATATGGCTCGGATTGTGTGTTTACACGGAGTACCCGATCAAGATTCTCGATACATTGACTCGAGTTACAAGGAACAAGGTGATAAAGGTGTGTAAAGTGCAATGGAGTCACCACGGAGAAGATGAAGCAACATGGGAAAGAGAAGAAGAGCTTCGCATAGATTTTCCCCATCTTTTCCCTAGTCCTTCCTAAATCTCGAGGACGAGATTATTTTTAAGGGGGGTAGGATTTGTAATACCCAAAATTATATAAGAGTTGATCTCGTTATGTGTTGTGCCATCCACACATTATTAACTCATGGAAATAATCACATTTAAAGAATTAAATAAGACACTTCAATAAAATATGCATCATATTGGGATTTTTGTTTGTGCATCTGAAGGTAAAAGTTGGAACTCAAACTTGAAATTGATTTGAAGTTAAAATGGAAATTAGAAAGTCAAATGAACAAAAAATGGGAAAGGAAAAGTTCATGAAACCCTTTTATTCTTCCCATAAATAAAAGGGAAGAGAATGAATCATAATATTTTAAAACACTAAAGTTATATTCATATTAAAGAATATTTGGCCCTTGGAATTTGAAGCTCAAAACAGGGACTTAAATTCGGTTTGAACACTTGAATTTGAAATAGAAAAGAAAAAAAAAGAGAAAAGAAAACCCGTTGTTGGGCCGCAACCTCACAATTCGGCCCACTTTTTCTATCTCACGCGCGTTAGCCCGCTCACATTTCCCTGCCAGGCCGCCCCCACTCTCCAGTCAAAGCGCGCGCTCCCTTTCTTTGTTTTCCGACGCTATCAGATGGGGTCCCCTTGTCATTCTCCTACACCGTGGTTGCTGTAAATCTTCTCGGATGGTTGTGAGCGCCGTATCGATCTCTCGGGGGAATCGGGCTCCGTTGCAACCACCGGTCCATCAGCTGATTGCCAGGTGCGGACCCCGGAAACCACATAATACCGTGCCCTTCTCTCCGCCGACCCGGCGTTCCCCCACTCGTTGCAAGAGCTCTGCCTTCGCCTCGAGTTCGCGCCTGAGTATCTCGCCCGCGCCGCCGTCCTTTGCGATGTTGTGGGCTCTTGGGACGTGCTCGTCGCGCTCTCCCGCAACGATGGTGTCGGTGCCGCGCTCTTCCACCTCTTGATGTCCCCTCGGCCACATGCTCCTCGGCCACCTTTGTGCCAGCCCGCCGCTCTTCGTCGACCTCCGTTGCGGCGCTCTGGTCGTGGTCAGCTCTCATCGCCGTTTCAAACTTTCGGTATGACACCTTCTGGCGTTTGTCGTCATCTCCTCTTGCTCGTTCAATACCCTGATAGGTCGCTGGAGGCGGGATTTAGGTTCACCGGCAATGAAGCCACCGCGGTGGGAATTCCTGGCTATCGCTCGCTCAGCGTAGGGAAGAAGACGAGCTAGGGCCATCGATCTCACGGGGAACGGTTAGGATTACATATGCGTACCGATTCGCTCCCTGCACACCTCGGCCGTCGGATTTCTGATGGACGATCAAGATTAGAACAACGAATACCCCTTCGTTTCATTAAAACTGTGCCGTCGATTTTAGATCCAGTGGTCATGTATGTGTACCGGTTCGGGGATCTAATCTCACGCGTCCACCCTAGATCGCACGGCCAAGATCTCTGCGTACCCCTTCGGCCTGAGCATTATACAAAAGAGCCCCTATAGTTCATTAAAATCAACCCGCCATCCCTTGTCGCTGTGCACTGTGTCTTAGGATCTTTGCGCAGAGGCCCCTGCGTTTTTCAGATTTCATGCGCGCAGTCCAGAGCCGTGTGATAATGGGAAAAAGGAATATAAGAGATAGTTTTAAATATGAAAATAATTTCAGAATTGTATTTAATCTATAGAAAATTCATATTACGACCAAATTAATTCTTTCTAGTTCCTATACCTTTGTAATAATGTTGTTTATCACACTGTGTCTCTGTTTTAACATGAAAAAGACATTAAAGTTTATTTCTTAACTAATCTCGTATCAAATACATAAAACCTTTGGAAATTCGTATCTCCTCCGTTTTAACTCCGATTTGATCCGTTCAAGTTGCGTTAGTCTTGTAGCAACGAGTATATCATCATTATGTAGTATGTTCTTATGTTTGGTGTGATGTTAATTTTATCTATACCATGTTTGTTTGTATTGCTACGACTAGCGCGAGGACACGTGTCATCTGAAAAGCAAGTTGGTACCTGGAATCTCAAGTGCCAGGCAAGTTGTGCCCTTGACCACTTTTTACCTAATAATGTTCTTTAATACCACTTATCCATGCATAGGTTAATTTTGATGGGACCCCATAGGTCACCCTAGATTGTTTATCTCATTACCTTGTTTACCCCTGAATCACTTGGGTAGTTTGCTATTGCTTTACATGGTTTTGGGATAATCATTTATTATATCTATGTTCCAATTATTCTTGTTATTCTGTTTATGTTCATGTTGAGATCATTAATGTTAATTGGAACATAGAGCTTAACTTGAGTAACACGTGCCACCACAAGGGTTTAATGGGACGCCCTTGGCTGACTAATTAGGAAAGCTAGTGGAAGACTACCTTACCCGAAAGGGGCAAGGGCAGTAGGGGAGTGGTCAGTGTAGGGAGGTCCCTGGTTGATTTTGCTGCGATGGCAGTCAGCCAGGAACCCTGCATTGGAACTTCCTATAAACTGTAGCGGGTTTTCGGAAGCTAGTGGAACTTTGTAAAGGCCTCGTAGTGTTGCCCTACCGCGCTTCCTAGGTAGAGGTGTATGGGAAGTCGCGATCCCTTGGCAGATGGGTAACATGACTTGTGGGTAAAGGGTACAACCTCTGCAGAGTGTAAAACTGGTATACTAGCCGAGCTCACGGTCATGAGCAGCTCAGGACTCTCTGATGTTTAAATTATGGAACTTAAATTCAATTTTGTCATTTGCATTGCATGGGTTTATTATTAATTTTGTTCTATTACTTTACTTATGGTTTGGTATTTACTTACACTTAGTAATTGCTAATAAAAGTTTGACCAACTACTTAAAAGCAATGCTCAGCTTTAAACCCCTATCATTGATTAGCCTTACACATCACATGAACTCACACCTTTGTGAGTTTATGTCCACTGGTTCCCCACAACTTGTTGAGCTATGATCATGTGTGAGCTCACCCTTGCTATCTCACACCCCCCCCACAGGAGAAGAGCAGGTGGTTCAAGAGGAGCCACAAGGCGAGGAGTATGATCTGATCTAGGTGGCGTTTCTCAGTTGACATTGGCGCCAGCGATCCTTAGTTCGTTTTATCTTTATTATTTTATTTTGTAATAAGTCTTCCGCTATGTAATAAATACTCTGATGTTTTATGACATTTATCTCTATACACTCTATTATTATATATGTTGTCTTCTTTGGCGCATGTATGAGATGCACCCGGCTTTGTTCCTTAAAACCGGGTGTGACAGTGCACCACCGGACAGTCCGGTGCACCCAGACTGAGCAGAGTCTTGGCTGCTCGAGCCAAGTCATTTCCAATTGTATTTTCTCTGATTCTAGCACTTAGACAAATATGTTAGTACACAAAAACCAATGTACTAAGTCTAGAATCATACCTTTGTTTTGACTTTGCACTTCTTCCACCATTTGGCATAGTTTCACACTTAGACCATTTGTGTTGGCACTTGATCACCAAAATACTTAGAAATGGCCCAAGGGCACATTTCCCTTTCAATGTCTCTTCTCAATTCATTGATTTTTTCGCCATCCGCGACCCATATTTTGTTCCTGCATCGGAGTTCTGATTGAAGCTGATTAACTTGAGCTTCTAAATCCTCGATTGGATCGTTACTACCGCTACTGCTGTCGTCATGTCTCGGGACAAGTTGATGATGAGGTATGCCAATTGGCCCGGTTGACTTGCGTGCAGTCTTTCTTGTACGTGGCGGCATTTTTCTAAGGGGGAAATCTTATTAGCATAGTTTTTAGCATGATGCATGTGTAATTACAGAATCAACCTTAGTTTATTCAACCTTCTATACATTGCACTCTTCCTATCTGGTCTTTAAAATAAACTCTACAGAAATACTTAGGTAAGAAAGGAAGAAATTTTCTAGATAAGTCTTAGAAAATTCTTTTTGAAGATGCCTCATAATATCTACAGAGATGGACTTCGCTCCGATACCAGCTGTGACAGAACCTCCCAAGTCATTAGGCCCACCTACAGTTGTCCTTATCCAACGGACCTCAGACAAATCTGCAGGTGCCCCTGAATCACTTGACAAGTTCGGTATCTGCTTTTCTTACCTTTCCCAAGAGCGTTTCACCCGTCACGCAGATATTACAAGCATCGGAGATACGAAAATGTGGAAGCAGTTACATAAACTTACCTTTATTTAACAGTAAGATAGAGTTATAATATTACAGACCAGAAATATAATATACGAGTGCTGAGTATTATTATTACAAACCATGGGAGGCAAAAACTCCTCCCGATAAGTATCAAACAAAAAGTTTTTATGGAGGATCCTTTCCTCCCGCAGCTTCACTCCTAGTGCTCTTCCTTTGGTACCACCTTAGAACAGAAGCAACAAAAGTTTGTCGCTTCTTCACCTAAAAACAATGGGGAATAAAACCCTGAGTATGGAATTACTCAGCAAGTCTTACCTGACTAAAGAAAAGACTCTCAAGGGTATGCTGGCTTGAGGGAGTCAAGGTAAGGATTAACAATAATCAAAGACTCTGTTTGCAGAAATGCTTACTAAAAGTGGATCCTTAAAATCCAATTTTACTTGTCAGGTTAAGTCAGATTACCTGTATCTAGAGTTCTTTCTACCCTAGTTCAAACACTTAACCTGCCCTAGCCAATTTCTTAACAACCCTTAATCTTTACTAGAGTTCTACGTATAAGTCAGTGACCAAGTCTTCATAACCGCGAAGGTACGGTGATCTGAATCGATTATACTCAGCTGAGGATCTCCGATCACACGACATATGTAGCACTTAACCCTTGCATATGTCAACCCGCCACCGGGGTTCTTAAGACCAGATCAGGTTCACGCCAACCGAGAGCACAGATACACCACCGTCTAGCCTCTTGCCACGGAGGGTACACGCTACTCTCGCCATCTCTCCACTTCCATTGCGTGGTATCTTATTCTGGCCTTATTCTTCCTGAGGTAAAGCTTACCCATGATGAGGCATGTGACCAGTTAAAGGGTCCTCGGTCAGCAGGCCTACATCGACACGGTCCTTAATCGACTCAGACAGAGACACTACACCGAGACTCTCTTCTCGTGCAAGTCACCCGCCCGGTCTCAGCTTAATTATTTCAATCCCCAAAGTTTGGTACCTGGCAGAGGTACATCTTTTCCGATGTTGAACCCATCATGGCCATGATGGATCCACCATCAAGTTTTATTTTCAAAAGCATCCCTCCCACTTTGCAACATCATCTTTTGTAAAAACAAAACATTTTTGTTTTGCTAAAGCAAGACTAAGCATAGGAAAAACCTTTGTAAAACAGGGATTCAAAGGAAGGTAACCAAATTCAAGGAAGGAAATGCAGGAATGGTTTTAGCAATCAACTCCTATCACCTAATGCATCAAGCAAGTGAGAAAGAGTTTAAAAGAATCAAGGAGGTGGCAAATGCACCAGGGCTTGCCTTGGTTTACAGGTGAATCAGGCTCGGTTCCGCAGATGTCAAAATAGAAACAGCTGCCTGCCTGATGTCCCTCAGGTGGTGGTGGTGAAGTCTTCTCTTCTTCTACTTCAACTTCTTCCTCGTTTTCTAAATATAACCATACATAATAATGAATGCCCATGTAATGCTTATGAGAGTGCAAAGATAATAAGAGTTTATTATCTAAAGTCTTGAATACAATTTTCCTTCACGGTACTCTAGAGAGTTAGGGTTTCTAGAGTCAATATAGGAATTCAAAGGGCAGGGGGTAGGGTTTTGGGTTCTAATTATCAAACAAGGTCCAAATCATACCAAACTCTACCCAAGGCTTCTAAATAATATATAAGGGTCATCTAGAAAGTTTGGGGATTTTTGGGATTATTATCTATTTTCTAAAAATCTAGAAACAGAGTTTTAAGATGTTTTAAATACTCTATAATTCCCTATTTGAATTAAAAATCAAGAAATTATTTTTATTAAATTCTATAGGAAATTAGGAACCTAGCAAAATTGGTTTGGCATTTTTACCATTTTTCTACAGTTTTCTAGAATTGTTTTAGTTCTGGTAGAAAAAGAAAAAGAAAAAGGATAAACAGTCATGGGCCGTAACTAGCCCAGGCGACCCAAACCCAGGTAGAAAACGCACGCGCCCGCGCCTGCACTGCAGAATTTGCAAGAAAGGCCCTGGCGTTCTTGTTAACTTGAAGTGGGTTCCTTCACTGTTGCCTTGAGTCACTAACAGTTTCCAAGAAACCCCCCCCCACGTTCTATTCCTTTACATGTCGAGATCCTCGACGGTGAGCGGCGTTGTAGAGCTTCGGTGAGCTCGTGTACCGGCCGAATCGCTCCAGGACCGGCGTCCTTCTTTGGCCGAAACCAAATTCAAGATCTAGTGAACGTTTCCCCCAACCTAATTCCAAGAATAACTACCTGGTTGGCTCTAGCCACAGTGACCGTGGACATTACGGACAGATGAACGTGTTCCCGACGATCAGTAGTTTTCTAGTTCAATTGGGTGGGCCGATGAGCATCACAGGTACATGAGAACACTCAAACGAGGGAGCAGAAGGTATGAGCTGACCTGAATCGAGCTGGCCGCGGTCAGGGTGTTCTTGCGGTGTTTCGGAGCAGATTTGGGGGATCGAAAGTTCAAAATTCGAGCTCTCGGTTGTAAGATTGGAGGCAATACTGGGTGGTGTGGTGCGTGATCAACCTACGGAGCTCACGGTGGCTTCAATTTATAGGGATCGACCGCGAGCACAACGAATTTGAGTGGCGGATCGTGATCGGTAAGAACAAGGTGAGTCACTAGTGGCCGCTCAACGTGGCCTTTACCGTGGCGGCGCCTCCAGCGATCACCGTATATGCATAGCGTGTTTAGCCGCGACGTGGTAAAGTGCCCAGACACGTGGCGCACGGCAGTGATCGACCAACAGCGGCGAGCTCTTATCCCGATCGTCTGATGAGCAAGGGGGTACGGCGAGGTTAGCCGCGGTCGGACTCAAGCTGATCCAGGCGCTAAGATCTTTACCCGCCCGCAGTTATCCACAATGCGCAGCGCACGAATCCCGGCGATCATCGTGAATCACAGCGCGACGATCATCGGCGGTGAGGTTCACTGAACCTGATCTGATCGGCTACTGTACCATGAGAGTCATGTCTAGAGCGCCTGACAGATGATGTTTAGGGTAGATTATCTCTAAACTTTCTATGGCAACATCATCGTCCCTCTGCATCAAAGTTGTTGTTCTATCAATCATCTCCATCTTTTCCACAGGATTCCTAGTCGAATTCCCAGTGGTTTTAGCTTAAATCTGATCTCAAGTTCGGCCAATACCACTGGTGGCCATATTTCAGTCAACCAACTGACTGACAGCCCAACTTGGCGCCTATTTTGCTCTTAACTTTGCATAACAACAATGCTTACTTCCTTTAGCAAAGTTGTTCTCCTTTGATAGATCTACAAAGTTGATGTGGTGACCTAGGGCAAAATCCCTTTTGTTTGGAAATTACAAGGGCTCAAAGTTGAGTCAATCACACTGAAATTCAGACTTAGTCAAAAGAGTTCAAATGTGGCTCTTTTGCAAACAAGTCCAAAACTCAGGGTTTAAGTTGCAAATCTTCATACTTGTGGACCATATGACTTAAGATGCTTTAATTTCATACTTTTTGCACTTTAGTCCAAAAGTGCACTAATTTTTGCACTTAACCCCTTAGGGTTTAGGTTTAGGGCTTTCTAGGGTTCCAATTAGGGTTTCTTGCACTCTTAGGGTTTGGATCCCGCTTGAGTTCATCCATGGTGACACTTTATGATTATTTCTAACAAGTTTTGAAGTTTTCTTTTGTTTAAGCCTTGTTTGTTCTATTATACCCAATCCAGGGTTGAATACCCTACCCTAGGGTTTGATTCACAAAATGCCATAACAATACAACTTGTTTGAAATTCTTGCTTAGTGAATGCACTCTAGATGTGTCAAACATATGAAATGCCCATGCTTATGATGTTATGCTCAAGTTTTAGTGACAGTAACACCAGGGTGTTACATCCTTCCCCCCATAAAAGAATCTCGTCCCGAGATTAAAAGTCCTAGGGTAAGTAGTGGAAAAGGAAATGCTTCACATTTTTATTTCCTTATTTTTGGTACAAGGCAGGGGTGGTTTGGGGCTCACTCCTTTATTAGAATAATTATATACATATCACAATTTACATGAGGCTAGAAAGCCTGGGAAATTCTTTTCTAAAAAATCTTGAGTTTCCCATGTAGCCTCATCTTCTAAATATTGGTTCCACTGTATCTTGTAAAACTTGAGAGTTTTTCTTCAGGTAATTTTGTCCTTTTGATCCAAGACTCGAATAGGGTGTTCTAAATATGTCAAGTCTAGTTCTAAGGCAACATCTATTACTTCAATAGTTCGATCGGGAACCCGAAGACATTTCTTCAGTTGAGAAACGTGGAACACATTATGTACAGCAGACAAGGTTTCGGGTAGTTGAAGTCAGTATACCACTGGTCCACATTGTTCAAGAATAAGGAAAGGACCAATGTACCGGGGTGCAAGCTTCCCTTTTACCCCGAAACGGGTTACACCCTTCATTTTGGAGACTTTCAGGTAGACATAATCTCCCACCAGAAAATATATGGGCATTCGTCGTTTGTCTGCGTAACTCTTCTATCGAGCTTGAGCCTTCTTTAAATGATGAATTATTCGTTGAACTTTCTCTTCAGTCTCCTTTACCATGTCTGGCCTGAAGAAACTCCTTTCACCTAGTTCAGACCAGTTTAACGGAGTACGACATCGTCGTCCATACAAAGCTTCGAAGGGTGCCATCTTAATGCTTTCTTGATAGCTATTATTGTATGAGAACTCCGCTAATGGTAAACAATCATCCCATTTCTGTGGGAATTCCAGAACACATGCTCGCAATATATCTTCAAGTATCTGATTTACCCTCTCAGTCTGCCCACTGGTTTGAGGATGATAGGCCGAACTATGGAGCAACTTAGTACCCAAGGATTTGTGAAGCTCTTCCCAGAATTTGGATACAAATTGAGGTCCACGATCCGTCACTATGGTCTTCGGAATACCGTGTAAACTGAGAATGCGAGCAATGTATAATTGGGCATAAATAGCAACCGGGTGATCTGTTTTGACTGGCAGAAAATGAGCAATTTTTGTAAGCCGATCAACAATAACCCAGATGGAATCATATCCTTTTGGACCATATGACTTAAGATGCTTTAATTTCATACTTTTTGCACTTTAGTCCAAAAGTGCACTAATTTTTGCACTTAACCCCCTAGGGTTTAGGTTTAGGGCTTTATAGGGTTCCAATTAGGGTTTCTTGCACTCTTAGGGTTTGGATCCCGCTTGAGTTCATCCATGGTGACACTTTATGATTATTTCTAACAAGTTTTGAAGTTTTCTTTTGTTTAAGCCTTGTTTGTTCTATTATACCCAATCCAGGGTTGAATACCCTACCCTAGGGTTTGATTCACAAAATGCCATAACAATACAACTTGTTTCAAATTCTTGCTTAGTGAATGCACTCTAGATGTGTCAAACATATGAAATGCCCATGCTTATGATGTTATGCTCAAGTTTTAGTGACAGTAACACCAGGGTGTTACACCCAGCGTGCCAAGAATCATTTGAGATGTTGAAGCAGAAGTTGACAACAGCACTAGTGTTGGTTCTGCCAGATGTTCACAAGCCGTTCTTAGTATATTGTGATGCTTCGTACACCGGACTGGGATGTGTGCTAATGCAGGAAGGGAAAGCAGTGGCATAGTCGTCCCGACAGTTGAAGGTTCATGAGAAGAATTACCACACTCATGATCTAGAGTTACCAGCAGTGGTTCATGCACTGAAGACCTAGAGACACTATCTTTATGGGTAGAAGTGTGATATCTACACGGATCACAAGAGCCTCAAGTACATATTTGTTGGTGACTTGTTCTCAAATGCTTCGGATTGCGAACAAGGCAACATAGAAAGTGTTAAATGATAAGGTCCTTCGTCCTTTGAAACATTACTTCCCCTCGGGATATAATGTGTTCCGGACGAAGGTCACAAACAATATATCTTCGTAAACGCAATAAGCTGTGACGAAGGTCATATACGTAATGTAAAAAGTAATATAAGTATTTAAATTTTATCACAATGTCATTTCTATTTTATTATCATATAACAATAGAAATGACTTCAAATTACAAGTGTACCTTCGGATGGCAGGAAGACAAAAGTACAAGGATGACGCAAAAACAAATGCCAAGTCAGCGTGAACAGTACGGGAGTACTGTTCATCTATTTATAGACGTGGGATGCAGCCCATGTAAAATTACATTCATGTCCACTACATTTGCTAATGACTTATGGGAATCTGTTAAGGCCCAAGTGGTCTTTTCATCTTTAAGTCGGTTCCCCTTTCTGCTACCGCGACGAAGCTTTCCTGCGAACAGCTTCGGCTGTGCACCATCCTTCGTACAGCTTGGTAATCAGCCCGTCCTCCATCTCAATCCCCCTTCGTCTGGCTTAGGCTTCGTCCTGACCGTACCCCATGTTCATAATTCTGAGTCCGAAGATACCTGTTCATATAATCCACTTGGAAAACATTGTCAAATCATGTTTTTGAGGACCTTCGGAGGACGAAGGCCCCCAATAGTAGCCCCTCGCAATATTAATTTGTTAATGATAAATTCAGATTGCGATATGGACGAAGGCCTTAAGCCGAAGGTCCGAAAAAACACCTTCCCTTTGCTAGAATAGCAAAAGTCACCGACACGCGGGACCACACAGTTTCCGTTATATCGAGTGTATAAATAAGAGCTCGCCACGATTTGTTTGATACGCTCTCTTGCCATCTGCTCCCACTTACTAAATTTTTAGCTTTTGCGCACTAGGTTTTGCTGATCTCTTGGTTTTGAAGCTTCGGCTTTGAAAACAGTTTTTCAGTGTTTCCGAAGATGTCGGAAGATAAGAAGGTCACTGCTGAGATGAAGCTGAGTCTCGACGAAGAAAAGAACTTGGGGTTCCTTATAGCGATGGCGGAGACCAACACGGAAAAAATCACCAAGGAGATTCTGGAAGGTTTGTCTGAAGACACTGGTGACAGCGACAGCTATGATGCAGAAAGCTGTGGGGGAGAGTCCGAAGATCGACCATGGCGGCCAAGTCACACGGTTTTCGGGAAAACCACTATTAAGCAAAGTCATATTGACAATATGAGGGGGACGTATTTTTGAGATATATCTATTGTGAGGGCTGATGCTGGAGAAAAAACTTCTCCCACTCCCGAAGAAGATGAAGTCGTAATCTTCCGAAGCTTTCTCAAGGCTGGGCTTCGATTCCCCTTAAGCAGCTTTGTTGTCGAAGTCCTGAAGACATTTCAAGTCTACCTTCATCAAATTACTCCCGAAGCTATCATGAGAATGGGGATGTTTGTCTGGGCTGCGAAAAGCCAAGGTTTAGAACCAAATGCTAAAAGCTTTTGCAACATTCATGAGTTGTTATATGAGACGAAGCCCTGGGGGAAAGAACAATATCACAACAATTTTGGGTGTTACAGCTTCGGTGCCCGCTCCGGGTCAAGCCGCCCTGTGCCAACCTTTCGGAAGAGGTGGCCCGGAGCCTGGATGACAGAGTGGTTCTATGTAAAGAATGACTTAACAGCGCAGGAAGATGTTAAGAGTATCATTATGCGCCCCATCTGGCAACGCTTCGGGCTCCGAAAGCCGAAGGTTGAAATGGATGAAGCAGCCGAAGAATGCCAAAGAGCCTTCGGCGTAATCTGCTCTTATATTGGAACAAGAGACTTGGTCCAAGAGCATATTGCTTTCAGGGTGTGGCCACTTGCAGGAAAGTGGGAAATGCCGAAGGAGACCATCAAAGAGTCCGACGAAGGCGGACTGGTCAGACTGAAATACACATTCAAATACGGGGATAAATTTGTTGAACCTGATGACGACTGGCTACAAAGCATTGAAACATTAAGTGACGAACTGCTTGGGGTGTACTCGAAGGCCGAGAACACTGCATTATCGGCAGCCTTCGGAGGTCGAAAGAAGAAAAGGCTCAACCGGGTATTTGATGCAATCGGGTTTGTCTACCCTGACTACCATTATCCGGTGCTGGGCCGCAAAAGAAAAAATACTTCTCCTGCAACAGAAGTTGCGACAAGTGCTTCTAGTGAGCCAGCGCCGCAAAGAAAAAAGATGAAGGTGCTCACCCACCGGGCACGCTTTATTGAGCCAGCCACAGTGCCCAAATTTATTGGTGAATTCTCTTTGGCCGCTGAAACTACAGAACCAGCTCCAGTGCCGAAGATGGAAGAAAAGACTGAAGCGCCTTCAGCAGAGAAAGCAGAAAAACCGAGGATTGAAGGACAAAAAACATTGGAAATCTTAAGTCCTTCAACAAATGTTGAAACAATAAAAAATCAAAAGGGCCCATCGATGACCCCAAAAAGAAAAAGAATGGTGAACGTGCTAGATGTCTTGGAGATAATTAAGTCTTCAAGCACAACTCCAAAGAAGACTGTTGAACTTGCTGAAGCGTCTACTGAAGCTTCGAAGCAACAACCTGAAGCTGAAGCTGGGCCTTCAGAGCCCACCAAGGAACAATCTTTGGAAACCGAAAAAATAAAAATATCAGAACCAGTTTTGGTTGAAGAAATTGACACTGCCGTCCCCGAAGCTCCTTCCAGCATATGCGATTACATCGTACGACATGCTTCGGGGAAGAAATTATCTGAAGAAGAGACTTACGAAGCCAACTACTATGCCAGAGAGCTAAAATATCTGAAGGGGGCAGTAGTGTTCAATGGGACAAATGAAGATGACTTCCTATACTGCCTTCCTGATAACAAAGAACTATCTGTCTGCCGAGAGATGGCTAGAAGTATGGGGTTCCCGAAGCTCGAAGCTGGATTATGTGCTATGACAAAGGAGGATCTCGCGGACAGTCTTGCGTACAATAGCCTAAAGGTATGGGAATTAGACGCTTGAAAAAAATTTTTAATATGTAATTCATTCTTTTATTCTTATATGGATTCTTTTTCGTATAGGGTTTAATCCTAAGCAACGCATTAAGAGCACAAAAGAGTGCCGAAGATGAGAGCTATGAAATTGCGTTCAACAATTTACGATCAGAAGTTATTAAATTGAGAAACGAAGCTCTAGAAAAAGATAAAATTCTGCTTACATTAGTAGACAAGGTAAAAAAGGACGAAGCTGCTGCAAAGGTTCAGGCCGAAGCTCATAGACGCGAAATTAAAGATCTTCAGAAGCAATTGGCCCGGGCGAAAGAAGAACGCATACTTGAAGAAACAAGACGGGAATGTAGCGACCAATGGGCTGATCATTTGGAAGCAACCGTGGAAGAGCTTCGGTCTTCTAAGAAAAAATGCTACGAAAAATCCATGGAATGCGTAAAGAAAATTAAAACCAGCTTCGCCAGCGTGGGCGCATTTTCCAGTGAAGAGAATTTCTCAAGAGGCAATCCCGAAGGTCCAATGGAATGGATCAGTCACGAAGCAGAGGCCTTTGAGGAAATCCTGAGTAGCCGCGGTGACATCTGCACTTTTTCGGGCGCCAGGGGAGTTGCTACTGTCTTGGAGAAGAAAGGTTGTGAGCATGTAAAATCTTTAGCTCAGTCCGAAGTTGCCTTATCCTCCGAAGACATCAAAGACCCCTCGGCCGAAGCAAGCATGGTTGGTGGTAAATTCTTTACTGATGTCTGGGACAACGGCGGCCGAGAAATGGCGCAAGAAATTATTCAAAGGAGTGAAAAAGGCATCCATGATGCTAGGAAAGTGACAGAAGTTGCCGAAAAAAGTACAGAGCCCGAAGGGCAAATAGGTATTAATTAGTCGTTCTTATTGTGTTGTAATTTTTATTTCAAACTTTATTCGCGGTTTGTAATAGTAATGCAGAAATATTCTCTTCCCTCAGAACCTGCTGGATCGTCTGCTGACCCTCACGCAAAAGGGGATGACGAAATTAAACAAATGGCCGAAGCTATCATGGATAAAGTTGTTGAACAACTTCTAAATGAGGCTGCCGAAGTAGTATTAAGAGAAGACTAGGTGTTATTAGAAAAAACATTTGAAGTGTGATCCATGTAATATTTTGTACATTTGAATGTAATATACAAGTCTCTTTTCATTATTCAATTCTTTACGATGCATGAAATTCTACATACATACCATTTTTGAGCCTTCGGCGAAAAAAACACCTTCCCTTCTTTTCATGCTTCGTGAAGAAGACATTCTCCGTTAAAACTATTCTGATGAATCACGTCCACGCTTCGTGAAAACATTCTCCGAAGCTGTATTCCGAAGATTATCATTGTATTCCCTCGTGATTTTACACAATTTTCACTTTCTCAAAGCGTCCTTTCGAAGGTTGATACTGTGTCCCCTTCTTTTGCCATATGCAACATGATGTATGATGCTTATGCTATGCAAAATGATGTGATGATGTTATGTTATGTAAATGACGTTTGTTCCGAAGATACACACAAAATATCTTTGTAAGCTCTGCATTCCCTTAGGAACGTCTTTGGAGCTTCTTCGCCTTTTACTTAGTCGGTATCAGCGTTGACTTTTCGCTATAAGCTCTGCATTCCCTTAGGAACGTCTTTGGAGCTTCTTCGCCTTTTACTTAGGCGGTATCAGCGTTGACTTTTCGCTGTATGCTCTGCATTCCCTTAGGAACGTCTTTGGAGCAAAAAAACTTACACTGCGCTCCCTTTGGAACGGCTTTTTGTAACTTCAGCAACTTACTCTGCGTTCCTTAGAACGACTTTTTGTGGCTTCGTAGGATTTTTAATAATTCGAAGGTCCTCCTTGTTACCGCAAATTTTTAAGCTTCAGCAACTTACTCCTGTGGAGAAAATAGGTTTTCCTCATAACCAACCACGAAACTATTACATGAAAACTGAAATGTTCTTTATTACACAGAAAATAAAACTAAACGGAAAAGACTGCTATCAAAGTAGGATATTTGTCAATAAATGTGCTTCGACTCTGGCACAGTACTATTGACTGTGCGAGCTTCAGATTGCTCTCTGAGATCCCTTTGGTGCGGAACATATTGGCTCCCTTCCGGCTGTTGGCCTTGTTGCAGCGGAGGTGGAGGCGGGGGCTGTTGCCATGAAGCTTGAGGTTGACTCGCCGAAGCTACGGAAACTGTAGGGTGGTTGCCCACGTATTCCGGGATGTAAGGCTGATGGTACGAAGCAGTATGCATGACCTGCTTCGGCTGGCCCTGTTGCGCTGCAGCTTCTGCTAGCTCCTTTTGTTTCTGGATGGTAACATGGCACATCATGGTGGTATGGCCCTTGTTTTCACCACAGAATAAGCAAAATACCCTCCTTGGTTGATCCCCAAATCTTCCGCCGAAGCCCCTGGCGCCTCTGCCTCTTGGAGCTGGTGGCCGGAAAAAAGTTTGCTGGTGCCCCGAAGCCTGCGAGGAGCACTGCGGTCTGTTCTGTTGACTCCCCTTATCATCATTTTGAGTAGAGTTGTGGATGGACCTGACATGCCTCGGATAGAATCTTCCTCCGAAGCCCCTGGTCATTTCAGAAAATCTGAGAGCCTCCTCCCTTCTTTGGCGAAAATCATTGTCGGCACGAATGTACTCGTCCATCTTTTGGAGCAGCTTCTCCAGAGTCTGAGGAGGCTTCCTAGCAAAGTATTGAGCTGCAGGTCCAGGACGAAGCCCCTTGATCATGGCTTCGATGACAATTTCATTGGGCACCGTTGGTGCCTGCGCCCTCAAACGCAAGAACCTTCTGACATACGCTTGAAGGTATTCTTCATGATCCTGAGTGCACTGGAACAGGGCTTGAGCAGTGACCGGCTTCGTCTGAAACCCTTGAAAGCTGGTTAACAACATGTCCTTCAGCTTTTGCCATGAAGTAATCGTTCCTGGTCGAAGGGAGGAATACCAGGTCTGAGCGACATTCCTAACAGCCATAACAAAAGACTTTGCCATGACTGCAGTGTTGCCACCATACGAAGACACTGTTGCTTCGTAGCTCATCAAAAACTGCTTCGGGTCTGAATGGCCATCGAACATGGGAAGCTGGGGTGGCTTGTAGGACGGAGGCCAGGGTGTAGCCTGCAGCTCAGCGGACAGGGGAGAAGCATCATCGAAAACAAAATTTCCATGATGGAAATTGTCATACCAGTCATCTTCGTTGAAGAAGCCCTCCTGATGAAGGTCTTTTTGCTGAGGCCTTTTGTTCTGCTCATCGTGAGTAAGATGGCGAACTTCTTCAGAAGCTTCGTCTATCTGCCTTTGCAGCTCAGCTAGCCTGGCCATCTTCTCCTTCTTCCTCTGCACCTGTTGATGAAGCATCTCCATATCCCTGATCTCTTGGTCTAGCTCATCCTCCTGAAGCGTCGGGCTGACGGCCTTCCTCTTCTGGCTTCGGGCCTCCCGAAGAGAGACAGTCTCCTGGTTCGGGTCCAGCGGTTGCAGAGCTGCAGCCCCAGTCGCTGAAGCTTTCTTCGGTGCCATAGCGAGGGTCTATGGCTTCCGAAGGTGTTCAAAAAACTCGAAGTGGAAGTGAGTTCACCGGAGGTGGGCGCCAATGTTGGTGACTTGTTCTCAAATGCTTCGGATTGCGAACAAGGCAACATAGAAAGTGTTAAATGATAAGGTCCTTCGTCCTTTGAAACATTACTTCCCCTCGGGATATAATGTGTTCCGGACGAAGGTCACAAACAATATATCTTCGTAAACGCAATAAGCTGTGACGAAGGTCATATATGTAACGTAAAAAGTAATATAAGTATTTAAATTTTATCACAATGTCATTTCTATTTTATTATCATATAACAATAGAAATGACTTCAAATTACAAGTGTACCTTCGGATGGCAGGAAGACAAAAGTACAAGGATGACGCAAAAACAAATGCCAAGTCAGCGTGAACAGTACGGGAGTACTGTTCATCTATTTATAGACGTGGGACGCAGCCCATGTAAAATTACATTCATGTCCACTACATTTGCTAATGACTTATGGGAATCTGTTAAGGCCCAAGTGGTCTTTTCATCTTTAAGTCGGTTCCCCTTTCTGCTACCGCGACGAAGCTTTCCTGCGAACAGCTTCGGCTGTGCACCGTCCTTCGTACAGCTTGGTAATCAGCCCGTCCTCCATCTCAATCCCCCTTCGTCTGGCTTAGGCTTCGTCCTGACCGTACCCCATGTTCATAATTCTGAGTCCGAAGATACCTGTTCATATAATCCACTTGGAAAACATTGTCAAATCATGTTTTTGAGGACCTTCGGAGGATGAAGGCCCCCAACAATATTCACTCAGTCAAAGTTAAACATGAGGCAACGAAGATGGCTAGAATTGATCAAAGACTATGAGCTGGAAATTCATTATCACCCAGGCAAAGCAAATGTGGTTGCAGATGCTCTGAGCAGGAAGAGTCAAGTTAATCTGTTGGCCGCTTACCCGATGCCATTCGAGCTAGCAAAGGAATTCGACAGGCTAAGTCTCGGATTTCTGAACAACACCCAAGGAGTGATAGTCGAGCTAGAACCCACCCTAGAGCAAGACATCAGGAAAGGTCAAAAGGATGATGAGAAGATCAACGAGATCCGGCAGCTGATCATAGATGGGAAAGGTCTAGATTTCTGTGAAGATGCAGAAGGAGTGGTATTGTTCAAGGATAGGTTGTGCGTTCCCGACATCACATCAATCTGGGAACTGATTCGCAAGGAAGCTCATGAGACAATATATTCTATACACCCTGGTAGCGAGAAAATTTACCAAGACCTGAAGAATAGATTTTGGTGGTACGGTATGAAAAGAGAGATAGCACAGTATGTGGCCAGATGCGACAGTTGTCAGAGGATCAAGGCAGAACATCAGAGGCCCGCAGGTTTGTTGCAGTCGTTGCAGATTCCTCAGTGGAAGTGGGATGAGATTAGAATGGACTTTATAGTCGGTCTGCCCCACACTCGAGCTGGTTATGACTCCATTTGGGTAGTAGTGGACCGTTTAACAAAGGCTGCCCATTTCATACCAGTCAAGACCACCTATAACAGTGCAGTGTTGGTAGAATTATACATGTCTCGGATTGTGTGCTTGCATGGTATTCCAAAGAAGATAGTATCGGACAGAGGCACCTAGTTTACCTCTCATTTCTAGCAGCAACTACATGAAGCTTTGGGCACACACCTAAAATTCAGTTCAGCTTATCACCCGCAGACAGATGGTCAGACTGAAAGAAACAACTAGATTCTTGAAGATATGTTGAGGGCTTGTGCTTTGCAAGATAAGTTAGGTTGGGACAAGAGGCTACCGTATGCAGAGTTCTCCTACAACAACAGCTACCAAGCGAGTCGGCAGACGTCACCATTCGAAGCGCTCTATGGGAGGAATTGCAGAACTCCGTTGCATTGGGACCAACTCAGCGAAAGGCAAGTGTTCGGTTTAGATATTTGTCTTGAAGCCGAAGAGAATATCAGGATGGTCCAGGAAAATCTGAAGGCAGCACAGTCCAGGCAGCGAAGCTATGCTAACACCAGAAGAAGAGAACTTAGTTTTGAAGTAGGAGACTATGTCTACTTGAAAGTGTCACCCATCAGAGGAACCAAAAGATTTGGAGTCAAAGGCAAGTTAGCACCTCGATATATCGGCCCGTATTAGATTCAAGCAAGACATGGAGAAGTGGCTTATCAACTCAGCTTACCAGAGAATCTATCCGCAGTGCATGATGTGTTCCACGTGTCTCAGTTAAAGAAATGCTTGCGAGTACCAGAAGAGCAGTTGCCAACAGAGGACCTTGAAATTCAAAAAGACCTAACGTACATTGAAAAGCCAACGCAGATTCTAGAGACAGCAGATCGTGTCACTCGGAGGAACACCATTAGGATGAATAAAGTCAAATAGGGCCACCACTCAGAAGATGAAGCAACCTAGGAAAGAGAAGATGATTTGAGAGCCAAGTACCATAAACTCTTTGTTAGCCAACCCTGAATCTCGAGGGCGAGATTCTTTTAAGGGGGATAGGTCTATAACACCCTAAATTTGGGGGTATAAAATTTCTTTCTCATTATCATCCAAATTCAGGTGTTACTCTTCTCTATCTCACTCTAGTTTCTCTCTCTTTAGTTTCTCTCCCTCTCTTCTTCTTTTGATTACGGTTAGTTTAATTAGTGAAGGATTATTTATTTTATTTTGCCCACAACATGAGTCATGGAATGTTGCATCATATTGAGCCTAAATATTCTTTGAATTGTTGCACATATTTGATTTGGTTTGAATTTGAAACTTGATTTGAATTTGAATTGAAAACCCTAGAGAAAATAAAAAGAAAAGCAATTAGAAATTCCCTGGAAAAAGGAAAAACTATTTCAGCCCAAACCAGCCCACTAAGCCCAGCCCGCGCGCGTGCCCGCGCGCCCTTGGTTCCTGGCAGGCAGGCCCCACCTGTCGGTGCGAACTCCAGTGCGCCCTCTCTCCCCCTCTCTCTCGCTGCCCCATGGGCCAGGTCTATCGGCGCCGTTCCATTTCCCCGTGCCCGATCTCTCTCTCTGTCCCGCCGACCCCACCTGTCAGTTGTCCCTAACCTCCCACCCACGATCCCATGCCGTGGACGCACCCACATCCGCGCGTTCTCCGGCCACGTCCCCGCGCTCGCGCCCCTTTTGAGCCCCGTGCCCTGCTCACCCACCTCCCCTCGCTCACTTGCGGCCTCAGCCAAACCCCCTCGCCCTCTCTCTTGCCCTGCCCACACGAACAGAGAGCTCCCACCACTCACCGTCGGCCGCTGCCCGTTCTACGATCACTGTCGCATACGCGCCCCGTCCTTTGCCTCGGTGAGTTTCGCCTCGCCGTTAGCTGCTCGGGACACCCTTCGGTGTGCCCTCCCCCTCTCTGGTTTGTCCGACCCGCGCTCACCGGAGCGGTTCTTGCGCAGCTGGAGCTCCGCCACTGTCTCCCCATCGCGTCCCTACGCCACCGCCATTTCCCCATGACTCCAGCGCTTCCCCTCGAGGTGAGCAACCTGTCTGCACCCTTATTTTGGTCATTACTGCCCTGGTTAGCACGCGATTCTTCACCGGAGTTGCCCCGCGTCGTTGTTAGCCCACTCCGTCGTGTGCAGTGCCCTCTGGTGCTTCCGCGCCGGCGTGATGCCCCTGACCAAGTCCGCCAGACCGCCCTGAATGCGCCCGAGCTAGCCCCCAAGCCTCTGGAGCCCCGCCATGGCTAGCCCCCTCGTCTCCGGCGAGCCCTCGCCGCGAGATCGAGCAGCATCATTGTGCCTGTGTCCGCCCCAGGCTTTAGATCTCGGGCATCTGTCCGAGATCGGGCGATTTAGATTTAACTAGACCGGATCTAATAGCAGTCCTCCGATCTAGATCCAACCGCCCTTCTCTCTTCCCCCTCACCGCGCCCCTGCCCCTAGGTCCGGCTGGTCAGTCCACCCTGGCTCGCTGACGCCCTGACCCCGCCTGTCAGCCACGTCCGCGCGCTCGAGCCCGTGCGCGCGATCTAATCCTGACCGTTGATCTCTGATCCGACGGTTGAAGTTATCCCATACCCCTTCACGGGTGCGTTTTACTTAAGAGACCCCCAGGTTTTAGGAAATCAACCCGCGTAGGCCCCTGGTTTATTTTAAATAGCCCCCTGTGCTTTCGTTTAATCACAGATTTAGCCCTAATTTCATATTTCAAACTTCAAAACTTGTTTATTTCATATCTTTTTCATATGAACTCCAAATTTAATGGTTCAAATTGCAAAATGTTCATGAAATTATTCTCTGCCCAAATAAAATATGTCCATATGTAGTCTGTATACTTTAATTTTACACTTAGAATATAGGATTAAAGTATATGTTGATTTATTCATTTAATGAAATAAATAAAAGGAAAGCCCTAGGAGTTAAAATATATTTAATCTTGTGAGATTAGTGACATGCATTATATGGATTCATTTTTGGTTTAACTTTTAGGCCTCAATGAAATGAATAAAATTAGGTTATGTAATTATGGATAACACTTAAAGAATATTTAAATTCCTAAATGAGATTAGTCCTTCTTATGATTTAATCTCTTTCTTGTTTAAATTGCTACTTTACCTTTTGTGGTATGTTCCAAACACTTAGAGAGTAATCAACTCCTAATTAGGATTAGTTTATTTTATAACTTGACCTCATTCTCCTTTATTTAATATTACATCTTTTGAGTTGTGTTCCAATGTTTGTACATGTTTGATGTGCTGTTCATTTGTACTTTCTAAATGTATTGAATGTATGATCGCTTTATTTTGAGTTGTGTTGCCGAAGATCCCTCTAAGCAACAACCTAGTGAAGGTAAGTGTCCTCAGACCTATCATGTCTTACTTTACTTTATAATTCACTGTCCCTCATTACATTATTGAAATTTAAGGAGTGACTAATCTGTATTTACCTTAGCCTTGTTCACCTTTTCGAGTTAATCATGGTTAGCTTATGCTATTGCTTTAACTTAATCAATGAACATGATGTGATTATTTATGATACGATGATGTTATCCCGATGAGGTTCTTATGATTACTTTAGGGGACTCAGGTTGTTTCCTGAGTACCTCTTCGTAAGGACCTATTTGGGGAGTGACAAACCGGGATAACAGTGCAACCATGAGGGTGGAATGAGACACCCTTAGCTGATTAATTAGAGGAACCAGAGGAGTAGTTGGCTTCACCGTAGGGCCGTCAATGGGGTCCGGGCACAGTACTTGCTCTGCCGAGGCTGGTTGCAGAGGTTCTCGATTTGGTTTTTGTTAGTCACCCTTCCTTTGGGGAGATGTACTGTGTTTATCAAACTGGAGAAACCTAACGGGCAGCTATGACCTCTAGGAAATCTTTGTAAAGGCTACGTAGTGAGACCCTGCTAGGTCACCTTGGTAGTGATCAATTGGGAGGCTAGAACCCCGGGCAGAAAGGGAATCACGACTTATGGGTAAAGTGTGCGACCTCTGCAGAGTGTTATAAACTGGTTTATCAGCCGTGCTCACGGTTATGAGCGGCCTTAGGATCCTCTTCGATTAGAAGAACTTTGGTTACTTTTATGATGATGATTAGCAATGATGATTATAATTTTGATCTCTAGTATTTCCTCTTGGAGGGAGTACTCCTGGGTAATAACTAGGTTTATTATTAAAACTTGGCTCTACTGATAGTAATAAAATGTGACCAACTAAAAGCAACTGCTTAACCTTAGCTCCACATACAGCTAGTCCACTTTTAGCCAAACGGGACATTTGCTGAGTACGTTGATGTGTACTCACCCTTGCTTTACAAACCACCCCACCCAGGTTGTCCCTACTATACTCAGTGCTCAGGAGGAGATGTTGGTAACATGGAGGACTTTGAGGAGTTCCAGGACTACGACGAGTTCTAGTTTACTTTAGTGTCAAACCCCCAGTCAGCTGCCTGTGTAGGCTTATCTCCTACGTTTCGTTACTCCGCACTTTGATATTAATGTTGAACACTATGGATATGTATTAGACTCTGTGGATATCTCGGACATCTTGATGTAATTAAAGTACCTTTCGCTATTTATTTCGAGCATTGTGTAATGATGTCCAATTATGTAATCACTGTGTACGTGAGTTCTGATCCTGGCACGTATATGGTTCGCATTCAGTTTACCTTCCAAAACTGGGTGTGAAAGTATGTGAGTTTCTGATCTTGGCACATACATGGTTCGCGTTCGGTTTGCCTTCCAAAACCAAGTGTGATATGTGTGCCGTCATAGAGCTCATGCAATTTTAGCCAAATCTCATTAGCGGTTTTTAATGTAAAAAATTGATTAAAAATATCTATGCTAAGAGATTCATACACTCAGTTTTTAGCTCTAGTATTTAAATGAATTTCTTTTTCCTCACTCGTGTTGGGTTTCTCAGGATTCTTGGGTAGTTTCATCCTTTCATGAGTGACTCTCCAAACACTTAGATTAAGGGTCTCTAGGTAACAAGTCATTCTAGCACTATAATATGGGAAGTTAGTGCCGTCGAAGTGTGGTGGCCTATGGATATCCATCCCCTTCTTTTAAAAAGTGTTGGCTCTTTTAGCGGTGAAGCTAAAACGTTTCAAATGAGCCAAACAGGCTGTGATACCAATTGTAGGAAACGATGACGCCTAAGAGGGGGTGATTTAGGATTTCTAAACTTTCTCTGAACTAGGCTACAAATAAATCCTTAGAGTAAAACATGTGCAAATAAATAATCTAGAATGTGCAAACTAGGTTTTTTCTAAGTGTTGTTATCTCTACATCAAAGACTAAGTTTCAAACTAAATAATATAACTATAAAGACAAGATTGAAACTTAAATAATTAATATAAATATGTATCACAAAAAGTTGACTTGTTACATGCCCTTATAACATAGAGGTTTACTTGACTACCAAAATCTGAAAACATAACATTAACACTGTTAACTATTAGCAGTTCTGTTCATGTCTGCATGTCCTATGCGCACATCATGATCAGTCGCGTTGTGTGGTCAAATATAAAACAAGATCTCCAGCTCTTCTTTTTTTAGCACATCTATGACACTAGACTGAATAGTAAATCTAAATGAGCCTGCCCTACAATATAACCTGCCGATTTTCTTAAGGGCTTGTTCGGTTGTTTTCAATCAATATGAATTGGAAGGGATTGATACGGATTGAAGGAGATTTTGATTTACTAGGGATTAAACCTCCTCAATCCCCCTCAATCCATATGGATTGGGGTAGAACCGAACAATCGCTTAAGGAGCACTCATCCTGTTTTGTGACCGGAGGTTGGCATCCCATGAAAATAAGCTATTCAGTGGAACTCAAACCAGATGTGAAAAATCACTGCTTTGCATATAGGTCTGTTCATAAATGCAGGAATGACAAAAGATATTAGCCTCATAATCTCTCGTAATTTCATTGAGGCACTGAAGAAATATAATTGGACGCCTTTTCTTATGAAGCAAAGGTCTGAAGAACAAACACTGCTACAAAGTCTGCGATGTGGGGGGCTGGGGAAGTACAAGGTTCTTATGTTGCCTAAGCTATAATTGAGCATGTTTTGCTTCCACGCTCTCTACTGATGCTAATTTGGTTAGACATAAAAATATTCACACCGTTGAGAGCCTTGCTTTGTTTCATAGCAAGTGCACTGAAGATGTCATGCATGGGTTATAACACTACACTGTACATGTGATCAAGTGACTGCATCAGAAAACTATCAGCACCGGCTTGAAATAATCCAGTCTTTCAACGAAAACAACAAATGGAAAAAGAGGGGACTCTTCTTTTGTGCCAATAGTACACAAAGTATTATCTCGACCAACACCTGGAAAAGTTTCTATTCTTAATGATGGATCTATTGGTGTTGAAGTTGGAGGCATTGAGTTAGGCCAGGGGCTTTGGAGAAAAGTGAAGTAGTTGACAGCTTTTGGTCTTGGACAACTCTGTCCTGATCGAAGTAAAGAGCTATTGGACAGAATAAGAGTTATTTAAGCTGACACATTAAGTAACCTACAGGGAGGGTGGACTACAGGGTCCAAATCAGAATCTAGCTGTGAAGCAGTTCGTCTTGCATGCAATGTCTTGTTCAACGGGCTGAAGCCAGCCAAAGAGCAATCTCAAGAAAAACAAGGCAATGTTTCATGGGATGTGTTGTTGGAATTAGAGTATTTGTAAGGGTCCCTTGTGCAAAATGGAGATATAAAGTGAGTGTGTGTGCTGGTGGGAGGAGCACGCTGTAAAAAATCCCACGAAGTTAACATGGTATCGAGCTAGGGTTGGACCGCGCCGCCGCGCTCGCTGCCTCCGGTCCGCGCCGCCGCGCTCGCCGGTCTCCGGTCCGCGCCGCCCTTTCCCCCTCGCCGCGGCCGCGCCCCGCGCCAGCGCCCGCACTGGGTCACGCGCCCGTGCAGCAGGGGCCGCGTGCCCGTGCAGCAGGCGTCGCGCCCGGGCAGCCGCAGGCAGCGCCCCGCGCCGGACGGGGCGGCTTCCCCTTGCCGCGGCTCGCCACTCTGGACGGGGACGCAGTGCCGCCGCTCGTGCGGAGGTTCTCCGCCGCCAAGTGCTCGACGAGGAGCTCGGCAAGCTGCTGTCCGGCGTCACCAGCGTCCTCCCCAACATCAATCCGGTGGTCCTGCCCAAGAAGACCGCTGAGCCAACCGGTAGGCAGATGCAGCAGTGGGTTAGAGGGTGAGTTGCTTCCTGGTAGAAGAGGGCAAGCCGCTGGTGTAGAAGAGAGCGAGTTGTTGCGGGATTTGTCGACTGGCTGCTGCTCCTGAGTGCTGCGCCTACGTGTTCCTGGCGGAACGAAGAGGCAGCCCTGCAGCGTGTGTTCGTTCAGGTGGCAGTGAAAGAAGAGGCATTGATGATGATGAGTCCAGAGGAGGCTGAAGGAAGAAGGTTGGAGGAAGAGGTTGAAAAAGGGCAATGATTCGTGGTGACAAGAAAGAAGAGGATCCACTAATCACAAAAAGTGAGATGAGAAATGAGATGAGGAGTATGATTCAGGAACTCATGGGGCTAGGTATGATTGGCCCCAAGACTTTGCCTACCTCATCCGAATTAAAGTTGGAACTCGTTCCAAATGATGTGAAGCTAGAAGGGAGCAAGAATTACTTGAGTTGGTCTAGGAGAGTGTGTAATACTCAAATTTGTATACACAGAATACAATGCATTCCTCATTTTATGTGCCTTATTTGCATCATAAAAAGAGCACCCAAATAATTGAGAGTGATTAATTAAAGCCAATGATTCTAAAATAAACTAAAGTGCATCATGTTGGAGTTTTACATGTTTGTGCATTGAATAAAAATAATAAGGATAATAAAATAATAAATGCTAGAAGTTAAACCAAACCCTAAATTAAAATTAGGGTTTTATAAAGTGGGAAGAAGAGAAAGGATATAAAATATATATCATATCTAAATTATATCTCTAACATTGCTAGTTTAACTTCACACAAATAAATGAGAAGGAATTTGGCACAAATTCGAATTTAAATTCGAATTCAAACTAAACTTTAGAAATGAAGAAAATGGAAAGAAAAGAAAAAAGAAAAAGAAAAACAACAGCCTGATGGGCCGGCCTATCCATTTCGGCCCAACCAGCTAGCAACAGCGAGCAGCCCACCGCCTATCTCCAGCACCGACAGGTGGACCCGGGGGATCAGCCTCCCGTGCATCACGCGACTCACTGCCTGGGCGCGCCTGGTGACTTACATGTGGGGCCACCGTGTAAGACCCATCACCCACCTCCGTTCAAAGCGCAGCTTCCGCGTAACGAGGACCGGGCGCCGTGGGCTTTGGGAATCTCTCAACAAAAACCTGGTTCGCTCGAGATTTCCGTCATGGCTCGTCCGAATCTCTCGTGGCCGCGTACTTACCCTCCCCACGCGCTCGTATCTCCGCATGGCTCGCCGCTCAATCCTGGAACCCGTCGTGATCTGGTCAATGGGATGTGCCCTTGATCCGAAACTCGTGCCGAGATCTCGGGTTGCGTTTGTCGCCCCCATGGCCTTGCTCAGGTGCATATAAGTAGGCCCTGTTCCTCCTTGCCCGACTAACGGCCGTTAGCCCAGCCTCTGACACCACCGGGAGCCGCTCGCGTCGACCTGGTCGACGACTACGGCTCGGAGCCCACGTTGTGGCCATAGATGATCTACGAAGCTCATGGAGCGAATCTGTTGCCGTTTCGGGTGGAATCGTGTGCGGGGCGATGCGGAATTTCTCGCCAGAAATCACACGGCGCCGCCGAACCGCACTCTGCCGTGGCCAGCGCCGCTCGGTCATCGATGTCTGGTGAGGACTCCCTCCCTGTGTTCGCCAGGTTCTTTATTACATGTTGCGCACTGTGGATTGGGATCTAGGGGGTGTCTGTGTAGTTTCGTCGTGCTCCGGCGAGCTCTGCGGTGGGGGAAACAGGGCGCCGCCGGGTGCCGTGACCGGAGAAGGGGGGGCAGGCCGTTCAACCGTCTGATCTTAACGGACGGCTCAGATCGAGTGAGCGAACTATTTTCCATGGAGCACACCGTGATCGTTGATCTGTTATTCAACGGCGATGATTGGAGGATGGCATACCCCACCTCCGCGCGTGTAACTCTGGGCCGTAGATTTGAGAGTAGACGGTTGGGATTAGAAATTGCTTATTCCTTCGCGATATTGAATCCGACCCGTCCATCTGAAATCGGGCAGATCCGGAGGGCTTGGGTCTTGCGCTGGCATCGACCGTCGGATTTTAATCTAACAGTCCACATCCGGTACCGGTTCGGGTAATGAATGATCTAATCCGAGGCGCACATTTTAGATCTGACGGCAGAGAATCACCCATACCCCTTCAGCCTGGACATTTTACTTAAGAGCCCTCGGGCTTCCAGGGAATCAACCCGCCGTCCAGTGAACGCTGTTCACTGTGCCTTGGGCAATTTACCCCGAGGCCCCTGGCATTTCCAGAAATTGAGGCTCAGCCCAGTGCTGTTTTAAAGTGATTAAATGAATTAGAAATTAGATTTTTAATATAAAAATAAACCCTAGAACTTGTATAATTCATAGAATATTCATATGGGCTCCAAAATAATCCATTCCACTTTCTAAATTTTTGTAATTTTATTCTCTATCACTTAGAATCTCTGTTTTATCATGACAACAGTAAGAAAATTAATCTCACACTTAATCTTATTTAAAACACATAAAACCTTTGAAAATGCATAACTTAAATTCTATAACTCCAAAAATTATGATTCCTTTTCCTAGAATTTTATTTTATTATGTAGAATATTTCTGTGTATTTTGTTTACATGCTTGGTGTAATGTTAATTTTCCCTATATCTTGTGCTTGTTTGTATTGTGGCGAGTAGAAGAGCACGTGACACGGGATCCTGGTGAGCAGCAGGTTGAAGTAGCTGAGCAGGAGCTCATTGAAGGCAAGTTGTGCCCTTGACCACTTTTTACCTAATAATGCTCTTTAATATCACTCATCCATGCATAGGCTAATTTTGATGGGACCCAATAGGTCACCCTAGATTGTTTATCTCATTACCTTATTTACCCCTGAATCACTTGGGTAGTTTGCTATTGCTTTATATGGTTTTGGGATAATCATTTATTACCTCTATGTTCCAATTCTTTTTGTTATTCTATTTATGTTCATGTTGAGATCATTAATGTTAATTGGAACATAGAGCTTAACTTGAGAACCACGTGCCACAACAAGGGTTTAATGGGACGCCCTTGGCTGACTAATTAGGAAAGCTAGTGGAAGACTACCTTACTCGAAAGGGGCAAGGGCAGTAGGGGAGTGGTCAGTGTAGGGAGGTCCTTGGTTGATTTTGCTGCGATGGCGGTCAGCCAAGAACCCTGCATTGGAACTTCCTATAAATTGTAGCGGGTTTTCGGAAGCTAGTGGAACTTTGTAAAGGCCTCATAGTGTTGCCCTGCCGCGCTTCCTAGGTAGAGGTGTATGGGAAGTCGCGATCCCTTGGCCGATGGGTAACATGACTTGTGGGTAAAGGGTACAACCTCTGCAGAGTGTAAAACTGGTATACTAGCCGAGCTCGCGGTCATGAGCAGCTCAGGACTCTCTGATGTTTAAATTATGGAACTTAAATTCAATTTTGTCATTTGCATTGCATGGGTTTACTATTAATTTGTTCCATTACTTTATTTATGGTTTGATATTTACTTACACTTAGTAATTGCCAATAAAATTTGGACCAACTACTTAAAAGCAATGCTCAGCTTTAACCCCTATCATTGATTAGCCTTACACATCGCATGAACTCACACCTTTTTGAGTTTATGTCCACTGGTTCCCCACAACTTGTTGAGCTATGATCATGTGTGAGCTCACCCTTGCTGTCTCACACCCCCCCCCACAGGAGAAGAACAGGTGGTTCAGGAGGAGCCACAAGGCGAGGAGTATGATCTGATCTAGGTGGCGTTTCTCAGTTGACATTGGCGCCGACGATCCTTAGTTCGTTTTATCTTTATTATTTTATTTTGTAATAAGTCTTCCGCTATGTAATAATTACTCTGATGTTTTATGACATTTATCTCTATACACTCTGTTATTATATATGTTGTCTTCTTGGCGCATGTATGAGATGCACCTGGCTTTGTTCCTTAAAGCCGGGTGTGACAGAAATGGTATCAGAGGAAATGTTGACTGTAGGACGAAACCTAGATTGAAATGGACAAACCCTTACCTACTTACCTTACTTTGATTCATTTTATACTCACCTTGACTTGGTCCTGTCTCACCTTTTGCTATTCTACTCTGATTATTTCTCTAAGACAAGATAGATTTCATACCTTGGAATCCTACATTTACGAACCTTTTTTTAGATAGGAAACCCAAGACAAAATTAAAACTATTTTCCCTATTAAAAAAAAGTTGGTTGATTGTTCTGATGATAAATGTTTGATTTGCTTCTTTGGTTGATTGCAACATTATAGTTGGGCATCTTTGCATGTACCACTATAAGGTAATGTATTAGCTTTAGTGGATAACACACTAATCTACTTAGCTAATAAATCCCCCGCAGTAACATTTCTCGTAATTACTCGCCTTGTCTACAATTCTTCCTTTCTTACCCTGTGTATCTAACCTAGATGGGCTACCCCTATAGTGTTAGAAGAGAGCACTATAGACATGATCCTTGGTATGTCATGGTTAAGAAAGGCAAAGGCAGTATATACATTGTGCTCAAGGAACCATAGAACTCACCAGTTCCAAAGAAGAAGGATTTGAAGTTGAAATTGCAGTAACTACCACCATCAAACTAGCAGCATTCTTAGTAGGTGAGAAGTTGGTTGGTGACAACATCTGGGTGGTTAGAGATTTTCTGGATGTCTTTCCAGAGGAGTTACCAGGGATGCCACCTGATAGAGAAGTTGAGTTTGTTATTGATCTCTTACCTGGAACCGCCCCTATTTCTAAACGGCCATATAGGATGTCCGTAGAGGAGTTGAAGGAACTTAAGAAGCAGTTAGCTGAGTTACAAAAGGCTGGGTACATTCGTCCGAGTTCCTCACCTTGGGGAGCACCGGTCTTGTTTGTATAGAAGAAGGATGGATCGCAGCGGATGTGTGTGGATTATAGATCTCTTAGTGATGTTACGGTGAAGAACGAGTATCCGTTGCCCCGTATTGAGGATTTATTTGATCAGATGAGAGGTGCTAGAGTATTCTCGAAGATTGATCTCCGATCCGGTTACCATCAGATGAGGATTAGACCGTCGGATATTCCCAAGACGGCTTTCTCGACTCGATATGGATTATATGAGTTTACTGTTATGTCGTTTGGATTAACCAATGCACCAGCTTATTTTATGAACTTGATGAATAAGGTGTTTATGGAGTATTTGGACAGATTCGTCGTGGTATTTATCGACGATATTCTTATTTATTCTCAGAGTATTAGTGATCACGAGGAACATCTGAAGTTGGTACTACAGAAGCTACGAGATAACCAGCTATATGCCAAGTTCAGCAAGTGCGAATTTTGGATTGGCGAGGTGCCATTTCTTGTCATATTAGTTCTAATGGAGGAATATCAGTGGATCCTGCTAAAGTTAAGGAGATAATGGAGTGGAGAGTACCCACTACAGTTACTGAGATTCGGAGTTTCTTGGGATTAGCAGGCTATTATCGGAGATTTATTGAAGGATTTTCTAAGATTGCTAAGCCTATGACTTCGCTTTTGGAGAAAGGAAGAGAATTTAAGTGGGACGAGAAGTGTCAAGATAACTTTGACCAATTGAAGAAAAGATTGATGTCGCCACCAGTATTGGTTATGCCAGACCTACAGAAAGGATTTGATATTTATTGTGATGCATGTGGCCAAGGCTTGGGATGTGTACTTATGCAAGAAGGACATGTGATTGCCTATGCATCTCGTCAGTTACGCAAGCATGGATTGAATTACCCCACTTATGACTTGGAATTGGCAGCCGTTGTGCATGCGCTTAAGATTTGGAGGCATTATGTCATGGGGACCAAGTGTCAAGTATATACGGATCATAAGAGTCTGAAGTATATATTCACTCAGAAGGATCTCAACCTTAGGCAACGCTGTTGGTTGGAGCTTATTAAGGATTATGATTTGGAGATTCACTATCACCCGGGCAAGGCAAATTTGGTTGCAGATGCCTTGAGTCGCAAGGAGCATGTTCATTCAACTATTGTTGCCCAGCTACCCGATGAGATTGTTGAGGATTTCAGGAGACTTAACCTGGGGATAGTTGCTCATACTGAAGGAGTTACTATTGATGTGGAACCTACTTTGGAGCAAGAAATTCGTAAAGGTCAAATGGGTGATGCTAAAATAAAAGAGATCAAGGATCTGATTACTGAAGGTCGAGTACCGGAATTTACGGAAGATGAGCAAGGCACTATATGGTTCAAGGACAGGATGTGTGTTCCTGATATTAAAAGCCTTCGAGAGACTATATTGAAAGAGGCCCATGACTCGGATTATTCTATTCATCCTGGTAGTACCAAGATGTATCAGGATTTGAAGCGGAAATATTGGTGGTATGGATTGAAGAGAGATGTAGCTGCACATGTGGCTATGTGTGATGTATGTCAAAGAGTTAAGGCTGAACATCAGAGGCCAGCTGGACTATTGCACCCACTGAAGATACCCGAGTGGGAGTGGGAAGAGATTGGTATGGATTTCATCACTGGATTGCCTCGCACCCAGAAAGGATATGATGCTATATGGGTGATTGTGGATAGATTGACTAAAGTGGCTCACTTTATTCCTGTCAAGACTACTTATAAAGGTTCTCAGCTAGCAGAGTTATATATGGCTCGGATTGTGTGTTTACATGGAGTACCAAAGAAGATCGTGTCCGATCGAGGTTCACAGTTTACCTCAAGATTTTGGAGAAGCTTTCATGAGAATATGAGTACGAAGTTGAATTTTAGTACAGCTTATCACCCTCAGACTGATGGACAGACTGAAAGGACTAATCAAGTATTGGAAGATATGTTGAGAGCATGTGCCCTTCAGCATGGAGGAAGTTGGGATAAAAGTCTACCTTATGCTGAGTTCTCATATAATAATAGTTATCAGGCCAGTCTGAAGATGTCACCTTTTGAAGCTTTGTATGGGAGAAAGTGCAGGACTCCTTTGTATTGGGATCAGACTGGAGAAAGACAGTCCTTTGGGCCTGAATTGATTCAAGAAGCAGAAGAACAAGTCCGTATAATTCGGGAGAATTTGAGGGTGGCTCAAACCAGGCAAAAGAGCTACGCTGATAATAGAAGAAGGCCACTGGAATTTGAAGAAGGAGATTATGTGTACCTCAAGGTGTCACCACTTCGTGGAATGAGGAGATTTAAAGTCAAGGGCAAATTGTCCCCTCGCTACATTGGACCATTCTTGATCTTTAGAAGAGTTGGGGAGATGGCATACCAACTCGAGTTACCGGATAGTCTATCGGATGTGCATAATGTGTTCCACGTATCTCAACTGAAGAAGTGTCTCCGTGTTCCCAAGGAATAGTTACCAATAGAAGAGCTCAGTGTTCAAGGTGATTTGACTTACACGGAGTACCCGATCAAGATTCTTGACACATTGACTCGAGTTACAAGAAATAAGGTGATAAAGATGTGTAAAGTGCAATGGAGTCACCACGGTGAAGAAGAAGCAACTTGGGAAAGAGAAGAAGAGCTTCGCATAGATTTTCCCCACCTTTTCCCTAGATCTTCTTAAATCTCGAGGACGAGATTATTTTTAAGGGGGGTAGGATTTGTAATACTCAAATTTGTATACACAGAATACAATGCATTCCTCATTTTATGTGCCTTATTTGCATCATAAAAAGAGCACCAAAATAATTGAGAGTGATTAATTAAAGCCAATGATTCTAAAATAAACTAAAGTGCATCATGTTGGAGTTTTACATGTTTGTGCATTGAATAAAAATAATAAGGATAATAAAATAATAAATGCTAGAATTTAAAACAAACCCTAAATTAAAATTAGGGTTTTATAAAGTGGGAAGAAGAGACAGGATATAAAATATATATCATATCTAAATTATATCTCTAACATTGCTAGTTTAACTTCACACAAATAAATGAGAAGGAATTTGGCACAAATTCGAATTTAAATTCGAATTCAAACTAAACTCTAGAAATGAAGAAAATGGAAAGAAAAGAGAAAAGAAAAACAACAGCCTGATGGGCCGGCCTATCCATTTCGGCCCAACCAGCTAGCATCAGCGAGCAGCCCACCGCCTATCTCCAGCGCCGACAGGTGGACCCGGGGGATCAGCCTCCCGTGCATCGCGCGACTCACTGCCTGGGCGCGCCTGGTGACTTACGTGTGGGGCCACCGTGTAAGACCCATCACCCACCTCTGTTCATCGTGCAGCTTCCGCGTAACGAGGACCGGGCGCCGTGGGCTTTGGGAATCTCTCAACAAAAACCTGGTTCGCCCGAGATTTCCGTCATGGATCGTCCGAATCTCTCGCGGCCGCGTACTTACCCTCCCCACGTGCTCGTATCTCCGCATGGCTCGCCGCTCAATCCTGGAACCTGTCGTGATCTGGTCAATGGGATGTGCCCTTGATCCGAAACTCGTGCCGAGATCTCAGGTTGCGTTTGTCGCCCCCATGGCCTTGCTCAGGTGCATATAAGTAGGCCCTGTTCCTCCTTGCCCGACTAACGGCCGTTAGCCCAGCCTCTGACACCACCGGGAGCCGCCCGCGTCGACCTGGTCGACGACTACGGCTCGGAGCCCACGTTGTGGCCATAGATGATCTACGAAGCTCATGGAGCGTATCTGTTGTCGTTTCGGGTGGAATCGTGTGCGGGGCGATGCGGAATTTCTCGCCAGAAATCACAAGGCGCCGCCGAACCACACTCTGCCGTGGCCAGCGCCGCTCGGTCATCGATGTCTGGTGAGGACTCCCTCCCTGTGTTCGCCAAGTTCTTTATTACATGTTGCGCACTGTGGATTGGGATCTAGGGTGTGTCTGTGTAGTTTCGTCGTGCTCCGGCGAGCTCTGCGGTGGGGGAAACAGGGCGCCGCCGGGTGCCGTGACCGGAGAAGGGGGGGCAGGCCGTTCGGCCGTCTGATCTTAACGGACGGCTCAGATCGAGTGAGCGAACTGTTTTCCATGGAGCACACCGTGATCGTTGATCTGTTATTCAACGGCGATGATTGGAGGATGGCATACCCCACCTCCGCGTGTGTAACTCTGGGCCGTAGATTTGAGAGTAGACGGTTGGGATTAGAAATTGCTTATTCCTTCGCGATATTGAATCCGACCCGTCCATCTGAAATCGGGCAGATCCGGAGGGCTTGGGTCTTGCGCTGGCATCGACCGTCGGATTTTAATCTAACAGTCCACATCCGGTACCGGTTCGGGTAATGAATGATCTAATCCGAGGCGCACATTTTAGATCTGACGGCAGAGAATCACCCATACCCCTTCGGCCTAGACATTTTACTTAAGAGCCCTCGGGCTTCCAGGGAATCAACCCGCCGTCCAGTGAACGCTGTTCACTGTGCCTTGGGCAATTTACCCCGAGGCCCCTGGCATTTCCAGAAATTGAGGCCCAGCCCAGTGCTGTTTTAAAGTGATTAAATGAATTAGAAATTAGATTTTTAATATAAAAATAAACCCTAGAACTTGTATAATTCATAGAATATTCATATGGGCTCCAAAATAATCCATTCCACTTTCTAAATTTTTGTAATTTTATTCTCTATCACTTAGAATCTCTGTTTTATCATGACAACAGTAAGAAAATTAATCTCACACTTAATCTTATTTAAAACACATAAAACCTTTGAAAATGCATAACTTAAATTCTATAACTCCAAAAATTATGATTCCTATTCCTAGAATTTTATTTTATTATGTAGAATATTTCTGTGTATTTTGTTTACATGCTTGGTGTAATGTTAATTTTCCCTATATCCTGTGCTTGTTTGTATTGTGGCGAGTAGAAGAGCACGTGACAGGGGATCCTGGTGAGCAGCAGGTTGAAGTAGCTGAGCAGGAGCTCATTGAAGGCAAGTTGTGCCCTTGACCACTTTTTACCTAATAATGCTCTTTAATATCACTCATCCATGCATAGGCTAATTTTGATGGGACCCAATAGGTCACCCTAGATTGTTTATCTCATTACCTTGTTTACCCCTGAATCACTTGGGTAGTTTGCTATTGGTTTATATGGTTTTGGGATAATCATTTATTACCTCTATGTTCCAATTCTTCTTGTTATTCTATTTATGTTCATGTTGAGATCATTAATGTTAATTGGAACATAGAGCTTAACTTGAGAACCACGTGCCACCACAAGGGTTTAATGGGACGCCCTTGGCTGACTAATTAGGAAAGCTAGTGGAAGACTACCTTACCCGAATGTGGCAAGGGCAGTAGGGGAGTGGTCAGTGTAGGGAGGTCCTTGGTTGATTTTGCTGCGATGGCGGTCAGCCAAGAACCCTGCATTGGAACTTCCTATAAACTGTAGCGGGTTTTCGGAAGCTAGTGGAACTTTGTAAAGGCCTCGTAGTGTTGCCCTGCCGCGCTTCCTAGGTAGAGGTGTATGGGAAGTCGCGATCCCTTGGTAGATGGGTAACATGACTTGTGGGTAAAGGGTACAACCTCTGCAGAGTGTAAAACTGGTATACTAGCCGAGCTCGCGGTCATGAGCAGCTCAGGACTCTCTGATGTTTAAATTATGGAACTTAAATTCAATTTTGTCATTTGCATTGCATGGGTTTATTATTAATTTGTTCCATTACTTTATTTATGGTTTGATATTTACTTACACTTAGTAATTGCTAATAAAATTTGGACCAACTACTTAAAAGCAATGCTCAGCTTTAACCCCTATCATTGATTAGCCTTACACATCGCATGAACTCACACCTTTGTGAGTTTATGTCCACTGGTTCCCCACAACTTGTTGAGCTATGATCATGTGTGAGCTCACCCTTGCTGTCTCACACCCCCCCCCCCACAGGAGAAGAACAGGTGGTTCAGGAGGAGCCACAAGGCGAGGAGTATGATCTGATCTAGGTGGCGTTTCTCAGTTGACATTGGCGCTGACGATCCTTAGTTCGTTTTATCTTTATTATTTTATTTTGTAATAAGTCTTCCGCTATGTAATAATTACTCTGATGTTTTATGACATTTATCTCTATACACTCTGTTATTATATATGTTGTCTTCTTGGCGCATGTATGAGATGCACCTGGCTTTGTTCCTTAAAGCCGGGTGTGACAAAGTGCGAGTGCTCCTAGGAGGTAAAGGAGTGGAGCACTATTTGGAAGAGGGTTGTGTTGAACCTGTTGATAGGCTCAGCTCTGAATGGAGGGTTTGGTATACCACCAACTCGATTATTGTGGCGTGGTTGTTAGCATCCATGTCTTCGTCTGTAAGTAAGATGGTTGAAGCCATGCGCACTGCTGCACAAATTTGGAAGACCTTGAGCAATATGTATTCAAGAAAGGGGAATGTGATGATGATGATGGAAATCCAAAGTAAGGCAGATGCAGTGAAACAGACAGGGAGACCAGTGGAATAATATGCTAGTGAACTTCAGTACTTGTGGGGAGAGCTAGATCACTACGCTCCTCTACAAATGGTTTGTCCTCAGGATGCACAGGTTGTCCACAAGTGGGTAGAGGACAGGAGAGTGACTCACTTTCTAAAGAATTTGGATCCAGAGTTTTGAGAGCAGGAGAGTGACTCACTTTCACTAAGAGAGTCTTCCTACCATGGATGAGGCTGTGTCAGCAATGATTAATGAGGAAAGCAGGCTTCGGGTAATGACAGCTAATGATCCTGTGAAATCAGCCTACACTACAACTGATGATAGAGACTGTTATAATTGTGGTGAGAAGGGACACTTGAGTTACAATTGTCCTCATCCTCGTGGCAGTGGTGAACGAGGTGGTGGAACTCGTGGAACCACTCGTAGTACCTATGGAAGAGGCCGTGGAGGCTATGGAAGGGGGCGTGGTGGTCGTGCCAGGGGTAGAGGTCGTGGTGGCCCTCGTGTTAATGTTGCAGTCACTGAAGACACCCCTTCAATCACTTTGACTGGGGAACAAGCTAAACAATGGGAAGAATGGCATAAGGGAAAAGAATCTGAGTGTCCAACCAGTACTCCTCTTGGTTCTGTGGCAACTACATCCACCCAGCACTTTGGTAACTTTGCCAACTATGCCCATTCGGGCGCAGGTACTCAGGCACAAGCCCTTGCATCTTCATGTAGAAGTCATAGAGATTGGATAATAGATTCAGGAGCATCTAGACATGTCACAGGACTAGTTGATTCTTTTAAAACATACTCACATTCTATTCACCCTGAAACTGTCCAAATTGCTGATGGTACCTCCCAACTCATTCATGGTGTAGGGTCTATAGAGTGTACACCATCCATTAATCTATCATCAGTTTTGCATGTCCCATCATTTCCAGTCAATCTCCTTTCTGTCAGCTCAATCATTGATCAGTTCAAGTGTCTAGCTATATTTGTTGAACAATCATGTGTTTTTCAGGAGAAGAGAACTGGGAAGAGGATTGGGACTGGAGTCAGGCGTAATGGGCTATGGTTCATCAGTCAAGAGGACCAAGCTTTGTCAGCAACAACAGAAGGAGATAAAAGGGAAATCATGCTGCTACATCGTCGATTAGGACATGTACCTTTTGAGAGCTTGAGTAAATTGTACCCTGAATCCTTTAAGGGAATGGAGAAAGGAACACTTGTGTGTGATGCATGTGAGCTTGCCAAGCACACCAGCTCTACTTACCCTAGTATTGGACTCTGTAGCAGTGATCCATTTATGTTAATACATTCTGATGTTTGGGGTCCTTGCTCAATTACATCTGTGAGTGGTTTTAAATGGTTTGTCACATTTATTGATTGCTATTCTCGCATGACATGGATATATATGTTGAAGCACAAGAATGAGGTACTTCGATGTTTCAAGGATTTCTACAAACTAGTCACTAATCAATTTAATGCCAAGATTCAAATCCTTTGCACTGATAATGGAACTGAGTATGTGAACAATGAGTTTATCTCATTCATTTTAGATCAAGGGATTATTCATCAAACTACATGTCCTGGTACACCTTCTCAGAATGGTGTGGCCGAGAGGAAGAATCGACACCTGTTAGAAGTGGCAAGGTCTCTGATGTTTCAAATGAATGTGCCTAAGTATCTCTGGAGTGAGGCAGTGATGACAGCTGCATACCTGATCAATCGCATGCCGTCGAGGGTACTGGGGATGAGATCACCTGCTGAACTCCTATTGGAACAACAAGAGTTTAAAGTCCCACCTAGAGTTTTTGGTTGTGTTTGCTTTGTGCACGACAATCGACCTTCAGTGGGTAAATTGGATCCGCAAGCCATTAAGTGTGTTTTTGTTGGTTATGCATCTACACAAAAGGGATACAAGTGTTGGGACCCTATTAGGAGAAGGTTATTTGTAAGCATGGATGTGACTTTCCGTGAATTTGAACCGTACTATTCAAACAAGTGTGATCTTGATCACTTCTTTGATGAGTTCTCTTCAGTCAATGAAAGTGATTGTAGAGGGGGTGGAAGTAACTCTAAAGAAGGAGAGAATAGTACACAAGAAGAGGCAATTGTTGGAAGAATCCCATCTATTGCGGATGAGACTAATGGTTCCAAGGAAAGGAATGAGGTTCATGATGACAATGAAGTTGTAGTTGTTTGGACAATTCCTTGTCCCAAAGAATACACAGGAGGGAGTCAAGATAAAGAAGTGAGGATATATGATATGAAGACTAATGAGAAACAAGTAAAAGTGTATCAAAGAAGGCGGTATAAAAATCAGGGGGAGCAATTCATGCAGCCAGAGCCTCAATCACCTGCATCTCCAGTCCTAGATCTCTCCTCAGGTCTCTCTCCATCAAGCTCCTCGTCTCTACCAAAAATGGGTAATACTACTCCTACTCCTGAACATGTTGATTTACCCCTTGCACAACGTAGGGATCATAGAATCAATGTTGGCAAACCTCCATCTCGCTTCGGTTTTGAGTACGATATAGCTAACTACATGTCATACAGTCATGTGTCGCCTGCATATAGAACCTTCATCGCATCCCTACAGGTTGTGTCCATCCCGAAAGATTGGAGATGTGCAAAACAGAATCCAAAGTGGAAGGAGGCTATGGAAGAAGAATTACATGCTCTCATGAGAAACAAAACATGGGAACTTGCTCTGCTCTCAGAAGGGAAGAAGGCTGTGGGCTGTCAGTGGATCTTCACTGTAAAATAGACCCCTGAGGGAAAGATAGACAGGTACAAAGCAAGACTGGTTGCAAAAGGATACAACCAAACATATGGGATTGACTATGATGAGACTTTTGCACCCGTGGCAAAGATGGGCACTGTTAGAACTTTGATCTCATGTGCAGCCAATTTCGGATGGCCCCTTCATCAACTAGATGTAAAAAAATGCATTTCTTCATGGTGACTTACAGGAAGAGGTCTATATGGAAATTCCTCCTGGGTTTGCGAATGAACAGACTGTTGGGAAAGTGTGCAAACTTAAGAAGTCACTCTATGGTCTGAAGCAGTCACCACGTGCATGGTTTGACAGGTTTAGATGTGCTATTTGTGGTATGGGGTATTCCCAATGTAATGATGATCATACAGTCTTCTTCAAGCACAAGGGTTCATCTATCACTATATTGGCTGTTTATGTTGATGATATTGTGATTACTGGAGATGATGTGGAAGAGATCAAGTGGTTAAAGGAGAAGCTCAGGAAAGCATTTGAGATAAAGGATCTGGGACTACTTCGGTATTTCCTTGGAATTGAAATTGCTTGATCATCGAAGGGAATTGTTCTCTCCCAACGAAAGTATGTCCTCGACTTGTTGACAGAAACTGGAATGTTGGGGTGTCGTCCATGTTCCTCTCCTATTGATAAAAATCACCAAATCCATACCGAGTTAGGGGATCCTGTCAATAGAGAGACATATCAAAGATTGGTTGGACGATTGATCTATTTATGCCACACAAGACCTGATATATGCTATGCAGTAAGTGTGGTGAGCAGGTATATGCATGATCCTAGGACATGACATATGGACGTTGTTTATCGCATCTTGAGATACTTGAAGGAAACTCCTGGGAAAGGATTGTGGTTTAAAAGGAACAAGCACATGAACTTGGAAGGGTATTGTGATGTCGATTGGGCAAGTAGTAGAGATGACCGAAGATCTACATCTGGATATTGTGTGTTTGTTGGAGGTAATCTTGTCTCTTGGCGAAGCAAGAAGCAAGCAGTGGTGGCTAGATCAACTGCAGAAGCTGAATATAGGGCAATGGCATTAAGCATATGTGAGATGATGTGGCTGAAGCGTCTATTAGGGGAGTTGAAAGTGTTGAGGAATGAAACTATGAGACTCCACTATGACAATGTTGCTGCAATAAATATTGCAAACAATCCAGTTCAGTTTGAGTGCACTAAGCATGTGGAGATTAACAAGTTCTTTATCAAGGAGAAGATAGATAGTGGGGTATTAAGATTAGAGCATATCAATTCTTGTAATCAATTAGCTGATTGCCTTACGAAAGGTTTAGGCCCAAGTGAGAACAAGTCAATATGTAACAAGATGGGCATGGTTGATATCTTTTGCCCATCTTGAGGGGGAGTGTTGTTGGAATTAGAGTATTTGTAAGGGTCCCTTGTGCAAAATGGAGATATAAAGTGAGTGTGTGTGCTGGTGGGAGGAGCACGGTGTAAAAAATCCTAGGAAGTTAACAGGATGAATTTGTTGGCCCCGATCCGGACGCCAATCACTACATTGAGAACCGGCAGCGGTGCTCCCTGTATAGACGCGGACGGTCAGCGGCAAGGGGCCGGACGGTCCGTGACCTGGCGTAGGGCTCAGATTCCCTGCCTAACGGGCCGGACGGTCCGCGCCTGTAGGCCGGACGGTCCGTGCGTGTGTAGGGGCGGCGGAGTTCGCCGGCAATGCCTGGATCTCACTCCCGGGAGTAACCCCGTCGGGAGGGGGGAGAGGTCCTAGGCTTCGTCTAGGGTCGGCAGGCCAACCTAGACATCTCTAATCGACGTAGAGCCGAAGAGAAGCGAAGAATTTAGGATAGTAAAAGACTGATCTAGAGCTAGACTAGAACTACTCCTAATGCCTAAGATAAAAACGAGATATAAACTGATTATTGATTCGATTGTTGATCATTAATCGACCGTAGTCCTCTATGTATATATAGAGGCGAGGTCTAAACCCGTTACAATCCGTATCCCGAGCTAAATCCACGGTTTTAGGTAAAAAAATCCTGCAAGAAACTCATAACCGTAACTGATCCTGCGTATGCGGACCGTCCGAACCACCAGTGCGGATCCGCGCGGCTGTTTTGCCGCTCAACAGAACTTTCTTTCTTACAAACTATCTTTTGAAATGACTTCAATTGTAGGGAACTACATGTTGACTATCTTCGTTGGCTGCCTCTCTAATTATTCATTTTTTTTTGCAAATTTTATCTTGTTTTCAATTGTACCGTAGCATGGGCACGCAACTATTTGTTGTCTGTTACAAACTATTGCGTGTAACTTAAACTATGGGGAAAATATCGTCATTTGGTTGCTTTCATGTGCATCCCTGAAATACTACCGTACCGTTAGCACACGCACTCCCTGAAATTCGCTGCTGCTGCTAGGAGATTTTCCAAATTTGCTGCTGCTTCTATACTGCTCGGACTCCATACTATGTGTTGTCTTATTTGATACATTTTTTAGATAATGAAAATATCATTTGGCCTTGGCCTCAAATGAGGTTACGGCTATTTATTAAATCTGGCGGCAGCATAATGTCAAGACCCTTCCTATGACCACACCAAAGAACACCTACTACCGAGATACATTCCAATTGAGTTTGCACTAGGGAGACATGTTTTATCATGTAACACATGACTGCATATCATATCTCTCTGCGCGCATAATATTAAACAACATGAATTGTTACACCCATAACATATGCAAATGTATGCTCGATCACTCCTTTACTCTTCTTAGGATATGTCCATCTTACAACAGAAGCATAATAATTGTAATAGTTTTACAACTTGATATATAAATTGGTATTCACATAATTATTATCAATCAAAAATTTCTATCATGTTCTGATATCCTTGGACAAATTGTAGTCTTCCTTTTACTCTGCTTTCTTAAATACCTCTTGCACATAGGTTGCATGATATTTTGTAATACATGAGATTCTTTCAACCTTATGATGTTAGCGAAGTGTTGTCCATGTTGTATACTCGATTCAAAACTACGTTGTTACCTTGCAGGAGAAACAAGGAGCTGCTTATGTTCTTGCTCTATTTGTTTTATAATTTATTTTTGTAAAGATATTGATGTCTATGATTCATTTTGTTTCTTTTTAAATTTGTTTGCTTATGTTTATCACTTTGTTTGAAATATTTGCAGATTACTTTACCATATGAGGCACCAATGCTTTCTAAAGCAACAAGAAGCACTGCTGCAATATATCTGGCATGTGGCGTCGACAGCTCCAAGGTCTGCCTTGCATATTTGCACCGCGCTATGTTTTGACTATTCTTTTAGGGTCTGTATAATACTCAAAATTCTAAATAAGGAATATAGAGAGATCTTCTCATTTTATGTGCCTCATTTGCATCATGAAAAGAGCATACATGTAATTAAAAGGATTTAATCCAAACAAATGATTCTAAAATAAAATAAAATACATCTTGTTGGAGTTTTATGTTTGTGCATTAAACAAAAATAATAACAATATAAAAATGACTAGAAATTGGATTAAACCCTAAATTGAAACAAATAGGGTTTTCTAAAACGAGAAGAAGAGGAATGATACAAAAATATAAATAATGTCATTATACTTTTAAAATTGGTATCTTTCATTTCACAATATGATTTGAGAATAAATTTGCACAAGGTTTGAAACTAAATTCGAATTCAAATTAATTTTAGAAATAAAGAAAAAGAAAAGAGGGAAAAAGAAAAAGAGTAGAATACAACATGGGCTGACCGACCTCACTTCTCGGCCCAGTTAGATTCTCATCCACGCGGCCCACCAAGTTCCACCGCGTGAGGACGCTCCTTCGCGCCGACAGCTGGCCCCCGCTCGTCTGTCTCACGCGCGCGCGCTGGACTCGCACCGACACTCGGGGCCCACGTGCCATCCCCTGCGCACCGTCTGTTACTCTGTCGCGCGGGCCCGCGTTGTCATCACCCGAACTCCGCGCGGGACTCACCTACCTCGCGCGCTTCCCGCCACCATGGCCGGTGGAACACGGAAGACCCCTTCCGCCCTCGTGCCGAGTCCACGGGCGTTAAATGGGCGGCCTACGCGACCTGCTCCGCCTCTCCCATCTACCCAGCGCTGACCCGAGCTCACTGCTAACCCCTAACCGCGCCACCACACCGTTTCACGCCGCCGCAGGGGAAGGGTGCTCAATTTGCCGACCGCCGCGACTTGAAACTGCAATGCTGGGTTATCTCCGGCTATTGGATGAGGGAGTGAAGTTGCACCGCTCGGATTGGTGACTGGTATTGGTGGAATTCCTCGCCGTAGTGAACCTCCACCCCGGATCCGCCCTTCACCGTGGAGAGCCGCACCTTCAACTCTAACCCCGGTGAGCACACTACCCATTGTCTCGTACTGCCATACTCACTGTGTAGCATAGTTTGGACCGGAGAATAGCCGTAGGAATCGCGGGCGCGCGAAATCCGGCCATGGCGCCGCCGTATCGTGCTGCTCCGCCGCGTCCGGACACTATTCGCGTGCGGAGAGCCGTGGACCGTAGATCGTGGGGTGAACGGTTAAGATTTGACGACTGTGGGCCGTCGGATGGTCCCTGGGCGGTCCAGATCAACTCATAATGAGAGCAGTCGCGTGAGCAAATAGGGACCGTAGATCCGTAGATGATCGTCTGGGATCTTGTGTGGACGTGGTCGCATCTGGGGCCTCGCATCATGATCCGACGATCGCGGACAGTATACCGATTCATAAAAACTAGGATCTATCGCAGCCGTCCAATTTAGATCGGACCACTACGATCACCGCATACCCCTTCGCGCTGACAGTTTTACATAAAAGACCCTAGCTTTCTAGGAAACAAACCCGCAGTCCTGGTAGGTGTACTCGGAGTCTTAGGAATTCTTCTGTTTTGGCCCCTGACCTTTCTGCAAAATGAGGCCCAGTCCAGAGGAGATTAAAAACAGAGAAATAATTATAGAAATTCATTTTTAATACAAAAACAAATCTAGAAACTTGTAAAATGCATAGAAAATTCATTTTAGCTCCAAATTGAGTCATTCCAATTCCTAAAATTTTGTAATATTATTCTCTATCATTTAGTGTCTCTGTTTTGACATGAAAACAGTAAGAAAATTAATTTCTCATCTAATCCTATTTTAATCACATTAAACCTTAGGAAATTCATAACTTGAAATCTATAACTCCAAATTTAGTGATTCCAGTTCCTATGATTTCATCTTAATGTGTAGATTTTTACTGTATATTTTATTTACATGTTTGGTGTGATGTTGATTTTGGCTATACTATGTATGTATTGTGTTGATGCGAATAGACGAGCAAGCCACTGTGGAAACTGAGGTTCAACAAGTAGAGGTAGTTGAGCAGGAGCTCATTGAAGGCAAGTTGTGCCCTTGATCACTTACTTTCCCAGCCATGTTCTTATTAATTTTAATGATCTGCATAGGTTAATTTTGATGGGATCCTTTATGTTACCCCAGTTTTGATTTTCCTCTATACCTTGTTCACCCCTGGAATATTTTTGGGTAGTACTTGCTATTGCTTTATGTGGATTGGGTATGGAGATACACTACTCATGATTATCCTGTTATTATCTTGTTATTATTACTGTTCATGTTAAGATCATTAAATTAATGGGAACATGGAGCGACCACCCGGGAAAACAGTGCTACCACAAGGGTTTAATGGGACGCCCTTGGCTGATTAACTAGGAAAGCTAGTGGAGGTCTTCCTTACCCAAAAGGGGCAAGGGCAGTAGGGGAGTGGTCAGTGTAGGGAGGTCCTTGTTTGATTTTGCTGCGATGGCGGTCAGGCAAGAACCCTGCACTGGATCTTCCTATAAACTATAGCGGGATTTCTGAAGCTAGTGGAACTTTGTAAAGGCCTCGTAGTGTTACCCTGCCTCGCCTCCTCGGTAGAGGTGTATGGGATTGGCCGTCTCTTGGCAGATGGGTAACATGACTTGTGGGTAAAGATGCGCAACCTCTGCAGAGTGTAAAACTAGTATACTAGCCGTGCTCACGGTCATGAGCGGCTCGGACCCTCACATGATTAATTATGGAACCTAAATTTAATTTGACATTTGCATCGCATTTGGGATTATTTTACTATTACTGTTCTTTATTATTATTAAGGTTTGGTATTTACTTACACTTAGTAATTGCTAATAAAATTTTGACCAACTTATAAAAGCAATGCTCAGCCTCAGCCTTTATTTCATTGATCAACCTTACACTACATGAACTCCCACCTTTGGTGAGTTCATGCCACATTATTCCCCACGACTTGTTGAGCTATGAACGTATGTGAGCTCACTCTTGCTGTCTCACACCCCCCCACAGGAGAAGAACAGGTGGTTGAAGAGGAGCCGCCTAACACTGAGGCATTCGACTTGATATAGGTGGCGTTTCTCAGTCGACATTGGCGCCGACAATCCTTAGTTCGTTTTATATTTATTCTTTTATTTTGTAATAAGTCTTCCTCTATGTAATAAATACTCTGATGTTTTATGACATTTATCTCTATACACTCTGTTATTATATATGTTGTCTTCTTGGCGCATGTATGAGATGCACCCGGCTTTGTCCTTTAAAACCGGGTGTTACAGAAGTGGTATCAGAGGGAATGTTGACTGTAGGACGAAACCTAGATAGAAATGGACAAACCCTTACCTACTTATCTCACTCTGATTCTTTCTGTACTTATCTTGATCCTGTCTCACCTTCTACTGTTCTACTCTGATCATTCTTACCTTTTCTACTCTTAGACAAGATGGATTTCACACCTTGGAATCCCTACCCCTATGACATTATATTTTTTTTAAGAGATAGGAAGCCTAAGACAAAACTAAAACTATTTTCTCTATTAAAAATGTTGGTTGATTGTTCTGATGATCAATGCCTGATTTGCTTCTTTGATTGATTGAAATATTATATATGGACATCTTAGCATGTGCCAGCATAAGGTAATAAATTAGCTATGGTAGGTAAAACATTAAACTGCTTAGCTAATAAATCCCCCAAAGTAACATGATTTGTAATTACTGCCTTGCCTACTGCTCTTTCTTACCATATGTATCTAACTCAGATGGTCAATACCAGGAGGGGTGCTAGAATTGATTTGCCTCCTAATCGACACACTCGAAGGATATATAGACAACCTCAGCCACAGCCTGTAGAAATGAATCCTCCTAATCCTCCACCAGGCGGAGTTGACCCACTGGTTGCTGCTCAGATGGCGGTGATGCAGCAAATGGCGGACACTATGGCTGATATGCGTGCCCAGATGCAGCAAGAACGCCAGGAGATGCGTCAGGAAAGAGAAGATATACGTCAGGAGTTACGCCAGGAGCGAGAGGAGATATGCCAGGAAAGGAGGGCACAACAACAGCAGCTGCAACAACAAATGCAACAGCAACAACAGCAGCAACAGCAGCAACAAGTACCACTGCCTCCACCACCACCACCAGTTCCACCTCGTGATAAGCACCGGGAGTTTATGAGCCATAAGCCACCAACCTTCGCCAGTTCGCCAGATCCACTTGATGCAGACGATTGGTTGAAGTCAATTGAGAAGATGCTGAATATTGCACAATGCACTGACCGGGAGAAGGTTTTATATGCTTCTGGACGTCTGACAGGTCCTGCTGCTGACTGGTGGATTCTTATACTGCTGCCCACGATGCTGCTGATGCTATTACTTGGGCAGAGTTCAGTACACAATTCAGGAACTACCATATTCCAGCTGGTATGATAAAGATTAAGAAGGAGTTTCTGTCATTGAAGCAAGGCAACATGTCAGTCAGCGAGTACAGAGACAAATTTATTCAGCTATCGAGATATGCTCCAGAGGAAGTTGCTGAGGATGAGAGGAAACAGGAACATTTTATTGAAGGACTTAATGGACCACTGCAGTATGCTCTAGTGGCGCATACATTTCCATCATTTCAGAGGCTACTGGATAAGGCTCTTGCTATTGAACACAAGCGTGTTCAATTGGGTGATTTGAAGAGGAAGGCTATCTCACAAGGACAGGGTAGCAGCAGTATTCGTCCCCGCCATGTCTCACCACAGGGTACACCGACTCGACCGGGAGGACCACGCCCAGTTCAGCAATCACCACTGAGGACTCCACCTCCTCGTCAGGCCACTCCCACTGGCACCCCGACGAGGTCTACAGGACAGAAGACTGGCCCAACATGTTTCAAGTGCAGTCAGATTGGGCACTATGCTAATGCTTGCCCGATGGGGAATTCTGGTACACTAGCTAAGAACAAGCAACAGACCCCTGGCAAGGGATATTCTATAGCCAGGGTGAATCAAGTCAGCGTTGATGATACTCCTGATGGTGGTGACCTCGTACTTGGTATGTTTTATGTTAATGCAATTCATGCAACCATATTATTTGATTCTGGTGCTACACATTCATTCATGTCTGCTAGATATGCCAACACAAATGAAATACCACTGCTAATTATGAGAAAACCCATGATAGTAATTACACCTAAAGGGCCTGTTGAGGCGAATCAAATGACACGTAGATTGACATTGACCATTATGGGTAGAGAATTTGGAGCCACTGCTATAATATTAGAGTCAAGCAGTATAGATCTGATCCTTGGTATGTCATGGCTAAGAAAGGCAAAGGCCGTTATAGCATGTGGTAGAGGTACCGTGGAACTCACTACCACTAAAGGAGAAAGATTTCAAGTTAATATTGCAGTAACCTCCTCATCCATGCGTGCAATGTTCTTTATGCCTGAGGAGTTTGTTGGTGACAACATCCGGGTGGTTAGAGATTTTCCGGATGTCTTTCCAGAGGAGTTACCAGGGATGCCACCTGATAGAGAAGTTGAGTTTGTTATTGATCTCTTACCTGGAACTGCCCCTATTTCTAAGCGACCATATAGGATGGCTGTAGAAGAACTGAAGGAGCTTAAGAAGCAGTTATCTGAGTTACAAGAGGCGGGGTATATTCGTCCGAGTTCCTCACCTTGGGGAGCACCGGTGTTATTTGTGCAGAAGAAGGATGGATCGCAACGGATGTGTGTGGACTATCGATCACTCAATGATGTCACGGTGAAGAACAAGTATCCATTACCCCGTATTGAGGATTTGTTTGATCAGATGAGAGGAGCCAGGGTATTCTCGAAGATTGATCTCCGATCGGGATATCATCAGATGAAGATTAGACCCTCAGATATTCCTAAGACGGCTTTCTCAACCCGATATGGATTATATGAGTTTACTGTTATGTCATTTGGATTAACCAATGCACCGACTTATTTCATGAATTTGATGAACAAAGTGTTTATGGAGTATTTGGACAGATTCGTCGTGGTGTTTATCGACGATATTCTGATCTATTCTAGGAATGAAAGTGATCATGAACAACATCTAAGGTTGGTGCTACAGAAGTTACGAGATAATCAACTCTACGCTAAGTTCAGCAAGTGTGAGTTTTGGATTGACAAGGTGCCATTCCTTGGTCATATTATTTCTAATGGAGGAATAGCAGTGGATCCTGCTAAAGTGAAGGAGATAATGGAGTGGAGAGTGCCCACTGCAGTTACTGAGATTCGGAGTTTCTTGGGACTCGCAGGATATTATCGGAGATTTATTGAAGGGTTCTCTAAAATTGCTAAGCCTATGACATCGCTTTTGGAAAAAGGAAGAGAATTCAAGTGGGATGAGAAGTGCCAAGAAAGCTTTGATCAATTGAAGGAGAGGCTAATGTCGCCACCAGTATTGATTATGCCAGATCTACAGAAGGGATTTGACATTTATTGTGATGCATGTGGCCAAAGACTTGGATGTGTGCTTATGCAAGAAGGACATGTGATTGCCTATGTGAAAGGGAAATGTGCCCTTGGGCCATTTCTAAGTATTTTGGTGATTGAGTGCCAACACAAGTACTTAATTGTGAATTTATGTCCATGGATGAACAAGGTGCAAATCATGAAGTAAAGGTATGTTTCTAAGCCTTAGTACATTGGTTTTGTGGACTAACATATTTGTCTAAGTGTTAGAAACAGAAAAGAAGAAGAAAAGAAAAGAGGAGAAAAGAGTTGGCTGTGTGCAGCCATGACCCAGTTCGGTCTGGAGCACCGGACTGTCCGGTGTGCACCGGACAGTGTCCGGTGCGCCAGGCTGACTCGGCTCGAACTGGCCGCTCTCAGGAATTCGCCGACGGCGTACGACTAAAATTCACCGGACTGTCTGGTGTGCACCGGACTGTCCGGTGAGCCAACGGTCGGCTGGGCCAACGGTCGGCCGCGCAATCTGCGCGGGACACGTGGCGGAGCCAACGGTCGGAAGACGGCACCGGACTGTCCGGTGTGCACCGGACATGTCCGGTGCGCCAACGGCTCGCAGATCTCCAACGGTCTGCAACGGTCGGCAGCGCCAGTTAAGGAAACAAATCGGGCACCGGACAGTGTCCGGTGTGCACCGGACTGTCCGGTGCCCCCGTCGACAGAAGGCAAGGATAGCCTTCCGGATTTGCTCTCAACGGCTCCTAGCTGCCTTGGGGCTATAAAAGGGGCCCCTAGGCGCATGGAGGAGATACACAAGCAACTCTTGAGCATTCTTGATCATCCACACTTAGTCTTTGCGCTTTCATTTGTGATTCTAAGTGATTCGAGCTCTGTTCTAGTGAGAACTTTGTGATACTCTTGTGAGCTCGAGTCTTGGCCGTGTGTGTGCGCATTTCACTGTGGATTTGTGTGTGTTGCTTCCCTCCCTTACTCTGTGTTTCATTTGTGATCATATACTTGTAAGGGCAAGAGACTCCAATTTGTGGAGATTCCTTGCAAACGGGATAGTGAAAGGAACAACAAAACACCGTGGTATTCAAGTGGGTCTTTGGACCGCTTGAGAGGGGTTGATTGCAACCCTCGTCCGTTGGGACGCCACAACGTGGAGTAGGCAAGCGTTGGTCTTGGCCGAACCACGGGATAAAACCACTGTGTCACCTCTGTGCTTGATTTTCTTGTGGTGCTGTGTTTTGTTGAGACTTCACCTTAGCCACTTGGCAATAATCGTGCTAACACTTAACAAGTTTTTGTGGCTTAAGTTTGAAGTTTTTACAGGATCACCTATTCACCCCCCCCCCTCTAGGTGCTCTCAATTGGTATCGGAGCCGTTCTCTTCACAAAGGGACTAATCGCCCGAAGAGATGGATCCTAAGGGGAAGGGTATTGTGATCAATGACAAAGAGAAGGAATCCTTCGTCAACGAGCCGAAGGACGATAAGCCCACCGACTCCGGCTCGGGCCAAAGACGAAAGGAAGGGAAGAAGAAGAAGACAAGGCGCATCAAGGAGATCGTCTACTACGACAGCGACGAGTCTACTTCTTCCCAAAAGGACGAGGACCACAACGACTACGAGAGAAGGAAACCGGTTAATTCGAACTTTTCTTTTGACTATTCTCGTATTCCGCAAAGTTCAAATTCACATTTGCTCTCCATTCCACTCGGCAAGCCCCCACACTTTGATGGAGAGGACTATGGGTTTTGGAGCCACAAAATGCGTAGTCACCTATTCTCTCTCCATCCTAGTATATGGGAGATTGTAGAGAGTGGAATGCACTTTGATAGTTCGGATAGTCCCATGTTCATTAATGAACAAATTCATAAGAATGCACAAGCTACTACTGTTCTTCTAGCTTCTTTGTGCAGGGATGAATATCATAAAGTGAGCGGCTTGGATAACGCCAAGCAAATCTGGGACACCCTCAAGATTTCTCATGAGGGGAACGACGTCACCTTGCTCACCAAGATGGAGTTGGTGGAGGGTGAGCTTGGACGGTTCGCAATGATAAGGGGCGAGGAGCCGACGCAAACATACAACCGGCTCAAGACCCTTATCAACAAGATAAGGAGCTACGGAAGCACACGATGGACGGACCACGACGTCGTCCGCCTAATGCTCAGGTCATTTACCGTTCTTGATCCTCATTTGGTGAACAATATACGTGAAAATCCCAGGTACACCAAGATGTCGCCCGAAGAAGTTCTTGGGAAATTCGTTAGCGGGCGAATGATGATCAAGGAGGCGAGGTATGTGGACGACGCCTTGAATGGTCCAATCAACGAGCCGCAACCTCTCGCTCTCAAGGCAACACGAAGCAAGGAGGCGCTACCTAGCAAGGTGGCACAGATTGAGGCGGCCGGACTCAATGATGAAGAGATGGCTCTCATCATCAAGAGATTCAAGACGGCGCTAAATGGTCGCAAGGGGCAGCCAAGCAAGACCAAGACAAAGGGGAAGCGCTCATGCTTCAAATGCGGTAAGCTTGGTCATTTTATCGCTAACTGTCCCGATAATGAAAGTGACCAGGAAAAGGGGAATAAAAGAGAGAAGAAGAAGCAATACAAGAAGGCAAAGGGCGAGGCGCATCTAGGAAAGGAGTGGGACTCGGATTGCTCCTCCTCCGACTCCGACAATGAAGGACTCGCTGCTATTGCCTTCAACAAGTCTTCCCTCTTCCCCAACGAGCGTCTCACATGCCTTATGGCAAGGGAGAAGAAGGTGAGTACTCAAGACTCCACTTATGCTTCTTCTAGTGATAATGAATCTAGTGATGATGATGACATAGATTATTCATGCTTGTTCAAGGTCTTAGATAGATCTAAGATAGATAAAATCAATGAATTGATTGATGCATTGAATGAAAAGGATAGGCTTTTAGAAAAACAGGAGGATTTATTGTATGATGAACATGATAAATTTGTAGAGGCACAAAAATCATATGCTTTAGAAGTGAAAAGAAATGAGGTGCTTTCTAGTGAATTATCCTCTTGTCATGAAACCATTGCTTCTTTACGAAATGTTAATAATGATTTAAGTGCTAAACTAGAAGTAGTTAGTAAATCAAATTCCTGTGTTGAAAATGTTACAATTTGCACTAGGTGTAAGGATTTTGATGTTAATGCCTGTAGTGAACACTTAGTTTCAATTTCCAAACTAAGTGATGAATTGGCTAGTCTTAATGCACAACTTAAGACTAGCAAAAGTGAATTTGACAAGTTAAAATTTGCAAGGGATGCCTATACAATTGGAAGACATCCCTCAATTAAGGATGGGCTTGGCTTCAAGAGGGAAGCCAAGAACTTAACAAGCCATAAGGCTCCCATCTTCGTCAAGGAGAAGGGGAAGGCCCCTATGGCTAGTAGTGCGAAAAAGAACCATGCCTTTATGTATAATAGGAGAAATGCTAGAAAGGCTTATAATGATATTGATTCACATGTTTATGATTCTCATGCCATGTTTGCTTCTAGTTCTTCTTATAAGCATGATGGGGATATGTGTAGGAGAAATGTTGTACATATGCCTAGGAGAAATATTGCTCATGTGCCTAGAAAGAATGTTATTCATGCTACCAGGAAAGTAGTGAATGAACCTTCTATAATTTATTATGCTTTAAACACTTCCTTTGCTATTTGTAGAAAGGATAGGAAAATAGTTGCTAGGAAATTAGGGGCAAAATGCAAGGGAGACAGGACTTGCATTTGGGTCCCTAAGGACATTTGTGCTAACCTTGCAGGACCCAACATGAGTTGGGTACCTAAGACCCAAGCCTAAATTTGCCTTGCAGGTTTATGCATCCGGGGGTTCAAGCTGGATTATCGACAGCGGATGCACAAACCATATGACGAGGGAGAAGAAGATGTTCACCTCCTACGTCAAGAATAAGGATTCCCAAGATTCAATTATATTCGGTGATGGGAATCAAGGCAAGGTAAAAGGGTTAGGTAAAATTGCAATTTCTAATGAGCATTCTATATCAAATGTATTCTTAGTGGAGAGTCTTGGATATAATTTGCTATCTGTTAGTCAATTATGTCAAATGGGATATAATTGTTTATTTACAAATATAGATGTGTCTGTCTTTAGAAGATGTGATGGTTCACTAGCTTTTAAGGGTGTACTAGACGGCAAGCTTTATTTAGTTGATTTTGCAAAAGAAGAGGCCGGTCTAGATGCATGCTTAATGGCTAAGACTTGCATGGGCTGGCTGTGGCATCGCCGCTTAGCACATGTGGGGATGAAGAACCTCCACAAGCTTCTAAAGGGAGAACATGTGATAGGTCTAACAAATGTGCATTTCGAAAAAGATAGACCTTGTGCAGCTTGTCAGGCAGGTAAACAGGTGGGAGGAGCGCATCACAGCAAGAATGTGATGACCACGTCAAGACCCCTGGAGCTGCTACATATGGACCTCTTCGGACCCGTCGCCTATCTAAGCATAGGAGGAAGTAAGTATGGTTTAGTTATTGTTGATGACTTTTCCCGCTTCACTTGGGTGTTCTTTTTGCAGGATAAGTCTGAAACCCAAGGGACCCTCAAACGCTTCCTCAGGAGAGCTCAAAATGAGTTTGAGCTCAAGGTGAAGAAGATAAGGAGCGACAACGGGTCCGAGTTCAAGAACCTTCAAGTGGAGGAGTTCCTTGAGGAGGAAGGGATCAAGCACGAGTTCTCCGCTCCCTACACACCACAGCAAAATGGTGTGGTAGAGAGGAAGAACAGGACGCTAATCGATATGGCGAGGACAATGCTTGGTGAGTTCAAGACCCCCGAGTGCTTTTGGTCGGAAGCTGTGAACACGGCTTGCCACGCCATCAACAGGGTCTACCTTCACCGCCTCCTCAAGAAAACGTCGTATGAGCTGCTAACCGGTAACAAACCCAATGTATCGTACTTTCGTGTATTTGGGAGCAAATGCTACATTCTAGTGAAGAGGGGTAGAAATTCTAAGTTTGCTCCCAAAGCTGTAGAAGGGTTTTTGTTAGGTTATGATTCAAATACAAAGGCGTATAGAGTCTTCAACAAATCATCGGGCTTGGTTGAAGTCTCTAGCGACGTTGTATTTGATGAGACTAATGGCTCTCCAAGAGAGCAAGTTGTTGATTGTGATGATGTAGATGAAGAAGATGTTCCGACGGCTGCCATACGAACCATGGCGATTGGAGACGTTCGGCCACAGGAACAAGATGAACGAGATCAACCTTCTTCCTCAACCATGGTGCATCCCCCAACTCAAGACGATGAACAGGTTCATCAAAAGGAGGCGTGTGATCAAGGGGGAGCACAAGATGATCACGTGATGGAGGAAGAAGCACAACCGGCACCTCCAACCCAAGTTCGAGCGATGATTCAAAGGGATCATCCCGTCGACCAAATTCTGGGTGACATTAGCAAGGGAGTAACTACTCGGTCTCGACTAGTTAATTTTTGTGAACATTACTCTTTTGTCTCCTCTATTGAGCCTTTCAGGGTAGAGGAGGCCTTGCTAGATCCGGACTGGGTGTTGGCCATGCAGGAGGAACTTAACAACTTCAAGCGCAACGAAGTTTGGACGCTGGTGCCTCGTCCCAAGCAAAATGTTGTGGGAACCAAGTGGGTGTTCCGCAACAAACAGGACGAGCACGGGGTGGTGACAAGGAACAAGGCTCGACTTGTGGCAAAAGGTTATGCCCAAGTCGCAGGTTTGGACTTTGAGGAGACTTTTGCTCCTGTGGCTAGGCTAGAGTCCATTCGTATCTTGCTAGCATATGCCGCTCACCATTCTTTCAGGTTGTTCCAAATGGATGTGAAGAGCGCTTTCCTCAACGGGCCAATAAAGGAGGAGGTGTACGTGGAGCAACCCCCTGGCTTCGAGGATGAACGGTACCCCGACCACGTGTGTAAGCTCTCTAAGGCGCTCTATGGACTTAAACAAGCCCCAAGAGCATGGTATGAATGCCTTAGAGATTTCTTAATTGCTAATGCTTTCAAGGTTGGGAAAGCCGATCCAACTCTTTTCACTAAGACTTGTAATGGTGATTTGTTTGTGTGCCAAATTTATGTCGATGACATAATATTTGGTTCTACTAACCAAAAGTCTTGTGAAGAGTTTAGCAGGGTGATGACGCAGAAATTCGAGATGTCGATGATGGGCGAGTTGAACTACTTCCTTGGGTTCCAAGTGAAGCAACTCAAGGACGGCACCTTCATCTCCCAAACGAAGTACACTCAAGACTTGCTGAAGCGGTTTGGGATGAAGGACGCCAAGCCCGCAAAGACTCCGATGGGGACCGACGGACACACCGACCTCAACAAAGGAGGTAAGTCCGTTGATCAAAAAGCATACCGGTCAATGATAGGGTCTTTACTTTATTTATGTGCTAGTAGACCGGATATTATGCTTAGCGTATGCATGTGTGCTAGATTTCAATCTGATCCTAAGGAGTGTCACTTAGTGGCAGTGAAGCGAATTCTTAGATATTTAGTCGCTACGCCTTGCTTCGGGATCTGGTATCCAAAGGGGTCTAACTTTGACTTGATTGGGTACTCAGATTCCGACTATGCTGGATGTAAGGTCGATAGGAAGAGTACATCGGGGACGTGCCAATTCTTAGGAAGGTCCCTGGTGTCATGGAATTCTAAGAAACAAACCTCCGTTGCCCTATCCACCGCTGAGGCCGAGTACGTTGCCGCAGGACAGTGTTGTGCGCAACTACTTTGGATGAGGCAAACCCTCAGGGACTTTGGCTACAATCTGAGCAAAGTCCCACTCCTATGTGATAATGAGAGTGCTATCCGAATAGCGGAAAATCCTGTTGAGCACAGCCGCACAAAGCACATTGACATCCGGCATCACTTTTTGAGAGACCACCAGCAAAAGGGGGATATCGAAGTGTTTTATGTTAGCACCGAGAACCAGCTAGCTGATATCTTTACCAAGCCTCTAGATGAGAAGACCTTTTGCAGGCTGCGTAGTGAGCTAAATGTCTTAGATTCGCGGAACGTGGATTGAATTGTAGCATACATGTATTCATGCTTTTGATCATGTTCCTTTTTGCATTTTGTTGCTTATCATGGTGCTCAAGTTGTACAAACACTCCCTGGACCTCACAAGTCCGTTGCAAAGTGATGCACATGTTTAGGGGGAGATGTGTTACAACTTGACCCTTTGAGACTAACCATATGTTTGAGTTTGCTTGTTCTAGTCACAAAGGAGAATTGAAAGGGAAAAGGTGGACTTGGACCATGAAAGACTTCCACTGCACTCCGATGAGGGGTAACTTATTCCAAGTTCATCTCATGAACTCTTATTGCCATTTGCTCTTAATTAAAGATTTTGGTGAGGCAATGGGGTTAAAGGGCCAAGATTGATCCCGTTTTGGTGCTTGATGCCAAAGGGGGAGAAAATAAAGGCCAAAGCAATAAATGGATCAGCTACCACTTGAGAATTTTGAAAATAGTAGAATAGAGTTTTTGGTTTGTCAAAATTCTTATGTTGTCTCTCTTGTCAAAAGTTAGCTTCTTGTGGGGAGGAGTATTGATTATGGAAAAAGGGGGAGTTTTTGAAATCTTTGATCAATCTCTTTTGGAATGACTCTCTTTATGCTTCAACATGTGTGTTTGACTTAGAGATAGAGATTTGAGTTTGATTTGCAAAAATAAACCAAGTGGTGGCAAAGGATGATCCATATATGCCAAAATTGAATCAAGATAAATTTTAGTTCTATTTGAAGTGAGTTTGCACTTGTTCTAGTTGCTTTATGTTGTGTTGGCATAAATCACCAAAAAGGGGGAGATTGAAAGGGAAATGTGCCCTTGGGCCATTTCTAAGTATTTTGGTGATTGAGTGCCAACACAAGTACTTAATTGTGAATTTATGTCCATGGATGAACAAGGTGCAAATCATGAAGTAAAGGTATGTTTCTAAGCCTTAGTACATTGGTTTTGTGGACTAACATATTTGTCTAAGTGTTAGAAACAGAAAAGAAGAAGAAAAGAAAAGAGGAGAAAAGAGTTGGCTGTGTGCAGCCATGACCCAGTTCGGTCTGGAGCACCGGACTGTCCGGTGTGCACCGGACTGTCCGGTGTGCACCGGACAGTGTCCGGTGCGCCAGGCTGACTCGGCTCGAACTGGCCGCTCTCGGGAATTCGCCGACGGCGTACGGCTAAAATTCACCGGACTGTCCGGTGTGCACCGGACTGTCCGGTGAGCCAACGGTCGGCTGGGCCAACGGTCGGCCCGCGCAATCTGCGCGGGACACGTGGCGGAGCCAACGGTCGGAAGACGGCACCGGACTGTCCGGTGTGCACCGGACATGTCCGGTGCGCCAACGGCTCGCAGATCTCCAACGGTCTGCAACGGTCGGCAGCGCCAGTTAAGGAAACAAATCGGGCACCGGACAGTGTCCGGTGTGCACCGGACTGTCCGGTGCCCCCGTCGACAGAAGGCAAGGATAGCCTTCCGGATTTGCTCTCAACGGCTCCTAGCTGCCTTGGGGCTATAAAAGGGGCCCCTAGGCGCATGGAGGAGATACACAAGCAACTCTTGAGCATTCTTGATCATCCACACTTAGTCTTTGCGCTTTCATTTGTGATTCTAAGTGATTCGAGCTCTGTTCTAGTGAGAACTTTGTGATACTCTTGTGAGCTCGAGTCTTGGCCGTGTGTGTGCGCATTTCACTGTGGATTTGTGTGTGTTGCTTCCCTCCCTTACTCTGTGTTTCATTTGTGATCATATACTTGTAAGGGCAAGAGACTCAAATTTGTGGAGATTCCTTGCAAACGGGATAGTGAAAGGAACAACAAAACACCGTGGTATTCAAGTGGGTCTTTGGACCGCTTGAGAGGGGTTGATTGCAACCCTCGTCCGTTGGGACGCCACAACGTGGAGTAGGCAAGCGTTGGTCTTGGCCGAACCACGGGATAAAACCACTGTGTCACCTCTGTGCTTGATTTTCTTGTGGTGCTGTGTTTTGTTGAGACTTCACCTTAGCCACTTGGCAATAATCGTGCTAACACTTAACAAGTTTTTGTGGCTTAAGTTTGAAGTTTTTACAGGATCACCTATTCACCCCCCCCCCCCTCTAGGTGCTCTCACTATGCATCTCGTCAGTTGCGGAAGCATGAACTGAACTACCCCACTCATGACTTGGAACTGGCTGCCGTTGTGCACGCACTTAAGATTTGGAGACACTACATCATGGGAAGTAAGTGCCAAGTATATACGGATCATAAGAGTTTGAAGTATATATTCACTCAGAAGGATCTCAACCTTAGACAACGCCGTTGGTTGGAGCTCATTAAGGATTATGATTTGGAGATTCATTACCACCCAGGCAAGGAAAATTTGGTCGCAGATGCCTTGAGTCGGAAGGAGCATGTTCACTCCGCTTTCGTTGTCCAGCTACCTGATGAATTAGCAAAAGATTTTTAGAGACTCAACCTGGGAATTGTTACACATACGGAAGGAGTGACTATTGAATTGGAACCTACCTTGGAGCAAGAAATTCGTAAAGGTCAGGTTGGTGATGCCAAAATCCAGGAGATCAAGGATCTGATAACAGAAGGTAGAGGCCCGGAATTCACAGAGGATGAGCAAGGCACGATACGGTTCAAGAATCGGATCTGTGTTCCCGATATTGATAGCCTTCGGGAAACCATATTGAAGGAGGCACATGATTTAGTTTATTCTATTCATCCTGGGAGTACTAAGATGTATCAGGATTTGAAGCAAAAATATTGGTGGTATGGGTTGAAGAAAGATGTGGCTGCCCATGTGGCTATGTGCGATGTGTGCCAAAGAGTTAAGGCTGAACACCAAAGGCCAGCCGGACTACTGCATCCACTGAAGATACCTGAGTGGAAATGGGAAGAGATTGGCATGGACTTCATTGTTGAATTGCCCCGCACATCTGCTGGGTATGATTCTATATGGGTGATTGTGGACAGGCTAACTAAAGTAGCTCACTTTATTCTAGTGAAGACCACGTATTCAGGAGCCAAGTTGGCAGAGTTGTACATGGCACGGATTGTATGCCTGCATGGTGTGCCAAAGAAGATTGTGTCGGACCGGGGGTCACAGTTTACCTCTCGATATTGGAAGAAGTTACACGAGTCATTAGATACGAGATTGAATTTTAGTTCGGCTTACCATCCCCAAACTGATGGGCAGACTGAGAGGACTAACCAAGTGCTGGAAGATATGTTAAGAGCTTGTGCTCTTAAGCATGGTGGTAGTTGGGATAAGAGTCTACCGTATGCAGAGTTCTCTTACAATAATAGCTATCAGGCCAGTTTGAAGATGTCACCGTTTGAGGCCTTGTATGGCAGAAAGTGCAGGACCCCACTGTATTGGGATCAAACTGGTGAAAGGCAGTTGTTTGGACCTAAGATTATACAAGAAGCCGAGGAACAAGTTCAGCAAATAAGGGAGAATTTGAGAACTGCACAATCCAGGCAGAAAAGTTATGCTGACACCCGAAGAAGACTGCTTGAGTTTAAAGAGGGAGATTATGTCTATCTGAAGGTGTCACCACTTCGGGGGTATGAGAAGATTCAAAGTCAAAGGAAAGTTGTCCCCTCGCTTTATTGGACCCTTCTTAATCTTAAAGCGAGTGGGAGAGGTCGCATATCAATTGGAGTTACCGGATCACCTTGCGGATGTTCATAATGTATTTCATGTATCTCAGCTGAAGAAATGTCTCAGGGTACCTGAGGAACAATTACCAATGGAAGACCTTAGTATTCAAGAAGATTTGACTTATGCTGAGTACCCCATCAAGATTCTTGATACTTTGACTCGAGTCACGAGGAATAAGGTTATAAAGATGTGCAAAGTTCAATGGAGCCACCACGGTGAAGATGAAGCAACTTGGGAAAGAGAAGAAGAGCTTCATATAGATTTTCCCCACCTTTTCCCTAGATCTTCTTAAATCTCGAGGACGAGATTATTTTTAAGGGGGGTAGGATTTGTAATACTCAAAATTCTAAATAAGGAATATAGAGAGATCTTCTCATTTTATGTGCCTCATTTGCATCATGAAAAGAGCATACATGTAATTAAAAGGATTTAATCCAAACAAATGATTCTAAAATAAAATAAAATACATCTTGTTGGAGTTTTATGTTTGTGCATTAAACAAAAATAATAACAATATAAAAATGACTAGAAATTGGATTAAACCCTAAATTGAAAAAATAGGGTTTTCTAAAATAAGAAGAAGAGGAATGATACAAAAATATAAATAATGTCATTATACTTTTAAAATTGGTATCTTTCATTTCACAATATGATTTGAGAATAAATTTGCACAAGGTTTGAAACTAAATTCGAATTCAAATTAATTTTAGAAATAAAGAAAAAGAAAAGAGGGAAAAAGAAAAAGAGTAGAATACAACATGGGCTGACCGACCTCACTTCTCGGCCCAGTCATATTCTCATCCACGCGGCCCACCAAGTTCCACCGCGTGAGGACGCTCCTTCGCGCCGACAGCTGGCCCCCGCTCGTCTGTCTCACGCGCGCGCGCTGGACTCGCACCGACACTCGGGGCCCACGTGCCATCCCCTGCGCACCGTCTGTTACTCTGTCGCGCGGGCCCGCGTTGTCATCACCCGAACTCCGCGCGGGACTCACCTACCTCGCGCGCTTCCCGCCGCCATGGCCGGTGGAACACGGAAGACCCCTTCCGCCCTCGTGCCGAGTCCACAGGCGTTAAATGGGCGGCCTACGCGACCTGCTCCTCCTCTCCCATCTACCCAGCACCGACCCGAGCTCACTGCTAACCCCTAACCGCGCCACCACACCGTTTCGCGCCGCCGCAGGGGAAGGGTGCTCAATTCGCCGACCGCCGCGACTTGAAACTGCAACGCTGGGTTATCTCCGGCTATTGGATGAGGGAGTGAAGTTGCGCCGCTCGGATTGGTGACTGGTATTGGCGGAATTCCTCGCCGTAGTGAACCTCCACCCCGGATCCGCCCTTCACCGTGGAGAGCCGCGCCTTCAACTCTAACCCCGGTGAGCACACTACCCATTGTCTCGTACTGCCATACTCACCGTGTAGCATAGTTTGGACCGGAGAATAGCCGTAGGAATCGCGGGCGCGCGAAGTTCGGCCATGGCGCCGCCGTATCGTGCTGCTCCGCCGCGTCCGGACACTATTCGCGCGCGGAGAGCCGTGGACCGTAGATCGTGGGGTGAACAGTTAAGATTTGACGACTGTGGGCCGTCGGATGGTCCCTGGGCGGTCCAGATCAACTCATAATGAGAGCAGTCGCGCGAGCAAATAGGGACCGTAGATCCATAGATGATCGTCTGGGATCTTGTGTGGACGTGGTCGCGTCTGTGGCCTCGGATCATGATCCGACGATCGCGGACAGTATACCGATTCATAAAAACTAGGATCTATCGCAGCCGTCCGATTTATATCGGACCACTACTATCACCGCATACCCCTTCGCGCTGACAGTTTTACATAAAAGACCCTAGCTTTCTAGGAAACAAACCCGCAGTCCTGGTAGGTGTACTCGGAGTCTTAGGAATTCTTTTGTTTTGGCCCCTGACCTTTCTGCAAAATGAGGCCCAGTCCAGAGGAGATTAAAAACAGAGAAATAATTATAGAAATTCATTTTTAATACAAAAACAAATCTAGAAACTTGTAAAATGCATAGAAAATTCATTTTAGCTCCAAATTGAGTCATTCCAATTCCTAAAATTTTGTAATATTATTCTCTATCATTTAGTGTCTCTGTTTTGACATGAAAACAGTAAGAAAATTAATTTCTCATCTAATCCTATTTTAATCACATTAAACCTTAGGAAATTCATAACTTGAAATCTATAACTCCAAATTTAGTGATTCCAGTTCCTATGATTTCATTTTAATGTGTAGATTTTTACTGTATATTTTATTTACATGTTTGGTGTGATGTTGATTTTGGCTATACTATGTATGTATTGTGTTGATGCGAATAGACGAGCAAGCCACTGTGGAAACTGAGGTTCAACAAGTAGAGGTAGCTGAGCAGGAGCTCATTGAAGGCAAGTTGTGCCCTTGATCACTTACTTTCCCAGCCATGTTCTTATTAATTTTAATGATCTGCATAGGTTAATTTTGATGGGATCATTTATGTTACCCCAATTTTGATTTTCCTCTATACCTTGTTCACCCCTGGAGTATTTTTGGGTAGTACTTGCTATTGCTTTATGTGGATTGGGTATGGAGATACACTACTCATGATTATCCTGTTATTATCTTGTTATTATTACTGTTCATGTTAAGATCATTAAATTAATGGGAACATGGAGCGACCACCCGGGAAAACAGTGCTACCACAAGGGTTTAATGGGACGCCCTTGGCTGATTAACTAGGAAAGCTAGTGGAGGTCTTCCTTACCCGAAAGGGGCAAGGGCAGTAGGGGAGTGGTCAGTGTACGGAGGTCCTTGGTTGATTTTGCTGCGATGGCGGTCAGGCAAGAACCCTGCACTGGAGCTTCCTATAAACTGTAGCGGGATTTCTGAAGCTAGTGGAACTTTGTAAAGGCCTCGTAGTGTTACCCTGCCTCGCCTCCTCGGTAGAGGTGTATGGGATTGGCCGTCTCTTCGCAGATGGGTAACATGACTTGTGGGTAAAGATGCGCAACCTCTGCAGAGTGTAAAACTAGTATACTAGCCGTGCTCACGGTCATGAGCGGCTCGGACCCTCACATGATTAATTATGGAACCTAAATTTAATTTGACATTTGCATCGCATTTGGGATTATTTTACTATTACTGTTCTTTATTATTATTAAGGTTTGGTATTTACTTATACTTAGTAATTGCTAATAAAATTTTGACCAACTTATAAAAGCAATGCTCAGCCTCAGCCTTTATTTCATTGGTCAGCCTTACACTACATGAACTCCCACCTTTGGTGAGTTCATGCCACATTATTCCCCACGACTTGTTGAGCTATGAACGTATGTGAGCTCACTCTTGCTGTCTCACACCCCCCACAGGAGAAGAACCGGTGGTCGAAGAGGAGCCGCCTAACACTGAGGCATTCGACTTGATCTAGGTGCCGTTTCTCAGTCGACATTGGCGCCGACGATCCTTAGTTCGTTTTATATTTATTCTTTTATTTTGTAATAAGTCTTCCGCTATGTAATAAATACTCTAATGTTTTATGACATTTATCTCTATACACTATGTTATTATATATGTTGTCTTCTTGGCGCATGTATGAGATGCACCCGGTTTTGTCCTTTAAAACCGGGTGTTACAGTCTGATTGTCTGATTGGTTGCCGTGTCAGTCTAACCAGGATGTTCGAATGGAGCCAGGATAAGTAGCATCAAATTGAGATCATGCAAGACATATTTGTTTGGTTGCTTTCACAGACTCAACAGACTAGATACAAATTTTATTTGGTTAGTTGTACCGACATATGCATTAGAGAAAAGTATATAAATAAATTTTCAAATATTATATAGCATGTGTGGTCTAGTTTTAATCACAAAAAATTTAGATACACAAATATAAAATCTTTTACTTAGAAAATATAATAAAAATAAAATTAAATTACATTCCGTGTTACGTGCTTGCACGTGGGGCCTGTATGTGGCCGGCATACATGTATCATGCGTGGAGATGCCCACGGCGCGCGTGTGAGCGGAGCCTGGATGGACGATTAATTTTGTATCTACTGATCCTGCATGGCTATACACGTGAACCAAATATGAGATGTTTTAGGACTTGGCGCGTGCAGTTGCACCTATAGAGATGCGAACCAAACAACCTGTTAGGGTGTGTTTGGATGGAGGGACGAGGATGGATGAAGAGGGATGAGATGAGATCATTTTAATTTGATCTGCGTTTGGTTTGGAGGTTTAAAGTCAGGGTCAAGAAATATTCTTCAAAAATGGTGGATGGAGCCATCTCTTAAAAAATAAGGGATGGGAACAACCCAGGGTTGATCCCGTCCCATCTCTCATTGACACCGAACCAAACACTACCTTAGTGTACGCTTCTATTGTTATGTCTTATAGCTCTGTTTTCTCATGCTTTTATCTTTTTATCTTTGTACAGTCTTATGTTCGTCGGGCTGTCGTCACCAGGATGACTAGGTCAAGCCACTGAGAATGAGACTGATCATGGAGCGCCATATCACAGGATCCGTTCATTATTGCTGTTGTGGTAATTGAATTAGATTGTTTAAATGCGATTGAGTTGTACTAGGATTTTTGTGTACTTCAATTAGTACTTTCCCTATATATACACACACACGGCACAATGGACACTTATGACACACTAACATATATATGTTTTGCTTATATGAGTATGGAATAATGTTTATATCTACTGGTACGTCCCGAGATATTGCATTGCCTCCGCATGTAAGTGTGGATAACCTTGACGACGCACAAATTTTATCTATTACTACTCCTTAAGAGCGGAACGAGGCGGTCCACCAATGCATCACCACGCCTCCGCCCGCCCAAGCCCTCCCAACCGCGACCTCCACCGACAGCCCGCCATCCCCGCCAGCCCCGCATCCCTGGATCACCGCGCCCGCACCTTCAATGGAAGGTGATTCTTCGATGCGCGTCCGTAAACCCTGCCCCGCTCCGCCATTCCTGCGCCGATCGCAGGCGAGGGCGTGCCCCCACCCTGGTCGTGCATTACCCGCCGCCCAGCCCCCGCCTCCCAAGCCCCAAGATCACTTCGATTCACCATTCTTGCGCCCTCACCTCCCTGTACCTCGCCCCGTCCTCGGCGTCTATTCTCCACTGAATCGCATCTGCCAACGAGGATTGGCGCTGCCATGTCGTAGATCCCCCACCCCTTTTGACCCCCCATCTTACAACGTGGTGGACGAGGAGGACGAGTCGGCGGCGGTGGCGGAAGTTGGTCTCGGGCCGCGATGGCGTCGAGCGCCGGCGGCGCGTTGTCATCGTTGGGGAAGATCGAACGAGTCCTACCTGTGTGCTAACAAGGTCGACATCGAACCTCGAGAGCCTAGACATCCAACTGGAGAACAGGCGCTGATCCTGCTGGCTCACCCTCAGCCCGCTGCCGACCGCCCCCAAGGTGCCCGCTGGTGTCTCCGCCAATCGCGCCTTCCTAGGCCCCGCCCAGCTCCCTGTCACTGCCTGGGCTACCGACGACAAGCAGGCCTTCACCGTCGCGCTGTTAGCCGCCAAGTAAGACCCCGCTTTGATATTCGCCGCAGGCACGTCTTACCATTTCTGCCCGGAGTTGCACTTGTACGTCACTGCGGGCTGAGCTGACTGATGCGGTGATGTTGATTTATGCAGAGCACAGGTGGTGGGATGGCCACCTGTGCAGAACTACCGAAAGAACACTCTCGCCGCGAGCTCCTCCAGGAGCAAGGCACCAACGGAGGACACCGCGTTCACAGCCCAGACCATGTATGTGAAGGTACTCTAGCTACGAGGACCTCTCCATGGCGCTTGAGAAGATGTTCAGCTGCTTCATCACTGGTGAGTACTGTTCGGTTCTATGCTTCTGTCTAATGCATTTCCCTCTTGTAAGTACTGCATCGTCCAATGCCATTTATGCAAGGGTATTGATTGGATCCGTTGCTATAAGTCCTTTGTGACGTACTGGATTTACTCCAAAAAGCGTAAGAACAGGTTCAGTCCAATGAAAGTTGCTTTCTTGAACCGAAAATTCACAAGATTTGCATGAATATAGCATTCATACAGCGAGGTGTTGTGCATATATGATCCTAGACAACCACCAAGCACAATACAGGCATAGTCATTTTGTGCATAGGAGAAAGTTTTGCTTTATCACGCCACAATCTAAGTACAATGGTCCTTGGCTCCACCGCTCAATTTTCATCAAAGTTTTTGTAGCTTGGAACACTAGATACAGTAAATTTATGTTTTATCCACATCTTTTATTTGGAAACCTTACCAATAAATTTTTTGCAAAATATATGCAGAATGTAAAGTTACATATATTTTCCTATGCTTACTGCAAATCATGTCAGTAATCGAGACTTGGAGTTTAAAAGATTTTTATGAATAAAGATTGTTATCCCTCAGTGGCTACTATTTCTTAGTAAAATCTATCCACCAAAGTATGTCTGCTACTGTATCTTCACAGATCGCTTTAGTTTAGTACTACAACATTCACTATACCCAAATACCTTGTATTGCTCAACACATTTTCTCCCATATTGCAGAGTGAAGTAAATTGCTCATTTCTATTTGTCACTTCAATCATCCTGATTGGACAGGTATTTTTGTTTCATAACTATTCATTTGGTTGAGTTAAATGGTCATTGACATCCTATAGGCCATTTTGTTTTATTTCAATTGTGTTCCAGAAGGGTAGAGAAACCATCAACATGAAGCTCACTCTAATCAAATCACACTTCAGCTTGCAATATATACCTTGGATTGCTCATTTTATATGAAGACAGGCAGGTACCTTCTTCATGAGCTGATTGCTAATTTGAATTTACCTCTTATGCATATAAGTTTGGAGGGATCTATCAATTTTTTCTTTTGCGCTTTTACATATGCAAATATGGTTATATTTGTCGCTTCCATCATCCTGATTGGTTAGACCTTTTTGTTTCATAACTAATCATTTGGTTGAGTTAAACTGTCATTAACATCCTATAGGTCATTCTGTTCTGTTTCCATTATGTTCCAGAAGGAGAAACCACCAACAGGAAGCTCACTTTAATCAAATCACACTTCAGCTTGCAATATATACCAATATACCATGTCGAAGCTTGCCATTTGCAAATCATATGCTGAAAGCAGAGCTTGTAGTGAGCTTGAAATCATTAGAGGTTCATAAAAAGTCTAAATAGGGTAGAAAAGGCACCATAGTTTCTAATATTATGTTTTTGTTGCAAATTGAAATGTCTGATTGACATATAGTGAAGTTATGATAGCCTATTTAACTCGCATAGGAGCTCGCCCAAGTACGTTCCCTATCACAGTCTCGTTGTGTGTTATTTTCTTTTGCACCTCGTCTGTCGTTCTATGATGGGAGGAGGCGGTGGCGCTAGTCAGTACCAGTTCTACGGCGCCCTTCAGGCGCAGCCAAAGGTGGGCGCTGCTAGGGTGGCCTTTTTGGTGAGTCCCAAACGCTCCTATGCTCATGTCATGTGATGCCTGTGTGCCAGCCACCTGTTTGTTGTATTGGCTCAATGTAAAATAGGATTGAGTTAAGTTGCTTTATCTTTACTGTTTTCTAGGTTGTATTTAAGCCAGAAGTAAGGAATAGTCTCTATTGTCTCTAGATTTTTTCCCTCATTAAATTGTGACCATATTTGCTGAAGCAATCTCTTGGTTTCTTTTGGCAGGCGTTCGTAGTCAGAGTTTACAACAAGAAGAGGGTAGAGTACGAACTGAGCTTGAAATCTAGAGGTAGTTTTGTTTTATTAGATTTCTGAGGCCAACACCTTGGTCATGTCCCTGTACTGAAATACCACTTGTGGTGGTGGTGTTTAGGTGAATGGTTAATCAAGGAAGGAAACAAGAAGGTTGTTGGAGATCCAGAGGTTCTTGGATCTTCGCCACTATTGGTGAACTAAGTTTTGTTGTGCCATTTGCAGGGTGGCAACTGGGAGGGAAAAAATCTTGAATTCATGGGCCATTAGTAGGATATGAGTTAGTCTCGCAAGTTAAGAAAACTGCTAGAACACGCACATCACATCATCTCACACGTGCTGTTGTTTTCTGCTTGGATTTTTGCTGGGATCTTTAGATAGTAAGATAGTAAAGTAACACCACAACTATAGTGCACCAGTCCAGTACTCCAGTGTCTAGACTGATATCAAAGGAATCACTAAGATTCACCAAAATGTCTCACCATGGACTGAGGCATCTTACAATCTCTTCATATCACCATATGCTAACAATGTGCAGTTTTATGCACACAAGTTTACTCAACATTAGTTACAATGCTTCTGACGACAACAGTATCGGTACGGTCTTCTTATTTGGCTTCCACATGTCTCTTGCGTTCTTGCTTGGATCCACTAAGTGCTCATGGAAGCACGACTGCAACTTGTGTAGACTAGACCACAGTTGCAATCCGTGTGAATTTAACAGGTTCTATTGGTTTTCAGGGTCGTTTCTGTGTCTGCGTACCTGCACTCAGTTTAGAAGCAGCAGCAGCAAAATAGCGTTTTCCTTCCTGCACGCTGACAAGAGAGTGCTTTTCTTCTAATGCCCTACAAGATAGGTTGTTGCGCTCCATGCACGGAAGGCTAACTCTTGAAGCTTCAAACATACCTCCTGATCTTTGGAGAATATATGCATGAGAAACTTATCGCAGATATCATTGACAAAGATCGTACAGGTTCAACTACAACTAGGCCATCTAGAGGTTGATAGGTGCTCTACATGTCCATGCAACAAAGAAGCAAATATAGAGGAAATAATAGTATACTATTAGAAGTAAGATTCTATCTTCTTATAATGCTCATTGGAATCTCGTGAACATAAAGTGGATGCTTGACACCTAATATAAATTTACAAAGAACTATTATGTTCTCTCCACATAAAAAATCATTTGGTAACACTTCCACCATATTATAGTTTGTCGTTGCAGGGCATTATGTAGTGATGAAATAGCCAGATTAAAATAACAAAATTTATGTATGGCTAGGATCACAAATAGATTACGAAATCTTTTCTCATAACAGTATAACACACATTTGTAGATAGGTTATCACAACATTATATGTTTCCGTTGCAACGCACGGGCACTCACCTAGTATATTATTATGTTGTATTTTATCGAATAATTTTGTATGTCATTGTAGTGTAGCCCGCCCGTGACTCATGACGATGGCAGGCCCATGCATCCACGTAGATCAAGCCCGCATGTCTAATCTAAAATCTCATTTTCACGAGTGTGTGTCGTTGCAACGCATGGGCTCCTTACTAGTTTAAATAATATTAGCGACTCTAAGCGAGGCGAATTAATGGTGTATGACAAAGTGCGCGACGTGCGAAATAGGGCCTAAACTTTGAGGGAGGAGGGGGCCGCTCGGTGCGCAGGGGGGCTCGGCCACGTGCGAGCCAGGGGGCGCATAGGTCGGGGCACCGCCGCTGGTCGAGGCGAGGGGGGTGGGGCGCGCGGGCACGATGGTCGCCGCCGTCGTGGGAGGGGGCCGCACGGGGGAGAGGGGAGAGGGGGCGCGTCGAGGGAGGAGAGGGGGGGGGTGAGAGCACCTAGAGGGGGTGAATAGGTGATCCTGCAATAATCAACTCAAGACAACCCAAACTTGGTTTATATATGTTAGCGAAATGAAAACCAAGTTACTATGAATAGAGAGAGAGGAAGAGAACTCTTCACTTGATTGTTCCTTTGAGATATGTATTAAACTTTGGAACAATAGTGCAAGTGAATATGTGAGAACTTTATGGAAGAAAGACAATCACACTAAAGAAATGCACAAGTGACACAATGACTTTATCTCGTGGTTCGGCTAATGCGTACTCCACGTTGTGGTGACCTCCTTCGGTCAAGGATTGCACTCAATCCCTCTCAAGTGATCCAAAGATCAAACTTGAGTACCATTGTTTTCTTCCTTTTCTCAAGTATTCCCTTTGTGAGGAATCTCCACAAGTTAGAGTCTCTCACCCTTACAAAATTGATCACTGAGAGCACCTAGAGGGGGGGTGAATAGGTGATCCTATAAAATTCAACACTTAAACAACACAAACTTGGTTTATGAAATGTTAGTGAGATCAAAACCAAGGTTCTATGTCTAGAGAGAGATAACTTCTTCACTCAATTGCTCTTCCCAAGATGAGTATTAAACTTAGAGCAATTATCAAGTGAGTAGAAGTAGAGAGAATCGCACAAGAATAACACCAGGTGACACAACGATTTTTATCCCATGATTCGGCCAAGTAAAACACTTGCCTACTTCCACATTGTGGCATCCCAATGGACGAGAATTGCACTCAACCCCTTTCAAGTGCTCCAATGATTCACTTGAATACCACGATTTTCTTCCTTATAGCAGATGTTTCCCTTTGTGAGGAATCTCCACAAGTTGGAGCCTCTCACCCTTACAATATTGATCACAATGAAAACCACAAGAGTAAGGGAGGGAATAGAAACACACGCAAGAGCTAGAGTCGTAGCAGCGACATGCACACAAGTCAAGAAACGAGCACACAAACACAGCGCAGCGAGTTCACAACTCAACAAGTGCTCAAATGTCAAACACAATAATCCGGATTCGTTCTTGCGGAGTCTAGGAGTCTTAGAATGTTCAATGGAGGCTTGGTGTACTGCTCCATGCACCTAAGGGGTCCCTTTTATAGCCTCAAGGTAGCTAGGAGCCGTTGGAGCTTCATTTAGTAGGCAATTCTTGCCTTTTGTCCGTTGGCACACCGGACATGAATAGTGCATGATTTCTTTCCTTATTTGGCGAAGCCGACCACTGCACCCCTGGTTCCCTTGGCACACAGGACACTGTCCGGTGCACATCGGACAGTTCGGTGCGGCCTACTGACGGTTGCTTCTGGCCACATGTCGCTCGTTGATTGTGCGCTGATCATGCTGCCGACCATTGGTGCAGACGATGTTGGCTCACCGAACAGTCCAGTGCATTTTAGCCACAGCGTCCTCGGTGATTCCCAAGAGCAGCTACTTCGTCGATGAGCCAGCCTGGGCACCAGACAGTGTCCGATGCACCCGCAGCTGGTGCAATACTAGCGATTTCAGCTGAACTCCTTCTGCTCCTTTTGGACTTGATTTAATTGAGTTCCTGGCACTTAGACAAGCATGTTATGACAGAACTGTAGGAAACGGGTGACGCCTAAGAGGAGGGGGTGAATTAGGACTTCTAAACTTTTACTAAACTAGGCCACAATTAAATCCCTAGAGCAAAACCTATGCAAGTAATCAAAACTAGAATGTGCAACCTAGGTTTTGTCTAAGTGTTGCTATCTCTACCGCAAAGGCTAAGTTTCAATCTACACTAAATAAGTATGACTACAAGATTGAAACTTAAATGCTTAATATAAATGCGGAATGTAAAGAGCTAAGTAGAGAAGCAAACTCTCGTGGATGACGCCGGTATTTTTACCGAGGTATCCGGAACCACGCAAGGTCCCGACTAATCCTCGTTGGTGCCCCTATGCAAAGGGAAGCCCACGCGAGGGCCAAGCACCACGGTCGAGTAACTCCGTAGAGAGCCGCGGGCCTTCTCCACGCGCAAGTGGTGCTCCGCTTCCGGCTCCTCTCGGACGCTCCCCGCCGTCTCCACTATCGAGCTTCCGGCCGAAACGCCGCGGGCCTCGTTCCCTCCGGTACACGGTGGCGGCCGTGACACAAACGCTGTTGTCACGGTCTCGCAAGACTCTTGCCCCACTCGGTACAATTACAACGACTCACGCAAGAGCCGAGGGGTTGTGTGGTTTTACAAAACTCACTCAACTAACTAGGATTCACCTAGAGCAAGCGCTAAAGCGGTCTAACTAACCTAAGCACTTCGCAAAGCACCTACGCTAATCACCGAGTGATTCTATTAAGCACTTGGGTGTTTGAGCTCTTGGAAATATGCACTATGTGTATTGGTATGTTGCTTGGGCTCTCACACTTGAGAATGGCCGGTTGGGGTGGTATTTATAGCCTCCACACCCTCAACTAGCCGTTGGACAGAAAGCAGCAGCTTTCTGTCGTCGGGTGCACCGGACAGTCCGGTGCACCACCGGACACTGCACAGTAGATGTCCGGTGCACGCCACGTCAGCCGACCGTTGGCGCCTGTAGCAGTCGACCGTTGGATCCGACCGTTGCCGTCTGCCCGTTGGCACACCGGACAGTCCGGTGCACACCGGACAGTCCGGTGCTACAGCCAGAGAGCGCCTGTCTGCGGCCTCTCTGCGCAGACTGTCCGGTGCCTCACCGGACAGTCCGGTGCACACCGGACACCGATGTCCGGTGCGCCACCAGGCGCTGGCTGACAGCCCTCGTCTTGGATTTCTTTGCTGATTTCTTCGGGCTTCTTTGTTCTTGAGTATTGGACTCCTATGCATCTTTTTATGTCTTCTTTTGAGGTGTTGCATCCTCATTGCCTTGGTCCAATTCTCTTCGCATCCTGTGAACTACAAACACAAACACTAGAAAACTTATTAGTTCACGGATTGTGTTGTTCATCAAACACCAAAACTCAATTAGCCAAATGGCCCGGGGTCCATTTTCCTTACAATCTCCCCCTTTTTGGTGATTGATGACAACACAACCAAAGCAAGCAAATAAGACAAGTATTTGAATGAAAATATGCATTTTACTTGCTGAGATGCATGATTGTCCCCACAATGTGATATTATGGACTTAAGCCTCCCCCTAACTCCATAATTCACTTACTTCCTATTTTTGGACCAAATAACCAAAACCACTTGAAAAGTCATTTGTAGATATAAAATTTTAAATTGGTGGTGTTTGGTGTTTGATATAGTTTTCATTGCTTTGGTCCCTAAACTTCTCCCCCTTTGGCATCAACCACCGAAAAGGAAGACATTAAAAGCATGTAGGAAGTAAATAAAAGTTTGCCCTCATCAAGAATTGTATCAAATGATATCACTAGAAGGATATTAAATTAAGCCATGAATGATACCACTTGAAGGAGTCCTCAAAAGATTACTCCCCCTAAATGAGTTGTCTCCTTTAGAAAGAGTTTTTCTCCCCCTTTAGAGATGAAGAAATACTCCCCCTGACAGAGATCCTCTACTTAGGAAAAAGCATGTGAAAATTAGAGGTGCAAGACATGATTTTAAAAAGACTAACTTCCCTTATGCATAGGTAACAGAATATGAGTTAGCTACTTATGCATTTTTGCAACATGGAAGCATATGATATGAAATATAGTCTAATCAAATATTGGAGAAGACATGTAAATGATACTGAAAGTAGTCTCAAAAGATATCAATTGAAGATCAATGGCGAGCTTGAGAGACATGAGAGTTCTTGGAGATTTTGCAGTGGAAGATTGTTGTCTTTCTCCGGGGACTTTATTTTCCTTACAATGAGACTATCACATGAAATAGACTTGAAAAGATGTTAGTCTCAAAGTGTTAGATTATAGAGTAACCTCCCCCTAAAGGTGTGCATACAAGTTTTGAATACTTGTAGGAGACATGCACTTTGATTTGATATCAAGAGGGGCAAATTATCCATAATCCTAACTTTGGCACATATTAGTTAAATGATACACTTTGTAGAAATCAAAATTTTCAATTTATGCATCATTTACTATGGAGTGATATAGAAGCTATGTGCCGTGCTTAAATAAACATTTTAAACCATGTAGGTTTGCTTAAGTATATGAATTGAAAGCAAGCAATCCTACCATGTGATTTACCTAGTATGCATGATTTTAAACAAAAGTACATAACAATTGTAATACTAGGCAAGAAAGGTAAACTAGATAGAAGGTAAATAGATACGCATATCGAAAAATGAAGAATACAACAAAACTAGTTACCTTAGTCATGGGTGGGAAATTTGGGTCCAAAGTTTTTACTAACTCACTTGGCAATAAACTTGATCCAATATGATGTACCCCATGATATACATCCTAACTTTGCCAAGTCTCCAAATTTCCCGATGACCTTCGGTCCACTCACTTCCCTTTCGGGATCCAAACCTTCTTGGTGCTTTTCATGGTTGAAATTATCTCCTTTGGCACCCAGATGCGTTTGGCCCCTTTTCCTTTGTTGGCTTGCTTGTTGGCCTTGATTGCTATCACCTTTCCGTTCTTTTTCTTCTTGATCAAATATGGTGTAGCATCCTTTTTGTTCACCTTTTTGATGTAGGTGTTGGAGATTTTGCTTGATGGCTTTTGCTTGAGCTTTCGCCTTTGTTTATCCCCGGTCATCGCCTTGCATTGGAAAGACTTGTGGCCTTCCTTGTGGCATAGCCTACAAATCACAGTTTCTCCCTCTACAGGCTTGTTCACTCCCGCAGTGGTGTTATCCTGTGGAGGTCGGATTTGTTTGGCTTTGCCTTTCTTGTCATACAAAGCCTTGCCAAGGCGAGCCACTTCTTGCTTTAATTGTTCATTTTCCTTTGCAACCTCATCCGTACATGTCTCTACAACAATATTCTCAACAACGACTTGGTTGCAGGGGTTAGAATCATCAATTAAATCAAAGCAGGAAGTAGAAGCATCTTTCTTAATTATTTCAGGTATTTCAACTAAAGATGCTGCTGGGGTGCTACCAATGTTTTCTAGCTTAGTAGTTAGCTCATTATTGTGTATGCTAAGAATTTCCATTTTCTCTAGCAAATTTTCAATAGCTTCTTGGGAGCTAGCTAACTTAGCCTTAAGTTTTTCATTTTTTTTAATAAGGCTATCATCGGTAGCAGTGGATGGAGCACTAGATTCTAATAGCTCAATTTTAGTTGATAGCTCACTATTTAAGTTTGCAAAAGTTTCAAATTTTTCTAGCAAACCTTTGTAATCATTTTGAGAGCTAACCAACTTATTTTTCAAAGTTTTAAGTTGAGCTTTTTGCTTAGTGCAAACATCCTGGAAAAATTTTACGGCTTCCGCAAGCTCTTCTAGAGAGGCCTTTCCCTCGCCTTCATCATCACTACTACTTTCATCACTAGAGGATGGAATGCTTTTGTTACCTCTTGCCATAAGGCATTTGGGTGATGACCGTGATGATCGTGACGAGGACCGGTGGCTGCGCATCCTTGGAGGTTCATCTTCACTTGAAGAATCATCCCAAGTTCTAACACTTGTGAGTGCCTTGCCTTTGCTCCTCTCCTTTTTGGGTTTGGCCATATTTGGACAGTTGTCCCTGAAGTGGCCCTTCTCCCCACATGCGAAGCATCCTCTCTTCCTTTGCTTTTTCCTGTCAATGTTAAAGAGAAGATCCTCGACCTGCAGGGGCACACCCATTAGATTAATCTTGCGGATCATCCTCATTACCTTTTCGACGCGTCGGATTGTTTCTTCGTCCTCGGAGGATGATGTGCACGGTTGATTATCTTCATCATCATCACTTTCTTCTTCTTCCTCCTCTTCTTCGCTTGCGGAACATGGAGTGGGAGCCTTCTTTTTGCACTTCCTTTCATCACATGCAAAAGCATATGGTCTTGAGGAAGTTGGCTCCTCTCCCCGACTCATTTTTCGCGATATCTCAAAGGCCGCGATTTTCCCAATCACAATGGTCGGGGTCATGTTGCTCAAATCCTCCATGTTGTGAAGGATGGTGATGATGGTCCCATATCTTTGTTGTGGTAGCAGGGAGATAATCTTCCTCACAATGTCCGCATCACCTAGCTTATTAATGCCAATAGAATTGAGCTCATTGATAATTAGATTCAAACGAGAATACATGTCTCTAACAAGCTCATCATCTTTCATGGCAAAAGAATTATACTCATTTAAGACTAGGCAATGTTTTTGCTCACGGAAATTTGATGTGCCGTCATGGAGCTCATGCAATTTTAGCCAAATCTCATTAGCAGTTTTCAAGGTAAATACTTGATTAAAAATATCCATGCTAAGAGATTCATACAAGCAATTTTTGGCTCTAGCATTTAAATGAATTTCTTTTTCCTCACTCGTGGTGGGTTTCTCGGGATTCTTGAGGGGTTTCATCCCGTCACGAGTGACTCTCCAAACACCTAGATCAATGGCCTCTAGGTAACAAGCCATTCTAGCACTATAATATGGGAAGTTAGTACCGTCAAAGTGTGGTGGCCTATGGGTATCCATCCCTTCCTCTAAAAAGCGTCGGCTCTTTTAGCGGTGAAGCTAAAGCGTTTCAAATGAGCCAAACCGGGCTCTGATACCACATGTAGGAAACGGGTGATGCCTAAGAGGGGGGGGGGGTGAATTAGGACTTCTAAAACTTTTACTAAACTAGGCCACAATTAAATCCCTAGAGCAAAACCTATGCAAGTAATCAAAACTAGAATGTGCAACCTAGGTTTTGTCTAAGTGTTGCTATCTCTACCGCAAAGGCTAAGTTTCAATCTACACTAAATAAGTATGACTACAAGATTGAAACTTAAATGCTTAATATAAATGCGGAATGTAAAGAGCTAAGTAGAGAAGCAAACTCTCGTGGATGACGCCGGTATTTTTACCGAGGTATCCGGAACCACGCAAGGTCCCGACTAATCCTCGTTGGTGCCCCTACGCAAAGGGAAGCCCACGCGAGGGCCAAGCACCACGGTCGAGTAACTCCGTAGAGAGCCACGGGCCTTCTCCACGCGCAAGTGGTGCTCCGCTTCCGGCTCCTCTCGGACGCTCCCCGCCGTCTCCACTATCGAGCTTCCGGCCGAAACGCCACGGGCCTCGTTCCCTCCGGTACACAGTGGCGGCCGTGACACAAACGCTGTTGTCACGGTCTCGCAAGACTCTTGCCCCACTCGGTACAATTACAACGACTCACGCAAGAGCCGAGGGGTTGTGTGGTTTTACAAAACTCACTCAACTAACTAGGATTCACCTAGAGCAAGCGCTAAAGCGGTCTAACTAACCTAAGCACTTCGCAAAGCACCTACGCTAATCACCGAGTGATTCTATTAAGCACTTGGGTGTTTGAGATCTTGGAAATATGCACTATGTGTATTGGTATGTTGCTTGGGCTCTCACACTTGAGAATGGCCGGTTGGGGTGGTATTTATAGCCTCCACACCCTCAACTAGCCGTTGGACAGAAAGCAGCAGCTTTCTGTCGTCGGGTGCACCGGACAGTCCGGTGCACCACCGGACACTGCACAGTAGATGTCCGGTGCACGCCACGTCAGCCGACCGTTGGCGCCTGTAGCAGTCGACCGTTGGATCCGACCGTTGCCGTCTGCCCGTTGGCACACCGGACAGTCCGGTGCACACCGGACAGTCCGGTGCTACAGCCAGAGAGCACTTGTCTGCGGCCTCTCTGCGCAGACTGTCCGGTGCCTCACCGGACAGTCCGGTGCACACCGGACACCGATGTCCGGTGCGCCACCAGGCGCTGGCTGACAGCCCTCGTCTTGGATTTCTTTGCTGATTTCTTCGGGCTTCTTTGTTCTTGAGTATTGGACTCCTATGCATCTTTTTATGTCTTCTTTTGAGGTGTTGCATCCTCATTGCCTTGGTCCAATTCTCTTCACATCCTGTGAACTACAAACACAAACACTAGAAAACTTATTAGTTCACGGATTGTGTTGTTCATCAAACACCAAAACTCAATTAGCCAAATGGCTCGGGGTCCATTTTCCTTACAAGAACCTCTCAAGTCATTAGGCCCACCTACATTTGTCCTTATCCAACGGACCTCGGACAACCTCGTAGATGCACCTGATCACTTGACAAGTTCGGTATCTGAATTCTTTACTTTTCCTAAGAGCGTTTCACCCATCACGCAGACATTACAACACATTGGAGGAACGAATAAGCGGAAGCAATTACGGTAACTTACTATACATTAAAATATAGAAAGAGTGTTGTTATTACAGACCAGTAATATATATAAGTGCAGAAGTATTATTATTACAAACTCGGGAGGCAAAAACCCCTCCCATACACAGGTATAAAGTTTTTAAAAGGAGGACAACATCCTCCCGAGACTTCACTATTGAGCTTCTTCCTTCGGCACCACCTTAGAGCAAAAGCAACAAAAGTTTGCTGCTTCCTCACCTACAACAACATGGGATCGAAAACCCTGAGTACGAAGTGTACTTTCGCAAGTCTTACCAACAAAATAAAAGACTCTCAAGGATATGCTGGCTTGAGGGAGTCAAGGTAAGGCGGAATCAAGAATCAAGACTTTGTTTGCAAAAACACTTACTAACAGTGGATCCTTAAAAATCCAGTTTTATTAGCAAGTTAAGTCATTACCTGATTCTAGAGTTCTTCCTACCCTAGTTCAAGCACTTGGCCTATACTAGCCATCCTTTTATTAACCCTTCTTGTTCACTGGAATGCTACGTGTAGGGCAGTGACCAAGTCTTCATGTCCGAGAAGTAACGGCGATCCGAATCGATTAATACCCAGCTGGGGATCTCCAATCACATGACATATGTAGCACTTAACCCTTGCATATGTCAACTCGCCACCGGGGTTCTTAAGACTAGATCAGGTTCACGCCAACCGAAAGCACAGATACACCACCGTCCAGTCTCTTGCCATGGAGGGCACACGCTACTCTCGCCATCTCTCCACTCCCATTGCGTGTTGTCTTATTGTGGTATTAGTCTGCCCGAGGCAAAGCTTACCCATGATGAGGCATGTGACCAGTTAAAAGGTCCTCAATCAGCAAGCCTACATCGACATGGTCCTTAATCGACACAGACAGAGACACTACACCGAGACTCTCTTCTCGTGCAAGTCACCCGCCCGGTCTCAGCTTTACCATTTCAACCCAAAGTTTGGTACCTGGCAGATGTACATCTTTTCTGATGTTGAACCCATCACGGCCATGATGGATCCACCATCAAGTTTTATTTTTGAAAATATCCCATCCCACTTGAAGCAGCATATTTTGTCAAAACAATACATTTTTGTTTGCTAAAGCAAGGCTAAGAATCATAAAATTCTTTTTAAAAAGGTTATCACGGAAGGGTAATCAATTTTTCAAGGAAGGAAATGCATCAATTGTTTATCACACAACTCCTATCACCTAACGCATCAAACAAGGTGATAAAGATTTTAAAACATCAAGGAGGTGGATATGCACCGGGGCTTGCCTTGTGTTATAGGAGAGTCGGGCTCTGCTCCACAAATATCGAAATAAAAGCAGTTCCCAGCAGGTGGGTCTTCAGGTGGTGGTGTAGCTCTTCCTTCTTCAACCTCTACTTCTTCATTTTCTATATATTTATCATATATAACAATGAATGCTCATGTAATGCTTATGAAAATGCAATAAAGGTACATCATATTAGGTCTTGAATACAATTTTCCTTCACGGTACTCCAGGAAACTAGGGTTTGTGGAGTCAGTATTTTAGTTCATAAGGCCGACACTACTTAGAAGTTTAGGGTTTTGGGGTTTAGGTATCAAATAGTGTCCAAATCAAGTCAAACTTTACCCAAGGTCTAAATATCATTTTAAGCTTATCCAAAAAGTTTAGGGATTTTTGGAGTTATTAGTTAATTTCTAAAATTTCAGAGGTATAGGTTTAAGCTCCTTTAAATACTAGACAATTCCTTGTTTGGACCAAAAATCTGAAAACTATTTTTATTAAATACTATAGAAATTTAGGAGTCCAACAAAATTAGTCTCACATTTTTAGCAATTTTCTAGAATTTTCTATGGATTTCCAAAGTCTGGTAGAAAAAAGAAAAGGGAAAAGCATGAATAGTATCGGGCTAAAACCGGCCCAATACAGCCCATGCCCAGGCGAAATGCGCGCGCCCGCGTCCGCAGTGTTGACTTTGCACAGAAGACCATGGCATTTTGAATAACTGGAAAAGGGGTCGTGGCACTATTCCTGCGTTTCACTGACATTTATGGAATACCCCTTCTATTTCTATTTCTTCACCGCGCCAAACCCATGACGGTGAACGACGACGACACACCTCCGGTGAACTCATACTGGCCGGAGAACGCAACGGCTAGGCTTCTTCTTTGCTTGACACTTAATTCACCCCTCCTCAACACTAATCCCTCAACTAATTTTACTAATCCGGACCGGAGCACGCCTGCCCACGACGACGGCAGAAACCGATGATAATCCAAGGGGTTCTAGGCGATTTAAAGCGGTCTAGTTCAATCGAATGGGTCGGTGAGCTACAGGGAACATGAGGAAGGCTAGAACACCAGCCAAAAAACCTTGAACTGAACTGCAGGAGGCTGGCTACGGCGAGGTTTTCACGCGGCGGTGTTTTGGCTGATTTGAGGGAAATGGGAAATTGGGCGGCTCTGGTTGACGATCAGAGACGAGAGCTGGTGCTTTGGATGTGTAATTACCCTACGGAGCTCATGGCATGCTCAATTTATAGAGACCGTGAGCGGTGGTGTCCAATTCGAAGAGATTGCGCAGGCGGCCGGGAAGAAGAGATGAGTCACCACGGCGATCTACCATGGCGATCGCTGGAGCAATGTCTAGCGATGAACAGATTACCTACGGTTATCTACTGTGACATGGTAGCTCTTCTAAGTACGTGGTGCGGCTACGAAAGACGGCGAACTCTGGCGAGGACACCTCAATCAAATGCGCGGCAAGTGTCACAGGGAATAGTCCGGTGATAAGGCTCCACTCCTTCCCTAGGTTGAGATCTTTCACCGTCGGCAGTTATCCGCAACCACGGCGCACGAATCGCGATGACCGGCGTCAATCGTGGCGTAAGGTCACCGGCGGCGAGATTCACTAAACCCGTGGATCTTTTCGCTACTGTACCATCAGGGGCTGCTTCAGTTGTTCTGACCGAGCATCTTCAGAGGCGTCTTTCTTCAATTTTATGTGACAAGTTACCAATCGGATTATAACAAAGTTGTTAACCTATACAGGCTTTAATTCGATCATAAGGTCTTTGGTCATTCCCTCACTCGATCAAGCACAAATCGGCCTTAAAACTCATCAGAGTTCAATGTCAGCCATGTTTCAGTCTTCAGACTCGACTGACAGCCAAACTTTTGGTCCTTTTAACTCCAATTTTTGTACAACACTAGTGCTTAGTCACTTAATCAAATTTGTTCTCCTTTCATAGCTCTACAAGTTTGAGGTGTTGACCCTAGGCAAATTCCTCATGGACTGAGAGATACATAGTTCCAAATTTGACCCTATACACTGGTTTTGGACTTAGGCATATGAGAGGTGTAGAGTGGCTTTTTGCAAATAAGCCCAAATCTCATGGTTTGATTTGCAAATCCTCAAATGTGTGAACCATATGATTTGAGGTGCCCTAATACCTTGGTTTTTGCACTTGGGTCCAAATGTGCAAAAAATTTACACTTAGCCCCCTAGGATTTTAGTTTAGGGTTTTCCAGGGGTCTTTTTAGGGTTTTGGCACCTTTAGGGTTTGGATGCCACTCAAGTTTATTAAATATGGTATCTTATGATCATTTCTAATGAGTTTTGAAGTTTTCTAATGCTTGGGCTCCATTGTCACTCCTAAGCCTAGTTTAGGGTTAAATACCCTACCCTAGGGTTACACACATACCAAGTCACACCCATACAACTTGTTTGAAATTTTTGCCTGGTGAATGCACTCTAAGTGTAACAAACACATGATATGCTAATGCTTATGATGTTATGCTCAAGTTTTAGTAACAGTAACACCAGGGGTATTACATCCTTCCCCCCATAAAAGAATCTCGTCCTGAGATTTAGAGTCCTGGGGCAAGTAGTGGAAAAGGAAACACGTCACAACTTTATTCCCTTAATTGTTTTACAAGGCAGGGGGTGGTATGGGGTCTATTTCATCTTTACAAGCAATGGTACATATCTCACAAATTACATGAAGCTAAAAGCCAGGGAAATTTTTTTCTAAAAAGTCTTGGGTTTCCCATGTAGCTTCATCTTCAGTGTGTTGGTTCCACTATATCTTATAAAATTTGAGAACTTTTCTTCGGGTGACCCTGTCCTTTTGATCCAGGATTCGAATAGGATGTTCTGAATATGTTAAGTATGGTTCCAAGGTACTATCCATCATTTCAATGGTTCGATCTGGAACCCGAAGACACTTCTTCAATTGGGACACATGGAACACATTGTGCACAGCAGACAATGTTTTGGGTAGTTGGAGTCGATATGCCACTGGCCCACATTGTTCAAGAATCGGGAATAGACCAATGCATCGTGGTGCAAGCTTCCCTTTTACACCGAAACGAGTCACACCCTTCATAGATGATACTTTCAAGTACACATAATCGTGGACTTGAAAGTACAAGGGTTGGCGGTGTTTGTCTGCATAACTGTTTTGTTGAGCTTGTGCTTCTTTCAAATTATGTATAATTCGTTGAACCTTCTCTTCCATTTCTTTCACCATATCAAGCCTAAAAAACGACATTTCTCCCGGTTCAGACCAGTTTAATGGAGTACGGCACCGTCGTCCATATAATGCTTCAAAGGGTGCCATCTTGATACTTTCTTGATAACTATTGTTATACGAAAATTCAGCCAGAGGTAGACAGTCATCCCATTTCTGCGGAAATTCTAGAACACATGCCCGTAACATGTCCTCGAGTATTTGATTTACTCTTTTAGTCTGCCCACTTGTTTGGGGATGATAGGCCGAACTATGGAGCAACTTAGTACCCAGAGCTTTGTGGAGTACCTCCTAGAATTTGGATACGAATTGCGGTTCACGATCCGACACTATTGTCTTTGTAACACCGTGTAAACTGAGAATACGGGCAATATATAGTTCCGCATATGTGGCCACTGTATACTTTACCTTGACTGGAAGAAAGTGGGCAATCTTTGTAAGTCGATCAATGATAACCCAAATGGAATCAAATCCTTTTGCTATCCTGGGTAATCCCACAATGAAGTCCATGCTAATGTCCTCCCATTTCCAAGTTGGGATGGGCAAAGATTGTAGTGGACTAGCAGCTTTCATATGTATGGCTTTGACACGCCTACAGGTGTCACATCTTGCCACATAGTGTGCAATCTCGATCTTCATTTTTGTCCACCAATAATGTTGCTTTAAATCTTGATACATCTTAGTGCTTCCGGGATGAATGGAATATCGACTAAGATGTGCTTCATCTAAAATTTGCTGGCAGACTTCTTCATTCTTGGGCACAACTATGCAGTTGTTAAACCATACTATGCCTTGACCATCCTTTCTAAAACAGTTTGCTTTACCGGCCTTCATTTTCTCATGAATGTGTTTTATACCCTCATCACTTTTTTGTGCATCAATTATCTTTTGCAGAAGAACCGACTCAAGCTTCAATTGATTTAATGTTTCATGTTGAATCATTCCCAGGTTTAACTTCTCCATTTCTTGGCATAATGTGATGTCAGAAGTCTTCATCGTAAGACAATGACAGGAAGCCTTGCGACTTAGTGCATCTGCCACCACGTTGGCCTTGCCTGGGTGATAATGAATTTCTAATTCATAATCCTTAATCGGCTCAAGCCATCTCCTCTGCCTCATATTTAGTTCTGACTGGGTAAAAATGTACTTCAAGCTTTTATGATCTGTATATATATGGCAGATATTTCCCAGCAGATAATGACACCATATTTTAAGGGCATGAACCACATCAGCTAATTCTAAGTCATGAGTTGGATAATGTTCCTCATGCCGGCGCAACTATCTTGAAGCATATGCTATAACTCGGCCCTCTTGCATCAAGACACATCCAAGACCACTGCCTGATGCGTCATAATATACATCAAAAGGCTTTTCAATGTCCGGTTGAGCTAATACCGGAGCAGTGGTCAATAACACCTTCAGCTGCTCGAAGGCTTCGTTGCATCTTGAGGACTAGTTAAATTTGGTATCATTCTTCAATAGACTTGTGATTGGCTTCACAAGCTTAGAGAAATCCGGAATAAACCTGTGGTAATAGCCAGCCAGTCCAAGGAAACTTCGAACTTGATGTACAGTGGTTGGTGGTTTCCACTCTAAAATATCCTTGATCTTGCTGGGATCAACCGCAATCCCCTTGGAAGACAGTACATGTCCCAGAAATTGGATTTCCTCCAGCCAAAACGCGCACTTGCTGAATTTAGTATATAGTTGATGTTCCCTTAAGCGCGTTAATACGATCCGTAGATGTTGAGCATGCTCCTCTTCATTCTTGGAATATATCAAGATATCATCAATGAAGACCACTACAAATTTGTCCAACTCGGGCATAAATACTGAGTTCATCAGATATGTGAAGTGGGCAGGAGCATTGGTTAATCTGAAAGACATGACCAAATATTCGAATAATCCGTACCACATAGTGAATGCGGTCTTGGGTATATCTTCGGGTCGGATACGGATCTGATGATAGCCCGACCTGAGGTCAATCTTGGAAAATACCCGAGCTCCGGTAAGCTGATCGAATAAGATATCAATCCGGGGAAGAGGGTACTTGTTCTTGATTGTGACCTCATTAAGGGGTCTATAGTCCACGCACATTCGAAGCATTTGATCCTTCTTCTTGACAAAGATTGCGGGACACCCCCAAGGTGACGAAATGGGCCGGATGAATCCCTTCTCAAGTAAATCTTGTAATTGAATCTTGAGTTCTGCCAACTCATTTGGAGGCATTCGATACGACCTTATAGAAATAGGAGCCGTACTGGGCTTCAGTTCAATCACAAACTCTACATCTCTTTCTGGAGGTAATCCAGGCAGATCTTCAGGAAAGACGTTTGGAAACTCACACACTACCGGAATATCTTGGATCTTCGGTATGGTAGCTTCATAGACTCTGCCAAATGGGCTGGAATAGCTACAGGGATGGATAAGAGAATCTCTTCATAGCCATAGCTCAACCTGATGGTTCTCAAATCAGTGTTGAGGATAGCTTTATGCTGGGCTAACCAATTCATGCCCAGAATTACATCTATATCTTGGCCTTTCAGAACAATCATGTTGGTGGGAAAGTCCCGCTTAGCCAATGTTACGAGCACATGGAAAGCCACTTCTTTAGTGAATATTTGTCCCCCAAGCGAATGAATAATAAACCCTTACCTTGATTCTATGCAAGGAATGCAATATTTCTCCACAAATTTCTTGCTTATGAATGTATGTGAAGCACCATAATCAAAGAGAATGACTGCTGGGTGATTGGCCACAAGAAACATACCCATCATAACTGGCTCTCCCTCCAGTGTAGTGGCCACTTGTGTGTAGTATATTCGCCCAGTCTTCTTTATATTCTTGCCCGCTGAATTATTCGCCGTGTTTCCCTTGCCTTGATTTGAACTCCCTGAGTTCTGCTGATTGTTGGATTTGTTCTGCCTCGGATATGGGTAGTCTTTGATAAAATGTCCAGACTTCCCACAATTAAAGCAGCTAGTTGAGGATCTAGGGAGGGCGAGGAAAAAAGCATCAGGGGCACTCGATTGACTTGTTGAAGTGGGGACAGTGGCAGGGCAGATGAAGACATGCTATTTGAAGGGGTAGGAGGGTGAACGAGGTAAAGAATGGTTTTGATTGAAAGGTCGGATTACCAACCTTTGTCGCTTTTCAGGCCCCTGATTGGACCTGTCACCTCCGACTCCTTTCGATTTTCCTTGACCTGTGTTTTTAGCTTCTACTGCCAGCGCGGTGCTGACAGCTCTGTTGTATGTGAGATCAAGGCAGGTGGCCATCTTTCTTTGAAGCTGGTCATTGAGGCCTCTCATAAAGTAATTCTTCTTTTTCAGGTCAGTATTCACCTGATCAATTACATATTGGGACAAATGATTGAATTTGTTGAGATACTGCATGACAATATCTCCTCCTTGCTTGAGTCGCATGAATTCCTCCTGTTTCATGTGCAGTACTCCTTCTGGAATATAGTGCTCACGAAACGCCAACTTAAATTCATCCCACGTGACCTGATGCCTGACAGGTTGAATGGCCACATAATTTCCCCACCACGTACTGGCAAGGCCTCTTAACTGTTGAGCCGCGAACAACGGCTTTTGGGTTTCAGTGCAGCGGATGAGTCCAAATTTCTGCTTGATAACCCGTATCCATTCGTCAGCTTCCAGAGGATCTTCGGCTTTAATAAAGAGTGGGGGACGAGTTTCCAAGAAATATAGGTACGAAGTTTCACGGGGTCCCTGCGGATAAGCCCTTCTGCCTTGTTGCTGAAATTGATTTCCCGCCATTTCACGTAAAAAGCGGGTGTTGTCGACGGTCGCATTGACCAAGGCAGCGATAGCCTCGGCCAAAGTTGGCGGTACTGGCGGTGGATTGGGCGGGTCTTCCCGACCATGGGAAGTACCGACACTATCATGGGCGGTTCTTTGGCATTTTCAACCCTTGCACCTTATTATACTCCTCTCGACACAGGGAGGCAAGGAGTATTGAGGTTGCTTAAGAATTAAAATGCCTAATTTGGGCGGCCTCATCCGAGTCGTAGTCCTCGTCACCCACCTGTGGTACCTACGCTCCAAACTCAACAATATCCCATATGCTTTCGTGGAGTGAGGTTAGATGATGCCTCATTTTATCACTCCACATACACTAATCTTCACCATCAAAATAGGGGTACCGAAAGTAGAGGAGCACGTTTAGAAATGTGAGGATAGCGAAGAGGTATCTTACTATACTTCTTACGCTCGTGGCGCTTCGAAGTTGTAGACTTGGCACCAGATGTGGAATGTGATGAAGAGTCGGTCTCATAGTAGACCACCTTCTTCATTTTCTTTTTCTTCATGTCACCCTTCCTATGTGACTTGATGTAGGAATAGGATTCCTCCTTGTATTTGTCACCAGACTCCCTTGATAGAGTCCTTCCCGAGCCTATGGCCTTGTTGCCTATGGCAATCTCCATCTTGGCGTGATCTCTAGACATCACTTTGAGTTTCTCAGACTCTTAATGAAGCACTGGCTCTGATACCAATTGAAAGTCGCCTAGAGGGGGTGAAAAGGCAAAACCTAAAATTTTAAACTTAAACACGCACTAAGGCCGAGGTTAGCGTTAGAATTAAATCGAGTACGAAAGATAGTTCTCCTTGCTTAGAGTTGCTCAATCAATACGGATAATGTTTGGGAGCAAACTCCAACAATATGAGCAAGGGAACTTTTAGAGAGAGGAAAAGGGGAAACAAATCAAGTGAAGATCAACAAGTGAACACGGTGATTTGTTTACCGAGGTTCGGTTCCAAAGAACCTAGTCCCTGTTGAGTAGGTCACAAAGGTCGGGTCTATTCCATCCCTTTCCCTCTCTCAATCGGTCACACAGACCGGTCGAGGCTTCTCCTTAATCACTTGGGTCACTAAGACCCTGCAAGGATCACCACACACTTAGGTGTTTCTTGCTAGCTTTACAAAGCACTTAGAGAAATAAGAATGAGAAGGAGAAAGCAATCCAAGCAACAAGAGCAACAAAAGAACACAAAAAACACCCTCTCTCAATTCACTAATGAATTGAGTTGATTTGGAGGCTTGGAGAGGATTTGATCTATTGAATGTGTCTTGGAGTGTAGTCTTTTGCTCTTGTATTGAATGTTGAGTTTAGAAAACTTGGATAGCTTGAATGGAGGTGGTTGGGGGTATTTATAGCCCCAACCACTATTCTTGTCGTTGCTGGCGATGGCGCACCAGACAATCCGATGGTGCACCGGACAGGACACTATTCAGTGTCTGGTGCGTGCCACGTTAGCGGCCCGTTGGGGTTTGGAGCGATTGACCGTTGAAGCCATTTGTCCTGTAGCTACACCAGACAGTCCGGTGGCACACCAGACATGTCCGGTGCTGTTGGTCACTTGTTCCCAAATGCTGTGAGTCAAGAACAAGGCAACACAATTGTTAAATGTTAAGGACCTTCGTCCTCTGAGGCATTATCTCCTTACGAATATAATGGTCCTCGGACGAAGGTCATGAAAGGCACGCCTTCGTCATATCTTAATAATTCATTTATTCCTTCATTCCATAAAACATATATGAATATCAACAATGTTAATATTACATTGATACCTTCGGCTTGCTCGAAGGCGAGGATGCGAGAGAGTGAATACAATCCAGCATGAACAGTTCGGTGTTACTGTTCATCTATTTATAGGCACGGGATGCAGCCCGAGCAAAAGTACATTTATGTCCTTAATGTTTACACATGATCGTAATACAAATTATAAAGGACTAAGTAGTCTTTTCCTCCTTCAGCCATTATGAGAGCACCTAGAGGGGGGGTGAATAGGTGATCCTGTAAAATCAAATACTAAATAGTCCAAACTTGGTTATGAAAATGTTAGTTAGATCAAAACCAAGATGCTATAGTGAGAACTCTTCACTTGATTGTTCCTTTAGAAAGAGTATTAAACTTAGGAACAATAGCACAAGTGATTAAGTGAGAACTCAAGGAGAAAAACCAATCACAATAAAAGATGGCACAAGAGACACGGTGATTTTATCCCGTGGTTCGACCAATGCCTACTCCACGTTGTGGTGACCTCCTTTGGTCAAGGATTGCACTCAATCCCTCTCAAGTGATCCAACGATCAAACTTGAGTACCACAGTTTTCTTTCTTAGCAATCTTTTCCCATTTACGAGGAATCTTCACGAGTTGGAGCCTCTCGCCCTTACAATGTTTGATCACAAGAAAGGCACAAGAGTAAGGAAGGGAAAGCAACACACACAAGACTCAAATCGCAGCAAACACACGCACACAAGCCAAGACGTGAGCACAAAACACGGCGTAGGGAGTTTACAACTTAAACGACGCTCAAATCTCTAACACGATGATCTGAGTGCGTGGTGGCAAAGTCTAGGCCTCTTAGAATGTTTAGAGAATGCTTGGTGTGCTGCTCCATGCGCCTAGGGGTCCCTTTTATAGCCCCAAGGCATCTAGGAGCCGTTGGAGATCCAATTGGAAGGCAATTCTTGCCTTCTGTCGGGTGGCGCACTAGACAGTCCGGTGCACCACTGGACATGAACAGTAGTTGTCCGGTGCTCGATCTCCTTCCTTATCGGGCGCAACCGACCATTGGACCTTCAGTCCCATTGGCACACCGGACACTGTCCGGTGCACACCGAACAGTCCGGTGTGACCAACTAACCGTTGGCGCGGGCCACGCGTCGCCCGCTGATTACACTGCCGACCGTTGGCATGGGCGCCTTTGGCTCACCGGACAGTTCAATGATTTTTAGCCACAGCGCCTCTGTCTTTTTTCTGAGAGCGACGAGTTTGTCGCCGGGCCAGCCTGGGCACCGGACAGTCCGGTGCACCACAAACTAGTGCTGGTTTGGCTGAACACAGCCAAATCTTCTCCACTTTCTTTTGATGTTTTTCCTAGCACTTATGTAAATATGTTAGTATCAAAAACAATTCACTAAGGCTAGAAACATACCTTGATTCTCGCTTTGTATCTTCTTTAGCATATTTGAATCAAAGACATTTGTATTGGGCATCTAATCACCAAAACATTTATAGAAATGGCCTAAGGGCACATTTCCCTTTCACATTATCAACATTCCTCTGCTTCGTTGCGAGGCGAAGCTTTTTCGTCTGGCCATAGCTTCGGTGTTTACTCTTGTCCCCTTTGAATCTATCTTCATCCTGTGAGTCCTTCGTCATAAGAAAGAGGCTTATCTCCTAGAGATGAAGCTTCCTATAATAATTCATGCTAAAGACAAATGGTTAATTATGTTTTTGAGGACCTTCGGAAGGAGAAGGCCCCCAACAGGTGCGTTCTGACTTCACAGCCTGTCATTTGACTTCTATACTATGCACTGTTGTTCTAACATCGCAGTCGACCATTGCCCTCAGTTGACCGTTGCTCCGCTGGCTCACCAGACATGTATGGTGCACACCGGACAGTCCGATGAATTATAGCAGAGCAACTCTAGAGAAAACCCGAGAGCGGCCTCTTTGGGTGGTGCTTGGCCTGGAGCACCAGACACTGTCCGGTGCGCCACTGGCAGCACCATTCCAAGTCATTTGCTCCAAACTTTGTTGAGTCCCCAACTTAATTTCTTTCTTGGTTTATGTTGAACATTATGCACCTAGGATAAATGATATCTAAGCAAACTAATTAGTCCACGTGGTTTGTGATGGACGTCAACCACCAAAATTGATTATATGAAATGATTAAGCCCATTTCCCTTTCACCAGCCTGTATTAGTCTTAGCGATTAAGCATGCATCTAGATCAGCATTCCCTTTTGAGAAATCAACTAAGTAGAGCTTGCCGTCTAATACACTCTTAAAAGCTAATGAACCATCACTTCTTCTAAAGACAGATACATCAATATTTGTAAATAAGCAATTATAACCCATATGACATAATTGGCTTACAGACGACAAATTGTACCCGAGCGATTCTACTAGAAACACATTTGAAATCGAATGCTCCGTTGTGATGGCTATTTTGCCTAAGCCCTTGACCTTGCCCTGGTTCCCATCTCCAATGATGATAGTGTCTTGGGAATCCCTATTCTTGACGTAGGAGGTGAACACTGTCTTCTCCCCCGTCATGTGGTTTGTGCATTCGCTATCAATGATCCGGCTTGAGCCCCCGGATGCATAAACCTGCAAGGTAATTAAGCTTGGGTTTTAGGTACCCAACCCTTGTTGGGTCCTACAAGGTTAGTCACAACTGACTTTGGAACCTAGATGCAAGTTTTGTCTCTCTTGCACTTAGGTCCTAGACTTCAGCAACTACTTTATCATTTTTGCATAATAGTACAAATGAAGCATTACATGTTTGATAAAGTGTAGTTGGTCCAGTTGATGCCTTCCTAGGTGCATGAGTAGCAACATGATGGCGCCTAGGTCTATTCCTACCATGAGCATATGCAGAGCTAGATGCAAACATGGCATGAGGATTAAATGCAACATCATGACGAGTAGATAAAACATCATGATTATAACACCTGTCATGATGAGCAACACTAGAAATGTTCTTGACATAAGCATAATGATAAGCATGGTTCTTTTGATGATGTGAAGAATAAGAGCTATTAGCCATAGGAGCCTTCCCTTTCTCCTTGTTAAGATTGGAAGTCCTTTGGCTTGTTAAGTTCTTGGTCTCCTTTTGGAAACCAAGTCCATCCTTAATAGAGGGGTGTCTACCAATGGTGTAGGCATCCCTAGCAAATTTTAGTTTCTCATAATTATCCTTGCAAGTCTTAAGTTGAGCATTAAGACTTGTAACATCATTATTTAACTTAAGAATGGTAGAGGAACGTTTATTGCAAGCATCAATGTTAAGATCTTTACACCTATTGCAGATAACAACATGCTCTACAGATGAACTAGCAAAATTCACTTTTTTAACTTAGCATTTAAATCAGCATTTAAATTCTTAAGCTTAGAGATAGAATCATTGCAAGCAGACAGCTCAAAAGACAATAGTTCATTTTTCTTAATTTCTAGAGCAAGAGATTTTTGAACATTAATGAATTTATCATGTTCCTCATAAAGAATATCTTCTTGCTTTTCTAGTAGCCTATCTTTTTCTTAGAGCATCAATCAATTCATTTATTTTATCTACCTTAGATCTATCTAATCCTTTAAATAGATCACTATAATCTACTTCATCATCATCAGAAAATTCCTCATCACTAGAAGAAGTGTACTTAGGTGTGTCTCGTGTACGTACCTTATTCTCCTTAGCCATGAGGCACATGTGGCATTCGTTGGGGAAGAGGAAACACTTGTTGAAGGCTGAGGCAGCTAGTCCTTCATCATCAGAGTCGGATGAAGAACAGTCGGAGTCTCATTCTTTCCCAATGTGCGCCTCATCCTTTGCCTTCTTGTAGTTCTTCTTCCTTTCTTTCTTCCTTTTATTTTCTTGTGCCTAGTCATTTTCATTATTAGGACATTGTGCTATAAAATGACCAGACTTACCGCACTTGAAGCAAGAGCGCTTTCCCTTGGACTTGGTCTTGTTAGGATATTCCTTGTGTCCCTTCAAAGCGGTCTTGAAGCGCTTGATTATAAGCGTCATTTTGTCATCATTGAGCTCGACAGCCTCCACTTGTGCTACCTTGCTAGGTAGCGCCTCCTTGCTACTTATTGCTTTTAGAGCAACGAGCTATGGCTTGTAGAGAGGAAGCGGTCCGTTTGCGGCATCGTCCACATACCTCGCTTCCTTCACCATCATGCGCCCGCTCACGAATTTTCTGAGAATTTTCTCGGGCATCATCTTGGTGTACCTGTGGTTCTCACGAATAAGATTTACAAGATGAGGATCAATAATGGTAAATAACCTTAGCATGAGTCAGACGACGTTATGATCCGTCCATCATGTACTCCCATAGCTTCGAATCTTGTTGACCAGGGTCTTGAGCCTGTTGTAAGTTTGAGTTGGCTCCTCTCCCCTTATCATGGTGAACCTCTCCAGGTCGCCTTCCACCAGTTCCATCTTGGTAATCATTGTGGCGTCATTACCCCCGTGAGAGATCTTGAGGGTATCCCATATTTGCTTGGCATTGTCCAAGCCGCTTACTTTGTTGTATTGCAAAACAGTAGTAGCTTGGGCATTTTTGTGTATTTGCTCATTAATAAATATAGGATTGTCAGTGCTATCAAAATGCATTCCATTTTCAACAATTTCCCAAATACTTGGATGGAGAGAAAATAAGTGATTGTGAATTTTATGACTCCAAAATGAATAGTCTTCTCCATCAAAGTGTGGGGGTGTTCCGAGTGGAATAGATAATAAATGGGCATTTGAATTATAAGGGATGCGAGAATAATCAAACGAATAGTTCTGATTAACCGTTTTCTTTTTTGACGAAGATCTTCGTCGTTGTCATCCCTTGGTGAAGAGGAGGCATCGCTGTCGTAGTAGATGATCTTCTTTATGCGCCTCTTCTTCTTCCCATCCCTCTTCTTGTGACTTGAGCCTGAGTCAGTGGGCTTGTCGCCTTTTGGCTCGTCGACATAGAGGGTCTCCTTCTCCTTGTTGTTGATTACCATCCCCTTACCTTTAGGATCCATCTCTTCGAGTGGTTAGTCCTTTAATAAAGAGTATGGCTTCGCTACCAAATGAGAACACCTAGAGGGGGGTGAATAGGTGATCCTATAAAATTCAACACTTAAACAACACAAACTTGGTTTATGAAATGTTAGTGAGATTAAAACCAAGGTTCTATGTCTAAAGAGAGAGATGTCTTCTTCACTCAATTGCTCTTCACAAGATGAGTATTAAACTTAGAGCAATTATCAAATGAGTAGAAGTAGAGAGAATCGCACAAGAATAACGCAAGGTGACACAATGATTTTTATCTCGTGGTTCGGCCAAGTAAAACACTTGCCTACTTCCACGCTGTGGCATCCCAATGGACGAGGGTTGCAATCAACCCCTTTCAAGTGATCCAATGATTCACTTGAATACCACAGTTTTCTTCCTTATAGCAGATGTTTCCCTTTGTGAGGAATCTCCACAAGTTGGAGCCTCTCACCCTTACAATATTGATCACAATGAAAACCACAAGAGTAAGGAAGGGAATAGAAACACACGCAAGAGCTAGAGTCATAGCAGTGACAAACACACAAGTCAAGAGACGAGCACACAAACACAGAGCAGTGAGTTCACAACTCAACAAATGCTCAAATCTCAAACACAATAATCCGGATGCATGTTTGCACAGTCTAGGCATCTTAGGATGTTCAATGGAGGCTTGGTGTCGGGTACCAAAATTAGGGGTACCCCCAACACTCCTAATCACGGCTGGTAAACACCTTCAGAGCAAACCATAAAGGCTTACGGCTCGGGTCAAAGTCAAAGCTTCGTCTACCAAGGGACGCGGTCTCACCTCGCCCGAGCCCGGCCTCGGGCGGAACAGTGGTCCCAGACGAGTCCATGCCTCGCCCGAGGGTCTCTTCGGACAGTGAGTGCACCCTCGGCTCCGCCAAAGACAAGCCTTGTCTTGCAAGCGACTTTGGCCAAATCGCCTTACCAGCCGACCGTGTTGTATGCGCATTTAATGCTGGGGTCGCCTGACACCTTATCCTGACATGCGCACCTCAGTCGGCAAAGTCGAAGTGACCGCAATCACTTCGGCCTTTCACTGACCGATCTGACAGGAAAACAGCGCCGCCCGCCCCGATCCAGCTGTTGTGCCAACCACCCGGGCGAAACCAACAACGGTCGAGTTCAGCCTCGGGTGCAACAGGAAGCTCCGCCTCGCCTGACCCCAGGGCTCGGCCTCGGCCTCAGGAGGAAATCTCTGCCTCGCCCGACCCCAGGGCTCGGCCTTGGAAAGAGTCACGTCCTCGCCCGACCCTGGGTCTTGGCCCCGGCCTCGGCCTCGGAGGAGTCGCCGCCTCGCCCGACCTCAGGCTCGGATCAACCACGCCACAAGGGATGCATCATTACCCTACTCCTAGCTAGCTCAGGCTATGAAGGAACAAGACCGACGTCCCATCAAGCTTACCCCGGTAACAGGCAATGGTGGTTTCCCGCATGCAACCATGACGTCGGTGGTCCTCAAGCCCCCTACGGAAGCAAGGAGACGTCAGCAAGATCCATGCAGCGCCAACAGCTGTACTGCTACAGGGTTCAAGGCACTTCTCCGACGGCCACGATACTACCTCTACAGGACTCGAGACATCCCCCCGATGGCCACGTTGTTATCTGTACAGGGCTCAGGGCAATTCCCTGCCACCCACGTTAGCTCCCAGCTACACCTCATTGTACAGCTGGGCATCTCCTTACGTCTATAAAAGGGGGTGTCCAGGGCCCCACGAGCGGGAGGGGACGAAAGGGGGGAGCGAGAGGACGAAGGGACGAGCATACGAACATACGAAGCATACGTACGCACGGCGGGAGAAGACGAGCAGGGGCCGCCCCCCTCTCTCTCTCTCGCTCTCTGCTACTCGCCCTCTCTCGCTCTCACTCTCTCGCAACGCTTGTAACCCCTACTACGAGCACCCTGGTGTAGGATAATACAAGGCTCATTCCCCCACTTGTGTTCCATCTCGCACCAACCCATCTGGGCATGGGCACGCAGCGACAAATTTACTCGTCGGTTCAGGGACCCCTTGGGTCCGAAACGCTGATAGTTGGCGTGCCAGGTAGGGGCCCGCTGTGTGTTAACGAACACTTTCCCGTTGAGTTCCAGATGGGTAGACTTCAACAACCTCTTCAGCCCAGGACGGTGCTCCGCTTCGGGAGTCTCGAGTTCATGTCCCTCAACGGCAGCTACGACATGGTACTCCTTCCTCCACAGCGCGACGACAACGACAGTCAACGGCTCGCCCAGCGGAGGCGACCTCCACGACGGCATCTCCCCGCGGTGGAAGAGGAACACTCCGGTCGTCCCCGCCACCCTCCTCGCTGCAGGAGGCGGAGACGGGGCAACTGTGGCTACGCAGGAGGCGGCACCTTATCGGCTGTCGAACCAGAGCGAGCCGACAACACCGGCACTCCTCCGGGGGACATGTCAGGTGTTGTCCTCGCGCCTGGGACAACAGCGAGCGCCGCTTCCCCGCAACGAGCCAGCCCCAAGCGGACCGACGACGCCAGCACCCTCACGAAGGACCTGCTGGGCGTCACCCTCGTACCTAAGATGACAGTGTGTTCCGTCCCCGACGCGACTTCACCACCGTCTATCGATCAAAAGGTACCGTCCGTATTCCACCCTATTCCCTTTCGATTCAGCTTCGATCCACCTAGCGACCCTGGTACGGTGAGCGCTTTCGTAAGGACATATCCAATCCTTCCGGGGTACCATATGTGGTCGACCTGGGACCGATTGACAGCCGTCTCAACCTCCGGACCGGCGGGTTCTCGAGGAAGAGGACGACCCCGACTTTGGTTGGGATTTGTCTGGCCTCGATGACCTCAGTGCCATGCGGGACTTCATGTCCGCATGTGACCACTACCTCTCCGGTTGCTCTGACGATGGCCACGGCCTTGACGACGAGGGCTACGGCCCAAGTCGCGAATGTTTCCACGTCGATCAGGGAGATCACAACGAAGGCAACCACCTCGGTATGCCAAAGGTTGACGATCACCCTGGGCCCGCATCTCGCGTTGACATCCTGCGGGAGCTAGCTGTGGTCCCAGTCCCTGCGGGGGGTCGGGACACACAGCTTGAGCAAATCCGTGAGATGCAGGCCCGGGTCGACGGGAAAGCAGGGCGGCTTGTGCAGCTCCGACAAAACATCGAACAGGAGTGGGCATGCCGAACACTCGCCGGAGGAGCCTGTCATCGGGCCCAGGACATCCAGCGCTGCATCGTCGACAGTGCCAAGGCAGCGCTGCCCCCGGCCGTCAGCGGGTCCGGCCAGACCTAGCTGTAGTGGCGATGCTACTTCGAACCATGCCAGAGCCATCCACCACCGAGGGACGGCGTATCCAGGGCGAACTCAAGGATCTCCTGGAAGGCGAGCTGACCCCCCGGAGCATCATGCGACGTCCTCCCGACGCATGCGGGAGGCCTCGGTCCATCCCGAGCGCACGTGGGACGAGGCACCTGCTGCCCGGGACCGCCTCGGCAACGAGCATCGCCATCGCGACCATCAAGCCTGCCTCGATGAGAAGGTGCGCTGAGGCTACCATCCCAGGTGTGGGGGACACTGCGACAGTGAGGAGGATCGGAGCCCCTCACCCGAGCCACCCGGTCCACGAGTCTTCAGCCGGGCCATACGACGAGCGCCGTTCCCCGCCCGTTTCCGAGCCTCGACTACCATCACCAAGTACTCGGGGGAGACGTGTAAACCCCAAAATTGGTAGAAAAAATAATTAATAAAATAAAGAAATAAAAGTATATATAATAGCATCTCTAGAATTTTTGGAAATCTTTGGAATTCATTAGGACCTTCCATGTTCATAATTAATTAAGGTAGTAAAGTTAGTCAATTAGCCCATAAATAAATAAGAAAATATACACCCCATGCTGGATTTTATTGTGCACTGATTGGTGGGATTAATCCTGGAATTTGAACTTAGTGGAATTCAAATTTGAAAGTGGAAGAATTGAAATAGGATAAAAAAATAATATAGAAAAGAAGAATTCAACTCTGCCCCTGGGCTAAATCCAGCCCATCTCGGGACTCGGCCCATTCCTGACCACAGTGGCGTGCGCGCTTGTGGTGCTTGGGCTGACCGCTGGGGCCGTGATCCAGCCTCTCAATAGCGCAGCGTGGTGTTTCCTTGAGACTACCGTGTGGGGCCACCTCGTCGGATGAATCTTCTTCGTTCTGTTAGGATTGTGCCGGCCGAACGACACAGCGGGATCTCTCTGGCTCAGATTCCTTCCATCCCTCGCGCTGCCAGCCCATCTTCATTCCCTTTCTTGCCTCACACTACGCCTGCGCTCTCCCGTATGACCGATGCACGGGCCCACACGCCAGGTATCTCTTCTCCACTGAGATCGGAACTACATCCCTGGTTATGTGTCGCCCTGCTCGCGATCTCCTAGACACGGACTCGCTGCCGTGGTCCTTGTCATCCAGGTCGTCGCAACCTCCGCGTTCCTTCCCTTCCACCCTGAGATTTGTGCGTGCCTATGAACTACTCCGCCGAGCTCGCCGGGTTGTTGGAATCAGCCGTTTTCCCCGCGCGGACTTCCTTTGACGGTGTATAAAACCGTGGTGTCGCCTCGCTCCTCGGTTCATGTGCTTCTTGAAGAACCTCGTCACCTTGGGCATGCCACACGCTGGAATAGCGCTGCTGCTGTGGTTCTGCTCGCTCGCCATCGCCATGGCGTGCTCGTGCTTCCGGTCTCTACGCGCGCACTTCACCAGATTGGGAGCCGCCGGTGCCGCTGCTGGGGTTCTCCGTCTGCTCGAGCGCGTGGGTCACGTCAGTCGCCCAGGGAGCTTCACCGGGCCGCGGGGTTAATAACCGGAGTCTCACCTGGCCGAATTAGCGGGCGAGGCAGGGGAATTTCTCGTCGGTGTCGTGCGCAACCACCGTGCAATGGCGCTATGTGGTCAGCGATGTCTATGCCCCGAATTGTGGTAAGGATCTCCTTAATCGTTTCGTGTTCGCCTATTCCATGTGTAGAGCCCTGCGGATTTGATTAGAGGTCGCCGGGGGGGCTCGCTGGTGGGCGCGCCGCCGCGGGCGTGGTGTGTGCGGCCGAGCTTGGCTGCTAGAGGCTGGGGGCGAAAGAGTAGGAGAAGGGAGAAATAGTGGGGCCTTGATCGTATTTTGTGTGGACCAGATTGAGGTAGCCATCCCCCTTTCACTTATAGTGAATCTTGACCGCTAGGTGTTGATCCAATGGCTCGGGTGTAGGGTGCTCCTGACCGTCTGATTTGATCGGACGGTTGTTGTCGCGTACCGGTTCGATTTAAATGGGAACCTAATCCCGGTCGTAGGTTCAGATCTGACGATCGATATACGCAGATACCCCTTTCGGCTTGGCGACTTTGCATAAGAGTCCTTGTAAAACTAGCAAATAAACCCGCCGTCCAACTCAGGGATTTCTGAGTCTGCGTAAATATTTTGAGTTAGCCCCTGCAGTTTCGAATAATTATGCGACCAGTCAGAATTCTGTGAAAATATGGAAAATAATTTAGAAAATGGATTTCTAGTGCCAAAATAATTCCAGAACTTAAATAATTTATAGAAAATTCATCTTAGCTCCGAATTAATTTATTCCAGTTGCTATAAATTTATAATAATATTGTCTATCATCTGGTAACCTTATCTTATTATGAATCATGAGTATAATTTATGCATTTAATTTCTTTCGTGTTCAACACTTAAATCTTTATAAAATTATAACTCCTTAACCGTAACTCCGAATTTAGCGGTTCTAGATCCCACGATCTCGTAGTAGTGCGTAGATTATTATTATACAACTTATTCTTATGTTTGGTGCGATGTTAATTTTGTCTATACACTGTTTGTTTGTATTGCTACGACGAGTGCGAGGTACGAGTCATCTGAAGAGCAAGTTGGCACCTGGAACCTCAAGTCCCAGGCAAGTTGTGCCCTTGATCACTTCCTTTTACCCACTCATGTTCTAATTAATCATAATGGTCTGCACAGGTTAATTTTGATGGGACCCAATAGGTTACCCTAGTTTGACTATCTTTATACCTTGTTCACCACTGAATTTTTGGGTAGTACCTGCTATTGCTTTATGTGGTTTTGGGTATAGAGATACATTTTATTTATGATTATATCTTTATTATCAGTTGTTTATTACTGTTCATGATAAGATCATTATGTTAATTGGAACATGGAGAACCACCCGGAAAAACAGTGCTACCACAAGGGTTTAATGGGACGCCCTTGGCTGACTAAATAGGAAAGCTAGTGGAGGACTACCTTACCCGAAAGGGGCAAGGGCAGTATGGGAGTGGTCAGTGTAGGGAGGTCCTCGGGTTGATTTTGCTGCGATGGCGGTCAGACGAGGGATTCCTGCATTGGAGCTTCCTATAAACTGTAGCGGGTTTTCTAAAGCTAGTGGAACTTTGTAAAGGCCTCGTAGTGTTACCCTGCCTCGCCTCCTCGGTAGAGGTGTATGGGATTGACCGTCTCTTGGCAGATGGGTAACACGACTTGTGGGTAAAGATGCGCAACCTCTGCAGAGTGTAAAGCTGGTATACTAGTCGTGCTCACGGTCAAGAGCAGCTCAGACACTCACATGATTAATTTATGGAACTAAATTCAATTTGTCATATGCATTGCATCGCAGGTGATGTTGTTACTTTTGTTCTACTACTTAATTAAGTTGGTATTTACTTATACTTAGTAACTGCTAATAAAATTTTGACTAACTTTAAAAGCAATGCTCAGCTCTAATTATTCTCTTTGGTATGCCTTACACTTCACGTGAACTCCCACCTTTGGCGAATTCATGCACATTATTCCCCACAACTTGTTGAGCTATAAACGTATGTGAGCTCACTCTTGCTGTCTCACATCACCCCCACAGGTCAAGAACAGGTACCACAGGATGAGGCGCTTGGAGGATGCTGTGACGAGTTCATGAGAGGTCTAGACTGTCGTCTCCCAGTCAACTTTGGGTTGCTGGACCGTTGTCTCCTTATAATGTAACTATTTATTTATTTTGTATGGAACTCTTGTTATGTAGTAAAGATGTGACATTCGATCCTGTGGCATGATTCACCATATGTGTGAGACTTAGTCCCAGCACACCTGGTGATTATGTTCGCGCCCGGGTCTTGGTGCCCCGAAACCCGGGTGTGACAGAAGTGGTATCAGAGGGATGTTGACTGTAGGACGAGACCTAGATAGAACTAGACAACCAATATTTACTTACCTCTGCTATTCTAATTCTTTCTAAACTTTTCTTAATCTATTCTTATCTATTTCCGCTTTACTCTGATTATCCTTACCTCTTCTAAAGACAAATGTGGATTTCACACTTTTGAAATCCTGTACCTAAAGTGACCTTTAGGGATAGGAGACCCACTCTTAGGAACAAAATCAAAACTATTTTTGTAAATATTTTTATGCTTGAATGTTTGTTCTTGTGATATTTGTCTGATTTGGATCTTTGATTGAGTGTGATGAGTGGTGGAGTAATGTCCACAATTACATCTGTATATGCATATAGGAAAAAAATGCTTATAAAAATAATAACTAGACAAACTAGATTATTCTCCATTAATGCAGCTAGCCTAACAATATCTGTCTCATCTTAAAAGATTCTATCCTACACTCATAGATCCATCTCCTCTCAAAACATCCTAATTTATCCTAATCTAGCTTAATAGATTTACCTTATCTTAAGAGATACTCTATTGCCTTAATAGAATCATCCTATCTTGAAAAGATTTCATGTCATCCTAATAGATCTAACTGACCTCAAAAGATTCTACGTTATCCTTAGGGATTCATCTTGCCCTAATTAGCGTATTTATCCCACTCTAGAATAACAACCATGAGCTAATCCAAAATTTATTTAGATCTTATCTAGTCTAAAATAGTCATATCAATTTACTCTCGATCTGATCCAACCTAATAGGTTAATCTAACCTAGCGAAGTCTAACCTTAAGTTGAGCTAACCTAAGGATAGTCACTTAACAAGTTAACACTAGTGAAATAAATTGGATTCTACTCCTATAAACCTTGTTCTCCCCTCATGCACTTAAACCTAAATTAGTGCATTAGACCAACTCAACCATGAGCATAAGAGCTAACCCAACCAATAGAGTCATGATGGATTGCATAATCTATCAACCCACACCTAAAACAAACTTTTGACCTACACCATGTAGTTTATCTCACCCACATCTATATTAACCATATTCCCCCAACTTCGATGATATATACTAAACCCGAAGCAATGAGACCAAGACCAAGAAAAGAAAAGATCAACCTCGTCAAGGAAGGAGAGAAGTCAAACTCAATCTTCAGATGCATTACCACCCAACACGGAGTTCTTCCTCACCATAAACTTTCTTACCCCTGGCTATTCTTGCCCTAACCTAGCTTTCATCCTACATAACAAGGTGACCATACATATATATATACCTATTCTTTCATAACCACTTTCTCAATAACATGACACTTCTTAGAAGTTAAAGGCTAAACTATAAATAAAGCTTTTTACATCCCTGTCCTTACAAATCTCGAGGACGAGATTTCTGTTAAGGGGGGTAGGATTTGTAAACCCCAAAATTGGAAGAAAAAAATAATTAATAAAATAAAGAAATAAAAGTATATATGATAGCATCTCTAGAATTTTTGGATATCTTTGGAATTCATTAGGACCTTCCATGTTCATAATTAATTAAGGTAGTAAAGTTAGTCAATTAGCCCATAAATAAATAAGGAAATATACACCCCATGCTGGATTTTATTGTGCACCGATTGGTGGGATTAATCCTGGAATTTGAACTTAGTGGAATTCAAATTTGAAAGTGGAAGAATTGAAATAGGATAAAAAATAATATAGAAAAGAAGAATTCAGCTCTGCCCCTGGGCTAAATCCAGCCCATCTCGGGACTCGGCCCATTCCTGACCACAGTGGCGTGCGCGCTTGTGGCGCTTGGGCTGACCGCTGGGGCCGCGCTCCAGCCTCTCTATAGCGCAGTGCGGTGTTTCCTTGAGACTACCGCGTGGGGCCACCTCGTCGGATGAATCTTCTTCGTTCTGTTAGGATTGTGCCAGCCGAACGACACAGCGGGATCTCCCTGGCTCGGACTCCTTCCATCCCTCACGCCGCCAGCCCATCTTCATTCCCTTTCTTGCCTCACACTGCGCCTGCGCTCTCCCGTATGACCAATGCACGAGCCCACATGCCAGGTATCTCTTCTCCAATGAGATCGGAACTACATCCCTGGTTATGTGCCGCCCTGCTCGCGATCTCCTAGACATGGACTCACTGCCGCGGTCCTTGCCATCCGGGTCGTCGCAACCTCCGCGTTCCTTCCCTTCCACCCTGAGATTTGTGTGTGCCTATGAACTACTCCGTCGAGCTCGCCGGGTTGTTGGAATCAGCCGTTTTCCCCCGCGCGGACTTCTTTTGACGGTGTATAAAACTCTGGCGTCGCCTCGCTCCTCGGTTCATGTGCTTCTTGAAGAACCTCGTCGCCTTGGGCATGCCGCGCGCTAGAATAACGCCGCTGCTGTGGTTCTGCTCGCTCGCCATCGCCATGGCGTGCTCGTGCTTCCGGTCTCTGCGCACACACTTCACCAGATTGGGAGCAACCGGTGCCGCTGCTGGGGTTCTCCGTCTGCTCGAGCGCGTGGGTCACGTTGGTCGCCCAGGGAGCTTCACCGGGCCATGGGGTTAATAACCGGAGTCTCACCTGGCCGAATTGGCGGGTGGGGCAGGGGAATTTCTCGCCGGTGTCGTGCGCAACCACCGTGCAATGGCGCTGTGTGGTCAGCGATGTCTATGCCCCGAATCGTGGTAAGGATCTCCTTAATCGTTTCGCGTTCGCCTATTCCATGTGTAGAGCCCTGCGGATTTGATTAGAGGTCGTCGGGGGGGGCTCGCTGGTGGGCGCGTCGCCGCGGGCGTGGTGTGCGCGGCCGAGCTTGGCTGCTAGAGGCCGAGGGCGAAAGAGTAGGAGAAGGGAGAAATAGTGGGGCCGTTGATCGTATTTTGTGCGGACCAGATTGAGGCAGCCATCCCCCTTTCGCTTATAGTGAATCTTGACCGCTAGGTGTTGATCCAATGGCTCGGGTGTAGGGTGCTCCTGACCGTCTGATCTGATCGGACTTTTGTTGTCGCGTACCGGTTCGATTTAAATGGGAACCTAATCCCGGCCGTAGGTTCAGATCTGACGATCGATATTCGTAGATACCCCTTTCGGCTTGGCGACTTTGCATAAGAGTCCTTGTAAAACTAGCAAATAAACCCGCCGTCCAACTCAGGGATTTCTGAGTCTGCGTAAATATTTTGAGTTAGCCCCTGCAGTTTCGAATAATTATGCGGCCAGTCAGAATTCTGTGAAAATATGTAAAATAATTTAGAAAATGGATTTCTAGTGCCAAAATAATTCCAGAACTTAAATAATTTATAGAAAATTCATCTTAGCTCCGAATTAATTTATTCCAGTTGCTATAAATTTATAATAATATTGTCTATCATCTGGTAACCTTATCTTATTATGAATCATGAGTATAATTTATGCATTTAATTTCTTTCGTGTTCAACACTTAAATCTTTATAAAATTATAACTCCTTAACCGTAACTCCGAATTTAGCGGTTCTCGATCCCACGATCTCGTAGCAGCACGTAGATTATTATTATACAACTTATTCTTATGTTTGGTGTGATGTTAATTTTGTCTATACACTGTTTGTTTGTATTGCTACGACTAGTGCGAGGTACGAGTCATCTGAAGAGCAAGTTGGTACCTGGAACCTCAAGTCCTAGGCAAGTTGTGCCCTTGATCACTTCCTTTTACCCACTCATGTTCTAATTAATTATAATGATCTGCATAGGTTAATTTTGATGGGACCCAAAAGGTTACCCTAGTTTGACTATCTTTATACCTTGTTCACCACTGAATTTTTGGGTAGTACCTGCTATTGCTTTATGTGGTTTTGGGTATAGAGATACATTTTATTTATGATTATATCTTTATTATCAGTTGTTTATTACTGTTCATGATAAGATCATTATGTTAATCGAAACATGGAGAACCACCCGGGAAAACAGTGCTACCACAAGGGTTTAATGGGACGCCCTTGGCTGACTAACTCGAAAAGCTAGTGGAGGACTACCTTACCCGAAAGGGGCTAGGGCAGTAGGGGAGTGGTCAGTGTAGGGAGGTCCTCGGGTTGATTTTGCTGCGATGGCGGTCAGGCGAGGGATTCATGCATTGGAGCTTCCTATAAACTTTAGCGGGTTTTCTGAAGCTAGTGGAACTTTGTAAAGGCCTCATAGTGTTACCCTACCTCGCCTCCTCGGTAGAGGTTTATGGGATTGGCCGTCTCTTGGCAGATGAGTAACACGACTTGTGGGTAAAGATGTGCAACCTCTGCAAAGTGTAAAACTGGTATACTAGCCGTGCTCATGGTCAAGAGCAGCTCGGACACTCACATCATTAATTTATGGAACTAAATTCAATTTGTCATATGCATTGCATCGCAGGTGATGTTGTTACTTTTGTTCTACTACTTAATTGGGTTGGTATTTACTTATACTTAGTAACTGCTAATAAAATTTTGACCAACTTTAAAAGCAATGCTCAGCTCTAACCATTCTCTTTGGTAAGCCTTACACTTCACGTGAACTCCCACCTTTGGCGAGTTCATGCACATTATTCCCCACAACTTGTTGAGCTATGAACATATGTGAGCTCACTCTTGCTGTCTCACATCACCCCCCACAGGTCAAGAACAGGTACCACAAGATGAGGCGCTTGGAGGATGCTGTGACGAGTTCGTGAGAGGTCTAGGCCGTCGTCTCCCAGTCAACTTTGGGTTGCTGGACCGTTGTCTCCTTATAATGTAACTATTTATTTATTTTATATGGAACTCCTGTTATGTAGTAAAGATGTGACATTCGATCTTGTGCCATGATTCACCATATGTGTGAGACTTGGTCCCAGCACACCTGGTGATTATGTTCGCGCCCGGGTCTTGGTGCCCCGAAACCCGGGTGTGACAAGACGAGGCCGGAGCTGTGGCTCGCGGACTACCGACTGGCATGCCAGTTGGGAGGAGCGGACGATGACAACCTCATCATCCGTAATCTACCCCTTTTCCTCTCCGACGCTGTCCGGGCCTAGCTGGAGCATCTGCCCCCTGCGCAGATCTCTGACTGGGACGACCTGGTCAAGGCTTTCGCGGGAAATTTCCAGGGCACGTACGTGCGCCCTGGGAACTCATGGGATCTCTGAAGCTGCCGCCAGCAGCCTGGGGAATCCCTCCGAGAGTACATCCGGCGGTTTTCGAAGCAGCGCACCGAGCTGCCTAACATCACCGACTCGGACGTCATCGGAGCTTTCCTCGCCGGCACCACTTGCCGAGACCTGGTGAGCAAACTAGGGTGCAAGACTCCCACCAGGGCAAGCGAGCTGATGGACGTCGCCACCAAGTTCGCCTCGGGTCAGGAGGCAGTCGAGGCCATCTTCCGGAAAGACAAGCAGCCTCAGGGGGAGCCGAAGGAAGACGCCCCCGAGGCGTTCGCCCAGCGTGGCACGAAGAAGAAGGCCAAGAAGAAGGCGCAAGCGAAGCGTAACGCTGCTGACGCGAATCTTGTCGCTGCTGCCGAGCACAGGAACCCTCGGAAGCCCCCTCGAGGGGTCGGCGCGTTCGACAAGATGCTCAAGGAGCCGTGCCCTATCACCAGGGTCCCATCAAGCACACCCTTGAAGAATGTGTAATGCTCCGGCGCTACTTCCATAAGGCCGGGCCCCCGTGGAAGATGGCAAGGGCCAAGGCGACAACAAGAAGGAGGGCGGCAAGGAAGAGGAGTTCCCCGAGATCCACAACTGCTTCATGATTTACGGCGGGCAGGTGGCGAATGCCTTGGCTCGGCACCGCAAGCAGGAGCGCCGGAAGGTCTGCTCGGTAAAGGTGGTAGCGCCAGCCTACCTAGACTGGTCCGACAAGCCTATCACCTTCGACCGAGGCGACCACCCCGACTTCGTACCAAGCCCAGGGAGGTACCCTCTCGTCGTCGATCCGATCATCGGTAACGTTAGGCTCTCCAAGGTCCTCATGGACGGAGGCAGCAGCCTCAACATCATCTACGCCGAGACCCTGGAACTCTTGGGGGTTGATCGGACCGAGGTCCGGGCCGGTGCGGCACCCTTTCACGGGATCGCACCTGGAAAGCGTATCCTTCCCCTCGGGCGGATTGACTTGCCTATCTGCTTCGGAACTCCCTCCAACTTCCGAAAGGAAACCCTCACCTTCGAGGTGGTCGGGTTCCGAGGGACCTACCACGCGGTGTTGGGAAGGCCGTGCTACGCCAAGTTCATGGTCGTCCCCAACTACACCTACCTCAAGCTCAAGATGTCGGGCCCAAACGGGATCATCACCGTCGGATCCACGTACCGCCACGCGTACGAATGCGACGTGGAATGCGTGGAGTACGTTGAAGCCCTCGCCGAGTCCGAGGCCCTCATCGCCGACCTGGAACGCCTCTCCAAGGAGGCGCCCGACGCGAAGCGGCACGCCGGCAACTTCGAACCAGCCGAGGCGGTTAAGTCCGTCTCTCTCAACCCCAGCAACGACGCCAACAAGAAAGTCCGGATCGGCTTCGAGCTCGACCCCAAATAGGAAGCAGTGCTCATCGACTTTCTCCGCGCAAACGCCAAAGTTTTTGCGTGGAGTCCCTCAGACATGCCAAGCATACCAAGGGATGTCACCGAGCACTCACTGGACATCAGAGCTAGAGCCCGACCCGTGAAGCAAACCCTGCGCCGTTTTGACGAAGAAAAGCGCAGGGCCATAGGCGAGGAGATCCACAAGCTACTCGCGGCAGGGTTCATCAAAGAGGTATTACATCCCGAATGGTTAGCTAACCCTGTTCTTGTAAGGAAGAAGGATGGGAAATGGAGGATGTGCGTAGACTACACTGGTCTAAACAAAGCATGTCCGAAGGTTCCCTACCCTCTACCTCGCATCGATCAAATTGTGGACTCCACTACTGGGTGCAAAACCCTGTCATTCCTCGACGCCTACTCAGGCTATCACCAAATCAAGATGAAAGAGTCCGACCAGCTCGTGACTTCTTTTATCACACCTTTTGGCATGTACTGTTACACTACAATGCCATTTGGTTTGAGGAATGCAGGCACCACCTACCAGAGGTGCATGAACCATGTGTTCGGAGAACACATCGACATAACGGTCGAGGCTTATGTCGATGACATTGTTGTCAAGAAGAAGAAGGCCTCTGACCTCCTCTCTGACCTTAAAACGACATTCAAGTGCCTGAGGGCTAAAGGCGTGAAACTCAACCCCGAGAAGTGTGTCTTCGGAGTCCCCCGAGGCATGCTCCTAGGGTTCATCGTCTCCGAGCGGGGCATAGAGGCCAACCCAGAGAAAATCGCGGCCATCACCAACATGGGACCGATAAAAGATTTGAAAGGAGTACAGAGGGTCATGGGATGCCTTGCGGCTCTGAGCCGTTTCATCTCACGCCTTGGCGAAAAAGGATTGCCCCTGTACCGCCTCTTAAGGAAGACCGAGCGCTTCACTTGGACCCCCGAGGCCGAAGAAGCTCTCGGGAACTTGAAGGCACTCCTTACAAATGCACCCATCTTGGTGCCCCCCGCTGCGGGAGAAGCCCTCTTGATCTACGTAGCCGCAACCACTCAGGTGGTCAGCGCCACGGTCGTAGTCGAGTGACGAGAAGAAGGGCGTACGCTGCTCGTCTAGAGGCCAGTCTACTTCATCAGTGAAGTGCTATCCGAGACCAAAGTCTGCTACCCGCAGATCTAGAAGCTGCTCTACGCAGTGATTCTGACACGGCGGAAGCTGCGACACTACTTCGAGTCTCACCCGGTGACTGTGGTGTCATCCTTTCCTCTGGGAGAGATCATCCAGTCCCAAGAGGCCTCGGGTAGGATAGCGAAATGGGCAGTGGAACTCATGGGCGAAACACTTTCATTCGCCCCTCAGAAGGCCATAAAATCCCAAGTCATGGCCGACTTCCTGGCTGAGTGGACTGACACCAAGTTACCAACAACTCCAATCCAACCCGAGCTTTAGACCATGTACTTCGACGGGTCGCTGATGAAAACTGGAGTAGGCGCAGGCTTGCTCTTCATCTCACCCCTCGGAAAACATCTTCGCTACGTGATCCGCCTTCATTTTTCGGCGTCAAACAACGTGGCAGAGTACGAAGCATTGGTTAATGGGCTGCGCATCGCCGTCGAGCTAGGGGTTCGGCGCCTCGACGCTCATGGCGACTCGCAGCTTGTCATTGACCAAGTCATGAAGAACTCCCACTGCTACGATCGGAAGATGGAGGCCTACTGCGACGAAGTTCGACGCCTGGAAGACAAGTTCTACGGGCTGGAACTTAACCACGTCGACCGACGATTCAATGAGACTGCGGATGAGCTGGCTAAAATAGCCTCGGGGCGGACACCGGTTCCCCCGGACGTCTTCTCCAGGGATATACATCAACCCTCCGTCAAGACCGACGACACGCCCGAGATACCCTCGGCCAAGCCCGAGGTGCCCTCGGCCGCCGAAGGTGAGGCCCTGCGCGTCGAGGGAGAGCGGAATGGGGTCATACCTGTCCCGAACTGGCAGACCCCGTACCTGGAATATCTCCTCCGAGGAGAGCTGCCCCTCGACAAGGCCGAAGCTCGGCGACTGGCTCGGCGCGCCAGGTCATTCGCTTTGCTGGGTGATGAAAGGGAGCTCTATCACCGCAGTCCCTCGGGCATCCTCCAGCGATGCATCTCCATCGCCCAAGGACAAGAGCTGTTACAAGAAATACACTTGGGGCTTGTGGCCACCATGCAGCACCTCGAGCCCTCGTGGGAAATGCCTTCCGACAAGGCTTCTACTGGCTAACCGCGGTGGCCGACGCTACTAGGATTGTACGCTCCTGCCGGGGGTGTCAATTCTACGCAAAGCAGACACACCTGCCCGCTCAGGCCCTGCAGACGATACCTATCACTTGGCCGTTTGCTATGTGGGGTCTGGACCTCGTCGGCCCCTTGCAGAAGGCACCCGGGGGCTTCACGCACCTGCTGGTCGCCATCGACAAGTTCTCCAAGTGGATCGAGGTCCGACCCTTAACCAGTATCAGGTCCGAGCAGGCGGTGGCGTTCTTCACCAATGTCATCCATCGCTTTGGAGTCCTGAATGCCATCATTACCGACAATGGCACGCAGTTCACCGGAAAAAAGTTCCTGGACTTCTGCGAGGACCACCACATCCGTGTGGACTGGGCCGCCGTAGCTCACCCCATGACGAATGGGCTGGTGGATCGTGCCAACGGTATGATTTTGCAGGGACTTAAACCCAGGATCTACAACGACCTCAACAAGTTCGGCAAGCGGTGGATGAAAGAGCTGCCCTCGGTGGTCTGGAGTCTGAGGACGATGCCGAGCCGAGCCACGGGCTTCACGTCGTTCTTTCTAGTCTATGGGGCCGAGGCCGTCCTCCCCACGGACTTAGAATACGGTTCCCCGAGGACGAAGGCGTATGACGACCGAAGCGATCAGACCAGCCGAGAGGACTCGCTGGACCAGCTCGAAGAAGCTTGGGACATTGCCTTACTACATTCAGCGCGGTATCAGCAGTCTCTGCGACGCTACCACGCCCGAAGGGTTCGGCCCCGAGGCTTCCAAGTGGGAGACTTGGTGCTTCGGCTGCGACAGGACGCCCGAGGGCGCCACAAGCTTACTCCCCCTAGGAAGGGCCATTCATCATCGCCAAGATCTTGAAGCCCGAAACATACAAGCTGGCCAATGATCAAGGCGAGGTCTACAGCAACGCTTGGAACATCGAACAACTACGTCGCTTCTACCCTTAAAATGTTTCAAGTCGTTCATGTTCCTCGTTTTTACGCGCTTAAATAAAGTCTAACCGTCAAAGAAGGGTCAGCCTTGCCTCAGCCAAGCCCGACCCTCCCTCGGAGGCTAGAAGGGCCCCCCTCTGCGTCAAAATTTTCCTCGAAAAAGTTTTCTACAGAAAACAACTTTCGTGCTTTCGACTATGTCGATAGCAGGGCCCTAAAAACGACAAGAGTACACATAAGTGGCAAGGTCGACTGAGCCGAGGGACTCCTACGCCTCCGGGATACGGATACCTCACTCATCACCTTCCGCGAAAAGTAACTCACGCTCGGATAAGCGATCCTGCTACCGAACAAGTCCTAACGCTCGGGTAGAAAACGACTTTCGTGCATTTTTTGACTATATCGATAGCAGAATCCTACGAACTGGTGAGAGAGCACGTAAGCGGCAAGGTTGACCGAGCCGAGGGACTCCTACGCCTCCGGGATACGGATACCTCACTCATCACCTTCCGCGAAAAGTAACTCTCGCTTGGATAATGTGATTCTGCTGCCGACGAACAAGTCCTAAGTGCTCAAAACAAGAGGAAGGAAAACACAGCTCTATAATCTGAATGCTAAATATGTTTAGGCCTCGGTGGCCGCAACAAACATACACATACTTCAGACGAACTGTTCATGCAGGCTCAAACATCAGCAGGGGGAGGAGCGGCACTCTCGGCGTCGTTTCCACCCTCGGTGGAATCTGGCCCAGCCTCAGACGGCGATGCGAGCAGGCACCTTGGCCAGCTGCTCCGAAGCCCCAGCCAGCCGTCCCTCGAGGATCTCAGCCCCGCTCACGGCCTCGGCGGCTTGGCTCCGGGATTGGCCCTGCTCGCAGGTGATCTGGCCAAACCCCAGCTACCGCTGCTGCACCTTCTCAGCCTGGGAAGCCGCCTGCTCCCGCGCCGAGAAAGCCTTTGTCCGAGCCAACATCGCCTCTGTCCACGCCACCGCTGCCTTCAGCTACGGCTCATCGCAGAGCAGCCGAAGGTTCTAAAACCGAGCAAGGGAGGCTTTAAGCGGCAAGGCCGACCGAGCCGAGGGACTCCTACGCCTCCGGGATACGGATACCTCACTCATCACCTTCCGCGCAAGGCAACTCACACTCGGTTAAGTGGTTTGGCCACCGACAGGCAAGTCCTAGTGCTCGAAATGAGGAAGAAGCACAACTTTATACTCGAATACCCAAATATTTAGGCCTCGACAGCCATGCAGAACAAATACATATGCTTGGGGTAACTATGCTACATAGATTTAGACGTCGGCAGGACCCTCGGCGGTTCTCCCAGCCTACGACAAATGTCTAAGTCCTTGAAGCAGTTACATTTTGCTCGGGCAAAAACCCAGTATATCCCCATACAAACGGGACTTCGGTTCCAATCCCGCGGGTACGAACAACCTCCACACCAGGGGGCCCACGGGATAACAAACTCCAAAACGGCTCGCCGGCGACCTCTGCAGCAGTAGAGACAACGACCTCCACCTCGGGCTGCTAAACAGCAGCAGCGATGACCTCAGGACAGACGCTGCTGTGAAAAGGCCCTCGCCCACATCCCCACACAAGGGGCGAGGACAAGCCGTTGAGGCCGAAGAGTCGGAGGGCGTCGTCCGTGGGGATCGAACCCACCGACAACGCGCCGTCGAACAGCGGCCGCCCTAAAAGCGCACCAGCAGGTCCTCACTCCCGTCCTCGCCGAAGCCGTCCCAGAACACGAGTATCGCCCTCACGACGTACGACGTGCTGGGCAACCCCCCAGCGCAGCTGACGGTGCGAGGAGGACCTGAACGTGGCCAGCCTGCGCGCGGCACGACTGCCGCCCAGGTGGAGGATGGAAAGCTGCACCCTGGCCAGGGAGCAGCAGTTCGCCTTCCCCCGCATGGCTGGAGGACGCATCCGCAGGGCTGGAGGATGCCCTTCTCCCCCGAATGCTGGGGGAAGAAAAGGGTCACCGACCCACGCGGAGGCAACCCCCCACTCGGTGCGCTCCTCCGCCTCAGCCCGGATGACGAAGATCCTTGAAGCTAAGGGCGGGGCGGAGGTCGCAGCCCGGCTTGCTTCTCCCCACCACCAGGCTGGTGATCATCCCTACGGATGACCATTGGTGAGGGAATGCAGCCGGGCTGCATGACGAAAATCCTTGAAGCTGAGCGGTGGCTGAAGAGCGCCAATCTCCACGAGGCCGCGCTCCTCCAACGACAGCAAGAGCAAGGCGACGCCGGTGCACCCCATCCGGGGGCTCGAAAGGTGGAAGGGCGCAACACATGAGGGAAGAACGAAGGCATGGCCACTGCCCGGGGGATCGATTCCCTTTTATAGGCAGATCAACTCACTTGCACCCCTTAGCGTCACGGGCAAAGTCTCCACCGACGTGCTCCAGGGTTCTCCCCCTACGACACGGGGGTTGGGCCCCATACGTCGTGCGAACTGACTCGAGATGCGAGGGAGGCAAACCGCCGCACGCAAGGCATGAAACCGCCCTACGGTTATAAGAGTTCCCTCATCCTCGCCGGAACTAGCGGACGAAAGGGCGAGCCGCCTCGCAAGGGAGCATGGGACCGCACCACGGTTATGCACCCTTTCGGCTTCGTCACTTCCGGTGGACCAGCACGAAGGCCTGGTCCCACCTACCATGCAATCGGCGCGACGGTCACTACGTGCGAGGGAACTGCACCGCCACCTGCGCTAATACCACGTCTTCTCGACTGCGGAACCAGTGCCGCGACTCGAGGCGGCCCCGCGCGTGACCCAACAGTGCCAATTGGGTGCAGCGGTCACGGGTCAGTCAGCCGCGGGGCTAGGCGTGGCAATTGATGTGGCCAAAAGCGGACCAGCAATAACTGCTACAACAGACGGGCGGAAGCAGCGGTCAGATCACCCCTAGGCTCACGACTTTTTCTGAAGCAGTGGGAGAGCCCTCTCCCACGGCGTAAGAACGACGCGCCCGTGCCCCGTTCCTCGAACGGCCCACGCACGCGCAACAGACGGCCCGCGAATCGCCCGTCCAGTCGCATTAACTCCTTGGCAGAGCCAGCAACACCGTTGGCAGGCGAAGCGAGCGACGTTTCACCTCCGCCATAAAGACCGCGTCAAAAAAGGTGCACCACGACTTTTGAATTCATATCCTTTTCTGTTTCCTCTCTCTCCCTTGCCACAGGGACTGGGAAGGGGGATATTTCGGAAAGGATCCTTCCCCGCGAAGGAAACGGGCCCCCGAGCCCTCCTACTGATCAGGGGTTCGAAGGCTGGCCCCTCGAAAGGGTTCGACAGCCGCCCCAGAGCACCCGGGCTCCACGCCCATTACTGATCAGGGGTTCGAAGGCTGGCCCCTGGGAAGGGTTCGACAGCCGCCCCAGAGCACTCGGGCTCCGCGCCCACTACTGATCAGGGGTTCGTAGGCTGGCCCCTTGAAGGGGTTCGACAGCCGCCCCAGAACACGCAGAGTGAGGGATGACCCTGGGTACGTCCGATACATGGCCGAGGCTCGGGCTACGCTTCCGAGGTACCCTAGGACATTTTCGAGACCAGCGGGAATGACTCGTAATGGAATCCCACCGGAGGGAGGCATCGAGCCCTTGGACCCTGTCGAAAAGGGGCCAGGTCCAGCGAATCACCTACAGGTACTTTTGGAGCGCGCCTCTGGGCCACTAGCCGACCCTTAACGAACGGGGCACGGGCGTCCACTCGGATCACCCGTTAGCAGCTCGCCGGAAACACCATGATCGATGCCCTCCGAGGGTAACATGGCGCTTTCCCACCCTTCCTCCTTGCGGAAAGGCGACGAAGGGGCGTATAATAAAAGTCGAGACAGTCCTTGATCGTCCTCTCGCTCCGTGCAGAGGCTCGGGGGCTACTCTCGCACCCGGCTACGGCCAAACTGTTGACAGCGTCAACAAACCAGCTCAAAAACTCGGAACCTGATCGTGCGCCCAGGCTACAGCCAGGCCGCATGAGGGAACGACAGGACCGACCGAAACATCCCGAAAAGCGTTAAGACCTCGGAGGAGTCAAACCACTCCTCCAAGGCCTCGGGGGCTACACCCGGCGGGTGCGCTCGCGCGCACCCGTCGGAACAAAGTATAACCAAGAAAGGCCGATCCCCTCACCAAGAATGCGGCAGAGCCTCGAAGCGAGCATCACCACTCCCCTCGAGGCTCGGGGGCTACTGTCGGGTACCAAAATTAGGGATACCCCTAACATTCCTAATCACGGCTGGTAAACACCTTCAGAGCAAACCATAAAGGCTTACGACTCGGGTCAAAGTCAAAGCTTCGTCTACCAAGGGACGCGGTCTCACCTCGCCCGAGCCTGGCCTCAGGCGGAACAGTGGTCCCGGACGAGTCCACGCCTCGCCCGAGGGTCTCTTCGGACAGTGAGTGCACCCTCGGCTCCGCCAATGACAAGCCTTGTCGTGCAAGCGACTTTGGCCAAATCGCCTTACCAGCCGACCGTGTTGCATGCACATTTAATGCTGGGGTCGCCTGACACCTTATCCTGACAAGCGCACCTCAGTCGGCAAAGTCGAAGTGACCGCAATCACTTCGGCCTTTCACTGACCGATCTGACAGGAAAACAGCGCCGCCCGCCCCGCTCCAACTGCTGTGCCAACCACCCGGGCGAAACCAACAACGGTTGAGTTCAGCATCGGGTGCAACAGGAAGCTCCGCCTCGCCCGACCCCAGGGCTCGGCCTCGCCCTCGGGAGGAAATCTCCGCCTCGCCCGACCCCAGGGCTCAGCCTCGGAAAGAGTCACGTCCTCGCCTGACCCTGGGTCTTGGCCCCGGCCTCGGCCTCGGAGGAGTCGCCGCCTCGCCCGACCTCAGGCTCGGATCAACCGCGCCACAAGGGATGCATCATTACCCTACTCCTAGCTAGCTCAGGCTACGAAGGAACAAGACCGACGTCCTATCAAGCTTACCCCGGTAACAGGCGATGGTGGTTTCCCGCATGCAACCATGACGTCGGTGGTCCTCAAGCCCCCTACGGAAGCAAGGAGACGTCAGCAAGATCCATGCAGCGCCAACAGTTGTACTGCTACAGGGTTCAAGGCACTTCTCTGACGGCCACGATACTACCTCTACAGGACTCGAGACGTCCCCTCGACGGCCACATTGTTATCTGTACAGGGCTCAGGGCACTTCCCTACCAGCCACGTTAGCTCCCAGCTACACCCCATTGTACAGCTGGGCATCTCCTTACGTCTATAAAAGGGGGTGTCTAGGGCCCCATGAGCGGGAGGGGACGAAACGGGGGAGCGAGAGGACGAAGAGACGAGCATACGAACATACGAACATACGAAGCATACGTACGCACGACAGGAGAAGACGAGCAGGGGCCGGCCCCTCTCTCTCTCGCTCTCTACTACTCGCCCTCTCTCGCTCTCACTCTCTCGCAACGCTTGTAACCCCTACTACAAGCACCCTAGTGCAGGATAATACAAGGCTCATTCCCCCACTTGTGTTCCATCTCGCACCAACCCATCTGGGCAGGGGCACGCAGCGACAAATTTACTCGTCGGTCTAAGGACCCCCCGGGTCCAAAACGCCGACACTTGGTCTACTGCTCCATGCACCTAGGGGTCCCTTTTATAGCCTCAAGGTAGCTAGGAGCCGTTGGAGCTCCATTTGGTAGGCAAGTCTTGCCTTCTGTCTGTTGGCGCACCAGACATGAACAATGCACGATTTCTTTCCTTGTTTGGAGAAGCCGACCGTTGCACCAGCGGTCCCCTTGGCACAACAGACACTGTCCGGTGCAGACCGGATAGTCCGGTGCGACCTAGTGACCGTTGGCTTTGGCCACGCGTCGCCCGTTGATTGCGCGCTGATCACGCTGTCGATCGGTTGTGCGGACGCTGTTGGCTCACCGGACAGTCCGGTGCACATCGTTCAGTCTGGTGAATTTTAGCCACAGTGTCCTCGATGGTTCCCAAGAGCAGCTAGTTCGTCGCTGAGCTAGCCTAGGCATCGAACAGTGTCCGATGCACCCGCAGCTGGTGCAATACTGGTTGTTTCAGCTGAATTCCTTCTGCTCCTTTTGGACTTGATTTAATTGAGTTCCTTGCACTTAGACAAGCATGTTGAGCACATAAAATAATTAACTAAGTGTCTAGCGCTTACCTTCATACTTGATCCATCTAGATATATCTTCATATACCTTTGCTCAACTTTATTTTAGTTCACACATAGTGTGTTGTGCATCTAATCACCAAAACAATATAGAAATGGCCTAAGGGCACATTTTCCTTTCAATCACAAGTAAACCACAAGAGTAAGTGAGGGAATATAAACACACACAAGAACTAGAGTCGCATCAACAACACGCACACAAGTCAAGAACCGAGCACACGAAACAACATAGCGGAGTTACAGCTCAAAGAAGTGCTCAAATCTCTACCACAATGAAACGAATGTGTGCTTGCGAAGTCTAGGCGTTGTAGGATGTTCAATGGATGCTTGGTGTGGAGCTCCATGTGCCAAGGGGTCCCTTTTATAGCCTTAAGGGAGCAAGGAGTCATTAGAGCTCCATTTAGAAGGCCCTGGTTGCCTTTTTATCCATGGGCGCACCGGATAGTCCGGTCCCACTAGACAATGAACAGTGCACGATTTCCTTCCTTATTCGGCGAAGACGACCGTTGCCAGCCACTGGTCCCACGGCACACCGGACAGTCCGGTGGCACACAGGACAGTCCGGTGGCGCATGCTAACCATTGGCTGAGCCACGTGTCGCCCGCTGATCATACGGTCGACCGTTGGTTGGATGCGCGGCTAGCACACCGAACAGTCCGGTGCACACAGGACAGTCCGGTAAATTATAGCCACGGCGCCCAGTGTTTTTCCCGAGTGCGGCTAGTTCGCTAAGCGCGCCAGCCTGGGCACCAGACAGTCCGGTATGCCGTAGGCTGGTGCAAGTTTGCTGAACTTAGCCAAACTTCTTCCTTTGAATCTCTCTTGATTTGAGAAGTTTTCTAGCACTAAGTAGAACATAGTTAGTACCAAAACAATTTACTAAGTGCTAGAATCATACCTTTGTTTCTTGTAGAGTTTGCACTTTATTCTTACAATTCTCAATTTGCTTCACTTTGACCCTAAGCTCATACTCACAATTAGTATGCTATATCAAAGTGATGTGTTAGGCACCTAATCACCAAAACACTTAGAAATTCAAAACCAAATAAATTTTCACATGATTTGGCATATTTGGATCATTTTGCCACCACTTGGTTTGTTTTTGCAAAACAAATTCATTTCCTCACCTTTAAGTCAAAAACACTTTTTTGGTAAATCAAAATATATTTCAAGGCTAGTTTTGATCAAAAGCCAAAAACTCCCTCTTTTCCCATAATCAAATTTCTCCCCCATAAGAGAGCAGTTTTTGGAATAAAAGGGTTTTGAACAAAAACCAAGTACACTTACACTAAAATTTTGAAAAATTGACAAATGGTAGATGATCCAGTTGCTTTGGCCTTAATTTCTCCCCCTTTGGCATTAAGCACCAAAACAGAAGAACTACTTGGCCCTTGTTAACCCCATTGCCTCACAAAAAGTTCAAGTAAAACCAAGGGCAATGAGAAAAACACAAATAGTGACTTGGAACAGGATACATTGATACTGGAATGCAGTGGAGGTCTCTTCTTGGTCCAAGCCCACTTTTTCCCTTTCAATCCATCTTTGAGACTATATCAAAATCACTCAAGCAAATACATTAGTCTCAAAAGGTCAAGTTGTAGGACATCCTCCCCATAAACATGTGCATCATATGCGGTCCAGGATGACTTGTACAACTTGAGCACCAAAATAAGTAAAGACAAAAATGCTTAAAAGAACGTGATCAAAGGCATAAAAGCACATGTATGTTATAGATCAATCCAAGTTCTGCGAATCTAAGACATTTAGCTCACTACGCAACCTGCAAAACCTTTTCTCATCTAAAGGCTTGGTGAAGACATCGGCTAGCTGGTTGTCGGTGTTGATATGACAAACATCGATATCTCCCCTTTGTTGGTGGTCTCTCAAAAAAGTGATGCCAGATGTCTATGTGCTTAGTGCGGCTATGTTCAACAGGATTATCCGCTAAACAGACTGCACTCTCATTATCACATAGGAGTGGGACTTTGCTCAGATTGTAGCCAAAGTCCCCAAGGGTTTGTGTGGCAGAACCTCCCAAGTTATTGGGCTCACATGCACCTGTCTTTGTCTCAAAGACCTCAGACAGCTATGCATGTGCACCAAACAACTTAACAGGATCTATCCGAGTGTCATAAGGACCCCAGATAAACCACTTACTGCCAAGATCGCAGGATTAAGTAAAAACAACTCACATACAAACATTTGCAGTGGAAATAAATTTTTTATTACAACATGATTATAAGTTACAATAGTTACAAATTATAACAGGCTTACAATATATATCATCGGGGTTGATTACAAAAGAAAGTGTTTTAAAATAATTACACTTTGAAATGTTATAAAATATTTGTAAGTTTGAAATACATGCTAGCCTAAGTGACAATCCTCAATAAATAAACTATAGATGGGATATACTTATATAAGAAGGCCGAGCCCACCGACACTTAGCACCATCAACAGCAGCATAAATCTAGTACCTGCAACAACATGAGTTCGAAAACCCTGAGTACAAAATGTACCTTCGCAAGTCTTACCCGTCTAAGGAAAAAGACTCTCAAGGATATGCTGGCTTTTAGGAATCAAGGTAAAGCTTATCAAGATTCAAAGACTATTTTTGCAGAAAAGCTTACTAGTAGTGGATCCTTATGCCAAAATTTTACTTCACAAGTTAAGTACTTTTCCTGAATCTCGATTTGCCTAATCTAGAGCATTCACTTGTCCTGGTCTAGCTTTCTTTTACCAAATTCTTATTTTACTTATTAACTACGATGAGTGGTCGGAGGGTAGAGTCTCCATGACCGAGGAGCAACGACGATTTGAACCGATTATACCCAGCTTGGAATCCCTAACCACACGACATATGTAGCACTTAACCCTTGCATATGTCAACTGTTCCCACAGATCCTTCACGATGTGAACCGGTCCATGCTACCCGGGAGCACAGTATTCCCCCATCCAGCCTCTTGTCAGGGGGTACACGCTACTCCCAACATCTCCCACGCACAGTGCGCGATTGTCTTTTCACATATGGAATAGCTGAGTTCAGGCTTACCGGAGCATGTAGCTAGTTGCAAAGTCTCCACCACAACAGGCCTACATCGAACGGTCCTTAATCGACACAGACGGACGAACTTTCCTGCTCAATGTCTGGTCTACATTTCGTATTATTTCCCAAAACTTTGATAACTAAGATAGGTACCTACTTGAATGATGAATTCATCGCGGCCGCAATGGCTTCATCATCACAAGTCTTTTTATTTTACAAGCTCCCATATCCTGTGTTACACATTATATTTTAAAAACAATCCTAAATTAATAAGCAGGGCTAAGCATCACTAAATTTTCATAAAACAGATATCAAGGAGGATAATCAAGTTCCAAGGACAGGTGATGCATCAATTGTTTAATCACACAACTCCTATCACCTAATGCAACATATAAGTGATAAAAGTTTTTAAAATAGAAGGAGGTGGCAAATGCAATGGGGCTTGCCTGGGATAACACTTGGTTAGTGTGGTTAGATGATGACCACTTGGTGAGCATCTCTCATCCTGGTACTTGATCGAATCATCCAAGCTTCATGTTCATTCATCAGCTTCACTTGAGGTTAATCTGTCCTTTGTCTTCCACATCACGTGCTCAATTAACGTACCTAAATGATATGCATAATGCACATGAATGAATATGATGATGAATAATATACGACTAAGCAAGGACACGTGGTAATAAACTAAACACCCAAGGTCATGTTGTAGAAACACTCACAAGTAAACACAACAAGATACCTATAACTCACTAAGCATAACAATCACGCTACTCTAGCTTAACCGGATCTAACTCACATATCAAGCAATAAACTTTACACAAGTTATATACTCTCCTAAGCTAAAGCATACATAAAAAAACTAATAATCTTAGGCTCCTTATTATTAGACACCTCAAACAAAAATATGGATACAAACAATCTACTATTTTCTAAGGCACACATAGCCTGCTAACTAAGCAAAACATCACATTCTTCTTAGATTTAGCGGATAAGCAATAGCAGTAAGCATAAAGTTTCATGGAATTTGCATTTTCAACTTCTATGTAAAATAAGCACTTCAAACCTAAACTTTACTACATAAGCACAGGGCACCGGCTTCATAATTACAAGCACAATAATATCAAATCAACTTAATAGAATTCCATAAGATTATAGCTTTAACACCTAAAAACCTACAAACACCGGTAGATTCTGCATGCTAGCCGTTTAAAATACTTAACCTATCTTTCGTATTATTAATCCAATCACACTTGATTTATACATTTACTAATACATTCCTAGCATAATATGTATTTTAAACCTAAGCTTTACGCGACACAATTATTTGTCAAACACGAACACAGTTGCAACAATACATGTAACAAGGCATTTTATCAAACATATGATAAAACCTCAATGTGTCTGTGCTACAAACAAGATATTCGTCGCCACCAACATATTTATTCAATATGTCTAACAGTACAACTAATAGGCATGACAAATTAGATCCCCAGATTAAAACCCGACTCGAACGCCACCAAAGCAACGAGGATCGGTGGATTAGCCAATACGTCAAACACCTAGCGGGTGACACATCGGGGCAAAACCTTCTTCTTCACCCAAACATCCTAATATTTCTTTCCCCCAATATCACACACATAAAACACACAAATTAAAGCACAAGCACCGGATGGGAAAATAAGCAAACAAACAGTCCACAGCAACGAAGCTCACCGTTAATAAATCCGACGCGAACTCCATAAGAACCATGATGATCTCCCATTCTGGCTTTTTGTCGAGCACATGGGGAGCATCACTCTAGGCTTTTCTTTCTTCTTCCATGTAACCTCCTTGGGCACAATGCAAGCACTGGACAGCACGCGAGGCTGACGGGGTCTCCACAACGATGGAAGAGAAGTTGTGGCCGTGGTGATGCCGAGGTCGACGGAGAGTATGGCGAGGACGTAGGACTTCCATGGTCAAGGAGTGGCCGAGCAAGGACGATAGCGCAAGGGTGTCTTTCGCCGAACTCGAGATGGCTTGCCGGCGTCTGGGCGAGGTCGGGGAGGAGCACGGCCGGCGAGGGGCGCGAAGAGCTCGTAGTGGCGTGATGAGGAAAAGCTATAGATGACAGCTGAGCAGAGGAATATTGCAGTGACGGGAGCTCACAGCTGGGCATCAGCCTGGCGCTACCGCGCTAGTGGAGCTTGTACGCCCACGGTGTCCACGCGCCCGGCGACGTGAGGTAGAAGGCGATGAGGCCGAGCGCCGAAAGGAGAAGGGACGATGGCGCACATAGGAGGCGAGTGTGCGGCATGGGGGAGAAGTTCGGGTGTCCTCCATGCTGGAGCAGGTGTCTCCATGACTGCTGACATCGCAGCGGGGCGAATCGAGGTCAGCACAACGAGGAGAGCAAAGGGGTGCACGTCTTGGGCGGCCAGACATGAGGGAGATGAGGGATCAGCGGGGCCTAGCGGCGCTGGCCCAGGGACTTGACGGGGAGACGTGCCTCGCGGCCAGCATACTAGGGGGGAGCGAATCGCAGTAGGCAGAGGTGGCCAGTGATGCATTGCACGTCGAGAGCTGTGAGGGAGATGTACGTGTGAAGGGATAGGGCCTCCAGGTGCAGAGCAGTGTGAGGATAAGGAGAGGAAATGTGTGTGCTAGATGGAGATGTATAAGATTTCTTCTCCAGGGACAAGAGTGCGCTACGAAAATATCAAGGAGCTGGTGTCCAATGGGACGTAGGAGAAGAGCGTGGATAGAGATAAAAGAGAGGCGGTATGAAAAATGGGAATTTTTCTTCCTTTTATATTTGTAAAAACAATTGTACACATTTAATTTCTAGGGTTAAGGAAATTCAGATTTTTCAGCTCTTTCTCCCCTTTTCTTTTAATAGAAGGAAGACAAAAATGTATCGGGTCTAGAATCAAAGTCTAGCTGAGATGCAAACGGACTGGATTAAAACGACTTCTAAGTTCGATATTTCAAATTATGTTTGAATAATCCGAAATCAAACAGTTTTTATTTGTCCTCAGAACACCTTAGATTTATTTAAAATCAGACAAACGTTTATTCGAGAATGCGCACTTGATGGGATATCAGTTTGATTAACAACTTTGCGCCTTATTTTACATGGATACCGATCGTGGTCAAATTTATAAAAGTCAAACCCTTTTCAAAATCACATTCATCTACTAAACCGATCCGAATAGCACAGACTCGACATCTCAGAAAATTTCTAATGTCCGAACTTTGTGAAACTTTAGAACAGGCCAGATAGGCAGAGATGAAGATGATATCGAAATTATGATAGGTGAATATTATAACATATGGATCGTTATTATTACCGATATCCCGTGCTTAACTCCATACTCGTGGTCAAACGGAAGATAAACACCTAGGATGTTACAGTTTGCCTCATCCAAAGCAGTTGCGCGCAACACTGGCCTGTGGCAACATACTCGACTTCAGCGGTGGATAGGGCAACAGATGATTGTTTCTTAGAGCTCCAAGACACTAGGGATCTTCCCAGAAACTGACAAGTCCCTGATGTGATCTTCCTATCAACCTTGCACCCGGCATAGTTGGAATCTGAATATCCAATTAAGTCAAAGGTAGACCCCTTTGTATACCAGATCCCGAAGCAAGGCGTATGAACTAAATATTTAAGAATTCACTTCACGGCCACAAGATGACATTCCTTGGGGTTGGATTGAAATCTATCACACATGCATACGCTAAGCATTATATCCGGTCTAATAGCACAACTAGACTGGTATACCTTTTGATCAACGGACTTATCTCCTTTGTCAAGGTCCAAGTGTTCGTCGGTTTCTGTTGGCGTTTTGGTGGGCTTTGCGTTCTTCATCCCAAACCTTTTGAGTAGGTCTTGAGTGTACTTCGTTTGGGAGATGAAGGTTCCTTCCTTGAGTTGCTTCACTTGAAATCCGAGGAAGTAGTTCAACTCGCCCATCATCGACATCTCGAATTTCTACATCATTACCCTTCTAAACTCTTCACAAGACTTTTGATTAGTACAACCAAATATTATGTCATCGACATATATTTGGCATACAAACAAATCATCATTACAAGTCTTAGTAAAAAGAGTTGGATCTGCTTTCCCAACCTTGAAAGCATTAGATATGAGAAAATCTATAAGGCATTCATACCATGCTCTTGGAGCTTGCTTAAGTCCATAGAGCGCCTTAGAGAGCTTATAAACATGGTCGAGATACCTATCATCCTCAAAGCTAGGGGGTTGTTCCACGTACACCTCCTCCTTGATTGGTCCATTGAGGAAGGCGCTCTTCATGTCCATTTGAAACAACTTAAGAGAGTGGTGAGTACCATAGGCCAATAATATACGAATTGACTCGAGCCTAACTACAGGAGCAAAGGTCTCCTCAAAATCCAAACCTGCGACTTGGACACAACCTTTTGCCACAAGTCGAGCCTTGTTTCTTGTCACCACCCCGTGCTCATCTTGCTTGTTGCGGAACACTCACTTGGTTCCCACAACATTTTGCTTTGGACGAGGCACCAGACTCCACACTTCATTTCTTTTGAAGTTGTTGAGTTCTTCCTGCATAGCCAACACCCAATACGGATCCTGCAAGGCTTTTTCTACCCTGAAAGGTTTAATAGAAGAAACAAAAGAGTAATGTTCACAAAAATTAGCTAAACGTGAACGAGTGGTTACTCCCTTGCTTATGTCACCCAGAATTTGATCCACTGGATGATTCCTTTGGATGGTGGCTCAGACTTGAGTTGGAGGTGCATGTTGTACTTCTTCCTCTTTATCCTTTTCTTCATGTGGTCCCCTTGATTCATGCCTGCATCTTGAGGTACATGTTCCTCATCTTGAGTTGGGGGTTGCACCAATGTTGATGAAGATGGTTGATCTTAATCTTGTTGTTCCTGTGGTCGCACATCACCTATTGCCATAGTTCTCATTGCGACCGTTGGAACTTCATCCTCATCTACATCATCAAGATCAATGTGACGGAACCTCCCAAGTCATTAGGCCCACCTATAGTTGTCCTTGTACAACGGACCTTAGACAACCCTGTAGGTGCCCCTGAATCACTTGACAAGTTTGGTATCTGCTTTTCTTACCTTTCCCAAGAGCGTTTCACCCGTCACGCAGACATTACAAGCATTGGAGATACGAAAATGCGGAAGCAGTTACATTAACTTACCTTTATTTAAAAGTAAGATAGAGTTAAATATTTATAGACCATGGGAGGCAAAAACCCCTCCCAATAAGTATTAAACCATGGGAGGCAAAAACCCCTCCCAATAAGTATTAAACAAAAGTTTTATGGAGGATCCTTTCCTCCCGCAGCTTTACTCCTGGTGCTCTTCCTTAGGTACCACTTTTGAACAAAAGCAACAAAAGTTGGTTGCTTCCTCACCTAAAAACAACATGGGACAAAGCCCTAAGTATGGAATTACTCAGCAAGTCTTACCCGACTAAAGAAAAGACTCTCAAGGGTATGCTGGCTTTAAGGGAGTCAAGGTAAGGCTTAACAATAATCAAAGACTCTGTTTGCAGAAGTGCTTACTAAAAGTGGATCCTTAAAAATCCAATTTTTACTTGTCAGGTTAAGTAAGATTACCTATATCTAGAGTTCTTTCTACCCTAGTTCAATCACTTGACCTGCACTAGCCGATTTCTTAACAAACCTTCGTCTTCACTCGATTTCTATGTGTAAGTCAGTGACCAAGTCTTCATAACCGCGAAGGTATGGCGATCCGAATCGATTATACTCTGCTGAGGATCTCCAATCACACGACATATGTAGCACTTAACCCTTGCATATGTCAACTCGCCATTGGGGTTTTTAAGACCAGATCAGGTTCACGCCAACCGAGAGTACAGATATACCATCGTCCAGCCTCTTGCCATGGAGGGTACACGCTACTCTCGCCATCTCTCCACTCCCATTGCGTGGTATCTTATTCTGGTATTAGTCTGCCCGAGGCAAAGCTTACCCATGATGAGGCATGTGACCAGTTAAAGGGTCCCCGGCCATCAAGCCTACATCGACACGGTCCTTAATCGACTCAGACGGAGACACTACACCGAGACTCTCTTCTCGTGCAAGTCATCCGCTGGGTCTCAGCTTTATTATTTCAAACCCAAAGTTTGGTACCTGGAAGAGGTACATCTTTTCCGATGTTGAACCCATCATGGCCATGATGGATCCACCATCAAGTTTTATTTTCAAAAACAGCCCACCCACTTTGCAACATCATTTTTGAGAAAACAAAACATTTTGTTTTTCTAAAGCAAGGCTAAGCATAAGAAAATTTTTTGTAAAACAGGGATTAGGAAGTAATCCAAGGAAGGAGATGCAGCAAGAGTTTAGCACAAAACTCCTATCACCTAATGCATCAAGTAAGTGAGAAAGATTTTAAAAAGAACAAGGAGGTGGCAAGTGCACCGGGGCTTGCCTTGTTTTACAAGTGAATCAGGCTTAGTTCCACAGATATCAAAATAAAAGCAGTTGCCTGCCTGATGTTCCTCAGGTGGTGGTGGTGGAGTCTTCTCTTCTTCTATCTCTTCTTCGTTTTCTAAATATAACCATACATAATAATGAATGCTCATGTAATGCTTATGAGAGTGCAAAGATAATAAGAGTTTATTATCTAAAGTCTTGAATACAATTTGGACCAAATTCTACCCAAGGCTTCTAAATAATATTTAAGGGTTACCTAAAAAGTTTGGGGATTTTTGGAATTATTATCTATTTTCTAAAAATCCAGAAACAGGGTTTTAAGCTATTTTAAATACTCTATAATTCCCTATTTGGACTAAAAATCAAGAAACTATTTTTATTAAATTCTATAGGAAATTATGAATTTAGCAAAATTGGTTTGGTATTTTTACTATTTTTCTGCTATTTTCTAGAATTGTTTTAGTTCTAGCAGAAAAAGAAAAAGAAAAACTGTGAATAGTGTTGGACCGAAACCGACCCAGTAGGCCCAGTCCACACAGGAAATGGGGACACGCACACGCGCGCTTGGCAGATTTGCACAGAGCTCCCCGAAGACTTGAATAACTGGTTAAGAATCCTAACTACTATTTAAATGAGTCAGTGACACATGCAGAAAAGACCCTGGACTTTTATTTCTTCATGGTCTGAAACCCACGACGGTGACCGGCGGGGAGCCGAGCTCTGGCGAGCTAATACTAGCTGGATTGCACTAAGACCGGTGCTAATCTTTGGTTTAAACCTAATTCCAGCTCTGAAGAGTGTTTCCCCTCAACCAATTTCTGGATTGGAGCCCTACAGTGCTTTGCCCACGGTGACGCCGGAGACAATCAATGGAACAACGTGTTCCCGGTGATCCATGGCGGTCTAGTTCAATCCGAGGGGTCGAGGAGCTTGAGGAGAGCCTAAGGATGCTAGAACAAACGGCAGAGAAGCTTGAACTGACCTGGGACAAGCTGGCCGCGGTGAGGCTAAACCGAGCGGGTTCTTGAGCATTTTGGAGAGAATCCAAAATTGGAGCTCACTGGTGATCGATTGAGGGCAATACTTGGTGGTTGGGTGCGTAATGATCCTATGGAGCTCATGGTGGCCTCAATTTATAAGAGGCAAGAGCGGTGGCCTGGAATTCGAGCGACGACGCGTGGCGGTTGGAGGAGTGGAAGGTTACTGGCGCAGCGGATTGGTGTCCTATTACCGTGGCAGTCATTCCGGCGATCAACGGAGAGGTTCAACGGGTCACGGCGATGCGGTGGAGGTGCCAAGGCACGTGGCACGAGATCGTGAGGAGGCAGTCAGCGGCGAGGTTATCTGAAGTGACCGTGGCAAGCTCGGTACGGTGGCCGAAGTAGTTTAATGGCCGGAGTTTATCCACGGCGAGGATTCTTACTCGATCCCAGGCGCTATCCATACGATCCAAGCATGAATCACAGCGGCATGAGCGTGAATCCGTGCGCGGCTCGTAGGCGGCGAGTTTCTGAACTTGTTTTCCCCGGTGCACTGTACCATGGCGAGTTGGGTTCAGTTGGCCTGACAGATCAAATTCAGGGCAAATTTTCTCTAAATTTTGTATGGCAACACATCCAAGGCTCTACAGCAAAATTGTAGCCCAACATACCATCTTCATCCTTGTTATAGTATTCCAAAACAAATTTTTACTGGATCATGCTTAGAATCGAGCTCAAAGTTTGCTCAAACCCACATGCAGTCCAAATTCAGACTTCAAACAACCTGAAAGGCTAACTTTGGGTGTATTTATCTCCAAATTCCTCATAATAACAATGTTTAACTCCTTAAGCAAAGTTGTTCACCTTTGATAGATCTACAAAATTGTTGTGGTGACCTAGGGCAAAATCCCTTTTGTTTGAAAGTTACAAGGCCCCAAAGTTGAACCCATTTTCTGAAATTCAGACTTAGCCATATGGTTACAAGAATGATGTTTTTGCAAATAGGCCCAAAACCTAGGGTTTAAGTTGAAAATCTTCATAATTGTGAACCATATGACATAAGACACCTTACTTTGATAGTTTTTGCACTTTAGTCCAAAGGTGCACCAACTTTTGCACTTAACCCCCTAGGGTTTGGGTTTAGGGTTTTCCAGGGTTCCAATTAGGGTTTCTTGCTTTCTTAGAGTTTGGATCCTACTTGAGTTCATTCATGGTGACACTTTATGATTATCTCCAATAAGTTTTGAAGTTTTCACTTGTTTAAGCCTTGTTTGCTCTATTATACCCAATCTAGGGTTGAGTTCCCTACTCCAGGGTTTTATTTGCAAAAAGTCATATCAATACAACTTGTTTGAAAATTTGGCCTAGTGAATGCACTCTAGGTGTGTCAAACACATGAAATGCCAATGCTTATGATGTTATGCTCAAGTTTTAGTGACAGTAACACTAGGGGTGTTACATCCTTCCCCCCATAAAAGAATCTCGTCCCGAGATTAAAGGTCCTAGGGTAAGTAATGGAAAAGGAAATGCTTCACTCTTTTATTTCCTTATTCTTGGTACAAAGCAGTGGTGGTTTGGGGCTTACTCCTTCATTGCAACAATTATATACATATCACAACTTACATGAGGCAAGAAAGCCTGGGAAATTCTTTTCTAAAAAGTCTTGAGTCTCCCATGTAGCCTCCTCTTCGGAATGTTGGTTCCACTGTATCTTATAAAACTTGAGGGTTCTTCTCTGGGTAATCCTGTCCTTTTGATCCAAGACTTGAATAGGGTGTTCTAAATATGTCAAGTCTGGCTCTAAGGCAACATCTATTACTTCAATGGTTCGATCGGGAACCTGAAGACACTTCATCAGTTGAGACACGTGGAACACATTATGTACAGCAGACAAGGTTTCGGGTAGTTGAAGTAGGTATGCCACTGGTCCACATTGTTCAAGAATAAGGAAAGGACCAATGTACCGGGGTGCAAGCTTCCCTTTTACCCCGAAACGTGTTACACCCTTCATTGGGGAGACTTTCAGATAGACATAATCTCCCACCAGAAAATACAAGGGCATTCGTCGTTTGTCTGCATAACTTTTCTGACGAGCTTGAGCGTTCTTCAAATTATGAATTATTCGCTAAACTTTTTCCTCGGTTTCTTTTACCATATTTGGCTTGAAGAAACTTCTTTCCCCTGGTTTAGACCAGTTTAACAGGGTGCAACACTGTTGGCCATACAAAGCTTCGAAGGGTGCCATCTTTATACTTTCTTGATAGCTATTATTGTATGAGAACTCCGCTAATGGTAAACAATCATCCCATTTTTGTGGGAGTTCCAGAACACATGCTCGTAACATGTCTTCAAGTATCTGATTTACCCTTTCAGTTTGCCCACAAGTTTGAGGATGATAGGCCGAACTGTGGATCAACTTAGTACCCAAGGATTTGTGAAGCTCTTCCCAGAATTTGGATATAAATTGAGGTCCACAATCCGACACTATAGTCTTTGGAATACCATGCAAACTGATAATGCAAGCAATGTACAGTTCTGCATATGTGAGGACCGGGTAATATGTTTTGACTGGTAGAAAATGAGCAATTTTTGTAAGTCGATCAACAATAACCCAGATGGAATCATATCCTTTTGCTGTTCTGGGCAATCCCACAACAAAATCCATACTAATATCTTCCCATTTCCATGTTGGTATTGGTAAAGATTGTAATGGACCAGCAGTCTTCATTTGTATGGCTTTGACACGTCTGCAGGTGTCACATCTTGCCACATAGCGTGCGATTTCAATCTTCATCTTTGTCCACCAATAATGTTGCTTTAGATCATGATACATCTTAGTGCTTCCGGGATGAATAGAATAGCGACTAAGATGTGCTTCATCCAAAATTTGTTGGCGGATTTCTTCATTCTTTAGCACAACTATGCGGTTGTTGAACCATACAATGCCTTAATCATCTTTTCTGAAACATTTGGCTTTTCCGACCTCTATTTTCTCATGGATGTGCCTCATACCCTCATTATCTTTTTGAGCATCAATTATCCTTTATAAAAGGATTGACTCAAGCTTTAGTTGATTTAGAGTTCCATGCTGAATCATTCCCAGGTTTAAATTCTCCATTTTCTGGCATAGCATAGTATCAGAAGTCTTCATCGTAAGATAGTGACAGGAAGCCTTACGGCTGAGTGCATCTGCTACTAAAAGTGGATCCTTAAAAATCCAATTTTTACTTGTGAGGTTAAGTAAGATTACCTATATCTAGAGTTCTTTCTACCCTAGTTCAATCACTTGACCTGAACTAGCCGATTTCTTAACAAACCTTCATCTTCACTCGATTTCTATGTGTAAGTCAGTGACCTAGTCTTCATAACCGCGAAGGTATAGCGATCCGAATCGATTATACTCAGCTGAGGATCTCCAATCACACGACATATGTAGCACTTAACCCTTGCATATGTCAACTCGCCATTGGGGTTTTTAAGACCAGATTAGGTTCACCTACAGTTGTCCTTGTACAACGGACCTTAGACAACCCTGTAGGTGCCCCTGAATCACTTGACAAGTTTGGTATCTGCTTTTCTTACCTTTCCCAAGAGCGTTTCACCTGTCACGGAGACATTACAAGCATTGGAGATACGAAAATGCGGAAGCAGTTACATTAACTTACCTTTATTTAAAAGTAAGATAGAGTTAAATATTTATAGACCAGAATATACTATACGAGTGCAGAGTATTATTATTACAAACCATGGGAGGCAAAAACCCCTCCCGATAAGTATTAAACAAAAGTTTTATGGAGGATCCTTTCCTCCCGCAGCTTTACTCCTGGTGCTCTTCCTTAGGTACCACCTTTGAACAGAAGCAACAAAAGTTGGTTGCTTCCTCACCTAAAAACAACATGGGACAAAGCCCTGAGTATGGAATTACTCAGCAAGTCTTACCCGACTAAAGAAAAGACTCTCAAGGGTATGCTGGCTTTAAGGGAGTCAAGGTAAGGCTTAACAATAATCAAAGACTCTGTTTGCAGAAGTGCTTACTAAAAGTGGATCCTTAAAAATCCAATTTTTACTTGTCAGTGTTGGAACTTGCTCTCGACAGCAAGGGGACCCAACACGAGTGAATGGTGATGGCAACAGGGCACTCGCGCGTGATGGCAAAAGCTCTGTTAATCTGGCCTCTCACGGGCACTGTGCGGGGGTATTTATAGGTATCCGAGTGCACGGCGCCTTGCGTTAAGGACGCATGTGCCCTTAGGTACCTAGTTTATCCCCAGAATATTCCCATAAAGCGGGGTTACAAGCTGTAATTACAAGTATGCCTTTACAAATTAGGCCCGTAACACAAACGCGGCCACGCAGGGCCCGTTACAGTGGGCCAGATCTCATGCGGGCCTCAGAGCAGAACGAGGCCGCGCCGCGGGGAGGCGTCGCCGCAGGCCTTCGTCTGGTGCCGAATCGAGCGAAGGGTCTCCGCATCGTTTCTGGTGCCGAGGAAGCGAAGGGTGTCCCTGCCCGCTTTGTCTGTCAGGGCAGGGGCTAAGCGGTGGAGACTTCGGGCGAAGGGTGGCGTTTCTGCCTTCGCTCCAACAGTCAGGTTAAGTAAGATTACCTATATCTAGAGTTCTTTCTACCCTAGTTCAATCACTTGACCTGCACTAGCCGATTTCTTAACAAACCTTCGTCTTCACTCGATTTCTATGAGTAAGTCAGTGACCAAGTCTTCATAACCGCGAAGGTACGGCGATCCAAATCGATTATACTCAGCTGAGTTTCTCCAATCACACGACATATGTAGCACTTAACCCTTGCATATGTCAACTCGCCACCGGGGTTCTTAAGACCAGATCATGTTCACGCCAACCGAGAGTACAGATACACCACCGTCCAGCCTCTTGCCATGGAGGGTACATGCTACTCTCGCCATCTCTCCACTTCCATTCCGTGGTATCTTATTCTGGTATTAGTCTGCCCGAGGCAAAGCTTATCCATGATGAGGCATGTGACCAGTTAAAGGGTCCTCGGTCATCAAGCGTACATCGACACGGTCCTTAATCGACTCAGACGGAGACACTACACCAAGACTCTCTTCTCGTGCAAGTCACCCGCCTGGTCTTAGCTTTATTATTTCAAACCCAAAGTTTGGTACCTGGTAGAGGTACATCTTTTCCAACGTTGAACCCATCATGGCCATGATGGATCCACCATCAAGTTTTATTTTCAAAAACAGCCCACCCACTTTGCAACATCATTTTTGAGAAAACAAAACATTTTGTTTTTCTAAAGCAAGGCTAATCATAAGAAAACTTTTTGTAAAACAGGGATTAGGAAGTAATCCAAGGAAGGAGATGCAGCAAGAGTTTAGCACACAACTCCTATCACCTAATGCATCAAGTAAGTGAGAAAGATTTTAAAAGGAACAAGGAGGTGGCAAATGCACCGGGGCTTGCCTTGCTTTACAGGTGAATCAGGCTTAGTTCCACAGATGTTAAAATAAAAGCAGTTGCCTGCCTGATGTTCCTCAGGTGGTGGTGGTGGAGTCTTCTCTTCTTCTACCTCTTCTTCGTTTTCTAAATATAACCATACATAATAATGAATGCTCATGTAATGCTTATGAGAGTACAAAGATAATAGGAGTTTATTATCTAAAGTCTTGAATATAATTTTCCTTCATGGATCTCCGAGAACTTAGGGTTTCTGGAGTCAATAGTGAAGTTCACAAGGCACGGGGTAGGGTTTTGGGTTCTAAGTATCAAATAAAGTCCAAATCATACCAAATTCTACCGAAGGTTTCTAAATAATATTTAAGGGTTACCTAAAAAGTTTGGGGATTTTTGGAATTATTATCTATTTTCTAAAAATCCAGAAATAGGGTTTTAAGCTGTTTTAAATACTCTATAATTCCCTATTTGGACTAAAAATCAAGAAACTATTTTTATTAAATTCTATAGGAAATTAGGAATTTAGCAAAATTGGTTTGGTATTTTTACTATTTTTCTGCTATTTTCTAGAATTGTTTTAGTTCTGGCAGAAAAAGAAAAAGAAAAACTGTGAATAGTGTTGGACCGAAACCGGCCCAGTAGGCCCAGTCCACACAGGAAATGGGGACGCGCCCGCGCGCGCTTTGCAGATTTGCACAGAGGTCCCCGAAGACTTGAATAACTGGTTAAGAATCCTAACTACTATTTAAATGAGTCACTAACACATGCAGAAAAGGCCCTGGACTTTTATTTCTTCACGGTCTGAAACCCACGACAGTGACCAGCGGGGAGCCAAGCTCCGGTGAGCTAATACTAGCTGGATTACACTAAGACCGGTGCTAATCTTTGGTTTAAACCTAATTCTAGCTCTAAAGAGTGTTTCCCCTCAACCAATTTCTGGATTGGAGCCCTACAGTGCTCCGCCCATGGTGACGGCAGAGACAATCAATGGAACAGCGTGTTCCCAGTGATCCATGGCGGTCTAGTTCAATCCAAGGGGTCGAGGAGCTTGAGGGGAGCCTAAGGATGCTAGAACAAATGACAGAGAAGCTTGAACTGACCTGGGATAAGCTGGCCGCGGTGAGGTTAAACCGAGCGGGTTCTAGAGCGTTTTGGGGAGAATCCAAAATTGGAGCTCACTGGTGATCGATTGAGGGCAATACTTGGTGGCTGGGTGCGTAATGATCCTACGGTGCTCATGGTGGCCTCAATTTATAAGAGGCAAGAGCGGTGGGCGGGAATTCGAGCGACGACGCGTGGCGGTCAAAGGAGTGGAAGGTTACTGGCGCAGCAGATTGGTGTCCTATTACCGTGGCAGTCATTCCGGCGATCAACGGAGAGGTTCAACGGGTCATGGCGATGCGGTGGAGGTGCCAAGGCACGTGGCACGAGATCATGAGGAGGCAGTCACCGGCGAGGTTATCCGAAGTGACCGTGGCAAGCTCGGTACGGTGGCCGGAGTAGTTTAATGGCCAGAGTTTATCCACGGCGAGGATTCTTACTCGATCCTAGGCGCTATCCATACGATCCGAGCATGAATCACGGCGGCATGAGCGCGAATCCATGCGCGGCTCATCGACGGCGAGTTTCTGAACTTGTTTTCCCCGGTGCACTGTACCATGGCGAGGTGGGTTCAGTTGGCCTAACAGATCAAATTCAGAGCAAATTTTCTCTAAATTTTGTATGGCAACACATCCAAGGCTCTGCAGCAAAATTGTAGCCCAACATACCATCTACATCTTTGTTATAGTATTCCAAAACAAATTTTTACTGGATCATGCTTAGAATCGAGCTCAAAGTTTGCTCAAACCCACAGGCAGTCCAAATTCAGACTTCAAACAGCCTGAAAGGCTAACTTTGGGTGTATTTATCTCCAAATTCCTCAGAATAACAATGTTTAACTCCTTAAGCAAAGTTGTTCACCTTTGATAGATCTACAAAATTGTTGTGGTGACCTAGGGCAAAATCCCTTTTGTTTGAAAGTTACAAGGCCCCAAAGTTGAACCCATTTTCTGAAATTCAGACTTAGCCATATGGTTACAAGAATGGTGTTTTTGCAAATAGGCCCAAAACCTAGGGTTTAAGTTGCCAATCTTCGTAATTGTGAACCATATGACATAAGACACCTTACTTTGATAGTTTTTGCACTTTAGTCCAAAGGTGCACCAACTTTTGCACTTAACCCCCTAGGGTTTGGGTTTAGGGTTTTCCAGGGTTCCAATTAGGGTTTCTTGCTTTCTTAGGGTTTGGATCCTACTTGAGTTCATTCATGGTGACACTTTATGATTATCTCCAATAAGTTTTGAAGTTTTCACTTGTTTAAGCCTTGTTTGCTCTATTATACCCAATCTAGGGTTGAGTTCCCTACTCCAGGGTTTTATTTGCAAAAAGTCATATCAATACAACTTGTTTGAAAATTTGGCTTAGTGAATGCACTCTAGGTGTGTCAAACACATGAAATGCCAATGCTTATGATGTTATGCTCAAGTTTTAGTGACAGTAACACCAGGGGTGTTACAATCAACTTTCTCTCTTAGAGAGCCATTAGTCTCATCAAATACAACGTCACTAGAGACTTCAACTAAACCCAGCGATTTGTTGAATACCCTATATGCCTTTGTATTTGAATCATAACCTAGTAAAAACCCTTCTACAGCTTTGGGAGCAAATTTCGAATGCCTACTTTTCTTAACCAAGATGTAGCATTTGCTCCCAAATACACGAAAGTATGAAACATTGGGTTTGTTACTAGTTAGGAGTTCGTAGGACGTCTTCTTGAGGAGGCGATGAAGATGGTGCCGGTTTATGGCATGGCAAGCTGTATTTACAGCTTCTGACCAAAACCGCTCAGGCGTCTTGTACTCTCCAAGCATTGTTCTCGCCATGTCAATGAGCATCATGTTCTTCCTCTCTACTACACCATTTTGATGTGGTGTGTAAGGAGTGAACTCATGCCTGATGCCGTCTTACTCAAGAAACTATTCTACTTGAAGATTCTTGAATTAAGATCTATTGTCGCTCCTGTTCTTCTTCACCTTGAGCTCAAACTCAATTTGAGCTCTCCTTAGGAAGCGTTTTAGAGTACCATGGGTTTCTATTTTATTCTGCAAAAAGAATACCCAAGTGAAGTGGGAAAATCATCAACAATAGCAAGACCATACTTACTTCCCCCAATGCTAAGATAAGCAACGGGCCTGAAGAGATCCATGTGGAGGAGTTCCAGTGGTCTTGACATTGTCATCACATTTTTGCTTGGATGAGTAGTTCCCACCTACTTCCCTGCTTGGCACGCTGCACAAGGTCTGTCTTTCTCAAAACAGAGATCGGTTAGTCCTAACACATGTTCTCCCTTTAGAAGCTTATGAAGATTCTTCATTCTAACATGTGCTAGATGGCGGTGCTAGAGCCAGCCCATATTAGTCTTAGCTATTAAACATGCATCTAGATCGGCATTTTCTTTACTAAAATCAACTAAATAGAGCTTGTCGTCTAATACACCTTTAAAAGCTAATGAACCATCGCTTCTTCTAAAGACAGATACATCAATATTTGTAAATAAACAATTATAGCCCATATGACATGATTGACTTACAGAAAGTAAATTGTAACCAAGCGATTCTACTAAGAACACATTAGAAATTGAATGATCAGTAGTGATGGCTATTTTACCCAAACTTTTGACCTTGCCTTGATTCCCATCTCCAAATATGATCGTGTTGTGGGAATCCTTGTTCTTGACGTAGGAAGTGAACATCTTCTTCTCCCCCGTCATGTGGTTTGTGCATCCGCTATCAATAATCCAGCTTGTGCCTCCGGATGCATAAACCTGCAAGATGATTTAAGCTTGGGTTTTAGGTACCTAACTCTTGTTGGGTCCTACAAGGTTAGTCACCACTACAGGAAATCACTTAATTCCCGTCGGCCAGGAACCGACGGGAATAAGCCCTAAACCGACGGGAATAACTAATTCTCGTCGGATTAGGGTTAATTCCCGTCGGTTGTCAGCCGACAGGCGTTTCTTGTCGGGGATAAGTTTATCCCCGTCGGTGGCTGACGGGAATAATTAATTCCCGTCGGCTACAAAGTAGCCAACGGGAATTAAGGCTAACTCCCGTCGGTTTTGCTGGCCGACGGGAGTCATTAATTAATTCCCGTCGGTTCCCCAGGCCGACGGGAATTATTTATTAACTCCCGTCGGCCCTACCAGCCGACGGGAATTAACAATTAACTCCCGTCGGCCCAGTCAGCCGACGGAAATTATTTATTAACTCCCGTCGGCCCTACCAGCCGACGGGGATTAACTGGGCCGACGAGAATTAATAGTTAATGCCCGTCGGCTATGGTCAAACCGACGGGGATTAACTGGGCCGACGGGAGTTAATCTATAATTCTGCAACAGCAACACCAAATTAGATATTTCTGAAAGTCGCCTAGAGGGGGGGGGGGTGAATAGGGCAAAACTGAAAATCTCGAAAATAATCACAACTACAAGCCGGGTTAGCGTTAGAAATAAAATAGAGTCCGCGAGAGAGGGCGCAAAACAAATCGCAAGCAAATAATGAAGTGAGACACGCGGATTTGTTTCACCGAGGTTCGGTTCTCTCAAACCTACTCCCCGTTGAGGAGGCCACAAAGGCCGGGTCTCTTTCAACCCTTCCCTCTCTCAAACGGTCCCTCGGACCGAGTGAGCTTTTCTTCTTCTCAATCAAACGGGAACAAAACTTCCCCGCAAGGGCCACCACACAATTGGTGCCTCTTGCCTTGGTTACAATTGAGTTTTGATCACAAGAACAAGTGAGAAAGAAAGAAAGCGATCCAAGCGCAAGAGCTCAAAAAAACACGGCAAATCTCTCTCGCTAGTCACTAAAGGCTTGAGTGGAATTGGAGAGGATTTGATCTCTTTGGTGTGTCTAGAATTGAATGCCTAGCTCTTGTAAGTGGTTGGAAGTTGGAAAACTTGGATGCAATGAATGGTGGGGTGGTTGGGGTATTTATAGCCCCAACCACCAAAAGTGGCCGTTGGGAGGCTGTCTGTGCGATGGCGCACCGGACAGTCCGGTGCACACCGGATACGTCCGGTGCCCCCGCCACGTCATCAATGCCGTTGGATTCTGACCGTTGGAGCTTCTGACTTCTGGGCCCGCCTGGGTGTCCGGTGCACACCGGACAATCACTGTTCATTGTCCGGTGCGCCGGTATGGGCGCGCCTGACGACTGCGCGCGCAGAGCGCGCATTAAATGCAGCGCAGGTAGCCGTTGGCGCCGAAATAGCCGTTGCTCCGCTGGTACACCGGACAGTCCGGTGCACATCGGACATGTCCGGTGAATTATAGCGGAGCGGCTGCCGCGCGAACCCGAGGCTGGCGAGTTGCGGAGGCCGCGCTTCCTTGGAGCACCGGACACTGTCCGGTGTACACCGGACAGTCCGGTGAATTATAGCGAAGTGGCTTGCGAAATTCCCGAAGGTGACGAGTTCAATTTGGAGTCCTCTGGGCGCACCGGACATTGTCCGGTGTACACCGGACAGTCCGGTGCCTTCAGACCAGAGGTGCCTTCGGCTGCCTCTTTGCTCCTTTGTTGAATCCAAAACTTGATCTTTTTATTGGCTGAGTGTGAACCTTTTGCACCTGTATAACTTATACACTAGAGCAAACTAGTTAGTCCAATATTTGTGTTGGACAATTCAACCACCAAAATTATTTAGGAACTAGGTGTAAGCCTAATTCCCTTTCAATCTCCCCCTTTTTGGTGATTGATGCCAACACAAACCAAAGCAAATATAGAAGTGCATAATTGAACTAGTTTGCATAATATAAGTGCAAAGGTTGCTTGGAATTTGAGCCAATATAAATACTTACATGATGCGCATGGATTGTTTCTTTATTTTTAACATATTGAACCACATTTGCACCACATGTTTTGTTTTTGCAAATCCCTTTGTAAGTTCTTTTCAAAGTCCTTTTGCAAGATAGTCAAAGGTAAATGAATAAGATTTTGAGAAGCATTTTCAAGATTTGAAATTTTCTCCTATTGTTTGAAATGCTTTTCCTTTGACTAAACAAAACTCCCCCTCAAATAAAGTCTCCTCTTAGTGTTCAAGAGGGTTTTGATTTATTAAGTTTTGAAATACTACTTGCTCCCCCTTAGAACACAAAGAGATACCAATTTGAAATTTTCCAATTGAAAACCATTAATTTTAAAATTAGGGTGGTGGTGCGGTCCTTTTGCTTTGGGCCAATACTTTCTCCCCCTTTGGCATGAATCGCCAAAAACGGATACTTAGAATGAAATATAGGCCCTTTAAAGTACTTTCTCCTCCTTTGGTCATAAAATAAATGAGTGAAGATTATACCAACGTTGGAGAGTGATGCGGAGCGACGGCGAAGGATGAGTAGTAGAGCGGAGTGGAAGCCTTTGTCTTCGCCGAAGACTCCAATTCCCTTTCAATATACCTATGACTTGGTTTGGAATACACTTGAAAACACATTAGTCATAGCATATAAAAGAGACATGATCAAAGGTATTCTTATGAGCTATGTGTGCAAGTTTAGCAAAAGAAATTCCTAGAATCAAGAATATTAAGCTCATGCCTAAGTCTGGTAAAAGATTGTTCATCAAGTGGCTTGGTAAAGATATCGGCTAATTGATCTTTAGTGTTGATGTATGAAATCTCGATGTCCCCCTTTTGTTGGTGATCCCGAAGAAAATGATACCGAATGGCTATGTGTTTAGTGCGGCTATGCTCAACGGGATTATCCGCCATGCGGATTGCACTCTCATTATCACATAGAAGAGGAACTTTGGTTAATTTGTAACCGTAGTCCCGCAGGGTTTGCCTCATCCAAAGCAATTGCGCGCAACAATGGCCTGCGGCAATATACTCGGCTTCGGCGGTAGAAAGAGCGACCGAATTTTGCTTCTTTGAAGCCCATGACACCAAGGATCTTCCCAAGAACTGGCAAGTCCCCGATGTGCTCTTCCTATTAATCTTACACCCCGCCCAATCGGCATCCGAATAACCAATCAAATCAAAAGTGGATCCCCGAGGGTACCAAAGCCCAAACTTAGGAGTATAAGCCAAATATCTCAAGATGCGTTTTACGGCCGTAAGGTGTGATTCCTTAGGGTCGGCTTGGAATCTTGCACACATGCATACGGAAAGCATAATGTCCGGTCGAGATGCACATAAATAAAGCAATGAACCAATCATCGACCGGTATACCTTTTGATCCACGGACTTACCTCCCGTGTCGAGGTCGAGATGCCCATTTGTTCCCATGGGTGTCTTGATGGGCTTGGCATCCTTCATTCCAAACTTGCTTAGAATGTCTTGAGTATACTTCATTTGGCTAATGAAGGTGCCTTCTTGGAGTTGCTTGACTTGGAATCCTAGAAAATACTTCAACTCCCCCATCATTGACATCTCGAATTTCTGTGTCATGATCCTACTAAATTCTTCACAAGTAGATTTGTTAGTAGACCCAAATATAATATCATCAACATAAATTTGGCATACAAACAAATCATTATCAAGTGTTTTAGTGAATAAAGTAGGATCGGCTTTGCCGACTTTGAAGCCATTTGCAATAAGGAAATCTCTAAGGCATTCATACCATGCTCTTGGGGCTTGCTTGAGCCCATAAAGCGCCTTAGAGAGCCTATAAACATGGTTAGGGTACTCACTGTCTTCAAAGCCGGGAGGTTGCTCAACATAGACCTCCTCCTTGATTGGTCCATTGAGGAAGGCACTCTTCACGTCCATTTGATAAAGCTTGAAGCCATGGTAAGTAGCATAGGCCAATAATATACGAATTGACTCAAGCCTAGCTACGGGTGCATAGGTTTCACCAAAATCCAAACCTTCGACTTGTGAATACCCCTTGGCCACGAGTCGAGCTTTGTTCCTTGTCACCACACCATGCTCGTCTTGCTTGTTGCGGAAGACCCACTTGGTTCCTACAACATTTTGATTAGGACGTGGAACTAAGTGCCATACCTCATTCCTTGTGAAATTGTTGAGCTCCTCTTGCATCGCCATCACCCAATCCGAGTCTTGAAGTGCTTCCTCTACCCTGTGTGGCTCAATAGAGGAAACAAAAGAGTAATGTTCACAAAAATGTGCAACACGAGATCGAGTAGTTACCCCCTTATGAATGTCGCCGAGGATGGTGTCGACGGGGTGATCTCGTTGTATTGCTTGGTGGACTCTTGGGTGTGGCGGCCTTGGTTGTTCATCCTCCTTGTCTTCATCATTTGCATCTCCCCCTTGATCGTTGCCGTCATTTTGAGGTGGCCCATCTTCTTGATCTTCTTGTTCAACATCTTGAGCCTCATCCTCAATTTGAGTTGGTGGAGATGCTTGCATGGAGGAGGATGGTTGATCTTGTGCATGTGGAGGCTCTTCGGATTCCTTAGGACACACATCCCCAATGTACATGTTCCTTAGCGCTATGCTTGGAGCCTGTTCTTCACCTATCTCATCAAGATCAACTTGCTCTACTTGAGAGCCGTTAGTCTCATCAAACACAACGTCACAAGAAACTTCAACAAGTCCTGAGGACTTGTTAAAGACTCTATATGCCCTTGTGTTTGAGTCATATCCTAGTAAAAAGCCTTCTACAGTTTTAGGAGCAAATTTAGATTTTCTACCTCTTTTAATAAGTATAAAGCATTTGCTACCAAAAACTCTAAAATATGAAATATTTGGCTTTTTACCGGTTAGGAGTTCATAAGATGTCTTCTTGAGGATTCGATGAAGATATAACCGGTTGATGGCGTAGCAGGCGGTGTTGACCGCCTCGGCCCAAAACCGATCCGGTGTCTTGTACTCATCAAGCATGGTTCTTGCCATGTCCAATAGAGTTCGATTCTTCCTCTCCACTACACCATTTTGTTGTGGAGTGTAGGGAGAAGAGAACTCATGCTTGATGCCCTCCTCCTCAAGGAAGCCTTCAATTTGAGAGTTCTTGAACTCCGTCCCATTGTCGCTTCTAATTTTCTTGATCCTTAAGCCGAACTCATTTTGAGCCCGTCTCAAGAATCCCTTTAAGGTCTCTTGGGTATGAGATTTGTCCTGCAAAAAGAACACCCAAGTGAAGCGAGAATAATCATCCACAATAACTAGACAGTACTTACTCCCGCCGATGCTTATGTAAGCGATCGGGCCGAATAGGTCCATGTGTAGGAGCTCCAGTGGCCTGTCACTAGTCATGATGTTCTTGTGTGGATGATGTGTACCAACTTGCTTCCCGGCTTGGCATGCGCTACAAATCCTGTCTTTCTCAAAATGAACATTGGTTAGTCCTAAAATGTGTTCTCCCTTTAGAAGCTTGTGAAGATTCTTCATTCCAACATGGGCTAGTCGGCGGTGCCAGAGCCAACTCAAGTTAGTCTTAGCAACCAAGCAAGTGTCGAGTTTAGCTCTATCAAAGTCTACCAAGTATAGCTGACCCTCTAACACTCCCTTAAATGCTACTGAATCATCACTTCTTCTAAAGACAGTAACACCTATATCAGTAAAAAGACAGTTGTAGCCCATTTGACATAATTGGGATATGGAAAGCAAATTGTAATCTAAAGAATCTACAAGAAAAACATTGGAAATAGTATGGTCAGGTGATATAGCAATTTTACCCAATCCTTTGACCAAACCTTGATTTCCATCCCCGAATGTGATAGCTCGTTGGGGATTTTGGTTTTTCTCATATGAGGAGAACATCCTTTTCTCCCCTGTCATGTGGTTTGTGCACCCGCTGTCGAGTATCCAACTTGAGCCCCCGGATGCATAAACCTACAAAACAATTTTAGTTCTTGACTTTAGGTACCCAAACGGTTTTGGGTCCTTTAGCATTAGAAACAAGAACTTTGGGTACCCAAACACAAGTCTTTGATCCCTTGTGTTTGCCCCCAACAATCTTGGCAACTACCTTGCCGGATTTGCTAGTTAGAACATATGATGCATCAAAAGTTTTAAATGAAATGCTATGATCATTTGATGCATTAGGAGTTTTCTTTCTAGGCAACTTAGCACGGGTTGGTTGCCTAGAGCTAGATGTCTCACCCTTATACATAAAAGCATGATTAGGGCCAGAGTGAGACTTTCTAGAATGAGTTCTCCTAATTTTGCTCTCAGGATAGCCGGCAGGGTACAAAATGTAACCCTCGTTATCCTGAGGCATGGGAGCCTTGCCCTTAACAAAGTTGGATAAATTCTTTGGAGGGGCATTAAGTTTGACATTGTCTCCCCTTTGGAAGCCAATGCCATCCTTGATGCCAGGGCGTCTCCCATTATAGAGCATACTTCTAGCAAATTTAAACTTTTCATTTTCTAAGTTATGCTCGGCAATTTTCGCATCTAATAATGCTATATGATCATTTTGTTTTTTAATTAAAGCCATGTGATCATGAAGAGCATTGATATCAACATCTCTACATCTAGTACAAATAGAAACATGCTCAACATTAGATGTAGAGGGTTTGCAAGATTTTAGTTCTACAACCTTAGCATGTAACATATCATTCTTAGTTCTAAGGTCGGAAATAATAGTATTGCAAACATCAAAATTTTTAGCCTTAGCAATCAAATTTTCATTTTCTACTCTAAGGCTAGCAATAGAAACATTCAACTCATCAATCCTAGCAAGCAAATCAACATTATCATTTTTAGGATCGGAAGTTGAAACAATACAAACATGAGAATCAACCTTAGCAATTAAATTAGCATTTTCATTTCTAAGGTTGGCAATAATGTCATGGCAAGTGCTTAGCTGACTAGATAGTTTTTGACATTTTTCTACTTCTAGAGCATAAGCATTTTTAATCTTAACATGTTTCTTGTTTTCTTTAATTAGAAAATCCTCTTGGGAATCCAAAAGGTCATCCTTTTCATGAATAGCACTAATCAATTCATTTAATTTTTCCTTTTGTTCCATGTTAAGATTGGCAAAAAGGATACGCAAATTATCTTCCTCACCACTAGCATTATCATCACTAGAAGATTCATATTTAGTGGAGGAGTTAGATTTAACCTTCTTCCTTTTGCCGTCCTTTGCCATGAGGCACTTGTGGCCGACGTTGGGGAAGAGAAGCCCCTTGGTGACGGCGATGTTGGCGGCATCCTCGTCGGAGGAGGACTCGGTGGAGCTCTCGTCGGAGTCCCACTCCCGGCAAACATGGGCATCGCCGCCCTTCTTCTTGTAGTATTTCTTCTTTTCTCTCCTCTTTCCCTTCTTGTCGTCGCCCCTGTCACTGTCACTAGACATAGGACATTTTGCAATAAAATGACCGGGCTTACCACACTTGTAGCAAACCTTCTTGGAACGGGATTTGTAATCCTTCCCCTTCCGTTGCTTGAGGATTTGCCGAAAGCTTTTGATGATTAAGGCCATCTCCTCATTGTCGAGCTTGGAGGCGTCAATTGGTTGTCTACTTGGTGTAGACTCCTCCTTCTTCTCCTCCGTTGCCTTGAAGGCTACCGGTTGCGCCTCGGATGTGGAAGGTTCGTCAAGCTCGTTGATCTTCTTTGAGCCCTTAATCATGCATTCAAAGCTCACAAAATTCCCGATAACTTCCTCGGGGGTCATTAGTGGATATCTAGGATTACCACGAATTAATTGAACTTGAGTAGGGTTAAGGAAAATAAGAGCTCTTAAAATAACCTTAACCACCTCGTAGTCATCCCACTTTTTGCTCCCGAGGTTGCGCACTTGGTTCACCAAGGTCTTGAGCCGATTGTACATATCTTGTGGCTCCTCCCCTTGGCGAAGACGGAAGCGACCGAGCTCCCCCTCGATCGTTTCCCGCTTGGTGATCTTGGTGAGTTCATCACCTTCGTGCGCCGTCTTGAGTAGGTCCCAAATCTCCTTTGCATTCTTCAACCCTTGTACTTTGTTGTATTCCTCCTTGCTTAGAGAGGCGAGGAGAATGGTTGTGGCTTGGGAGTTGAAGTGCTCGATTTGGGCCACTTCGTCCGTGTCATAATCCTCATCCCCTATTGATGGTACCTGTGCTCCAAACTCAACAACATTCCATATACTTTTGTGGAGTGAGGTTAGATGAAATTTCATTAAATCACTCCACCTAGCATAATCTTCGCCGTCAAAATTTGGCGGTTTGCCTAATGGAACGGAAAGTAATGGAGTATGTCTAGATGTACGGGGATAGTTTAAGGGGATCTTACTAAACTTCTTGCGCTCTTGGCGCTTAGAAGTTACGGACGGTGCATCGGAGTCGGAGGTGGATGTTGATGAAGTGTCGGTCTCGTAGTAGACCACCTTCCTCATCCTCTTGTGCTTGTCCCCTTTCCGACGCGACTTGTGAGAAGAAGATTTTTCCTTCTTCTCATTGTGGTGAGAAGAGGAAGATCTTTTCTCCTTCCGTTTGGAGGAGCCCTTCTTCTTCTCCCTCTTCTTGGTGCGGGACTCTTCCGATGAAGTGCTCCCTTGGCTTGTAGTGGGCTTGTCGCCGGTCTCCATCTCCCTCTTGGTGTGATCTCCCGACATCACTTCGAGCGGTTAGGCTCTAATGAAGCACCGGGCTCTGATACCAATTGAAAGTCTCCTAGAGGGGGGGGGGTGAATAGGGCGAAATTGAAAATCTCAAAAATAATCACAACTACAAGCCGGGTTAGCGTTAGAAATAAAATAGAGTCCGCGAGAGAGGGCGCAAAACAAATCGCAAGCAAATAATGAAGTGAGACACGCGGATTTGTTTCACCGAGGTTCGGTTCTCTCAAACCTACTCCCCGTTGAGGAGGCCACAAAGGCCGGGTCTCTTTCAACCCTTCCCTCTCTCAAACGGTCCCTCGGACCGAGTGAGCTTTTCTTCTTCTCAATCAAACGGGAACAAAACTTCCCCGCAAGGGCCACCACACAATTGGTGCCTCTTGCCTTGGTTACAATTGAGTTTTGATCACAAGAACAAGTGAGAAAGAAAGAAAGCGATCCAAGCGCAAGAGCTCAAAAAAACACGGCAAATCTCTCTCGCTAGTCACTAAAGGCTTGAGTGGAATTGGAGAGGATTTGATCTCTTTGGTGTGTCTAGAAATGAATGCCTAGCTCTTGTAAGTGGTTGGAAGTTGGAAAACTTGGATGCAATGAATGGTGGGGTGGTTGGGGTATTTATAGCCCCAACCACCAAAAGTGGCCGTTGGGAGGCTGTCTGTGCGATGGCGCACCGGACAGTCCGGTGCACACCGGACACGTCCGGTGCCCCCGCCACGTCATCAATGCCGTTGGATTCTGACCGTTGGAGCTGCTGACTTCTGGGCCCGCCTGGGTGTCCGGTGCACACCGGACAATCACTGTTCATTGTCCGGTGCGCCGGTATGGGCGCGCCTGACGACTGCGCGCGCAGAGCGCGCATTAAATGCAGCGCAGGTAGCCATTGGCGCCGAAATAGCCGTTGCTCCGCTGGTACACCGGACAGTCCGGTGCACACCGGACATGTCCGGTGAATTATAGCGGAGCGGCTGCCGCGCGAACCCGAGGCTGGCGAGTTGCGGAGGCCGCGCTTCCTTGGAGCACCGGACACTGTCCGGTGTACACCGGACAGTCCGGTGAATTATAGCGAAGTGGCTTGCGAAATTCCCGAAGGTGACGAGTTCAATTTGGAGTCCTCTGGGCGCACCGGACACTGTCCGGTGTACACCGGACAGTCCGGTGCCTTCAGACCAGAGGTGCCTTCGGCTGCCTCTTTGCTCCTTTGTTGAATCCAAAACTTGATCTTTTTATTGGCTGAGTGTGAACCTTTTGCACCTGTATAACTTATACACTAGAGCAAACTAGTTAGTCCAATATTTGTGTTGGACAATTCAACCACCAAAATTATTTAGGAACTAGGTGTAAGCCTAATTCCCTTTCAATTTCTCCACAGACAAACATATGACAAAATATATATATCATCCACATGAACATACACATCACAAAACATACACATCACAAACATATATATCATCCACATGAACATACACATCACAAACACATTATAGGTTAAATCCGTCACATAACATACACAAACATTTCTGATACGAGTTAAGATCAAGTGTGTACACAAACATAATGTCGAGGAGTTAAAAACATAACGAGCACGAGTTCAAATGTTTAGAGATAACCACCACTTGGGTGGTTAGAGCTTTGACCGCTGCCGCCACCACCACCAGGAGGAGGGAATGCGAAGAGCGAGTCAACAAATCCAGTCCCTGCTGCGGGATCAGACCCACTACCACCCGCTTCAGGCGTAACCTATGCAAGTTAGCAAATATCAACACGTTAAATACAAATATAAAAAAGTATACAAGTGTATAAATTAATCGAGAGTTATGAAACGTACCCTATCTCCAGGTGCAGGTATATGTGGTGGAGGGGTGTTGAACTGTGGTGGTGGAATTGGTGTGTTTGCAAATTGGCTCCATTGTGGTGGCGGTGGAAAATTTGTTGCCATGCCCTGTTGCTGCATTAACTGTTAAACATATGTGTTACTACTGAAGATGTTGTATTGAAATATAATAATTTAGAGTTCGGATTATGTGTACTCACTTGATACATCGCTTGGTTATGGGCATTGCAAGCCTCCATAAATTCGCGTTGTTGTCTCATCTCTTCACGCATCCTCATAATCTCCAACTCCTGCTCGTTCGGTCGACGAGAGCATGAGCTACGGGAAGACGAACCCGTCCTCTGAGATCTCACCGACGACGAGTCAATGAATCCGTCGAAGAGTGCGTATCTATAAGTGATTCAAAAAATGTTATTACTGCATAATCAATTTAGTGTCAACCATATAATTTCATAAGTTAGAGCTTACCGTCCATGCGCTTTGCCACCACCACTTGCGTACACCACCGAGGGATCCACCGGTTCATGACGCCAGTCGAAGTCAGGGCCATGGCGACGAACCATCTCCTCCCCATATGCCGCCTATACATCATTCACAACCTTACAAATGCAGGAATTTCTATACTTTGAACGTTTGTACTTTTGGGCCAAAACTCACCAAGCGATCCGTGGCTGTCTGGCTGCAGAGCTGGTCAGGGTTGTTCGGGTCTGGTCCTTTGTGGCTCTCCTGGTAGACCTCAATGTCACTAGGCTTTTGGCCACTCGTAGCTTCCTATATAAACAAAAAACATTCATAAGAAATCGTACTATTTGCTGATCGACATAGCTAGATCAAACTTACCATTCTTTTAGCTTTTCGTATCATGTCATCACCGCCAAACTTGTGGTTAGGATTGGTTCCTCGACATTGTCTGTGATGCACTGACGCTTTCTGGAAGCCTTCAGAAGCCCAATATCGACACCAAGCATAGTACGCATCAGGCACGGGCGCCATCCATATATGGAACCATCACCTACACACACAATGTTACATATTATATCAATCACAACAATCAATATAAAGGGTAAAACAAATTGAATACTAACCTCACGATATTGATCCTCAGTCAAATATATCTTTGAGGACCCTTCCTTTTTACTCAAGGGGCCTCCTTCTTCTGGATGCTTTTGAAAATACAGGTTTGTAGCCTGAATTCTCGCATAGTATATGGCATCCTTCACCAAATTCTTTGCATTGTTTTGGAAGACACGTTCAGCGTGCCCCATGTAATCCTCTCCGTCAGGCAACCAATATCGAAGCTACAACATAAATAATACAAATACAATGGTATAAGTCATAGATTTACAATATTAAGAAACATAACAAAAATAATAAAGAATTCATACCCAAAAGTCATTACGCACAAGTCCCTGTCTGTCGGTGTGGTTTCGTTCCTTTTTAAACTTGTACTCGTCCCAGGTACTGACGAGCACCTCATCCTCGGTATCACCGTTTGACACCTTCACTATACCAGGGTAGTGAAGGCGGCAAAGAGAACCCAACGTAAGGTTAACCTGAGTGTGGTGTCCCTTACCGTCGAAGGACAGGTCCTCCCAATTCCTGCATTACACAAAAACATTAATAATACACGTAATAGTTATATGAGATAAGTTAATATATTACACTCACCGATCTCCATGTGGCATGATTAAAGTCCTATCAGCCTCTCGCTCTATCGCGTGACGAGGCTTTACTGAGTGGCTTTTCCTTGAGCGACGTGTGCGTGTCGCTGAAGAGCCTCCCGAGCTATCATCCATCGGGTTGTCAGCCGGTTCGCCCTGTTGGCCCCACTGGTCCCACGCCTGTTGCTGCTCTCTCTGGTGGTCCCACTGGTCCCATGGCTGGTGATGCTGTGCGGCCTGGTCCCATGTCACGTGCTCCACCTCCTCATTGGGCTCCACCTCCTCAATGTGCTGCTCCTCAGTGTGCTGCTCATCCTGGTACATACAACTCAAGATTTATTTGTAAATATGTAAACAAATTTATTTGTACAAGATATGTTACCTCATCTCCATGTACCGCGCTCAACAGCTCTCGACGTCTGCTGCTGCTAGAAGAACTGCCCTGAAAAAGGGCCAGGCCCTTGAACAGCCCCTTCACTGACTTCTTTGATTTTGGTGGCATCCTGCATAAAAAATAAGAAATTATTCATTAGTGCATCAAAAATGACATAATACTTAAAAATAGAAACAAATGAAATAACAAAACAACTTTACTTGTTAAATATCATCAAAATCAGGATCTATTTGTTCTCTTCTATGCAGAGGTCGCCATGTAACTTTTCTCCTAACAGGTTGTCTTCTCCGTCTCTCGGGAAAAGTTAAGTCGTTAACGTCTGCAACTAGTGAATCTAATGTCGGTGCAGGATCAATATGAAAACTAGTTGGCAACTCTTCTTCTTGAAACACCTCATCAACCTGCTCAAGGTGACCAATTTGATATTCGTCCTCACCAGGAGTGTATAGGCGTTTGCAGGGATTTACATTGTACACAACCCTCCATTTAGACAACTTTTTGCATGGATATGTCGAGAAATAAACTTGGTCTGCTTGATGGGCAAGGATATACGTGTTGTGTCCTTGAAGCAATTTTTCAGGTTGGATCTGTGTCATCCCAAATTCGGTCCTATAATACTTCGGGTCATACCATTTACACTCAAAGAAAACTAGCGCTAAAGGCTTATTTCCAGCAAATGTAATCTCGATTATATTTTTGATTTTCCCGTAATAGCAGGCTTCGTGTCCTTCCATGTCGGTTGCCCTAGTAACGACTCCACTATTTTGAGTGGCGGCCATAGGATGACTTGATTCGAAAATGCTTGAACGAAAGCGATATCCATTGACGTTGTAACATCCATAGCTTTTGGCAGTTACGCTTCCAATAGATAACTGACGTAAGTCATCATTCAAATTCATTTCCTCCCCAAACTGTCAATCATGCCACAAAGCATTAGCAAATTCTGTAATATTAGTTAACTGAAATTAGCTCTCGGACCCACATAATTAAGACTTACACGGTCCCGAAGCCACATAATGAAATTAGGTTGCCCATGCATACCATCGCGTCGCAATTTGTCTATGTCTCTCGCTGTTGGCCTACCGAGACACCTCATGTTTTGTTCATCAAACTCACTGTCAAATATTATTGTGTGACATGAGATATTTGATAACATAAACTTATTCACATATGAACAGTTTAAGAAAATAAGTCTTACACAAAATATTTCTCCACCTCAGGCATATTCGTGAACATGTACAGTAAAGCAGACTTCCGTTCTTCCATACTGAGGTGATATGCCTTGGGTGGACCAACGGCTTTGTCGTTTGTCTGAAAAATCGAAAGATCACTACAAGGAGGCATCTCTCGTTCATCATCATGGTACCTTTTCTTTCGAGCAAATACATTATGTTCTTCTGCAAAGTAACAACTTGTGAAGTGTGCTACCTCCTTAAGTTTAAATTGTTCCGCAATACATCCTTCAACTCTTGCCTTATTGCCCACCATTGCTCTAAGCTTCTTTAAAGCTCTTTCTATATGAAACATCCACCTATACTAAACATGACCGTCGACCTTAGCCTCATAAGGAAGATGTATAAAGAGATGCTGCATAGGATTGAAGAAACCCGGTGGAAATATTTTTTCCAATTTGCACAAAAGCACTGGTGCCTCTTTCTCTAGCTGTTCCATCACATCTCTTCTGATTTCTTTAACACACAACTGTCTGTAGAAATAGCTAACTTCAGCTAACGTTTTCCACACAGCTTCTGAAATGTACCCACGAAACATTACAGGCATGAGCCTCTCCATAATTATGTGGAAGTCATGGCTCTTCAGTCCATTCATCTTCATTGTCTTCAAGTTCACAGATCTTCTAAAACCAGCGGCATAACCATCGGGGAATTTAATATCCTTCATCCACTTCATAACTTCTTTCTGTTGCTTAGATTTCAGACAATAGTCAGCTTTTGGTTTGCCTCCGTTTTCTCTAAGCACTAGGGTTGGACAATCACATATCACTGCTAAGTCCATGCGTGCCTTGTCATTGTCCTTCGTTTTATCAGGGAAATCCATGCATGTATTTATGAGGGCTTGGCAAAAGTTACTCTCTTGATGCATGACGTTGATGTTGTGCATCAAAATCAATGACTTAGCATAAGGAAGCTCCCACAAGCCACATATGTGAGTCCAGTTATGCTCCTCACCAAAACCTTGATACCTTTTCCCACTCTCGTCTAGGACAAGTTTCATATGCTCTTCTGTAATTTCTATCCCACTACGTCGCTTGGGCGGTCCCTTCATGACGATGGTGCCCTTCCTAAATTCCTTTCTCTGCCTTCTGAAGGGGTGATTGAAGGGTAGAAAACATCTATGGCAATCAAAGTAACATATCTTGCCACTAGCACAAAGACGAGAACAATCTGTATCTTTAGCACAATAAGGACACGTCAATCTACCATGCACGCTCCATCCAGAGAAAATACCATACGCCATAAAATCATGAACCGAGAACAGATATGCAACACGAAGATTGAATTTCTGCTTCTTGAAGCAATCATACGCTTCCACACCTTGCCATAGCTTCTTTAACTCTTCAATCAGTGGTTGAAGCATCACATTGAGGCGTACGCCAGGATGCTCAGGCCCAGGTATAACAAGACATAGGAACATAAACTCATATTTCATGCAAAGAGCAGGTGGAAGGTTGTACGGTATGGCAATGACAGACCAACATGAATACGACACAGCGGTCATATTGAACGGCGTGAAACCATCAGTTGCCAAGCCGATACGAACGTTTCTTGCATCGCTGGCAAAATCTGGATCAAATTTGTCAAGAGCCTTCCATGCATCACCATCTGACGGGTGCACCATTAACCCATCTTGTCTGTCCGTACAATCTTTATGCCACCTCATGTGCATAGCGGTCTTCCTCGAGAGAAACAAACGTTTCACTCTAGGAGTGAGAGGCATGTACCGAAGCTGTTTATGTGCAACCTTTGTCACCACCTTCTCCCCATCTTCATTTACAAGCTCCACGTACCTCGACTTCCCACATTTTAAGCATTTCTGTTCTCTGCCATGTTCCTTCCAAAAAAGCATACAGTTGTCTTGGCAAACATCAATCTTCTCATACTCCATACCAAGACCTTCAAGCAATTTCTTGGACTGGTACATGTCTTTGGGCAGCTTGTGACCCGTAGGAAGAACCTCGCTAATCAAATCCACAAGCTCCTTGTAACAATTAATTGAAAATACAAACTTGGACTTGATTGACATCAGTCGGGTCACGAATTCCAGTACGGTCACGTCAGTGTGCCCGTGAAGAGGCTCTTCTGACGCTTTAAGTAGGTCGAAAAACTTCTGAACCTCCGGTGTAGGTGAATCATGATGATCTGGTGCCAGTTCAGGCTGCAGATCCTCAAGCATCTGGTCCATCCTATCAACATCATCTTCACCGTCATCAACTTCTACTTCTGCTGCTCGTTCAGCATCTTCACCATGGAGATACCAGATCTTATAGCCTGGCACGAAACCATGCGAGCACAGGTGTAGTGTGACCTACCTCTTGGTGTGGCTCGTCATATTTCTACATTTATTGCATGGACACCTAATATTATCTATTTGTGACAAAGCAGCTGCATGGTCCAGAAACATCTGCGTCTTGGCAAACCATTCACTTGTGTGACACCCACCCTTCTTGAAACCTTCATACATCCAATCACGTCTATCACCCATTATTGAGGCTGTGTGTACGAGTAAAGAGTGTGTGAGACAATATCACGTTTCTAAACGTAACACATACATCTATAGGTAAGTAGTAAAACTATATATATACATAAATAACTATATATATACATAAAAACTATATATATACATAAATATATAGTTATATACATAAACAACATTAAATTTATCAATAGCGAAACCTTCATACAACCTAATATGATAAGTTAAATCTATTCAATAAATAACATCAAATTCAACAATTTAATAGAATAAGTTAAATTTATTATAATAATAGAATTAATACTTATATGTAACATCAAAGCACACATGTGATATTAAACTAACTCTATGCACACTCTAATCACATGTTATATTAAACTAACTCTAATTACACTCTAATCACACCCTAAACTAACTCTAATCACATGAAAGTTAACTCCCGTCGGCCATAAAAAACCGACGAAAATAAACATTTATACACACATTTAACAATAACACTCGCATTTACATTAAATAATTCAAACAATAATATACCTTAACGGTCCGGGGCGGCTGCGGCGCTCTGCGGCGGCGGCGAGCGGCGGGCGACGCTTCGGGGGCGAGCGGCGCAACGGGGACAGGCTGCAGACAGCGCTCCGGGGCCGGCGGCGCAGCGGACGGCGCTCCAGAGGCGGGGCGGGCGGCGGTCGTTGCTCCGGGAGCGGGCGGCGCTCCGGGGGCATGGGCGAGCGGCGCTCTGGGGGCGTGTGCGCGCGGCGGGCGGCGCTACGGGGCTGGCGGCGCTACGGGGGCGGAGGTGGCGCGGCGGACGGCGCTCCGGGGCGGTGGCGGTTGCGGGCAGCGCTCCCGGGGCGGTGGCGGGCGACGGGCGCGCTCCCAGGCCGCGGGGCGGCTGGCCGGGGCGGTGGTGGGCGGCGGCCGGCGTCGGGGGCGGGCGTTTCTCCAGCGGTGGCGTACGTGGCTTGGAAACCGAGAGAAGAGAGGAAATGAGCCGCGCGGGATGACCGCCGGCACATAAAACATTAATTCCCGTCGGCTGGCGTCAGGGCCGACGGGAGTTAAGATAAAGCCCATCGGCTGGAGGTTTGGCCGACGGGAGTTAAAATAAAGCCCGTGGGCTGGCTTTAAGCCGACGGGAATTACCTAATTCCTGTCGGCCCGAGCAAAGGCCGACGGGAATGTTCCTGATTCCTGTAGTGCACATAAGACTTTGGAACCCAACTGCAAGTTTTGTCTCTCTTGCACTCAGACCCCAAATTTCTAGCAACTACTTTATCATTTTTGCAAGATAGCACATATGAAGCAGCATAAGTATGATAAAAACATAGTTGGGCAATTAGATACATTCCTAGGCGCATGACAAACAGCATGGCACCTAGGTCCACTCCTACCATGAACATACGATGAGCTAGATAATGCATACATGGCATATGAATCAAAAGTATCATCATGACGAGTAGGTAAAACAACATGATCATAACAACTATCATGATGAACAACACTAGAAGCATTCTTAACATGAGCATACAAATAGGCATGGTTCTTTTTGTCATGTAAAGAATGAGAGCTACTAGCCAAAGGAGCCTTCCCTTTCTCCTTGATGAGATTGGAAGTCCTTTGGCTTGTTAAGTTCTTGGTTCCCCTTTGGAAACCAAGTCCATCCTTAATAGAGGGGTGTCTACCAATGGTGTAGGTATCCCTAGCAAATTTTATCTTTTCATATTCACTCTTGCAAATTTTAAGTTGACCATTAAGATTTGTGACTTCATCATTCAACTTAAGAATAGTGGAAGCATGAGCATTGCAAGTATCAATATCGACATCTTTACATCTATTGCAAATAGAGATAGGCTCCATAGATGAACTAGTAACATTCACTTTTTCTAGCTTAGCATTTAAATCATCATTTAAATTCTTAAGACTAGAAATAGAATCATGGCAAGAAGATAACTCACAAGATAATGTTTCCCTTTTCTTAATTTTTAGAGCAAGAGATTTTTCAACCTTAACAAATTTATCATGTTCTTCATAAAGAATACCTTCTTGTTTTTCTAACAACCTATCCTTCTCATTAAGGGCATCAATTAATTCATTAATTTTATCAATTTTGGACCTATCTAACCCCTTAAAGCGATCACTACCATCTACCTCATCATCGAAAGATTCCTCATCACTAGAAGAAGTATACTTAGGGGTATCTTATGTACATACCTTCTTCTCCTTAGCCATGAGGCATGTGTGATGCTCGTTGGGGAAGAGGGAGGACTTGTCGAAGGCTGATGTCGCACTCGGTTTTAGAAGGCAAACCGAATGTGAACCATGTACGTGCCAGGATTAGCAATTCATGTACACGACATTTTACATAACCGAACATCATCACATAGTGCTCAAATAATAACATAAAATAGGTAATAATCTGATTACATCATGATGCCCGAGACACCCACATAGTCATTAACATAGATCAAAGTGCGAAAATGAAATGTAGCTAAACACGGCCTTCACAGACAGCCGACTAGGGTTTGCCGCTAACCCACGCCTAGAACTCATCATACTCTTGGAACTCCTGGAGATCCTCCACCATGACTTCATCTTCTCCTGAGCAGTGGTTGCAATGTGGACAACCAGGGGGGTTGGTGTGTAAAGCAAGGGTGAGTACACATCAACATACTCAGCAATTGTTCCGTTTGGCTGTGGTGGACTAGCTTTATGTGGGGTTAAGATCAAGCAGTTGCTTTTAGTTGATCATGTAATTATTGCTAGTAGAGAGCCAGGTTTTAGCATTAAACCCAAGTTATTAGCCCAAATTACTCCTTCCAAACAGAAAGAATACCAGAAACCAGAATCATAATCATAACCATCAAAACTATAATTAACCTCATCATCATTTGTAACCATAGTATCTCTAATCAGTGTGTCTCTAGTCAATGGAGCTCCCAAGGCCGCTCATAACCGTAAGCACAGCTGATATATCAGTTTCATAACACTCTGCAGAGGTTGCACACTTTACCCACGAGTCGTGATTCCCTCTCTAGCCCAGGCTTACAAGACTCTTATTCACTCCTAAGTTAAATGGCCAGGGATTCACTATGAAGCCTTTACAAAGATTCCCTAAGATGTAGCCGCCCATTAGGTTTCCTAAACATACCGTACTCCTCCCCAAAGGGCAAACTACCCTTGGTAGAGTGAGCCGCATACATCGAGCCCCATTGGTGACACGATGGCGAAGCAAACTACACCCTAGTTCCTCTAATCAATTAGCTAAGGGCGTCCCATTCCACCCTCATGGCTGTACTGTTTTCCCGGGTGGTCATCCAACAAACTAGTCCTTACGGAGAGGCACTTAAGAAATTGCTTGAGCCCCCATGAATGTCACAATACCATCATCATAATCAAAAGGTAACCATCGTATCATAAATAATCTCATCAAGTTCATTGATTAGAGTAAAGCTAGCATAGAGCTAATCCAAAAATGATCCAGCCCAAATAGGTGAACAAGGACAGGGTAAACAAAGCTAGTCAATCCTTAGGTATAAATTATGTAAATGTGGGGAGTGAATTATAAAATGAGTAGGACATAAATAGGTCAGAGGACACTTGCCTTCACCAACCAGCTGCTGCTCAAGGTCTTCGCCTGCAACTCCTTCGGACTCCGCCAATGGACCGTTATCTATATGGGTTCAAACATACATTCCACAATCTTAACATAGAAAGAAACAATACACCACACAATACAATATAACAAATAAACAGACGTGTGGCGCAGGGCTCGCATCTACGACTATGCGAGAAATAAATTACAATGGTCGAGACTACAGTCGAAAGGTAATTACGTTAAGCAGCTATGGATTAGAATACTTGTCTAAACATAATTATATTAATTTAACAATCGTGTTATGCATAAAATAAAATTACACTATGCACCTTAATTCTTATACACAACTCTAGGTAGATTTAAAAGGTTGTCGCGCGATGAAGCGCGCGACAACACACGTGATCTAATCTGAAATTAAAACGAGTTGCCGCGCGATGAAGCGCGCGATAGCACGCACGAATTAAACTGAAATTAAAAAGAATCGTCGCACGACGAAGCACGCCATGCAACACATGAATTAAACTGAATTTGAAACAAATCGTCGCGTGACGAAGCGCTCGACACTACACTTGAACTAAACTGAAGTTAAAACGAATCGTCGCACGTTGAAGGGCACGACGCTACACGTGAATTAAATTTGAATTTAAAACAAATCGTCGCGCGATAAAGCGTGCGACGCGGCACATGAATTAAACTGAATTTAAAATTGAATTAAAATTGAGAGCCGAACGGGGGGCAGGGCCGCCACGCTGGGAGCTAGACGGCCGCGCCGGGGGCCGGACGGCGTGCCCCTAGGGCTATGCGTCGGGCAAGGGCTCGCCAGGGAGCTACACGCGCACACGGGGGAGGGGATCGACTAGAGGAGGGAGAGAGAGGGGAGGGAGGAGAGGGGAGCTCACCGCAGGCTCGACGGACGGCAGCAACCGCTCACTGGGATCCAACCTAGGGCAAGGGGAGAGGTGGAGAGAGGTGGAAGAGAGGGAGAGGGAGGTTGTTGTGCAAGAAAGAGTGAATGAGGGGGAGGGGCGCAAATAGGGGCAGGTGAGGCCTGGGCGCGCGCCCAGGGCTGGGTCAGTCCGGGTGGGCCGTGGGCCGAGCCGACTACCCTCTACTCGCTCTCACCTGCTTCTAATCGAGATTATTCCACAAATCAAAACCCAAAACTAGACGAACGCAGACTAGGCACAACATCAGACAAAATAAATATGCTTCGGCATGATGCACAAACAATATCAACTTAGGTTTTGGTTACACGCGATACAAACACTAGACTTTATATTTGTCGGGTACCGTAATTAGGGGTACCCGACAGTACTCCTAAGCATGGCTAAAAAACATCTTCAAAACAGACCGAAAAGGCTGGTAAGCACGGCGCAAAGTTAAACCCTTATCTACCAAGGGACGCGATCACGCCTCGCCCGAGGGCCTCCTCAGGCAGCGGGCGCACCCCCGGCTCGCTCGAGGCTAAGCTCGGGCAAACTTTGTCGTATAGCAACCTCGGCCAAATCGCCTTACCGCCGACTGTATCGCATGCACATTTAATGCAGGGATCACCTGACACCTTATCCTGACACGCGCGCCTCAGTTGGCAAGGTCGAAATGACCACAGTCACTTCGCCCCTTTACTGATCGTTCTAACAGGAAAACAACACTATTCACCCCGTTCCGACTACTGTGCTAACCACCAGGGTAAGACTAACAACAGTAAGTCATAGCTTCCCCCGAGTTCAGCCTCGGGCGCAACAGGGTCTCCGCCTCGCCCGACCCCAGGCCTCGGCCTCAGCCTCGGCCTCGGGAGAAGGTCTCCGCCTTGCCCGACCTCGGCCTCGGCCTTGGGAGAAAGTTGTCGCATCGACCGACCTCTGCCTCGGACCGACTACGCTACAGGGGACGCATCATTACCCTACCTCTAGCTAGCCGCCTTAGGCTACGAAGGAACAAGACTGGTGTCACATCTAGATTACTCCGGTAACAGGTAATGATGGTTCCCTGCATGCGTCCATAACATCGTTTGTTCTCAAGCTCTCTACGAAGGCAAAGAAACGTCAGTAGGACCCAGGGCCGCACTGCCAGCTACGCTTCTATAGGGCTCAAGCACTTCTCCGCCGACCACGTTAGCACATAGCTACATCCCTATATGTACAGCTGGACCATCCCCTTGTATCTATAAAAGGGGATGCCCAGGGCCTTCCCAGGGGTGAGGGGGCGGAGGCGGCAAGGACGATAGAGACGGACTCACTCAAACATCGAACTCCACTCCGCAACACTAGACTTCTCAAGAGACCTAGGACCCGTTCCCTCTCTCGCAAAGCTTGTAGCCCCTACTGCAAGCACCTTGGTGCAAGATAATATAAGCCTCATCCCCCTCTTGTGTTTCATCTTGCATCAACCCATCTGGGCAGGGACACGTGGCACAAAATTCACTAGTCAGTTCGGTTGAGGGTCCCCCGGGTCCAAAACGCCGACAGTTGGCGCGCCAGGTAGGGGCTCGCCGCGTGTTGGCAATATGTAAGACCCAAAATTAAGTGGAAAAAAAATATAAACAAAGTATCATAATGCTTTGGAAATTAGGAAATAAAAAAAATGATGATGAGGAGTTCTTTACTAAAACACAAATAAACCATTGCCTCATATTGGACTTTTGGTTTGTACATTTAAAACAATAATAATATTAATAGAAATACATTAATGTTCACATTTGGATTTAAAAGCCCTAATTTTGCAAATTAGAATTTGGAGAAGGAGGAGGATTATACAAAGTAGAGGAAAATAAATGTATGAAAGAATATATTTTGTCCCCACTAATATTTTAATTTAAGAACTTAACTCAGTTAAGAAGCTCACAAACAAGTTTAAATTCAAATTAATATTAAAAACTTGAATTTGTGAAAGAGGGGAGAAAGGAAATTTTGATAAAGTTATTCTTTTCTTCCATATTTACACAATATAGAGAATAATAAATAAATAATTTCAGTGCAGGCAACAGAATAATTAGAATTTGATTTGATGTTTGAAATCTGGAAATTAAAAACCATAATTTGAATTTAGTTTGAGTTTTGATTTGGAAATAAAACAAAAAAGAAAAAAAAGAAGAAACTTACCTGGGCCTCGGATCCCTTTTCGGCCCACCAAGGAAAACCCACTGCGCGGCCCACGATCCATTCCCACCCGCGCGCAAGTGTCACCCGTCGCTTACACATGGGCCCGCTCGGCCAGTGCATCACCCGCGTGCGCCCGCTGCTTGAGTCGCTGGACCACGGGACCCGCATCGTCAGCCACCGTTCTCCCGTCACACGCGTTTGGTCACTGACCGGTGGGCCATGCATGTCAGCAGCATCTTCATCCCAACAGAACGCTATTCCCCGACCGATTTTCACGGCGTCCTCACCGGACCTCCGCTCGGCCGCCGTGCATGGCGCAACCAACCCTCTCAGCTCGAACTCGCCCCGCCCCTATATAACCCGGCCGCGCTAGCTTCCTTATCCATCTCGACGAATATCCAGTGAATCGTAGGCGGAAGGGAAGGAGAGAGTGTCGCGAGCATCGGCGTGGGTTTGGCCGGCGATTTGGTCCTTCGATTGGGACCGGGTTGGCTCGGCGACGTTGTGGGGCAGCCATACGAAGCTTCGGCCGACGCTGAGGGACATCTCGGGGGCGGGAATCGCTCGTCGTCGCCAGGAAACCGCCGCGGGCCGCGCGATCGCCTGGTCAGTGCCGCCACCGTTCCAAACCAAGGTATTAAGTCCACCCTTCAGTTCGTCTTTCCCGTCTCTACGTGTAGCTCGGTCCAATTCGTGTTTAGCGTTCGGAAACGGCCGATTGCAAACCTCGCCGGCGTGCTCCGCCGTGTGCCCTGGGCGGCGCCACCGTTGCTCGACGAGGAATTGGGGGAGACACCTGGGCCGTTGATGCGGAGACGGATGGCTAGGATTAGAAGCCGGGTAACGGTTCGACCTTGGCTTGTTAGGACCGTCCGATGCGGGGCGAACGCGTAGGATTTAATGCAAGGTAAAGGAATCCGGATCCATCGGATCGCGATCCAACGGACTGGATCGCGTACCGATTGGGGATGGGGTCGATCTAATCTGTACCGCCAGTCTCTAATCCAACGGCTAAGAATTAACCATACCCCTTCGCAGTGGACGCTTTGCTAAAGAGACCCCGTGCTTTTTACGAATCAACCCGCCGTCCATGGGCACTGTTGACTGAGTCTCGGGAATCTTGCGCCGAGAACCCTGTGCTTCCCAGTAATTGAGGCCCAGTCCAGAACTCATTTAATTTGAATAAATGAAATAGAAAATGGATTTTTAATATGAAAATAATTACTAGAACTTGTTTAAATCATAGAAAATCCATTTTTAGTCCAAATTAATCCATTCCACTTTCTAAAATTTTGTAATTTTATTCTCTACCACCTAGAGCCTCTGTTTTGTCATGAAAACAATTAGAAATTTAATCTCTCACTTAATCCATTTTAAACACATAAAACCTTTGAAAATTCATAACTAAATAACTATAACTCCAAATTTAGTGATTCTTGTTCCTACGATCTCGTAGCAACGCGTAGATTATTATTATTCAGTTTGTACTTATGTTTGGTGTAATGTTAATTTTGCCTATACAATGTTTGTTTGTATTGCTACGACTAGAGCGAGGTCACGTGTCATCTGAAGAGCAAGTTGGTACCTGGATTCTCAAGGCCCAGGCAAGTTGTGCCCTTGATCACTTCTTTTCACCCACTCATGTTCTAATTAATCATAATGATCTGCATAGGTTAATTTTGACGGGACCCAACAGGTTACCCTAGTTTGATTATCTTTATACCTTGTTCACCACTGAATTTCTGGGTAGTACTTGCTAGTGCTCTATATGGTTTTGGGTATGAAGATACATGATTCATGATCACACTTTTATTATCTGTTTATTATTACTATTCATGTTAAGATCATTATGTTAATTGGAACATGGAGCGACCACCCGGGAAAACAGTGCTACCACAAGGGAGGAATGGGACCCCTTGGCTGATTAATTAGGAAAGCTAGTGGAAGACTACCTTACCCGAAAGGGGCAAGGGCAGTAGGGGAGTGGTCAGTGTAGGGAGGCCCTCGGGAGGATTTTGCTGCGATGGCGGTCCTGCAAGGGATTCCTGCACTGGAACTTCCTATAAACTGTAGCGGGTTTTCGGAAGCTAGTGGAACTTTGTAAAGGCCTCGTAGTGGATCCCTAGCCATTCACCTCGGTAGTGTCTAAGGGCCTTGCAAACCCTGGCGACATGGGATACACGACTTGTGGGTAAAGATGCGCAACCTCTGCAGAGTGTAAAACTAGTATACTAGTCGTGCTCACGGTCATGAGCGGCTCGGACCCTCACATGATTAAATTATGGAACTTAAACTCAATTTGTCATATGCATTGCATCGCAGGTGAAGTTGTTACTTTTGTTCTACTATTTAATTGGGCTGGTATTTACTTATACTTAGTAACTGCTAATAAAATTTTGACCAACTTTAAAAGCAATGCTCATCTCTAACCATCTTCTTTGGTAAGCCTTACACTTCACGTGAGCTCCCACCTTTGGCGAGTTCATGCACATTATTCCCCACAACTTGTTGAGCGATGAACGTATGTGAGCTCACTCTTGCTGTCTCACACCCCACAAGTCAAGAACAGGTACCGCAGGATGAGGCGCATGGAGGATGCTGCGATGTGTTCGTGAGAGGTCTAGGCCGTCGTCTCCCAGTCAACTTTGGGTTGCTGGACAATTGTCTCCTTATAATGTAACTATTTATTTTGTATAGAACTCCTGTTATATATAAAGTTGTGACATTCGATCCTGTGCCACTATACATCATATGTGTGAGACTTGGTCCCAGCATACCTGGTGTTTATGTTCGCGCCCGGGTTTTGGACCCCTAAAATCCGGGTGTGACAGAAGTGGTATCAGAGGAATGTTGACTGTAGGACGAAACCTAGATAGAACTGGACAACCATTCTTTACTTACCATTGCTACTCTGATTCTTATCTAAACTTTTCTTAATCTTTTCTCATCTATTTCCGCTTTACTCTGATTATTCTTATCTTTTCTTTCTAAAGACGAATGTGGATTTCACACTTTGAAATCCAGTGCCTAAAGTAACTTTAGGAATAGGAGACCTAATCCTAGGAATAAAAACAAAACTATTTTTATAAGTGTCTATGTATTTGAATGTTTGTTCTTATGATACATGTTTGATTTGGATCTTTGATTGAGTGTGATGAGTTGTGGAGTAATGTCCACAATTGCATCTGCATATACACATAAGTATAAAATATATTTATAAAATAACTAGACAACTTAGATTATCCCCATTGGAACATATCTAGCTTAAGAGATTCATCTTATCCTAAAAGATCTCATTCTAACCAATTCATCTTATCTTAAAAGATTCTCCTTTATCTTAATAGATCCATCTCATCTTAAAAGATACTAATCTTATCTTGAAAAGATTTTAGCTCATCCTAATAGATCTAACTGATCTCAAAAGATTCTATCTTATCTTTATGGATCCATCTTATCCTAATAAGCATACTTATCCACCCTAGTTTAAACAACCATGATCTAATGCAAATTAATTAGATCATATCTAGTCAAACTAGTCATACCAATCTAATCTAGATCCCATCTAACCTATTATGATCTAATCTAATGCGGTCCACTAAATCAGATTAGTGATACTGGTAGAAGAGATTAGACCCTACTAGCCATGTATTAACTTAACTTAGCACATTGGATCAACTCAACTATGAGCTAACCCAAGCCATGATGAATGGTATAACCTTTCTATTCCCACCTAACAACAAACAAACTTTTAACCTACATCTTGTATTCTATCCCACCCCTATATATCTCTCATCTTGACAGATTCTATCTTACCCTTGGATATTCACCTTATATGATTGGTTACCCCAATCTGGACATAAAACAAAGATTAAGCCCTACCAAAGAATCTTTAGATTATAACCAGCTACTAGCTTATTCATTCCGCCTATTGAATAATTTCCTTTGCAAAACTATTACCATATGCTTCTAACTTTCATGGTCAATACCAGGAAAGGAAAGATTATCACGTAACAACAAACAGAAATGAATCCTCCAAATCCTCCACCTGTTGAGATCGATCAAGTGGTTGCTACCCAAAGACTGGTAATACAACAATTAACAGACCTGGTGACCGAGATGCAAAATCAGATAAGACAACAACGCAAGGAAATACGTCAGGCCCGCCAAGAAATAAGGCAAGCACGGTTGGAGAGACAACAACAACAACAACCTCCACCACCACCACCAGCTCCACCAAGCTACATAGATATAAATTATGATGATTTGTAAGATCTAGATGTTACTTTAGCTAGTAGATGATATGATATTATTTTAGAAGGAACAATAAGGTCTATTGACCCTATGTTTTGTTAAAGAATTATACCTCATGTTGAGATTTCTTTGTTTGTGCATATGTTCCGAGAACGATATGAGTATACATCCCTTTTCTTACAAATCTCGAGGACGAGATTATTTTTAAGGGGGGTAGGATTTGTAAGACCCAAAATTAAGTGGAAAAAAAAATATAAACAAAGTATCATAATGCTTTGGAAATTAGGAAATAAAAAAAATGATGATGAGGAGTTCTTTACTAAAACACAAATAAACCATTGCCTCATATTGGACTTTTGGTTTGTACATTTAAAACAATAATAATATTAATAGAAATACATTAATGTTCACATTTGGATTTAAGCCCTAATTTTGCAAATTAGAATTTGGAGGAGGAGGATTATACAAAGTAGAGGAAAATAAATGTATGAAAGAATATATTTTGTCCCCACTAATATTTTAATTTAAGAACTTAACTCAGTTAAGAAGCTCACAAACAAGTTTAAATTCAAATTAATATTAAAAACTTGAATTTGTGAAAGAGGGGAGAAAGGAAATTTTGATAAAGTTATTCTTTTCTTCCATATTTACACAATATAGAGAATAATAAATAAATAATTTCAGTGCAGGCAACAGAATAATTAGAATTTGATTTGATGTTTGAAATCTGGAAATTAAAAACCATAATTTGAATTTAGTTTGAGTTTTGATTTGGAAATAAAACAAAAAAGAAAAAAAAGAAGAAACTTACCTGGGCCTCGGATCCCTTTTCGGCCCACCAAGGAAAACCCACTGCGCGGCCCACGATCCTTTCCCACCCGCGCGCAAGTGTCACCCGTCGCTTACACATGGGCCCGCTCGGCCAGTGCATCACTCGCGTGCGCCCGCTGCTTGAGTCGCTGGACCACGGGACCCGCATCGTCAGCCACCGTTCTCCCGTCACACGCGTTTGGTCACTGACCGGTGGGCCATGCATGGCAGCAGCATCTTCATCCCAACAGAACGCGATTCCCCGACCGATTTTCACGGCGTCCTCACCGGACCTCCGCTCGGCCGCCGTGCATGGCGCAACCAACCCTCTCAGCTCGAACTCGCCCCGCCCCTATATAACCCGGCCGCGCTAGCTTCCTTATCCATCTCGACGAATATCCAGTGAACCGTAGGCGGAAGGGAAGGAGAGAGTGTCGCGAGCATCGGCGTGGGTTTGGCCGGCGATTTGGTCCTTCGATTGGGACCGGGTTGGCTCGGCGACGTTGTGGGGCAGCCATACGAAGCTTCGGCCGACGCTGAGGGACTTCTCGGGGGCGGGAATCGCTCGTCGTCGCCAGGAAACCGCCACGGGCCGCGCGATCGCCTGGTCAGTGCCGCCACCATTCCAAACCAAGGTATTAAGTCCACCCTTCAGTTCGTCTTTCCCGTCTCTACGTGTAGCTCGGTCCAATTCGTGTTTAGCGTTCGGAAACGGCCGATTGCAAACCTCACCGGCGTGCTCCGCCGTGTGCCCTGGGCGGCGCCACCGTTGCTCGACGAGGAATTGGGGGAGACACCTGGGCCGTTGATGCAGAGACGGATGGCTAGGATTAGAAGCCGGGTAACGGTTCGACCTTGGCTTGTTAGGACTGTCCGATGCGGGGCGAACGCGTAGGATTTAATGCAAGGTAAAGGAATCCGGATCCATCGGATCGCGATCCAACGGACTGGATCGCGTACCGATTGGGGATGGGGTCGATCTAATCTGTACCGCCAGTCTCTAATCCAACGGCTAAGAATTAACCATACCCCTTCGCAGTGGACGCTTTGCTAAAGAGACCCCGTGCTTTTTACGAATCAACCCGCCGTCCATGGGCACTGTTGACTGAGTCTCGGGAATCTTGCGCCGAGAACCCTGTGCTTCCCAGTAATTGAGGCCCAGTCCAGAACTCATTTAATTTGAATAAATGAAATAGAAAATGGATTTTTAATATGAAAATAATTACTAGAACTTGTTTAAATCATAGAAAATCCATTTTTAGTCCAAATTAATCCATTCCACTTTCTAAAATTTTGTAATTTTATTCTCTACCACCTAGAGCCTCTGTTTTGTCATGAAAACAATTAGAAATTTAATCTCTCACTTAATCCATTTTAAACACATAAAACCTTTGAAAATTCATAACTAAATAACTATAACTCCAAATTTAGTGATTCTTGTTCCTACGATCTCGTAGCAACGCGTAGATTATTATTATTCAGTTTGTACTTATGTTTGGTGTAATGTTAATTTTGCCTATACAATGTTTGTTTGTATTGCTACGACTAGAGCGAGGTCACGTGTCATCTGAAGAGCAAGTTGGTACCTGGATTCTCAAGGCCCAGGCAAGTTGTGCCCTTGATCACTTCTTTTCACCCACTCATGTTCTAATTAATCATAATGATCTGCATAGGTTAATTTTGACGGGACCCAACAGGTTACCCTAGTTTGATTATCTTTATACCTTGTTCACCACTGAATTTCTGGGTAGTACTTGCTAGTGCTCTATATGGTTTTGGGTATGAAGATACATGATTCATGATCACACTTTTATTATCTGTTTATTATTACTATTCATGTTAAGATCATTATGTTAATTGGAACATGGAGCGACCACTCGGGAAAACAGTGCTACCACAAGGGAGGAATGGGACCCCTTGGCTGATTAATTAGGAAAGCTAGTGGAAGACTACCTTACCCGAAAGGGGCAAGGGCAGTAGGGGAGTGGTCAGTGTAGGGAGGCCCTCGGGAGGATTTTGCTGCGATGGCGGTCCTGCAAGGGATTCCTGCACTGGAACTTCCTATAAACTGTAGCGGGTTTTCGGAAGCTAGTGGAACTTTGTAAAGGCCTCGTAGTGGATCCCTAGCCATTCACCTCGGTAGTGTCTAAGGGCCTTGCAAACCCTGGCGACATGGGATACACGACTTGTGGGTAAAGATGCGCAACCTCTGCAGAGTGTAAAACTAGTATACTAGCCGTGCTCACGGTCATGAGCGGCTCGGACCCTCACATGATTAAATTATGGAACTTAAACTCAATTTGTCATATGCATTGCATCGCAGGTGAAGTTGTTACTTTTGTTCTACTATTTAATTGGGCTGGTATTTACTTATACTTAGTAACTGCTAATAAAATTTTGACCAACTTTAAAAGCAATGCTCAGCTCTAACCATCTTCTTTGGTAAGCCTTACACTTCACATGAGCTCCCACCTTTGGCGAGTTCATGCACATTATTCCCCACAACTTGTTGAGCGATGAACGTATGTGAGCTCACTCTTGCTGTCTCACACCCCACAGGTCAAGAACAGGTACCGCAGGATGAGGCGCATGGAGGATGCTGCGATGTGTTCGTGAGAGGTCTAGGCCGTCGTCTCCCAGTCAACTTTGGGTTGCTGGACAGTTGTCTCCTTATAATGTAACTATTTATTTTGTATAGAACTCCTGTTATATATAAAGTTGTGACATTCGATCCTGTGCCACTATACATCATATGTGTGAGACTTGGTCCCAGCATACCTGGTGTTTATGTTCGCGCCCGGGTTTTGGACCCCTAAAATCCGGGTGTGACACAATACTTTCCCGTTGAGATCCAGATGGACAATCTTCAGTAGCCTCTTCAGCCCAGGATGGTGCTCCGCTTTGGGAGTCTCGAGTTCGTGTCCCCCGACGGCAGCTACGACATGGTACTCCTCCCCCACAGCACGACAACAACGACGGTCGTCGGCTCGCCCGGCGGAGGTGAACTCGATGACGACATCTCCCCGTGGCGCAAGAAGAACACCCAGGTTTGCCCCGCCACCCTCCTCGCTGGAGGAGGCAGAGACGGGGCAACCATGGCCAGGCAGGAGGCAGCACCTCGTCAGCTGTCGGACCAGAGCGAGTCGACGATGCCGGCACCTCTGCGGGGGACATGTCGGGTGTTATCCTCGCACCTGGGACAACGACGGGTGTCGCTTCCCAGCGACGTGCCAACCCCATGCGGACTGATGACGCCGGCACCCTTGCGAGGGACTTGTTGGGCATTAGCCTCGCACCTGAGATAACGACACATTCCATCTCCGATGCAACTTCGTCGCCGTCCACCAACCAGGAGGTACCATCAGTTTTCCATCCTGTTCCCTTTAGATTCAGCTTCGACCCACCAAGCGACCCCACTTCGGTAAGCGCTTTCGCAAGGGCATATCCTGACCTTCTGGGGTACCATATGTGGTCAACTTGGGACCTACTGACGGCCGTCTCAACCTCCAGACCCGCAGGTTTCGAGGAAGAGGACGACCCCGATGTCAGTGGGGACTTCTCTGGACTCCGTGATCACAGTGCCATGCGAGACTTCATATCCGCATGTGACCACCGCCTCTCCGGCTGCTCTGACGATGGCCACAGCCTTGACGACGAGGGTTATGACCCAACACGCGAGTGTTTCCACATCGATCAGGAAGATCATGACAGAGACAACCACCCCGGCATGCTAGGAGACGACGGCACCCTTGCACCTGCGTCTCGCGTTGAGATCCCACGGGAGCTAGCTGTGGCCCGGGTCCCTGCGGGGATCAGGGCACACAGCTCGAGCAACTCCGCGAGATGCAGGCCAAGCTCGACGAAGAAACGGGGCGACTTGTGCAGCTCCGACAAAAACCTCGAGCAAGAGTGGGCAGGCCGAGCACTCGCTGGAGGAGCGCGTCATCGGGCCCGGGACGTCCAGCGCCGTATTATTAACGATGCCAGGGCAAGGCTGCCCCCGGCCTTTAACAGGACCGGCCAGAACCTAGCTGCAGCGGCGATGTTACTTCGAACGATGTCGGAGCCATCCACCACCGAAGGGCGACGTATCCAGGGCGAACTCAAGGACCTCCTGGAAAATGTCGCAGCCCGACAAGCCGAGAGCTCTACCTCCCGAAGGCGAGGATGCCCCTCGGAGCATCACGCAGCGTCCTCCCAAAACACGCGCGAGGCCTCGGTCCACACCGAGCACACAGGAGACGAGTCACCTGCAGCCCAGGATCGCCTCAGCAACGAGCAACACCGTCGCGACCGTCGAGCCCGCCTCGAAGAAAAGGTACACCGAGGCTACCACCCCAGACGCGGGGGACGCTATGATAGTGAGGAGGATCGGAGCCCCTCGCCCGAATCACCTGGTCCGCGGGTCTTCAGCCGGGCCATACGACGGGCGCCGTTCCCAGCCCGGTTCCGAGCCCCGACTACCATCACCAAGTACTCGGGGGAGACGAGGCCAGAGTTGTGGCTCGTGGATTACCGGCTGGCGTGCCAGTTGGGAGGGATGGATGACGACAACCTCATCATTCGCAACCTCCCCCTTTTTCTCTCCGACGCTGCCTGAGCCTGGCTGGAGCATCTGCCTCCTGCGCAGATCTTCCACTGGGACGATCTAGTCAAGGCCTTCGCTGGAAATTTCCAAGGTACGTACGTGCGCCCTAGGAACTCGTGGGATCTCCGGAGCTGCCGCCAGCAGCCAAGGGAATCCCTACGAGAGTACATCCGGCGGTTTTCAAGGCAGTGCACCGAGTTGCCTAACATCACCGACTCGGACGTCATCGGAGCATTCCTCGCCGGCACCACTTGCCGGGACCTGGTAAGCAAACTAGGACGCAAGACACCCACCAAGGCGAGCGAATTGATGGACATAGCCACCAAGTTCGCCTCTGGTCAGGAGGCGGTCGAAGCCATCTTCTGGAAGGACAAGCAGCCTCAGGGAAGGTAGGAGGAAGACGTCCCCGAGGCGTCCGTCCAGCGTGGCACAAAAAAGAAGACCAGGAAGAAGGTGCAAGCAAAGTGCAATGCCATTGATGCGGATCTCGTCACTGTTGCCGAGCATAGGGATCCTCAGAAGCCTCCCGGGGGGCCAACGTGTTCAACAAGATGCTCAAGGAGTCGTGCCCCTATCACAGGGGTCCCGTAAAGCACACCCTTGAAGAGTGCGACATGCTCCGGCGTTACTTCAATAAGGCTGGACCCTCGGCGGAGGGTGGCAAGGACCAAGACAACAACAAGAAAGGAGGCAACAGGGAAGAAGAGTTCCCAGAGGTCCACAACTGCTTCATGATCTACGGTGGGCAAGTGGCGGATGCCTCGGCTCGACACCGCAAGCAAGAACGCCGGGAGGTCTGCTCGGTGAAGGTAGCGACGCCAGTCTACATAGACTGGTCTGACAAACCCATTACCTTCGACCAAGGCGACCACCCCGACTACGTACCGAGCCCAGGAAGGTACCCTCTTGTCGTCGACCCTGTCATCGGCAACATAGGCTCTCCAAGGTCCTCATGGACAGAGGCAGCAACCTCAACATCATCTACGCCGAGACCCTAGAGCTCTTGGGGGTTGATCGGTCCACGATCCGGGCCGGTGCAGCACCCTTTCATGGGATTGTCCCCGGCAAGCGTGTCCTGCCCCTTGGGCAAATTGATTTGCCCGTCTGCTTCGGAACTCCCTCCAACTTCCAAAAGGAAACCCTCACTTTTGAGGTAGTCGGGTTCCGAGGGACCTATCACGTGGTGTTGGGAAGACCGTGCTACGCCAAGTTCATGGTCGTCCCCAACTACACGTACCTCAAGCTCAAGATGCCAGGCCCCAAGGGAACCATCACCATCGGATCCACATACTGCCATGCTTACGAGTGCGACGTGGAATGCGTGGAGTATGCCAAAGCCCTCGCTGAGTCCGAAGCCCTCATCGCCGACCTGGATTGCCTCTCCAAAGAGGCGCCCGACGCGAAGTGGCATGCCGACAACATCGAACCAGCCGAGGCGGTTAAATCTGTCTCTCTCGACCCTAGCAACGACGCCGGCAAGAAAGTCAGGATCGGCTCCGAGCTCGACCCCAAATAGGAAGCAGTGCTCGTCGACTTTCTCCGCGCAAGCGCCGAAATTTTTGCGTGGAGTCCCTCGGACATGCCAGACATACCAAGGGATGTCGTCGAGCACTCAATGGACATCTGAGCCGAAGCCCGACCTGTGAAGCAGCACCTGTGCTGTTTTGATGAAGAAAAGCGCAGAGCCATAGGCGAGGAGGTCCACAAGCTAATGGCTGCAGGGTTTATCAAAGAGGTATTCCATCCAGAATGGTTAGCTAACCCTGTACTTGTAAAGAAAAAAGGTGGGAAATGGAGGATGTACGTAGACTACACTGGGTTAAATAAAGCATGTCCGAAGGTTCCCTACCCTCTGCCTCGCATCGATCAAATTGTGGACTCCACCGCTGGGTGCGAAACCCTATCATTCCTCGATGCCTATTCAGGTTATCACCAAATCAAGATGAAAGAATCTGACCAGCTCGTGACTTCTTTTATCACACCTTTTGGCATGTATTGTTATACTACTATGCCATTTGGTTTGAGGAATGCAGGTGCAACATACCAAAGGTGCATGAACCATGTGTTCAAAGAGCACATCGGTAGAATGGTCAAGGCTTACGTCGATGACATCATTGTCAAAACAAGGAAAGCCTCTAACCTCCTCTCTGACCTTGAGGTGACATTCAGGTGCCTAAAAGCGAAGAGCGTAAAACTCAATCCCGAGAAGTGTGTCTTCGGAGTCCCCCGAGGCATGCTCCTAGGGTTCATCGTCTCCGAACGAGGCATCGAGGCCAACCCGGAGAAAATCGCGGCCATCACCGACATGGGGCCCCTCAAAGATTTAAAGGGAGTACAAAGGGTCATGGGATGCCTTGCGACTCTGAGCCGCTTCATCTCGCGCCTTGGCGAGAAAGGATTGCCCTTATACCGCCTCTTAAGGAAGGCCGAGCACTTCACTTGGACTCCTAAGGCCGAAGAAGCCCTCAGAAACTTAAAGGCACTCCTTACTAATGCGCCCATCTTTGTGCCCCCCGTTGCGGGAGAAGCGCTCTTGATTTACGTCGCCGCAACCACTCAGGTGGTCAGCGCTGCGGTCGTAGTCAAGAGACGAGAAGAGGGGCATGCACTGCTCATCTAGAGGCCAGTCTTCATCAGTGAGGTGCTATCTGAGACCAAAATCCGCTACCCGCAAATCTAGAAGCTACTGTACGCAGTGATTCTAACACGGCGAAAGCTGCGACACTACTTCGAGTCTCATCTGGTGACTGTGGTGTCATCCTTCCCCCTGGGAGAGATCATCCAGAGCCGAGAGGCCTCGGGTAGGATAGCAAAATGGGCAGTGGAACTCATGGGGGAAACACTTTCATTCGCTCCTCGGAAGGCCATAAAATCCCAAGTCTTGGCCGACTTCCTGGCTGAATGGACCGACACCCAGTTGCCAACGGCTCCAATCCAGGCCGAACTTTGGACCATGTACTTTGATGGGTCGTTGATGAAAACCGGAGCAGGCATGGGCTTGCTCTTCATCTCACCCCTCGGGAAACATGTGCGCTACGTGATACGCCTCCATTTTCCAGCATCAAACAACGTGGCCGAATACGAGGCCTTGGTGAATGGATTGCGCATCGCCATCGAGCTAGGGGTTCGGTGCCTCGACGCTCGTGGCGACTCGCAGCTTGTTATTGACCAAGTCATGAAGAACTCTCACTGCCGCGACCAAAAAATGGAGGCCTACTGTGATGAAGTTCGGCGCTTGGAAGATAGGTTCTATGGGTTGGAACTCAACCACGTTGCTCGATGGTACAACGAGACTGTAGATGAGATGGCTAAGATAGCCTTGGGACGGACAACGGTTCCCCCGAATGTCTTCTCCAGGGACATATATCAACCATCCATCAAACTCAACGACGCACCCGAACCCGAGGAGACCTCAGCCTAGCCCGAGGTACCCTCGGCCGCCGAGGATGAGGCCCTGCGCGTCGAGATAGAGCAGAATGGGGTCACACCAAACCTAAACTGGCAGACCCCATACCTAGAATATCTCCTCCGAGGAGAGCTGCCCCTCGACAAGGCCGAAGCTCGGCGACTGGCTTGGCACACCAAGTCGTTCGTTTTACAAGGAGATGAAAAAGAGTTGTACCACCGTAGCCCTTCAGGCATTCTCCAACAATGCATATCCATCGCCCAAGGACAAGAGCTGTTACAAGAAATACACTCGGGGGCTTGCGGTCACCATGCAGCACCTCGAGCCCTCGTAGGAAACGCTTTCCGACAAGGTTTCTACTGGACGACCGCAGTGGCCGACGCCACTAGGATTGTACGCTCCTGCCGAGGGTGTCAATTCTACGCGAGACAGACGCACCTGCCCACTCAGGCCCTACAGACAATACCTATCACTTGGCCATTTGCTGTGTGGGATCTGGACCACATCGGTCCCTTGCAGAAGGCACCCGGGGCCTTCATGCACCTGCTGGTCGGCATCGACAAATTCTCCAAGTGGATCGAAGTCCGACCCTTAACCAGCATCGGGTCCGAATAGGCGGTGGCGTTCTTTACAAATATCATCCACCACTTTGGGATCCCAAACTCCATCATCACTGACAATAGCACGCAATTCACTGGGAAAAGGTTTCTAGACTTCTGCGAAGGCCACCACATCCGTGTGGACTGGGCTGCCGTAGCTCACCCAATGACAAATGGGCAGATGGAGCGCGCCAATGGCATGATTTTGCAGGGGCTAAAACCAAGGATCTACAACGACCTCAACAAGTTTGGCAAGCGGTGGATAAAAGAGCTACCCTCGGTGGTTTGGAGTCTGAGGACGACGCCGAGCCGGGCCACGGGTTTCTCACCGTTTTTCCTAGTCTATGGGGCCGAGGCCATCCTACCCACGGACTTAGAATACGGCTCCCCGAGGACAAAGGCATACGACGACCAAAACAACCAGACCAGCCGAGAGGATTCATTGGACCAGCTGGAAGAGGCTCAGGACGTGGCCCTACTACACTCAGCGCGGTATCAGCAATCTCTGCGACGCTACCACGCCCAAAGGATTCGGCCCGGAGGCTTTCAGGTGGGAGATTTGGTGCTTCGGCTACGACAAGACGCCCAAGGGCGCCACAAGCTTACTCCTCCCTGGGAAGGGCCGTTCATCATCGCCAAAATTTTGAAGCCCGGGACATACAAGCTGGCCAACGATCAAGGCGAGGTCTACAGCAACGCTTGGAACATCGAACAGCTACGTCGCTTTTACCCTTAAAGTGTTTCAAGTTGTTCATGTATCTCGGTCCCTTTACATGTATAAATAAAAAGTCTAGCTGTCAAGGGAGGATCGGCCTTGCCTCAGCAAAAACCGACCCTCCCTCGGGGGCTAGAAGGGGGGAACCCCCTCTGCGTCAAAATTTTCCTCGGAAAGGTTTTCTACCAAAACGACTTTCATGCCTTTCGACTATATCGATAACAGAATCCTAAAAACGAGCGAGAGAGACCTTGAACGGCAAGGTCGACTGAGCCGAGGGACTCCTACGCCTCCGGGATACGGATACCTCACTCATCACCTTCCGCGAAAAGTAACTCGCGCCTGGATAAGTGATTCTGCTACCGAACAAGTCCTAACGCTCGGGTAGAAAACAACTTTCATGCCTTTCGACTATATTGATAACGGAATCCTAAAAACGAGCGAGAGAAACCTTGAACGGCAAGGCCGACCGAGCCGAGGGACTCCTACGCCTCCGGGATACGAATACCTCACTCATCACCTTCCGCGAAAAGTAACTCACGCCCGGATAAGTGATTCTGCTACCGAACAAGTCCTAGCGCTCGAAACAAGAGGAAAGAAAACGCAGCTTTATACTCTGACACTAAAAATGTTTAAGCCTCAATGGCCGCAAGAAACATACACATACTTAGAATAAACTGTTCCCCACAGGCTCAGGTATCGGCAGGGGGAGGAGCAGCACCCTCGGCGTCGTTCCTACCCGCGGCAGAATCTAGCCCGACCTCAGACGGTGACATAGGCGGAAGGATCTCCACCTCAAAAAAGGAAGCCAACGCCGCGCCTAGGCCCTCGGCAGCCGCATCGAGCCTTTGGACCTCCGCTAGGGCGGCCTCCTCTTCGTCGGCTAAGCAGTAGCCCTCGCTGACCCGCTCCAAATCCACGTCGTAGTGGGAAGCGAGGACAGCGAAGGCCCACCTAACGCCGTGGTGCAGCACCCCGCGGAGTCTGCTGCGCACGTGGCCGCCCAAGGCCCGCAGGCGCCTCTGGGGGGGAGCTGCCCGAGGGGATGTCGTCGAGGTCAAAGGTCCAGCAGAAGGCCGAGATGGCCTCGGACATGGCCGTGTGGTCGGCCTCTTTCTGCTCAGCCGCCTGGGCAAGCGCCTTGCAGTTCTTGACGGACTCTTCGAGAGCCACCTCGAACCCTGAAGACAGTCGGACGATATTCTTCAGACACGAGGAAAGGAATGAAGCTAAAACAAAGTCACAAAGCAGGCAAAACATACCTTTGGCCCGGGCACGCTGCTGTGAGGCCATGGCTTGGGCGGACCAGGCAGACCCGACGGCCACGGCTAGGCCCTCCGCAAGGGTCTCGGCCCGAGCAGTCACCTCGGGGACTAGAAGGGGGGAACCCCCTCCGCGTCAAAATTTTCCTCGAAAGGTTTTCTACCAAAATGACTTTCGTGCCTTTTGACTATATCAATAGCGGAATCCTAAAAACGACAAGAGAGACCTCGAACGGCAAGGCCGACCGAGCCAAGGGACTCCTACGCCTCTGGGATACGGATACCTTACTCGTCACCTTCCGTGAAAGGCATCTCACGCTCGGATAAGTGATTCTGCTACGACGAACAAGTCCTAATGCTCGAAATAAGAGCAAAGAAACACATCTTTATACTCAAATACCCAAATGTTCAGGCCTCAGCAGCCGTAGAAAACAAACACACATACTTGGGATAACTATGCTACATAGACTTAGACGTCGGCAGCACCCTCGACGACCTGCAGCAGAGGAATGAACTACCTCCACACCGGAAGGGCTGCGAGATAACAAACTCCAAGCGGCTCATTGGCAACCACTGCACCAGCAGCGACAACGACCTCTGCCTTGGGCGGCTAGATAGCAGCAGTGATTGCCCCAGGGCAAACGCTACTGTGAAAAGGCCCTCGCCCCCGTCCCCACACAGGGGGCGAGAACAAGCCATTAAAGCCAAAGAGCCGGAGGTCCAGCCACAGGTGGCACCGACGGTCTCGTCGGCAGAGGCAACCACCTCTGCAGTGGGAAGCCTCACTTATGGCGGCCACCACCTCGGCACCGACGACAGCGGCCACCTGCGCACCAATGCCACATCGGCGAATGGCGGCCGCCCCAGCGCGCACAAGGAGGTCCTCGCTCCTGTCCTCACTATGGGAGTGAGGACAAGACCATCTAGGAACGCGGACACCGCCCCTGCGGTGTACGACGTCTGGTACAACCCCCTGGTGTGGCCGGCGGCGCAAGACGGGCCGTGGACATGGCCGACCTGCGCACGGCGCGACCGTCGCCCGTGCGGTGGATGGACAGCCACACCCCGACCAGGCAGCAGGTGGCAGTTCGCCTCCTCCGCAAGGCTGGTGAACGCCCTTCTCCCCTGAATGCTGGAGGAAGAAGCGGGTCGCCAGCCCATGCGGAAGGCAGGGCCCCAACTCGGCTTGCCCTCGCCGCCAGCACGGATGATGAACATCCTTGAAGCTGAGGGCAGGGGGAGGCCACAACCCAGCTCGCTCTTCTCCACCACAAGGCTAGCGGTCATCATTCTGGGTGACCACTGGTGGGGAACTGCAGCCGGGCTGCATGATGAAAATCCTTGAAGCCGAGCGATGACTAAAGAGCGCCAACCCCCACGAGGTCGTGCTCCTCCAACAGCAGCAAGAAGAAGGCAACGCCGGTGCACCCCATCTGGAGGCCCAGAAGATGGAAAGATGCGATGAATGCGAGAAGAGCAAAGGCATGGCTACTGTCCGGGCGATCGATCCCTTTTTAAAGACAAATCTCCCCACTCGCGCCCCAAAGCATCATGGGCAAAGTCTCCCTCGACGTGCTCCAGGGTTCCCGCCCTACGACACGGGGGCTAGGTCCCACATGTCATACAAACTGACCCGAAACGCGAAGACGACAAACCGCTACACACGAAGCGTGCAACCGCACCATGGTTATGCACCCTTTCAGCTTCCTTGCAACCGGCGGTCCAGCATGGAGGCCCGGGCCCGCATGTCATGAAACCAGCGCACCAGTTACCACATGCAAAGAAATCGCACCGCCACTTGCGCCAATGCCGCGTCTTCTCGAGACTACAGAACCAGTGCAGCGACTCGAGGCAGCCCCGCGCATGACCCAACAGTGCCAATTAAGTGCGACGGTCATGGGTCAGTCAGCCATGGGGATAGACACGATAGTTGGTATGACCATAGGCGGACCGATAGTAATTGCAACAACAGACATACGGAAGCAGCGGTCCAACCACCAACCAGGCCCTGGTCCCACCTACAGGGTCGCATCCTCCCCCGAAGCGGCAGGGGAGCCCTCTCCTACAGCATAAAGACGACGCACCCATGTTCCGTTCCTCGAATGACTCGCGCACGCGCAACAGATACCCCGCGAGTCGCCCGTCCCGTCGCATTAACTCCCTGGCAGGACACACGTCTCCTCTGGCAGGCGGGCGGACGCCGTTTCATCTCCGTCATGATGACTGCCTCAAAAAAGGTGCGCCACACCGTTTTCAAAATATCTCCTTTCTTCCTTTCCTCTCTCTTTCTCTCTCTCCGCAGGGATCGGGAAAAGGGACGTTTCAAAGGAGTCCTTCGCAGCAAAGGAAACGGGCCCCGAGCCCTCCTACTGATCAGGGGTTCGAAGGTTGCACCCCGCGGGGTTCGGCGACCGCCCCAGAGCACTCGGGCTCCGAGCCCTTTACTGGTCAGGGGTTCGAAGGCTGGCCCCTCGAAGGGATTCGACAGCCGCCCAGAACATGCAGAGTCAGGGATGACCCTGGGTACGTCCGTTACACGGCCAAGGCTCGGGCTACGCTCCTGAGGTACCCTAGGACATTTCCGAGACCAGCGGGAACGGTTTGTAATGGAATCCCACCGGAGGGAGGCACCAAGCCCTCGGACCCTATCAAATGGGCCCGGGTCCAGCGAACCACCTGCAGGTACTTTTGGAGCGCACCACTGGGCCACTAGCCGACCCTTATCGAACGGGGCTCGGGCGTCCACTCGGATTACCCGATAGCAACTCACCAGAAACGCCATGTTCAGCGCCCACCGAGGGTAGCATGGCACGTTCCCCTCCTCCTCCTTGCGAAAAGGCGACGAAGGGGCGTACAATAAAAATCTGAGACGGTCCTCGATCGTCCTCTCGCTCCGTGCAGAGGCTCGGAGGCTGCTCTCGCACCAGGCTACGACCAAATTGTTGACCATGTCGACAAACCAGCTTAAAAACTCGGAGCCTGACCGTGCACCCGGGCTGTGGCCAGGCCGCATGAGGGACCAACAAGGCCGACCGAGGAATCACAAGAAGAATTAAGACCTCAGAGGAGTCAAACCACTCCTCCAAGGCCTCGGGGGCTACACCCGACGGGTGCGCTCACGCGCACCCATCGGAACAAAATATAACCGAGAAAGGCTAGTCCCCTTGCAAAAAATCCGGCAGAACCTCCAAGCGAGTGCCTACACTCCCTTTGAGGCTCAGGAGCTACTGTCGGGTACCGTAATTAGGGGTACCCGACAGTACTCCTAAGCATGGCTGAAAAACATCTTCAAAACAGACTGAAAAGGCTGGTAAGCACAGCGCAAAGTTAAAGCCTCATCTACCAAGGGACGCGATCATGCCTCGCCCGAGGGCCTCCTCAGGCAGCGGGCGCACCCCCAGCTCGCCCGAGGCTAAGCTCGGGCAAACTTTGTCGTATAGCAACCTCGGCCAAATTGCCTTACCGTCGACCGTATCGCATGCGCATTTAATGCAGGGATCACCTGACACCTTATCCTGACACGTGCGCCTCAGTTGGCAAGATCGAAATGACTACAGTCACTTTGCCCCTTTACTGATCGTTCTGATAGGAAAACAACACTATTCACCCCATTCCAACTACTGTGCCAACCACCAGGGTAAGACTAACAACAGTAAGTCACAGCTTCCCCCGAGTTCAGCCTTGGGCGCAACAGGGGTCTCCGCCTCGCTTGACCCCAGGCCTCGGCCTCAGCCTCGACCTCGAGAGAAGGTCTCCGCCTCGCCCGACCTCGTCCTCAGCCTCGGGAGAAAGTCGCCGCCTTGACCGACCTCAGCCTCGGACCGACTACGCTACAGGGGTCGCGTCATTACCCTACCTCTAGCTAGCCGCCTCAGGCTACGAAGGAACAAGACCGGTGTCACATCTAGATTACTCCGATAACAGGTAATGATGGTTCCCTGCATGCGTCCATGATGTCGTTTGTTCTCAAGCTCTCTACGAAGGCAAAGAAACGTCAGTAGGACCCAGGGCCGCACCACCAGCTACGCTTCTACAGGGCTCAAGCACTTGTCCGCCGGCCATATTAGCACATAGCTACACCCCCATATGTATAGCTGGACCATCCCCTTGTATCTATAAAAGGGGATGCTCAGGGCCTTCCCAGGGGCGAGGGGGCGGAGGCGGCAAAGACGACGGAGACGGACTCACTCAAACATCGAACTCCACTCCGCAACACTAGACTTCTCAAGAGACCTGGGACCCGTTCCCTCTCTCGCAAAGCTTGTAGCCCCTACTGCAAGCACCCCGGTGCAAGATAATATAAGCCTCATCCTCCCTCTTGTGTTTCATCTTGCATCAACCCATCTGGGCAGGGACACACAGCACAAAATTCACTAGTCGGTTCGGTTGAGGGTCCCCCGGGTCCGAAACGCCGACAATATTGTTTTGAAAATGGGAGGAAGGAGCGAAACAGGAAGAGAAAAGAGAGTAACACCTGAATTTGGTGAATATTGGAGAAGAAAATTTATACCCCCAAATTCAGGGCGTTACAAACCTATCTCCCTTAAAAGAAACTCGCCCTCGAGATTCAAGGTTGGCCAGCAAAGAGCTCAGGATACTTGGCCATCAGATCGTCTTCATGCTCCCAAGTTGCTTCTTCCTTAGAGTGGTGACCCCATCTGACTTTGCACATCCTAATAGTGTTCCTCCGGGTGACCCTGTCTGTAGTCTCCAGAATCTACGTTGGCTTCCCTATGTAGGTCATGTCTTCTTGGACTTCCAGATCTTCCACTGGCAACTACTCCTCTGGCACAGACAGACACTTCTTCAACTGAGACACATGAAAGACATCATGCACCACTGACAAATCTTCTAGCAAACTAAGATGATAGGCCACTTCTCCATGCTTTGCGAGAATCTGATACGGACCAACATATCAGGGTGCTAGCTTGCCTTTGACTCCGAACCTTCTAACTCATTTGATAGGTGATACCTTCAGGTAGACAAAATCTCCCACTTCAAAACTCAGCTCTTCTTCTTCTTGTGTCTGCGTAACTTCGTTGTCTTGACTGCGCTATCTTCAGATTCTCCCGAACCATCTTGATATTCTTTTTGGCTTCGAGCAAAATGTCGAGCCCAAACACTTGCTTTTCTCTAGGTTGATCCCAATGCAATGGAATTCTGCAACTCCTTCCATACAGTGCCTAAAACGGTGACATCTTCAAACTGGCCTGGTAACTGTTGTTATAGGAGAATTCTGCATAAGGTAATCTCTCGTCCCATCCGGACTTATCTTGCAACACACAGGCTCTCAACATATCTTCTAGGATTTGATTAGTCCTTTCAGTCTGACTGTCTGTCTATGGGTGATAAGCTGAACTGAAACTCAAATGTGTGCCCAAAGCTTCATGCAACTGCTGCCAGAAATGAGAGGTGAACTGCATTCCTCGGTCTGACACTATCTTCTTTGGCACACCATGAAGACAAATGATCTGGGACATGTACAGCTTTGCTAATACTGCATTGTCGTAGCTAGTCTTGACAGGTATGAAGTGGGCTGACTTGGTCAAGCGGTCCACTACTACCCAAATGGAATCATAGACGGCTCAAGTGTGAGGCAACCCGACCATGAAATCCATCCCGATCTCATCCCAATTCCACTAAGGAATTTGCAACGACTACAATAGACCTGCGGGCCTCTGATGCTCTGCCTTGATTCTCTGGCAACTATCACATATAGCCACGTGCTCTGCGATCTCCCATTTCATTCCGTACCACTAGAATTTCTTCTTTAGATCCTGATACATCTTCTCACTTCCAGGATGTATGGAATAAGCTGTCTCATGAGCTTCCTTAAGGATCAACTCCCGAATGGATTGGACATTGGGAACACACAAGCGGTCTTTGAACCATACCACAGCTTCTGCATCTTCCTGAAAATCTTTGTCCCTTCTAGAATCAGCTATCGGATTTCATTGATCTTTTCATCGTTCTTCTGCGCTTCTTTGATTTCTCGCTCTATGGTGGGTTCTAATTCAATTGTTACTCCTCGCGTGTTGTTCAAAAATCCGAGGCTCAATCTATCAAATTCCTTGGCCAAATCGTAAGGTATCGGGTGAACGACCAACATATTGACTTGACTTTTCTGATTAAAGTATCTGCCACCATGTTTGCTTTGCCTGGATGGTAGTGAATCTCCAATTCATAATCATTAATCAACTCTAACCATCTTTGTTGCCTCGTATTCAGCTCTGATTGGATGAATATGTACTTCAGACTCTTGTGGTCTGCATAAACATCACACTTCTGCCCGTACAGATAATGCCTCCATGTCTTCAGTGCATGAACCACTGTTGTTAACTCTAGGTCAAGGATTGGATAATTATTCTCACAAACCTTCAGCTATCAGGACGAGTATGCCACAACTCTTCCATCTTGCATCAATACACATCCCAAGCCGGTGTAGGAAGCATCGCAATACACTGAGAAGGGCTTGTGCACATTAGGCAAAATTAAGATAGGCATTGTAGTCAACTTCTCTTTTAGCGCCTCAAAGGCCTCTTGGCACTTCTGGGTCCACTTGAACTCGAATTTATTTTCTAGCAAAGCTGTCATCGAACTCGCAATCTTCAAAAACTCTTCAATGAATCGCCGATAGTATCCGACCATTCCAATGAAGCTCTTGATAACTCGAACATCTGTTGGCGCTTTCCAGTTTAGAATGTCTGCCACTTTCTTTGGATCCACAGCCAATCCATCTCTTTTCATAATGTGACCCAAGAACAAGACTTCATCAATCTAGAACTCGCACTTGCTCAACTTTGCATACACCTGGTGCTCTCGCAATCTCTGCAATACCATCTTCAGATGATCCACATGCTCTTCCTCATTTTGGGAATATATGAGAATGTCATCAATGATACCACCACAAACTTGTCTAGATAATCCATGAACACGATGTTCATCAGATTCATGAAGAAGGCTGGTGCATTCGTCAGACCAAAAGACATAACTGTGTACTCATACAACCCATACTTGGTGATAAATGTCGTCTTTAGGATGTCTGAAAGTTGGATCCTGAGCTGATGATAACCTGACCTTAGATCTATGTTCGAGAACACGATGGCTCCTCTCAGCTGGCCAAATAGATCTTCTATTCTGGGCAGGAGGTACTTGTTCTTGATTGTGACTTTGTTCAAAGCTCAGTAATCGATGCACATCCTCCTGGTGTCGTCTTTCTTTTCCACGAATAGGACAGGAGCGGCCCAAGGTGAGGTACTTGGTCTGATGTAACCTTTCTCTGACATCTCATCTATCTGCTTCTTGAGCTCCACCGATTCTGATCTAGATACACTGTAGGCTCTTTTAGAAATAGGGGTGGTGCCAGGAATAAGCTCTATGGCAAACTCAACTTTCCGCTCAGGTGGCATACCTGGTAGATCTTTAGGGAACACATCTGGAAATTCTGACACAACCTTGATAACCTCGAGTGGATCGACCTCTTTGCTATCAATAGCCATCTAGTGACAACCTCCTTTCCTTGGCTCAGGTGAGACTAGCTCAATCACCACTTCCTCTCCTAGTGGGGACACTGACTTCACTGTCCTCTTATCATAGCTGATAACTGCTTGGTACTTATCTAGCCAATTTATCCCTATGATAACATCTATTCCTTGAGTACCCATCATTATTAGTTTAGCGGGAAACTCTATCCCCCTTATTTCCACACTTACAATCAAGCATACATTATCAGCTCGGACTTTTCCATCGATTGAGTCAATTTGAATTGGTGTTGACATGGGGGTTGTTATTGGGAGATTATGCGCTTCTACCCATGATGCGGTAATAAATGAATGCATTGCTCTAGTATCAAATAACACTTCTGCAAGGTGGAATTCGACTGGAAATGTACCTACTATCATGCCTGGTGTTTCCTGGACTGCTTCGGCCTCTAGATGGTTCAGCCTCCCATGGTTGTAGCGCATCTGAACACGATTGCCTGCTCCTTGCTGAGGTACATTCTGCTTTGTGGGGCACTAGGGCCTGGCTGATGCTGAGCTACCTTCTTTGGACAATGCATCGCCCAATGGTCCTGCTCTCCACAATGGAAGCATCCTCTACCTCCACCTTGCACTGGGCTGCTTGACTGCTCTGGTTGGTTGCTAGGGCAGGAAGATGAGATATCTGATTATTCTGCCTCTAGAATTGACTTCCTCCTGGCTGGCTATTTTGGCAGTACTGCAGTTGATGCTGAGGGTACTGCCTCTATAACTGCTGCTGAGGCAGGCGCTGGGTCTGCTGTTGATATCCCTGAGGATGACTCTGCTTGAACTACTGAGGTGGATTGCCTGAGAAATGAGGGCAATTGTTGCTCCTAGGCTGAGGTCCACCAATCTTGCACTTGCGATCCTCCATCTCCTTGCACTTCTTCTCCATTATGATTGCTCTATCGATCAGGTGCTAGAAGGTGGGAAGATATGATTCATCAGCTGATAGTGCAGGGGATCGACTAAGCCGCTCAAGAAATGATACTGCCTCTTGGCATCTTTGTTGACATCTTTAGGAGCATAGCAGGACAGCTACAGAAATCTATCTCTGTACTCAGTGACTAACATGAGCCCTTGCTTTAGTGCCAAAAACTACTCTTTCTTCACTATCATCAAACATGCTGGAGCATGATACCGATGGAAGTTATCCCTGAATTCTTCCTAAGTAATGGCTTCGAGGTCAGCATGGGTGGCAAGGTAAGACTCCCACCACGACTGGGCTGCTCCCCTAAATAGATGGGGACCATATAGAACATTCTTTCTGTCATCGCACTAAGCGGTGTGCAACTCACGCTCCATGGTACGCAGCCAATCCTCAACTTCCATGGGGTCAGCAAAGTGAGCGAACACTAGGGGATGACCTCTCATGAATTCCGCACGCTTATCTCTGGGCATCTAAGGCATCTGGACTAGCAGTTGGGGTTGAGGTGAGGGTTGTTGTTGTTGCACCTATTGCATGGCGGCCAAAAGCTGACCAATCGCTTGGACTGCCTGAGTCTGCATCAGAAACATCTGCTTTATTGTCATTGGGGGTGGTGGTGGCAATTACTGATGGGGTTCCTCATCCTGCGATACCTGCTACTCTTGCTAGGCACGCCTCCCTCCTCTACGCCTGTTGTCTGACATCTGCGGAAGGCATTCACACATCAGAACTGATCTTGCAAATCTTTCAGCATAAGAAAATGGCATAGAGTTCTTCCACAACACTGAATAAACAAGCATCTTCACTAACTCCCAACACAGGCAAACACATCTTCTCCGATAAAGAGGAAAGTAGAGATAAAAAGGCTTCCCAACTAAATAACTAATTTCATTAACATTAATAGCTAAACCAAAATACAGGGGTACCCACACTCTAGCGACAGTCATTACAAAGATCCAAATCCATCATAGTTCATCATGACAAGCATAAAAACACAGGATAAGCAAACTATCCTGACTAACTAAGACTTCTATTTTAAGCATTAATTACAACATCCAAAGCTGACGATCTATGGTTCTAAATTTATCTGGGTCCTATAGTCGGGGTTGCCATAGACGTGGTGCCCACGCCGAGGCGAGCGGTAAGGGTGCTGAGTCCCGACGGGGTGCGAGAGCCATCCGCTAGGTGATGGCGCTCCGCGCGCTTAGCTCTCAACTGGGCGATCTTAGCACGAGCCCTACATAGCTTGTCTAAAGTGTGGTCCAGCTCCGTGTTTAGCATGACGGCTAGGTTGACTGTGCTGCTCAACCTAGGATTGTCCTCACCAACAGGTGAGACAACCACGCCTCATGTGTTGCCAAATGGACGATGAGGGTAATACGTTAGGTCAAGACCATCGGCCACCCCACCGAGCACCGAGCAGTAGTGCGAAAGCGCACGCCGTGTGGCATTCTACATGGCCACCTCGGCTGAGTCCCGCTTAGAGATAGAATAATGCTCCAAGCAGACCTCAGCACCCTAGAGACTATCCTCCGGACGGCGCACCAAGCAAGTCGCTTCCTAGCGGTCTGGTATGCCCCTCGACTGTGCTGGTAGACCACATAGCGATACTCGATGGACCAAGTGTGCTGGTCAAGTGCCTGGCATAGCAAGGTGTCGAGCGCATCATGGAAGTGACACCCATGAGCGGCGTCACGAGTGATGGGTCGGAAGACCCATCCCTCCGGCTCTTGCTCCTCTAAGAGGTCGGTGCTGTGGCTCGAGCTACTGTCGTCGCTGTCTCCGTCGTCAGGGTCTCCTCCAGCAGCTACTCTAGCGGCTGGGATGTGTGGCAGAACCGGCTGAATTATTCCAGCTTAAGTGCCTAAGTCACGCCTCAAGGGTCGTAACACACTTAAATCGGAATAACCCGTTAGTCCCTCAGATCTAGTCTGATAAAGCCACTTAACCAGGATCAAATACCACAATCTCACACGAAGGTGAGTCACAGCAGAAACACAATAAAACAGGATACCTCAAATTGAGTACTGAATTATTACATAGATCGGAGTTTTTCAAGTAGCGGATAAAAGTTCACAAATTAAAATGCAGCGGATAATTGATGTCGTCGATAGCGAGGAAATGGGCAAGGCCTAGCCCACTACTCCTCCTGCTCCTCTCCCGTTGTCACACCCAGTTTTAGAAGGCAAACCAAATGCGAACCATGTACGTGCCAGGATCAGCAATTCACGTACACAGCAGTTACATAACATGGACATCATCACACAGTGCTCAAATAGTATTAACAAGGGAAATAATAGTCAATTACATCATATGTCTGAGACATCCACATAGTCTTTACAACAAATCAAAGTGCGGAAAAGAAACGTAGATAAACGCGGCCTTCACAGGCAGCCGACTGGGGGTTACCGCTAACCCACACCTAGAACTCGTCATAGTCTTGGAACTCCTGGAAGTCTCCTTCCACGGCTTCATCTTCTCCTAAGCAGTGGTTGCAACGTGGACAACCTGGAGAAGGGGGGGTTGGTGTGTAGAGCAAGGGTGAGTACACATCAACATACTCAACAAGTATCATGTTTGGCTGTGGTGGACTAGCTTTATGTGGGGGGGGTAAGTCAAGCAGTCGCTTTTAGTTGGTCAGATTATTATTACTAGTAGAGAAAGCCAAGTTTTAGAGTTAACCCACATTATTAACCCAAACGTACTCCTTTCCAAACGGAAAGAGTACCACTTACCATTACTAGAGTCAGTACCAAAAACCATCAATCTCATTGCCACCTGTAATCCGAACATCGCTGATCAAGTACCACTAATCACTGGAGCTCCCTTGGTCGCTCATAACCGCGAGCACGGCTGATATATCAGTTTTCAAACACTCTGCAGAGGTTGTGCACTTTACCCACAAGCCGTGATTTCCCTTTCTGCCCGGAGATCATGACTCTCCATTGATCACTACCGAGGTGACCCAGCAGGGTATCACTATGTAGCCTTTACAAAGATTCCCCGGGGCTGTAGCCGCCCGTTAGGTTTCCTAAATGTACCGCACTCCTCCCCAAGGGACAAATCAACCTTGGCAGAGCGAGCCGCATACACCGAGCCCCATTGACGGCACAATGGCTAAGCGAACTACACCCTGGTTCCTCTAATTATTCAGCTAAGGACGTCCCACTCCACCCTCATGGTTGCACTGTTTTCCCGGGCGGTCATCCAACGAACAGGTCCTTACGGAGAGGCACTCGAGAAACCGCTCGAGCCCCCTTGAAGGCCACAAGTATAACATCATAATAAAAGAGGGGAAAACAGCGTATCATTGATATTTCTCATCGTGTTCATTGATTAATGTTAAGCAATAGCATAAAGCTAACCAATAATAATCCGACCCAAATAGGTAAACAAGGACAGGGATAACAAAAGCTAGTCAATCCTTAGGTATAAATATGTAATGCGGGAGGTGAATTATAGAATGTATAGGATAGAGATAGGTCAAGGGACACTTGCCTCCAACCGATTGCTGCTCAGGGGCTTCTCCTGCGAGTTCTTCGGGTTATCCGACCGGATCGTTCTCTATGCGAGCGCAAACATACATACATCCACATATTTAATACAAAAGAACAGTACACCATACAATAGAATGATGTAAGTAAACAGACATTCCACGCGGGCTCACAATTACGGTTAAGAGAGAAAGAGGAAAAGACAGTCGAGAAACGATCACGTTACATTATTATGAATTAAACCACTCGCTCAATTGAAAGGCGTTAATGTAAACACTATGTTTAGCATAAAGTAAAGTCATGTTTCATGTCTAATCATTATAAGCAGATGAAGATAAACTAAAAGGATTGTCGCGCGGCGAGACGCGCGACATAGCACTCTAAATCGAATTAAGAAATCAACGAATCGTCGCGCGACCGAGCGCACAACGAGACACTTTGCCTTAATTTATAAAGAGACGTTAAGCTTCGCGCGACAAAACGCACGACAGCATACGTCAACTGAACTGAGTCTAAAGTGGAACGTCGTGTGAATACACGCGCGACGTTACACATTAAACAACCCGAAATTAAAATGGATCATCGCGCGACGAAGCGCACGATGCAACACATTCATAGAATCTGAAATTAGATAAATTCGTTGCGCGACGAAGCGCGCGACACAGCACGCTAACTAACAGAGTTTGAAACTAACTAAAAACCAAGAATAATCACCGCGCGCATGGGGTTGCGAACGCGGGAATGCGTTAGGGGTAAACGGGGGAGCGCGAGGCCACGCCAAGGCCACGCGAGCCACGCCGAGGGCCGGGACGCCGCGCGCAGGGGGCCGAGGCCGCGCGCAGGGGCCGGGGACGCCACGCCGGGGGCCGCGCCGGGGGCCGTGCCGCGTGAGCAGGGGAGGCGGGGGCCACACCGCGCGCGAGCAGGGGAGGCGGGGGCGCCGCCGCACGAGCAGGGGGGCGGGGGCCGCGCCGTGCGCGAGCAGGGGAGGCGGGGGCGCCACCGCGCGAGCAGGGGGGCGGGGCCGCGCCGCCGCGGGCAGGGGAGGGGCGGGGCCGCGCGCGCGCAGGGGAAGAAGAGAGGGCCCGCGCAGGGGGAGAAAAGGAGGGAGAGGGAGAGAGAGAGAGGAGAAGGGAGGGGAGGGGAGCTCACCTTGGGATCCAACTCCGGCGATCATCATCTCCAAAACCTAGGGCACCATGGGGAGTGAGAGTTGGAAGAGGGAGAGGGAGGTTGTTGCGCGGGAAATCCAAATGAGAGAGGGAGGAGAGGAGGGGGCGCATGGGGGGTGTGTGGCGCCGTGTAATACTCAAAATGTAAAAATTTAAAACATAGTTGATTTACACATATTTTTGCCTCTGTCAATTATAACAGGTGAATCAACACTTCCAAAAGTCATTAATTGACTAATGACAATTAAATTAAAATGTGCATCATGCTGGGTTTTATTTGATTGTGCATATGTGGATAATAAAAATAAATGTGTCATTAACAACATAACAATATTAATGGACAAATGGAATTTAACCTCTAAATTGAATGCAAAGTCATGAAAATAGAGGAAAGAAGGGAACAATATCCAATATAAAATAATCTTATAACTTAAATAACATCCTCATAATTTGGTATGACCAATATGCATAGTTAAAATGAGTTTAAATTTGCACTTGAAGATGGCATTCAAAATTTAGATTCAAAGGAGTTATAAATAAAAGGAAAACAGAAAATAAAACATAAAAGAAAAAGAAAAAGGGAAGGGAGCAAACCTGGGCCTCGGATACATCATCTGGCCCATCTGGGGATTGCATCCGCGCGGCCCAAGACCCCCCCTTTTCCTGCCGCGCGCTATCACACTGGCGAGTGGGCCCCACTGGCCATTTACTCAGCCTCCTCGCGCGCGGATCACCCTTTCTCAGACAAGTGGGCCCATACTGTCAGCCTCCCTCACTCGCGCTCGTGATTTCCCTCGCCGCCCGGTGGGCCCTCCTAGTCAGATCGACCGTCTCCTCGGTTGGTTGGGGTCAACCCGCTCCTTCCGCCGCGGCATGCTCGCCGGCCGCGTGGGCTGTTGCGGTATCTCGGTCACCCGCGTGTCCATAAAACCGGCCGTAATCTCTCTCTCCTCCCCCTCGTGTTCGCGTGCGCTGCCAAGCGTAAATCCCCCTGTCCAGAGAATACCCTGTGTCAGTCGCCGTCGCGCGCTCGGCCGTGGGTGGAAATCCCGTTCCTGCGCCTTCTAGCCAGTGCTGTGAGGTCAGAGAGCTCCGCCCGAACCTCCTATTCGCGATTGTCGTAGTGCCGTGCGGGGGAACGAGCCGTGTGCCTCCAATTTCCTCGCCGTCGCCATCGGTCCGCCACAGACGGCACCCGATCCGTGGCCTGGGCTCGACGCTGCGCAATCACTGGTATGAATTCCCTTCTTGGCCTCACTGAATCCGTTTATTCGTGTTGCGCGCCTCGGTTGGTCAGTTGGAGATCGGGATAGTGGGGACACCGATCGCCGGGATTTACTCCGCCGCGGAATCATTGCGCGCCGTGGACTGAGCCCTGTGCTCGACTACAGTAGAAATTGGTTGGGGGGTTGAGTTCGTCACATCGTCGATTGGGCAGGGAACAACGGAATTTGGAAATGGTGTTCGGGTTGCCGGAATCGCCGCGCGCGGGTGTGGCGCCGCCGTGCGGTGTCCCGCGCCTTGTATGCCATCGTCGAAGGAAGGAGATGGCTCTCTGACCGTTGATTCGTGAATGAACGGCTGTGATTAGAACTTGGTGATACCCTTTCGTGTGAGTAAACCATAGCCGTCGGATCCGATCGGACGGATCTGGGCGGATCCGGGGTATTTAAATCTACGCCGTAGATTTCCAATCCAACGGGCTGCGTAGCGTACCGGTTCGAGCTCGGCTTAATCTAATTCTAGCCGTAGGATTCTAATCTAAGGGCCGAGATTGGCCGATACCCCTTCGCCGTGTCACAATTGCTAAAGAGTCCCTAGGAAAACCACAAATCAACCCGCAGTCCATTGTACAGTAAACTGAGTCTCGGGGATCTTTGTAGTTTAGTCCCTGCGCTTTCTGGTAAATGACGCCCAGTCCAGAGAGTATTAAAAACAGAGAAATTAATATTAGAAATTCATTTTTAATACAAAACAAATCTAGAAACTTGTAAAATGCATAGAAAATTCATTTTAGCTCCAAATTGAACCATTCCAGTTTCTAAAATTTTGTAATAATATTCTTCATCAGTTAGTGCCTCTGTTTTGACATGAACTCAGTTAGAAAATTAATTTCTCATCTAATCCTATTTTAATCACATTAAACTTTAGGAAATTCATAGCTTGAATTATATAACTCCAAAATTAATAATTCCAGTTCCTGTGATCATAATTTAATGTCTAGTTTATTACTGTATATTCTATTTGCATGTTTGATGTGAGGTTAATTTATGCTATGCCATGTATGTATTGTATTGATGCGAGTAGACGAGCAACCCACTGTGGAACCTGAGCTTCAACAAGTAGAGACTGCTGAGCAGGAGCTCGTTGAAGGCAAGTTGTGCCCTTGATCACTTCTTTTACCCATTCATGTTCTTATTATTCATAATGATCTGCATAGGATAATTTTGCTGGGACCCAATAGGATACCCTAGATTTGACTGTCTTTATACCTTGCTTCACCACTGGTTTTACTACTAAAGTTTTGGGTAGTACATGCTATTGCTTTATGTGGATTTGGGTATAGAGATATTCATCACTCATTGTTATACTATTTATTGTTATCCGTTTTATTCTTCCTTGTTCATGTTAAGATCATTATGTTAATGGGAACATGGAGAACCACCCGGGAAAACAGTGCTACCACAAGGGTTTAATGGGACGCCCTTGGCTGATTAACTAGGAAAGCTAGGGGAGGGCTACCTTACCCGAAAGGGGCAAGGGCAGTAGGGGAGAGGTCAGTGTAGGGAGGTCCCTGGTTGATTTTGCTGCGATGGCGGTCAGCCAGGAACCCTGTACTGGATCTTCCTATAAACTGTAGCGGGTAGTCTGAAGCTAGTGGAACTTTGTAAAGGCCTCGTAGTGGTACCCTGCCTCGCTTCCTAGGTAGAGGTGTATGGAGTCTGATCAACTCTGTGGCAAATGGGTAACACGACTTGTGGGTAAAGATATGCAACCTCTGCAGAGTGTAAAACTAGTATACTAGCCGTGCTCACGGTCATGAGCGGCTCGGACATTCACATGATTAATTTATGGAACTTAAACTTAATTTGTCATTTCATTGCATTTGGGATTATTTTAATATTACTTTTATTTATTATTACTATGGTTTGGTATTCACTTACACTTAGTAACTGCTAATAAAATTTTGACCAACTTATAAAAGCAATGCTCAGCTTCAGCCCTTATTTCATTGATCAGCCTTACACTTCATGAATTCCCACCTTTGGTGAGTTCATGTCACATTATTCCCCACGACTTGTTGAGCTATGATCGTATGTGAGCTCACTCTTGCTGTCTCACACCCCCCCACAGGAGAAGAGCAGGTGGTTCAGGAGGAGCCGCCTAACACTGAGGAGTTCGATCTGATCTAGGTGGCGTTTCTCAGTCGACATTGGCGCCGCCGATCCTTAGTTCGTTTTACATTTATCTTTATTTTGTAATAAGTCTTCCGCTATGTAATAAATACTCTGATGTTTATGACATTTATCTCTATACACTCTGTTATTATATATGTTGTCTTCTTGGCGCATGTATGAGATGCACTTGGCTTTGTTCCTTAAAGCCGGGTGTTACAGAAGTGGTATCAGAGGAAATGTTGACTGTAGGACGAAACCTAGATAGAAATGGACAAAACCCTTGCCTACTTATCTTATTCTGATTCATTCTACACTTACCTTACTCTGATTCTCTCTATACTTATCTTAATCTTGTCTCACCTTCTACTGTTCTACTCTGATCATTCTTATCTTCTCTATTCTAAGACAAGATGGATTTCAAACTTTGGAATCCCTACCCCCATGACATTTTTAAGAGATAGGAGGCCTAAGACCAACCCAAAACTATTTTCTATATTTAAAAATGTTGTTTGATTGTTCTGATGCTAAATGTTTGATTTGCTTCTTTGATTGATTGAATCATTATAGATGGACATCTTAGCATGTACCAACATAAGGTATTGAATTAGCTATAGTAGGTGAAATATTAAACTGCTTAGCTAATAAATCCCCCAAAGTAACATGAGTGTAATTACTGCCTTGTCTACTGCTCTTTCTTACCATATGTATCTAACTCAGATGGTCAATACCAGGCGGGGTGGTGGAATTGATTTGCCTCCTAATCGACACACTCGGAGAATATACAGACAACCTCAGCCACAGCCTGCAGAGATGAATCCTCCTAATCCTCCACCAGGCGGAGTTGACCCACTGGTTGCTGCTTAGATGGCGGTGATGCAGCAAATGGCGGACACTATGGCTGATATGCGTGCCCAGATGCAGCAAGAACGCCAAGAGATGCGTCAGGAAAGAGAAGATATACGCCAGGAGTTGCGCTAGGAGAGAGATGAGATACGCCAAGAAAGGAGGGCGCAACAACAGCAGCTGCAACAACAACTTCAACAACAGCAACAACAGCAGCAAGTGCCATTGCCTCCACCACCACCAGTTCCCCCTCGTGATAAGCACCGGGAGTTTATGAGTCATAAGCCACCTACATTCGCCAGCTCACCTGATCCACTGGACGCGGATGATTGGCTGAAGTCAATTGAGAAGATGCTGAATATTGCACAATGCACTGACCGGGAGAAGGTTTTATATGCTTCTGGACGTCTGACTGGTCCTGCTGCTGATTGGTGGGATTCTTATACTGCTGCCCACGATGCTGCTGATACTATTACTTGGGCAGAGTTCAGTACGCAGTTCAGGAACTACCATATTCCAGCTGGGATGATAAAGATCAAGAAGAAGGAGTTTCTGGCATTGAAGCAAGGCAATATGTCAGTCAGCGAGTACCGCGACAAGTTTATTCAGTTATCCAGATATGCTCCGGAGGAAGTCGCTGAGGATGAGAGGAAGCAAGAGCATTTCATTGAAGGACTTAATGGACCACTGCAGTATGCTCTTGTGGCACACACATTTCCATCATTTCAGAGACTGTTGGATAAGGCTCTTGCTATTGAACACAAGCGTGTTCAACTGGGTGATTTGAAGAGAAAGGCTATCTCACAAGGACAGGGTAGCAGCAGTGTTCGTCCTCGCTACAGTTCACCACAGGGTACACCGCCTCGACCAGGAGGACCGCGCCCAGTTCAGCAATCACCACTGAGGACTCCACCTCCTCGACAGGCTACCCCCACTGGCACCCCGACGAAGTTTGCAGGACAGAGTCCGGGCACTCAATGTTTCAAGTGTGGGAAGATTGGTCATTATGCAAATGTCTGCCCACAGAGGATTGCTACTACTCCAGCTCAGAACAAGCAACAGACCCCTGGCAAGGGATATTCTATAGCCAGGGTGAATCAAGTCAGCGTTGATGATACTCCTGATGGTGGGGACCTCGTAATTGGTATGTTTTATGTTAATGCAATTCCTGCAACCATATTATTTGATTCTGGTGCTACACATTCATTCATGTCTGCTAGATATGCCAACACAAATGAAATACCACTGCTAAATATGAGAAAACCCTTGATAGTAATTACACCTAAAGGGCCTATTGAGGCGAATCAAATGACACGTAGATTGACATTAACCATTATGGGTAGAGATTTTGGAGCTACTGCTATAATATTAGAGTCAAGCAGTATAGATCTAATACTTGGTATGTCATGGCTAAGAAAGGCAAAGGCCGTTATAGCATGTGGTAGAGGTACCGTGGAACTCACTACAACTAAAGGAGAAAGATTTCAAGTTAATATTGCAGTAACCTCCTCATCCGTGCGTGCAATGTTCTTTATGCCTGAGGAGTTTGTTGGTGACAACTTCCGAGTGGTTAGAGATTTTCCGGATGTCTTTCCAGAGGAGTTACCAGGGATGCCACCTGATAGAGAAGTTGAGTTTGTGATTGATCTCTTACCTGGAACCGCCCCTATTTCTAAGCGGCCATATAGAATGTCCGTAGAAGAGTTGAAGGAACTAAAGAAGCAGTTGACGGAGTTACAAGAGGCTGGTTACATTCGTCCAAGTTCCTCACCTTGGGGAGCACCGGTGTTATTTGTGCAGAAAAAGGATGGATCGCAACGGATGTGTGTGGATTATAGGTCTCTTAATGATGTTACGGTGAAGAACAAGTACCCGTTGCCCCGTATTGAGGATTTATTTGATCAGATGAGAGGTGCGAGAGTATTTTCGAAGATTGATCTCCGATCTGGATACCATCAGATGAGGATTAGACCATCGGATATTCCCAAGACGGCTTTCTCGACTCGATATGGATTATATGAGTTTACTGTTATGTCATTTGGACTAACCAATGCACCAGCTTACTTCATGAATTTGATGAATAAGGTGTTTATGGAGTATTTGGACAGATTCGTCGTGGTATTCATCGACGATATTCTTATCTATTCTAAGAATGAAGGTGATCATGAACAACATCTAAGGTTGGTGCTACAGAAGCTACGAGATAATCAACTCTACGCTAAGTTCAGCAAGTGCGAGTTTTGGATTGACAAGGTGCCATTCCTTGGTCATATTATTTCTAATGGTGGAATAGCAGTGGATCCTGCTAAAGTAAAGGAGATAATGGAGTGGAGAGTGCCCACTACAGTTACGGAGATTCGGAGTTTCTTGGGACTCGCAGGATATTATCGAAGGTTTATTGAAGGGTTCTCTAAGATTGCTAAGCCCATGACATCGCTTTTGGAGAAAGGAAGAGAATTCAAGTGGGATGAGAAATGCCAAGAGAGTTTTGATCAATTGAAGGAGAGATTGATGTCGCCCCCAGTATTGATTATGCCAGATCTGCAGAAGGGATTTGACATTTACTGTGATGCATGTGGCCAAGGACTTGGATGTGTGCTTATGCAAGATGGTCATGTGATTGCCTATGCATCTCGTCAGTTGAGGAAGCATGAATTGAACTACCCCACTCATGACTTGGAACTAGCTGCAGTTGTGCATGCACTGAAGATTTGGAGACACTACATTATGGGGACTAAGTGCCAAGTATATACGAATCACAAGAGTTTGAAGTATATATTCACGCAGAAGGATCTCAACCTTAGGCAACGCCGTTGGTTGGAGCTCATCAAGGATTATGATTTGGAGATTCACTATCACCCGGGCAAGGCGAATTTGGTTGCAGATGCCTTGAGCCGGAAGGAGCATGTTCACTCCGCTTTCGTTGTCCAGCTACCCGATGAATTAGCAAAAGATTTTGAGAAGCTCAACCTGGGAATCGTTACTCACACTGAAGGAGTTACCATTGAGTTGGAACCTACCTTGGAGCAAGAGATTCGTAAAGGTCAGGTTGGTGATGCTAAGATTCAAGAGATTAAGGATCTGATTACTGAAGGAAGAGTTCCGGAATTCACGGAGGATGAGCAAGGTACTATATGGTTCAAAGACCGGATATGTGTTCCGGAGATTGATAGCCTCCGGGAGACTATATTGAAGGAAGCCCATGATTCTGATTATTCAATCCACCCTGGAAGCACTAAGATGTATCAAGATTTGAAGCAAAAGTATTGGTGGTATGGACTGAAAAGAGATGTGGCTGCTCATGTGGCTAAGTGTGATGTGTGTCAAAGAGTTAAGGCTGAACATCAAAGACCCGCTGGATTATTGCACCCATTGAAGATACCTGAGTGGAAATGGGAAGAAATTGGTATGGATTTTATTGTTGGACTACCCCGCACTCCAGCAGGATATGACTCTATTTGGGTAATTGTGGACAGATTGACAAAGGTGGCTCATTTTATACCTGTGAGGACTAATTATACGGGAGCCAAGCTAGCAGAATTGTATATGACTCGAATAGTTTGTCTACATGGAGTGCCTAAGAAGATCGTGTCTGATCGAGGATCACAGTTTACTTCTCGATTTTGGAAGAAGTTGCATGAGAGTTTGGATACAAAGTTGAATTTTAGTTCAGCCTACCATCCCCAGACTGATGGACAGACAGAGAGAACCAATCAAGTGCTGGAAGATATGTTAAGAGCTTGTGCTCTTAAACATGGTGGCAGTTGGGAGAAGAGTTTACCATATGCTGAGTTTTCTTATAATAATAGCTATCAGGCCAGTTTGAAGATGTCACCATTTGAGGCTTTGTATGGCAGGAAATGCAGGACTCCCCTGTATTGGGATCAGACTGGAGAAAGACAGTTCTTTGGGCCTGAACTTATTCAAGAGGCAGAAGAACAAGTTCGAATGATAAGAGAAAATTTGAGAATTGCACAATCCAGGCGAAAGTGTTATGCTGATAATAGAAGGAGACTACTGGAGTTTAAGGAGGGAGATCATGTCTATTTGAAGGTGTCACCACTTCGTGGTATGAGGAGATTTAAAGTCAAAGGAAAGTTGTCCCCTCGCTTTATTGGACCCTTCTTGATCTTAAAGCGAGTGGGAGAAGTTGCATATCAACTGGAGTTACCCAATCATCTGTCAGATGTACATGATGTGTTCCATGTGTCTCAGCTAAAGAAGTGCCTCAGGATACCTGAGGAGCAGCTACCAATGGAGGACCTTAGTGTTCAAGAGGATTTGACTTATGCTGAGTACCCTATCAAGATTTTGGACACTTTGACTCGAGTTACAAGAAATAAGGTGATCAAGATGTGCAAGGTACAATGGAGTCACCACGGTGAAGATGAAGCAACTTGGGAAAGAGAAGAAGAGCTTCGTATAGATTTTCCCCACCTTTTCCCTAGTTCTTCTTAAATCTCGAGGACGAAATTATTTTTAAGGGGGGTAGGATTTGTAATACTCAAAATGTAAAAATTTAAAACATAGTTGATTTACACATATTTTTGCCTCTGTCAATTATAACAGGTGAATCAACACTTCCAAAAGTCATTAATTGACTAATGACAATTAAATTAAAATGTGCATCATGATGGGTTTTATTTGATTGTGCATATGTGGATAATAAAAATAAATGTGTCATTAACAACATAACAATATTAATGGACAAATGGAATTTAACCTCTAAATTGAATGCAAAGTCATGAAAATAGAGGAAAGAAGGGAACAATATCCAATATAAAATAATCTTATAACTTAAATAACATCCTCATAATTTGGTATGACCAATATGCATAGTTAAAATGAGTTTAAATTTGCACTTGAAGATGGCATTCAAAATTTAGATTCAAAGGAGTTATAAATAAAAGGAAAACAGAAAATAAAACATAAAAGAAAAAGAAAAAGGGAAGGGAGCAAACCTGGGCCTCGGATACATCATCTGGCCCATCTGGGGATTGCATCCGCGCGGCCCAAGACCCCCCCTTTTCCTGCCGCGCGCTATCACACTGGCGAGTGGGCCCCACTGGCCATTTACTCAGCCTCCTCGCGCGCGGATCACCCTTTCTCAGACAAGTGGGCCCATACTGTCAGCCTCCCTCACTCGCGCTCGTGATTTCCCTCGCCGCCCGGTGGGCCCTCCTAGTCAGATCGACCGTCTCCTCGGTTGGTTGGGGTCAACCCGCTCCTTCCGCCGCGGCATGCTCGCCGGCCGCGTGGGCTGTTGCGGTATCTCGGTCACCCGCGTGTCCATAAAACCGGCCGTAATCTCTCTCTCCTCCCCCTCGTGTTCGCGTGCGCCGCCAAGCGTAAATCCCCCTGTCCAGAGAATACCCTGTGTCAGTCGCCGTCGCGCACTCGGCCGTGGGTGGAAATCCCGTTCCTGCGCCTTCTAGCCAGTGCTGTGAGGTCAGAGAGCTCCGCCCGAACCTCCTATTCGCGATTGTCGTAGTGCCGTGCAGGGGAACGAGCCGTGTGCCTCCAATTTCCTCGCCGTCGCCATCGGTCCGCCGCAGACGGCACCCGATCCGTGGCCTGGGCTCGACGCTGCGCAATCACTGGTATGAATTCCCTTCCTGGCCTCACTGAATCCGTTTATTCGTGTTGCGCGCCTCGGTTGGTCAGTTGGAGATCGGGATAGTGGGGACACCGATCGCCGGGATTTACTCCGCCGCGGAATCATTGCGCGCCGTGGACTGAGCCCTGTGCTCGACTACAGTAGAAATTGGTTGGGGGGTTGAGTTCGTCACATCGTCGATTGGGCGGGGAACAACAGAATTTGGAAATGGTGTTCGGGTTGCCGGAATCGCCGCGCGCGGGTGTGGCGCCGCCGTGCGGTGTCCCGCGCCTTGTATGCCATTGTCGAAGGAAGGAGATGGCGCTCTGACCGTTGATTCGTGAATGAACGGCTGTGATTAGAACTTGGTGATACCCTTTCGTGTGAGTAAACCATAGCCGTCGGATCCGATCGGACGGATCTGGGCGGATCCGGGGTATTTAAATCTACACCGTAGATTTCCAATCCAACGGGCTGCGTAGCGTACCGGTTCGAGCTCGGCTTAATCTAATTCTAGCCGTAGGATTCTAATCTAAGGGCCGAGATTGGCCGATACCCCTTCGCCGTGTCACAATTGCTAAAGAGTCCCTAGGAAAACCACAAATCAACCCGCAGTCCATTGTACAGTAAACTGAGTCTCGGGGATCTTTGTAGTTTAGTCCCTGCGCTTTCTGGTAAATGACGCCCAGTCCAGAGAGTATTAAAAACAGAGAAATTAATATTAGAAATTCATTTTTAATACAAAAACAAATCTAGAAACTTGTAAAATGCATAGAAAATTCATTTTAGCTCCAAATTGAACCATTCCAGTTTCTAAAATTTTGTAATAATATTCTTCATTAGTTAGTGCCTCTGTTTTGACATGAACTCAGTTAGAAAATTAATTTCTCATCTAATCCTATTTTAATCACATTAAACTTTAGGAAATTCATAGCTTGAATTATATAACTCCAAAATTAATAATTCCAGTTCCTGTGATCATAATTTAATGTCTAGTTTATTACTGTATATTCTATTTGCATGTTTGATGTGAGGTTAATTTATGCTATGCCATGTATGTATTGTATTGATGCGAGTAGACGAGCAACCCACTGTGGAACCTGAGCTTCAACAAGTAGAGACTGCTGAGCAGGAGCTCGTTGAAGGCAAGTTGTGCCCTTGATCACTTCTTTTACCCATTCATGTTCTTATTATTCATAATGATCTGCATAGGATAATTTTGCTGGGACCCAATAGGATACCCTAGATTTGACTGTCTTTATACCTTGCTTCACCACTGGTTTTACTACTAAAGTTTTGGGTAGTACATGCTATTGCTTTATGTGGATTTGGGTATAGAGATATTCATCACTCATTGTTATACTATTTATTGTTATCTGTTTTATTCTTCCTTGTTCATGTTAAGATCATTATGTTAATGGGAACATGGAGAACCACCCGGGAAAACAGTGCTACCACAAGGGTTTAATGGGACGCCCTTGGCTGATTAACTAGGAAAGCTAGGGGAGGGCTACCTTACCCGAAAGGGGCAAGGGCAGTAGGGGAGAGGTCAGTGTAGGGAGGTCCCTGGTTGATTTTGCTGCGATGGCGGTCAGCCAGGAACCCTGTACTGGATCTTCCTATAAACTGTAGCGGGTAGTCTGAAGCTAGTGGAACTTTGTAAAGGCCTCGTAGTGGTACCCTGCCTCGCTTCCTAGGTAGAGGTGTATGGAGTCTGATCAACTCTGTGGCAAATGGGTAACACGACTTGTGGGTAAAGATGCGCAACCTCTGCAGAGTGTAAAACTAGTATACTAGCCGTGCTCACGGTCATGAGCGGCTCGGACACTCACATGATTAATTTATGGAACTTAACTTAATTTGTCATTTCATTGCATTTGGGATTATTTTAATATTACTTTTATTTATTATTACTATGGTTTGGTATTCACTTACACTTAGTAACTGCTAATAAAATTTTGACCAACTTATAAAAGCAATGCTCAGCTTCAGCCCTTATTTCATTGATCAGCCTTACACTTCATGAATTCCCACCTTTGGTGAGTTCATGTCACATTATTCCCCACGACTTGTTGAGCTATGATCGTATGTGAGCTCACTCTTGCTGTCTCACACCCCCCCACAGGAGAAGAGCAGGTGGTTCAGGAGGAGCCGCCTAACACTGAGGAGTTCGATCTGATCTAGGTGGCGTTTCTCAGTCGACATTGGCGCCGCCGATCCTTAGTTCGTTTTAAATTTATCTTTATTTTGTAATAAGTCTTCCGCTATGTAATAAATACTCTGATGTTTATGACATTTAACTCTATACACTCTGTTATTATATATGTTGTCTTCTTGGCGCATGTATGAGATGCACTTGGCTTTGTTCCTTAAAGCCGGGTGTTACACGCCGGGGGCGCGCGGGCCGGGCTGGGCCAGGCCGGGCTACTTCGCGGATCAAAGCCCACGACACGCACGACTCTCAAACGGGCTCGAATCGCGAACCAAAAACCGAGACGAAACGAGATAAACACGCAACATCAGACAAGGAAATGTGCTTCGGCATGATGCAATACCCATGACACTTAGGTTTTGTTCATACACGACATGGACACCTGTCACTATACTGGTTTGAAATTAAGAAGAAGGAGCAAAACAGGAAGAGAAAAGATAGTAACGCCCGAATTTGGTGAGAGAAAAGAAGAAAAAATTCTACCCCCAAATTCAGGTCGTTACAAACCTATCCCCCTTAAAAGAATCTCGCCCTCGAGATTCAGGGTGGGCTAGCAAAGAACTCAGGGTATTTGGCCATCAGATCATCTTCATTCTCCCAGGTTGCTTCTTCCTTAGAGTGGTGATTCCATATGACTTTGCACATTCTGATGGTCTTCCTTCGGGTGACTCTGTCTGCGGTTTCAAGGATCTGCGCTGGTTTCTCTGTGTAGGTCAAGTCTTCCTGGACCTTTAGACCTTCAACTGGCAACTGCTCCTCTGGCACACGCAAAAACTTCTTCAACTGAGACACATGAAAGACATCATGCACTGCGGATAAGCCTTCTGGCAAACAGAGCTGATAGGCCACTTCTCCACGCTTTGCGAGAATCTGATACGGACCAATGTAGCGGGGTGCTAGCTTGCCTTTGACTTCGAATCTTCTGACTCCTCTGATCGATGACACTTTCAGATAGACAAAGTCTCCAACTTCGAAACTTAGCTCTCTTCTTCTTGTGTCTGCATAACTTCGCTGCCTTGATTGCGCTATCTTCAAATTCTCTCGGACCATCTTGATGTTCTCTTCAGCTTCAAGCAAAACATCTGGCTCGAACACTTGCTTTTCTCTAGGCTGATCCCATTGCAACGGAGTTCTACAACTCCTCCCATAGAGCGCCTGAAATGGTGACATCTTCAAGCTGGCCTGGTAACTGTTGTTATAAGAGAACTCTGTATAAGGCAACTTCTTGTCCCATCCGGACTAGTCTTGCAACGCACAGGCTCTCAACATGTCTTCAAGGATTTGATTGGTTCTTTCAGTCTGACCATCTGTCTGCGGATGATAAGCTGAACTGAAATTCAGATGTGTGCCCAAGGCTTCATGCAACTGCTGCTAGAAGTGAGAGGTGAACTGCGTTCCTCTGTCTGATACTATCTTCTTTGGCACACCATGAAGACAAACGATCCAAGACATGTACAACTCTGCCAATACTGCACTGCTGTAGTTGGTCTTGACTGGTATGAATTGGGCTGACTTGGTTAAGCGATCCACCACTACCCAAATGGAATCGCAGCCGGCTCGAGTGCGAGGCAATCCGACTATGAAATCCATACCGATTTCATCCCATTTCCACTGAGGAATTTGCAACGGTTGCAACAATCCAGCTGGCCTCTGGTGCTCTGCCTTGATCCGCCGACAACTATCACACATAGCCACATGCTCTGCGATTTCCCTCTTCATTCCGTACCACCAGAACTTCTTCTTCAGATCCTGATACATCTTCTCACTACTAGGGTGAATCGAATAAGCTGTCTCATGAGCTTCCTTGAGGATCAACTCCCGAATAAATTGGACATTGGGAACACACAAGCGGTCTTTGAACCATATCGCACCTTCTGCATCTTCCCTAAAATCTTTGCCTCTGCCGTCCAGAATCAGTCGCCGGATCTCACCGATCTTCTCATCATTCTTCTACGCTTCTTTGATTTCCCGCTCCAGGGTAGGTTCCAATTCAATTGTGATTCCACACGAATTGTTCAGAAATCCGAGACTCAACCTGTCAAACTCTTTGGCCAACTCATAAGGCATCGGACGAGCGACCATCAGATTGACCTGACTCTTCCTGCTCAAAGCATCTGCCACTACATTTGCTTTGCCTGGATGGTAGTGAATCTCCAACTCATAGTCTTTGATCAACTCTAACCATCTTCTTTGCCTCATATTCAGCTCTGACTGAGTGAATATGTACTTCAGACTCTTGTGGTCTATGTAAACATCACATTTCTGTCCATACAGATAGTGCCTCCATGTCTTTAGTGCGTGAACCACTGCTGCCAACTCTAGGTCATGGATTGGGTAATTCTGCTCATGAACCTTCAGCTGTCGGGACGAGTAAGCCACAACTCTTCCCTCTTGCATCAACACACATCCCAAACCAGTGTAACAAGCATCGCAATACACCGAGAAGGGCTTGTGCACATCAGGCAAGACTAAGACAGGCGCTGTAGTCAACTTCTCTTTCAGCGCTTCAAAGGCCTCTTTACATTTTTGGGTCCACTTGAACTCAACCTTGTTGCCTAGCAAAGCTGTCATTGGTTTCGTAATCTTCGAGAACCCTTCAATGAATCGCTGATAATATCCGGCCATTCCAATGAAGCTCTTGATCCCTCGAGCATCTGTTGGCGATTTCTAGTTCAGAATGTCTGCCACTTTCTTCGGATCCATGTCCAATCCTTCCTTGTTGATTATGTGACCCAAGAACAGGACTTCACTGATCCAGAATGTGGTGGAACCACCCGAATTATTCCAGCTTAAGTGCCTAAGTCACGCCTCAGGGCCGTAACACACTTAAATCGGAATAACCCGTCAGTCCCTCAGATCTAGTCTGATGGAGCCACTTAACCAGGATCAAATTCCACAATCTCACTCGAAGGTGAGTCACAGAAGAAATACAATAAAACAGGAAAACCTCAAATTAAGTACTGAATTATTACATTAATCGAAGTTTTGAGTAGCAAATAAGAGTTCACAAAATATAGTGCAGCGGATAATCGATGTCGTCGGTATCGAGGAATTGGGCAAGGCCTAGCCCACTACTCCTCGTGCTCCTCTCCTGCCGGAGCAACATCCCACTCGACTGTCCAGCCTGGTGGCAGGGTGGTAGGCCAAGTCACACCATCAACCATTTCCTGAATGGTACCTGCAAAAATTGTGCCACAAGCAAGGCTGAGTATACTAATACTCAGCTAGACTTAACCGGTGTGAGGAGTCTACTCCTCTACCTCTAGACTATGCAGCTGTTTGGCTGAGGGGTTTGGTTTGCCAAAAGCACTAGCTGTTTCTAAAATCAATTTTTAGCTTTTCAAATTCTATCATCATTAACTTAGCTAGATTTGCTTCTTCTAAGCATACATGGTAACAAGCATTTAGTTCAATCAACAAGTTATCTCATGTAACCACATTTCACTTCTTACTCGATGTAGTACAAGGAATCAAGCAGTCTCATTAGCTGCGAGAAGCAGACGATTCGAATCGAGTTTTAACCTTGCAAGGTAAACCTAAACACACGGCATGTCAGGGTACTCCGACCCCACACATGACAACCATCCCCATCGATTCCCCATTCGCGTCCAGGCCTCACCGCCTTGGCATACAATGCTCCACTGACCCCGGCTGCCGCCGTGCAGTGACCGCACTTGTACCCACCATAGCTAGCATGGGAGACCCAGTCTCAGGTCGCATGAGGGATAAAGTCCGCGCCCGGCTTCAATCAGGTACTAGGTTTACTGGTTACCATTTTTCCCGGCATGTGCTTAGTACGTTCAAGAGCTTGACTCAGGTATCCACACATTAATCCTTAATTCCTTTTTTCCCGTCTCATGGACAAGGCATCCCCCCTGGATCCAAGTCCATAGACCAACATATATCCCGTTATCAAGATGAATACAATCAATTCCTGACCTCGCGCGAGTGCTAGAAAAATCACTCGACTTCTACCGAGATCCTAATTAGCATAGCAGCTACTCGACCTAGCATACTAGTATTCATCTCAAAAAGGAATCCTAAGTTCATGCAACTAGAGGTTTCAAGCAACTCCTACACTTAAGTGCACATTACAATCCTACAAGCATTAAGTGTAGTAAAGTAGCATATAATAATACGGTTATGCATAAAACCAGGGCTTGCCTTCAATTGTTGGGGATGCGGGGAGATCCTCACTGGCAGCCTCTGAAGCCTGCTCCTGGTCCTCCTCTTGGACAGGTCCTTGCTCGGGGATGAGCACGTACTCTCCATCGGCAAGATTACAATCTAATGAATGCAATGCGTAAGATACATGCATGATATGATATGTACTTTTAGAAATTACAACTTGAAGGTGTATGATCTTCTTGAGTTTAAACAAAGTCAACTTTACTTATGTAAGACCCTTGGGTGGTATACTTGGTAAATTAGGTTAAACTTAGCTAAGGTAAGTGGTAGGTTTCATTTTTGGGGGTTCCACTGAATTCTTTTTAAGTCTTAGTGAGAGTTGATAAGTACTCAAGTTAGACTTATTGGGGTGAGGTTTATTTCTTCTTTCCTTTTCTTTTATTCTCTTAAAAGTTTTGGAGTGGGTTTGAACTACAAGTTGCTTTTATAAAATTCTAAAAATTGTGCAAAAATTACAGTGGTTTGGAACTGGTGTATGTTTCTTTGTCTCAAAATTTGGGGATTAGAAAGTGAATAGTTCAAGGCTTTATAGGCACGGCGCGGTGTACGGGCGGTCGTGGACCGGCGAGCGCGCGCGCGGGCGTGCACTAGGAGGCGCGGTGCGCGAACGGGCGTGAACCGGGGTGTCAGCCACGGTCGAACACGTGTTCCCGTTGCCTCTACCCATGTTCAAGCGCCGATTGGGTGCAAATCTTCGCGAATTTGGGCAAGATCGCTGTGAAGGATTTGTTCACCTGACCAAGCTTTGTCTTTTGTGTATGGATGTCGCGCGGTTTTAGGCTAGGGACAGGGAGTTGTAACGTCACCAAGGTGCCAGTGTCAGAATGCTTGGTCCCGAGGTCAAACTACGCCAAAACCGTGTCAAATGAATTTGGTTTGAGTTCAAACTTTTCCAGGACATGTTCAAGGGAATTTGGCACAACTTTGATATTTGGATCTCCTGGCTTTGAGTTTCGAAAAACAGAGAACGCAGTTGATCTTTGGAAAGAGGTCTGAATTTCAGAAATTCAGAAATCTGAATTTCTCCAAGAGTTCATAGTTCAAGGGCTGATTTGGGGATTTATTTGAGTTATTTTGGCTAAGCTTTCTCAACCTTTCTTGTTGCTTATTAAATATACTTTAATTTTCATAATTGGCTCAAGTCATAATTTTAATTTTTTTCATACCCTTTTCCTTATTTTCTTGAATTTTACTCATGGGGCTTACTTAGGGTTTTTATTAGGGTTACACATTCTTGCCTTCTTAAAGGTCTTAATTGTTTGATCATGATACTTTTAAGCATATGCTTGGTGAATTCCTTCTTACTTAAGTTAATTTGATGCTCATGCTTACTTTGGTTCAACTAAAATGATGGTTCTTGGGTTGGCACTTTGAGAGAAACCCTAGGTGACACTGGGGTGTCACACAGAACTCGCACTTGCTCAACTTTGCATACAGCTGGTGCTCTCGCAATCTCTGCAATACCATCCTCAAATGACTTGCATGCTCTTCTTCGCTTTGAGAGTAAATCAGAATGTCATCAATGAATACCACCACAAACTTATCAAGATAATCCATGAATACACTGTTCATCAAGTTCATAAAGAAGGCTAGTGCATTGGTTAGACCGAAAGACATCACAGTGAACTCATACAACCCATACTTGGTAATGAATGCCGTCTTCGGAATGTCCGAAGGTCGAATCCTGAGCTGATGATAACCTGACCTTAGATCTATCTTGGAGAACACGCTGGCTCCTCTCAACTGGTCGAACAGATCTTCTATTCTGGGCAAAGGGTACTTGTTCTTGATGGTGACCTCATTCAGAGCTCGATAATCGATACACATCCTTCTGGTGCCATCTTTCTTTTCCACAAATAGGACAGGGGCGGCCCAAGGCGAGGTGCTTGGCCGGATGTAACCTTTCTCTGACAACTCATTGATCTGCTTCTTAAGTTCAACTAACTCTGGTCCTGATACTCTGTAAGCTCTCTTAATGATGGGGGCGGTTCCAGGAAGAAGCTCTATGGCAAATTCAACTTTCCGCTCTGGTGGCATACCTGGTAAGTCCTTTGGAAACACATCTGGAAACTCAGACACAACCTTGATACTCTAAATTGGGTCTGCTCCACTGCTATCGACAGCCATCTGATAACAACTTCCTTTTTTCGGCTCAAGCGGGACTAACTCTGTCACCACTTCCTCTCCTAGCGGGGACACCAACTTGACTGTCCTCTTATCACAACTGATAACTGCCTGATACTTATCTAGCCAATTCATCCCTAGGATGACATCTATTCCCTGAGTTCCCATTACTATGAGGTTAGCGGAAAACGCTATCCCCCTTATTTCCACACTTACATTCAAACAAATGCTATCGGCTCGAATTCTACCGCCGGCTGAGTCAATTTGAATGGGGGTTGACATGGTAGTAATTAGAAGATTATGTGCTTCTACCCATGATGCAGCAATGAATGAATGCGTTGCTCCAGTATCAAATAACACTTCTGCAATATGGGAGTCGACTGGAAACATACCTACTATCATGCCGGGGGTCTCCTGAACTGCTTCAGCCTCCAAGTGGTTCAGTCTCCCGTGGTTATAGCGCGGCTGAGAGCGGTTGCCTGCTCCTGGCTGAGGCACATTCTGCTTCGCTGGGGCATTAGGGCCTGACTGCTGCTGGGCTGCCGTCTTCGGACATTGCATCACCCAGTTGCCTTGCTCTCCACAGTGGAAACATGCTCTATTTCCAACCTGAGCTGGTGCTGTCTGACTGTTCTGCTGGTTTGCTGGGGCAGGAAGATGAGGTGCCTGCTGATTCTGCCTCTGAAACTGACCTCCTCCTGACTAATTGCCCTGGCGACTCTGATGCTGATGCTGAGGATACTGTCTTTGAAACTGCTGATGCTGGGGTGGACGCTGGTTCTGCCTGAACTACTGAGGTTGGTTGTCTGAGAAACGAGGGCGATTGCTGCTTCTAGGCTGGGGTCCACTGATCTTGCGCTTGCGATCCTCCATCTCCTTACGCTTCCTCTCTGTCATGATTGCTCTGTCAATCAGGTGCTGGAATGTCGGGAAGGTATGATTCATCAGTTGGTACTGAAGAGGGTCAACCAAGCCTCTCAGGAAACGATACTGTCGCTTGGCATTGGTGTTGACATCTTCAGGAGCATAGCGAGACAACTGCAAAAACCTGTCTCGGTACTCACTGACAGACGATGACCCTTGCTTGAGGGCCAGAAACTCCTCCTTCTTCACTGTCATCAGACCTGCAGGAACATGGTACTGACGAAAGCTACCTCTAAACTCTTCCCAGGTGATGGTGTCGGGGTTGGCATGGGTGGCGAGATAAGACTCCCACCATGACTGAGCTGCTCCTCTCAACAGACGGGGACCATACAGGACTTTCTCCCTGTCATCACACTGAGCAGTATGCAACTCCCGCTCCACAGTGCGCAGCCAGTCTTCCGCATCCATGGGGTCAGAAGAATGGGCAAACGTTGGGGGATGACCTCTCATGAATTCAGCACGCTTGTCCGTGGGCATCTGAGGCATCTGGGGCTGAGGTGGTGGTTGCTGCTACTGCTGTTGTTGAATAGCGGCCAGAGTCTGACCAATAGCTTGAACTGCCTGAGTCTGCATCAGGAACATCTGCTCGATGGACATCGGGGGCGGGGGCGGCAGGTGCTGTTGCTGGGGTACCTCATCCTGCTGAGTTGGTCGCTCCTGCTGAGCACGCCTTCCTCCTCTGCGCCTGTTTTCTGACATCTGCAGAATGCAACCACACATCAAAACTGATCTTGCAAATCTTGCAGCATAAGAGAAGAGTATAGAATTCTTCAACAACACTGAACAGGTGAGCATCTTCACTGATCTCCAACACAGACCAACACAGCTTCTCAGATAAAGAGGGAAGTGGAATAAAAGGCTTCCCATCTAAATAGCTAACTCCATTAATACATAACAGATAAACCAAAATGCAGGGGATACCCACATCCTGGTGACAGTCATTACAAAGATCCAGATCAAACATAGTTCATCATGACAAACATAATTGCACAGGGTATAGCAAACTACCCTGTCTAACTAAGACTAACTAAAAGCGAGACTAATGCTAAGACTGTAGCTTCTATGCATATATTTCGTATTAATTACAGGATCCGACTCTGACGATCTATGGCTCTAAATTTATCTTGGTCTTGCAGTCGGGATTGCCATAAGACTGGTGTCCACGCTGAGGTGAGCGGTATGGGCGCTGAGTCCCGACGGGGGCGGGGGAACCATCGTCCAGGTGCCGACGCTCCGCACGCTCAGCCCGCAGCTGGGCGATCTCAGCACGAGCCCTACTCAGCTCATCTAATGCATGGTCCAGCTCCGTGTTTAGCACGGCGGCTAGGTTGACTGTGCTGCTCAACCTAGGATTGTCCTCACCAATAGGTGAGACAATCACACCTCCTGTGCTGCCAGATGGGCGGCGGGGGTAATACTTCAGGTTGAGACCATCAGCTACCCCGCCGAGAACCGAGCAGTAGTGCGAAAGCGCACGCCGTGCGACATCTTGCATGGCCACCTCAGCTGAGTCCCGCTCAGAGATGGAATAGTGCTCTAAGCAGACCTCAGCACCCTAGAGACTGTTCTCCGGATGGCGCACCAAGCAGGTCACCTCCCAGCGGTCCGGGTAGACCCCACGACTATGCTGGTAGACCACACAGTGATACTCGATAGACCAAGTACGCCGGTCAAGTGCCCGACGTAGCAGGGTGTCGAGCGCATCGTGGAAGTGACACCCGCGAGTAGCGTCGCGAGTGATGGGTCGAGCAACCCATCCTTCCGTCTCCTGGTCAGCAGAAAAGTCGGTGTTGTGGCTCGAGCTGTCGTCGCCACCTCCGTCGTCTGGGTCTCCTCCAGGGGCTGGGGTGCCCAGTGGTGGTGCAGGGGGCGCCTCCAGGGGAAGCACAGGGGAGCAGCTCCTCACAGACTCTATCTCCTGCTGGAGCGAGAAAGAAGAGCCCAGTGGTGGTGCAGGGGGCGCCTCCAGGGGAAGCACAGGGGAGCAGCTCCTCACAGACTCTATCTCGTCGACGCTCCTGCTCCTCATGCAGGCGGTGGTGCAGCCTCTCCAAATGGCTGGACTGACCGGCCACGGGACAGCGAAGCAGATGCTCTGCGAGACGAGAGGGTAAGAAGGGGATGACAGACTTCCGTGCGGTGTGCCTAAGACGAGCCATCTACAAAAGACACCGCAAGCAAAAGAGTGAGAACAGAACTAATATGACCAGCAAGTATTGAACCATAAATAATTGAAGAATTAGAATAAAACACAATTTTCAGCAAGGTATAATATATAGTAGAACATAGGTTTGGTCGATATGACCAACTTTTGAAGGGATATCAAAGTCAAGGCAGGGACAGAGGTCTATAATCCGTAGAACGACCATTCTACTCTAGGTTAGCGGTCCTACAGTCGGCACGGCTTTGATACCACCTATGTCACACCCGGTTTTAGAAGGCAAACCGAATGCGAACCATGTACGTGCCAGGATCAGCAATTCACGTACACAATAGTTACATAACATGGACATCATCACACAGTGCTCAAATAGTATTAACAAGGGAAATAATAGTCGATTACATCATATGTCTGAGACATCCACATAGTCTTTACAATAAATCAAAGTGTGGAAAAGAGACATAGATAAACGCGGCCTTCACAGGCAGCCGACTGGGGGTTACCGCTAACCCACACCTAGAACTCGTCGTAGTCTTGGAACTCCTGGAAGTCTCCTTCCACGGCTTCATCTTCTCCTGAGCAGTGGTTGCAACGCAGACAACCTGGGGAAGGGGGGGTTGGTGTGTAGAGCAAGGGTGAGTAGACATCAACATACTCAGCAAGTATCCTGTTTGGCTGTGGTGGACTAGCTTTATGTGGGGGGGGGGGTAAGTCAAGCAGTTGCTTTTAGTTGGTCAGATTATTATTACTAGTAGAGAAAGCCAAGTTTTAGAGTTAACCCACGTTATTAACCCAAACATACTCCTTTCCAAACGGAAAGAGTACCACTTACCATTACCAGAGTCAGTACCAAAAACCATCAATCTCATTGCCACCTATAATCCGAACATCGCTGATCAAGTACCACTAATCACTGGAGCTCCCTTGGCCGCTCATAACCGCGAGCATGACTGATATATCAGTTTTCAAACACTCTGCAGAGGTTGTGCACTTTACCCACAAGCCGTGATTTCCCTTTCTGCCCGGAGATCATGACTCTCCATTGATCACTACCGAGGTGACCCAGCAGGGTATCACTACGTAGCTTTACAAAGATTCCCCGGGGCTGTAGCCACTCGTTAGGTTTCCTAAATGTACCACACTCCTCCCCAAGGGACAAATCAACCTTGGCAGAGCGAGCCACATACACCGAGCCCCATTGACGGCACAACGGCTAAGCGAACTACACCCCGGTTCCTCTAATTATTCAGCTAAGGGCGCCCCACTCCACCCTCATGGTTGCACTGTTTTCCGGGGCGGTCATCCAACGAACAGGTCCTTACGGAGAGGCACTCGAGAAACTGCTCGAGCCCCCATGAAGGCCACAAGTATAACATCATAATAAAAGAGGGGAAAACAACGTATCATTGATATTTCTCATCATGTTCATTGATTAGTGTTAAGCAATAGCATAAAGCTAACCAATAATAATCCGACCCAAATAGGTAAACAAGGACAGGGATAACAAAAGCTAGTCAATCCTTAGGTATAAATATGTAATGCGGGAGGTGAATTAAAGAATGTATAGGACAGAGATAGGTCAAGGGACACTTGCCTCCACCAACCGACTGCTGCACAGGGGCTTCTCCTGCGAGTTCTTCGGGTTCTCCGACCGGATTGTTCTCTATGCGAGCGCAAACATACATACATCCACATATTTAATACAAAAGAACAGTATACCATACAATAGAATGCAGTAAGTAAAGAGACATTCCACGCGGGCTCACAATTACGGTTAAGAGAGAAAGAGGAAAAGACAGTCGAGAAACGATCACGTTACATTATTATGAATTAAACCACTCGCTCAATTGAAAGGCGTTAATGTAAACACTATGTTTAGCATAAAGTAAAGTCATGTTTCATGTCTAATCATTATAAGCAGATGAAGATAAACTAAAAGGATTGTCGCGCGGCGAGACGCGCGACATAGCACTCTAAATCGAATTAAGAAATCAACGAATCGTCGCGCGACCGAGCGCACAACAAGACACTTTGCCTTAATTTATAAAGAGACGTTAAGCTTCGCGCGACAAAACGCATGACGGCAAATGTCAACTGAACTGAGTCTAAAGTGGAACGTCGCATGAATACACGCGCGACGTTACACATTAAACAACCCGAAATTAAAATGGATCATCGCGCGACGAAGCGCACGAGGCAACACATTCATAGAATCTGAAATTAGATAAATTCGTCGAGCGACGAAGCGCACGACGCAAGACAATCATAGAATCTGAAATTAGATAAATTCGTCGCGCGATGAAGCACGCGACACAGCACGCTAACTAACAGAGTTTGAAACTAACTAAAAACTAAGAATAATCACCGCGCGCGTGGGGTTGCGCACGCGGGAACGCGTTAGGGGTAAACGGGGGAGCGCGAGGCCACGCCAAGGCCACGCGAGCCACATCGAGGGCCGGGACGCTGTCACACCCGGTTTTGGAAGGCAAACCGAATGCGAACTATGTACGTGCCAGGATCAGAACTCACGTACACAGCGATTACATAAATGAACATCATCGCACAATGCTCGAATAATAACATAAAAGAGTAAAAACTTATTACATCACAGAGTCATAGACATCCACATAGTCATCAACTTAACAGATAAATCAAAGTGCTAGCGAAACGCAGTAAAGATAAGGCCTTCACAGGCAGCTGACTGGGGGTTGCCGCCAACCCACACCTAGAATTCATCGTAGTCTTGAAACTCCTGGAAGTCTCCTTCCACGGCTTCACCTTCTCCTGAGCAGTGGTTACAATGCGGACAACCTGGTGTTTTGTGGTAAAGCAAGGATGAGTACACATCAACGTACTCAGCAAATGTCCCGTTTGGCTGAAGTGGACTAGCTTTATGTGGGGTTAGGCTCAAGCAGTTGCTTTTAATTGGTCAGGTATTTATCATTAGTAGAAGCCAGATTTTATCATTAACCAGCCCATGAACCCTTTCCTCATCGAGGAACAACATCATCATATTCGAACCAAAATCATAACATAATCCTCGTATCTCGAACCATTTGTATCTCTAATCAAAGAGGATCCCAAGGTTGCTCTTAACCGTGAGCACGGCTGATATATCAGTTTCACTACCCTCTGCAGAGGTCGCACACTTTACCCATGAGTCATGATTCCCTTTCTGCCCGGGGAGAGCTAATCCCCAGTGACCACTACCTAGGTGGTCCGGCAGGGTATCACTACGTAGCTGTTACAAAGATTCCCTAGAGATCATAGCTGCCCGTTAGGTTTCTCCAGTTTGATAAACACAGTACTCCTCCCCGCAGGAGAGTGACTAACAAAAGCAAAACGAAAGAACCCCGGCACTCAGCCTCGGCAGAGCAAGCACTGTGCCTGGACCCCATTGACGGCACGACGGCGAAGCAACTACACCTCTAGTTCCTCTAATTATTTAGCTAAGGGCGCCCCATTTCACCCTCATGGTTGCACTGTTATCCCGGGTGGTCTCTCAACGAACAGGTCCTTACGGAGAGGTACTCAGGAAACAGCCTGAGCCCCCTGGAGTATCACAAGATCATCAACATCATCAGGATAACAGTATCATAAATATTCACATCATGTTCATTGATTAAGTTAAAGCAGTAGCAAAATGCTAACCATAATAGCCCACAAGGTCATCAAGGATAAAGTAAAGTGTAAAGCTAGTCAATCCTTAGGTTTCAAGTAAGTAATGCGGGGTAGTAAGTTATAAATGAATAGGACATAATGGGTCAGAGGACACTTGCCTTCACCAAACTGTTGCTCAGGGACTTCCTCTGCAACTTCCTCGGGAAACACAGACTGCTCGTTGTCTACGCAAAGCAATCATTCACACTATGCACTTGGGAAAATAACAGACACAAACAATATACCAAACATATGCAGCAGAGAGGGGTCACAAGTTCATAACAGAAAAGGGATAGGCACTCTAAAGTTCCCTAGGTCTGGGGGTAGAGGGTTACACTAAGTGATTAACTATCTACTAATCAGGTCTAAATTGGTGGTGGGATTAAATAATTATCTGGTTTGAGTTTCTAAACTTAAGTGTTTAAGTCCACAAACTTAAGTAATCCAACTTTTATTAAAGTCTACTTATTTCCAATTATCCTAAATGAGGTTTCAATAGTCTTAGTCCTATCCTAGTGATTAGCTATTAATTAATACATGGAAACAGCAGAGAAACATTGCATAGACAGATAGATAATAATATTATGAGCATTTTGCAATTTGAAGCACCTAATTTGGAGTTCATATGACAAAGTTATGAATTTTACAAGTTTAGGGGTTAAAAATATGCCCTAGGGACCTATTTTGAATTAAATAAAAGGGCTGAGGACTTAACTGCGAGAAACCAGGGACGGCGGGCGCAATTTCCAGAAAACCGGGGGGTTCTTTAAGAAAAAGCGCGGGCGAAGGGGTATCGGGCGCTTACAGCCGTTGGATCTCAGATCGACGGCTAGGATTAGATCCTGCGGGCGGGCGCGCGGGCGCGCGGCGGCGGGAGCGGCTGACAGGCGGGGCCGGGCGAACAGCGCGGGCGCGGGCGACTGGCAAGCGGGACCGGGCGGGCAGAGCGCGCGGGCGGACTGACGGGCGGGGCCGGGCTGACAGCGCGGGCGAGCGGGCGAGCTGACAAGTGGGGCCTAGCGGGCAGAGAGACGGGGTGAGGGGGCAGTGGGCCTGGGCCGCTGGATCTCCGGCGGACGGCCAGGATTGGGTTTGGCCTGATTAAAACGAGGCCGCCCGATCTGGGATGGACGGTGGGGATCGGGTGGCCGGCCTGGGCTTCCCCTACGGCTAGCTGGGGCGGCGGCGCCCGTCCCCGCGGCGGAGGGCTCGCCGGAGACGAGGGGCGCGGGCGACTGGCGGGGCTTTGGGGCAATCCGAGCGGTCAGGGAGGTCGGGAAGGGCACGGGGACTCCATTGGTGGGGTCTGGGTCGGGGCAGAGGCACCGGAGGGGGGCGATTCACGGCGGGGCGGCTCGGCGGCGGGGTTTCTCTACTCCGGCGAGCAATCACATGCAACAGAGAGCAAGACAAAGGGCAATAGGGGCGGGAGAGGTCCGTTACCTCAAGGCGGGCTCCGGGGACTCCTCGGCGGCGACGGGGACGCGACGGAGACTCGGGCCGACGGTGGCGGCTGCACGGCGGACGACGGGTGAGCGCGGGCAGAGAGAAATAGGGAGGGGGAGAGGGAATTGGGGCGCGTTCCGGGTTGCGGACGCCAGAGCGGAGCTCACCGGGGCTACGGGCGCGGCGGAGCTCCACCGGCGACGAGGAACCGAGCTCGGGACGGCGGGGGTTATGGCGGCGGTGCTCTGCGTGCGCGCAGCGAGGGGGAGAGAGGGTCTACTGGGCGCAAATGGGGGGAGGGGGTGAGGGCGAGTGGGGTTCGGGGCTCAAGTGGCCAGGGGCGAGGTGGGGCGAGTCCCACGCGCGACGTGGGCGCGGAGATCGCGGGCGCGAGCAGCTCGGGCGGCGGTTACGCGAGGAAGACGGGGCTGACACCCCGGGCCCGCGAGCAGAGAGAGAGCGAGGGAGCGAGCGCGCACGGGGAAAGCGGGCGCCGACAGGTGGGACCGGCTGCGCAGAGAGAGAGGGGGAGGGTGCGCGGAGGGCGGGAGCGCCGACAGGTGGGGCCCGCTGCGCAGAGAGAGGAGGGGAGGGAGGCGCGCGCGCGGGAGAGATGGGCCGGCTGGGCCGAAAGGCCGGGGGGCGGCTGGGTTGGGCTGCTTTCCTCTTTTCTTTTTATTTTGCAATTTCCTTTCCCTTTTCTTTTTATTTTCTCCATTTGATTCAAATTCAAATGTGCCACAAATTCAAATTAGACCTTTTGAGAATTATGCACCAAACAAAAGTGAATCTAGGGTTCAACATGATGCAACAATTCATACTCCCTTAGGGTTTAACATAATAAACTATAATTACAAGCAAAATAAGCACTTAGCTCCTATAGAAATGAGAGAAAAAAAGAATGAGGAAGGATGAGAAAAGGAAGTAACACCTGAATTTGTGAATATGAGCAAAGAAATTTTATACCCCCAAATTCAGGGTGTTACAAACCTATCCCCCTTAAAAGAATCTCGCCCCCGAGATTCAAGGTTGGTCAGCAAAGAGTTCAGGGTATTTGGCCTTCAGGTCATCTTCTCGTTCCCAGGTTGCTTCTTCCTCCGAATGGTGACCCCATCTGACTTTGCACATTCTGATGGTATTCCTCCGGGTGACTCTGTCTGCAAACTCCAGAATCTGCGTCGGCTTCTCTATGTATGTCAGATCCTCCTGGACTTCCAAACCCTCCACTGGCAACTGTTCTTCTGGTACTCGTAGACACTTCTTCAGTTGCGACACGTGGAACACATTGTGTACTGCCGACAAACTTTCTGGTAGGTCGAGTTGATAAGCCACTTCTCCACGCTTTGCTTGAATCTGATATGGTCCAACGTACCGGGGTGCTAACTTGCCTTTAACTCCGAACCTTCTGACTCCCCTGATAGGTGACACCTTCAGATAGACGTAATCTCCCACTTCGAAACTCAGTTCTCTTCTCCTTCGGTCCGCATAGCTTCGCTGCCTTGATTGTGCTATCTTCAGATTCTCCCGAACCATTTTGATATTCTCTTCGGCTTCACGCAAAATGTCGGGGCCAAACACCTGTCTCTCACCAGGCTGGTCCCAATGCAGTGGAGTCCTACAACTCCGTCCATAGAGTGCCTGAAACGGCGACATCTTCAAGCTGGCTTGGTAACTATTGTTGTAGGAGAATTCTGCATAAGGTAACCTTTTGTCCCATCCTGACTTGTCTTGCAACGCACAGGCTCTCAGCATATCCTCTAGGATCTGATTAGTTCTTTCAGTCTGACCGTCTGTCTGTGGATGATAAGCCGAGCTGAAGTTCAAATGGGTGCCCAAGGCTTCTTGTAGCTGCTGCCAAAAATGAGAGGTGAACTGCGTTCCTCGATCTGACACTATCTTCTTCGGCACACCATGAAAGCAAACTATCCGTGACATGTATAACTCAGCTAACGTTGTTCCGGTATATGTGGTCTTCACAGGTATGAAATGGGCCACCTTTGTTAAGCGGTCCACAACCACCCAGATGGAATCATAACCGGCCCGGGTACGAGGTAGGCCAACTATAAAATCCATCCCGATCTCATCCCACTTCCACTGAGGAATCCGCAATGGCTGCAACAATCCGGCGGGCCTTTGATGCTCTGCTTTGGTTCTTTGACAGCTATCACAGATGGCGACATACTCTGCGATCTCTCTTTTCATGCCATACCACCAAAACCTCCTTTTTAAATCCTGATACATCTTCTCACTTCCCGGGTGTATGGAGTAGGCTGTCTCATGAGCTTCCTTTAGGATCAGCTCCCGAATAGGTTTGAGGTCGGGGACACACAATCGGTCCTTGAACCATATTACTCCCTCTTCGTCCTCTCGAAAGTCTTTGCCTCTTCCTTCTAAGATTAGCTGCCGGATCTTGTTGATGCTTTCATCATCCTTCTGCCCTTCTTTGATCTCCCGCTCTAGGGTGGGCTCTAATTCCACTGTTACTCCTTGCGTACTGTTCAGGAAACCGAGACTCAGTCTGTCGAACTCCTTGGCTAACTCATATGGCATCGGGTACGTGGCCAACATATTGACTTGACTCTTCCTGCTCAGAGCATCTGCAACCACATTGGCCTTGCCTGGATGGTAATGTATCTCCAACTCATAGTCTTTGATCAATTCCAACCATCTTCGCTGCCTCATGTTTAACTCTGACTGGGTAAATATGTACTTCAGACTTTTATGATCTGTGTAAATGTCGCACTTCTGCCCATACAGGTAATGTCTCCAGGTCTTTAAAGCATGAACTACTGCTGCCAACTCCAGATCATGTGTGGGATAATTTTTCTCATGGATCTTCAGCTGTCGAGATGAGTATGCTACAACTCTTCCTTCTTGCATTAGCACACATCCCAATCCGGTGTAAGAAGCATCGCAATACACTGAGAATGGCTTGTGAACATCAGGCAGGACTAACACCGGAGCTGTAGTCAATCTATTTTTCAGTTCTTCAAATGCTTCCTGACACTTTTGGGTCCACTTGAACTCAACTTTCTTCGCTAGTAACGCTGTCATTGGTCTTGCAATCTTTGAGAAGCCTTCGATGAAACGCCGGTAATACCCAGCCATTCCAATGAAACTCTTGATCCCACGAACATCCTTTGGTGCTTTCCAGTTCAGGATATCTGCTACTTTCTTTGGATCCACTGCCAACCCTTCTTGATTTATGATGTGACCCAGAAACAAGACTTCATGAATCCAGAACTCGCATTTGCTGAGCTTGGCATACAGCTGTTGCTCTCGTAGCCTTTGCAATACCATCTTCAAATGCTCCACATGCTCTTCCTCACTTTTGGAATATATGAGAATGTCATCGATGAATACTACCACAAACTTGTCCAGATAATCCATGAACACACTGTTCATCAGGTACATAAAGAAAGCTGGCGCATTGGTCAAACCGAAGGACATAACTGTGAATTCATATAACCCGTACTTGGTGATGAATGCTGTCTTCGGTATATCCGAGGGTCGGATTCTGAGTTGATGGTAGCCTGACCTCAGATCTATCTTCGAGAATACGCTGGCACCTCTGAGCTGGTCGAACAAATCTTCTATCCTTGGCAGGGGGTACTTGTTCTTGACAGTGACTTCATTCAAGGCTCTGTAGTCTATGCACATCCTTTTGGTACCATCTTTCTTCTCTACAAACAACACCGGAGCGGCCCAAGGCGAGGTACTTGGTCTAATGTAACCCTTCTCTAACATCTCATCTATCTGCTTCTTGAGTTCCACCAATTCTGGTCCAGACACTCGGTAGGCCCTTTTGGAAATGGGGGCGGTACCAGGGATAAGCTCTATGGCAAACTCGACCTTTCTCTCGGGTGGCATACCCGTTAGCTCCTCGGGAAATACGTCCGGAAAGTCCGACACTACCTTGATAGTCTCGAGCAGGTTGGGTTCCTTACTATCAACTGAAATCTGGTGACAGACACCCTCCGCTGATTCGGGCATCCTTAGCTCGGCCACTACCTCTTCTCCTGACGGGGACTTTAATGTTACGGTCCTCTTGTCACAGCTAATATTCGCTTCATACCTCATTAACCAATTCATCCCTAAAATGACATCTATCCCAGGGGTGTCTATTACTATTAAGTCACTGGGGAACCCTATCCCCCTTATTTCCACCCTTATATTTGAGCATATTTTATCTGTTTGCACCTTGCCACCAACTGAATTAATCCTCATGGGCGGCATCATTGCCTCTACTGAGATGTTATGCAATTCTACCCAGGTTGCAGTGACAAATGAATGAGTTGCACCAGTATCAAATAGCACTTTTGTGGGATGAGATTCGACTGAAAACATACCTACTGCCACATCTGGTGCATCCTGGATCGCTTCGGCCTCCAAGTGGTTCACCTTTCCACGGTTGTACGCTTGGTTACGATTGCCTGCTACCGGCTGCAGCACACCTTGCCTTGTTGGAGCATTGGGGTTGGTTTGCTGCTGCGCCGCCTTCTTCGGGCACTGCATCGCCCAGTGGCCTTGCTCTCCGCAGTGGAAACATCCTCTGCCTCCTCCTTGTGCTGGGGCTGCCTGGTTGCTCTGGTTTGCTGCTGAGACAGGAAGGCGAGGTGCCTGGTTGTTCTGCTTCTGATACTGATTACCTCCCTGCTGGCTGTTCTGACGATACTGCTGCTGCTGCTGCTGATACTGCCTCTGAAACTGCTGCTGATGCGGACGCTGGTTCTGATTCTGATATCCTTGTGGGTGACCGGGCCTGCCTTGCTGAGATGAACTGCCTGAGAAACGTGGACGGCTGATGCCTCCGGTCTGGGGTCCACTCATCTTGCGCTTCCGATCTTCCATATCCTTACGCTTCTTCTCAGTCATAACTGCCCTATCGATCAGGTGCTGGAAGGTGGGGAAGGTGTGATTCATCAGCTGGTAATGCAGGGGATCCACCAAACCTCTCATGAACCTGTACTGCCTTTTAGCATCAGTGTTGACATCCTCAGGTGCATAACGAGATAGCTGCAGAAACTTGTCTCTGTATTCACTAACAGACAGGGGTCCCTGCTTCAGAGCCAGAAACTCCTCCTTCTTCACGATCATCAGTCCCTCCGGCACATGGTATCTGCGGAAACTCTCACTGAATTCCTCCCAGGTGATGGCCTCGGGGTCAGCATGGGTGGCGAGGTAGGACTCCCACCAGGACTGGGCTGCTCCCCTTAGCTGACGGGGACCATACAGAACCTTCTCCCTGTCGTCACATTGAGCGGTGCGCAGTTCTCTCTCCACTGCGCGCAGCCAGTCTTCTGCATCCATGGGGTCAGCAGAATGGGCGAAGGTAGGAGGGTGCCCTCTCATGAACTCACCACGCTTATCTCGTGGCATCTGGGGCATCTGCACTTGCAATTGGGGTTGAGGTTGCTGTTGAGCCTGCTGCATGGCCGCCAGAGTCTGCCCAATGGCCTGCACTGCCTGAGTCTGCATCAAGAACATCTGTTCCACTGTCATCGGGGGCGGCGGGGGAGGCTGCCTCGGTTGCTCCTCCTGCTGGTCATGCTGCTCTTGCTGAGCACGCCTGTTGCATCGGCGCCTGTTGTCCGACATCTGTGGAAGACATTCATACATCAGCATTGATCTTACAATCCTCCAGCATAAGAAAAGAGAATACAGAATTCTTCATGACACTGAGTGAACAAAGAGCTTCACTGATCCTCATAATGATTCAACACAGCTTCCCAGATAAGAAAGGAAAGTAAGAGTAAATGGCTTCCCAACTAAACAACTGACTTCATTAATATTATAGCTAGGCCAAACTGCAGGAGAAACCCACAGGTTGGCAACAGTCATTACAAAGATCCAAATCCAGTACGAGTTCATCATAACAAGCATGCAAGCGACTGATAAGCAAACTAAACTAAATGGAAGCAACTGATAAGCAAACTAAACTGACTACCTAAGACTGAGACATCTGACTTAAGAATTATTACAAACTCCGACGCTAACGATCTAAGGATCCAGATCTATCCTGGTCTTACAGACAGGGGAACCATAAGTGTGGTGACCACGCGGCGGCGAGCGGTATGGGTGCTGAGTCCCAACAGGAGCGGGAGAACCACCCTCCTGGTGATGGCGCTCTGCCAGCTCAGCACGCAACTCCGCAATCTCCGTTCGAGCCCTGCTCAGCTCGTCCAGAGAGTGATCCAGCTCAGTGTTAAGCACTGCGACTAGGTTGACTGTGCTGCTCAACCTAGGGTTAGCCTCACCAACAGGTGAGACAACCACACTCTCTGTGCTGCCAGTAGGGCGGCGGGGGTAGTACCGAAGGTTAAGACCGTCGGCCACCCCACCGAACAAAGAACAGTACTGAGAGAGTGCACGCCGTGCTGCATCCTGCATAGCCGCCTCTGCAGTGTCCCTCTCGGAGATGGAATAGTGCTCCGAAACGGCCTCCGCACCGCGGAGGTCATCCTCCGGACGGCGAACTAGGCAGGTGGCCTCCCAGCGGTCCGGGTACCTCCCGCGACTGTGCTGGTAGACCACACAACGATACTCGATCGACCAGGTGTGCCGGTCAAAAGCCTGGCGCAGCAAGGTGTCGAGTGCGTCGTGGAAGTGACAACCGCGAGCGGCGTCACGGGTGATGGGTCGGGCGACCCATCCTTCCGCCTCCTGCGGCTCAGAGGACTCCGTGCTGTGGTCTGAGTCGTCGTCGTCGGGGTCTCCTCCAGAACCTCCTCCAACAGCCGGGGCGTCCCGCGGTGGTGCAAGGGGCGCCTCCAGCTGGGCAACAGAGGAACGGGGCCTCACGGACTCCACCTCATGCTGGGATGAGGAGGAAGAGCCCTGCTGCTCTCCGTGCTGGCGTCGGCGTTCCTGCTCCTCACGCAGGCGGTGGTGCAGCCTCTCCAGGTGACTCGACTGACCGGTCACAGTGCGGTGCAGAGGACGCTCCGCAAGTCGAGACGGCAGGAAAGGAATCACCGACTTACGTGCAGTGTGTCTAAGACGAGCCATCTACAAAAGACACCGTAAGCATAAGAGTAAGAGCAGAACTAATATGACAAGTGAGTAAACCATAGACAGAACAAGATAAAAAAATTTTAACAAGGTATAATATAGTACATATATATGTAGTAAAACATAGGGTTGGTCGAGGTGACCGACTTTTGAAGTAACATCAGAGGTCAAGGTGAGAGGGAAGGTCAATAGTCCTTAATACGACCAGTGCTACTCTAGGTCAGCGGTCCTACAGTCAGCAAGGGCTTTGATACCACTTATGTCACACCCGGTTTTGGAAGGCAAACCGAATGCGAACTATGTACGTGCCAGGATCAGAACTCACGTACACAGCGATTACATAAATGAACATCATCGCACAATGCTCGAATAATAACATAAAAGAGTAAAAACTTATTACATCACAGAGTCATAGACATCCACATAGTCATCAACTTAACAGATAAATCAAAGTGCTAGCGAAACGCAGTAAAGATAAGGCCTTCACAGGCAGCTGACTGGGGGTTGCCGCCAACCCACACCTAGAATTCATCGTAGTCTTGAAACTCCTGGAAGTCTCCTTCCACGGCTTCACCTTCTCCTGAGCAGTGGTTACAATGCGGACAACCTGGTGTTTTGTGGTAAAGCAAGGATGAGTACACATCAACGTACTCAGCAAATGTCCCGTTTGGCTGAAGTGGACTAGCTTTATGTGGGGTTAGGCTCAAGCAGTTGCTTTTAATTGGTCAGGTATTTATCATTAGTAGAAGCCAGATTTTATCATTAACCAGCCCATGAACCCTTTCCTCATCGAGGAACAACATCATCATATTCGAACCAAAATCATAACATAATCCTCGTATCTCGAACCATTTGTATCTCTAATCAAAGAGGATCCCAAGGTTGCTCTTAACCGTGAGCACGACTGATATATCAGTTTCACTACCCTCTGCAGAGGTCGCACACTTTACCCATGAGTCATGATTCCCTTTCTGCCCGGGGAGAGCTAATCCCTAGTGACCACTACCTAGGTGGTCCGGCAGGGTATCACTACGTAGCTGTTACAAAGATTCCCTAGAGATCATAGCTGCCCGTTAGGTTTCTCCAGTTTGATAAACACAGTACTCCTCCCCGCAGGAGAGTGACTAACAAAAGCAAAACGAAAGAACCCCGGCACTCAGCCTCGGCAGAGCAAGCACTGTGCCTGGACCCCATTGACGGCACGACGGCGAAGCAACTACACCTCTAGTTCCTCTAATTATTTAGCTAAGGGCGCCCCATTTCACCCTCATGGTTGCACTGTTATCCCGGGTGGTCTCTCAACGAATAGGTCCTTACGGAGAGGTACTCAGGAAACAGCCTGAGCCCCCTGGAGTATCACAAGATCATCAACATCATCAGGATAACAGTATCATAAATATTCACATCATGTTCATTGATTAAGTTAAAGCAGTAGCAAAATGCTAACCATAATAGCCCACAAGGTCATCAAGGATAAAGTAAAGTGTAAAGCTAGTCAATCCTTAGGTTTCAAGTAAGTAATGCGGGGTAGTAAGTTATAAATGAATAGGACATAATGGGTCAGAGGACACTTGCCTTCACCAAACTGTTGCTCAGGGACTTCCTCTGCAACTTCCTCGGGAAACACAGACTGCTCGTTGTCTACGCAAAGCAATCATTCACACTATGCACTTGGGAAAATAACAGACACAAACAATATACCAAACATATGCAGCAGAGAGGGGTCACAAGTTCATAACAGAAAAGGGATAGGCACTCTAAAGTTCCCTAGGTCTGGGGGTAGAGGGTTACACTAAGTGATTAACTATCTACTAATCAGGTCTAAATTGGTGGTGGGATTAAATAATTATCTGGTTTGAGTTTCTAAACTTAAGTGTTTAAGTCCACAAACTTAAGTAATCCAACTTTTATTAAAGTCTACTTATTTCCAATTATCCTAAATGAGGTTTCAATAGTCTTAGTCCTATCCTAGTGATTAGCTATTAATTAATACATGGAAACAGCAGAGAAACATTGCATAGACAGATAGATAATAATATTATGAGCATTTTGCAATTTGAAGCACCTAATTTGGAGTTCATATGACAAAGTTATGAATTTTACAAGTTTAGGGGTTAAAAATATGCCCTAGGGACCTATTTTGAATTAAATAAAAGGGCTGAGGACTTAACTGCGAGAAACCAGGGACGGCGGGCACAATTTCCAGAAAACCGGGGGGTTCTTTAAGAAAAAGCGCGGGCGAAGGGGTATCGGGCGCTTACAGCCGTTGGATCTCAGATCGACGGCTAGGATTAGATCCTGCGGGCGGGCGCGCGGGCGCGCGGCGGCGGGAGCGGCTGACAGGCGGGGCCGGGCGAACAGCGCGGGCGCGGGCGACTGGCAAGCGGGACCGGGCGGGCAGAGCGCGCGGGCGGACTGACGGGCGGGGCCGGGCTGACAGCGCGGGCGAGCGGGCGAGCTGACAAGTGGGGCCTAGCGGGCAGAGAGACGGGGTGAGGGGGCAGTGGGCCTGGGCCGCTGGATCTCCGGCGGATGGCCAGGATTGGGTTTGGCCTGATTAAAACGAGGCCGCCCGATCTGGGATGGACGGTGGGGATCGGGTGGCCGGCCTGGGCTTCCCCTACGGCTAGCTGGGGCGGCGGCGCCCGTCCCCGCGGCGGAGGGCTCGCCGGAGACGAGGGGCGCGGGCGACTGGCGGGGCTTTGGGGCAATCCGAGCGGTCAGGGAGGTCGAGAAGGGCACGGGGACTCCATTGGTGGGGTCTGGGTCGGGGCAGAGGCACCGGAGGGGGGCGATTCACGGCGGGGCGGCTCGGCGGCGGGGTTTCTCTACTCCGGCGAGCAATCACATGCAACAGAGAGCAAGACAAAGGGCAATAGGGGCGGGAGAGGTCCGTTACCTCAAGGCGGGCTCCGGGGACTCCTCGGCGGCGACGGGGACGCGACGGAGACTCGGGCCGACGGTGGCGGCTGCACGGCGGACGACGGGTGAGCGCGGGCAGAGAGAAATAGGGAGGGGGAGAGGGAATTGGGGCGCGTTCCGGGTTGCGGACGCCAGAGCGGAGCTCACCGGGGCTACGGGCGCGGCGGAGCTCCACCGGCGACGAGGAACCGAGCTCGGGACGGCGGGGGTTATGGCGGCGGTGCTCTGCGTGCGCGCAGCGAGGGGGAGAGAGGGTCTACTGGGCGCAAATGGGGGGAGGGGGTGAGGGCGAGTGGGGTTCGGGGCTCAAGTGGCCAGGGGCGAGGTGGGGCGAGTCCCACGCGCGACGTGGGCGCGGAGATCGCGGGCGCGAGCAGCTCGGGCGGCGGTTACGCGAGGAAGACGGGGCTGACACCCCGGGCCCGCGAGCAGAGAGAGAGCGAGGGAGCGAGCGCGCACGGGGAAAGCGGGCGCCGACAGGTGGGACCGGCTGCGCAGAGAGAGAGGGGGAGGGTGCGCGGAGGGCGGGAGCGCCGACAGGTGGGGCCCGCTGCGCAGAGAGAGGAGGGGAGGGAGGCGCGCGCGCGGGAGAGATGGGCCGGCTGGGCCGAAAGGCCGGGGGGCGGCTGGGTTGGGCTGCTTTCCTCTTTTCTTTTTATTTTGCAATTTCCTTTCCCTTTTCTTTTTATTTTCTCCATTTGATTCAAATTCAAATGTGCCACAAATTCAAATTAGACCTTTTGAGAATTATGCACCAAACAAAAGTGAATCTAGGGTTCAACATGATGCAACAATTCATACTCCCTTAGGGTTTAACATAATAAACTATAATTACAAGCAAAATAAGCACTTAGCTCCTATAGAAATGAGAGAAAAAAAGAATGAGGAAGGATGAGAAAAGGAAGTAACACCTGAATTTGTGAATATGAGCAAAGAAATTTTATACCCCCAAATTCAGGGTGTTACAGACGCCACGCGCAGGGGGCCGAGGCTGCGCGCAGGGGCCGGGGACGCCGCGCCGGGGGCTGCGCCAGGCCGCGCCGCGCTAGGGGGCCGCGCTGCGCGAGCAGAGGAGGCGGGGGCCGCGCCATGCGTGAGCAGGGGAGGTGGGGGTGCCGCCGCGCGAGCAGGGGGGCGGGGGCCACGCCGCGCGTGAGCAGGGGAGGCAGGGGCGCCGCCGCGCGAGCAGGGGGGCGGGGGCCGCGCCGCGCCACGCGAGCAGGGGGCGGGGCCGCGCCACCGCGGGCAGGGGAGGGGCGGGGCCGCGTGCGCGCAGGAGAAGAAGAGAGGGCACGCGCAGGGGAGAAGAGGAGGGAGAGGGAGAGAGAGAGAGGAGAAGGGAGGGGAGGGGAGCTCACCTCGGGATCCAACTCCCGCGATCACCGTCTCCAAAACCTAGGGCACCACGGGGAGAGAGAGGTGGAAGAGGGAGAGGGAGGTTGCTGCGCGGGAAATCCAAATGAGAGAGGGAGGAGAGGAGGGGGCGCATGGGGGGTGTGGGGCGCCGGGGGCGCGCGGGCTGGGCTGGGCCGGGCTAGGCTACTTCACGGATCAAAGCCCACGACACGCACGACTCTCAAACAGGCTCCAATCGCGAACCGAAAACCGAGATGGAATGAGACAAACACGCAACATCAGACAAGGAAATGTGCTTCGGCATGATGCAACACCCATGACACTTAGGTTTTGTTCATACACGACACGGACACCTGTCACTATACTGGTTTGAAATTAGGAAGAAGGAGCGAAATAGGAAGAGAAAAGAGAGTAACGCCTGAATTTGGTGAGAGAAAAGAAGAAAAAATTCTACCCCCAAATTCAGGGCGTTACACCCGTGGAAGCAGCATTCCACTCGACCGTCCAACCCGGTGGCTGGGTGGTAGGCCAAGTCACACCATCAACCATATCCTGCAGCGTACCTACAAAATTATGCCACAAGCAAGGCTGAGTATACTAATACTCAGCGAGACTTACCCGGCGTGAGGAAACTACTCCTCTACCTCTAGACCATGCTGCTGTTTGGTTGAGGGGTTTGGTTTGCCAAAAGCACTAGCTGTATCTAAAATCAAGTTTTAGCTTTTCAATTTCTAGCATCATTAGATTAACTAAGTTTGCTCTTTCTAAGCATAAATGGTAACAAGCATTTAGTTCAATCAACAATTGTCTCATGTAACCTCATTTCACTTCTTACTCAATGTAGTACAAGGGGTCAAGCAGTCTCATTAGCTGCGATAAGCAGACGATTCGAATCGGGTTTTTATCCTTGCAAGGTAAACCTAAACACACGACATGTTAGGGTACTCCGACCCGACACATGTCAACCGTCCCCATCGATTCCCCATTCGCGGCCAGGGCTCACTGCCTTGGCATACAATGCTCCACTGACCCTGGCTGCCGCCGTGCAGTGACCGCACTTGTACCCACCATAGCTAGCATGGGAGACCCAGTCTCAGGACGAGTGAGGGATAAAGTTCGTGCCTGGCTTCACTCAGGTACTAGGTTTATCAGTTACCATATTTCCCAACATGTGCTTAGTACGTTCAAACGCTTGACTCAGGTATCCACACATTAATCCTTAATCTTTTTTTCCCGTCTCATGAACAAGGCATCCTCCCTAGATCCAAGTCCATAGACCATTAGAGCTCCCGTTATCAAGATGAATACAATCAATTCCTGACCTCGCGCGAGTGCTAGAAAAATCACTCGACTTCTACCGAGATCCTGATTAGCAAAGCAGCTACTCGACCTAGCATACTAGTATCCATCTCAAAAAGAATTTCTAAGTTCATGCAACTATAGGTTTCAAGCAACTCCTACACTTAAGTGCACATTACAATCATACAAGCATTAAGTGTAGTAAAGTAGCATATATAAATATGGTTATGCATAAAAACCGGGGCTTGCCTTCTAATGCTGGGGCTGCGGGGAGATCCTCAGTGGCAGTCTCGGGAGCTGGCTCCTGGTCCTCCTCTTGGACAGTTCCTTGCTCGGGGATGAGCACGTACTCTCCGTCAGCTAGATTGCAGTCTAATGAATGCAATAAGTAAGATATATGCATGACATGATAAGTGCTTTAGTAATTAGACTTGATGGTTTAAGAGTCACTTAATTTAGATAGGGTTCACTCTTGCTACTAGAGATTCTTGTGGTATATTTAGTAATTTAGATCACGCTTAGTTAAATGAAGTGGTAAGTCTATCTCGATGTTCCCCTGAATTCTTTTTAAAACCTTAGTGAAAATTCAACATGATTTTTTTAGTTGAACTTATTGAAGCGAGGTTTATTATTTTCCTTTCTTCCTCTTATTTCCTTTATGCTTTTAAGATAGATTTGAACTACAAGTTATAGCAATAAATTTCCAAAATTTCTGGAAAAAATACAGTGGCTTCTTACTGGTGTATAATCCTCTGTCTCAAAATTTGGGGTTTAAAAAGTGAGTAGTTCTCTCTGGACAAAATTATTAAATATTAGGGCAGAAGAGGTAGTTTGAACTACAACTACCATTTAACAGAAGGTTATTCCTTGAGACATATTTTTGCTGGCATCTAGATGCTATAACATGACTTTGTACAAATTTCTAGCCATTAATACTTACCAGTCATTTTATTATGATTTTCCAAAGTTTCTAGCCAAAGGGGGGCTTTCTACTACCACTATATTTGAAAAAAAAATATCAAACAACAAATTTCTAATTTTTCCTAGCTTCTATTTTGCGCAAGAGCAATCATTCTGAAGTTTGGCATCTTTTTGCTTAAGGGAAGGGGTGGTAGGAATTATTTGAATTAAATGGCCTTTTTCATGAAGTATTGGCAATGGGTGTTATTTGGCATCTTTGAAATGGGTTTGCATTTTTCTCTGGTGGCCTGTCTCATTATTGATCTAGCAAAATTTTTATTTGCCCATTATTGCATTATTTTTGGGTTGTTTATGATTTAATTGAAATATGCCCCAATATCAAGTTTTATTTGTTTACCCTACTTAAAATGATGGGCTGGGGTGGTTACCATTTTTGTAGTGGGGTTTTAGTGGTCACAAGTCCATTGGATTTTTATGACAAGTTTTGAAATTGTTTTTATAATTCTAATAATTGTTGTCTAGTTGGAATAATGCTAAATAAAATATTTCACTTTAATTCTGTTCTGGACTAGTAGTCTTTTTATTTTTCCTAGGTTCTTTGTTACTTAAGTAGGCTGGGAAAAATAATTGCACTTACTGTTCATTATCTATTAATTCTTTTCTGATTTTTGTAAGTTTAGGGCAAAAATAGCTTTTAATAGATATTCCTACTTAAATTTTCAATACTGGGGTTCCCACTATTTCTAAACAATGTTTAATTGAGGTTTGAACATCTACTAATTTCCTCAAGCCTAGCACAAAAGCATAACTAATTTTCTTTAATTAAACAAGGTTTGGTCAGTTTCTGTATTTAATTCTAAACTCTAAAAATTAGAACAGAAAGCATGGGGTTCAGTATTTTTAATTGACAGTCCATAATATTTAGAATCCAGCAAAATTGGTTTGACAATTTTTGGTTAAGTATTTCTCAAGTTATGAATTTCCTAAGTCTTCTGCTGAATAATAAAAGAATAAATCGAAGTGGTTTAAAGAAAAACAGTTTTGTGCTGGGGTCCCTGGCAAAAGTTCTTAAAAGAATTACAGACAGATCCTCGGAGCACTATTCATTTGAGTCTACGGCTCTGCAGAAAACCCCCTAGGGTTCTAGAAATCGAACCCGCGGTCCTGTCCCCAATTGAACAGTACCCACGGCGAAGAAAAGGGCGGAGGGGCTTACCGGCGACGAGGCTGCTCCGGTGAGGTGGTCGAGGATGTAGGGGAGGTCTCGGGAATCACGGCGATGTGCGAGTCGCCGTCGGGGATGGTCGGAGTCGGCCGGTCCGCGTGCGCAGGCGGAGATGCTCGTCGGCGGCGAGGAATCCGGCCTACTCACAGCGCAATAGTTCAATCAAACGGGTCAGAGAGCTTCACTAGATGCTAGGGAAGACGTGGGTGCAAGGAATTTGAAAATGGCTTACCGGAGAGCTCGGTCCACGCGCGGTGGCGGGCGATCGAAGTCCGGCGAGGGCGATCTCGGGCTTCCGGTGAAGTTCTGCCGGGTCCGATGACTTGGGAAGCTTCACGGGCTAATGGCGAAGCTAACCGAGGGGTTGGTGCGGCTTGGGCGCGACTGGAGGGAGCTGGCCACAGCGGCCGAGGCTTGGAAAGCTTGGCGGGCGGTGGCGCGGCGTGCTCGGGGCAAATTCCAGTGATCTCTGGCTTGGGCAAGACCAGTGAGCATGCGGGGAGGGATGGCCGAGGCTCGGGGCCACTTTATAGGCACGGCGTGGTGCACAGGCGGCCGTGGACCGGCGAGCGCGCGGGCGGGCGCGGGTGCGCGAACGGGCGTGAACCGGGGGTGTCAGCCACAGTCGAACACGTGGAACCGTTGCCTCTGCCCAAGTTCTAACGCCGATTGGGAGCAAATCTTCGCGAATTTGGGCAAGATCGCTGTGATGGATTTGTTCACCTGACATTGCTTTGTCTTTTGTATGGACGTCACGCGGTTTTAGGCTAGGGACAGGGAGTTGTAGCGTCACCAAGGTGCCAGTGTCTGAACGCCTGGTCCCGAGGTCAAGCTGTGCCAAAACCGTGTCAAATGAATTTGGTTTGAGTTCAAAATTTTCCATAGTGTGTTCAAGGGAATTTGGCACAACTTTGATATTTGGACTTCTTGGTTTTCAGTTTCGAAAAACAGAGAACGCAAAGGATCTTTGGAAAGGGTTCTGAAATTCTGAATTCTGAATTTTGAATTTCCCCATGGGACCATGGTTCAAGGGCTGATTTGGGGATTTTGGAAAAACCAAATGGCCAAACTTTCATACTATAATTTGTTAGTTATTTGGTGAGCTAAAACATTGCATTTTCCCCAAAGATTTCTCTCAATTCCCCTTTATGCTTAATTTTCTCACTTAGGATTTATTAGGGTTTGAGATTTTTCTTCCCTTAAGGTTCATGACAAGATTAAGAAGAGTTTGAGAAGACTTATTATAAATCTTTGTTCTTAATCTTTGATGTTCATTCCTTTACTAGGTTCACATGTGGTAATAGGTTGGGGTTAGTTTAAAGAAGAACCCTAGGTGACACTGAGGTGTCACAGCCTTCCCCCCTTAAAGGAATCTCGTCCTGAGATTCGAGTCGGAGTCCTACCAGGGTGAAGTGAAGGGTGAGACTTACTTGAAGTGGATACTTTCTTTATTAAGGCAAACTGCTCTTCGAATGTCATTCTCTTTGCAACTTTAGAAGGAAGTCCTTTAGAATTTTGTTTTATAACTTATTCTTTTCAATTCAAGATTATATTACTGAATTTTAGATTCGAAGGGCAGGAGGAGGGGTTGGGCATGAATACGTACCAATTTCCTTAGGCAGATAATCAGGAAAGTTGGAACGCAGAAATTCTTCAGTCTCCCAAGTAGCCTCTTCCTTTGAGTGATTACTCCATTGGATCTTATACATCTTGATCGATTTTGCCCAAGTTGATCTTTCTTTGTAATCTAGAATCTTGGAAGGGTACTCTTGGTACGATATATCTGGTTCTATCGCCATTTCTGGTTCTGCTATGATCTCAGTCGGTAATCGAACACACTTCTTCAGTTGAGATACATGGAACATACTGTGGATGGTAGACATTTTTGGAGGTAACTTCAACTTGTATGTCACAGGTCCACATGCTTCTATGATGGGTACAAGTGCGGTCACTGCATGGCGGCAGCCGGGGTTTGTGGAGCATTGTATGCCAAGGCAGTGAGCCCTGGTCGCGAACGGGGAATCGATGGGGACGGTTGACATGTGTGGGGTCGGAGTACCCTGACATGTCGTGTATTTAGGTTTACCTTGCAAGGATAAAAACCCGATTCGAATCGTCTGCTTCTCGCAGCTAATGAGACTGCTTGACCCCTTGTACTACATTGAGTAAGAAGTGAAATGAGGTTACATGAGACAATTGTTGATTGAACTAAATGCTTGTTACCATGTATGCTTAGAAAGAGCAAACTTAGTTAATCCAATGATGCTAGAAATTGAAAAGCTAAAACTTGATTTTAGATACAGCTAGTGCTTTTGGCAAACCAAACCCCTCAGCCAAACAACTGCATGGTCTAGAGGTAGAGGAGTAGTTTCCTCACACCGGGTAAGTCTCGCTGAGTATTAGTATACTCAGCCTTGCTTGTGGCATAATTTTGCAGGTACGCTGCAGGATATGGTTGATGGTGTGACTTGGCCTACCACCCTACCACCGGGTTGGACGGTCGAGTGGGATGCTGCTTCCACTGGAGAGGAGCAGGAGGAGTAGTGGGCTAGGCCTTACCCATTTCCTCGCTATCGACGACATCGATTATCCGCTGCATTTTAATTTGTGAACTTTTATCTGCTACTTGAAAAACTCCGATCTATGTAATAATTCAGTACTCAATTTGAGGTATCCTGTTTTATTGTGTTTCTGCTGTGACTCACCTTTGTGTGAGATTGTGGTATTTGATCCTAGTTAAGTGGCTTTATCAGACTAGATCTGAGGGACTGACGGGTTATTCCAATTTAAGTGTGTTACGACCCTTGAGGCGTGACTTAGGCACTTAAGCTGGAATAATTCGGGCGGTTCTGCCACAGGATGCCTAGTGGTGGTGAAGGGGGTGCCTCCAGCGAGGCACAAGAGAGCAATGCCTCGCAGACTCTACCTTCTGTTGAGGCGAAGCATAAGAGCCCTGCTGCTCTAGCTCCTAGCGCCGACGCTCCTACTCCTCGTGCAGACAGGGGTGCAACCTCTCCAAGTGGCTAGACTGGCCAGTCACTAGGCGACGAAGCGGACGCTCTACAAGATGAGAGGGCAAGAAAGGAATGACTGACTTCTGTGCTGTGTGTCTAAGATGAGCCATCTACAAAAGACACCGTAAGCATAAGAGTAAGAACATAACTAATATGACCAGCAAGTAAACCATAAAAAATATCAGGAGATAAAATAAAACAAAATTTTCAGTAACGTATAATATATATAATAGAACATATAATTGGTCGAGATGACCAACTTTTGAAGTGACACCAAGGGACAAGGTGAGAATAGGGTCTTGTCGGCGTTCCGAGACCGGGGGGTCCCTGGGCCGACGAGTGAATGTCGCCGCGTGCCCCAGCCCAGATGGGTCGAGCGCGAGGGCGAGCGCGAAGGGGGGAGAGCGAGGCGGCCGGAGACCGGCGTGAGAGAGGTGGGAATCCCGCGGCCCTCATGTTCGTCCCGCGCCCAGGTCGGGTGCGCTTGCAGTAGGGGGTTACAAGCGTCCACGCGGGAGAGGGAGCGAGCGGCTCCAAGCGAGCGCCTGTTCTCGTCCTCGTCCCCGCGCGGCCAACCCTCTCTAAGAGGGCCGTGGTCCTCCCTTTTATAGGCGTAAGGAGAGGATCCAGGTGTACAATGGGGGGTGTAGCAGGGTGCTACGTGACTAGCGGAGGTGAGCTAGAGCCCTAGGTACATGCCGTTGTGGCAGCCGGAGAGATCTTGGCACCCAGCTGGTGTGATGTCGTGGCCGTCGAAGGAGCGATGGAGCTTGGCGGAGGGACAGCTGTCGGAGCGGTTGAGTCCTTGCTGACGTCCTCTGGCTTCCGTAAGGGGGCTGAAAGCCGCCGTCGTCACAGAGCACGAGGGGCGCCATCATTGCCTATCCGGCGGAGCGAGCCAGATGGGACACCGGTCTTGTTCCTTGCAGCCCGAGTCAGCTCGGGGTAGGGTGATGATGGCGCCTCCTGTTGACGTGGCTGGTCTACGCCCTAGGTTGGGCAATGTGGAAGCTCCTCCGAAGCCGAGGTCGAGTCCGAGCCCCCGGGTCGGGCGAGGCGGAGATTGCCGTCTTTTGGGGCCGAGCCCAAGTCCGAGCCCTGGGTCGGGCGAGGCAGAGATCGTCGTCTTCTGGGGCCGAGCCCAAGTCCGAGCCCTGGGTCGGGCGAGGCGGAGATCGTCGTCTTCTGGGGCTGAGCCCAAGTCCGAGCCCTGGGTCGGGTGGAGTTCGCCGTCTTCCGAGACTTAGCCCGAGTCCGAGCCCTGGGTCGGGCGGAGTTCGCCGTCTTCCGGGACTTAGCCCGAGTCCGAGCCCTGAGTCGGGCGAGGTTCGCCGTCTTCCTGGACTTGGCTCGAGTCCGAGCCCTTGGTTAGGCGAAGCGGAGCTTCCTATGGTGCCTCCGGCAGGGCCTGACTGTTTGTCAGTCTTACTCTGTCCAGTGGCACTGCAGTCGGTGTGGCGTAGGCGGCGCTGTCCTTCCGTCAGGCCGGTCAGTGGAGCGGCGAAGTGACGGCGGTCACTTCGGTTCTGCCGGTTGGGGGGTGCGCGCCAGGATAAGGGTGTCAGGCCACCTTTGCATTAAATGCTCCTGCGACTTGGTCGGTCGGTGCAGCGATTTGGTCAGGGTTGCTTCTAAGCGAAGGCAGGGCCTCGGGCGAGCCGGGAATATGTTCGCCGCTGAAGGGGGGCCTCGGGCGAGGCGGAAATCCTCCGGGGGTCGGCTGCCCTTGTCCGAGGCTAGGCTCGGGTGAGGCGTGATCGTGTCCCTCGAATGGACTGATCCCTGACTTAATCGCACCCATCAGGCCTTTGCAGCTTCGTGCTGATGGGGGTTACTAGCTGAGAATTAGGAGCCTTGAGGGTACCCCTAATTATGGTCCCCGACAGTAGCCCCCGAGCCTCGAAGGGAGTGTTTGCACTCGCTTGGAGGCTTTCGTCGCACTTTTTTGCAAGGGGACCAGCCTTTCTCGGTTGCGTTTTGTTCCGGTGGGTGCGCGCGAGCGCACCCGCCGGGTGTAGCCCCCGAGGCCTCGGAGGAGTGGTTTCACTCCTTCGAGGTCTTACTGCTTCACGTAGTGCTTCGGCTGGTCTGGTCGTTCCCTCATGCGAGCTGGCCGTAGCCCAGGTGTACGGTCGGGTCCCAAGTTCTCGGGCTGGTATGTTGTCGCTGTCAACGGTTCGGCCGGAGCCGGGTTTGCGAGAGCAGCCCCCGAGCCTCTGCACAGAGCGAGAGGGCGGTCAGGGGTAGACTCGGCTTTTTTACATACGCCCCTGCGTCGCCTTTCCGCAAGGAGGAGGGGGGAAAGCGCCATGTTGCCCTCGATGGGCGCCGAACATGGTGTCTCCGACGAGCTGCAAGCGGGTAATCCGAGTGGACGTCCGTGCCCCGTTCGTTAGGGGTCGGCTAGGGGCCCAGAGGCACGCCCAAAAGTACCTGCGGGTGATCTGCCAGACCCGGTCCCCTGGCGACGGGGTCCGAGGGCTCGATGCCTCCCTCTGGTGGGATTCTGTTACAAGATCGTTCCCGCCAGTCTCAGAAATGTCCTAGGGTACCTCGGGAGCGCAGCCCGAGCCTTGGTTATGTATCGAACGTACCCATGGTCATCCCTCGCTCGGCGTCTGAGGCGGCTGTGAACCCTTCGGGGGCCAGCCTTCGAACCCCTAATCAGTATTGGGCGCGGAGCCCGAGTAGCCTGAGGCGGTCGTTGAACCCTTTCGAGGGGCCGGCCTTTGAACCTCTGACCAGTAGTGGGTGTAGGGCCCACGCGATCTAAGGTGGCTGTTGAACCCTTTCGGGGGGCAGCCTTCGAACCTCTGATCAGTAGGGGGCTCGGAGCCTGGTTCCTTCTCGGGGAAGGATCCTTTTCGGGGTATCCCCCTTTCCCGGTCCCTGTTGCAAGAGAGAGAAAGAGGAAAAACGGAAAAGGATACGAAATCGAACGACGCGGCGTACCTTTTTGGACGCGTTCATTTTGGCGAAGGGGAAGCTTCGCCCGCTTCTCCTGCCAGAGGCGCCGCGTGTTCTGTCGTGGAGTTAATGCGACGGGGCGAGTGGTTGGAGGGGAGACCGTTGCGCGTGCGCGAGCCGTTCGAGGAACGGATCACGGGCGCGTCGTCCTCACGCCGTGGGAGAGGGTTCTCTCGCTGCCCCCGGATGGGACGTAAGCCTGGCTGACGACGCGACCGCTGCGCCTGCTCGCCTGCCACCGCCATTACTGCCGGCCCACTTTTGGCCGTGTTGACCGTCGCGCCAGGCTGGTGCTACTGGGTCGCGCGCCGGGTCGCCTCGAGTCGCGGTATTGGTTCCACAGTCGAGGAGGTGCGGTGGTGGCGCGGGTGGCGATGTAGTTACTCACACGTAGCAACCGGCGCACCGGTTGCATGACGCGTGGGCCCGTGACGACTGGGGACGCGAGTAGGGAGGATCGCCCTTAAAAAGAGGGTGACCCCCTTAGAGGGCGACCACGTCTTCGCGCTCCCTTATGCATCGTGTCTTTCCACCTTCCAGGCCCCCGGATCGGGGAGATCCGCCGTCTTTCCGCCTCGTCGTTGGGGGAACGCAACTCCGCGGGAGTTGGTACCTTTCAGCCATCGTTCGGCTTCAAGGATTTTCATCATGCAGCCCGGCTGCACCCCTCCACCGGCGGTCACCCAAGATGGTGACCTCCAGTTTGATGGTGGGGGAAAGCGAGCCGGGCTTGCGGCCTCCGCCCCTCCCTCAGCCTCAAGTATTTTCATCACTAGTGCTGGGAAGGGGAGTGTGCCGAGTTGGGGTCGGCCCCTGCGTGGGCGGTGGCCCGCTCCTTCCCTCAGTGATCGGGGGGAAGGTCGGGAGTCGTCCGTGGCGCTGACAGCTGCACCGTGCCCGGCTCGCTGGGCCGAGCGGCTTTGGAGCCGCTCCCGGTGCCGTCTCCCGCCACGGCAGCTAGAAGAGGTTCCGCCGCCGACGAGTTTGCCGGTGCCACCCGCGGACCGACCTCCAACTCTACGGCCTTCTGCCCGTCCTTGCCTCTCGAGTTTGGGCACGGGCGGGGGCCTCCTGGCAGCAGCATCCGCCCTGAGGTCATTGCTGCTGCTGTTCGGCCCCCTGGACAGAAGTCGTCGTCGCCACCGCGGCTGGGGCGGGCGACGACAAGCCGTTCGTCGATCTTCTGTTGCTCCGCAGGCCTCTCCCCCGTCGAGTGGGGTTGTTCATACCTGCGGAGGCGGATCCGGAGTTCCGTTTGTAACGACACCTTGAGTGCCAGCGTTTTTGTTCATTGTGGCTGTCGGGGCCTGAATATGTATGTAGTTTCGGCACGGAGCCGTGTATTTTCCTCCTTTTCGAGCACTGAGACTCACCTGTTGGTTGTCCGAACCGCTTCACCAAGCGTGAGTCGCCCCGTGTACAGGTGACGAGTGAGGTATCCGTATCCCAGAGGCGTAGGAGTTCCTCGGCTCGGTCGGCCTTTTTGTCTGAGGCTTCTCTAACTTAGTTAAAGGAACCCCTCGGCCGCTCTTCGATGAGCCGAGGCTAGGGGTAGCGGCGTCAACATGGACAGAGGCAGAGTTGGCTCGAAAAGGAAACTTGGTTGGCCGGAGCCTGGCCGAGTCGTCCGTTAACGGGACCGACGCCGGAATTGACCAGCCGAGGCCTCGGGTCGGGCTGACGTCCTTGGAGGGCAGCTGGCCGAGGCCTCGGGGTGACCGACCGAGCCGCCTGCTCGGGCCGGATTGACGTCCTCGGAAGGTAACTGGCCGAGGCCCCGGGGTGACCGACCGAGCCGCCTGCTCGGGCCGGATTCCCGGAGAAGACCCTGGCGGCGATGGCCCAGGCGTGGTGATGACGTCGTCCTCTAGAGTGGAGATCCTCGGACCGCGTCACCGTCCGAGGCTAGGTCGGCCCTCGCCGAAGGTGTCGTCGATGCCAAGGGTGCTGCTGCTCCCTTCAGCCGTCAAGATCCGAGCCTGCAGGATCGGATTGTCTTGTAGCGTGTGTTTCCTGCGGCCGCCGAGGCCTAAACACACCCTCGCCGTGTTGTAAAGCTGCGTCTCTTTTCCTTTTATTTTGAGTATCTGGACTTTTTTGTTGGTAACAGAGATGTTTGTGCGAGCAAGAGTTGCTTCTCGCGGAAGGTGATGAGTGAGGTATCCGTATCCCGGAGGCGTAGGAGTCCCTCGGCTCGGTTGGCCTTGCCGCTTACGCGCACTCTTACCCGTCCATGGGGCTCTGTCACCGACGCAGCCGAGAAGGCTCGAAGGATCGCTTCGGCAGAAGAGCTTTCGGGCGTGAAGACTTGTTCGGTCCGCAGAATCACTTATCCGAACGTGAGTTACTTATTGCAGAAGGTGATGAGTGAGGTATCCGTATCCCGGAGGCGTAGGAGTCCCTCGGCTCGGTCAGCCTTGGCTACTTACGTGTACTCCGTCGTTTTCAGGATCCACTTTTCGAAGTAGCCAAAAAGCGCGAAAGACATTCTGGCAGAAAAGATCTTTTTTCGAGGAAAATTTCGACGCAGAGGGGGTTCCCCCCCCCTTTTAGCCCCCGAGGGAGGGTCGGGCTTTGCCGAGGCGAGGCTGACCCTTCCTTGATGACTAAACTTTGCGTGGGTGCGAGGTATATGATCAACTTGAAAACATCTTAAGGGTAGAAGCGACGTAGGTGTTGGATGTTCCAGGCGTTGTCGTAGACCTCGCCTTGGCTGTTGGCCAGCTTGTATGTTCCGGGCTTCAGAACCTTGGCGATGACGAATGGCCCCTCCCAGGGAGGCGTGAGCTTGTGCCGCCCTCGGGCGTCTTGTCGCAGTCGAAGCACCAGGTCGCCCACCTGGAGGTCTCGGGACCAGACCCCTCGGGCGTGGTAGCGTCGCAGGGACTGCTGGTACCGCGTCGAGTGTAGCAAGGCCTGGTCCCGAGCCTCCTCCAGCTGGTCCAGCGAGTTTTCTCGGCTGACTTGGTTGCTTTGGTCGGTGTAGGCCCTCGTCCTCGGGGAACCGTATTCTAGGTCTGTGGGCAAGATGGCTTCGGCCCCATAGACTAGAAAGAACGGCGTGAAGCCCGTGGCTCGGCTCGGCGTTGTCCTCAAACTCCAGACCACCGAGGGGAGTTCCTTCATCCATCGCTTGCCAAACTTGTTGAGGTCGTTGTAGATCCGAGGCTTGAGCCCTTGTAGAATCATGCCGTTGGCACGCTCCACCTGCCCATTCGTCATGGGATGAGCCACGGCGGCCCAGTCCACCCGGATGTGGTGATCCTCGCAGAAGTCCAGGAACTTTCTGCCGGTGAACTGGGTGCCGTTGTCGGTGATGATGGAGTTCGGGACCCCGAAGCGATGGATGATGTTGGTGAAGAACGCCACCGCCTGCTCGGACCTGATGCTGTTCAGGGGTCGGACCTCGATCCACTTGGAGAATTTGTCGATGGCGACCAGCAGGTGCGTGTAGCCCCCGGGTGCCTTCTGCAAGGGGCCGACGAGGTCCAGACCCCACACCGCAAAAGGCCAGGTGATGGGTATCGTCTGTAGAGCCTGAGCGGGCAGATGGGTCTGCCTCGCGTAGAATTGGCACCCTTCGCAGGTGCGGACGATTCGGGTAGCGTCGGCCACCGCCGTCGGCCAGTAGAAGCCTTGCCGGAAAGCGTTCCCGACAAGGGCTCAAGGCGCTGCGTGATGGCCGCAAGCCCCCGAGTGTATCTCTCGCAGGAGTTCCTGACCTTTGGCGATGGAGATGAATCGCTGGAGGATGCCTGAGGGGCTACGGTGGTAGAGCTCCTTCTCATCTCCCAGCAAGACGAACGACTTGGCGCGCCGCGCCACCCGCCGAGCCTCGGCTCGGTCGAGGGGTAGCTCTCCTCGGTGGAGATATTGCAGGTACGGGGTCTGCCAGTTTTGATTAGGCGCAACCCCGCTTCGCTCCTCCTCGACGCGCAGTGCCTCACCCTCGGGGGCCGAGGGTACCTCGGACTGAACCGAGGGCGCCTCGGGTCGAGCTGAGGGTGCCTCAGACTGAGCCGAGGGCGCCTCGGGTTGAGCCGTGGGTGCCTCGGACTGGGCCGAGGGTACCTCGGGCTTGGGTGTGTCGTCGATCTTGACGGAGGGTTGATGCAGGTCTCGGGAGAAGACGTCCGGGGGAACCATCGTTCGCCCCGAGGCTATTTTAGCCAGCTCGTCCGCAGTCTCGTTGTAGCGTCGAGCGATGTGGTTGAGCTCGAGCCCGTAGAACTTGTCTTCTAGGCGCCGAACCTCATCGCAGTAGGCCTCCATCTTCGGGTCACGGCAATGGGAGTTCTTCATGACTTGGTCGATGACGAGCTGCGAGTTACCACGAGCGTCGAGGCGTCGGACCCCTAGCTCGATGGCGATTCGCAACCCGTTGACCAGAGCCTCATATTCGGCCACATTGTTGGACGCCGGGAAGTGGAGGCGTAGCACGTAGCGTAGATGCTTTCCGAGGGGTGAGATGAAGAGTAGGCCTGCGCCGGCCCCTGTCTTCATCAGCGACCCGTCGAAGAACATGGTCCAGAGCTCCGGTTGGATCGGAGCCGTCGGTAGCTGGGTGTCGACCCATTCAGCCATGAAGTCCGCCAAGACCTGGGACTTAATGGCTTTCCGAGGAGCGAACGAGATTGTCTCGCCCATGATCTCCACCGCCCACTTTGCAATCCTACCCGAGGCCTCTCGGCACTGGATGATCTCTCCCAGGGGGAAGGATGACACCACAGTTACCGGATGAGACTCGAAGTAGTGTCGTAGCTTCCGTCGCGTTAGGATCACCGCGTACAGCAGCTTCTGAACTTGTGGGTAGCGGATCTTGGTTTCGGACAGTACCTCGCTGACGAAGTAGACTAGCCTCTGAATGGGCAATGCATGCCCCTCTTCTTGCCTCTCGACCACAATCGCGGCGCTAACCACCTGGGTGGTCGCGGCGACGTAGACCAGGAGGGCTTCTCCGGCAGCTGGGGGCACCAAGATAGGCACCTTTGTGAGGAGCGCCTTCCGGTTCCCGAGGGCTTCCTCGGCCTCAGGGGTCCAAGTGAAGCACTCGGCCTTCCTTAAGAGGCGGTACAGAGGTAGACCTCTTTCGCCGAGGCGTGAGATGAAACGGCTCAGAGCCGCGAGGCATCCCATGACCCTCTGTATGCCTTTCAAGTCCTTAATGGGCCCCATGCTGGTAATGGCTGCGATCTTTTCCGGGTTGGCTTCGATGCCCCGCTCGGAGACGATGAACCCCAAGAGCATGCCTCGAGGCACCCCGAAGACACACTTTTCGGGATTGAGCTTGACGCCTTTCGCCTTGAGACATCAGAATGTCGTTTCAAGGTCGGAAAGGAGGTCGGAGGCTTTCCTCGTCTTGACTACGATGTCATCGACGTAGGCCTCGACTGTGCGGCCAATGTGTTCGCCGAACACATGGTTCATGCACCGTTGGTACGTTGCGCCCGCATTCCTCAAACCGAACGGCATGGTGACATAGCAGTACATGCCGAAGGGTGTGATGAAAGAAGTCGCGAGTTGGTCGGACTCTTTCATCTTGATTTGATGATACCCTGAGTAGGCATCGAGGAAAGACAGAGTTTCGCACCCAGCAGTGGAATCCACGATTTGGTCGATGCGAGGCAGAGGGTAGGGAACCTTCGGACATGCTTTGTTGAGACCAGTGTAGTCTACACACATCCGCCATTTCCCCCCTTTCTTTCTCACAAGCACAGGGTTGGCAAGCCATTCGGGATGGAATACCTCTTTGATGAACCCTGCCGCCATTAGCTTGTGAATCTCCTCGCCTATGGCTCTGCGCTTCTCCTCGTCGAATCGGCGCAGCGGCTGCTTGACGGGTCGGGCTCCGGCTCGGATGTCCAGTGAGTGCTCGGCGACATCCCTCGGTACGCCAGACATGTCCGAGGGGCTCCACGCGAAGACGTCGGCATTCGCGTGGAGAAAGTCGATGAGCACTGCTTCCTATTTGGGATCGAACCCGGAGCCGATCCGGATCTGCTTGGAGGTGTCACCGCTGGGGTCGAGGGGGACAGACTTAACCGTCTCCGCTGGCTCAAAGTTGTCGGCGTGACGCTTCACGTCTGGCACCTCCTTAGAGAGGCTCTCTAGGTCGGCGATGAGGGCCTCGGACTCGGCGAGGGCCTCGGCGTACTCCACGCACTCCACGTCGCATTCGAACGCGTGTTTGTGCGTAGGGCCGACGGTGATGACCCCGTTGGGGCTCGGCATCTTGAGCTTCAGGTAGGTGTAGTTGGGGACGGCCATGAACTTCGCGTAGCATGGCCTCCCCAGTACCACGTGGTAGGTTCCTCGGAACCCGACCACCTCGAACGTCAGGGTCTCCCTTCGGAAGTTGGAGGGTGTTCCGAAGCAGACGGGAAGGTCGAGCTGTCCGAGGGGTTGGACGCGCTTCCCGGGGATGATCCCATGGAAGGGCGCAGCGCCTGCCCGGACAGAGGACAGATCAACACGCAGGAGCCCGAGGGTCTCCGCGTAGATGATGTTGAGGCTGCTGCCTCCATCCATGAGGACCTTGGTGAGCCTGACGTCGCCGATGACGGGGTCGACGACGAGCGGGTATTTCCCCGGGCTCGGCACATGGTCGGGGTGATCGTCTCGGTCGAAGGTGATGGGCTTGTCGGACCAGTCTAGATAGACTGGCGCCGCCACCTTGACTGAGCAGACCTCCCGGCGCTCTTGCTTGCGGTGCCGAGCCGAGGTGTTCGCCGCTTGCCCACCATAGATCATGAAGCAGTCTCGGACCTCGGGAAACTCTCCTGCCTGGTGATCTTCCTTCTTGTCGTCGTCGTGGGCCTTGCCACCCTCCGCGGGTGGCCCGGCCCTGTGGAAGTGGCGCCGAAGCATGACGCACTCCTCAAGGGTGTGCTTGACGGGTCCCTGGTGATAGGGGCACGGCTCCTTGAGCATCTTGTCGAAGAGGTTGGCACCTCCGGGGGGTTTCCGAGGGTTCCTGTACTCGGCGGCGGCGACAAGGTCCGCGTCGGCGGTGTCGCGTTTCACTTACGACTTCTTCTTGCCCTTCTTCTTGGCGCCGCGCTGAGTTGAAGCCTCGGGAGTACCTTCCGATGGGCGGCCCTAGGGCTGCTTGTCCTTTTAGAAGATAGCCTCGACCGCCTCCTGGCCGGAGGCGAACTTGGTGGCGATGTCCATCAGCTCGCTCGCCCTGGTTGGGGTCTTGTGGCCCAGCTTGCTCACCAGGTCGCGGCAGGTGGTGTCAGCGAGGAACGCACCGATGACATCCGAGTCGGTGATGTTGGGCAGCTCGGTGCGCTACTTCGAGAATCGCCGGATATAGTCTCGGAGAGACTCTCCCGGCTGCTGTCGGCAGCTTCGGAGGTCCCAGGAATTCCCGGGGCGCACATACGTGCCCTGGAAATTGCCGGCGAAAGCTTGGACTAGGTCGTCCCAGTTGGAGATCTGCCCCGGAGGCAGGTGCTCCAACCAGGCACGAGCGGAGTCAGAGAGGAACAGGGGGAGGTTGCGGATGATGAGGTTGTCATCGTCTGTTCCACCCAGTTGGCAGGCCAGACGGTAGTCCGCGAGCCACAGTTCCGGTCTCGTCTCCCCCGAGTACTTTGTAATAGTAGCCGGGGGCCGGAACTGGGTCGGGAACGGCGCCCGTCGGATGGCTCGGCTGAAGGCTTGCGGACCGGGTGGTTCGGGCGAGGGACTCCGATCCTCCCCACTATCGTAGCGTCCCCCACGCCTGGGGTGGTAGCCTCGGCGCACCCTCTCATCGAGGTGGGCCCGTCGGTCGCGGTGGTGGTGCTCGTTGCCGAGGCGACCCGGGGCCGCAGGCGCGGTGTTGCGCGTGCGCCCGGTGTAGACCGAGGCTTCCCGCATGGATCGGGAAGTCGCAGCATGAGGTTCCGAGGGGTACCCCTGCCTTCGGGAGGCAGAGCTCTCGGCCCATCGGACCGCGGCGCTTTCAAGGAGATTCTTGAGTTCTCCCTAGATTCGCCGCCCCTCGGTGGTTGATGGCTCTGGCATCGCGCGAAGAAGCATTGCTGCTGCCGCCAGGTTCTGGCCGACCCCACTAGATGCGGGTGGTGGCCAGAGCCTGACGTCGTCGGCGATGCGGTGCTGGAAACCCTAGGGTAGATGACGTATTTCTCCAGCCGGAGGTTGGCCCGCCCATGCCTGCCCGACGTCCCGACGGATCGGCTCCAGCGCTCCTGCTCCCTCGTCGAGCCTGGCCTGCACCCCGCGGATTTGCTCGAGCTATGGGTCATGACCGCCCGCCTGAACGGCGACCACAGCTAGCTCCCGTGGGATGTCAACGCGAGGCACCGGCCTAGGGAAGTCACCGTCCTCCGGCATGCCGAGATGGTTGCCTTCGGGGGGACCCCCTAGATCGACGTGGAAGCATTCGCGACATGGGCCGCGGTCCTCGTCGCCGAGGCTACGGCTACCGTCGGAACAGTCGGAAAGGCAATAGTCGCATGCGGTCATGAAGTCCCGCATGGCACTGGGGTTGCCAAGTCCAGAGAAATCCCAACAGATGCTGGGTTCGTCGTCTTCCTCGGACCTAGAGGGCCCGTAGGTCGAGACGTCCGTCAGCCGGTCCCAAGGCGACCGCACACGAAACCCCAGAGAGTCTGGATTTGCCTCTACGAGAGCGCCCGCCAAAGCGAAGTCGCTAGACAGGTTGAGGCTGAAACCAAAAGACGCGGGATGGGAATCAATCAGTACCTTTTGGTCGACGGGCGGCGATAAGGTCGCGTCGGGGACTGACTGCGCCGTCGTCTCAGGTACGAGGGTGACGTCCAGCAAGCTTTTCGCGAGCGTGCTGGCGTCGTCCGCTTGCTCGGGATTGGCGTGTCGCGGGGAGACGGCGCTCGCCTTCGTCTCAAACGCGAGGTCGACGCCTGGTGTGCCCCCCGTTGGGGTGCCGGGACCGTCGACTCGCTCGACAGCCGACGAGGCGCTGTCCCCTGCTTGGCCTTGGTTGCCCCGCCTCCTCCTCCTTCGACGGGGGAGAGGACGGGGTGAGCTCGAAGGTTGTTCTTCCACTATGCGGGGAAGACGTCGCCGATTCCGCCGCCGGCAGGCGGGTTGTCGGCCGCCACCGTTGTTGTCGCACGGCGGTGGAAGGAGTATCATGTCGTAGCTGCCGTCGAGGGATATGAACTCAAGACTCCCGAAACGGAGCACCGTCCCAGGTTGGAGAGGTTGCTGGAGACTGCCCATCTGGAGCTTGACGGGAAGCTATTCGTCAACACGTAGCAGGCCCCAACTTGGCGCGCCAACTGTCGGCGTTCCGAGACCGGGGGTCCCTGGGCCGACGAGTGAATGTCGCCGCGTGCCCCAGCCCAGATGGGTCGAGCGCGAGGGCGAGCGCGAAGGGGGGAGAGCGAGGCGGCCGGAGACCGGCGTGAGAGAGGTGGGAATCCTGCGGCCCTCGTGTTCGTCCCGTGCCCAGGTCGGGTGCGCTTGCAGTAGGGGGTTACAAGTGTCCACACGGGAGAGGGAGCGAGCGGCTCCAAGCGAGCGCCTGTTCTCGTCCTCGTCCCCGCGCGACCAACCCTCTCTAAGAGGGCCCTGGTCCTCTCTTTTGTAGGCGTAAGGAGAGGATCCAGGTGTACAATGGGGGGTGTAGCAGGGTGCTACGTGTCTAGCGGAGGTGAGCTAGCGCCCTAGGTACATGCCATTGTGGCAGCCGGAGAGATCTTGGCACCCAGCTGGTGTGATGTCGTGGCCGTCAAAGGAGCGATGGAGCTTGGCGGAGGGACAGCTGTCGGAGCGGTTGAGTCCTTGCTGACGTCCTCTGGCTTCCGTAAGGGGGCTGAGAGCCGCCGTCGTCACAGAGCACGCGGGGCACCATCATTGCCTATCCGGCGGAGCGAGCCAGATGGGACACCGGTCTTGTTCCTTGCGGCCCGAGTCAGCTCGGGGTAGGGTGATGATGGCGCCTCCTGTTGACGTGGCTGGTCTACGCCCTAGGTTGGGCAATGTGGAAGCTCCTCCGAAGCCGAGGTCGAGTCCGAGCCCCCAGGTCGGGCGAGGCGGAGATTGCCGTCTTCTAGGGCCGAGCCCAAGTCCGAGCCCTGGGTCGGGCGAGGCGGAGATCGTCGTCTTCTGGGGCCGAGCCCAAGTCCGAGCCCTAGGTCGGGCGAGGCGGAGATCGTCGTCTTCTGGAGCCGAGCCCAAGTTCGAGCCCTGGGTCAGGCGGAGTTCGCCGTCTTCCGGGACTTAGCCCGAGTCCGAGCCCTGGGTCGGGCGGAGTTCGCCGTCTTTCGAGACTTAGCCCGAGTCCGAGCCCTGGGTCGGGCGGAGTTCGCCGTCTTTCGGGACTTAGCCCGAGTCCGAGACCTGGGTCGGGCGAGGTTCGCCGTCTTCCGAGACTTGGCCCGAGTCTGAGCCCTTGGTCAGGCGAAGCGGAGCTTCCTATGGTGCCTCCGGCAGGGCCTGACTGCTTGTCAGTCTTACTCTGTCCAGTGGCACTGCAGTCGGTGTGGCGTAGGCGGCGCTTCCTTGTGTCAGGCCGGTCAGTGGAGCGGCGAAGTGACGGCAGTCACTTCGGTTCTGCCGGCTGGGGGGTGCGTGCTAGGATAAGGGTGTCAGGCCACCTTTGCATTAAATGCTCCTGCGACTTGGTCGGTCGGTGCGGCGATTTGGTCAGGGTTGCTTCTTAGCGAAGGCAGGGCCTCGGGCGAGCCGGGAATATGTTCGCCGCTGAAGGGGGGCCTCGGGCGAGACGGAAATCCTCCGGGGGTCAGCTGCCCTTGTCCGAGGCTAGGCTCGGGTGAGGCGTGCTCGTGTCCCTCGAATGGACTGATCCCTGACTTAATCACACCCATCAGGCCTTTGCAGCTTCGTGTTGATGGGGGTTACCAGCTGAGAATTAGGAGCCTTGAGGGTACCCCTAATTATGGTCCCCGATAGGTCTATAATCCTTAGAAAGGTCATTCTACTCTCGGTTAGCGGTCCTACAGTCAGCACGGCTTTGATACCACTTATGTCACACCCGGTTTTAGAAGGAAAATCGAATGTGAACCATGTACGTGCTAGGATCAGCAATTCACGTACACAACATTTTACATAACCGGACATCATCACACAATGCTCAAATAATAACATAAAAGAGGTAATAATCTAATTACATCATGATGCCCAAGACATCCACATAGTCATTAACATACATCAAAGTGTGAAAACGAAACATAGCTAAACACGGCTTTCACAGGCAGCCGACTAGGGGTTTGCCGCTAACCCATTCCTAAAACTCATCATACTCTTAGAACTCCTAGACACCCTCCACCACGACTTCATCTCCTCCTGAGCAGTGGTTGCAATGTGGACAACCTGGGGGTTTGGTGTGTAAAACAAGGGTGAGTACACATCAACATACTCAGCAATTTTCCCATTTGGCTATGGGGGACTAGCTTTATGTGGGGTTAAGATCAAGTAGTTGCTTTTAGTTGGTCAGGTAATTATTACTAGTAGAGAGCCAGGTTTTAGCATTAAACCCAAGTTATTAGCCCAAAGTACTCCTTCCAAACGGAAAGAATACCAGAAACTAGAATCATAATCATAACCATCAAAACCATAATTAACCTCATCATCATCTGTAACCATAGTATCTCTAATCAATGTGTCTCTAATCAATGGAGCTCACAAGGCCGCAAAAAACCGTGAGCATGGCTGATATATCAGTTTCATAACACTCTACAGAGGTTGCACACTTTACCCACGAGCCGTGATTCCCTCTCTAGCCTGGGCTTGCAAGACCCTTGTTCACTCCTGAGGTAAATGGTCAGGGATTCACTACAAAGCCTTTACAAAGATTCCCTAAGATTAGCCGCCCATTAGGTTTCCTAAATGTACCGTACTTCTCCCCAAGTGGAAAACCACCCTCGGTAGAGCGAGACACATACATCGAGCCCCATTGACAGCACGATGGCAAAGCAAACTACCCCAGTTCCTCAAATTAATTAGCTAAGGGCATCCCATTCCGCCGTCATGGCTGTAATGTTTTCCCGTGTGGTCATCCAATAAACCAGTCCTTACGGAGAGACACTCGAGAAACCTCTCAAGCCCCATGAATGTCATAATACCATCATCATAATCAAAAGGTAACTATCGTATCATAAATAATCTCATCATGTTTATTGATTAGAGTAAAGCACTAGCATAGAGCTAAACCAAAAATGATCCAATCCAAATAGGTGAACAAGGACATGGTAAACAATGCTGGTCAATCCTTAGGTATAAATTATGTAAATGCGAGTAGTGAATTATAAAATGATAGGACATAAATAGGTCAGAGGACACTTGCCTTCACCAACCAGCTGGTGCTCAGGGTCTTCGCCTGTAACTCCTTCGGACTCCGTCAACTGACCGTTATCTATACGGGTTCAAACATAAATTACACAATCTTAACATAGAAATAAACAATACACCACACAATACAATATAACAAATAAATAGGCGCATGGCGCAGGGCTCGCATATACGACTATGTGAGAAAGAAATTACAACGATCGAGACTACGATCGAAAGGTAATTTCGTTAAGCAGCTATGGATTAGAATACTTGTCTAAACATAATTATATTAATTTAACAATCGTGTTATGCATAAAATAAAAGTACACTACACACCTTAATTATTATACACAACTCTAGGTAAATTTAAAAGATTGTCGCGTGACGAAGAACGCGATAGCACACACAATCTAAACTGAAATTAAAACGAGTTGTCGTGCGATGCAGTGCGCGACAGCACACATGAATTAAACGGAAATTAAAAAGAATCGTCGTGCGATGATGCGCGCAACGCAACACATGAATTAAATTGAATTTGAAACAAACTGTCGCGCGAGCGTGCGACGCAACACATGAATTAAATCTAAATTTGAAATGAATTGTCGCGTGACGAAGCGGGCGACCCTACACTTGAACTAAACTAAAATTAAAACGAATCATCGCACGACGAAGCGTGTGATGCTACACGTGAATTGAATCCGAATTTAAAACGAATCATCGCATGATGAAGCGTGCCACGCTGCACATGAATTAAACTGAATTTAAAACTAAATTCAAACTGAATTTAAACGTTACTATGCGTGCTAGGGCTGCGCGCACGGGGGCAGGGTCGTGCATGCCGGGGGGTCGCACGTTGGGCCGGGCCACGTCGGGGCAGGCCACGCGCCGGGGAAGGGCCACCGGGGGGCCGGGCCACCGCTCCGGGGGCTGGACGACCGTGCCCCTAGGGCTGCGCGCCGGGCAGGGGCTCGTCGGGGAGCTGCGCATGCACATGGCGGTGGGGATCGGCTAGGAAGGGAGAGAAGGGAGGAGAGGGGAGCTCACCGCGGGCTCGACGGATAGCAGCAACCGCTCACTGGGATCCAACCTAGGGCAAAGGGAGAGGTGGAGAGAGCTGGAAGAGAGGGAGAGGGAGGCTGCTGCGCGGGAAAAAGAGAATGAGGGGGAGGGGCGCGCATAGGGGGAGGTGGGGCCTAGGAGCGCGCTCAGGGCTGGGTCGGGCCGCGCCACGGGCCGGGCTAGGCCGTGGGCCGGGCTGTCGGTACTCCCTCTCACCTGCTTCTAATCGAGATTAATCCACGAATCAAAACCCAAAACTAGACGAACGCATGACTAGGCACAACATCAGACAAAATAAATATACTTCGGCATGATGCAAGAACAATATCAACTTAGGTTTTGGTTACATGCGATGCAGACACTAGTCTCTATATTGTTTTGAAACAGGAGGAAGGAGCAAAATAGGAAGAGAAAAGAGAGTAAGACCTGAATTTGGTGAATAATGGAGAAGAAAATTTATACCCCCAAATTCAGGGCGTTACAGCTGATACAACAAGTCCCTCGTCGTCGGAGTCGGATGAAGTAGTCTGAGTCCCACTCCTTGTTGATGTGAGCCTCGCCCTTAGCCTTCCTGTAGTTTTTCTTCCTCTCCTTGTTCCCTTTCTTTTCTTGTGCCTGGTCATTATCATTATCGGGACATTATGCAATAAAATGACTAGACTTACCGCATTTGAAGCACGAGCGCTTTCCCTTTGATTTATTTTTATTTGGATACTCCTTGCGTCCCTTCAAAGCGATCTTGAAGCGCTTGATCACAATTAAACCACAAGAACAAGGGAGGAAATAGAAACACACACAAGAACTAGAGTCGTAGCAACAACACGCACACAAGTCAAGAACCAAGCACATGAAACAATGCAACAGAGTTACAGCTCAAAGAAGTGCTCAAATCTATATCACAATGAAACGAATGCGTGCTTGCGAAGTCTAGGAGTTGTAGGATGTTCAATGGATGCTTGGTGTGGAGCTCCATGCGCCAAGGGGTCCCTTTTATAGCCTCAAGGGAGCAAGGATCCGTTGGAGCTCCATTTGGAAGGCCCTGGTTACCTTCTGTCCGTGGGTGCACTGGACAATGAACAGTGCCCGATTTGCTTCCTTATTCGGCAAAGACGACCGTTGCCAGCCACTAGTCCCACAGCACACCGGACAGTCCGGTGTTGCCTGCTGACTGTTGGCTGAGCCACGTGTCGCCCGCTGATCGCGTGGTCGACCATTGCCTAGGCGCATGGCTGGCACACCAGATAGTCCGATGCACATCAGACAGTCCAGTGAATTATAGTCGTGGTGCCCAGTGTTTTTCCCAAGAGCGGCCAGTTCATTGAGCATGTGTAACACCCTGAATTTGGTGGGTATAAAATTTCTTTCTAAAATCTACCAAATTCAGTTGTTACCCTTTACCTCTCTCTAGTCTTTCTCTCTCTCTTTCTTTTGAGTAGATGTAGCTTAATTAGTGAGGGATTAATTATTTATTTTTGCCAAAACTATGTGAGTTATGAATTGTTGCATCATGCTGAGCCCAAAATATTCTTTGAATTGATGCACATGTTTCATTTGGTTTGAATTTGAAACTTGGTTTGAAATTGAATAGAAAACCCTAGAGAAAATAAAATAGAAAAGCAATTAGAAATTCCAGAAAAATAGAAAACCCCAATTTGGCCCAATCAGCCTAGCCGGCCTAGCCCCGCGCTCGCACCCGCGCCCGCACGCTAGCCTTCCCTAACAGGCGGACCCCGCCTGTCAGCGCCTTATCACGCCCACTCTCTCTTCCCCCTCTCCCTCTCACTGCCATTGGGGATGACTTGTGTCACACTCGAATTTTAGGGGGTACCAAGACCCAAAACACCCAGTTTCGGGGGCACCAAGACGCGGGCATGAAATAATAACCAGGTGTGCTGGGACCAAGTCTCACACATATGATGATTAGTGGTACATAAACGAATGTCACAGCTTTACTATATGATAGGAGTTCTGTACAAAATAAATAAATAAATACATCATATGGAGACAACGATCTAGCAACCCAAAGTTGACTAGGAGACGACGGCCTAGACCTCTCACGAACTCATCACAGCATCCTCCATGTGCCTCATCCTGCGGTACCTATTCTTGACCTGTGGGGGTGTGAGACAGCAAGAGTGAACTCACATACGTTCATCGCTGAACAAGTTGTGGGGAATAATGTGCATGAACTCGCCAAAGGTGGGAGCTCACGTGAAGTGTAAGGCTTACCAAAGAGAATGGTTGAAGCCGAGCATTGCTTTTAAAGTTGGTCAAAATTTTATTAGCAATTACTAAGTATAAATAAATACCAACCCAATTAAGTAGTAGAACAAAAGTGATAACAACACCTGTGATGCAATGCATATGACAAATTGAATTTAGTTCCATAAATTAATCATGTGAGTGTCTGAGCTACTCATGACCGTGAGCACGGCTAGTACACCAGTTTTACACTCTGCAGAGGTTGCGCATCTTTACCCACAAGTCATGTTACCCATCTGCCAAGGGATCGTGACTTTCCATACACCTCTACCGAGGAGGTGAGGCAGGGTAACACTACGAGGCCTTTACAAAGTTCCACTAGCTTCAGAAAACCCACTTCAGTTTATAGGAAGCTCCAATGAAGGGATCCCTCGCCAGACTGCCATCGCAGCAAAATCAACCCAAGGACCTCCCTACACAGACCACTCCCCTACTGCCCTTGCCCCTTTCGGGTAAGGTAGTTGTCGGTACCCTGAAACTAGGATACCCCTTACTACTGTATAAAGACACAGTACCCACGCGGCTATCTCTTAGTCGCGTGGTAAAGGTGCTGTGTGTGGGACCAAGCCATGACTCGCCCCAGCCTCGGGCGACTACTCTGGGTCTACAACAGCGCCTGACCCCACCACATGGGCGGGTCCGGAGCTGCCACGTGTCTAGAGAAAGTGATATACTCCAAGGCATCAACAGTGAGTCCGGACCCCTATGGGAGAGTATCGGACCCCTGGATATATAGCCCGGACCTCCAAGGTTGGTCCAGGACCTCCATGTGTGCAAGCCGGACCCATGGAATGGATCCGGACCCTCCCCCCCATATGGGGTCCGGGACGCCCATAATGGGGTCCCAAGGTCCCAGGACAGAACATACTCGGGCCTTGGTCGGGACCCAGGCGGGGGTCCAGTGCCGACACGTGTCCAGACCTGATCTAGTTCTTGTTCCCCGCTCAGGCGGGGACCCTGTGCTGCCACGTGCATACTGCACGCGACATAAGCCAACGGGCGGAACCTAGCATGACGCCTCTGGGCTACGCACGCCTTCGCATTCATTGCGGATAAGACATGCGCCTGTCCACTCCACTGATAGGCGGTGTGATTAGTCCACGATACGTGGACTGTGCTGTTATTCACCATTACTCGCACGTTTCGGCTATCAATGCTGCATGGACTGCGGTCATCAAGACTCCCGGTGATTGCTCAAGCGTTACTAGCATTAATTACTCACATAATGTATTCCTTCCATTATGCTCCTAGGCCCGCATGTGGGGGCTCAGCATCCTTGTATGTGCCTCCCTTATTAAACTATAAAAGTGAAGGCACACAACGTTACAAGGACAAGCTCTCAAGTTCACACACACGCTTACACACACACTCAATACAACATACACACAGTGGAGGTAGGGTGTTACGCTCCGGCGGCCTGAACCACTATAATCCCTTATGTGCTCTTGTGTTCATCCCGAATCCACACAACAGGCAAAACGCTTAGGCCCCCTCCTCATCTTAGGATTAGGGCGGGTGCATTCTGCCACCCGGCCGGAGGATTTTCTCTCCGACATTTGACGCGCCAGGTAGGGGGCTTTTGGCATTAGGTTTTTGTCTGTTTTCCTGCTCGACATGATGGTCCAGATCGTCGAGCACCGCGGCTTGACTCCTGAGGATTTCCTGATGGAGGAAGAGGCTGCGCCTTCCATGCCACGGGGCTCCAACCGCCCTGCGCCTTGTGCTGCTGCTGTGCGCACTGCGCAGCTGCACACACCTGCGCAGACATCTCGAGCTCCATCAAGGGCTGCTCCTGGGGCGTTGTCTACAGCCAGGGAGTTGCTACGCCACCCTCCAAGTTCCACGGCCTCGTCGAGAGCCATGAAGCAGTGGCATGATGATGTCGACCGTCTCCTTGGCATGGCGCATTCTGGATTGGCCAGACCTAGGCCTTGGTCATTCCGGCATCAACATGAGGCATCGGTGTCAGTGCACTCACCCTAAGTGAAGGCTGCATCGACTGAGGGCCTGCGGGCGGAGCTCAACCGCCAGCGTGCGGGCGAGGATGCGCCAATTTCTCTGGAGAGGCCTGATGACCTGTGGGCAGAACTCAACCGCAGGCGTGCAGGCGAGGACACACGAGTCTCTCTGGAGAGGGCGCGTGAGCGCCGGCTAAACTTCGAGGGTCGCAACCTCGATCAGGACTTCGCTCCACTTGCGCCACAAACTCCAAGGGGTGCCTGAACCCACACGGGTGTCCCATTGGTGCGCGTGGGCTGTGCCGCGCTAGCGGACCACCTCTGCATGGCAACTTGGCCACCCAAGTTTCGGCCACACCTGCCAGAGAAGTACGACGGTACGTCAAACCCGTCGGAATTTTTGTAGGTCTACGTCACCGCCATTACAGCAGCTGGTGGAAACACTGCTGTGATGGCGAGCTACTTCCATGTAGCCTTGACTGGGCTGGCCCGGACCTGGCTCATGAACCTGACCCTGGGATCCGTCTAATCCTGGGAAGAGCTCTGTGCACGGTTCACAGTGAACTTTGCCAGTGCTTATCAGCAGCATGGCATGGAGGCTCATCTCCATGCCGTAAGACAAGAACCCGGGGAGACTCTCCGGGCTTTCATCGCCCGCTTCACCAAGGTATGCGGGACCATACCTCGCGTCTCTGATGCCTCTATCATCACTGCTTTCTGATAGGGGTGCGTGATGAGAAGATGTTGGAGAAGCTGGCGACACATGACGTGGAAACGGTAACCACGCTCTTTGCTCTGGCTGACAAGTGTGCCAGAGCTACCGAGGGTCGTGCATGGCACTCGGCACCACAGACCGGAGTTACCCAGACGGGTGGCTCAGGTGCCTTCACCCAGGGCGGTAATAAGAAGAAGAAGAAGAACCGCGGCCACGAGAGGCCGCAGTCTGCTGCTCCGGTCGTCGTAGCTGCGACTAGGGGCCGAAACGAGCGCGACAAGCACCCACGGCCATAGGGAGGCAACAATGGGTCATGCCCTGTGCACCCCAACAATCGCCACATGGCCTCGGAATGTCGCGAGATCATCAAGCTCGTGAAGCACGTCAGCGAGTGATGCGAACAGGCTTCCAAGGATGGCTCGCCGCCTCGTCGCTGGCCTGGCAAGGAGAAGGTCGACGAAGGTGACGCGGCTGCGGGAGAACGGGACCTCGGGTATCAGTCACCTGAGGGGGTCCTCAAGGACATTTTCACTGGAGACTCCAACTCTAGTGACGACAACGACCGCCGCAAGAAGCTGTACGTGATGTACGGCGGGAGCTAGGAGCTCACCTCCCATAGGAACGTGAAGTCCCTGCGCCGTGAGGTCCTTTCGGCGGTCCCAGGGGTCCCGAAGGCTGCTCCACATCAGCGGTGGAGGAGCACCACTATCTCCTTTGGGGCATCCGACTGCCCTGAAAACATGGCAGGTGCCGGTATACTACCGCTCATCACTGCCCCTGTCATCGCCAACATGCAGCTGCATCATGTCCTGATTGATGGTGGGGTTGGGCTCAACGTCATCAGCCATGCTGCATTCAAGCAGCTGCAGATCCCAGGGTCCCGACTAGGACTCTCCCGTCCATTCTCTGGATTGGGCCCTCAACTGGTGTATCCCCTTAGGAGCATCGCACTCCCGGTTACGTTCGGGACTGAGGAAAACTTCCGCACAGAGAACGTCCAGTTCGACGTCACGGAGGTTAACCTCCCTTTCAATGCCATCATTGGTAGGCCAGCCCTGTATCGGTTCATGGCCATTGCCCATTACGGGTATTTGGTCCTCAAGATGTCGTCCCCTACTGGGGTCCTCACCATGCGGGGCGACCACGCCGCTACGCTTACGACTATCGAGAAGCTGCACGCCCTGGAGGCGGAGACTGCTCGCCCGGATGACGGAGGGAGGGACCCCTCGACCTCTGGCAGCAAGGCACCTACCATGGTGCCAAAGGTGCAGCCATCCGGAGCAGACGGCATCCCCGTCAAGGCCATCCAGGTCAGCGTGGACTCCTCCCAGACCACCCGCATGGCGGGCAATCTGGAGGAGAAATAGGAACTCGCGCTCGTCGCCTTCCTCCAGGCAAATGCTGACGTGTTCGCATGGGAACCGTCGCAGATGCCTAGGTTCCCCAGGGAGGTGATTGAGCACCATCTGAAGATCCACCCTGACGCCAAAATGGTGAGTCAGAAGCCTCGGAGACAGTCGTTGAGCGGCAGGACTTCATCTGTGAGGAGGTCCGGAAGCTACTAAACGCTGGCTTCATCGAAGAGGTTCATCACCCAGTGTGGCTGGCCAACCCAGTCATCGTTCCAAAGGCGAACGGGAAGCTTCGAATGTGCATCGACTACACCAACCTCAATAAGGCTTGTCCCAAGGACCCGTATCCACTTCCACGTATAGATCAAATCGTGGACTCTACCTCCGGGTGTGACCTCTTGTCCTTCTTAGATGCTTACTCTGGTTTCCATCAGATCCAGATGTCTAGGGAAGATAGGAAGCATACCGCTTTTGTAACAGTGGATGGGCTTTACTGTTATGTTGTAATGCCCTACGGTCTGAAGAATGTCTTGCCGACATTTGTACGGGCGATGAGTAAGACCTTTGGGGACCTGATTAGGGACAGGATAGAGATATACGTCGATGACATCATGGTCAAGACTAAGAGAGGGTCGACTCTAGTGGAAGACTTGACCCTGCTCTTTGACAAGCCGCGGGCAACGCACACGAAGCTGAACCCGGACAAGTGTGTCTTTGGTGTCTCCGCTGGGAAGTTGCTAGGGTTCCTAGTTTCGCACTGGGGCATTGAAGCAAACCCAGAGAAGATCAAGGCAATTGAGGCAATGAGGCCTCTGGCTCGGATCAAGGACGTCCAGAAGCTTACGGGGTCATTGGCCGCCCTCAGCCGCTTCATCTCAAGGCTAGCTGAGAGGGCGCTGCCCTTCTTCAAGCTCTTACGGAAGTCCGGACCATTCTCTTAGACCGAGGAAGTAGAGCGAGCCTTCCAAGAGTTGAAGCAGCACCTTGTGTCCCTACCAATACTGGTAGCTCTGGAGCCAGGGGAGCCGCTGTACTTGTACATTGCAGCGGCTGCAGAGGTGGTGAGCATGGTGCTGGTCATCGAACGGACGGCACAACATCCCTAGGGGAGTCAGAAAGTTCCTCTGGGAGAAGGTGATGGTCCGTCCACCATAGAGCTTGAGGACTCGGGACCAACCGCAGGGGTTTGGACCATCTAGAAGCCAGTCTACTAAGTTAGCGAGGTCCTCCATGAGGCAAAGGCCAGGTACCTTGAGACGCACAAGCTTCTCTATGCTGTGCTTGTTGCGTCCAGGAAGCTGCGCCACTATTTCCATGCACACAGGGTCGTGGTGGTGACCTCCTTCCCGTTAAGGGCCATCCTCCACAAATTTAACGCCACAGGCAACATCGCCAAGTGGGTCGCGGAGCTTGTTGAGTTCCAACTGGACTTCTAGCCTCGCCATGCTGTCAAGAGCCAAGTCCTGGCTGACTTCATCGTGGAGTGGACCCCTCCCCCGAGCGCTCCTGGGGGTCCGGATCTTGATTCGGACCACACACCTGCCAAACCTAGGGTCCCGGTCTTCACCGAGCCCCATTGGACGCTTTTCTTCGACGGGTCCGCCCGCCAGCAAGGTGGCGGTGCTAGGGTGGTCCTCGTCGACCCAAGCGGAGATCAAGTGAAGTACATGGTGCACCTTGAGTTCAAGGCCACCAACAACATGGCAGAGTATGAGGCACTTATCTTCGGCTTGTCTATGGCACTATCCCTAGGGATCCGCTAGCTTCTCATGAAGGGGGACTCCTAGCTGATCGTCAAGCAGGTCCGCGGAGAATGTAGCTGCAACGAGCCCAGGCTTGTAGCTTACCTCCTCCATGTAAGGAAGCTAGAAAAGGACTTCACGACCCTGGAACTGCAACATGTTCCTCGGGCTAACAATTCAACGACAAATGAACTCTCCATGAGGGCATCAACTTGGGCACCCGTGCCCGAGGGCGTCTTCGAAAGACGGTTGCTAAGACCTACCGCCCAGCCTGCCGAACTGGGCGAAGGGGGTGAGACTAGCACCTCGAAGCTAGCGGTCCCGGTGGCGTTACATCTGCAGAACCCACCAAGGATTGTGTGTGCTATAGGGGGTCCTGCCAACCCCTTGGCGCCATAGCCAGTATCTCAGAGTGGTCCCGATGCATGGATCTCCGAGATCCGGGACTCCCTGAAGGAAAATATCCTTCCTAAAGATCATGTGTCCGCAGGGCGCATAGTGCGGTTGGCTAAACGATACGCGGTGGTGGAAGGGGATCTCTACCGCCGTGGCGCCAACAACATTCTCATGCGGTGCATCACCCAGGAGGAGGGTCGTGAGTTGCTCACGGAGATCCATGGAGGTGAGTGCGGAAGTCATTCGTCATCCCACACGCTGGTCAGTAAGGCCTTTCGGCATGGCTTTTACTGGCCAACCGCTCTCCAGGATGCAGCTGAGTTGGTAAAGTCCTGCAAGGCATGCCAGTTTCATGCAAAGTAGATACACACACCTGCTTAGGCTCTACAAATGATTCCACCCTCCTGTCCATTCGCCGTATGGGGGGTGGATATCCTGGGACCATTCCCCAGGGCCGTCAGCGGGTACCGTTTCCTCTTCGTCGCCATCGACAAGTTCACAAAGTGGCCAGAGGCCACCCCTATGGTCAGTATCACCTAGGGTGCTGCTGTTGCTTTCCTCAAGTCAATTGTCTATAGATTTGGGGTCCCAAGCCATATCATTACGGACAATGGGACCAGTTTACAAGTTGGTTCTTCCAAGAGTATTGCGAGGGCATCGGCACCCAGCTCTGCTTTGCGTCTGTGGCTCATCCCAAGAGCAACGGCAGGCTGAGAGGGCAAACACAGAAATCCTCAGGGGACTCAAGACATGCACCTATGACTGCTTGAAAAAGCATGGTGCAAATTGGGTCAACGAGCTTTTGTCCATGCTATGGGGGAACCGGACCACACCCAGCCGAGCTACCGGGGAGAACCCATTCTTCCTGGTCTACGGGGCCAAAGCCTGCCTTCCCCCGGAAATCATTATGGGCTCCCCATGGGTCCAGTCTTTTGATGAGTCTATGCAGGAACAGCTACGGCGTGAGGACGTGGACTTCATCGACGAGCGCAGATGGCGAGCAGCGATCCAAAATGCACGGTACAACCAGGCGCTCAGGCGCTACCACCAACGGTTCGTGCATAGTAGGGAGCTCAGGGTCGGGGACCTAGTCCTAAGGCGAGTACTGAATCGAGAAGGGCTCCACAAACTCTCCCCCAGTTGGGAAGGACCCTTCAAGGTGATGGAAATATGCCGACCCGGGTGTGTCCGCCTTGCCACAACTGAAGGAGTGTCTCTGTCCAATCCCTAGAATATAGAGCATCTCCGTAAGTTCTATCCATAGAACCAAAACTGGGGGTTTGAGTTTTCTTACTTTGTAACTGGGTTGTGCATATGTGTACGTCAATCTGGTGAGGTCCACCCTCGTAAGCCCGGCCTATTGGTATGCACCCATGTATATCAAGATATAAGGAAAGAATTTAACCCCCAGAGGAGCTTTGTGATGGTTCATTCTACTTCAGTTTACAAGCATTATTTTTATCTAACCCACCCATACAGTTCCCACCCTTGCTGGTATGATGCCATCCGAATTGAGTAGCCAGGCTTGCAGTTCAGGACCCCTCTACTAATACAGGGGGTCCGGCAACCTACGGGTCCGGTTCTAAAGAATGGGTGCTTGTTTCCTGGAGTGGTCTGGAGCTGTGTAGCCGCTTAGCCTGGTTCCGTACCCTAAGCCTGCACCTCCACCACTCTGCAATGGGTACCCTAGTATTTGGAGTTGTGATCATGTGGGTCCGGGCATACGGCTTGACTTCCTAGGCTAAATCTTGCAGGTCCTGTTGCATGAATCAAAGGATGGCAAATACCAAACGATGGGTCCTATGGGTGTGCTGCTAACACTTCAAAACCGGAGCTGTGTGCAGGTCTAGGTCCCAATCTAGATGCAGGTAGTCTCAAACCGTAGCGACTACCTCCTAGGGACCGGGCAACCAATTTTCTCTTAGGTATACTGGTATCCAGCCTCGACACATCAAGCCTACATCCCAGGGGGCCAAGTACCAGGGAGAAGTTGGTAACACTACACACAGCGAGGACAAACAACATACAAATAAGTGCTAATACTGCTTGATTAATAGTTCTCAAAAGTATGTTACACCATCAAAAGTTATTACAAGCCGCTCCCCAGCGGAACCCTTTTTTGTCTCTGCAGATTAGAGTACTCGTCATTAGCAGGATCCCGCTGGAAGCGCTTGGCCACCAGCTCCATGGCGTCTTGTACGCTCTCCCGAGCGGCGTCTTTTGTGGCAGCCATCGAACCCGCGATCACCGGCGCCAAGGATATGGCGGGGTCGTGGCTCCGAAAGCATGTCAAGACATAATCAATCACCGCCCGATAGAGCTTGCTGCCCTCTGCCTCCAGGCGGGCGCCGAGGATCTGGTCCAGGCGTCGGAGGCGATCAGCGGCGGAGTCCAGCACCAGGAGCGCATCGGAGATCGACGCCGGTAGCTCCGACACCGGGATGGGGCTCATCCGTAGCGGCACCAGTGCCGTGCTCGCCTCGCCGGCCCACTCGGCGATGCGCTGGACCCCAGTGCGGTGCTCCGCCTAGAGATCTTCAAGGGCCTTCCTGGTGGACTCCACCGCTTGTGAACCCTACGCCACCTGTGCCGCGTTGAACTGGCGGATCTGCTCCTCCAGCTCCTTTTCCTTCCTCTCCGCCTCGAGCTCGTGCTCGGCCATCAACTCGCCCCACCGGGTGAGCATTTCCTCCCTAAAGGCGAGATCCGTCTCCCGCCTGGCGAGGTCCGTCTCTCGCTGGTCCAGGGACTGCTCCTTTGCTTTGAGGTTCTCCTTAGCAAGGGCGGCATCGCTGGCCTTGCCCTCGAGCTCCTACTGCCACTGTTGTAGCCTCTCCACAGCCTTGACCTGCTGGACCCGCTACGCTTCCAGGGTCTGGTCCAGGGCATTCAGCTTGGTCCGGAGCTCTGTTGTGAGGGCCTCCCTCTGGCTCAAGGCCTCCTCCCTCTTGGCCACCTTCTTCTCCCTCCGGTGCGCCTCCAACTCCCTGGCATACACCTTCTGGAGGTCCTTCTTGTACTCCTTGCAGTTCCACTCGAGTTGGGACCACTCGGAGATGAACTGGCGAGACACTGTCCTGGTACGCTCCTCCAGTTGGGTGCGCTAATCGCTGAGGAGCCGGTGCTTAGCCTCAAGCGCCTCCCACTCCCGCAAAATTGCTGCCCTAGTGTCACTAAGGACCTGGGGGCGCGGGACAGCATGCTGGGGAGGGGGATTGGCGCAGCTTCTTCCTCAGCACCTAACCGGAGCCGTCGCCCGAACACCACCTCCATCTCCTCCAGTGCAGGCGGGGGGTTGGAGCTGGACACGCCTCCGGTGTCACCCCCAGCGTTGGGAGTGGGCGCGATGTCGGAGGCAGGCACGGATCCCCTAGCTGGGACCTCATCTGTCGCGGCGATGCCGCCTGATGCTAGCATCACTGCCGCTGGACCCCCGGCTAGGGCATGAGAAAGCCACTGGCGCTGTCTAGGCAGCGGCTGGAGGTGGACTGCCGGCACCACTCCCAGCAGATTCCTGCTGCTGAGAGCCAGACCCATCGGTGGGCCCAGTACCTGGCGGAGGAGGGGGAGGTGTGGCCTTCGGAGGGGCGGAGGAAGAGGCCCTAGCGAACAGACGATCAGTTAAGACTTGTCGGCATGATAATTAGACTCATGGACTCATGGAAAAAGGGGCTACACTTACTTGGGGCCCTGGACTTTCCAGCGACCCTGGAAGCAGGGCGACCGCTGCTGTTGCTGTTGCTGCTGCTACGGTTGTTGTTGCTGTTGTTGCTGCTGGTGCCCCTAGGGGTGATCACCCTCAGAGGATGGTGGTGGCGGCAGGGCCGGAGGACTAATGCGCCTCTGCGCACCATGGGCCAGGGAGCTGGCCTCCTCGGCCCCACCAGCAGTCCTCTAGCGCTTCTGGGGGGGTCCGAAACAAGCCACCCATCAGCCCAATGCAGCCTGCGTCGCCTCTCCTCCTCCGACCCCCCGGAGCTACCTGGGGCAGAGGCACTGCTTGCAACCCCTTTGCCCTTGTCCAAGGGGCTGGGGCCACGGCGGGGTTGGCGCTAGGGGCTGCACCGGCGGGCTGGGGACTTCCAGCCGGCACATCAGAGATCCGGATCCCGCGGAGGGGGTTATCACACCCAGTTTTAGAAGGCAAACCAAATGCGAACCATGTACGTGCCAGGATCAGCAATTCACGTACACATCAGTTTCATAACTGGACATCATCACACAGTGCTCAAATAATAACATAAAAGGGTAATAATAGTCAATTACCTCATGATGTCCGAGACATCCACATAGTCTTTAACAATAATCAAAGTGCGGAAAAGAAACATAGATACACATGGCCTACACAGGCAGCCGACTGGGGGTTTGCCGCTAACCCATGCCTAGAACTTATCATAATCTTGGAACTCCTGGAAGTCTTCCTCCACGGCTTCATCTTCACTTGAGTAGTGGTTGCAACACGGACAACCTAGGGGGGTTTGGTGTGTAAAGCAAGGGTGAGTACACATCAACATACTCAGCAAAATGTCCCGTTTGTCTATAGTGGACTAGCTTTATGTGGAGTTAAGTCAAGCAGTTGCTTTTAGTTGGTCAGGTTATATTTACTAGTAGAAAGCCATGTTTTAGAATTAACCCAAGTTATTAACCCGATGTACCCTTTCCAAACGGAAAGAATACCGCTTACCAGTACCATAGTCATAACCAAAATCATCATCCTCATCACCACCTGTAAACCATACATCTCTGATCAAGTATTTCTAATCAATGGAGCTCCCTTGGCCGCTCATAACCGTGAGCACGGCTGATATATCAGTTTCATAACACTCTGCAGAGGTTGCGCACTTTACCCACAAGCCGTGATTCCCTCTTGCCTCAGGCCAATCAAACCCTTAAACACTACCAAGGTGAATAGGCAGGGTCTCACTATGTAGCCTTTACAAAGATTCCCTGAGGCTGTAGCCGCCCGTTAGGTTTCCTAAATGTACCGCACTCCTCCCCAAGGGGGCAAACCAACCTTGGCAGAGCGAGCCGCATACACCGAGCCCCATTAACGGCACGACGGCGAAGCAAACTACACCTCAGTTCCTCTAATTATTTACCTAAGGGCATCACATTCCAACCTCATGGTTGCACTGTTTTCCCGGGCGGTCATCCAATGAACCAGTCCTTACGGAGAGGCACTCGAGAAACAGCTCGAGTCCCCTTAAATGTCACAGTACCATCATCATAATCAAAAGAGAAAACAGCGTATCATAGATAATCTCATCATGTTCATTGATTAAGGTGAAGCACTAGCATATAGCTAAACTGAAATAACCCAACCAAAATAGGTAACCAAGGACAAGATAAACAAAAGCTAGTCAATCCTTAGGTATAAACTATGTAAATGCGAGGAGTGAATTATAAGAATGAGTAGGACATCGATAGGTCAAGGGACACTTGCCTTCACCAACCGACTACTGCTTAGGGTCTTCACCTGCAACTCCTTCGGACTCCGCCAACTGACTGTTATCTATACGAGTTTCAAACATACATTCCACAAGTTTTATTACAAATGAACAGTACACCATACAATAGAATGCAATAAATAAACAGACGTTCGATGCAGGGCTCACACCTATGACTAAGCGAGAAAGAGAAAGTAACGGTCGAGGCTACGGTCGAAGAGCGATCACGTTACACGATTATAAATCAGAGTACTCGTCTAAACAGAATAGTGTTAATTTGGCCATCGCGTTTAGCATAGGGTAAAGTCATGTTCCATGTTTAATCATTATAAGCAGATAAAGGTGAATTAAAGGGAATTGTCGTGCGGCGAGACGCGTGACACAGCACTTAAATTGAAATAAGAAACAAACGACTCGTCGCACGACAGAGCGCGCAACGAGACACTGCAATAATTATAAAGAGACGTTAAGCGTCGCGTGACGAAACACACGACGGCATACGTCAACCAAACTAAATTTAAAATGAAACGTCGCGCAACTGGACGCGCGACGTCATACATTAAACAACCTGAAATTAAAATGAATGACGCAGCACATTAATAGAATCTGAAATTAAACAAATTCGTCGCGCGACGAAGCGCGCGACGCAGCACGCTAACTAAATAGGGTTTAAAATTATTTAAAACCAAGAATCAATCACCGCGCGCGTGGGGCTGCGCACGCGGGAACACGTTGGGTGAACGGGGGCACGAGGCCGCGCAGGCAGCGTTGAGGCCACGCGAGCTGCGCCGAGGCGCGTGTAGGGGCCGCGCCAGGGGACCACGCTGCCGAAGGCAGGGGACACGCACCGGGAGCCATGCGCACCAGGGCCAGGACGACCGCGCGCAGTGGGCCGAGGGGCCACACCGGGAGGGGCCGCCATGGGGATTGCCGCTGAGGCCGGGGCCACGAGGAGAAGCGCACCAGGGGCCGCGGGGAGCGTGCCGGGGGGGCGTGCGGGACGCGCCGCCAGGGGCAGCGGGGAGCGCGCCGAGATCCACGCGTGGCACGCGCAGGGGCGCCGCAGGGGAGCGCGCTAGGGGGCCACGCGGGGAGCGCGCCAGGGGGCCACGGGGGACGCGCCGCCGAGGGCTGCGGGGAGCACGCCGGGAGCCGCGCGGGGCGCCACGGGGGAGCGCGCCAGGGGGCCACGGGGGAGCGTGCCAGGGGGCCACGCGGGGGAGCCGCCGGGGGCCGCGGGAGGGGCGCGCGCAGGGGAGCGGGGGGGGGGGGGCGCGGGGAGCGCCGCCTGGGGCCGCGGGGGTGGCGCCGAGGGGCCACGTGGTGGCACGCCGGGGGGCGCGCGCAGGGAGGCCACGTGTGGGGAAGAAGAAAGGGAGGGGGAGGGGAAGAGAGAGGGAGAGGGGAGGGGAGAGGAGCTCACCTCAGGGATCCAAATCCGGCGATCAGCTTCTCCAAACCCTAGGGCACCACGGGGAGAGGGAGAGAGATGGGAGAGGAGAGGAGGTTGTTGTGCGGGAAAATCAAATGAGAGAAAGGGAGAGAGGGAGGGGGCATGCATGGGGGGAGGGGAGGGCGCCGGGGGCGCGTGGGCTGGAGTGAGCTGGACTGGGTCGAGCTGGGCTGGGCCGCACCGCGGGTCAAAATCCCGCGGCACGCACAACCATAGATCGGAATCTGATCGCAAACCGAAATCCGAAACGAGATGAGACAAACACGCGATTAAACATGACATTAGACAAAGAAATATGATTCGACATGATGCAACACCCATGTCAACTTAGGTTTTGTTTACACACGATATGGACACCGGTCGCTATACCGCTTTGAAATTGAGGAGAAGGAGCAAAACGGGAAAAGAGAAAGGAGTAACGCCTAAATTTGGTGAGTAAAAAGAAGAAAAAATTCTACCCCCAAATTCAGGGCATTACAAACCTATCCCCCTTAAAAGAATCTCGCCCTCGAGATTCAAGGTTGGCAAGCAAAGAGTTCAGGGTATTTGGCCATCAGATCATATTCACGCTCCCAGGTTGCTTCTTCCTCAGAGTGGTGACTCCATCTAACTTTGCACATTCTGATAGTTTTCCTCTGGGTGACTCTGTCTGCAGTCTCAAGAATCTGCGCTGGCTTCTCTATGTAGGTCAGGTCCTCCTAGACCTCCAGACCTTCCACTGGCAACTGTTCTTCTGGCACACGCAGACACTTCCTCAACTGAGACACATGGAAGACATCATGCACTGCGGACAAGCCTTCTGGCAGACTGAGCTGATAGGCCACTTCTCCACGCCTTGCGAGAATTTGATACTGACCAACATAGCGGGACGCTAGCTTGCCTTTGACTCCGAATCTTCTGACTCCTCTGATAGGCGATACTTTCAGATAGACAAAATCTCCATCTTCGAAACTCAGCTCTCTCCTTCTTGTGTCTGCATAGCTTCACTGCCTTGATTGCGCTATCTTTAGGTTCTCCCGAACCATCTTGATGTTCTCCTCAGCTTCGAGCAATATGTCTGGCCCAAACACTTGCTTTTCTCTAGGCTGATCCTATTGCAATGGAGTTCTACAACTCCTTCCATAAAGCACCTGAAATGGTGACATCTTCAAGCTAGCCTGGTAACTGTTGTTATAGGAGAACTCTGCATAAGGTAACCTCTTGTCCCATCCGGACTGATCTTGCAACGCATAAGCTCTCAACATGTCTTCGAGGATTTGATTGGTTCTTTCAGTCTGACTATCGGTCTGAGGATGGTAAGCTGAACTGAAATTCAGATGTGTACCCAAGGCTTCATGCAACTGCTGCCAGAAATGAGAGGTGAACTGCGTTCCTCTGTCTGACACTATCTTCTTTGGCACACCGTGAAGACAAACAATCCAAGACATGTACAACTCTGCCAATACTGCACTGCTGTAGTTGGTCTTGATAGGTATGAAGTGGGCTGACTTAGTTAAACGGTCCACTACTACCCAAATGGAATCGTAGCCGGCTCGAGTGCGAGGCAATCCGACTATGAAATCCATTCCAATTTCATCCCATTTCCACTAAGGAATTCGCAATGGTTGCAACAATCCAGCTGGCCTCCGATGCTCTGCCTTGATCCTTTGATAGCTGTCACATATAGCCACATGCTCTGCGATCTCCCTTTTCATTCCGTACCACCAGAACTTTTTCTTCAGATCCTGATACATCTTCTCACTTCCAAGGTGAATAGAATAACCTGACTCATGAGCTTCCTTGAGGATCAACTCCTGAATGGACTGGACATTGGGAACACACAAACGGTCTTTGAACCATACCACACCTTCTGCATCTTCCTGAAAATCTTTACCTCTTCCTTCCAGAATCAGCTGCCGGATTTCACTGATCTTCTCATCATTCTTCTGTGCTTCTTTGATTTCCCGCTCCAAGGTGGGTTCTAACTCAACTGCCACTCCATGCATGCTGTTTAGAAATCTGAGGCTCAACCTGTCAAACTCTTTGGCCAGCTCATAAGGCATCGAATGAGCGACCATCAGGTTGACTTGACTCTTCCTGCTCAAAGCATCTGCCACTATGTTTGCTTTGCCTGGATGATAATGAATCTCCAATTCATAGTCTTTGATCAACTCTAACCATCTTCGTTGCCTCATATTCAGCTCCAATTGAGTGAATATGTACTTCAGACTCTTGTGGTCTGTGTAAACATCGCATTTCTGTCCATAGAGATAGTGCCTCTATGTCTTCAGTGCATGAACCACTGCTGCCAACTCTAGTCATGGATTGGGTAATTCTGCTCATGAACCTTCAGCTGTCGGGACGAGTAAGCCACAACTCTTCCCTCTTGCATCAACACGCATCTCAAACCAGTGTAACAAGCATCGCAATACACTGAGAAGGGCTTGTGCACATCAGGTAAGACTAAGATAGGTGTTGTAGTCAACTTCTCTTTCAGCGCTTCGAAGGCTTCTTGGCATTTCTGAGTCCACTTGAACTCAACCTTGTTGCCTAACAAAGCTGTCATTGGTTTCGCGATCTTCGAAAACCCTTCAATGAATCGCCGATAATATCCGGCCATTCCAATGAAGCTCTTGATTCCTCGGGTATCTGTTGGCGCTTTCCAGTTCAGAATGTCTGCCACTTTCTTCGGATCCACAGCCAATCCTTCTTTGTTAATTATGTGACCCAAGAACAGGACTTCACTGATCCAAAACTCGCACTTACTCAACTTTGCATACAGCTGGTGCTCTCATAATCTCTGCAATACCATCTTCAAATGGTTCACATGTTATTCTTCACTTTGAGAATATATAAGAATGTTATCGATAAATACCACCACAAACTTGTCAAGATAATCCATGAATACACTATTCATCAAATTCATGAAGAAGGCTGGTGCATTTGTTAGACCAAAAGACATAACAGTGAACTCATATAACCCATACTTGGTAATGAATGCCATCTTCGGAATGTCTGAGGGTCAAATCCTGAGCTGATTATAACCTGACCTCAGATCTATCTTTGAGAACACGCTAGCTCCTCTCAACTGGTCGAACAAATCTTCTATTCTGGACAAGGGGTACTTGTTCTTGATCGTGACCTCATTCAGAGCTCGATAATCGATGCACATCCTCCTAGTGCCATCTTTATTCTCCACGAACAGGATAGGGGCGGCCCAAGGCGAGGTGCTTGGCCTTATATAACCTTTCTCTGACAGCTCATCGATCTGCTTCTTAAGCTCAACCAACTCTGGTCCAGATACTCTATAGGCGCTTTTAGAGATAGGGGTGGTTCTAGGAAGAAGTTCTATAGCAAACTCAACTTTCCGCTCTAGTGGCATGCCTGGTAAGTCTTTCGGGAACACATCTGGAAATTCTAACACAACCTTGATAATCTCGAGTGAATCTGGCTCCTTGCTATCAATAGCCATCTGATGACAACTTCCTTTCCTTGGCTCAGGCGGGACTAACTCGGTTACCACTTCTTTTCCTAGTGGGGACATCAACTTGATTGTCCTCTTATCACAACTGATAACTGCCTGATAATTATTTAGCCAATTCATCCCTAGGATGACATCTATTCCCTGAGTACCCATTACTATGAGATTAGCGGGAAACACTATCCCCCTTATTTCCACACTTACATTCAAGCAAATGCTATCAGCTCGAATTCTACCACCGGCTGAGTCAATTTGGATGGGGTTTGACATGGTAGTGATTGGAAGGCTATGTGCTTCTACCCATGATGTAGTAATGAATGAATGCGTTGCTCCAGTATCAAATAACACTTCTGCAATATGGGAGTCGACTGGAAACATACCTACTGTCATGTCGGGGGTTTCCTGAACTGCTTCAGCCTCCAATGATTCAGTCTCCCATGGTTGTAGCGTGGCTGAGAGCGGTTGCCTGCTCCAGGCTGGGGCACATTCTGCTTTGTTGGGGCACTAGGGCCTGACTGCTGCTGGGCTGCCTTCTTCGGACATTGCATCACCCAATAGCCTTGCTCTCCACAATGGAAACATGCTCTGTTTCCGCCCTGAACTAGGGCCGCTTGACTGCTCTGGTTGGTTGCTGGGGCGGGGAGGTGAGGTGCCTGCTGATTCTGCCTCTGGAACTGACCTCCTCCTGACTGATTGTTCTGGCGATTCTGCTGCTGGTGCTGAGCGTACTGCTTCTGAAACAGCTGCTGCTGAGGTGGGCGCTGGTTCTGCCTGAACTACTGAGGTGGGTTGCCTGAGAAACGAGGGCGATTGCTGCTTCCAAGCTAGGGTCCACTGATCTTACACTTGCGATCTTCCATTTCCTTGCGCTTCCTCTCTGTCATGATTGCTCTGTCGATCAGGTGCTGAAATGTGGGGAAGGTATGATTCATCAGCTGATAGTGCAAAGGGTCAACTAAGCCTCTCAAGAAACGGTACTGCCTCTTCGCATCTGTGTTGACATCTTTAGGAGCATAGCGGGACAGCTGCAGAAACCTGTCTCGGTACTCACTGACAGACATTGACCCTTGCTTGAGTGCCAGGAACTCCTCCTTCTTCACTATCATCAGACATGCTGGAACATGATACTGACGGAAACTATCTCTGAATTCTTCCCAGGTGATGGTGTCGAGGTTGGCATGGGTGGCGAGGTAAGACTCCCATCAAGACTAGGCTACTCCTCTCAACAGACGGGGACCATACAAAACTTTCTCCCTGTCATCACACTGAGCGGTGTGCAAATCTCGCTCCATAGTGCGCAGCCAATCTTCAGTATCCATGGGGTCAGAAGAGTGAGCGAACACTGGGGGATGACCTCTCATGAATTCAGCACGCTTGTCTCTGGGCATCTGAGGCTGAGGTGGTGGCTGCTGCTGCTGCTGAATGGCGGCCAGAGTCTGACCAATGGCTTGAACTGCTTGAGTCTACATTAGGAACATCTGCTCTATGGTCATCGGGGCGGTGGTGGCAGTTGCTGACGGGGTGCCTCATCCTGCGGGGCTGCCTGCTCCTGCTGAGCACGCCTTCCTCCTCTGTGCCTGTTTTCTGACATCAGCAGAATGCAATCACACATCAGAACTGATCTTGCAACTTGTATCATAAGAAAAGAGTATAGAATTCTTCCACAACACTAAACAGATGAGCATCTTCATGATCTCCAACACAGACCAACATAGCTTCTCGGATAAAGAGGAAAGTGGAACAAAAGGGCTTCCCAACTAGGTAACTAATTTTATTAACATTCAACAGGTAAACCAAGGTGCAGGGGATGCCCACACTCTAGCGACAGTCATTACAAAGATCCAAATCAAACATAGTTCATCATGACAAACATAAAAGCACAGAATAAGCAAACTACCATATCTAACTAAGACCAACTAAGAGTAAGACTAATGCTAAAACTATAGCTTCTATATTTATATTTGCATTAATTACAAGATCTGACGTTGACGAGCTATGGTTCTAAATTTATCTTGGTCCTGCAGTCGGGATTGCCATAAACCTGGTGTCCACGCTGAGGTGAGCGGTACGGGTGCTGAGTCTCAACGGGAGCGGGGGAGCCATCCTCCAGGTGACGATGCTCCACGCGCTCAGCCCGCAGCTGGGCGATCTTAGCATGAGCCCTACTCAGCTCATCTAATGCATGGTCCAGCTCCGTGTTTAGCACGGGGGCTAGGTTGACTTTGCTGCTCAACCTAGGATTGTCCTCACCGACTGGTGAGACAACCATGCCTCCTGTGCTGCTAGATGGACGGCAGGGGTAATATTTCAGGTTGAGACCATTAGCTACCCCATCGAGCACTGAGCAGTAGTGCGAAAGCGCACGCCGTGCGGCATCTTGCATGGCCACCTCAGTTGAGTCCCGCTTAGAGATAGAATAGTGCTCTGAGCAGACCTCCGCACCCCGGAGACTGTTCTCCGGATGGCGCACCAAGCAGGTCGCCTCCCAGCGGTCCGGGTAAACCCCGCGACAGTGCTGGAAGACAACACAGTGATACTCGATAGACCAAGTGTGCCGGTCAAGTGCCTGGCGTAGCAAGGTATCGAGCGCATCGTGAAAGTGACACCCGCGAGCAGCGTCGCGAGTGATGGGTCGAGCAACCCATCCTTCCGACTCCTGGTCGGCTAAAAGGTCAGTGCTGTGGCTCGAGCTGTTGTCGCCACCTCCGTTGTCTGGGTCTCCTCCAGCTGCTACTCCAGCAGTGGGGGCGCTCAGTGGTGGTGCAGGGGGCGCCTCCAGCGGGAGCACAGGGGAGCAGCTCCTCATAGACTCTATCTCTTGCTGAAGCGAGAAAGAAGAGCCCTGCTGCTCTAGCTCCTGTCGTCGACGCTCCTGCTCCTCGTGCAGGCGATGGTGCAGCCTCTCCAAATGGCTAGACTGACCAGTCACTGGACGGCGAAGCGAACGCTCAGCGAGACGAGAGGGCAAGAAAGGAATGACTGACTTTCGTGCAGTGTGTCTAAGACGAGCCATCTACAAAAGACATCGTAAGTATAAGAGTGAGAACAGAACTAATATGACCAGCAAGTAAACCATAAATAAATAAGGGATTAGAATAAAATAAGATTTTCAGCAAGGTATAATATATATAGTAGAACATAGGTTTGGTCGATATGACCAACTTTTGAAGGGATACCAAAGTCAAGGTGATAATAGGGGTCTATAATCCTTAGAATGACCATTCTATTCTAGGTTAGCGGTCCTACAGTCAGCATGGCTTTGATACCACCTATGTCACACCCGGTTTTAGAAGGCAAACCGAATGCGAACCATGTACGTGCCAGGATCAACAATTCACGTACACAGCAGTTACATAACTGGACATCATCACACAATGCTCAAATAATAACATAAAAGGGTAATAATAGTCGATTACATCATGATGTCTGAGACATCCACATAGTCTTTAACAATAATCAAAGTGCGGAAAAGAAACATAGATACACACGGCCTACATAGGCAGCCGACTGGGGGTTTGCCGCTAACCCACGCCTAGAACTCATCATAATCTTGGAACTCCTGGAAGTCTTCCTCCACGGCTTCATCTTCACCTGAGCAATGGTTGCAACGCGGACAACCTGGGGGGGTTGGTGTGTAAAGCAAGGGTGAGTACACATCAACATACTCAGCAAAATGTCCTGTTTGGCTATAGTGGACTAGCTTTATGTGGAGTTAAGTCAAGCAGTTGCTTTTAGTTGGCCATGTTTTAGAATTAACCCAAGTTATTAACCCGATGTACCCTTTCCAAACGGAAAGAATACCGCTTACCAGTACCATAGTCATAACAAAAATCATCATCCTCATCACCACCTGTAAACCATACATCTCTGATCAAGTATCTCTAATCAATGGAGCTCCCTTGGCCGCTCATAACCACGAGCACGGCTGATATATCAGTTTCATAACACTCTGCAGAGGTTGCACACTTTACCCACAAGCCGTGATTCCCTCTTCCCTCGGGCCGATCAAACCCTTAAACACTACCAAGGTGAATAGGCAGGGTCTCACTACATAGCATTAACAAAGATTCCCTAAGGCTGTAGCCGCCCGTTAGGTTTCCTAAATGTACCGCACTTCTCCCCAAGGGGGCAAACCAACCTTGGCAGAGCGAGCCGCATACACCGAGCCCCATTGACGGCACGACGGCGAAGCGAACTACACCTCAGTTCCTCTAATTATTCAGCTAAGGGCGTCCCAATCCACCCTCAAGGTTGCACTATCTTCCCGGGCGGTCATCCAACGAACCAGTCCTTACGGAGAGGCACTCGATAAATAGCTCGAGTCCCCTTAAATGTCACAGTACCATCATCATAATCAAAAGGGAAAACAACGTATCATAGATAATCTCATCATGTTCATTGATTAAGGTGAAGCACTAGCATATAGCTAAACTAAAATAACCCAACCAAAATAGGTAAACAAGGACAAGATAAACAAAAGCTAGTCAATCCTTAGGTATAAACTGTGTAAATGCGAGGAGTAAATTATAAGAATGAGTAGGACATAGATAGGTCAAGGGACACTTGCCTTCACCAACCGACTGTTGCTCAGGGTCTTCACCTACAACTCCTTCGGACTCCGCCAACTGACGGTTATCTATACGAGTTTCAAACATACATTCCACAAGTTTTAATACAAAGGAACAGTACACCATACAATAGAATGCAATAAATAAACAGACGTTCAACGCAGGGCTCACACCTATGATTAAGCGAGAAAGAGAAAGTAACGGTCGAGGCTACGGTCGAAGAGCGATCACGTTACACGATTATAAATCAGAGTACTCGTCTAAACAGAATAGTATTAATTTGGCCATCGCGTTTAGCATAGGTTAAAGTCATGTTCCATGTTTAATCATTATAAGCAGATAAAGGTGAATTAAAGGGAATTGTCGCCCGGCGAGACGCGCGACACAGCACTTAAATTGAAATAAGAAACAAACGACTCGTCGCGCGACAGAGCGCGCAACGAGACATTGGCAATAATTATAAAGAGACGTTAAGCATCGCGCGACGAAACGCATGATGGCATACGTCAACCAAACTAAATTTAAAATGAAACGTCGCGCGATTGGACGCGTGACGTCATACATTAAACAACCTGAAATTAAAATGAATCGTCGCGCGACGAAGCGCGCGACGCAGCACATTAATAGAACCTGAAATTAAACAAATTCGTCGCGCGACGAAGCACGCGATGCAGCATGCTAACTAAACAGGGTTTAAAATTATTTAAAACCAAAAATCAATCATCGCGCGCGTGGGGCTGCGCATGCTGGAACGCGTTGGGTGAACGGGGGCGCGAGGCCGCGTAGGCCATGTCGAGGCCACGCGAGTCGCGCCGGGGGACCACGCTACCGAAGGTAGGGGTCGGGACGGCCATGCGCAAGGGGCCGGGGGGCTGCACCGGGAGGGGCCACCATGGGGAGCGCCGCCGGGGTCGGGGTCGGGGCCGCGCGGGAGCATGCCGGGAGCCGTGCGGGGCACTCGTAGGGGCGCCACGGGGGAGCGCGCCAGGGGGCCATGGGAAGCGCGCCGGGAGCCGCGTGGGGCGCGCGCAGGGGCGCCGCGGGGAGCGCGCCAGGGGGCCACGCGAAGCGTGCGCAGGGGCGCCGCGGGGGAGCCGCTGGGGGCCGCGGGAGGGGCGCTGTCACACCCGGTTTTAAGGGTAAACCAAATGCATCGCATATGTGTGCCAGGATCTATTTCCACACATATGTTGACATCACAAGTGTAATATATTAAAAGAACAATGCATAAAAGCGTAAATAACGATTATATTAACATATTACACTTCAAACAGACATAATGTCTTAACCTTTATTCATCAAAGTACAGCGAAACAAGGACATCCATCCACAGGAAGATGACTGGGGGTATCACTAGACTAGCATCCATGGAGTTCAGCATCATATCTTCATCTGCAAACTTCTGATCAAAATTAAGCAAGGGTGAGCTCACTTATGGTCGGGGCTCAGCAAGTTGGGGAAAAACTAATGCAAGTTTAACAAGGTGAGGCTAAGGTTGAGCAGTAAGCATTTTAGTTGGTCAACATTTTATTAACAACACCTGTCTTACTAATAAGTATGAATCCCAAGTATTCCCATTAAACAAAGGTATACGAGTGTATCAAAAACACTTAAGTGAAACCACTTAAGCAAACCATTGGCAGATCATCGGATCTCGATTTATTTCCATCTTCAAGTTCAATTATTATGTGAGGAGTCCAGGCTGCTCATAACCGTGAGCATGGCTGATATATCAGTTTTACACTCTGCAGAGGTGGCACATCTTTACCCATGAGTCGCGATTCCCTTCTAGCCCAGGTTAGCTAGACCCGTATTCACTTCCGAGGTGAATGGCCAGGGTCTCACTACGAGGCTTCTCCCTAGAGTCCTCATTACGCAAATGCTGGAAATGGTCAACTTCATAAGGTACACCTACTGTAACCAACTTATAATCCAGTCCACAAGGTAAAGCTTTGGGAACTATGCCCGTATTCAATCTGCCTGAGCCAGTACTATAAGCGCTTGCCAGATGCCCCCGTTCCTGGTCAACCACGACCAACACCCAACATAAGACTTCCCTAGTTATTTAGCCAAGACCAGAGCCATGACAGTTCTCATGGTAGCACTGTTTTCCCGGGAGGTCACTCCATGTTCCAATTAATATGCAATAATCTTGTTTAACCATCGCGTTAACCACAATAATGTAAACTTACCATTTGGAACATTAATATCATAAACAGGAGTGGCTGCATAAAGTTAAGTTGTAGCAATAGCATAGCTACTTGATTAGATCATAATCCCAGGTTAAACAAGGAGTAAGGTTGGAAAGGTTATCTAAATAGGTAACCCGTCAAATTATGCGTATATATCTAAAAGAATAAACTTTATTAAATGTATTGTTTGGGATCAAACAGAGTATGCAGAGGGAGAAGTCCACTTGCCTTGCTTATTGAAAACTTGAGACTCTTCCACGGATCTGAATAGATCTTGATTCTTAACTACTAGATCAACCACTGAATATCACACAAACAAACAAGAAGAACAAACACCACTCAATAACATACCACATTCACCATACGTAAAGCTAAAAGAAAGCCTAACGAAAAGAGCCTTCGTTTTTAAAGAACATTGCAAGTAATGGTTATAATAAGAGGGTATTCTTTTCAAAAATGTGTGATCTATACTTTATAAAACATGACATTAGCTTAAAATATCTTAATTAAAATATACAAATATTGGGTTCATCAATTTTAATCTTTTATAAAACGTCATACGTGATACGTCTAAGATAAAGGGTTTATAAGATGGTAAAACACGTAATAACAATATTAAAACTTTTTAACTTTTTAGAGAAGATATATGTTATATATCTAAGGTTAATGAGTTATAAAACACATTATTAAACATTACTTTTATAACAAGCTCATAAATATCTTAAACAACTTTTTATGTCAAAAGATAATAATTATATTATTAGTCACCTATTTAAGACGAGTTAGGTTATGGACCTTAAGTAGATTTTCATGCAAAAGATAATAAACAAATAACTATCTTTTATTTTCATTAGAAAACACATAGCCTATATTATTATATTTGAAGTCAATATTAAATAACATTTTAAGATATAAAGGAACTTAAACTCTTATTACTTTATTTTATCCTTTAGGAAAAGCTAAGTGATTTGTATATAATGTGGACTAAATTCTATGAAATCATTAATCATGCCATAAATCTAGTTAAGAACAAATTGACTATAGGTTTGATTAATAAATTATGATAAAGGATAATTAATCTATTAATTATCTTTAGTTCTAATTAGGAACAAATGATCTAATTCATTAAAGAGGGAAACTATGTCTATCATTTTAGTTATGTGGGCACCGAATTAAGCTATATCAATATTATTATAAATTCCTATCTAGCATACACATTTAAATATGAAATACTTGAGGATAATATAAATTAACTTTTATGGAAAAAGATATATATATATATTCTTATCTTTTAATGTTATTGAAAACATATGGTCTACATTTTCTTTTAAATTTCTATTTAAGAAGGCTATACCTACACATCTATAATAAACATTGTTAAGTTATAAAAACATGATATCTATTTAAAAAGGTCATTTTAAACTAGAAACAAATTATCTACTTCATTAGTAAGAAACTGTTGGGGGCCTTCGTCCTCCGAAGGTCCTCAAAAACGTAATTTAACAATATCTTCCAAGTATGGTTTATAGACAGGTACCTTCGGATTCAGGATTAAAAGCATATACGATGAGAAGGGCAGGATCGTGACGAAGGTTGCTGTTGCTCCGAAGCTATGCGAAAGGAAGCTTCGGCTCAATCGCGGGAAGTGGAACCAACTTAAAAGGGAAAAGGCTATCTAGTCCTCAGATTTTTCTATAAGTCAATAGTGAATGCAAAGGGCATAACTGTAATTTTTCACAGGCTGCGTCCTATGCCTATAAATAGATGAACAGTACCCCTGTACTGTTCACGTTGACTTGTATTCACTCGTGCGTCACACTTGGACTTTTACCTTCTGTCAAGCCAAAGGTACAAATGTAATATAATATTGTTTCTGTTTATTCACGATAATAATAAATATGTTAACAATGTCATATCATTATTCATGTTGTCTTTTATGTTTCATATACTTCTTCTTCATTAACATATGATGTGATGATGAAGGTACGTCCTTCATCACCTTCATCTGAAGATCATTATATCCTATGGGAAATAATGCTTCGGAAGACGAAGGGCATTAACCTTTGACATTTTATGTTGCCTTGTTCTTAATTCATAGCACTTGAGAACAAGTCCCCAACATTGGCGCCCACCTCCGGTGAACCCTTTTCGACCACCTTCGGCAAGCACTAACCTTCGTCATGCCGCTGAAGAAAGCTCTAGCACCAGGAACTGCTGCACTACAGCCGCTGGACCCAAACCAAGAAACTCTTTGTCTTTAAGAGGCTTGAAGCCAAAAGAGGAAAGCCACCAGTCCAACACTCTAGGAGGAGGAGTTGGACCAAGAGATTAGGGATATGGAGATCATCCATCAGCAAGTCCAAAGGAAAAAGGAAAAGATGGCGCGATTAGCTGACCTTCAAAGGTAGATCGACGAAGCTACTGAAGAAGTGCGCCATCTCGTTCAAGACGAACAAAACCAAAGGCCCCAACACAGGGAGCTTCGTCAATAAGGCCTATTCAACGAAGATGGATGGTATGATGATTTTAATCATGATACCTTTACCTTTGATGATGCCTCTCCCTTGGCAGCAAAACTGCAGGCTACTCCATGGCCCCCATCATACAAGCCACCTCAGCTTCCCATGTATGATGGGCATTCAGATCCAAAGCAGTTCCTCATGAGCTACAAAGCAACTATATCTTCGTATGGAGGCAATACTACAGTTATGGCGAAGTCCTTCGTCATGGCAGTCCAGAATGTAGCTCAAACATGGAATTCTTCTCTTTAGCCGGGGACAATCACATCATGGCAGAAGCTTAAGGACATGTTGGTCACTAGCTTCCAAGGCTTCCAAATGAAGCCGGTCACAGCTCAGGCCCTATTCCAATGCACACAAGACCATGAAGAGTACCTTCAGGCGTATGTACGAAGGTTCTTGCGATTGAGGGCACAAGCTCCTACAGTGCCCAATGAGATTGTCATTGAGGCCATGATCAAAGGTCTTCGCCCAGGACCTACTACCCAATATTTTGCCAGGAAGCCCCCACAAACTCTAGAAAAGCTGCTTCAAAAGATGGACGAATACATTCGGGCTGATAATGACTTCCGCCAAAGAAGGGAGGAAGCTTATGGATTCTCCGAAATGACTAGGGGCTTCGGAGGAAGAATTCATTCGAGGCATGTCAGGTCAATTCACAACACTCAGAATGATGACAAAGGAGGTCAGTTGTAGAGGCCACAGTATACCTCACAATCTTCGAGGCAGCAACAAAGCTCTTTCCGGCCGCCGGCTCCAAGAGGCAGAGGTGCCAGGGGCTTCAGAGGAAGATATGGGGATCAGCCTAGAAAGATCTACTGCTTATTCTGTGGTGAGGACAAGGGCCATACCATAAGAATGTGCCAAATCACCATCCAAAAGCAGAAGGAGATTGCAGAAGCCGAAGCTTGGCAGAATCAGCCGAAGCAGGTCTTGCACACTGCTTCGTGCCATTCACCCTACATACCAGAATATGTGGGTAATCACTCTGCAGCTTCTGTTGCTTCGACTAGTCAGCCACAGGCTCCTTGGCCACAGCTTTCACCTCTGCCCCCTCTACAGCCTACTTATTCACGGCGTCAGCAGCCAGAAGGGAGCCAACACACTCAGCAATAGAGGGATTTCAGGGAGGAATCCGAAGCTCGCACAGTTAACAGTACTGTGCCGGAGTCAAAGCACATCTATTGAGAGATATCCTACCCTCTGAAGCACTTTTTTACTCTATGCCATTTTGTTTTTTAATAAAGGACAAGTAATGCAAGTCCAGTTTTAATTTTTTGTAATGATTTCGCTTCTGTTAAAATGAAATATATCTTCTTCATAGATTTACGAAGCTTGAAAATTGCCGAAGCTTCAGAAAGTCGTTCCTAAGGGAGCGCAGTGAAAGTCTTGTCGAAGCTTAAAAAGTCGTTCCTAAGGGAGCGCAGAGTAAGTTTTTTGCTCAAAAGTCGTTCCTAAGGGAATGCAGAGGCAAATACCGCCGAAATATAAGGCGAAGCACGAAAAGTCAACGCGAAAAATACCACCGAAATATAAGGCAAAGCGCGAAAAGTCAACGCGAAAATACCGCTGAAATAGAAGGCGAAGAAGTTCAAAAGACGTTCCTAAGGGGATGCAGAACTTACACCGAAAAATAAGCGGTGAAGCCGAAAAATAAACGGCAAAGAGATTTTGATCGTTCCTAAGGGGACGCAGAGATGGTGTGTTCCAGTGTGGTTGTGTGGGTGCGTATCTTCGGCATTAGCATCATCTTTTTGAATCATATCATCACATCATCTCGCATATCATCACATCATACATCATATTGCACCAATGACACGAATTGAATACGAAGCCCATCTTCGGAGGTTTTATAAAAAATGAAAGCGTGCTAAGGCACAAAGTTGAGAAATACAGCTTCGTCTGTTCTAATGCCAAAGAAAGGATCCTTTGCTTACGAAGATGGGATGTTTTTATGAAGCAAGGATATTTTTTCCGAAGCACGACTTTCTTCTTTATGAAGCATGAAAAGAAGGGAATGTGTTTTTTCGCCGAAGGCTCAAAAAGCGGTATGTATAGTTTCATGCCTCGCAAAGAACTGAATTACAAAAAATTTACATTCAAAAACATATGTATCGAGCATCGTAGTCTTGATACAGCAAAGTTACATTGATTATCTAAAAATGTTTTTACAAATAACTACTAGTCCTCTCTTAGGACCTTCTCCGCAACTTCATTTAGCAGCTTGTTAACGACTTTGTTAACAATAGATTCTGCTACATTAATGATATCTATTGCTTTTTTCGTTTCCGGGTCTGCCAGGGGGTCAAACGGTTTTGGTGGAGGAGATAGTTCAGCTGCGTTAAAAAATCAATCAGTTCGAAGCCACGAAAACAAACGACGAAGCTAAAACCAATTAAACGATACCTATCCGTCTCTCGAGTTCTGCAGCTTTCTCAGCTTCTTTCGCTGCTTCTCGAGCGTCATGAATATCTTTTTTGCTCTTCTTCATTATCTCATGGGCCATTTCTCGGCCACTATTCTCCCAGATGTCTGTGAAAAATTTTCTGCCAAGAAAACTCGCTTCGGCCGAGGGGTCCTTTGTGTCATCTACGGAGAGGGCAGCTTCGGCCTGGGCCAAGGTTTTAACATGATTACAACCTGCCTTCTCCAAGATAGCTGAAACTCCTCTCGCACCAGAGAACGCACAGACATCCCTACGATCCCCTAAGATTTCTTCAAATGCTTCGGCTTCTCCGCTGATCCACTCAATGACACCCTCAGGGTTGCCTCGTATGAAGTTATCTTCGTTTGAATAGGCGCCCACGTTGGCGAAGCTGGTCTTTATCTTCTTCACGCAGCCTAAAGATTTTTCAAAACACCTCTCCTTGGATGCGCGAAGCTCTTTTACTGTTTTTTCAAAATAATTTTTCCAATATTCACTAGCCTCACGATCAGCTTCTGCAACAGCACATTTTTCCTTGGCTTCTGCTAGTTGTTTTCGAAGGTCTTCGATCTCATTTTTTTGGACCTCGGTTTGAGCTTTTAAATTAACTTTGTTTTCTTTTACTTTGTTTACCAATGAAATTAATATATTGTCTTTTTCAAGGCCTTCGTTCCTTAGTTCAATCACCTCTGAATGAAGGTTGTTCAAAGCCATTGTATGCCCTTCATCTTCAGCGTTTTTCTGTGCTCTAAGGGCATTGCTAAGGATTAGACCCTGCAAAAGGAGAACGAGATCAAGTATAAGCAAATGAAACAATTCGTTTTAAAATACAAAATTAGCTTTTATACCTTTATGCTATTGTATGCTAAACTGTCAGCCAATTCATCCTTTGATAATACTGAAAGACCTTCTTCTAGCTTCGGAAATCCGAAGCTTCTACCCATCTCCTAACAGATAGATATCTCCTTATTATCTAGGAGACAGTACAAAAAGTCTTCCTCCCCACTACCATTAAACACTAATGCCCCCTTTGGGTATTTTAATCTTTGGGCATAATGTTGAGCTTCTCGTTCTTCTTCTTTAGAAAGTCTCTTTCCCGAAGCATGGCGAATAATGTAATCAATGCTCTCTTTTAAAGCTTCGAGAGCAGGAGTGGCAACCTTTTCAGGCGAAATTTGCTCTGTGGCTTTTTCTTCTGTTGCTTTTTCTTCAATTTCTGCAGACTTTTCCTCACCGGGCTCTGAACGCCCAGCTTCGGTACCAGCTTGAACTACTGCAATTTCAATTTCGGCCTGCTCTGTTTCAACTTCAGTTTGTGCTTTCGAAGCTTCAGCAATTCTCCTCGAAGGAGTTGAGGTCAAAGTCTTCACTGTTTCTAGCACATCTAGTACGTTTGCCATCCTTCTCCTCTTGGGAATTGCGGCAGAACTTTTTTATGCCTTTGGCACTGTTATCTCTGTCGAAGGGCTTAAAATTTCTAACACTTTTGTTTCTCCAATATTTGATTCTTCAGCTTTACCCTTATCAGTCTTTGTCACACCCGGCTTTAAGGAACAAAGCCAGGTGCATCTCATACATGCGCCAAGAAGACAACATATATAATAACAGAGTGTATAGAGATAAATGTCAATAACATCAGAGTATTTATTACATAGCGGAAGTCTTATTACAAAATAAAAGAATAAATATAAAATGAACTAAGGATCGTTGGCGCCAATGTCAACTGAGAAACGCCACCGAGATCAGATCATACTCCTCGCCTTGTGGCTCCTTCTGAACCACCTGTTCTTCTCCTGTGGGGGGGTGTGAGACAGCAAGGGTGAGCTCACACATGATCATAGCTCAACAAGTTGTGGGGAACCAGTGGACATGAACTCACAAAGGTGGGAGTTCATGTGATGTGTAAGGCTAATCAATGACAGGGGTTAAAGCTGAGCATTGCTTTTAAGTAGTTGGTCAAACTTTTATTAGCAGTTACTAAGTGTAAGTGAATACCAAACCATAATAAAATAATAGAACAAAATTAATAACAAATCCCATGCAAATGCAAATGACAAATTGAGTTTAGGTTCCATAATTTAATCATCGGAGAGTCCTGAGCCGCTCATGACCGTGAGCTCGGCTAGTATACCAGTTTTACACTCTGCAGAGGTTGTACCCTTTACCCACAAGTCGTGTTTCCCATGTCGCCAGGGTTAGCTAGGCCCTTAGACACTACCAAGGTGAATGGCTAGGGATCCACTACGAGGCCTTTACAAAGTTCCACTAGCTTCCGAAAACCCGCTACAGTTTATGGGAAGAGCACTTGCAAGAATCCCTCGTCTGACCGCCATCGCAGCAAAATCAACTCGAGAACCTCCTTGCATGCAACTCCCCTACTGCCCTTGCCCCTTTCAGGTAAGGTAGTCTTCCACTAGCTTTCCTAATTAGTTAGCCAAGGGGTCCCATTCCTCCCTTGTGGTGGCACGTGTTTCTCAAGTTAAGCTCCATGTTCCAATTAATAATAATATAATGATCTTGACATGAACATAAATAAAATAACAAAATAACTGGAACATGGATATAATAAATGATTATCCCAAAACCATATAAAGCAATAGCAAAAACTACCCATGTGATTCAGGGGCAAACAAGGTAATGAGATAAACAATCTAGGGTGACCTATTGGGTCCCATCAAAATTAAACCTATGCATGGTAAATGATTATAAAGAACATTATTGGGTAACAAAAGTGAATCAAGGGCACAATTTGTCTGGCTCTTGAGATTCCAGGTACCAACTTGCTTTTCAGATGACACGCGTCCTTGCGCTAGTCGTAGCAATACAAACAAACATGGTATAGATAAAATTAACATCACACCAATCATAGAAACAAACTGAATAATAGATCTACACGCATCGTAACGAGATCACGGGAACCAGAACTACTAAGATCGGAGTCGACTAAGGAGTTATGATTTTATAAAGATTTGTGTGATTAAAATATTAAACTATATTATAAATATGAGAGATTATTCTATAAATAAATATCTCAACTTTAATCTAAGGTATTATTTGATTAAAGATTATCTAGTTAAATTATAACCATAAAATTAGAATACTATATTGATATTAAAGAAGTTAATCCAATAGGTATAGATTAACCCAATTATAAAAGTACGGGATATCATACGATCAATGTTACTACTGTGTAGTAAATATTTATACGAAGCTAACGCAACTGGAACGGGTCAATTCGGAATTAAAACGAAGAATTTACAAATTTCCGAAGTTTTACGTGTTTGGTACAAGATTAATTAAGTGATCAGATTTAATATGAGGTTTATGCTAAAACAGTGTTACTAAGTGATAAACAATATTATTACAAAATTATAGGAACTGGAATGGGTTAAAAAGGCCCTAATCTGAATTTTCTATGAATTAGTTATGATTCTGAAATTATTTTAGTATAGGAAAAGTAATTTCTATAATGCTTTTCTCAAATTCCCTGGTTACTGGTCTGAGCGCACTAATACCGAGAAGTGCAGGGGCTACACTGAAATGTTCCCAAGACTCAACATTAACCCGCGCAGACGGTGGGTTATTTCCTACGAACTTTGAGGTCTCTTTTGCAAATGTCGCACGACGAAGGGGTATGATTCAATTCTGACCGTCCGATCAATTCTGGATGGCCCAGATTAAATCTTTCCAACACCGAACCGGTACGCAATCGTACCCGTTAGATCAAAGATCGACGTCCACAATTTAATGAAGGCGCGATCTATTCTTACGCATGAGATCTTGATCCAAGGGCACAGATCGAACGGATCAAAGAGGAACGCTTGACCTAATCTAGTTCATCTGTTTACAATCCTACGGACCAGATTGCTGCCGCGAGAGTGTATGCCAGAGACTAATCTGAGCCGCACGTTGGGCAATCAACGGCCAGCGGTTATCGTCCCACATCCAATGCCTCTACACGGCGGAGCTGCCCATCCGCGGCCGCGCAACCCGCTGGAATCCCACACCCCAACATCCGGTGATGAATCCCTAGCCTAGATTAGTGCAAAATGAAATAGGGGTGATTGGGAGCTACACGGATGGCTTCACAGGATGCGATTCGTAGTGGAGGGCCCCGGCCGCGGAAGGACGATTCCATGGCGGATTCACCCCACCGGCGAGCTTTAACAGAGGCCGCGCGAGTCCAATTCAAGTGTGGTATGAACATCTACTAACCAAGGGTGGTGTCTCGGTTAGGGAAAGGGAATTACCGGTGGGGAAGACAGAGAGGGGCATGGACGCGACGTCGAGGACTCCTGGCAGTAATGGCGAATCGGCGTTGGGGAAGCCTGCGCACTCCGGTCGGCCACACGCCCAATGAGACTCCACCGCACAGGATCAGGGCAGCAGCGCAGGTCCCTGCGGCGATGGCCTGGCGCAGCGACGGTAGATCACGGCATAGAGGTGGCCGAGGAGCGTTTGGCCGTGGGAATCACAGGGCGGAAGAGAGCTGGGTCTGCGAGGAGGATGAGGAGACCGCGACGCCCGATTTATACCCTAGCAGCGAAGACCGAGCACGGGCACGAGGAACGAGATCCCCGGCGAGGTAGTCGGTGTTTCTGTTGCAACGGCATCAGGGAGATGAACCTGACAGACGCGGCCCGCGAGTCAGTGGTGCGGACAGGCAGATGGAAAGGAGAGGGGGCTGACGCGAGGCGCGGGAGAGAAATAGCATAGGGGCTGACCGATGGGCCCACTTCACAGTTAGCTGAGTGCGCGCGGTTGAAATCCTGGTCAGTGGGGCCCGCCTAGAGGCGACCGAACTGGTGGGTGTGCTGGGCCGCACGGTGAAGGTGGAGATAGGCTGAGGAGAGCTGGTAGTTGGGCCAGAACGAGGCGAAATTGGCCCATAACACAGGAAAGACTTTCTCTTTTTTTATATTTTGTTTTCCTTTCTATTCTTTTTCAACTCAAACTCAATTTCAAGTATAAATTTAGGATTGCAAGATTAAATGAACAAACAATAAAACTCCGACATGAGTGTCAAATATGGTTTTATTTATTATCTTATTCACTTAAGCAAATGCTTTTAAATATGGAGTCCATACATAAAAATAGTTGTTTTAGGAAAATAATTTCTAGTGTAAAAGCCTTTATGATGAGATGCTTTGAATTAATACTCTATAGAGTACATATCATTATATAGTTAAATAAGGAAATAACATAGTTCATTAAGGAATCCTTTTTATTTAATCCTTTATTATTAAAAATATTTATTTTTGGGAGAAGTGTCTTTAAAAATGAGAAGATTCTTGTTAAAAGATTTTTTTGTTCAAACCTTTTGGAGAAACTTTTGTAGATCTTAAAATCGGATTTTGGGTGTTACAGTCTTCGTCTCAGCTAGCTCAGCTGAAGGTAGCTTCGTCATTGCAGTTGGTTCCTCAGTCCTTTGCATAGGGGGAGCAGCTTTTCCTAATTCAGAAGCTGAAGAAGCTTCCCCGTCAAACTCATGCACCACGGCCGGCTCAATATAGCGTGGCCGGTGGGTAAGGACCTTCAATTTTTTGCCCTTCGGTGCAGGCTCGTCTAGGGTGGCCGAAGCAGCAAGCTTCCTCTTTTTTCCCTGGCCTCGCAGTGGATAATGGTAGTCCGGGTAAACAAAGCCAATAGCGTCAAAAACTCTGTTCAACCTCTTCTTTCCCCGGCCTCCGAAGGCTGTGGCTAGTGCATTATCTTCCGCCTTGGAATACGATCCAAGCAGCTCATCACTAGTAACTTCAATGCATTTTAGCCAGTCATCATTCGGCTCATCAAATTTATCTCCGTATCTGAATGTGTATTTCAGCCGGACCAGGTCACCTTCACTAGATTTGGTGATGGTTTCCTTTGGCATTTCCCAGCCCTCTATAAGCGGCCATACTCTGTATGCTATGTGCTCTTGAACCAAATCTCTTGAACTAATAAAGAAGCAGACAGTACCAAATGCCTTTTGACATGCTTCGGCGGCTTTGTCAATTTCAACCTTCGGTCTTCGGAGGCCGAAGCGGGACCAAATAGGGCACATAATAACTTCCTTGATATCTTCTCTTGCCTTCAAGTCATTTTTCTCATAAAACCATTCCTCCATTCAGGCCCTAGGCCACCTTTTCCGGTATGTTGGCACCGGGTAGCTTGCATTGGGGTGGGTGGCAAATCTGTAGCAACCAAAATTGTTATGATATTGTTCTTTGCCCATGGCCTTCGTCTCGTACACAAGCTCATGCATACTGCAAAAGCATTTTGCACTGGGCTCCAGTCCCTGGCTTCTCACCGCCCAAATAAAAATCCCCATTCTAATAACAGCTTTGGGGGTTATCTGATGAAGGTAAATCTGATAAATTTTCAGCACTTTGACCACAAACCTGCTCAATGGAGACCGAAGCCCAGCCTTGAAGAAGCTTCGGTAAATCACTACTTCGTCTTCCTCAGGGGCAGGGACTTTGTTGTCTCCACCAACTCTCACAATAGACATATCTCGAAAGTATCTTCCCCTCATGTTTTCGAGGTGACTTTGTTTAATGGAAGATTTTCCGAAAATTGTATGGCTAGGCCTCTAGGGTCGATCCTCAGAATCTTTGCCACCACTTTCTGCATCATAGCTATCACTGTCACCAGTATCCTTAGATAGGCCCTCCAATATTTCCTTAGTAATCTTTTCTGTTTTTGTTTTTGCCATTGACTCGATAAACCCAGCTATGTAAGGATTTGCAGCCTTCTTCTCTTCAAAAAGCTTCTCCTCTTCAGTCAGCTTCGTCTCCGCAATAGCCTTCTTGTCTTGAGACATTATTCTTTGGAAATGGAGAAAATGTGTCTTTCAAACCGAAGCTGAGGAAGCTTGAAAAACTAGCAAGCGTCAATAAGCAAGAGCTATAAAATTGAGAAAACAAAGCAAATACCACGAGTAGCATACCAAATGCGGTTGCTGCAAGTTCTTATTTATACGCTCGGAACGCCCCAGACTGGAGGGTCCCGCCTGTCATTGACTGTTGCTATTCTAGCAAAGGGAAGGTGTTTTTCGGACCTTCGGCTTAAGGCCTTCGTCCATGTCGCAGTCTGAATTTGTTACCCTAAACAAATTAATACTGCGAGGGGCTACTGTTGGGGGCCTTCGTCCTCCGAAGATCCTCAAAAACGTAATTTAACAATATCTTCCAATTATGGTTTATAGACAGGTACCTTTGAATTCAGGATTAAAAGCATATACGATGAGAAGGGCATGATCGTGACGAAGGTTGTTGTTGCTCCGAAGCTATGCGAAAGGAAGCTTCGGCTCAATCGCGGGAAGAGGAACCGACTTAAAAGGGAAAAGGCTATCTAGTCCTTATAGATTTTTCTAGAAGTCAATAGTGAATGCAAAGGGCATAACTATAATTTTTTACAGGCTGCGTCATGTGCCTATAAATAGATGAACAGTACCCCCGTACTATTCACGTTGACTTGTATTCACTCGTGCGTCACGCTTGGACTTTTACCTTCTATCAAGCCGAAGGTACAAATGTAATATAATATTGTTTCTATTTATTCACGATAATAATAAATATGTTAACAATGTCGTATCATTATTCATGTTGTCTTTTATGTTTCATATACTTCTTCTTTCATTAACATATGCTGTGATGATGAAGGTATGTCCTTCATCACCTTCGTCTGAAGACCATTATATCCTATGGGAAATAATGCTTCGGAAGACGAAGGGCATTAACCTTTAACATTTTATGTTGCCTTGTTCTTAATTCATAGCACTTGAGAACAAGTCCCCAACAGAAACCTATGTTTATCAATATAACTATCAATTTCTTTATTAGAAAAGTATGAGCGTCTAATTAAGTTATTTTAACATTATTATAAATTCTACTATTTCGGTTTTCTCCTCTTTCTTTTCTAAATATAATTGTCGGGGTTGCCGGGGTGCTGCATGGGCGAGCTTCACGGACTCCGGGATGGACGGAGGTGCTGCTGCGCGTGTGGGCAGGGGTTTCGGGCGCGGTCGTCGGTGAGCGTTCGGACGGCGGGGTACAAGCTCCGACGAGGCACAACGCACAGAACAGAAACCAGCAGGGCACTTGGGTAACGAGCGGCGACGGCACAACAATATGCTGTCGCGAGATGAGTAATGGCGTGGCTCTGCGCAGTGGGCGAGCAATTGGTGTGAGGATCGCGAGAGAGAAAGGGAGCTTAGGGAAAAATAGAGGGAGATCCGTCTCCAATTTATAGAGGAAGAGGAGAGGGAGAGAGAGGGGGCGCCGGGGAGAGGGAATAACGAGCGGCATCAACTCCATTGATGGCATTTATGGAGCTCTTGAATGGAGAAGAACGTGGGGGAAGAAAAGGACGTGGGCTGCTCGGCTTCGGGCGCGCGTGGTCTTCGGTCAGGCACCTGGCGTGGGTTGCCTAGGCGCAGGGCGTCGGGCGCTGCTATGTTGCGGGATGGCGCGGCGCGGGCGCTCGGGGTCGCGCCGGGGTGCGCGGTTCGGCCGTGGGGCTTCGACCGGTCGGCTGCGCAGTTGGGGCTCCTAGGCGCGCACGGCGCGGGTGAGCAGAGGTAGGGCACGGTCGTGAGCGCGGCTGGTATCGGGTGTCTTAGTGCGGGACCGGCGAGGTGACCGTGGGGTAGGGGCGGGGTCGCGGCCGATCGGGCGTGTGCGTAGGGCGCGGCTCCATGGCGTGGGGGAAGCTGCAGGGGAGGGAAGCAAGGAGAGAGAAGAGGGAGGGAGAGAGAAGAATGGGTGGGAAGGGAGGAGGTGGCGGCTGGAGCAGAGAATGGGGATAGGGCGTGCGGCAGCTTAGGCTTAGGTGTTGGGCCTAATGGGGCTAGGGTTAGTTAGTTTGTTTGTTTTCTTTTTTTTCAAATTTCTCTTTTCTAATTCAAAATAAGCTTTTAAATAACCATAAAATTAATAATAATTAAACCAAAATTATTTATAAATAAAATATTTATTTTTGGGACTAGTAATTATATTATTAATTTACTAGGATTTTCATTTAACAAGAAATGCTATTCAATGACCAAAATCAATCATGAGCATCCAAAAATCATTCCAAAGGCAAATAAATGACACACGCCTAAAAGAAAATTCATTACCATAAATATCATTACTAAACTAAATGCACTATTTTTATTTAATGATTTTTATAGTGTTACAAATCTATCCCTCTTAAAAAGAATCTCGTCCTCGAGATTAAGAAAGGCTAGCACGAAAGCAAAGGAGATACATGGTTATTTGTAGGTTCTCAGTTCACATTGAACTCTTCTAATATTAGGGAACTTCCTTACTTCTTTGCTCTGCAATGTATACTAATCAAGCGTCCTTCATTATCATACTTATAAAATGGTGGGTCTTCTGAACTATTGCTTAGGTCATGCATGGCAGCTTTCTTCACTAGTCGGTCTAGACGCTTCTTGGGGCATTCGCGAATAAGATGTCCTTCATTTTTGCTGTAGTAGCAAGCACCTCTTGCTTTGAGTTCCTTGCAAGTCAACTTTGCTTGACCAATAGGGGGTGAGGGTTGACTGGGTGTCTGTATCTCATATAGCTGAGTCTGACTTGATTCTTCTGTTTGGGTATCCATGTGTTTTGGGACTTTTGCTTGTGGTTGAGGTGAACTAATCATGTATCCAAACATTTTTCTATTCCTTTTGTTGTTCTTCATTCCATTCATCGAATATCTCGGTGACTCATTTTTCTCGTTCATAGTTGTTAAGGTAGGAATATTGTCGTTGGCATCATTTACTTCATTTCCATTGGGGTTCATCATCTAGTCAGAGGGTAAAAGAGTTAGTGAGACAGACTGCATAAGAGACTTGTATGACATTAAGATAAAGATCTCACACAACTTTTTGATTTCCAATATAAGATTAGTTAAGGAACAAGGATGGTTTAAGATTTCTACTAGCTTCATCATACTTTAAGAGTTTACAGGTGTTATATTCCTTAACAAAGATCTTTTGAACCTTATAGATTTTAGAGCAAGATATCCAAATAATCTTTCTGATCCAAGAGTATTTCTTTGAGCACAAATTGAGAGAAAGACTTGAGCGGGATTTTAGGGCAACTAGAGTATCACATTGTTTGCATATAGCAGATGACACCATACTTTATTTTCTTTATAAAGAGGCAAAACACAATTGCGAGAGATTCTCCAAATTTATTCATATATCACTTAGCACAATTACAAATCTTGAAAGGGGCAACACTTTGACATTTTTTTCGTGAGACATACTCCTTCTTCTAGCTAAATGATATATTATCCTTCCTTGTCAGATGCACCAACCAAAGCTGGAGGTGGGTCGTCTTCAACTACTATTCTTTCTCCAGATGGAGTTTCCAAACACATGGTTCTCTCAGTATGTAGGATTACTGCTTTAGTTCTTTGTAACCAATTCTTTCAAAGAAACACATCCTTTCCCATTGATTCTATCACTATAAGATCAGCTGGAAAATCGATTCCATTGATTTTAACACTTACATTTGGACATATGTAGTTTACTAACATTTTTCCTTTAGGTGCACTGATGGTCTTCCTTGATCTCAAGGGACACTTAAAGATACCATACTTTGTTGCAAACTGGGCACTAATAAAAGAATGTGTTGTACGAGGATCATACAACACGGTGGCGATAGTTGTGTGAATGACTAGTGTTCCAAAAATCACTGCATTATCACATGGAATAGTTCATGTCACTACATAACTTATCTTTCTTGTGGTCTCTTTCCGTTGTTTATTCTTTGTTGATGCATGGGTTTGAGGGTGTTGTCTTTTCTTTTGGACCTTATTGATCTCCACATCCTTCTTAGGACAACCATTAACAAGATGGCCGGTATCACCACAGCCAAAGCAAGCACGACTTGATAAGTTACATGGTGGAGTTGTCTTTACGTTGTTGGTAGAAGTTTCTGTGCATTTTTGTTCATATTCCATGTCTGAAGACTGAGGTAGCTTCATCTCAGAGGTGATCTGTAGTGAACTTTTCTCAGGACAGTTACGGAAGTAATGACCTTCACGTCCACATTGATAGCAAGCTTTTCTTGAAGTTATTTCTTGACTTTTTCCATGTTTCCCTTTTTGTTTCTTGGTCCTGATGCGACCACGAGGCTAAAACTGTGTACAAGTAATAGTCCATCCATTAATGTAACACTCCTGTGTTTCTTCTTGGGTCTGGGCATCCTTGTGATGTTTCCTTTTTGGAATACTTTGCAATTCATCAACTGACAGTGCATTAGGTATGAGAGAATCTGCTATTAGTTGTTCTTGGGGAGACATTTGTCTGTTTATGCCAGAAAATAAAATCTGGTTCTTCTGTTTTGCAATTTCACTTTCATTTGCATTGACTTGGCGACAAGGAATTCCGTAGTACTCACAACAACAACATGTTCCAAGGTCACTTGTCTGTTGGTTTGGTTGTGCATCCTTTTGTGTCTTCAATGTCTGTTCATGAACTGTTTTATTTAGAGTGTTGTTTTGACTTGCCAACACACCGCATTCTTTGCATTTAGTGACATCACTTGTAGTTGACATTCCAAGGTCTGACATCTGTATGGGTATGGAAGAATGGAAGCGACGAAAGGGTTGAGCAAAGATAGATTATAGAGAGCAGAGAAAACTCATCTATCTAAGGTTTTACCTAGCTAATTGATGTCACTGTGGACAAAAGTCACACAATACACCAACAATCATTTCAAAGAAGCAAATCAATCATGAACACAAAGGACAATGAACTCAAGCATACCAGCATAACACAATCCAATTCTACTCATTCAACCAAAACAAAAGGTGAGACAAGGTTTGGAATAAGAAAGATATTATAAAGTCAAGGAGTCAGGTAAGAAATAGCGAGGAGTTAGACAAGACATATTTGTTGGTGGCCAAGAGTGAAATAAGATAACCATGAACTATTAAAGTGAGGATAAATGATATAACCAAGGATATGAAGTGAGTTAGGGAGAAAGCATTATCAAGGAGAAAAGTAGAGAGGCAAAGGTTTAATATATCAAGATAGATATTGTGCAAGGGTGGCAATGCAATGCCAAGAAAACAAAAGTATAAGAAGTCAAGGGTTATATAGCAATATTAGGGATTAGAAAACCACTATAATATAATATCGCCCTTACCGAACTAGTCGAAAATCTTAATACTAAAGAACAATCCTATCAACCTAACCAAGAAGTCAAATAATAGATCCAAAGGATCCATAGCAAAACTTCTTGCGGGGTGGGGATAAGATAGAGAATAGGGCATCGTCAATAACTTTGAAAAAGTTTCTTCTGGCAACTTCGCTTCAAGTTCCGCAATCCTAGCTTGATCATCTTGCAATGCTTCTCATTAGAATCTTCTGATAGACCAAAAATCAGACAAGAACAGTTGAAGACAAAAGAGACGAGTTTTGATATAAAGTAAGTTTTTTTATCGAGGAAAATATATCAGGCTTTGAAAGACTGACTGGGCTTTCCATTTCTAACTAATCTAGCGACCTACAGTCACATTGCATTGATACCACTTCTGTCACACCCGGTTTTAAGGGTAAACCGAATGCATCGCATATGTGTGCCAGGATCTATTTCCACACATATGTTGACGTCACAAGTGTAATATATCAAAAGAACAATGCATAAAAGCGTAAATAACGATTATATTAACATATTACACTTCGAACAGACATAATGTCTTAACCTTTATTCATCAAAGTACAGCGAAACAAGGACATCCATCCAAAGGAAGATGATCGGGGGTATCACTAGACTAGCATCCATGGAGTTCAGCATCATATCTTCATCTGCAAACTTCTGATCAAAATTAAGCAAGGGTGAGCTCACTTATGGTCGAGGCTCAGCAAGTGGGGGAAAACTAATGCAAGTTTAACAAGGTGAGGCTAAGGTTGAGCAGTAAGCATTTTAGTTGGTCAACATTTTATTAACAACACCTGTCTTACTAATAAGTATGAATCCCAAGTATTCCCATTAAACAAAGGTATAAGAGTCTATCAAAAACACTTAAGTGAAACCACTTAAGCAAACCATTGGCAGATCATTGGATCTCGATTTATTTCCATCTTCAAGTTTAATTATCATGTGAGGAGTCCAGGCTGCTCATAACTGTGAGCACGGCTGATATATCAGTTTTACACTCTACAGAGGTGGCGCATCTTTACCCATGAGTCACGATTCCCTTCTAGCCCGGGTTAGCTAGACCCGTATTCACTTCCGAGGTGAATGGCCAGGGTCTCACTACGAGGCTTCTCCCTAGAGTCCTCATTACGCAAATGCTAGAAATGGTCAACTGCATAAGGTACACCTACCGTAACCAACTTATAGTCCAATCCACAGGGTAAAGCTTTGGGAACTATGCTCGTATCCAATCTGCCTGAGCCGGTACTATAAGCGCTTGCCAGATGCCCCTGTTCCTGGTCAACCACGACCAACACCCAACATAAGACTTCCCTAGTTATTTAGCCAAGACCAGAGCCATGATAGTTCTCATGGTAGCACTGTTTTCTCGGGTGGTCACTCCATGTTCCAATTAATATGCAATAATCTTGTTTAACCATCGGGTTAACCACAATAATGTAAACTTACCATTTGGAACATTAATATCATAAACAGGAGTGACTGCATAAAGTTAAGTTGTAGCAATAGCATAGCTACTTGATTAGATCATAATCCCAGGTTAAACAAGGAGTAAGGTTGGAAAGGTTATCTAAATAGGTAACCCATCAAATTATGCATATATATCCAAAAGAATAAACTTTATTAAATGTATTGTTTGGGATCAAACAGAGTATGCAGAGGGAGAAGTCCACTTGCCTTGCTTATTGAAAACTTGAGACTCTTTCCACGGATCTGAATAGATCTTGATTCTTAACTACTAGATCAACCACTAAATATCACACAAACAAACAAACAAACAAGAAGAACAAACACCACTCAATAACATACCACATTCACCATACGTAAAGCTAAAAGAAAGCCTAACGAAAAGAGCGTTCGTTTTTAAAGAACATCGCAAGTAATGGTTATATTAAGAGGGTATTCTTTTCAAAAATGTGTGATCTATACTTTATAAAACAAGACATGAGCTTAAAAATATCTTAATTAAAATATACAAATATTGGGTTCATCAATTTTAATCTTTTATAAAACGTCATACGTGATACGTCTAAGATAAAGGGTTTATAAGATGATAAAACACGTAATAACAATATTAAACCTTTTTAACTTTTTAGAGAAGATATATGTTATATATCTAAGGTTAATGAGTTATAAAACACATTATTAAACATTACTTTTATAACAAGCTCATAAATAGCTTAAACAACTTTTTATGTGAAAAGATAATAATTATATTATTAATCACCTATTTAAGACGAGTTAGGTTATGGATCTTAAGTGAATTTTTATGCAAAAGATAATAAACAAATAACTATCTTTTATTTTCATTAGAAAACACATAGCCTATATTATTATATTTGAAGTCAATATTAAATAACATTTTAAGTTATAAAGGAACTTAAACTCTTATTACTTTATTTTATCCTTTAGGAGAAGCTAAGTGATTTGTATATAATGTGGACTAAATTCTATGAAATCAATAATCATGCCATAAATCTAGTTAAGAACAAATTGACTATAGGTTTGATTAATAAATTATGATAAAGGATAATTAATCTATTAATTATCTTTAGTTCTAATTAGGAACAAATGATCTAATTCATTAAAGAGGGAAACTATGTCTATCATTTTAGTTATGTAGGCACCGAATTAAGCTATATCAATATTATTAGAAATTCCTATCTAGCATACACATTTAAATATGAAATACTTGAGGATAATCTAAATTAATTTTTATGGAAAAAGATATATATATATATTCTTATCTTTTAATGTTATTGAAAACATATGGTCTACATTTTCTTTTAAATTTCTATTTAAGAAGGCTATACTACACATCTATAATAAACATTGTTAAGTTATAAAAACATGATATCTATTTAAAAAGACATTTTAAACTAGAAACAAATTATCTACTTCATTAGTAAGAAACCTATGTTTATCGATATAACTATCATTTTCTTTATTAGAAAAGTATGAATGTCTAATTAAGTTATTTTAACATTATTATAAATTCTACTATTTTGGTTTTCTCCTCTTTCTTTTCTAAATAGAATTTATATGTATAACTAAAAATTGTTTATTTATAATTCTTCAGCTATTAATATACTAAGAATTAATTGTATATTACTAAATGAGACTTTTAATAACATATTCATGGTTATTATGACATAAATAAGCATTTTACTATTCTAAGTAATTAAGTGCTATACTTATGAATACATTTATTATGAATAGTAAAATCTATATATATGTTTATTCGATCGGAAATACGTGGCTTAATTCCTATTTCAATTTTTCATATCACTAAAATTACACTTATATCAATACTAACTGATTATCACTCCACACACTAAAGTGAAATTCATTATAAACATTTCTAGTATGCACATCACTGGGTTAGTGAATAGTGACCATGTTCATTTTTAGAATTATAAAATCATACACATATTAAAGCGTTGTCGCGGGGTTCGATTTTGACTACACGTATAAAACGAAATCTCTAAAATCGTACATGTGAATCGCATCGTCTCAATATTACAACAATAATTCATAAATTAATTCAAACATGATTTCAAAAATGAATTCAAATGGTTTTGGTTCTCTTCAACCTTGGGTGAACGGATGACGGCGAACGGCGTGGGCACGGTTGCCGGGGTGCTGCGTGGGCGAGCTTCACGGACTCCGGGACGGACGGAGGTGCTGTTGCGCGCGCGGGCAGGGGTTCCGGGCGCGATCGTCGGTGAGCATTCGGACGGCGGGGTACAAGCTCCGGCGAGGCACAACACGCAGAATAGAAACCAACAGGGTACTTGGGCGACGAGCGGCAACGGCACAACAATATGTTGTCGCGAGATGAGCAATGGCGCGGCTCTACGCAGTGGGCAAGCAATGGGTGTGAGGAGCGCGAGAGAGAAAGGGAGCTTAGGGAAAAAGAGAAGGAGATCTGTCTCCAATTTATAGAGGGAGAGGAGAGGGAGAGAGAGGGGCGCCGGGGAGAGGGAATAACGAGCGGCATCAACTCCATTGATGACATTTATGGAGCTCTTGAATGGAGAAGAACGTGGGGGAAGAAACGAACGTGGGCTGCTCGGCTTCGGGCGCGGGTGGTCATCGGTCAGGCACCTGGCATGGGTTGCCTGGGCGTAGGGCGTCAGGCGCTGCTCTGTTGCGGGATGGCGTGGCGCGGGCGCTCGGGGTCGCGCCGGGGTGCGCGGTTCGGCCGCGCGGCTTCGACCAGTCGGTTATGCGGTTGGGGCTCCTAGGCGCACACGGCGCGGGTGAGCAGGGGCAGGGCACGGTCACAAGAGCGGCTGGTGTCGGGTGTCTTGGCGCGGGACCGGCGGGGTGACCGCGGGGTAAGGGCGGGGTCGTGGCCGGTCGGGCGCGTGCGCAGGGCGCGGCTCCATGGCGTGGGGGAAGCTGCAGGGGAGGGAAGCGAGGAGAGAGAAGAGGGAGGGAGAGAGAAGAATGGGTGGGAAGAGAGGAGGATGTGGCTGGAGCAAGGAATGGGGATAGGGCGCGCGGTAGCTTAGGGTTAGGTGTTGGGCCTAATGGGCCAGCTAGGGTTAGTTTGTTTGTTTTTTTTTCTTTTTTTCAAATTTCTCTTTTCTAATTCAAAATAAGCTTTTAAATAACCATAAAATTAATAATAATTAAACCAAAATTATTTATAAATAAAATATTTATTTTTGGGACTAGTAATTATATTATTAATTTACTAGGATTTTCATTTAACAAGAAATGCTATTCAATGACCAAAATCAGTCATGAGCATCCAAAAATCATTCCAAAGGCAAATAAATGACACGCGCTTAAAAGAAAATTCATTACCATAAATATCATTACTAAACTAAATGCACTATTTTTATTTAATGATTTTTATAGTGTTACAGGCGCGCGCAGGGGAGCCACCGGGGGGCCACGGGGGCCACACGGGGAGCACCTCCGGGGGCCGTGGGGGCCACGCTGGGGGGCCGCGTGGGAGGGCGCGTGGGGAGCCACCAGGGGGCATGCGCAGGGAGGCCACGCGGGGGGGAGAAGAAAGGGAGGGGGAGGGGAAGAGAGAGGGAGAGGGGAGGGGAGAGGAGCTCACCTCGGGGATCCAAATCCGGCGATCAGCTTCTCCAAACCCTAGGGCACCACGGGGAGAGAGAGAGAGATGGGAGAGGAGAGGAGGTTGCTGCGTGGGAAAATCAAATGAGAGAAAGGGAGAGAGGGAGGGGGCGCGCATGGGGGGAGGGGGAGGGCGCCGGGGGCGTGTGGGCTGGAGCGGGCTAGGCTGGGTCAGGCTAGGCTGGGCCGCACCGTGGGTCAAAATCCCGTGGCACGCACAACCACAGATCGGAATCCGATCGCGAACCGAAATCCGAAACAAGACGAGACGAACATGCAATTAAACACGACATCAGACAAAGAAATATGATTCGGCATGATGCAACACCCATGTCAAATTAGGTTTTGTTTACACACGATATGGACACCGGTCGCTATACTGCTTTGAAATTGGGGAGAAGGAGCGAAACGGGAAAAGAGAAAGGAGTAACGCCTGAATTTGGTGAGTAAAAAGAAGAAAAAAATTTCTACCCCCAAATTCAGGGCGTTACAGGGGTCCCGGCCGCCGGTCTGGCGAACTACCACGCCGCTCTCGTCGAGGGTCGACAACATGGCCAAACTCGCCGTCCTCAAGCCTGGGTCGTCGCAGAGCGCTGGGGTGGCCTGGGGGAGGATCAGGGACTCAGGGACAAAGGTCTCCCCGGTAATCCCTCGCACCAGGACAGCCAGCTCGTCCCAGGATAAATCGGTCCCCGGCCCACGCTAGATCCTGCCAATGTCGTTCGGGCCGGTGAACCAGCAGCATAGGCGCGGCCTCCTCTGCAGCGGCATGATCCAGCACTTTAGGAGGTCGCCGACCACATGCATTGGCGTTAGGTCGTCTGTGGCCAAGGCCTTGATCCTGTCCAATATGGGTAGGAGCTCTGGCGATAGGGACGGCTTGGTCCTCCAGTACTTGCGGTCGAGGGCCGACCCATCGGACGGCAGGACGAGGCGGTCGTTGGCCTTGGCGCTGGCGATCACCCAGTCGCTGCGCCAGTTCTCCCACCTCGCTCCACCAAGGGTGGGGATGTAGATGACGACCGGATCTGGCCTCGTCTGGAAGTAGTAGGCCCCGATGTGGTCCATGTTCTTCCCAGACTTGACTAGCTGGAAGAAGTAGCGGAAGAGAGAAGTGCAGGGGGCCACACCTACGAACATCTCGTAGAGGTGGACGAAGATGGCCGCCTGGAGGATGGAGTGGGGTGTGAGGTGTTGGAGCTGAAGCTCGAACTCCACCAACAGCAGCAGAAAGAAGGGTGAGATCGGCAGCGCCAACCTGCAGGAGATGTAGGAGATGAACAGCACGAACTCCCCGGCGACGAGATTGCCGAGGGGAACGGCACCAGCGCGGATTCTTCTGGCGAGCCCTGGCGCGCTCCACCCAAGCAGGCCGCGCACCAGATTGAGCGCCTCCTCAGACTAGAATGCAAAGGGGCGCAGAGAGCACGAAGGCGAAAGGGCATAGTCGATTGGAAGAGAATGTGAAAGGGTAACTGCTACACGCGCGGTGAATCCTTTTTCAAGGAAACCTGAGGCCTCGTTCAAGGAAACCCTTCTTCACGCCCCTCAATCGGTGTAGGAGATCACGCGCGGCGGGCACCTAGATCTAGGTAGCCCACTCTATGACTCGGGGGCCCAGGTCCATAGGTCATACACTTTGTGAGTCAGATTTCGGGTGCGGAAAGAGCGAACCGCCGCACGCGTCGGTAGTGCGCCTCCTCGGGGCCGCTGCAGAAGACAGAAGGTAATTTTTTAAACCAATGCAGCGGTAACGAGGTGCCCCACGCGTGGCTCGACGAAACCACCAGGCGTGGGGGCCATGGGTCAATCAGCCGCGGGGACAGATATGGCAGTTGGCGTGACCGAAGGTGATTGATAGAGGGTGCGTCAGCAGACATGCTAAAACGGTGCGTCAATCATCAATCAAGCCATGTCAAAGCAAAGTACAAGTTTTGGCCCCACCTGCAGGCTCGCATCCTCCCCTGAGGTGGGCCCGGGGGCCACTATTGGTAACCTGAAACTAGGGTACCCCTTACTACTGTATAAAGACGCAGTACCCACGCGGCTATCTCTTAGTCGCGTGGTAAAGGTGCTGTGTGTGGGACCAAGCCATGACTCGCCCCAGCCTCAGACGACTACTCTAGGTCCACAACAGCGCCTGACCCCACCACATGGGCGGGTCTAGAGCCGCCACGTGTCTAGACAAAGTGATATACTCCAAGGCATCAACAGTGAGTCCGGACCCCCATGGGAGAGTACCGGACCCCTAGATATATAGCTCAGACCTCCAAGGTTGGTCTAGGACCTCCATGTGTGCAAGCCGGACCCCTAGAATGGGATCCGAACCCCCCCCCCCCCGTATGGGGTCCGGGCCGCCCACAATGGGGTCCTAAGGTCCCAGGACAGAACATACTTGGGCCTTGGTCGGGACCCAGGCGGGGGTCCGGTGCCAACATGTGTCTAGACCTAATCTGGTTCCTGTTCCCCGCTCAGGCGGAGACCCTGTGCTGCCACGTGGCATATTGTGTGCGGCAAAAGCCAACGGGCGGAACCTAGCATGACGCCTCTGGGCTACGCGTGCCTCCTCATTCATTGCGGATAAGACGTGCGCCTGTCCACTCCACTGATAGGCGGCATGATCAGTCCATGATACGTGGACCGTGCTGTTATTCACCATTACTCGCTTGTTTTGGCTATCAATGCTGCATGGACTATGCTCATCAAGACTCCCGGTGATTGCTCAGGCGTTACTAGCATTAATTACTCACATAATGTATTCTTCCATTATGCTCCTGGGCCCACATGTCGGGGCTCAGCATCCTTGTATGTGCCTCCCTTAAACTATAAAAGGGAAGGCACACAATGTTACAAGGACAAGCTCTCAAGTTCACACACACGCTTACACACACACTCAATACAACATACACACAGTGGAGGTAGGGTGTTATGCTCCGGCTGCCTGAACCACTATAATCCCTTGTGTGCTCTTGTGTTCATCCCAAATCCACACAACAGGCAAAACGCTTAGGCCCCCTCCTCATCTTAGGATTAGGGCGGATGCATTCCGCCACCCGGCCGGAGGATTTTCTCTCCGACAGTAGTTATCCACTAACTTTCTTAATTAATCAGCCAAGGGGTCCCATTCCTCCCTTGTGGTAGCACTGTTTTCCTGGGTGGTTCTCCATGTTCCAATTAACATAATGATCTTATCATGAACAGTAAATAACAACTAGTAATAAAACTATAATCATCAATAATGTATATCTCTATACCCAAAACCACATAAAGAAATAGCAGGTACTATCCAAAAATTCAATGGTAAACAAGGTATAGAGATAATAAAACTAGGGTGACCTATTGGGTCCCATCAAAATTTAACCTATGCAGATCATTATAATTAATTGGAACATGACTGGGTAAAAGAAGTGATCAAGGGCACAGCTTGCCTAGGACTTGAGATTCCAGGTACCAGGATGATCTTCAGATTCTCATGACCTCACTGCTAATCGTAGCAATACAAACAAACATGGTATAGACAAAATTAACATCACACCAAACATGAGTACAAACTGCATAATAATAATCTACGCATTGCTACGAGATCGTGGGAATGAGAACCACTAAATTCGGAGTTACGGTTATAAAGTTATGATTTTATAAAGATTTAAGTGTTGGACACAAAAGAAATTAATTGCATAAATTATACCCATGTTTCATAATAAAATAAGGTTACCAAATGATAAACAATATTATTATGAATTTATAGCAACTGGAATAAATTAATTCGGAGCTAAGATGAATTAAATATGAATTAAATAAGATTCTAGGTTTATTTCTATACTAGAAAAGAGTTTCTAAATTATTTTATTCCATTTATTCACTTCCTGGGCTGCGGACACAATTTCCGGAAAGCACAGGGTGCACTTTATAAAAACCAGGGGCCTATACCGAATTACTTCTACCTAGTAGTGGAGCGCAGGTTGATATCCTATAAATCCAGGGACTCTTTAACAAATTGCGCTCGGCCAAGGGGTACTGATCAGTCCTGACCGTAGGATCGGAAATCTACGGCACAGATTAGAGCATGCGCTGACTGAAGCGGTATGTGACCCTAGCCGCCCGATCCGGGATCTATGATCCCGATTTTATGGTGGTCAGACGAGATCGCAAGCGCTCAACAAAAATTGAACGGCTTGGATCAAGAACGAAACATTTTCCCCCAATCTAATCCCATCCGACCAATGATGATCCAACGGTTAGAACGCCATCTTCAATCCTGACGCAGACCCGAGCGACGCGTTCCTAGGGATGGCGGCGTGGTGCTCCAGCGAGCAGTGCCATCCCCGCCTCGGTGACCGATTCACGACACGATGAGGTGCTACACGAAGCGAAGGATATGGCAAACAAAGGGGAGGCAACTCACCGACGCGTGAGGTCAGGACGGTAGTGGGCCATGGTGAGGGGCGGCCCGCGGCGGTGTCAATCCGACAGCGAGAAATTGTGGTGGTTCTGGGGCTCCCACCCACCAGCAGACGCCTCGGGAGCACGCAGTGCATCAGGGCGAACCCCCCTATGCCATATAGAGTGACCCGAGCGGGCGAGCGGCGGTGAGCAGATGGTTCGTCAATGGCAGCTCACGGTTGGTGGTGGTCAATGGAATGTGGGGAAAAGGGGAAGTCGCGGCCATAGATTTATAGCCGGGGATGAGGACATCCATGGCCGGCCCGACCCCGAGATCAGCGCAAGATTGGGGAGGATCTGTTACCAACGCCAGCGCGGATTCCAGGGAAGCGAAGAACGCATGTAAGGCCCAAAAATATATATAAGAAAAAGAAATAATAAAATAGATATATGAAAAAATAAAATTGTAAATTCAGATATCTCAAATTATACTGGAGTATTGAAAATTGAGGACTGGATTTTGAAAACCAAGAATTATCTTAGAAAATAAGTAATATAAAAGTTTTCTATTCAACTAAATGATGATACATAACACTAAATGGTGCACCATAAGCATTTATTTACATGAATATTTAATTTTGAAGTAACTTTTAATTCTTATCCCACATTCAAAATATTATTTTCTAAAAAGAAAGGAACAATATGAATGTGTTTCATATTTCAAACATTTATCAAACAATTAAATTAATTAGAATAAATAGATATCTACTACATCATGATTGATTTTGAGTATGTATTAAATTTGAATTCCTAAACTTTATCTTAGATTGGAATTAGAAATTTTGTAATGCCAAAAAGGAATAATATGGGAATATAATAATGAGATGAGAATTGGGATTTGACCTAAAGGTACAATTTTAGGATTTGAGAAAAGAGAAAAAAATACTAAACAAATGAGGTAAAATAAAGTACATAAATAAGAATATATTTATTTACTCTAACATTTGAATTTGGTATATTTTGATCCCTGGTGAGACTCATAACAAAAATTTAAACTTAGATTTGAAAATCAAGAGAATGAAAATAGGAAAAGAAAAGAAGGGAGAAAGAAATACTATAAAATATAAAGTAAACTTATAAATAAATAAATTAAATCCATAATGGCCTGATCAAAGGGTACATTCAAAAATGAGTATAAGTTCATAACGTAGTTTAAATTCAAATTTGAAATTTAAATTAAGAGAAGAAATGAGAAATGAGAAAAAAGAATAAGGAAAATAAAAAGAAAAGAAAATGCAAAATGCATTCTGGGTCGTTTCTTCTTGACCGGCCCATTTCCACCTGTTTTCTCGGCCCACTTCTTTCCCGGCCCAGAATGGGAATCCAGCTACCGCCGCTGCATAGCTTCTGACGCTATGGGCCAGGCGAGCCAGCCTCTCCGCGCGCGGGTATCGCCGACGGGTGGACCCCTCCTTGCTCAGTCCTCTCTGCCGCGGGTATGGGTGTGCATTGTCTGTCATGTGGGCCGCTATTTCTCCCTCCGGTTAGCGCTCGTTTGCTCTGGCTAACTGGTGGGCCAGGTCAACGTGGACTCCATCTTCCCCACCGTGGCCACCATAGCTGTAAACAACACCGCTAATGTCGCGCGCCCAGGATGGCGAAGCGGACCCCCCCCCCCCCCCCGTCCTACCTTCGCGCGGGCTTATAAAGCCTCTGGGCACAACTTCCATTGAACGAAGCAAAAGAGAGAAGGGAAGCGCCCCTACCGAACCCGCAAATCGGCGCTGCCATCGTTCAAGCCCCGGTGGTGAAGTGTTGCACATCGTCCGTGCTGGTGGAGGCCGGCCACGGCATCGCTCGACTTTGTGGCGACTCATCTTCGCCGCAATTCCTCGCCGGAATTCAGAATCGGTCATGGATCAGCACCGCATCGGACCAACCTATTACCATCGCCATCCACCGGTGAGGTTTCCCTTACCTTGTCCATCGCGTTCTGTTCTCTCTATTACGTGGGGTCATGCAAGGGTTAGAACCCGGTGGCATGGGTTGGGCAAGCTCACGGTGAGCGGATTGCTGTGTCGCGCGCGCACCGCCGTACTGCGGTGCTAAGGAGGAAGAAGGGGAGGGCAACATTGATTAGCGTACGAACGGTCAGGATTAATTCTGGGCATCCCCCTTGCCCCATCCTATGTGAATCGTAGATCCTCAAACCAGGGGTGGTGATTGCGTACCGATTCATGTGGGTGTCCGATCTAATCAGCGCCGTATGCATTGGATCGGACAGCTGAGATTAAACATCGCCTTTCGACCTGCTCATCTTACAAAGGAGTCCCTAGAATTTATATATATCAACCTGTCGTCCACCACACGTAAGATCTGAGTCTGTAGGATTTTTGTGCAGAAGCCCCTGTACTCTTTAGATATATGGTGCGCAGTCCAGAGCCAGGTGAAAATGGGAAAAAGGAATATAGGAAATGATTTTTAATATAAAAATAATTCCAGGATAGTGTTTAATCTCTAGAAAATTCATATTAGCTCCTTTTTAGTCCATTATAGTTCCTATATTTTGGTAGTAATATTGCCTATCACTGAGTAACATTGTTCTAGCATGAAAACCATATTAAAAATTTATCACACAATTAATTTTGTAGCAAGCACATACGAACTTCGAAAATTCATAACTTCTCCGTTTTAATTCCGAATTGGCTTATTCCAGTTGTGTTAGCTTCATATAAATATTTACTACACAGTAACAACATTAATTATACCATATCGCATACTTTTATATTTATTTATCCTATGTCTACTAGATTAGCTCTTCTAAATCAAAACTAACCTGACCATAATCATAATGTGGTTAAAACATGATCTCTAGTCAAGTATAATCTAGATTAAAGTTGAATTCATTATTTAGAGTATATTTTCTCATATGATGTAAAGTAGTCAATTTATAATCTAATATTCCAACCACATAGATCTCCCATAAATCATAACTCCTCAACCGTAACTCCGAATTTAGTGGTTCGCGATACCACGATCTCGTAGCAACGCGTAGATTATTATTATTCAGTTTGTACTTATGTTTCATGTGATGTTAATTTTGCCTATACCATGTTTGTTTGTATTGCTAAAACTAGCAGTGAGGTCACGAGAATCTGAGGATCATCCTGGTACTTGGAATCTCAAGTCCCAAGCAAGTTGTGCCCTTGACCACTTTTTACCCAATAATGTTCTTTAATATCACTTATTAATGCATATGTTTAATTTTGATGGGACCCAATAGGTCACCCTAGTCTGATTATCTTTTACCTTGTCTACCCCTGAATCATTTGAGTAGTTATGCTATTGCCTTATATGGTGTTGGGTTAATATTTCATTATATCCATGTTCCAATTATTCTGTTATGTTATTTATGTTCATGTCAAGACCATTATGTTATTTTAATTGGAACATGGAGCTTAACTTGAGAAACACGTGCCACCACAAGGGAGGAATGGGACCCCTTGGCTAACTAATTAGGAAAGCTAGTGGAAGACTACCTTACTCGAAAGGGGCAAGGGCAGTAGGGGAGTTGCATGCAGGGAGGTTCTCGGGTTGATTTTGCTGTGATGGTGGTCGGACGAGGGATTCTTGCAAGTGCTCTTCCCATAAGCTATAGCGGGTTTTCGGAAGCTAGTGAAACTTTGTAAAGGCCTCGTAGTGTTACCCTGCCTCGCTTCCTTGGTAGAGGTGTATGGGATTCATGACCCCTTGGCAGATGGGTAACATGACTTGTAGGTAAAGGGTACAACCTCTACAGAGTGTAAAACTGGTATACTAGCCGAGCTCATGGTCAAGAGCAGCTCAGGACTCTCGCATGATAAAATTATGGAACTTAAATTCAATTTGTCATTTGCATTGCATGAGATTATTTATTAATTTTGTTCTATTCTTAGTATGGTTTGGTATTTACTTACATTTAGTAACTGCTAATAAAATTTGACCAACTTATTAAAAGCAATGCTCAGCTTTAACCCCTATTGTTGATCAGCCTTACACATTGTTGGGGCGAAGGCGAAGACGCTACCCTTCGCTCAATGCCTTTGTCGCCTCGTTACTGTTAGAAATATGCCCTAGAGATAATCATAGAGATGAGCATATTTCTTTGGATCCATGATATATATATTGCTTAATTGAATATCCATGGAAGGCACCTTTTATTGATTAGCAATTATGTGAATTGTTTGTGAGATTCTTTACTTATATGGTTATTCTAAATGATGTCCCTAGTCAGAGTCGATGACTAGCACATGTATTAGCTGATGACTACATTTCACAAGTCATGAACATGGAGATGTTAAACTAATAATGTGGGCGCATGTATGACATGAGCCTGGACCGACCCAACGTGAGATATTGTAATATAGTTCTCTTTTTGCAACATGAATATTGTATCCTTAGACCTGAGATTGTCGCATGTTCTCAAGATGTGAATTGACTTACTTAGGTACTATCAAACGCTATTCCGTAACTGGGTAGTTATAAAGGTAGTTTTGGGTTTGTCAGGAAGCATGCTGTGAGGCATGGTCAGTCAAGATGGAATTTGTCCCTCTCTTTGTGAGAGAGATATCTCTGGGCCCCTCGAGTGATTGGATCAAGAAATGCATGGCCGTGCTAGGGTTAAGAGTTAACCATTGAAAGGATTCCAATTCACAGTATCGAGAAAGAGAGGTCAGCTTAGAGCCAGACCAAATATCGTGAGACAAAGGGAACAACATGTACGTAATGTTGTAATGGTTCGTCTGATATGATCTTTACGTGCGCATAGGAGTTGACATGTCTTGCTAGAGGCCGCTGTCAATTATTGGGCCAAGTAAGAGTACTCGGGCTATGTCTATTTGTACGTGAACCTATAGGGTCACACACTTAAGGGGAAGGAAGCCTAACTCGGATTAGATCCAAAATTAGACTGGGCTTTAGGGTTACTGATGGGCCTCGGTGTCAGAAGCCCACCATAATGCCTATATAATGAGGGGCGGGGCGCGGTTAGGTTTACCCTAATTTGCCACCAGCAAACGAGTAGCCGCTCGCCTCTCGCCCTCGCCAAGCCGCCGTCGCGAACCTAGCAGTTCGGTACGCGGTGCTTCCTCCCTGTACCTGTGGATACCTCGGAGGTGCTACATCTGGAGCACTAGGACAAACCGTGCGAGGACGTGAAGGACACCGACGACTGCACGGCACTGCTCGACGCGTTCGTCTACATCGAGACGTCTTCCGCTGCTCTGCGCGTCTAGTGGTAATTCCATGACCTATAACCGCAGTAGTTCTTGGTTTTATGGGGTTGAAAATTTTGTTTTGCGCTAGCGTAGCCTCCCCGTAATCCTTCCGTTACGCCATCGAAGACTGCGCCCGAACGAACCAAAGGCGCCGGCCGGATAAAGACCGGCGCGGTCACCACTCGTCCCCTCCAATGCAAGATGAAGGCAAGGCTCCGTCGAAGTCTGCTAATCCCACGTCCTCATCGCGTCTGGAGGCCCATGTGGGATTTGGCCCACCGTAACAGGCCCCGCACGGATAAGCATGTTACGGGCCTCATCTGTAATAGCCTTTTCTGTAATGACGGTCTATAACCTCCCCTTGTGGGAATATTCTGAGGATAGTTCGGGTACCCGAGGGCATAAACGTCCTTGCCAGAGCACGGTGGACACTCGGGTGCCTATAAATACCCCCGTACAGTGCCCTTGAGAAGCCAGATTAACAGAGAAATCGCCATTCCTCGTTAAACTTTGCAAACACTCTTTCCACCCTCTCATTGGATCCACTTGCCTAGAAAAGCAAGTACCAACATTTGGCGCCCACCGTGGGGCTACGAACAAACAACCCGCGATGCAACCCAAGTGAGCTAGTTCGAAGGCAGCCCCATCCATCGATGAAGCAGCAAAGGCAGCACTGCTAGCTGACAACACCCACCAAGAAGCCTCTGAAGACGAAGCTGTCAGCAAAAGACAGCGTCAAGAGCACCCCACCCTCGAAGGCACCTTACGCACTTGCAGCTCCGGAGGACTACCGCAAGCACCCCCTCCAGGCTTCGCTCCACCAGAGGGCGAAGACGCAATAGAAGACGGCGAAGTCATCGGCATATCAGCCGAGGAACAGCTACAGCTGCGGGCCCTGCGCATCAAGAACCACAACCTCCAAAAACAGAGAGACATCCTCGAGGCCAAGCACCAATGTGTCACCGCGCAGGCCAAGGTACGCTAGATGATACAAGACGAGGAGCAGAGAGCTCGAGAGCTCGAGCAAGAAATCACGCTCATGCAGAGCGAAGGCCAGCATGATCTGCGGCACGGACCACCCCTCCAACAGCGCGTCCCAGCCGGAGACCTATTCATACCTCAGTGCGGGCCCTTCGTCCCGCATGTCACAGCTTTCCAAGGGATCAACTAACTTGATGAGCGAAGCCCCCTGGCTCCGCAACTCCAAGCGTCACCATGGCCCGCCAACTTCAGGGCAGGGACCTACCCCAAGTACAATGGTAGCACTGACCCAGCACAATACATCATGAGCTACCAAGTCGCCATCGCATTGTTCGGAGGAGATGACTCCACAATGGCCAAATCTTTTATCATCGCGCTCGAGGGTCCGGCCTTGACTTGGTACACCAGGTTGCCGCCACTGTCCATCGACTCCTGGAAAGGACTCCAGGACAAGTTCCTGCTCAACTTCCAAGGGTACCGACCCGATACTGACGCCTTGGCCGAGCTGTCACTCTGCAAGAAGCAAGAGAAGGAAACCCTTCAGGAGTACTACCGAAAGTTCCTCACTCTCAAGTCACAACTGCCATCGGTCGACGACCACATCACGATCCATTACGCCATCAGTGGCCTTCAGGCCGGCGTCCTATACAGTCACTGCATCAGGGACCCACCCAAAAACCTCCAAGAGCTATATCAGCTATTTGAGAAGTACGCCAGATCCGAAGAGCCACATCAGCGAAAGGTTGAATCTCAGAGAAAGCCTAAGGACCCTCCGCAGTCCAGCAGAACCTGGACCAGGCCTTCACAGCCAGACTCCAGACGGGACAGCCACAGTCAGCAGCAGGTGCACAACATAGCCAACCAGCACCCCGCAGGCGAGGCCGCTCGTCGTCAGGAATATCCCCCCCAGGGCCGCAGTAATGGCACGAGAGGGCGGAGCCGAGGACGGGCACAGCAACCCTGCAGATTTTACTGCCTGTTTCATGGCAAGGATTACGCACACCCAACAAGAGATTGCCCAGAAATGAAGGCCACCAAGGACAGGATGTCTCGAGCATAGCCAGCCAACAACCAAAGGGTCGTCGCGCACACATACCACCACCACCCACAACCATACAATAACGACCACGTCCAGCATCCACCTAACCACGCATATCAGCACCATCAGGAAGTACAAGTCGTTCCACCCTCGCCTCCGCCTCCGCATCACACAAACCCACACCACCAAAACCACCCCCAACCACCAAAGCAGGAAGACTTCGCCGAGCAGCCATATCGCGGAGTCATCCACATGATCACCGGAGGGTCCAGCGTCAACTTCAAAACGAAGCGGCAGAAGAGGGATCATTACCGAAGCGTCAACCATGTCGCTCTCACTGGCCCAGTGGTACAAACAAGGTGGTCACATGTGCCACTAACCTTCGACGCTAGAGATGTTGATCTGCGCAGCGCACCCCACGTCGACGCCATGCTGATCAACTGCAGTGTAGCAGGCTGGGACCTACACAAAGTCCTAGTTGACAACGGCAGCCAAGCTGACATCATCTTCCCACACGCCTTCGACCGGATGGGTATCAGCCACAGCTTACTCAAGCCTTCGGACAACCCCTTATATGGCTTCGACGGCAAGGGCACCTTCCCCGTCGGCAAGATAGAACTACCCCTGTCATTCGGCGTAGCAAACAATGCACAAAGTGAGCAGGTCACCTTCGACATCGTCGACATGGTTTACCCGTACAACGCCATAATGGGCCGGGGCTCCATCAATAAATTTGAAGCGGCCATTCATAGACTTTACCTTTGCATGAAAATTCTGGGTCTGCAAGGCGTGATAACAGTTTATGGTAACCAGCAAACTACGCGCAATATTGAAAGAGACTTCGTTCCAGGCCAACGCAACGTACACTGCCTCACAGCACAACGCAAAGTCTTCGAAGGGACCCGCCCAATCGCCGACGAAATAGTAAAGGCACATCTACATAGCAACGACGGAACGAAGGCGGTACCCCCTCAATCCGGCGACGCCCAAGCAAACGGTTGTAATAAGCAAAGACCTGACCCCACGGGATGAGGAAAAACTCATCTCCTGTCTCTCTCACAACAAGGACGTCTTCGCTTGGTCCGCCCTCGACCTTGTTGGAGTCAGCCGCACCATCATTGAGCATGGTCTGGGCATCGACCCTTCGGTGTACCCAAAGAAGCAGCGATTGCGTAAAATGTCCGACGAAAAGACAGAAGCCGCCAAAGCCGAGGTGCACCACCTGCTGGAAGCCAACTTCATCGAACCAATCGCTTATCCTACATGGCTCGCTAATGTGGTCATGGTACAGAAGAAAAGCGGCAAGTGGCGCATGTGCATCGACTTCACCAGCCTCAACAAGGCCTGTCCCAAGGACAACTTCCCGCTGCCACGGATCAACAAAATAGTCGATAGCGCAGCCGGATGCGAAGTTATGTCCCTCCTCGACTGCTTCTCTGGCTACCACCAGATATACATGCAAGAGGAAGATAAGGCCAGCACCAGCTTCATCACACCCTTCGGCACGTATTGCTTCATCAGGATGCCAGAGGGACTCATGAACGCTGAGTCAACCTTTTCTCGCCTCACCAAGAAGGTGCTCGAGAGCCAAGTGGGCCGCAATATTTTCACATACGTGGACGACATCGTTGTCGCGAGCAAAGACAAAGAATATCACATGGCCGACCTCGCAGAGACGTTCGCTAATATGCGGGACGCACGACTTTGTCTCAACCCCGAGAAGTGCGTTTTCGGAGTTCACCAGGGAAAAATACTTGGCTACCTGGTGTCACACCATGGGATCGAGGCCAACCCAACCAAGATCCAAGCAATCATCAACATGACACCCCCACAGTCAGCCAGGGATGTCCAGCAACTGACAGGCAGACTGGCCGCCTTGAATAGATTCATTTCCAAGTCCATAGAGTGAAGCCTACCCTTTCTCAAGACACTACGCGGCGCAAAAGACTTCGCGCGGGGACCAGAGCAGGCGGCAGCCTTCGAGTCACTTAAGCAACACCTGTCAGACTTGGCAACTCTTGCTAGCCCTGACCCCTCGCTGCCTCTGCTACTCTAAATTGCAGCCTCGCCATGTGCAGTCAGCGCAGCGCTAGTCCAGGAGCAAGACAGAGAGGGCACGACCCAGCAATGCCCAATATACTACATCTCCGAAGTCCTCACGACCTCCAAGTGCAACATGACTGAACTAGAAAAAAATTCATACGCAGTTGTCATGGCATCGCACAAGCTGCGCCACTACTTTGAGGTGTTCAAGGTGCGGGTCACCTCGGATAGAGGTCTGGGAGAACTGTTCAGAAACCCAGAGGCATCCGTCTGAATCGCCAAATGGGCAGCCGAACTCTCCAGGTACCACATCACCTTTGAACCTAGGACAGCGATCAAGTCGCAGGTCCTGGCAGACTTCATCGTTGACTGGACTGGGCCAACATGGCAGCAAGAAGAGTCTCTAGAGAAGGTGTGGACCATCCACTGCGACGGCGCGTGGTGCCATGCGGGGGCAGGCGCAGAGGCAATTATCACGTCACCCGCAGGCGTCAAGTACAGATGCGCGGCACGCCTTAGCTTCGCCTTGGAGTCTGATAGATGCACCAACAATATAGCAGAATATGAAGCCGTCATCCTGGGCCTTCGCAAACTACGAGCACTCGGTGTCACCACATGCATAGTCAGGACAGATTCCAAAGTAGTTGTCGGCCAGGTCGAAAAAGAATACTCAGCAAAAGACCCCGCGCTCATGCAATATCTCACAGTTGTTCGCAATCTCGAGAAACAATTCAAGGGCTTCACCCTACAGCATGTGGACCGTGCCAGAAACGAAGAGGTCGACACGTTGGCTAAGGTAGCGACCAAAGGCGAGGCCTTGCCCTCCAACGTGTTCTACCACGTCATCTGCACACCAGCTGTCCGCAACCCAGAAAGCTTACAAATAACTAATGACGCCGAAGGCCATCGCATTGTCAATCTCACCATGGCTGAAGATTGGCGGGCCCCAATAACTTTGTATCTGCAAGGCCATTACCATCCAAGTGATATCAATGAGACCAAATGCCTGAAGCACCGAAGCCGGGACTTCACACTACTCGGGGGTCAGCTGTACAAGAAGGGGATCAGTTAGCCCATGCTAAAGTGCGTGACTGAAACCAAAGGCATTCAAATCCATCGCGAAGTCCACAGCGGAATTTGCGGCTCCCACTCAATAATCTGTACTGCAAATTGAGTCGCGAGATCTTGCGAAGCATGCCAAAAGTTTTCCCCTCACTCAAGCAACCCTTCGCAATTCACCAAGCTAATCGCCCATACATGGCCACTTCAACGCTGGGGGCTGGATATTGTCGGGCCTCTGCCTACGGCTCAAGGGAACCTCAAATTCACCTTCGTCACCATCGAATACTTCACCAAGTGGATCGAGGCCAGAGCAGTATCCACCGTAACATCGAAGACTGCCCAAAAATTCTTCTGGCAAAACATTGTCTGCCGCTTCGGAGTGTCGTCCAAACTCACAGTCGACAACGACAAACAGTTTGACAGCCAAGACTTCAGGGATTTCTGTTTCTCCATCGGCACCAAGCCTGTCTTCACCTCGGTATACCACCCTCAATCCAACGGTGTTGTTGAGCGCGCCAACGGCAAGATCTTCACTGCCATCAAGAAAAGACTTCTTGACGACAAAATGGGCAAATGGGCCGACCAACTACCCGAAGTGGTATGGGCCCTAAACAAGACAGAATGTCGGGCAACCGGATTCACACCGTTTCGTCTATTGTATGGATCCGAGGCCATGACGCCGCAAGAGATAAAGCATGGGTCGCCCTGAACAAGCACATCAGTAGTCCCCGACGTCGACGAACTAACATCCAAAGACCTCATCGATGGAGACCGCGTCCTCGCCCTATAGGCCCTCAACAAATATCAGGCTCAAACCAAGGCTTGGCACGACAACGCGGTCGTCCCAAGAGAGTTCAACAAAGGAGACCTCGTACTCGTCCGGACCACCCGGACAGAATCACGGGGCAAGCAAGAGCCGAAATGGGAGGGTCCATTCATCATCAAGTTGAAGGCATCCCCCAGCGCGTACAGGCTAGTAACGCCCTCTGACGAAGACTTAGAGCACTCCTGGAACATTGACAACCTCCAAAAGTTTTTTGTTTAACCCTTAGGGCCCACGCGCCCTTGTAATTCAGCAAACAATGTTATTCTGGCTCGCACTCTTTTCCTCCCAGGGGGTGAGGTTTTTAACGAGGCAAAGCCATGTAATATACCAGCAAAAGCCCCCACAAAAACAAAAACTCAGGTGCAACATGTCGAAAAAGACCGCTTCGACGGTCTTCGACATTCGACCAATTCCAGGTCACCGCGACAGGCAGCGTAGACTACCCTCGCGTGCGACACAATCCGCGTAGAAGTCGCCTAAGGGTGCAGCCGGAATAGCACAACAAGTGTGTCAATCGAAGTCTTTTTATCAAAAAGACACTCCGCGTAAAAGTCGCCCAAGTGTGCAGTCGGAATAGCACAACAAGTGCATCAATCGAAGTCTTTTATCAAAAAGACACTCCGCGCAAAAGTCGCCTAAGGGTGCAGCCGGAATAGCACAACAAGTGCATCAATCAAAGTCTTTTTAACAAAAAGACACTCCATGCAAAAGTCTCCTAAGGGTGCAACCGGAATAGAACAACAAGTGTGTCAATCGAAATCTTTTATTAAAAAGACACTCCACGCAAAAAAGTCGCCTAAGGGTGTAGCCGGAATAGCACAGGCGCGTCGCTCGAAATCTTCCATTAAAAAGACACTCCACGCAAAAGTCACCTAAGAGTGTAGCCGGATTAGCACAAGTGCGCGACAACCAGTCTCACCCAAGAACGGCCAGCAGGCCACATACACATTACAATACAAGTTGCAGTTACATACACGCAGCGAGGGCACCGCACTCTACATCGGCTCAACCTTCGAGATGATGCCCGCCTCCCTATAATTGAACAACATTATTTTCAATTCCTCACCCTCAAAAAGATTCCGTAGATCCACCTCACCAATGCTCGTCCCAATCGGTGAAGACAATAACTCTGGTTTACCAAACCGATCCACTCGCAGACGGTCCCGCTCCATCCCCATCCGACGGCGTCTACCACTTTGCGAAACCTCACCCACGCTACGCTTCGACACCACTCTTCGACGCCGGCACTTGGTCCTCGCACTAGAGAGATTAGCCACTTCGCCAACCTCCACCAGCGGCGAGGACTCCGCCGGGGCCACATCTAACGCAGCAAAATAATCCAAGTCTTCATCCGAAGACTCTTCGGTCCAGGAAAACAGACTCCAAAACTCACCATCAGACGAAAAAGACCCAGACCCAAAACCAGACAAATTGTCATTGGCAGGCACTCTGGTTGCGGCCACCACAAAATTAGTATCGTCAGCAGCGGTTACTTGCGCATGCCCATACGTCAGAACCTGCGCAGCAACCGAGTTTTTAGTATCACAAAAACAAAATCCTACATCCTATAGCCTCGACCCCTAACCCACCACCTGTGAAGGGTCGACCGACGCTGCAGGGTCTTTGGCAGATGGTTCGCCCACCACCACCGAAGTGTCCTCACCAGTCGACGCCGCGGCTGGCACAGGGTCCTCACCGGCACAGGTCGGCGCGAGGGTCATCATTAGGGCTGGAAAATTGGCTCGAGGCTCGCGAGCCGGCTCGAGCTCGGAGTGGCTCGGCTCGGCTCGGGGCGGCTCGTGAGCCTCGAACGAGCCGAGCCGAGCCGAGCCTCTTCTTCGAGCTCGTTTTTGTAGCGAGCCGAGCCGAGCCGGCTCGTTCCAGCTTGCGAGCCAGCTCGCGAGCCTTGCAAAAATGATCAATTTATGGAATAATAATGAATATTAGATAATTTTATAGATAATAGCTCATTTTTTTAGTCTTTGATGATGAATATATTACAAGTTATAATTTAATTTACTCATAATGTAGAATGATGATTCTATATTTCAAATTTATATAATGTTAATTCACCAAATAATGCAATGGTAAGTACCAGAATATGGCTCGCGAGCCGAGCCGAGCCGGCTCGCGAGCCAAGGTCGAGCCGAGCCGAGCCTCTTTCGCCAGCTCGTGAAATGGACGAGCCGAGCCGAGCTCGTTCAGGCACCGAGCCGAGCCGAGCCGAGCTCGGCTCGGCTCGTTTCCAGCCCTAGTCATCATGGGGCCTTCGCCAACATCAGCCGGCGGCGCCAGCTGCCCCTCAGTCCCCTCCTTCGCACCCGACGCTTCTGGCAGCGTGCTTTCCAGGTCCCCAAAGTCTTTGACCTCCTCATCATGCGCCATCTACAGAAATAGCATACTCATTCAACAAAAACGGCATACAAATACGCATATACGGACATACCCATACATACAATCACAAAAACAACCACATACCTGCTCCATCACTCGGTCGGACCTCTCACGGATGGTATCACGGCCGTGAGGGCCCCACATCCTATCATAGAGTGCCCCGGCCGATCACTTCAGCACTGGGTCCTCAACCTGGAAGATCCCGCGTTCGAAGTCTTTGACCGACCGGTCAAAGACTTCGAAGTGCCTGCACCCCTCATGGGACAAGGCATTCACGGCCCCTTCGCAGGTGATCAGCGAGGCGAAGGACATGAGGCCCGTCACAATCGTTGGGAGCACCTCCAACTCCTCCTGCAACCATCCGAGGAAGCAAAGGCCCACCTCCTTACTGGACACGTCAAAGGGAGCAGTCCACGCACCAAGCTGTCGGTACGTGTTCGCGAGCTGTGCATGCGTCCGATCGACCTCTACGTGGGTAGAGGCCTCCGTTTTGTCCAGGCAGTCGCGCAGGCTGCTGTGGCTCGCTTCCGCCTCCTTGGTGCACTGGCGGGCGAGATTGGCCTCAGCACACGCAAGTTTGGCCTCAGCACGTGCAGCCTGTGCCTCAGCACAGGCCCTGTTTGCATCCTTCTTCTTTGCCGCCAGTTGACGGCTGAGGTCCTCCTTCTCGGCCTATGCAGCCGCCAACTTCTCCATCAGCCTGTGGCTCTTGTTTTCTACAGCTAACTTGTCTCGCACAGCTTCCGCATGCTGCGTCCGGAGGCGCTCAATCCTGCCCTCGAGTCATTGCCCCTCAGCAGCGAACTCCAAGGTCAGCGTGCCTGACACAACATGATCAGCAAAGGCAGCCGCCTACCATGACAATTCCAAATTTGCAATCACATAAACACAACAAACATGATTAGCGATGGTAGCTGCCTGCCATGACAAGTCCAAGACAAATTACATGCTTTAGCTGCTGCGCTGCATGCTTCAGTTGCTGAGCAACAGAACCCGCCACGTCTTTAGCGGCGGTGGCCGAAATAATCTCGCTGCTGGCGCAAAACTTGGACCATGGGTCCTGCGAAGCACCCTTCGCCTCGGTCACTGCCGCGGTCGGCGCGGCCATCATCGAAGCCGGGACAACAGCCAGTTGCCCAACATCCGACCCTGCATCACAATCTTGTCCAAGACCTAGACTCCGTGAAAAAAATAATAAAAAAACTCACCGGCAAGCCCCCGCCCTGTGTGAGCATCGAACATCATGACGCCACCCACGCAGATGTCCATGGAGAGGTCGGCCCCACCCGCCGCCGCCTCGGTAGCACGCAGCAGAGAGGGTGGCTCTCGCTCCTGCGTGGGCTCCACAGAAGGTTTGCTTGAGCTGGGAGCGATGGCCCTCGCACCCGATGAAGGTTTGCTGGGGCCGGGGGCGGCAGGCTTCGCAGCCGGCGGTGGCTTGCTGCCGGAGGCGGCGGACTTCACGATTCCCCGCGCCTTCTTGACCTCGCGACTAGGGTCCCCGACACTAGTGAATGCCCGGCGCTTCCGTGTCACATCTTGGCGATCCTTATCCATCACTGCCGATACAACACCAGCAATATTCCATCCATAAGGAAAAATCTTCATCTCACGAGCTAAGCGAGACGTAAACATGTCCTCGCCGACCGCCTGGGGGATCGGAACATTCCTCAGCCAGCGACCCCCGATAACCTCCAGCATTCGCGCCGAAGTTTCCCGGAGCTCAGGCGAAGACATCATTCCCCCGGGGGCCGCACAAGTTCCCATTAAATCCATAGCAAAACGATCAGAGACCCCCAACCCCTCAACTGCAGTACCTAGTTTTCTCTTTTTAATGACCGGCATAGCTCCCCGTGATGGGCCTTCCTCAACCGCAGTCGCTGTCTTTTTTCCCCGGCGATCAACAGTAGTAACAGCGTCGTCTCTCGGGTAACCGCCATATGGCAGACGGTTCAACTCGAAGACACGGTTCAGACGAACATTGGAACCATGAATATCCCAACTCTACAAAGCCTCCGTCCTCAGCACATATCGCCCCACAATCCTCACTGCCCCATCCTCTACTTCATGCACAAACGCGGCTGGGTTCTGACCGCGCAAATCCAAGGCGAAGGCAGGACTTCGCACCAACTGCCCGCCCAAGGTAGGCATCTGGTGAGGGCACACTTCGCTAAGCACCCAGCCGTGCGCCAAGGGCCATACTCCATAACCGATGAACTCCTCAACCAGATCGCGTCCGCTACTCATGCAGGCAGCATACCGGAGGGCCCCATCGTCCTCATCGTCCTCTGCCACCTCAAACGGTGGGAATGCCACGTAACAGTGGGAGCACATGACGGCCGTAGGGAGCCCTGGGAGGTCTTCGACTTCCCCTCCCGAGACATAAAACCAATAGTCCCACCAGTTGCCCCACTTGTTCCGAGCGCAGGGGACTATTTCCACGACTTCCGCCGAGGTCTTTCCGGTTCTTGGCGTGAAGGTGCACGATCCAAATTGTGCAATCTCATCTCCAATTTTCCTGTTTTGCCAGTGTAGACAACAGTTTTGGCGAAGACCTCCACGAACGGCTGACTGCCGTACGAAGTCACTGCCCAGACATACTTCGCCAGGGCAACCACGGCGTTTGGTGTCAACTGGTGGACTTGGACATCGAACCTCCGCATGACCTCCGCCATGAAATGATGCGCTGGTAGGCGAAGGCCGGCGATGAAGAATGCCTCGAACACAACTAATTCACCCTCAGGCTTAGGAATCTCCTCAGGCCCGAGACACGCCCAACACCGTCACCAAAGTACCCCAGCTGCTGCATTTCCTGCACACGAACCGAGGAAATCCTTGAGGTGCCGAACTCCACCGTGTGGCCCGGCTACAACTCCATTGCCGCCAAATCGCTTAGGGTATCCTCGGGTGACGGATCGGTCGATGACGCACTCGCAACAGACGAGGAAGAAGACATTACTACGTACCGTCGGCGGCGGCGCGCGGTCTGCTTGACGCGGGCCAGATCTTCGAAGCAGAAGAACAAGAAGAGCAGGCGAGCAGGCGAGCGGTTTGAAAAAAGTTAGGGTTTTCCAGCGCACCAAGGGTAAGGAACAGCCCCGGCCGCGTCGCCTTTTTATAGACAGGGCGTGACGCTTCAGGAAACACGCAGTCCAACTGTGCCACGTCCATCAACGGTCACCTCAAAAACCCCCGCGGGACCACTTCGAGCGAGGGCAGCGTCTCCACCATCTAGTGGCATCTTCGGCACCAGATGACTTAGTCGAATTGGTCCCTCGGAGGGCAAATGATGGGGCGAAGGCAAAGACGCTACCCTTCGCTCAATACCTTCGTCGCCTCGTTACACCATCGAAGACTGCGCCTAAACGAACCGAAGGTGCCGGCTGGATGAAGACCGGCATGGTCTCCCTTCATCCCCTCCAATGCAAGTCGAAGGCAAGGCTCCATCGAAGTTTGCTAATCCCATGTCCTCATCGCGTCCGGAGGCCCATGTGGGATTTGGCCCACCGTAACAGGCCCCGCACGGATAAGCATGTTATGGGCCTCATCTGTAATAGCCTTTTCTATAATGACGGTCTATAACCTCCCCGTGTGGGAATATTCTGAGCATAGTTCGGGTACCCGAGGGCATAAATGTCCTTGCCAAAGGACGGTGGACACTCGGGTCCCTATAAATACCTTCGTACAGTGCCCTTGAGAGGCCAGATTAACAGAGCAATCGCCATTCCCCGTTGAACTTTGCAAACACTCTTTCCACTCTCCCATTGGATCCACTTGCCCAGAAAAGCAAGTACCAACACACATCACATGAACTCTCACCTTTGGTGAGTTCATGCACATTATTCCCCACAAATTGTTGAGCGATGAACATGTGTGAGCTCACCCTTGCTGTCTCACACCCCCCACAGGAGCAGTACAGGTGGTTCAAGAGGAGCCACACAACGAGGAGTTCGACTTGATCTAGGTGGCATCTCCCAATCGACTTTATGGCGTCAAGGATGGACTTTAGATCGTTTTATATCTAACCTTTATTTTGTAAGACTTCCGCTATGTAATAAGTACTTTGATGATATTGTGACATTTATCTCTATATACTCTGTTATTATATGTGTTATCTTCTTTGGCGCATATATGAGATGCACCCGGCTTTGTCCCTTAAATCCGGGTGTGACAACGCACGGCGAGGAACACGCGGTTCAGTTCAAGGAGAGGCATGGATCTGACCAGATAGGGCCCACTGGACAGGGAGACGCACATGCGCGAGCGCGGGCAGTCACAAGGCTGAGCTACTGACCCCACCCGACGGTGACATGGGTCCGGCCAGCGCATAAGGCAGGATGGCTGGGACTGATGGTTGGGTCCCAGTGTCAGCGTGTGAGGGGGCACAAGGCTTGTGTGGGAGTTGGGCCGAGCAAAGGGGACAGGATGGGCCGACCGGTTGGGATTTAGTGGGCTGAGGTAGGGTTTCAGCCCGAGGCGAGTTTTTCTTTCTTTTCTTTTTATTTTCCTTTTCTATTTCCATTTATATTTCCTATTTTCTATTTATTCAAATTTAGATTGGGTTTTGAATTCCACACTCAAGTTCAAATGCATAAACAAAATAGATTCCAGCATGAAATTCGAAATTGTATTTTATTTATAATATTTGGCTATCTATATGCCTCAAAATATAAACCACATACATATATATTTTTTATAAGATACTCTTTTGGGAATGTATATTTTAATTTTCATTAATTATTTTCTTTTGAAACAATAAATAAACAAATATATATTATGAGCCACGAACTATTTTCATTCAGATGCATATATTTATTTGCGAAGGGTGTTTAAGGGAATAATTAGGTAGATTAAAGGTCATTCCTCTATTTGTTGTTTCTAATTTCAATTCAAACTTTTTAAATTCAACTTTGGGTCTAAGTTTTCAGGGAAACATATTTTTATAAAAATGGGAATTCATTATTTAGGAGTCATTTTATCTTAAGTATTTTGGAAGATCTCTCTAAATTACCAACATATGATTTTGGATGTTACAAATTCTACCCCCTTAACAGAAATCTCGTCCTCGAGATTTGTAAGAAGAGGAATATATAAGGATTAGTTTGTAATTTGGCATTCAATCTATAATTGGTTCAAAAGTTAGAGTCTCTTTTTTTGTCAATAGTGGGTGATTAGTAGAGCATATGTATCCAGCTACTTATTATGTAGGATATAAGAGATGGATAGGTTAGGGCAAGAATAGCCTGAGGTAAAAAAATGTTTACGGTGAGAAAGAACTCCTTGTTGGGTGATAATGTCTTTGAAGATCGAGTTTGACTTCTCCTTCCTTGACGAGGTTGATCTTGTCCTTTTCTGGTCTTGGTCTCATTGAGTGTATATCGTCGTAGTTGGGGAATATGGTTAAGATAGATACGGATGAGATAGACTACATGATGTAGGTCAAAAGTTTGTTTCATGTTAGGTGGGGATAGATAGATTATACAATTCGTTATGACTCTATTGGTTGGGTTAGATCTTATGCTCATGGTTGAGTTGGTCTAATGTGCGAAGTTAGGTTAATACCTAGCTAGTAGGGTCTAATCTCTTCTACCAGTATCACTAATCTGTTTAAGTAGGCCACCTTAGATTAGATCAGATTAGATTCTATAATCCTATTTAGGAATATCATTTAGTTAAGCATATCAAGCTGACTTTATCTTTATGAAATTCTAGTATATTTTTTATCTAAGTGGAACTTCCAATATATATATATATATATATATTTATATTTATACACCTAAAATTTTCATCTTATTAGCAGGTGTGGCATAGAGAACAAGGGCACATCAGGTTTTAACTATTAGGTGAGTGTTGACATAGAATGAGTGTACTATGGCATAATCGAGCTTCCTTTGGGGTCTAGCTTGATTCCTATTCTTCTTTAATGAGATTGATCTCTTCCTTCTTGAGCTTGGGTGTCACCCATCGGGTTTGGGACAAGAGGTCAAGATAGATCTGTAGGTGATAGATGGGCAGAGGGTCTAGTGGGTAACTATATGTTAGATGGGATTAGTTATGTAACCTGCTTTTGTAGGTTAAATTATTGAGTAGGGTCAGGTTGATCTAAGATCTCAAACTTGTTTATAGGAGCAGGGTCTGTCGTTCTTAATTTAGTGCAGAGTGAATTAAATTAAAACATGTGGATAAGGTCTAATCTATTTCATAAGTATTAACTAACTTGTTTGAGTGGGTTACATTAGGTTAGTTTATATTAGTTTAGCATAACGATATTTGACTAAATAAGATCTAATTAATTTGAATTAGATCATGGTTGTTACTCTAAGTAAAGTGGGTAGGATAAGACGAATCTCTCAAGGCAAGTTGAATCTATTAAGATAAGAGAGAATCTTTTTAGATAAGATGGATCTATTAAGCTAGATATATTTAAATTAGGATAAGTTATGATCTTTTGAGATAAGATAGATCTATGGGTGTAGGATAGAATCTTTTAAGATGAGATGGATATTGTTAGGCTAGATACTTTAAAGAGAGATAATCTAGTTTGTCTAGTTATTTTTATAAGCATTTTTTCTATATGTATATGCAGATGTAATTGTGGACATTACTCCACAACTCATCACACTCAATCAAAGATCCAAATCAGACAAGTATCATAAAAACAAACATTGAAGTACATAGATACCTAAAAAATAGTTTTGTTTTTGTTCCTAAGAGTAGGTCTCCTATTCTTAAAGGTCACTTTAGGCACAGGATTTCAAAGTGTGAAATCCACATTTGTCTTTAGAAAAGAAAAGATAAGAGTAATCAGAGTAAAGCAGCAGTGGATGAGAAAAGATTAAGGAAAGTTTTAGAAAGGATCAGAGTAGCAAAGGTAAGTAGATAAGGGTTATTCAGTTCTATCTAGGTTTCGTCCTACAGTCAAAATCCCTCTGATACCACTTCTATCACACCCGGATTTTAGGGGGCACCAAGACCCAAAACACCCGGTTTCTGGGGCACCAAGACCTGGGCATGAAATAATCACCAGGTGTGCTGGGACCAAGTCTCACACATATGATGAATAGTGGTACAGAAATGAATGACATAGCTTTACTATATGATAGGAGTTCTGTACAAAATAAATAAATAATTACATCACATGGAAACAATGATCCAGTAACCTAAAGTTGACTGGGAGACGACGGCCTAGACCTCTTACGAACTCGTCACAGCATACTCCATGCGCCTCATCCGGTAGTACCTGTTCTTGACCTGTGGGGGGTGTGAGACAGCAAGAGTGAGCTCACATACGTTCATCGCTCAACAAGTTGTGGGGAATAATGTGCATGAACTTGCCAAATGTGGGAGCTCACGTGAAGTGTAAGGCTTACCAAAGAGGATAGTTGAAGCTGAGCATTGCTTTTAAAGTTGGTCAAAATTTTATTAGCAATTACTAAGTATAAATAAATACCAACCCAATTAAGTAGTAGAACAAAAGTGATAACAACACCTGCGATGCAATGCATATGACAAATTGAATTTAGTTCCATAAATTAATCATGTGAGTGTCCGAGCTGCTCATGACCGTGAGCACAGCTAGTATACCAGTTTTACACTCTGCAGAGGTTGCGCATCTTTACCCACAAGTCATGTTACCCATCTGCCAAGGGATCGCGACTTCCCATACACCTCTACCGAGGAGGCGAGGCAGGGTAACACTACGAGGCCTTTACAAAGTTCCACTAGCTTCAGAAAACCCGCTACAGTTTATAGGAAGCTACAATACAGGGATCCCTCGCCGGACCGCCATCGCAGCGAAATCAACCCAAGGACCTCCCTACACTGACCACTCCCCTACTACCCTTGATCCTTTTGGGTAAGGTAGTCATCCACTAGCTTTCCTAATTAATCAGCCAAGGGGTCTCATTCCTCCCTTGTGGTAGCACTGTTTTCCCAGGTGGTTCTCCATGTTCCAATTAACATAATGATCTTATCATGAATAGTAAATAACAACTGATAATCAAAGTATAATCATGAATAATGTATATCACTATACCCAAAACCACATAAAGAAATAGCAGGTACTACCCAAAAATTCAGTGGCAAACAAGATATAGAGATAATCAAACTAGGGTAACCTATTGGGTCCCATCAAAATTTAACCTATGCAGATCATTATGATTAATCAGAACATGACTGAGTAAAAGAAGTGATCAAGGGCACAACTTGCCAGGGACTTGAGATTCCAGGTACCAGGATGATCTTTAGATTCTCGTGACCTGACTGCTAGTCGTAGCAATACAAACAAACATGGTATAGACAAAATTAACATCATACCAAACATGAGTACAAACTACATAATAATAATCTATGTGTTGCTACAAGATCGTGGGAACGAGAACCACTAAATTCGGAGTTACGGTTATAAAGTTATGATTTTATAAAGATTTAAGTGTTGGACACAAAAGAAATTAAGTGCATAAATTATACCCATGTTTCATAATAAAATAAGGTTACCAGATGATAAACAATATTATTATGAATTTATAGCAATTGGAATAAATTAATTCAAAGCTAAGATGAATTAAATATGAATTAAATAAGATTCTAGGTTGATTTCTATACTAGAAAACGTTTTCTGAATTATTTTATTCCATTTATTCACTTCCTGGGCTGCGGACATAATTTCCGAAAAGCACAGGGTGCACTTTATAAAAACCAGGGGCCTATACCGAATTACTTCTACCTAGTAGTGGAGCGCGGGTTGATATCCTATAAATCCAGGGACTCTAACAAATTGTGCTCGGCCAAGGGGTACTGAACAGCCCTGACCGTAGGATTGGAAATCTACGGCACAGATTAGAGCATGAGCTGACCGAAGCGGTATGTGACCCTAGTCGCTCGATCCGGGATCCACGATCCCGATTTTATGGTGGTTAGATGAGATCGCAAGCACTCAACAGAAATTGAACGGCTCGGATCCAAAGAACGAAACGTTTTCCCCCAATCTAATCCCATCTGACCAACGACGATCCAACGGTCAGAACGTCGTCTTCAATCCTGACGCAGACCCGAGTGGCGTGTTCCCAGGGACGGCGGCGCGGTGCTCCGACGGGTAGTGCCATCCCCGCCTTGGTGACCGATTCGCGACACGATGAGCTGCTACACGAAGCGGAGGATATGGCGAACACAGGGGAGGCAACTCGCCGACGCGCGAGGTCAGGACGGTAGTCGGCCATGGCGAGGGGCGCCCCACGGCGGTGTCAATCCGACGGCGAGAAATTGCGGCGATTCTGGGGCTCCCACCCACCAGCAGACGCCTTGGGAGCACGCGGTGCATCAGGGCGAACCCCCATGTGCCATAAATAGTGACCCGAGCGGCGGTGAGCAGGTGGTTCATCAATGGTGGCCCGCAGTTGGTTGTGGTCAATGGAATGTGATGAAAAGGGGAAGTCGCGGCCATAGATTTATAGCCGAGGATGAGGACATCCATGGCCGGCCTGACCCCGAGATCAGCGCGAGATTGTGGAGGGTCTGTTACCAACGCCAGCGCGGATTCCAGGGAAGCGGAGAACGCACGGTGAGGAACACGTGGTTCAATTCAAGGAGAGGGATGGATCTAACTAGATAGGACCCACTGGATAGGGAGACGCACCACGCTCGAGCGCGGGCAGTCACGAGGCTGAGCTACTGACCCCACCCGGCGGTGACACGGGTCCGGCCAGCGCACAAGGCAGGATGACTGGGACTGACGGTTGGGTCCCAGTGTCAGCGCGTGAGGGGGCACGAGGCTTGTGTGGGAGTTGGGCCGAGCAAAGGGGACAGGATGGGCCGACCGGTTGGGATTTAGTGGGCTGAGGCGGGGTTTCGGCCCGGGGCGAGTTTTTCTTTCTTTTCTTTTTATTTTCCTTTTCTATTTTCATTTCTATTTCCTATTTTCTATTTATTCAAATTTAAATTGGGTTTTGAATTCCACACTCAAGTTCAAATGCATAAACAAAATAGATTCCAGCATGAAATTCAAAATTATATTTTCTATATGCCTCAAAATATAAACCACATTCATATATATTTTTTTATAAGATACTCTTTTGGGAATGTATACTTTAATTTTCATTACTTATTTTCTTTTAAAACAATAAATAAACAAATATATATTATATGTGCCATGAACTATTTTTATTCAGATGCATATATTTATTTGTGAAGGGTGTTTAAGGGAATAATTAGGTAGATTTAAAGGTCCTTCCTCTATTTGTTGTTTCTAGTTTCAATTCAAACTTTTTAAATTCAACTTTGGGTCTAAGTTTGAATTACCAAACCTTTAATTTTACTAGTTGCTTGTTTTAGGGAAACATATTTTTATAAAAAAAGGGAATTCATTATTTAGGAGTCATTTTATCGTAAGTATTTTGGAAGATCTCTCAAAATTACTAACATATGATTTTGGATGTTACAACTTGTCGGCGCTGATCTCCTCCGAGTGTGTGTCCTTTCCCTCGTTGTCCCGCGGACCCCGCTCGTCAGCCCCGCTGCCCGTTTACTCGCCCGCTCTCGCTCACTAGTGGGTCCCGTCTATCGGACCTTTCCCCACTGAATCGCCCGCGCTTCTCGCTGTGGATGCGCCCATGTCCGCGCATTTCCTAGCCATGACCCACGCGCCCGAGCCTTTTCTGGACCCCGCCCTCGTTCACTCGCCTTCCCACACAGTTGCGCCCTCAGCCGAGCACCCTCGCCCTCTCTCTCGCTCTGCGCGCGCGCCCAGGGAGTTCCACCGCCGCTCGCCGTGGTCTCGCACCCGTTCTGCGGTCGCCGTCGAGCCCCCAATGTGTCTGTTGCCTCGGTAAGCTCTGCCTTATCACCAGCAATCCGAGACGCCCTTCGGTTTGCCCCCTCCCCCTCTGGTTTGCATGGTCCACGCTCACCGGAGCTTTCCTCGCGCAACCGCAGTTCCACCGTCGTTGACCCGTGTCCTCACCGTGCCCTGGACGCCGTTCGAGAGCCCCGAGCCTCCCCTCAAGGTAACCGTCATAACCCCGCCCTTATTTTCCCCTATCTTGCATTTACTCGCTCGCGATTGCTCGCCGGAGTGCTCCTCGGACCGCCAAGGACTTCCCCTCCACCGTCCGGCCGCCTCACCCCCTTTCCTGTTGTCCCGACTCCGCCATAGTGTTCGCCGAGTCTTCCCCAACCTTTCTAGCCACCCAGACTGACACCTAGCGCCCTAGGAGCCCTAGTCTACTTTGCCGGCGGCAGCTGCGCCGCTGCGGGCGCGTATGGCGCCGCCCCTGGCCGGCCGCAGAGGACAAAGCCCCTAGTGCCCGATCCAAACCGTCGAGTCTTGATCGGATGGCTCGGATGCGCGGATAATGATGTGTGTGGTCCGTGGAGCCAGAACTGTTGATCGGTGATCTTGCTGCCAGCGCGTCCCACGCTCTCAGCACACCGCTGACCCGTGGGCCCCGTCCGTGCGCGCTCTCGTCCGTAGATCTGATCTCAGCCGTTCATTTATGATCGAGCGGTCGAGATTGCCCGATACCCCTTCGCGTGTAAATTTGCTAAAGAGACCCTCGATTTTTCGAGAATCAACCTGTTGTCCTTGAGTTTTTTGCGTAGGCGCCTGGACTCTTATAAATAGACCCCTGGCCTTTTAAATAATCATAGATTTCGACCTAATTTTGTAATTCAAACTTCAAAACTTGTTTATTTCGTATCTTTTTTCATATGAACTCCAAATTTAGTGATTCAAATTGCAAAATGTTCATAGGAATATTCTCTATTCAAATAAATTATGTTCATCCAGAGTCTATGCACTCTAATTTTATGTCTAAGTTATAGGTTAGTTTATGTGTTAATCCATTTGTTTAATAAAATAAATAAAAAGGAAACCCCTAGTGGTAAATGAATATTTAATCTTGTGAGATTAATAATATGTAGTATATGAATTTATCCCTGGTTTAACTTTTATGTCTCACTAAAATGAGTAGAATCAGAATATGTAGTCACGGAGATAGACAACGCTTAGAAAATAACAAACTACTAAATGTGATTAGTTCACCTTATAACTTAAACTCCCTTTTGAGTTTATACCTTTTATTTTTGAGATGTGTTCCATTGTTTGTACATGGCAGGTGTGCCGTTCATTTGTCATTTACCAAATGTATTGAATGTATGATTGCTTTATTTAGACGACGAGCAGCCCATGGTTCCAGAGTGTTGCCGAAGATCTTCCTGAGCAACAACCTGGTGAAGGCAAGTGTCCTCTGACGTATTATGTCCTACGTACTTTATAATTCATCGTCCTGCATTACATTATTGAAACTTAAGGATTGACTAGTCTGTATTTACCTTATCCTTGTTTACCTTTTTGGGTTATAATGGTTAGCTTATGCTATTGCTTTAACTTAATCAATGAACATGATGTGAATATTTATGATACGATGATGTTATCTCGATGATCTTGTGATATTTTAGGGGACTCAAGCCATTTTCCTAAGTACCTCTTCGTAAGGACCTATTCGTTGAGTGACCACTTGGGATAACAGTGCAACCATGAGGGTGGAATGGGACGCCCTTAGCTGATTAATTAGATGAACTTGGGGGTGTAGTTGGCTTTGCCTGAGGGCCATCAATGGGGGCCAGGGCGTAGTGCTTGCTCTGCCAAGGGGGGTGCAGAGGTTCATTCGATTTGGTTTTGTTAGTCACCCACCTTGGGGAGGTGTACCGCGTTTGTACGACTGGTGAAACCTAACGAGCAGCTATGCACCAGGGGAGTCTTTGTAAAGGCTACATAGTGAAACCTTGCAGACTCACCTTGGTAGTGTTTGAGGGTTTGATCGATCCAAGGCAAAAAGGGATCATGACTTGTCAGTAAAGTGTGCAACCTCTACAGAGTGTTAGAAACTAGTATATCAGCCGAGCTCACGGTTAACAGCGACCTTGGTATTCTCTTTTGATTAGAAGAACTTTGGATACTTTTATGATGATGTTTAATAATGATGGTTATAATTTTGATCTCTGGTATTTCCTCTTGGAGGGAGTACTTTTGGGTAATAACTGGGTTTATTACTAAAATTTGGCTCTACTATCATTAATAAATACTTGACCAACTAAAAGCAACTGTTTGACCTTAACTCCACATATAGCTAGTCCACTTTAGCCAAACGGGACATTTGCTGAGTACGTTGTTGTGTACTCACCCTTGCTTTAAAAAACACCCCACCCCCAGGTTGTCCCCACTGCATTCAGTGCTCAGGAGAAGATGCTGACAACATGGAGGACTTTGAGGAGTCTCAGGACTATGACGAGTTCTAGTTTTTCTTAGTGGCAAACCCCTAGTCAGCTGTCTGGGAAGGCCTTATCTTCTACGTTTTGTATTCCGCACTTTGATGATATTAAATGAACATGTTATGTTAAAAACTCTGTGGATGTCTTGGACATCTTGATGTAATAAAGTACTTTTCCGCTATTTACTTTGAGCAATGTGTGATGATGTCCAATTATGTAATCGCTGTGTACGTGAGATTCTGATCCGGGCACGTACAAGGTTTGCCTTCTAAAACCGGGTGTGACATAAGTGGTATCAAAGCCTTGCTGACTGTAGGACCGCTAACCTAGACTAGGATGGTCGCCCTAAGGACTATAGACCTCTACTCTTACCTTGATCTTTAGCGTCATTTCAAAAGTTAGTCATCTTGACCAATTCTATGTTATTACTCATCTTACAAAATTTTGTCTCACTTTTCTTTCTGTTTATTTGTTGGTCTCATAGTTCTACTCTCACTCTTGTGCTTACGATGTCTTTTGTAGATGGCTCGTATTAGATGCACTGCACGTAAGTCAGTGATCCCTTTTTTGCCCTCTCGCCAGGCGGAGCGCCCTCTACCCCGCACGGTGATAGGTCAGTCTAGCCACCTAGAGAGACTGCATCGCCTCCTGCACGAGGATCTAGGAGCAGGAGCAGCAGGTCTCTTCCCCCTCACCTCAGCAGGAGGTGGAGTCTGGGAGGTAGCCTTCCCCTGCACCTCAGCCAGAGATGCCCCCTGCACCACCACAGGGCATCCTGGCTGTTGGAGGAGACCCTGATAGAGATGACGACGACGACGCCAGTGGCAGTTCGAGCCACAGCACGGAGATCTTGGAGGAGCAAGAGCTAGAGGGATGGATCGCTAGACCCATCACTCGCGATGTCGCTCGCGGGTGTCACTTCCACGACACTCTCGACACCGTCTGTGTCGAGCCTTCGACCGACACACTTGGTCTATTGAGTACCGTTGTCTAGTCTACCAGCATCGTCGCGGGTTATACCTAGACCAGTGGGAGGCTACTTGCTTGGTGCGCCATCTGGACGATGATTTCTAGGGTGTAGAGGCCTTCTCAAAGCATTATTCTATCACTGAGAGGGATACTGCCAAGGCAGCCATGCAAGATGCTGCACGACGTGCACTTTCACAATATTGCTCATTGTTCAGCGGGGAAGCTGACGACCTCGACCTGAAGTACTACCCTCGCTGTTTGACCAGCAGTGCTAGAGGTGTGATTGTCTCGCCCGTTGGAGAGGGCAATCCCAGGTTGAACAGCATGGTCAACCTGGTCACCATGCTCAACACCGAGCTAGACCACGCCCTTGAAGAGTTGGGCAAGGTTCGGGCGGAGGTTGCGGAATTGCATGCTGAGCGCGCAGCATGCCACAATCTGGATGATGGTTCTCCCGCCCCTATCGAGATTCAGCACCCTTACCGCTCATCGTCCCGTGGTCGCTTTGATTACTACACCCCTAATTGCAGGACCCAGATAGATTTGGAGCCATAAATCGACAGAGTCGGAGTCTGTAATAATGCTTAATTTAGAGTCTTAGTCTTAGTCAGTCTTAGTTAGAGTTAGTTTGCTTATCATATGTTTTGATGCTTGTCATGATGAACTTGTAATGAAGGATCTTTGTAATGATTGTCATCAAGGTGTGGGCATCCCCTGCAACTTGGTGTAGTTATTAATAAAGTTAGTTACTTAGTTAGGAAACCTATTTATTTCCACTTTCCTCTTTATCTGAGAAGCTATTTCGAGAGTCAGTGAAGATGATCAATTGTTTAGTGCTATGAAGATTTCCATATATCTTTTTTATGCTGAAAGACTACGGAGTCAGATCTGATATGTGTGTGCTTTCTACAGATGTCTAAGAATAGACGCAAAGGTGGAAGGCGTGCTCAGCAGGAGCAGTAGGCACCCCAGGAGGAGGCAGCTCAGCAGTAGTTGCCACCGCCACCCCAATGACTATTGAGCAGATGTTCCTGATGCAAACTCAAGCAATCCAAGAGATTGGTCAGACTCTAGAAGTAATGCAGCAGGTGCAGCAGCAGCAACCCCCACCTCAACCCCAAGTGCAAGTTCTAATGCCATAAGTGCTCAGAGACAAGCGGGCAGAATTAATGAGGGGTCGTCCCTCTGTCTTTGCCCATTCTGCTGATCCCATGGATGCCAAAGATTGGCTGCATACTGTGGAACGTGAGTTGCACACTGCTCAGTGCAACGATCGTGAGAAGGTGTTGTATGGTCCCCGTCAGCTAAGGGGAGCAGCACAGTCTTGGTAGAAGTCCTACCTCGCCACCCATGCCGACCCTAAAGCCATCACCTGGGAGGAGTTCAGGGACAACTTCCATCGCTACCATGTGTCTGAGGGACTGATGATAGTAAGGAAGGAGGAATTCCTAGCATTGAAGCAAGGTCCACTGTCTATCAGTGAGTACAGGGACAAGTTTCTGTAGTTGTCACGCTATGCACCAGAAGATGTCAACACAGATGCTAAGAGGCAGTACCGCTTTCTGAGAGGTTTGGTTGATCCCCGTCACTACCAGCTGATGAACCACACTTTCCCCACCTTCCAGCATTTGATCGACAGAGCCATAATGACTGAAAGAAAGCGTCGGGAGATGGATGACAGGAAACACAAGATTGGTGGATCTCAGGCCGAGAGTAGTAGTCATCCCCGCTACTCAAGCAACCCATCTCAGCAATTCAAGCAAGGCCACCAGCATCAGCGTCAGAACCATCACCAGCAGTATCAGAGGCAGTTTCCTCAGCAGCAGCAGTAGTATCGTCAGAACAATCCGCAAGGAGGAAATCAGTACCAGTGTCAGAACAAGTAGGCACCTCGCCTTCCTGCCCCAGCAACCAATCAGAGCAACCAAGCAGCTCCAGCGCAAGGAGGAGGTCACACATGTTCCCACTATGGGGAACAAGGCCATTGGGCGAATCATTGCCTAAAGAAAGCAGCTCAACAGCAGCCAACTCTTAATGCCCCTGCTAGGCAGAATGCATTACAACAAGGAGGCAACAACTGTGGGTAGCCTCGTGCCCAGTACGGAAAGGTGAACCACCTGGAGGCCGACATAGTCCAGGAGACCCCAGGAGTGGCACTAGGTACATTCTCAGTCGAGTACCATTCTGCAAATATGTTATTTGATACTAGAGCAACACATTCTTTTGTGACTGGTCATGGGTAGAATCACACAATATACCGGTAGCACCCATGTATCCACCTATGAGGGTTAGTTCAATTGGTGGAAGAACCCAAACAGATAGATTTTGCCCTAGTGCAAGAGTTCAAATAAGGGGGATAGAGTTCCCCGCTAATCTAATAGTTATGAGTAACTAGGATGAGACTATAGATGTCATCCTAGGAATGACTTGGCTAACCAAGTATCAAGCAATTTTTAGCTGTGACAAGAGAACAATGAAGTTAGTATCCTTATCAGGAGAGGAAGTGTTAGTGGAGTTGGTCTTGTCTGGACCAAGGAAAGGAAGCTGTCACCAAGTCACCGCCCATACTGAGGAAATTGATCCATCAGAAGCTATTCACGTAGTATCAGAATTCCCAGATGTGTTTCTTGAGGAGTTACCAGGCATGCCACCTGAAAAAAGTTGAATTTTCCATAGAGCTTATACCTGGCACCGCCCCTATTTCCAAGATAGCCTATCGAGTGTCCGGACCAGAATTGGTGGAACTCAAGAAGCAGATTGATGAGTTTTTAGAGAAAGGCTACATCAGACCAAGTACCTCGCCTTGGGCAGCCCTAGTGCTATTTGTCGAGAAGAAAGATGGTACGAAGAGGATGTGCATTGATTACAGATCCTTGAATGAAGTCACTGTCAAGAACAAGTACCCCTGTCTAGAATTGAAGACCTATTCGATCAGTTGAGAGGAGCCAGTGTGTTCTCAAAGATAGATCTGAGGTTAGGTTACCATTAGCTCAGAATCCAACCTTTAGATATACCGAAGACAGTGTTCATCACCAAGTATGGATTATATGAGTTTACTGTCATGTCATTTGGTTTGACGAATGCGCCAGCTTATTTCATGTACTTGATGAATAGCGTGTTCATGGACTACCTCGACAAGTTTGTAGTGGTGTTCATTGATGATATCCTCGTATATTCCCAGAATGAGCAAGAGCATGAAGAGCACTTGAGGAAAGTATTGCAGAGGCTACAAGATTGTCAGTTGTATGCCAAGCTAAGCAAGTGAGAGTTCTGGATCATTGAAGTCCTATTCTTGGGTCATATTATAAACTGAGATGGATTAGCTATGGATCCAAAGAAGGTAGCAACGATTCTGGACTGGAAAGCACCAAAAGATGTCCGAGGAATCAAGAGTTTCATTGAAATGGTCGGTTACTATCGGTGTTTCATTGAGTGTTTCTCCAAGATTGCCAGGCCAATGACAGCCTTGCTGGCAAAGAAAGTTGAGTTCAAGTGGACCCCAGTGTGCCAAGAGTCCTTTAAGACACTGAAGAAGAAATTGACAACAGCGCCGGTATTGATTCTGCCAGATGTTCACAAGCCATTCTCAGTATACTATGATGCTTCATACACCGGTCTGGGATGTGTGTTAATGCAAGAAGGGAAAGTAGTGGCATACTCGTCTCGCCAGCTAAAGATTCATGAGAAGAATTACCCCACTCATGATCTGGAGTTAGCAGCAGTGGTTCATGCACTGAAGACCTAGAGACACTATTTGTATGGACAGAAATGCGATATCTACACATATCACAAGAGTCTCAAGTATATATTCACTTAGTCAGAGCTAAACATGAGGCAGTGAAGATGGTTAGAGTTGATCAAATACTATGAGCTAGAAATACATTATCATCCAGGCAAAGCAAATGTGGTTGCAGATGCTTTGAGCAGAAAGAGTCAAGTCAATATATTGCCCGCTCACCTGATGTCGTACGAGCTAGCAAAGGAATTCGATAGGCTGAGTCTCAGATTTCTAAATAACACTCAAGGAGTGGCAGTCGAGCTGGAACCCACTCTAGAACAAGATATCAGGAAGGGCCAGAAGGATGATGAGAAAATCAACGAGATCCGACAGCTGATCATAGATGGTAAAGGCAAAGACTTCCGTGAAGACGCAGAAGGAGTGGTATGATTTAAGGATAGGATGCGCGTTCCCGACATCAAATCGATCCAGGAGCTGATTCACAAGGAAGCTCATGAGACAACATATTCTATACACCCTGGTAGCGAAAAGATGTACCAAGACCTGAAGAAAAGATTCTGGTGGTATGGTATAAAAAGGGAGATAGCAGAGTATGTGGCTATATGCGACAGTTGTCAGAGGATCAAGGCAGAGCATCAGAGACCCATAGGTTTGTTGCAGCCGTTGCAGATTCCTCATTGGAAATGGGATGGATTTTATAGTTGGTCTGCCCTGCACTTGTGCTGGTTATGACTAGGGTAGTAGTGGACTGTTTAACCAAGGCGGCCCATTTCATACCAGTCAAGACCACCTATAACAGTATAGTGTTGGTAGAGCTATATATGTCTTGGATTATGTGTCTGCTTGGTGTTCCAAAGAATATAGTATCAGATAGAGGTACCCAGTTCACTTCTCATTTATGGCAGCAGTTACATGAAGCTTTGGGCACACACTTAAAGTTCAGTTTAGCTTATCACCCGTAGATGGATGGTCAGACTGAGAGAACCAACCAGATTCTTAAAGATATGTTGAGAGCTTGTGCATTGCAAGACAAGTTAGGTTGGGACAAGAGGCTACCGTATGCAGAATTCTCCTACAACAACAGCTATCAAGCCAGTCTAAAGATGTCATTGTTCTAAGCACTCTATGGGAGGAATTGTAGAACTCCGCTGCATTGGGATCAACCCGACGAAAGGCAGGTGTTCGATCTAGATATTCTGCTTGAGGCTGAAGAGAACATCAGAATGGTTCGAGAGAATTTGAAGACAGCACAGTCCATACAGCAAAGCTATGCTGAAACCCAAAGAAGAGAATTGAGTTTTGAAGTGGAAGATTATGTCAACCTAAAAGTGTCACCCATCAGAGGAATCAAAAGGTTCAGAGTCAAGGGCAAGCTAGCACCTCGATACATCGGACCGTACCAGATCTAAGCAAGGCATGGAGAAGTAGCATATCAACTCAGCTTACCAGAAAGTCTGTCAGCTGTGCATGATGTGTTTCATGTGTCTCAGCTGAAGAAATGCTTGAGAGTGCCAGAAGAGCAGTTGCCAACAGAGGACCTTGAAGTTCAAGAAGATCTGACTTATATTGAGAAACCAACTCATATTCTAGAGACACCAGACAGGGTCACTTGAAGGAGCACCATCAGGATGTGTAAAGTCAAATGGGGCCATCACTCAGAGGAAGAAGCAACCTAGGAAAGAGAAGATGATTTGAAAGCCAAGTACCCTAAACTCTTTGCTAGCCAACCCTGAATCTCGAGGGTGAGATTCTTTTTAAGGGGGATATGTTTGTAACATCCTGAATTTGGGGGTATAAAATTTCTTTCTAAAACCTACCAAATTCAGGTGTTACCCTTTACCTCTCTCTAGTCTCTCTCTCTCTTTCTTTTGAGCAGATGTAGCTTAATTAGTGAGGGATTAATTATTTATTTTTGCCAAAACTATGTGAGTTATGAATTGTTGCATCATGTTGAACCCAAAATATTCTTTGAATTGATGCACATGTTTGATTTAATTTGAATTTGAATTGAAAACCCTAGAGAAAATAAAATGGAAAAGCAATTAGAAACTACAGAAAAATAAAAAACCCTGATTCGGCCCAATCAGCCCAGCCGACCGAGCCCCGCGCGCGCCCGCGCGCCAGCCTTCCCACCCCGCCTGTCAGCGCCTTCTCACGCCCACTCTCTCTTCCCCCTCTCCCTCTCGCTGCCAGTGGGGCTAACTTGTCGGCGCCGATCTCCTCCGCATGCGCGTCCTTTCCCTCGCTGTCCCGCGGGCCCTGCTCATCAGCCCAGCTGCCCGTTTACTCGTCTGCTCCCACTGACCGGTGGATCCTGTCTATCGAACCTTTCCCCTCCAAAAAGTCCGCGCTCCTCGCCGTGGACGCGCCCACGTCCACACATTTCCCAGCACGACCCACGCACCCGAGCCTTTTCTGGACCCCGCCCTCGTTCATTCGCCCTTCCCCACTCAGTTGTGCCCTCAGCCGAGCATCCTCACCCTCTCTCTCGCTCTACGCGCGCACCTAGGGAGTTTTGTCACCGCTTGCCATGGTCTCGCGCCCGTTCTGCGATCACCGTTGAGCCCCCGCCGCGTCCGTTGCCTCGGTAAGCTCCGCCTTATCACCTGCAATCCGGGACACCCTTCGGTTCGCCCCCTCCCCCTCTAGTTCGCTTGGTTTGCGCTCACCGGAGCTTTCCTCACGCAGCCGCAGTTCCACCATCATCGACCCACGTCCTTGCCGTGCCCTAGACGTCGTCTAGAGTCCCCGAGCCCCCCCTCAAGGTAACCGTCCTAACCCCGCCCTTATTTTACCCTGTCTTGCATTTACTCGCTCGCAATTGCTCGCTGGAGTGCTCCCCGGTCCGTCGAAGACTTCCCCTCCGCCGTCCGGCCGCCTCACCCTCTTTTCTGCTGTCCCGGCCCCGCCACAGTGTTCGGCGAGTCTTCCCCAACCTTTCTAGCCACCCAGACCGACACCTAGCGCCCTAGGAGCCCTAGTCTACTTCGCAGCCGGCAGCTGCGCCGCCGTGGGTGCGTATGGCGCTGCCCTTGGCCGGCCGGAGAGGACAAAGCCCCTAGCGCTCGATCCAAACTGTACTATCTTGATCGGATGGCCCGGATGCGCGGATAACGATTCGCGTGGTCCGTGGAGCCAGAACTGTTGATCGATAATCTTGCGGCCAGCGCGTCCCGCGCTCTCAGCTCACCGCTGACCCATAGGCCCCGCGCGTCAGTGCCTCAACTTTTCCATACCCCACCTGTTAGTCGCACTCGCCCGTACGCGCACGCGCGCTCGTCCACAGATCTGATCTCAGCCGTACATTTATGATCGAGTGGTCGAGGTTGCCTGATACCCCTTCACGTGTAAATTTGCTAAAGAGACCCTCAGTTTTCTGAGAATCAACCCGCCGTCCTTGGGTTTTGCGCGCAGGCCCCTGGACTCATATAAATAGGCCCTGGCCTTTTAAATAATCACAGATTTGGACCTAATTTTGTAATTCAAACTTCAAAACTTGTTTATTTCATATCTTTTTCATATGAACTCCAAATTTAGTGATTCAAATTGCAAAATGTTCATAGAAATATTCTTTGTTCAAATAAATTATGTTCATCCATAGTCTATGCACTAGAATTTTATGTCTAAGCTATAGGTTAGTTTATGTGTTAATCTATTTGTTTAATAAAATAAATAAAAAGGAAAACCCTAGTGGTAAATGAATATTTAATCTTATGAGATTAATAATATGTAGTATATGAATTTATCCCTGGTTTAACTTTTATGTCTCATTAAAATGAGTAGAATCAGATTATGTAGTCACGGAGATAGACAACGTTTAGAAAATAACAAACTACTAAATATGATTAGTTCACCTTATAACTTAAACTCCCTTTTGAGTTTATACCTTTTCTTTTTGAAATGTGTTCCATTGTTTGTACATGGCTAGTGTGCTGTTCATTTGTCATTTACCAAATGTATTGAATGTATGATCATTTTATTTAGACGATGAGCAGCCCATGGTTCCTAAGTGTGTTGTCGAAGATCTTCCTGAGCAACAACCTGGTGAAGAAAAGTGTCATCTGACCTATTATGTCCTACTTACTTTATAATTCACCATCACGCATTACATTATTGAAACCTAAGGATTGACTAGTCTGTATTTACCTTATCCTTGTTTACCTTTTTGGGTTATCATGGTTAGCTTATGCTATTGCTTTAACTTAATCAATGAACATGATGTGAATATTTATGATACGATGATGTTATCGCGATGATGATCTTGTGATATTTTAGGGGACTCAGGCCATTTTCCTGAGTACCTCTCAGTAAGGACCTATTCGTTAAGTGACCACCCAGGATAACAGTGCAACCATGAGGGTGGAATGGGACGCCCTTAGCTGATTAATTAGATGAACCTTGAGGGTGTAGTTGGCTTTGCCTGAGGGCCGTCAATGGGGGCGTAGTGCTCGCTCTGCCAAGGGGGGTGCAGAGGTTCATTCGATTTGGTTTTGTTAGTCACCCATCTTGGGGAGGTGTACTGCGTTTGTACGACTAGCGAAACCTAACGAGCAGCTATGCACCAGGGGAGTCTTTGTAAAGGATACGTAGTGAAACCTTGCGACTCACCTTGGTAGTGTTTGAGGATTTGATCGACCCGAGGCAAAAAGGGATCACGACTCGTGGGTAAAGTGTGCAACTGTAACACCCTAAAGTTCAATCTTGTGAAGACAAGAAAAATTCTCAAAGATTTTAAATCAAAACACCTTTCCTTAAAGATAATCATAAATTAGGAGTTACCACTCATGAATATGTTAAAAATACATAATTAAAGATACTTAGATAATCTAAATTGCCTTTGGGTTAGGTTATAAAGAAGAATCATGATCAAACTATTTCTTAACATATATAAGTCTAAATTTGATTTCCCTAGAATTAATGAGGTAGGGATTATTCTACTATATGAATAAAAACTTGTCTAAAAGGACTAAAATAAATAAAGAAATACATAAAATAGGTTTTTGCACATTATGCTAAAGTTCTATATGTGTATCCAAATTAAGTGTTTGAACTTCAAACTTGTGTTGGTTTGAAATTCAAATGGAAAGGAAAAATAGAAAATAGAAAATAAAAGGAATAGGGAAAATACTACATAAAACAAAATAAAATCAGAATAAAAATTCTTCATACTTATATTATTAAATTATACCTTTCAAACTGAGGACAATTTAATCACAAAGTTTGAATTTAAGTTTGAATTCAAATTGGATTTGAAAATGGGAAAAGAAAATAGAAAATAAAATAGAAAAAGGACTAAAACCCTAAATGGGCCGTCGGCTTGAAATCGGCCCACCTAAGGAAACCTACCCGCGCGGCCCAGCTAACCAACACCCGCCGGCGCCGACATGTGGGCCCCATCGGGCAGCCTCTCACCTCCTCGCGCGCGTTTCCGTTGTCTCGCTGATACGTGGGGCCATCCCGTCAGCCTCTCATCTCCCGCGCCCAGCCCAACTCTGCAAGCCCGCGCTCGCGTGCGCTCGGACTCGCTGTCTCGCGGACCCCACTCGTCGGCCTCCCACGCCCGCGCTCTCTCCTCCCTGCTTCTTTCGCTGGCTCGCGGGGCCCGCTTGTCGGGCCGTCTTCAACAGCCATGCCGAGCTCGCCGCAACGGCCGCGCGAACTCGCCGCCGGGACTGCCGTTCCTCGGACTTGTCACCTAGCTATAAAACGCGGACCGCGACCCCCTTTCCCATCCTCACCTTCGTCCGCAGCCTTTCGCCAGCTACCGTCGCGATTCTCGCGGACCAAGTTTGCCGCCGTGACCGAAGCGCGTCGTTGTCGACGTCGGGTCCCCGGTGATCGGCCTTGGAGCGTCTCCAAGTCCATCCGAAGGGTGTCGAGTCGTTCGCGGGCGAAGCAGGCCACTGTGCACAGCGCAATTCCTCGCCGTCGTTCTTCCACCACCGCGGATCCGCCTCGCACCGTGGCCGTGTGCCTCCGCGCCACAATCGCCGGTATGGGGTCTTCCTTTGTGTTCACCTTCGCCCTCTCTACGCGTAGCGCCGTTTAATTTGAATTTGGGGCGGTATTGCGCCGGATTGCGTGCTCCGGCGATGGCTCCACCGCGATGGTGGGCGGCGCCGCCGTCCGCTCGACCGATGGGTTGGGGAAGGGTTTCGGGCCGTCGGATCGGTGGTGGATGATCGAGATCACACCATCACATACCCCTTCGCCCGTCGAACTCGTACCGTAGATCGTCGATCGGATGGATCGGAGTGGATCTCGGCTTCATTAAATCTGGGCCGTTGATCGCTGATCGAACGGTCTGTGTTGCGTACCGTTTCGCTTAATAGGTGATCTGATCTGGGCCGCATAGTTCTAATCGGGCGGCTCTGGTGCGCGCGTACCCCTTCGCTTGGCAAACTTTCTAAAGAGTCCCTCGGGTTTCGGTGAATCAACCCGCCGTCCCTGGGCGACTGTTCTATGTGTCTGGGGATTCTTTCGAGAAGGCCCCTGCACTTTTCTGTTATTGAGGCCCAATCCAGTGCAGTAATAAAATGAGTAAATGAATTAGAAATTGAATTTTTAATACAAAAATAATTCCTAGAACTTAGTTAATTCATAGAAAATTCATACTTGCTCCAAATTAATCCATTCCACTTTCTAAAATTTTGTAATTTTATTCTCTATCACCTAGAACCTCTGTTTTGTCATAAAAACAGTTAGAAATTTAATCTCTCACTTAATCTATTTTAAACACATAAAACCTTTGAAAATTCATAACTTAAAATCTACAACTCTAAAATTAATAATTCTTTTTCCTGTGATCTTATTTTAACATGTAGATTATTAATATGTATTTTGCATATATGTTTGGTGTAATGTTAATTCTGTCTATACCATGTATGTTTGTATTGCTACGTTTAGCAGTGAGGCCACGTGGATCTGAAGAATCATCCTGATACCTGGATTCTCAAGGCCCAGGCAAGTTGTGCCCTTGATCACTTCCTTTTACCCAGCCATGTTCTAATTAATCATAATGATCTGCATAGGTTAATTTTGATGGGACCCAATAGGTTACCCTAGTTTGTCTATCTTTATACCTTGTTTACCACTGAACTTTCTGGGTAGTACTTGCTAGTGCTATATGTGGTTTTGGGTATGAAGATTACACTTTTCATGATTATACTTTTGTTATCAGTTGTTATTTATTGTTCATGCTAAGATCATTATGTTAATTGGAACATGGAGCGACCACCCGGGAAAACAGTGCTACCACAAGGGTAGTATGGGATGCCCTTGGCTGATTAATTAGGAAAGCTAGTGGAAGACTACCTTACCCGAAAGGGGCAAGGGCAGTAGGGGAGAGGTCAGTGTAGGGAGGCCCTCGGGAGGATTTTGCTGCGATGGCGGTCCTGCAAGGGATTCCTGTACTGGATCTTCCCATAAACTGTAGCGGGTTTTCGGAAGCTAGTGGAACTTTGTAAAGGCCTCGTAGTGGATCCCTAGCCATTCACCTCGGAAGTGTCTAAGGGCCTTGCAAACCCTGGCGACATGGGATACACGACTTGTGGGTAAAGATGCGCAACCTCTGCAGAGTGTAAAACTGGTATACTAGCCGTGCTCACGGTCATGAGCAGCTCGGACCCTCACATGATTAAATTATGGAACTTAAACTCAATTTGTCATATGCATTGCATTGCAGGTGAAGTTGTTACTTTTGTTCTACTCTTTAACTGGGTTGGTATTTACTTATACTTAGTAACTGCTAATAAAATTTTGACCAACTTTAAAAGCAATGCTCAGCTCTAACCATCTCCTTTGGTAAGCCTTACACTTCACATGAGCTCCCTTCTTTGGCGAGTTCATGCACATTATTCCCCACAACTTGTTGAGCGATGAACGTATGTGAGCTCACTCTTGCTGTCTCACATACACCACAGGTCAAGATCAGGTACTGCAGGATGATGCTCATGGAGGATGCTGCGATGAGTTCGTGAGAGGTCTAGGTCGTCGTCTCCCAGTCAACTTTGGGTTGCTGGACCGTTGTCTCCTTATAATGTAATTATTTATTTTGTATAGAACTCCTGTTATATATAAAGATGTGACATTCGATCCTGTGCCACTATACATCATATGTATGAGACTTGGTCCCAGCATACCTGGTGTTTATGTTAACCCCGGGTTTTAGACCCCTAAAATCCGGGTGTTACAGAAGTGGTATCAGAGGAATGTTGACTGTAGGACGAAACCTAGATAGAACGGGACAACCAATACTTACTTACCTTACTCTGATTCTTTGCTAAACTTCTCTTAATCTATTCTTATCTATTTCCGCTTTACTCTGATTATTCTTACCTTTTCCTTCTAAAGACAAATGTGGATTTTACACTTTGAAATCCTGTGACTGAAGTGACCTTTAGGAATAGGAGACCTAATCTCAGGGACAAAAACAAAACTATTTTTTTTTATGGTTATCTATGCACTTGAATGTTTGTTCTTATGATATTTGTCTGATTTGGATTTTTGATTGAGTGTGATGGGTTGTGGAGTAATGTCCACAATTACATCTGCATATACACATAGGTATAAAAATATATTTATAAAATAACTAGACAGCCTAGATTATCCCCATTGGAACCTATCTAGCTTAAGAAATTTATCTTATCCTAAAAAGATCTCATTCTAACCAATCCATCTTATCTTAAAAAAATTCTCCCTTATCTTAATAGATTCATCTCATCTCAAGAGATTCTATCCTACACTCATAGATCTATCTTATCTCAAAAAGGTCTTAACTTATCCATCTTATCTTAAAAGATACTCTATTACTATTAATAGATTCATCTTATCTTAAAAAGATCTTATCTCATCTTAATAAATCCAACTAATCTCAAAAGATTCTATTTCATCTTATCCTAATAAGCATACTTATCCACCCTAGATTAAACAACCATGATCTAATGCAACTTAATTAGATCTTATTTAGTCAAACTAGTCATACCAATCTAACCTAGATTCAATCTTGTGTAATAGATCCATCTTATCTTAAAGGATATACTAATGCCTTAATAAGATTCGTCTTACCTTAAAAAGATTTTATCTGGTCCTAATAAATCTAACTAACTTCTACAGATTCTAACATATCCTAATAATATTTATCCTACCCTGGTAGATCTATTTAACCTAAACTAGTCTAACCTAGTCATATCCAATTTAATCTAGATCTTATCTTACCTAATGTGACCTGATCCAGTGTGGTCTAATGTTATCTAACTTAATGTGGTTCACTTAAACAGATTGATGACACTAGTAGAAGAGATTAGACCCCACTAGCTATGTATTAACTTATCTTAGCACATTGGATCAATTCAACCCTGAGCTAACCCAACCCATAGTGCCATAATGAATAGTATGACCTTTCTATTCCCACCTAATAACAAACAAACTTTTAACCTACATCTTGTAGTCTATCTCACCCATGTATATCTCTCATCTTGACAGATTCTATCTTACCCTTGGATATTCACCTTATATGACTGGTTACCCCAATCTGGACATAAATTAAGCCCTACCAAAGAATCTATAGATTATAACCAACTACTAGCTTATTCATTCCGCTTAGCGAATAAATTCCTTTGCAAAACTATTACCACATGCTTCTAACTTTCATGGTCAATACCAGGAAAAGAAAGAATATCACGTAACATCAAACAGAAATGAATCCTCCAAATCCCCCACCTGTTGAGATCGATCAAGTGGTTGCTACCCAAAGACTGGTAATACAACAGTTAACAGACATGGTGACCGAGATGCAGAATCAGATAAGACAACAACGCGAGGAAATACGTCAAGCCCGCCAAGAAATAAGACAAGCACGGTTGGAGAGACAACAACAACAACCTCCACCACCACCACCAGCTTCACCAAGCTACATAGATATAAATTATGATGATTTGTAAGATCTAGGTGTTACTTTAGTTAGTAGATGATATGATAATATTTTAGAAGAAATAATAAGGTCTATTGACCCAATGTTTTGTTAAAGAATTATACCTCATGCTAAGATCTCTTTGTTTGTGCATATGAGTATGCATCCTTTTTCTTTCAAATCTCGAGGACGAGATTATTTTTAAGGGGGGTAGGATTTGTAACACCCTAAAGTTCAATCTTGTGAAGACAAGAAAAATTCTCAAAGATTTTAAATCAAAACACCTTTCCTTAAAGATAATCATAAATTAGGAGTTACCACTCATGAATATGTTAAAAATACATAATTAAAGATACTTAGATAATCTAAATTGCCTTTGGGTTAGGTTATAAAGAAGAATCATGATCAAACTATTTCTTAACATATATAAGTCTAAATTTGATTTCCCTAGAATTAATGAGGTAGGGATTATTCTACTATATGAATAAAAACTTGTCTAAAAGGACTAAAATAAATAAAGAAATACATAAAATAGGTTTTTGCACATTATGCTAAAGTTCTATATGTGTATCCAAATTAAGTGTTTGAACTTCAAACTTGTGTTGGTTTGAAATTCAAATGGAAAGGAAAAATAGAAAATAGAAAATAAAAGGAATAGGGAAAATACTACATAAAACAAAATAAAATCAGAATAAAAATTCTTCATACTTATATTATTAAATTATACCTTTCAAACTGAGGACAATTTAATCACAAAGTTTGAATTTAAGTTTGAATTCAAATTGGATTTGAAAATGGGAAAAGAAAATAGAAAATAAAATAGAAAAAGGACTAAAACCCTAAATGGGCCGTCGGCTTGAAATCGGCCCACCTAAGGAAACCTACCCGCGCGGCCCAGCTAACCAACACCCGCCGGCGCCGACATGTGGGCCCCATCGGGCAGCCTCTCACCTCCTCGCGCGCGTTTCCGTTGTCTCGCTGATACGTGGGGCCATCCCGTCAGCCTCTCATCTCCCGCGCCCAGCCCAACTCTGCAAGCCCGCGCTCGCGTGCGCTCGGACTCGCTGTCTCGCGGACCCCACTCGTCGGCCTCCCACGCCCGCGCTCTCTCCTCCCTGCTTCTTTCGCTGGCTCGCGGGGCCCGCTTGTCGGGCCGTCTTCAACAGCCATGCCGAGCTCGCCGCAACGGCCGCGCGAACTCGCCGCCGGGACTGCCGTTCCTCGGACTTGTCACCTAGCTATAAAACGCGGACCGCGACCCCCTTTCCCATCCTCACCTTCGTCCGCAGCCTTTCGCCAGCTACCGTCGCGATTCTCGCGGACCAAGTTTGCCGCCGTGACCGAAGCGCGTCGTTGTCGACGTCGGGTCCCCGGTGATCGGCCTTGGAGCGTCTCCAAGTCCATCCGAAGGGTGTCGAGTCGTTCGCGGGCGAAGCAGGCCACTGTGCACAGCGCAATTCCTCGCCGTCGTTCTTCCACCACCGCGGATCCGCCTCGCACCGTGGCCGTGTGCCTCCGCGCCACAATCGCCGGTATGGGGTCTTCCTTTGTGTTCACCTTCGCCCTCTCTACGCGTAGCGCCGTTTAATTTGAATTTGGGGCGGTATTGCGCCGGATTGCGTGCTCCGGCGATGGCTCCACCGCGATGGTGGGCGGCGCCGCCGTCCGCTCGACCGATGGGTTGGGGAAGGGTTTCGGGCCGTCGGATCGGTGGTGGATGATCGAGATCACACCATCACATACCCCTTCGCCCGTCGAACTCGTACCGTAGATCGTCGATCGGATGGATCGGAGTGGATCTCGGCTTCATTAAATCTGGGCCGTTGATCGCTGATCGAACGGTCTGTGTTGCGTACCGTTTCGCTTAATAGGTGATCTGATCTGGGCCGCATAGTTCTAATCGGGCGGCTCTGGTGCGCGCGTACCCCTTCGCTTGGCAAACTTTCTAAAGAGTCCCTCGGGTTTCGGTGAATCAACCCGCCGTCCCTGGGCGACTGTTCTATGTGTCTGGGGATTCTTTCGAGAAGGCCCCTGCACTTTTCTGTTATTGAGGCCCAATCCAGTGCAGTAATAAAATGAGTAAATGAATTAGAAATTGAATTTTTAATACAAAAATAATTCCTAGAACTTAGTTAATTCATAGAAAATTCATACTTGCTCCAAATTAATCCATTCCACTTTCTAAAATTTTGTAATTTTATTCTCTATCACCTAGAACCTCTGTTTTGTCATAAAAACAGTTAGAAATTTAATCTCTCACTTAATCTATTTTAAACACATAAAACCTTTGAAAATTCATAACTTAAAATCTACAACTCTAAAATTAATAATTCTTTTTCCTGTGATCTTATTTTAACATGTAGATTATTAATATGTATTTTGCATATATGTTTGGTGTAATGTTAATTCTGTCTATACCATGTATGTTTGTATTGCTACGTTTAGCAGTGAGGCCACGTGGATCTGAAGAATCATCCTGATACCTGGATTCTCAAGGCCCAGGCAAGTTGTGCCCTTGATCACTTCCTTTTACCCAGCCATGTTCTAATTAATCATAATGATCTGCATAGGTTAATTTTGATGGGACCCAATAGGTTACCCTAGTTTGTCTATCTTTATACCTTGTTTACCACTGAACTTTCTGGGTAGTACTTGCTAGTGCTATATGTGGTTTTGGGTATGAAGATTACACTTTTCATGATTATACTTTTGTTATCAGTTGTTATTTATTGTTCATGCTAAGATCATTATGTTAATTGGAACATGGAGCGACCACCCGGGAAAACAGTGCTACCACAAGGGTAGTATGGGATGCCCTTGGCTGATTAATTAGGAAAGCTAGTGGAAGACTACCTTACCCGAAAGGGGCAAGGGCAGTAGGGGAGAGGTCAGTGTAGGGAGGCCCTCGGGAGGATTTTGCTGCGATGGCGGTCCTGCAAGGGATTCCTGTACTGGATCTTCCCATAAACTGTAACGGGTTTTCGGAAGCTAGTGGAACTTTGTAAAGGCCTCGTAGTGGATCCCTAGCCATTCACCTCGGAAGTGTCTAAGGGCCTTGCAAACCCTGGCGACATGGGATACACGACTTGTGGGTAAAGATGCGCAACCTCTGCAGAGTGTAAAACTGGTATACTAGCCGTGCTCACGGTCATGAGCAGCTCGGACCCTCACATGATTAAATTATGGAACTTAAACTCAATTTGTCATATGCATTGCATTGCAGGTGAAGTTGTTACTTTTGTTCTACTCTTTAACTGGGTTGGTATTTACTTATACTTAGTAACTGCTAATAAAATTTTGACCAACTTTAAAAGCAATGCTCAGCTCTAACCATCTCCTTTGGTAAGCCTTACACTTCACATGAGCTCCCTTCTTTGGCGAGTTCATGCACATTATTCCCCACAACTTGTTGAGCGATGAACGTATGTGAGCTCACTCTTGCTGTCTCACATACACCACAGGTCAAGATCAGGTACTGCAGGATGATGCTCATGGAGGATGCTGCGATGAGTTCGTGAGAGGTCTAGGTCGTCGTCTCCCAGTCAACTTTGGGTTGCTGGACCGTTGTCTCCTTATAATGTAATTATTTATTTTGTATAGAACTCCTGTTATATATAAAGATGTGACATTCGATCCTGTGCCACTATACATCATATGTATGAGACTTGGTCCCAGCATACCTGGTGTTTATGTTAACCCCGGGTTTTAGACCCCTAAAATCCGGGTGTTACAGCAACCTCTGTAGAGTGTTAGAAACTGGTATATCAGTTGAGCTCACGGTTAAGAGCGGCCTTGGGATCCTCTTTTGATTAGAAGAACTTTGGATACTTTTTATGATGATGTTTAATAATGATGGTTATAATTCTGATCTCTGGTATTTCCTCTTGGGGGGAGTACTTTTGGGTAATAATCGGGTTTATTACTAAAATTTGGCTCTACTATCAGTAATAAATACTTGACCAACTAAAAGCAATTGTTTGACCTTAACTCCACATACAACTAGTTCACTTTAGCCAAACGGGACATTTGCTGAGTACGTTGATGTGTACTCACCCTTGCTTTAAAAAACACCCCACCCCTAGGTTGTCCCCACTGCATTTAGTGCTCAGGAGGAGATGCTGACAACATGGAGGACTTTGAGGAGTCTCAGGACTACGACGAGTTCTAGTTTTTCTTAGTGCAAACCCCCAGTCAGCTGCCTGTGAAGGCCTTATCTTCTACGTTTCGTATTTCGCACTTTGGTGATATTAAATGACTATGTTATGTTAAAAACTCTGTGGATGTCTTGGACATCTTGATGTAATAAAGTACTTTTCTGCTATTTACTTTGAGCAATGTGTGATGATATCCAATTATATAATCGTTGTGTACGTGAGATTCTGATCCTGACATGTACATGGTTCGCATCTAGTTTGCCTTCTAAAACCGGTTGTGACAGCGCATCAGCCTATGCACCAGACACTGTCCGGTGCGCCGCAGGCTGGTGCAAGTTTGGCTGAACTTAGCCAAACTTCTTCCTTTGAATCTCTCTTGATTTGAGAAGTTTCCTAGCATTTAGTAGAACATAGTTAGTACCAAAAACAATTTACTAAGTGCTAGAATCGTACCTTTGTTTCTTGTAGAGTTTAAACTTTGTTTTTACAATTCTCAGTTTGCATCACTTTGACTCTAAGCTCATACTCACAATTAGTATGTTATATCAAAGTGATGTGTTAGGCACTTAATCACCAAAACACTTAGAAATAGCCCAAGGGCACATTTTCCTTTCAATCTCTCCCTTTTTGGTGATTTATGCCAACCCATCAAAAGCAACTTAAAATGTACTAACATACTCAATTGAGAGAAAAAAGGTGCAAATTGATGTCAAATTCAAAACCAAATAATTTTTCACATGATTTGGCATATTCGAATCATTTTGCCACCACTTGGTTTGTTTTTGCAAAACAAATTCATTTTCTCACCTTTAAGTCAAAAACACTTTGTTTTGGCAAATCAAAATATCTTTCAAGGCTAGTTTTGATCAAAAACCAAAAACTCCCCCTTTTGCAGGCCGCACAGGGGGGAGAGGGGAGAAGGGGCTACGCATGGAGAAGAAAATGAAGAAACTTCCATGAACAACAATGGAAAAACTCAACGGAGAAGAAGACCCTCGCCGGAGCCGAGGAGAAATCCGTCGATTAACGGCAAACCGGAGGTCGGATTGACGAATCGAAAGTTCCAAGACGAAGCTCTCGACGAGACAAACACAGTGGTACTCTTGGATTTCGCCAATGACATATGGATTGAAAGTAATTACTCGCCAGAGTTGGAACCGCCTCAAACTTCAGCGAGCAATTCCGGGAATTGTGGATCGAATCTGGGAAAACGATTTCAAGATTTAGAAAGGGCTCGACGAGAGGTTCCAGGCTTGCAGCCATATATATATTTCGGGTTTAAAGATATTTTATTTTTCATAAGAAACCCATTTTTAAAATTAAAATAATTCCAGAAAAATGCTGAAATCGTTTTTAATGTCCGAAAAATATCTCGAAGGCTCCAAAAATTCTAGAAAAATTACTAGACATGATTTGTCACCCAATAAACTCAAAAACATATATAGAACTTTTGAAAATGTTTTTAAGTGTCTCAAATAAATAGATTTTGGTTCTCGAAAAATAGAAAAAATATTCAAAAAATATGAAAATTTACCGGGAATTTCTACAAGATATATTAACATGTTTCAAACAATTCTTCCACTTAGAAACACTATGCAATATCATGCATGCAACAACAAAGCACTTTTAGGGCTCACGTCAACATAGAACAAAATAACTCTCCATTAATTTAGTAAAGAGAAAATAAAAACGAAGAAAGGAAAGAGTAACATCTGAATTTTGAGTATAGATCAAAGAAATTTTTATACCCTAAAATTTAGGGTGTTACACTTTCTCACTTAGCCGCTCAAAATTTCAAACATGTCCCTTTTTTGTTTCTTTAGGCAAAGCAAGGCAGGATTTTAAAAAGGAACACTGACGTTGTTTGGTATGGCCGGGGGTCGTGTTGCATTTTACATAGTGTTATTAACTTGCTGGACCCACATCGCAAATATTCACGTCATCTACTTGATGTCCAAGTCAGACAAGGAAAGCGAAACAAAACGTCACATGGAACTTCCCTATTCCTGTCCGAGTCCGACCTCCGACGACACTCAGTAATTTCTCCTTATATAGCCGAGAGCCGGACCGTGCTCTGCTCGAGGACGCACGTAATCCCCAATCGCCCCCCACTTCGATCTACTCGAGCGAGCCCTAGCCCCGAATCTCCCCGGTGCATCAACAGGCTCCGTCTGCTTCTGCTGATTCCCGGATCGTCTCCCCCGACGCGGCTGCGCTCACGGCTTCGGCCACAGCCATGGAGCCGCGCATCGGCAACAGGTTCCGCGTCGGCCGCAAGCTGGGGAGCGGCTCCTTTGGGGAGATCTACCTCGGTTCGTTCGCAATTACCCCAAAACGTCTTGATTTTTCGTTCTTAAGTTCCCGTCTTGCACTCTTGCGGAGTCACTGATAAGTTTTTGGGCCTGTGTGGTTGTGCAGGCACGAACGTGCAGACAAACGAGGAGGTCGCAATTAAACTGGTGAGTTCCTCGCCCTAATTTCTCGATTTAAGTAGGAGTATCGCCAGACTGCAGGGATCTAGGCTGCGTAGGTCCGATTGTACGTTCGTGTAGGAATTGTTTCTCTTGTTTGTTAAAATAATCGATTGCTTTAATGTTTTATCCAGGAAAACGTTAAGACGAAGCATCCTCAATTGCTTTACGAGTCGAAGTTATATAGAATACTTCAAGGAGGAAGTAATGCACACACTTATTTTATTTTCCTTATCGCTTCATTCCCGCTCTTTGTTTTACAATGTGTTGACTCTCGTTTTTCTCTCCATCTGCAGCTGGGATTCCAAATGTTAAGTGGTTTGGTGTTGAGGGTGATTACAATGTTTTGGTTATGGACTTACTGGGGCCAAGCCTTGAAGATCTTTTTAGCTGTTGTAACAGGAAGCTGTCTCTCAAAACTGTTTTGATGATTGCTGATCAAATGGTATGCTGCATCATTGAAGCATGACTAGTTCACTACTCTGTTTGCGTACCTTTATATTTCTGCTCAACCCATCTGCTTTCATTTAAGCAAAATCATATGGCGCCCAGGGGTCTGGTGTACAACGTTGCAAAAATCATATATGCAGCACACCTAAATTTAACTGTAACCGCAACAATTTAGATTGAGATTCATCTTTGCCACTGAGGTAAAAAATAACAGAAATGTTACTGTCACCACATGATGAACAGTGCCACGTTGATTGTTTGTCTATTTTGTTTCTTAGCGTCTAGGATGAATTTCAAACTGGATTGTTGCGGCTATACTTAATCTTATGTGTACTACATACATGGTTTTTGCGGTGATTTTTGAAACATTGCAGCATTGCATTTTAGATAACGAGGGTGCCAGCCCCCCTGGCCACCAAATCTGCACTCTTCATTTAATTGTGTATGATTATGATATTAATGTCCTCTATTTTCCTAGATCAATCGAGTTGAATTTGTTCATTCCAAGTCATTCTTGCATAGAGATATCAAGCCGGACAATTTTCTCATGGGTCTCGGGAAAAGGGCAAACCAGGTGATTTGTTATATTCCCTCGATCTACCTATGGGTTTAATAGCAGGTGCACACATTAATAATTGCTTTTACTCTCTGTATAGGTTTACATTATCGATTTTGGACTTGCAAAGAAGTACAGAGATACATCAACACACCAGCACATTCCATACAGGTAAGCAAACTGCTGTGCAAGTGCAACTTCTTATTTATTTCTGCATTTACCGTAAAAATAATTGTACTTGCTCCATAGTATCACCAATAATATTTTTACTGATATAGCTTCTGATGCTGCCACACTAGGTCCATAATTATTTATGCTTATGTTTGACATTGTTTGTCACACCCGGGCTTTAAGGAACAAAGTCGGGTGCATCTCATACATGCGCTAAAGAAGACAACATATATAATAACAGAGTGTATAGAGATAAATGTCACAATAAAATCAGAGTAACTATTTACATAGCGGAAGACTTACATAATAAAAGATGAATATAGCAGGAACTAAAATCTATCCTTTGCGCTAGAAAGCTGACTGGGAGACGCCACCTAGATCAAGTCGAAAGCCTCAGTGTTAGGCGGCTCCTCTTCGACCACCTGTTCTTCTCCTGTGGGGGGTGTGAGACAGCAAGAGTGAGCTCACACATGTTCATCGCTCAACAAGTTGTGGGAAATAATGTGGCATGAACTCGCCAAAGGTGGGAGTTCATGAAGTGTAAGGCTGATCAATGAAATAAAGGTTGAAGCTGAGCATTGCTTTTAGAAGTTGGTCAAAATTTTATTAGCAGTTACTAAGTGTAAGTGAATACCAAACCATAATAATATTAAGTAAAAGTAATAAATAAATAATCCCAGATGCAATGAAATGACAAATTGAATTTAAGTTCCATAAATTTATCATGTGAGTGTCCGAGCCGCTCATGACCGTGAGCACGGCTAGTATATCAGTTTTACACTCTGCAGAGGTTGCACATCTTTACCCACAAGCCGTGTTACCCATTTGCCACGGAGTTGATCAGACCCCATACACCTCTACCAAGGAAGCGAGGCAGGGTACCACTACGAGGCCTTTACAAAGTTCCACTAGCTTCAGACAACCCGCTACAGTTTATAGGAAGCTCCAGTGCAGGAATCCCTTGCCTGACTGCCATCGCAGCAAAATCAAACCAAGGACCTCCCTACACTGACCACTCTCCTACTGCTCTTGCCCATTTCGGGTAAGGTAGTCATCCACTAGCTTTCCTAGTTAATCAGCCAAGGGTGTCCCATTAACATAATGATCTTATCATGAGCAGTAAATAATGAACAGATAATAAAAAGTGTAATCATGAGTAATAAATATCTCTATACCCAAATCCACATAAAGCAATAACATGTACTACTCAAAAATTTAGTAGTAAAACCAGTGGTGAAACAAGGTATAAAGATAGTCAAATCTAGGGTAACCTATTGGGTCCCAGCAAAATTAATCTATGCAGATCATTATGAATAATAAGAACATGAATGGGTAAAAGGAAGTGATCAAGAGCACAACTTGCCTTCCACGAGCTCCTGCTCAGCAATCTCTACCAGCTGAACCTCAGGATCCTCTATAGCTTGCTCGTCTACTCGCATCAACACAATACATACATAGTATAGCAAAAATTAACATCACATCAAACATGTAAATAAAATACACAATAATAATCTAGACATTAAAATGAGATCATAGGAACTGGAATTATTAATTTTGGAGCTACAGATTTTAAGATATGAATTTCTGAAGGTTTTATGTATTTACTACAAGATTAAGTGATAGATAAATTTTAAATTGCCTTTCATGCCGAAACAGTGGCACCAATGGTTAGACAATAATATTACAAAAATTTAGGAACTGGAATGGACCAATTTGGAGTTTATATGGATTTTCTACAAATTAAACAAGTTCTAACATTTATTTATGCATTAAAAGTTAATTTCTGATATTAATTTCTGATTTTCAATACTCTCTGGATTGGGCCTCAAATTCTGGAAAGGTCAGGGGCTAGCGCAGAAAATTCCCTAGACACAACAAACAGTGCGAGTGGAGCGCGGGTTGATTAATATATTTCTCAGGGTCTCTTTAACAAAACGTACCCGCGAAGGGGTAACGCGGGGTTTCGGCCGTTCGATTAGAAACCGGTGGTCCGGATTACATCTGCGTTTATCCGAACCGGTACGCTATCTCGATCGTTGGATCAACGGTGATCGGTCCAGATCTGAAATAACCGTTGAGCGCACACAGCCGATCGATCGAAACCAACGACCGTGATTTAACGAGTACCGAGATAAGCGCCGGTCATCCGATCCCGATCGGACGACGCTCATCTGACATCCGAAGAGGTACACTGTGTTCTAATCCTGACCGCTCGTGCCGCATCGCACGGTCCGCGACACGCCCCTACTGGCGGCTAAACGCGACAGCGGCGCAGACAGCACCCACGGCGGAGCTCTCACCGTCGCTCCGCCAAATTCTCCCACCCCGGTGGTCGAGTTCGAGCAATGACGTGCGGAAAACGAAATTGACGGTTAGGCGAACACGGAGGGGGGTGTCTCACCGAGAATGGTCACGACGGGAAGGCTGGCCACGGTGCAGTCCGCCCCCACGGCGGCGCGTAGACGACGGCGAGCGATTAGTAGCGTACCGATGGATTTCTTCGCCACAGGATGCTACGGTTAGCTTCGGTAGCTGACCGCGAACAACCCTGATCACACGCCCACGACCCGCCGGTGGTTAATTGGGAGAACGACAGTGGCAGATCTACGGTGGGTATAGCACACGGTGGTTCGGTGGTTGTTGCGGCCACGATGGGAGAAAGAGGAAGGTGGGTAAGAGGGGCGCGGCCTACGCATTTATCAGCCGAGCCGTGCGGGCGTCAAGATCGCCAAGCCGTTGCACCAGCTAGCCCGGAATTCGCGCGGTGGTGGTAACGCACATCCGAAGTCAGCGGAAGGAAGAAGACCCTGGAAGCGCGGGCCCAGATGTCAGCGCACGAGAGCGAGAGGGAGAAGCTGCGACGCGGACCCACTGGTAAGCCAAACAAGGGGAAAGCGGCCGCGGGGTCGGTTGACTGGTGAGCGGGTCCCACGAGTCAGGGCTGTGCCCGCGTTTGGGCCACGCGGGGTCAATTCCTTGGTGGGCCGAAAATGGAGTCTGGGGCCCAGGGGAGCTTTCCTTCTCTTTTTTTTTCTTTTGTTTTTATTTTCTATTTTTCTTTTATTTATAATTCTTTTGAATTCCAAATTTTAAATTCCAATTCACTGTGAATTTATTATTTCAATCTAACACATAATCTGAAAATTACTAGTATCACTTTTATAATATTTATTTTATATATTTTCCCTATAGGACCTCTCTTCTCCCTTTCCACTTTTCTTTAGAGATCTGTTTTCCAATTAGGGGTTAAATTCCATGGGTCCATTAATACATTGTTAATGAAACATTTATTTTATTATTTGCAAATGCGCAATCAAATAAAACTCGGTATGATGCATGATTTGTCTAGGTGTCTTTGGGTATTTAATCCCTTTTTGATGGTGTTTATTCACATGTGATAGTAACTAGAGATGGTACACATATATAGATAAAGGAAATATTCTCTTATCATATGATTTACAAATTTAGGTATTACATTGTTCCACATACCACTAGTGTTGACACGCAAAAATGTACCAACATGGAATTTGGGCTACACCATCAAGTTCTTAATATTGAGAGCATGCAAGAAAATATTTGGTGCACAAAGCAAATACGGAAAAGGAATTGTTGTCTGCCCCAGCCAAACCAGCCTGGCCGGTTTCATTGTCCCCAAACCGGCCAGGCAGGTTTTGCTGATTGGCTCAGCCTTAATGCTGAGCCCCGAGGAAACCGGCCAGGCTGGTTTGGAAACCGGTGTTGTATCTGAACCGATTTGGTTTTCAAATTGGTTTTGGATCTATTTTCGATGTGGAAACTTGAAGAATGCGTTTTGGACTTGTTTGTTACTGGGACACGACCATCCCCCTCTATATAAACGAGAGGATCACAGCCGATTGAGGAATCCAACTTCTAATCGTCAAAAACACAAACATACACTCTTTTGCCCTACTTTCTCTCTACCTTGCTGCACGTCACGTCTCCTGGCTAGATTTGGTAGCGTTTTAGGTGGCCTTACCGACCCTAGGATAATCTCCACGTACTCCTCCACGATGGGTCTTCCGGGAAGGTGTTTAGGATTCTACAACGCGAAGAACGGGCTCAACATCGGCCTAGCCGATCCCTTGGTCGGTTTCATCGATCCACTGCATTCTCACCGTGATCAAGGTTGTTCGAAATCTTGAGAATGCTAGCCCTTGCTGGTGTGTGGCCCAATTTGGCATCAACAACTAGAAATTCAAGTAACTGGAAAAATACACCTCAATTTAAAAGATCTGAACCTTCAGTCTTGTCCATGTGATTGCAGAGAGAACAAGAACTTGACTGGAACGGCAAGATATGCAAGCGTAAATACCCACCTTGGAATTGGTAGGTTTGATTCAATTGGTGACAGCTAGTTTCCAGGCGTCCTTAAAAACTTCTCTTACTTTCCGTGACATTTCATTTTGATACTACAATTGATGCTTCTCTCAGAACAAAGCCGAAGGGATGACATGGAATCTCTTGGATATGTACTGATGTACTTCTTGAGAGGAAGGTTGTTTACTGTAACCTGATTCACTGTTTCACCTCTGATTTTCTGATATGTCTGAGTTAACATGTGGTTTGCCTACTGTCAGCCTTCCATGGCAGGGCCTGAAAGCTGGGAACAAGAAACAGAAGTATGAAAAGATCAGCGAAAGGAAAGTTGCTACTTCAATTGAGGTCATACATTGTTCTATACTAACTGTGTTTCCTTCCTTCTTCGGTGTATTTGTTCTTATTGTGTTTCCCCAATTGTAGGCTCTCTGCCGTGGATATCCTACCGAATTTGCTTCTTACTTCCATTACTGTCGCTCACTACGTTTTGAAGATCCACCGGACTATCAATACCTGAAGAGATTGTTCAGAGACCTTTTTATTCGGGAAGGTTGGTTTAGTATTGCCAAAATGCCAGTATTTCATTTAATGACTAAACCATGTTTGCAACTCTAAGTGTAGCAAAGTGCTAACTCGGAAATATGTTACCCATTGGTCAGGTTTTCAGTTTGATTATGTTTTTGACTGGACAATTCTAAAGTACCAACATGCACAGATGACCACGGCTCCGCCACGTGCAATTGTCAGTACAAGGAATAAACTTACGCTCCTACCGTTCTTCAATCGCGCACACATGGGTATTTTTTTTGTCTGACTACACTCATGCATTCTTATTTAGGCTCCAGCAGTAGGACAAAGCTCTGGGATGGCTCCTGTGGCAAACAACAATAGACATTCAGGTCCGACGCTCAAGAATTCTTATTTAGCAGCTTACGTCTATGCATTGTGCTGTATGGCCATCTCTGAACGATATCTTGCTGTTTCTTTTTTCCCCCTTTTTGAGAAGATAAATGCCAGGCAATGTTCCATTGATTTGTCAGTTAAGCAATTAATTGGTAATGGAACAGATGTTGTTGCTGGCCAGTGCCTATTCTATTATGAATTTATGGAACTGTTTTATTTTACATAGTTGAAGTGCCGCAGATGTGCGAGTTGGTCAGATTATTTAGTTGCCTTACCGCCTGCTACGTTCATGCATATTAGGCACTGAAGAGGGAAGGAGAAGCGGGTGGTCAGGTGTGGACCCAACGCGACGCCAGGCTCCACCACCAGTTATAAATGCAGGCAGCCTAGCCAAGCAGAAATCCCCTGTTCGGCCTGAGGCATCGACATCCAGAGATGCTGTGGTGAGCTGTTTGATATACTCACGTTTGTTTGGTGCTGCTTTGCGACGGGGGGAGGGGGGGTTCTGGGGTGTTTATGTATGCTAGTTGTCATGTATTATCTGACCCTTAAATGACATGTAGTTCTCCAGTTCGACTCTTTTGGGACGCTCAAGCGGATCGTCAAGGCGGCCTGCTGTCTCTAGTAGCCGAGAGCCAAGCATTGAGGCGGAGCAAGCACGTAGCCGTACGACTGACGCAAGCCCAGGTGCAACATTCCAGAGGTCTGGAGCTCCGCGGTGGAGCCTGCAGATGCCTGACTCCTCGGACGGCAGGCGCTCGTCTTCCGGCAGGCGCCACTCATCTAACCCGAAGAACTACGAGTCTACCATAAGGGGAATGCAGGGCCTACACTTTGACGGCGATGACAGGGTTCACTATTAGCATCTCATCTCTTTGGGACCTTGGCAGGGAGGGTGCATTGCGTCAAGGCCCCTCGCCGACATGGCCTATGTACCACGGGCGGCTAGATAATAAAGATGTCTGGGTGAGTGAGCCTGAGCATAGACAATGGCTATGCTGCTTTAGCCTCCCTTCCCTTGTACAGGTTTGCCATTTGTTTGGTTGCGCGGCGTCCTGTGTATTTTGAGTTGAGATTCACATTTGCTGTGATGTGCGTATGCTGCTTTGGTTGATTCAACGTTTGGGCTATTTTATTTTACTCTCTCTCTCTCTCTCTCTCGAATGTCATGTCATGTGTAACTCCGGAACGGTCAACTGCTATGTTTTGGCTGTCTCTGAGAATGTTTGTAGTGTTGTGCCGACGTGGTCGCAGGCTAGAACAGCTGCTGGTGACCAACCAGTTCCATTCCATCTGAATGCTGCTGCGTGAATACGCGTGCATGTTTCTGTTTTTGACGGGACACGGTCGTCAGTGGTTTGAGGTTTCTTTCTGTCAAAGTTGAGCTCAGCTCACACAAGGAACAAAAACCCAGTCTTTGATGTACAGTTGTTTGAGGTCAGGTTACAGAGCAAATGGAGGAATCGGAGTGACTATCTACTACCATCTGAATGTGACACCTGGCGGCCTTGTTGCTGCTTGAGCGGCGGCGCGCCCATGTGCTGCACCCGCGGCGACAGGTTGACCTGCTCCAGCGCCCGGCTCTGCAGCTCCGCCGGGTAGTCCCGGACGCAGCCGATGCGCGCGCCGGCGCCGCTCGTCCACTTGGCCACCACGGCGCCTGCTGCTGGCTTCGACAACGGGCACTCGTCGTCGTCCACCGAGCACCTCTTGACGTCGGTGAGGTCCACGTTGTTGTCCCGCAGGAAGGCGATGAACTCGTTGAAGTTCTCCTCGGTGGGGAGGTAGTGGCCGCTGTAGGGCCAGATGGCCTTGAGGACGCCGTCCTTGGCGACGAGCCTGCCCGCGGCCGACGTGGCTCCGCCGGCGAGGAAGCTCGAGTGCTGGAACTGGCCCTTGCGCTTCTGCCCGACGTAGAGGGACCTGGTGGTGCTGAGCACGAAGATCCACTTGGAGTCGTCGGTGGTGTGGACGGGCAGCCCGGTGTGCAGGTACGTGAGCCTCCCGTCCGCCACCACCACCTGGTACGCCGCCCGCTCGGCCATTCCCAGGTACATGACGAGCTGCGCGTTGAGTTTGCTCCTGGGGCAGCTGGGGTGATGGATCTCCCTCCCGCCTCCGATGTCCAGCCAGTAGAAGAAGGGCTCCGTGCTGGAGCTCTGGAACCACATGTCGTAGTACAGGTGCAGGTTGTGGCCGTACCGATGCCGCGGGTCGATCTGCAATTATTATTTATTTACTAGTATTAATTTGTTTGTTTGTTTACTACTATTTAATGTATACTGCTATCATATTATACTCTAATGCATGCATTGTATACCGCTTCCAGCCAATGGCGTAGCGCGAGCTTCTGCGCCTTTTCGTCCTTGGAGAGTCCCTTGCCGACCTTGGCGATGCGCTTGCCGGCCCTGACCCATCGCGACGCCGCCGTCTCCTGCTTGCCCCCGCCGGCGGTGGCGGCGAAGAAGGAGATGGAGGTGCGGTCGAGCGAGGCGGAGTCGCAGAGCTTCCACCACAGCTCCTCGATGACGATGGCGCAGTCGGCCAGGGTGCGGCGCGTGCGGTGGCCCTTGAACATCTTCTGCACCCGGGTGGCGGCGGCGTCGTGGAGCGGGGAACGCAGGACGGCGGTGTCGTCGGCACCATCGTCCCTGCCCGTCGCCGGTGTCGGGCTGCTGAGGGCCAGCCGTCCAGGCCTGGCGCCGTGGATGCGGCGCACCACGGGCGACGGCGGAACGGCGGGGTCCTTGGCGGCCTCCCAGGACTTGAAGCTGAGCAGCGCCCGCTCCAGGTTGCTGGCCGCCGCCACCTTCTTGGACGAGTTGGTCCTGAGCAGCTTGGGCGAGCGCACGGGCATGGGCATGTCGTCGTCGACCGCACTTGCAGCACCAGGGCTCGTCGGCAGAGTCATCATGGATGAGAGAGATGGATGGAACGGAACGGATGTTGCATTGGTTGTAGTGCTGCTGTGCGTATACTAAGTATTATAGGGGAAGAAGCAAGCAACAAGCCGCTAGCTGCTATGGCCGCGGGAGGAGCTGCAGTCCACGGAGCACCGCGCGCACGCAGACGCTGCAGAGGGCCTGGAGGCAGTCAGGGTCGCGAGCCGCGGACCGAGTCCGACGTCGACCGCCAACGCCACCGGCACCGGGAGCGGGAGTGCTTGGGCTTGTACGTCGTCGCTGGTAAAACCGCGTCTGCTAGTGCTGCCTGCTGCCGTGGTCCGATCCGTCCCGTCCGTCGCTTTCTCCCAGTCTCCTCGTCTCCTCTACCTAAGCCATCCATCCATGCCATGCCATAGCCGCCTCGTCACTCGTCAGCAGGTGCAAGTGCCCGTTTGTCAAAGCATGCAGCAGCTGCTGCTTGAAGAGCACGCATGCGTTCACTCCGTCCGGCCGCTGGGTCGACGGTTGCATACTTGCATTGCAGCAGCACAGGCACGCATGCGCATTGGCAACAAAGGAAAGCAGCGGCCGGAGCAACAGCGACTTGACTTCTTCCGTCTCCTCCTCCTCTGTCGTCGTAAAGAAAACAGCTCGAGTCGAGTGACCACACCAGACCGACCCACCGATCAAAAGGTACTCGGATGTGATTGCAAACTCTTACAAGTACAAGCACGATGCACGCAAGAAGCTAAACACTACGCTTAAACCTAGATGGAACAAAGCGCATACGCGATGGTCCAACTAATTTACGTATTTTACAAAGCACATACGCTAATTGCACAGTGATTTTTTTAACCACTTTGGTGTCTATATATAGCTAATAGAGGAGAGCCTTAACTTCCCTAATATGTTCCTCAGCTCCCACACTTGAAATAACCAGCACCCGATCTAGATGAAGTTGTTGGGTTGCATGGCATCTTTTCGTGTAGGCAACGAATATGGCTTGTGCACTCATTGGCCACGTATTGTTCTTACGTGCCAGCTAACCATTGGCAATCACTGGACACAGTAATCCGGCTCCCATCCGGCGCGGGGTTCGATGCTATCTTCCAAAGTACTTCCTATCACTGGTACAATTTGGCTCTATACAAGCGGTAGACTTTTTACATCACAGACGGTTCGGTTATAAAACCGTCTGTGATGTCCCAGGCGGTTCAGTACGCCTGTGATGTAATAGTATCACAAGCGGTTTTTGTTTAGGACCGCCTGTGGTGCTCTATCCTTTTCACAAGCGGACCCTAAGACAAAACCGCCTGTGATTGTAAAAATATGAAAAATACAATTTAAATATGAAAATAATTTTAATTTTTAACAGAAATATGCAAATACAATTTAAATGAATTAATATTTAATTTTTAACAATAATATGCAAATACAATTTAAATGAATTATAATAGCACACATAGATAACTAGAGAGATTTTAAATTAATTGGCAACCACAATTCATAGTCGATCATACATGATAACAAATACAATTTGATTCATACAATTTTTCATGAACTACCATTTTTCCGCATGTATGGCTTTAAGTTCTTATCAATTTTCTTTTCCACGCGCTTGATTCTCTCTGGACCGTTAAAGACGAACATCTCTTCATACTTATTGTATTCCTCATCTTGGTCTCCCACATTCTCAACTCCAACAATTTTTTGCTTTCCAGAAATAACTACATGCATCTTATCATCTGCTGGATCGAGTACATAGAACACTTGTGCAACACATTCGGCGAGAACCCACGGGTCATCTTTATATCCTACTTTCTTTAAGTCTACCAGTGTGAGTCCGTAGTTATCCACTATCACCCCCACGGGATGTTGTACCCATTGGCACTTAAATAAGGGTATTTTCATGCTTGGGCCGTAATCAAGTTCCCATATTTCCTCTATGAATCCAAAATATGTGGTCTTCTGTCCATGTAGGTCAAAAGCATCGATACGAACACCACTATTTTGTGCAACACTTTTCATGTCTTTTGATTTAGTGTAGAATGTGTACCCATTGATGTCATATGCTTGCCATGATGTCACAAAACACGATGGACCAGAAGCCAAATTCTTCATTGTTTTCTCTTCCGAAGAGTCTCCGAATGGGATGTTTTTGTCCATTAACCATTCGCTGAAACGATGTTTGTGCTCCCTCATGATCCAGTCCTCTGTGCGGTTCTGATTTTCTTTACGAAGCTCATTCAGGTGTTCCTCTATGTAAGGCTCGGCTATCGTGAGATGTTGTAGTACACTACCATGAGCACAATGTACTAGCTTGTAATCCTCAACGCGAAAAGTTTTCTTGCCCATTCTCCCTCTCCCACATAGTTTACCCTCATGTTTAGGTACAGGCACACCTATCATTGTTCCGTCACTGATGTAATCTATACAGCTCTCAATCACTTCTTCTGTAGTGTATCCCTCCATGATTGAACCCTCTGGGTGAGCGCGATTTCGCACATAACCTTTTAATACCCCCAGGTATCGCTCCAACTGAAACATATGATGTAAATATAGTGGCCCTAATATTTTTATCTGATCCACGAGATGTATGATTAGGTGTACTTGCATATCAAAAAATGATGGAGGAAAACACATTTCAAGCTTGCACATAGTCTCGATGATGTATGCCTTTAGATAGTCCAAGTCTTCTAAAGCTATTACTTTTTGTGAAACCGCATTGAAAAAGTAACACAAGCGTGTGATGACAACTTTGACATGCTCTGTTTCGAGGGCTCTTACCGCAATTGGGAGGAACACCGTCATCATCACATGGCAGTCATGAGAGTTGTAGCCAAATAGAGACAAGTCCTTCATCCTGACTAGTCTGCTGATATTGGATGAGAAACCTGTGGGCACTTTGACCCCACGCAAACATTTGCAAATCTTTGTTCTCTCCTCAACTGACAAGTTGTAGCTAGCTGGGGGGAGGTAAGGCTTCCCTTTGCCACTATCCACTGGATGAAGTTCCGGTCTGATTTGAAGATCTACTAGATCATTGCATGATTTAAGTCCGTCTTTTGTCTTACTCGGCATGCCCAGCAAGGTTCCAATGATGCTGTCAAAAACATTTTTTGTTACATGCATCAAATCAATGCTGTGGCAAATTTCCATATCCTTCCAGTATGGGAGGTACTTGAAAAATATTGATTGCTTCTTGAAAGTTGTGTAAGTTGAAGGGTCAGTTCTCTTTCTCTTTTCTCCTTTGTTTTTTCCCTTTCCGAATACAACATGAATGTTCTTTACAATTTCAAAAACATGTTTCCCACTATAAGGCTTTGGTGCACCTTCACTTTCTAGTTGATTGTTAAATTCCTCTTTCATCTTTCGGTACTTATGCTGCTTCATCAAGAACCGTCTGTGTCCCATGAACACCAACTTCTTGGATGATTTAAGGTACATGGAAGCAGTTCCATCGACGCACACTACACAACCATTCTTTCCTTTAGTCTTTTGCCCTGATAGTGTGGCGCCACCGGGAGAATCATGGATGGTAACAAATATAATTGCTCTTAAGTTGAAATACTCACGACAATACTCATCCCATATTCTAACTCCTTCATTCCAGAGCTTTGTCATATCTTCCATAAGAGGTTCTAGGAACACATCAATATCAACACCAGCTGATTTCGGACCTTGAATAAGAATAGTCAACATAATATACTTTCTTTTGTGACACAGCCATGATGGAAGATTGTACATCGTTAAAGTCACGGGCCAGGTGCTATGTACACTTCTTTTTTCACCAAATGGATTCATTCCGTCTGTACCCAAAGCAAATCTTACATTTCTGGTTTCTTTGGCAAACTCAGGATACATAAGATCGAAATTTTTCCATTGTGATGCATCAGCAGGGTGTCGAATCTGTTTGTTATTCTGCTTGCGATTTTCAGCATGCCAACGCATAAGCTCAGCCTCCCTAGGATTTGAGAACAAACGTTTTAAGCGATCAATTACTGGAAGATACCACATCACCAAAGCTGGGTTCTTTGACTTCTTTTTCCCATCCATGTCATCAAAAGTGTCATCGTCACTTTCAGGTCCAATAGTGGATTTCTTGTTTTTATTTTTCTTCGGGAATTTTTTTACACAGTCTTGATTGTAGCTCTTCTTGTATCGACTGACATTGCAAACTAGGCATCTTGATGCGTTCTCAAAATCGCCACGATACAGAATACAATGGTTCGGACATGCATGAATTTTTTGCACACCCAGAGCTATGGGAGATATAAGCTTCTTCGCTTTATAAGTGCTTGTTGGTAGTTTGTTGGGTTTTGGTAGTAATTGAGATAGAAAATTCAAAAGATCTGTGAAGCTAGTATCAGACCATCCGGCGCTAGCCTTCAACTTCAGAAGTTCTAGAACTGTACGCAGTGTAGTAAACTCTTTGTCACAACCCTTTGATTCATCATATAAAGGTTCTTTTGAGGCACTTTCCAGTCCCTCCATTTTAGATAGCCCTTTCTGCGATCCCACAGAACTTAACATTTCTGGTTCCATATGGCGCAACATCTCTTCACAATCAAATTCTTCAAAATCTTGATTAGCATCCACATTATCCACTTTACCATCAACTTTAAGATCTAAAATTCCGACAACTCTCTCGTCATTACCAGGCACTTCACACGGATCCAACTCACCATGTTCTGACCATATCGTGTAATTGTTTTTAAACCCTCTTTTTAGCAGATGTGATTGGATTACTCCTATATCTCTCCAAGCTATCTTATTATCACAATCGATGCACGGACATAATATCTCCTTGCTCTTTCGCAAATTCGCGTGCTTGTTGGCCGCTTCAATAAAGCTTCTCAAATTTCGAATGTACGACGGATGTGGTCTTGGCACATTGTACATCCAACCTCGGTCCATTACCTATCCCTATATTGATTAACGACAATATCGAGATGTAACATGAAAAAATAAATGTTCATGAAAGTGAAACAAGATCATATCGAGATGTACCTAGCACATGAGACAAAAAATTTTAAAATATCCCTAATTAATTGAATTTAATCCCTAAATCATGAACGAATTAATGTGCATGAAAATGAAACAAGATTGCAGCAATATAGGTACCTTGAGGTGAGACAACTCTTGATAAAAAATCTTTAAATTAGATCAACTACAAGTCCAAATCTTGGAATTCCTGAGTTTTTCTTCAATTCCGGTCTATATTACAAAATTGAGGCAAAAAATCGTATCAAAATGAGAAAGAAAACAAACGGAGATCATATATATGCATAAACTCTTCAAATCAAGCCCGAAAATCAAAAACAAAACCTTCTCCCCGTAGATCAAAAAAATCCGCCGCCGCTACAGTGCGCAGCCTAGCGGCGTGTCGGGCTCCAGAAGTTAGGGTTCCTGCGCTGGAACCACCGAGCCTTTTATACTTACATACACATCACAGGCAGATTTTTAGAAAAACCGCTTGTGATGTTTAACATCACAAGCGCTTTTCTATTTCGACCGCCTGTGAAGTTTACATATCACAGGCGGTCGGAATAGAAAAGCGCTTGTGATGTTATACATCACAAGCGGTTTTTTCTAAAAATCCGCCTGTGATGTGTTTACAATATAAAAGCCTCGGTACGGTGGTTTAGGGTTTAGGTTTCGCCCAGAGCTGATACTACGCCGCCAGGCTGATACTGCGCCGCCGTTCCCGTCCCCGTCTCCGAGCCGTGAGCGCCCGCCACGCCGTCGCCGAGCCCGAGCCCAAGCGCCACCGTCTCCGAGCTGGGCGCCCGCCACGCCGCGCCGTCCCCGAGCCCAACTCCGCCGTCCCCGTCCCCATCTCCGAGCCCGAGCGTCGCCGTCTCCATCTCCGAGCCCGAGCGTCGCCGTCTCCATCTCCGAGCCCGAGCGCCTCTGTCCCCGTCCCCGAGGCCAAGCGCCGCCGTCCCCGTCCCCGAGCCCGCGCGCCGCCGAGCCCGAGCGCCGAGTGTGCCGCCGTGCCCATCTCCGAGCCCTCGGTGCACTCCTTGATCATGCCTTAATTACTTGTTACAAATTCATGCCTTGATTACTTGTTTTTGCTAGTCATGCCTTGATTCCTCGGTCCACTCCATGATCATGCCTTGATTACTTGTTACAAATTCATGCCTTGATTACTTGTTTCTGCTAGTCATGCCTTGATTCCTCAGTGCACTCCTTGATCATGGTGCACTACATTGTAGATAGTGTACATTAGATTAATTATCAATGCTTAGATTAATTATTGTTAATCTTATATTGTTAATGTTGGTCATTATGCTTATATTGTTGGTGTTTTCACTTACATATTTTGTTAAGGTCACCATTTTTGCTTTAGTAGCTTGTATCCCTTGTGATTAAATGTTTGTATACCATTAAGGTGTTAGTATCCTTCGAATGAAGAATTTTGTGTCCCTCCATCGATGTCAGTTGTTTGATGTTGTCATGGATAGTTGATGCAACTACTAGGACCCCTTCTTGGTAGAAAATCTCCATAGTGATTGGGGCAACAAGTCTATTTTTAGTGTTTTTTGACTACCTATCTTTGTTTGATAATCATTAGGGCAAATGTGCTTATGGCCACATACATCATGGAAGTACATAGCCATGACAATGTTATTATCTCCCTATGTTATAAGACTTGTTCTTATCTCCCTTCTTAGTTTTTTGACTACCTATCTTTGCTTCCCAACCCTATGTTATAAGACTTGTTCTTATCTCCCATCTTTGACTTGTTCATAGCCATGACAATGTTATTTGGACCCCTCTTTTTGCCCTATAAGCCACATCCTTGTTTTACATCACAGGCGGTGCACCACAAGCGGTTCCTGGAACCGCCTGTGTAGAGGCTAACCGGACCGCCTGTACAGAGGATCCCTGTAGTAGTGTATGCACGTTGTGGCGTCCAGTGCACAAGATGTACAACACCGAAGGTGTGTAATGTCTCGTCGGGCTACGCTGGATGGCGTGAAGGCCGGACTCCATGTTGGACCGAGAGTAAGTGCCCTTAAAGTGAGGCAAAGACTATCCATAGAGCTCCTCTGAAGACAAAATGAGGGCCTTAGGTAGGTTCATGAGCTAAGACCATGTAGAACCGGTCAAGACGCATGAAAGTAGTTTCACCATCGCCTCTTGTGAAATTATTTTGGAAGATAGCGGGGAACCGACATGAGGGTAGCAGTGGCATAAACTCTTACAAGTCGAGGCACCGTCGTGCCCATTGTGATGTCCACTATTGAAGATTATGATGTATGTCAAACTCTTACAAGTACGAGCATGGAGCACACGAGAAGCTAAGATTAAAATGTATGCAAAACTCATTAAACACTAGGCTTAAACCTAGAACAATCGTATAAGCGATGGTCTAACTAATCTAAGTATTTTACAAAACACCTACGTTAATTATACAGTGATTTTAACCGCTTTGGCATCTAGAGATAATAGAGAAGAACCTTAACTTCCTTAGATATCTGTTCGTCGGCTCCTGCGCCTCCAAATAACTAGCCAAGGGGGTATATATGGCACCCAATCTAAATGTAGTTGTGTTGCATAACAGCTTCCAACGCATGCACTAGGTATGGCTCGTGCATCCATCAATCATGTCATGTGCTATCGTGTCAATTAGCCATCGTTTCTAGCCGTTGCCAACCATTGGACACAACAGTCTGTTATTATGTCTAGCCCTCCAATCTTCTTTGCAAGCTCTCTTGTAGAATAGCTGAAAGGGAAATAGAGTCAAACCTTTTCCTAAATGATTTTAGTGGTTGAATTGATCAACACAAATAATTGGACTGACTAGTTTGCTCTAGATTATAAGTTTTACAGGTGCTAAAGGTTCAACACAAACCAATAAAAAGTCTAAGAAAGGGTTCAAATAGAAAGGAGCAAAACCAACCGATGGTTGCCTTGGTCTGGCGCACCGGACTGTCCGGTGCGTCACCGGACAGTGTCTGGTGCACTAGGGAGATCAACTCTGAACTCACTACCTTCGGGTTTTGGGGGAAGCCACTCCGCTATAATTCACCGAACTGTCCGGTGTGCCATGCGAAGTAACGACTATAGCACCAATGGTCGTCTACAAAAGTGAATAGTGAACGCTACAGTGTGCGGACAGTTTGCGCAGAGGCAGAGCAGGCGCCAGAAGGCGCACCGGACAGTGAACAATGATTGTCCGGTGCACCACCAGACTGTCCGATGACCCAGGCTGACAGAGCTCCAACGGTCGAACCCTAACGGTTGGGTGACGTGGCTGGCGCACCGGACTGTTTGGTGCGCCCATTGACAGACAACCTCCCCAACGGCCATTTTGGTGGGTGGGGCTATAAATACCCCCCCACCACCACACTTCAAGGCATCCAAGTTTTCAGCCATTGCATTCAATACAAGAGCTCTAGACTTCACTCCAAGACACAAAACAAAAGATCAAATCCTCTCCAAGTCCGAATATCATTCCAAAGACTTAGTGGCTTGTGAGAGAGAGACATTTGTGTTCATTTGAGTTCTTGTCGCTTGGATCGCTTTTCTTCTTCCTCCATTCTTGTTATCAAGCAACTTGTAATCAAGCAAGAGACACCAAGTTGTGGTGGTCCTTGTAAGGGGTCTAAGTGACCCATTGATTAAGGAGAAAAGCTCACTCGGTCTAGGTGACCGTTTGAGAGAGGGAAATGGTTGAAAGAGACCTGGTCTTTGTGACCACCTCAACGGGGAGTAGGTTTGCAAGAACCGAACCTTGGTAAAACAAATCACCGTGTCACCCGCTCCATTTGCCTTTGATTTGTTTTTCACCCTCTCTTTCGGACTTGATTTTAATTCTAACGCTAACCCCGGCTTGTAGTGTGTGCTTAAGTTTATAATTTTTAGATTCCGCCTATTCACCCCCCTCTAGGTGACTTTCAATTGGTATCAGAGCCCGGTACTTCATTAGAGCCTAACCGCTCGAAGTGATGTCGGAAGATCACGCCAAGAAAGAGGTCATGACCGGCGAGAAGCCCGCTACAAGCCACGGGAAGGCTCCATCAAGGGAGTCCAACACCAAGCACAAGGAGGAATCCCCTCCACTCGTCAAGTCGCATCGGAGTGGCGACAAGAAGAAGAAGAAGATGAAGAAAGTGGTATACTACGAGACCGACTCTTCATCGCCATCCACCTCCGGCTCTGACGCACCGTCCGTAACTTCTAAGCGCCATGAGCATAAAAAGTTTAGTAAGATCCCCCTACGCTACCCTCACATTCCTAAACGTACTCCATTGCTTTCTATCCCATTAGGCAAACCACCGGTTTTTGACAGTGAAGATTATAGTATGTGGAGTGATAAAATGAGGCACCATCTAACCTCACTCCACTCTAGTATTTGGGATATTGTTGAGTTTGGAGCACAGGTACCATCCGTAGGGGATGAAGATTATGATTCAGACGAGGTTGCCCAAATCCGGCACTTCAACTCCCAAGCCACTACTATACTCCTCGCCTCTCTAAGTCGAGAGGAGTATAATAAGGCGCAACAGTTGAAGAGTGCTAAAGAGATTTGGGACGTGCTCAAGACCGTGCACGAGGGAGATGAGGTGACCAAGATCACCAAGCGGGAAATGATCGAGGGGGAGCTCGGTCGATTCATGCTCAACCAAGGAGAGGAGCCACAAGCCATGTACAACCGGCTCAAGACCTTGGTGAATCAAGTGCGCAACCTCGGGAGCACAAAATGGGATGACCATGAGATGGTCAAGGTTATTCTAAGATCACTTGTTTTTCTTAACCCTACACAAGTTCAATTAATTCATGGTGATCCTAGATACAAGCTAATGTCTCCCGAGGAGGTTATAGGAAAGTTTATGAGCTTTAAATTGATGATCAAAGGCTCCAAACAAATCATCGAGTGAGGCGCCACCTCTACACCCGAGGTGCAACCCGTTGCCTTCAAAGCAACGGAGGAGAAGAAAGAAGAGTCTACATCAAGTAGGCTCCCCATCGACGCCTCCAAGCTCGACAACAAGGAGATGGCACTCATTATCAAGAGTTTCCGCCAAATCCTCAAGCAAAGGAGGGGAAGGATTACAAACCCCGCTCCATGAAGGTTTGCTACAAGTGTGGTAAGCCCGGTCACTTTATAGCAAAATGTCCTATTTCTAGTGACACAGGCGACGACAATAAGGGAAAGAGGAAGGAAAAGAAGAGATACTACAAGAAGAAGAGTGGCGATGCCCATGTATGCCGGGAGTGGGACTCCGATGAGAGCTCCACCGACTCCTCCTCCGACGAGGACGCCGCCAACATCGCCATCAACAAGGGCCTCCTCTTCCCCAATGTCGGCCACAAGTGCCTCATGGCAAAGGACAACAAAAAGAAGAAGGTAAAATCTAGAGCTTCTACTAAATATACAACATCTAGTGATGAGGCTAGCTCTAGTGATGATGAGGGTAATTTGCTTACACTTTTTGCCAACCTTAACAAGCAATAAAAGGAGAAGTTAAATGAATTGATTAGTGCTATTCATGAGAAGGATGAACTTTTGGATAGCCAAGAGGACTTCCTTATTAAGGAAAACAAAAAGCATGTTAAGGTTAAAAATGCTCATGCTCAGGAAGTAGAAAAATGTGAAAAATTGACTAGTGAGCTTAGCATTTGCCATGACACTATCTCCAACCTTAGAAATGAGAATGCTAAATTAATTGCTAAGGTTGAGAAGTTAAATGTTTGTGATGATTCTCTTGTCAACCTCAAAAATGATAATGCTAGTTTGATTTCTAAAATTGACAAGTTGAATAAATCACTTTCTAGCCTTAAGATTGAGAATGAAAAATTAATTGCTAAGGCTAAGGATTTAAATGTTTGCAATGATGTTATTTCCAATCTTAGAAATGAAAATGCCATGTTACATGCTAAGATTGATGAATTAAATGTTTGCAAACCCTCTACATCTACTATTGATCATGTTTCTATTTGTACTAGATGTAGAGACATTAATGTTGATGCTATTCATGATCACCTAGCTTTAATTAAACAACAAAATGATCACATAGCTCAACTTAGTGCTAAAATTAATGAGCATGACTTAGAAAATGAAAAATTTAAATTTGCTAGAAGCATGCTCTATAATGGGAGACGCCCTAGTATTAAGAATGACATTGGCTTCCAACAGGGAGGAAATGTCAAGCTTAATGCCCCTAAGAAATTGTCTAACTTTGTTAAGGGCAAAGCTCCCATGGTTCAGGATAACGAGGGCTATATTTTATATCCTGCTGGTTATCCTGAACACAGAATTAGGAGAATTCATTCTAGGAAGTCTCACTCTGGCTCTCATCATGCTTTTATGTATAAGAGTGAGGCATCTAGTTCTAGGCAATCCACTCATGTTAAATTGCCTAAAAAGAAATCTCCTATTGCATCAAATGAACCCAATGTTTCATTTAAGACTTTTGATGCATCATATGTTTTAACTAACAAATCAGGTAAAGTAGTTGCCAAATATGTTGGGGGCAAACACAAGGGCTCTAAGACTTGTGTTTGGGTACCCAAGGTGCTTGTTTCTAATGTGAAAGGACCCAAGACCGTTTGGGTACCTAAGAACAAGGCCTAAACTTGTTTTGTAGGTTTATGCATCCAGAGGCTCAAGTTGGATCATTGATAGCGGGTGCACAAACCACATGACTGGGGAGAAAACGATGTTCTTCTCCTATGAGAAAAACCAAGATCCCCAAAGAGCTATCACATTTGGGGATGGAAATCAAGGTTTGGTCAAAGGACTTGGTAAAATTGCTATATCACCTGACCATTCCATTTCCAATGTTTTTCTTGTAGATTCATTAGATTACAATTTGCTTTCAGTTTCTCAATTATGCAAAATGGGTTACAACTGTCTTTTTACAAATTTAGGTGTTACTATCTTTAGAAGAAGTGATGATTCAGTAGCATTTAAGGGAGTGTTAGAGGGTCAGCTATACTTAGTTGATTTCAATAGAGCTGAACTCGACACTTGCTTAATTGCTAAGACTAATATGGGTTGGCTCTGGCATCGCCGACTAGCCCATGTTGGGCTGAAGAATCTTCACAAGCTTCTAAAGGGAGAGCACATTTTGGGACTAACCAATGTTCATTTTGAGAAAGACAGGATTTGTAGCGTATGTCAAGCAGGAAAGCGAGTTGGTACCCACCATCCACACAAGAACATCATGACGACCGATAGGCCACTTGAGCTACTCCACATGGATTTATTCGGCCTGATAGCTTACATAAGCATCGGCGGGAGTAAGTATTGTCTTGTAATTGTGGATGACTATTCTCGCTTCACTTGGGTGTTCTTTTTGCAGGAAAAATCACAAACCCAAGAGACCTTAAAGGGATTCTTGAGACGGGCTCAAAATGAGTTTGGCTTAAGGATAAAAAAGATTAGAAGCGACAATGGGACGGAGTTCAAGAACTCTCGAATTGAAGGCTTCCTTGAGGAGGAGGGCATCAAGCATGAGTTCTCTTCTCCCTACACACCTCAACAAAATGGTGTAGTAGAGAGGAAGAATAGAACTCTACTTGACATGGCGAGGACAATGATTGATGAGTACAAGACACTGGATCGGTTTTGGACCGAGGCGATTAACACCGCCTGCTACTCCATCAACCGGTTATACCTTCACCGAATCCTCAAGAAGACATCATATGAACTCCTCACCGGTAAAAAGCCCAATGTTTTATATTTTAGAGTCTTTGGTAGCAAATGTTTTATTCTTGTTAAAAGAGGTAGAAAATCTAAATTTGCCCCTAAGGCTGTAGAAGGCTTTTTACTTGGTTATGATTCAAACACAAGGGCATATAGAATCTTTAACAAGTCCACTGGACTAGTTGAAGTTTCTTGTGACATTGTGTTTGATGAGACTAATGGCTCCCAAGTGGAGCAAGTTGATCTTGATGAGCTAGATGATGAAGAGGCCCGTGCGTCGCGCTAAGGAACATGTCCATTCGGGATGTGTGTCCTAAGGAATCCAAAGAGCCTCCACAAGCACAAGATCAACCATCATCTTCCATACAAGCATCTCCACCAACTCAAGATGAGGAATAGGCTCAAGATAATGAAGAAGAAGATCAAGAAGATGAGCCACCTCAAGAGGAGGGCAATGATCAAGGGGGAGATGACAATGATCAAGACAAGGAAGATGAACAGGGTCCAAGACCGCCACACCCAAGAGTCCACCAAGCGATTCAAAGAGATCACCCCGTGAACACCATCCTCGGCGATATTCATAAGGGGGTAACCACTCGATCTCGAGTCGCTCATTTTTGTGAACATTACTCTTTTGTTTCCTCTATTGAGCCACACAGGGTAGAGGATGCACTTAAAGATTCGGATTGGGTGCTGGCGATGCAAGAGGAGCTCAACAACTTCACGAGGAATGAGGTATGACATTTGGTTCCACGTCCTAATCAAAATGTTGTAGGTACCAAGTGGGTATTCCGCAACAAGCAAGATGAGCATGGTGTGGTGACAAGGAACAAAGCACGACCTGTGGCCAAGGGTTATTCACAAGTTAAAGGTTTGGATTTTGGTGAAACCTATGCACCCATAGCTAGGCTTGAGTCAATTCGCATATTACTTGCCTATGCTACCTACCATGGCTTTAAGCTCTATCAAATGGACGTGAAGAGTGCCTTCCTCAATGGACCAATTAAGGAAGAGGTCTATGTTGAGCAACCTCCTGGCTTTGAAGATAGTGAGTACCCTAACCATATTTACAAACTCTTAAAGGCGCTTTATGGGCTCAAGCAAGCCCCAAGAGCATGGTATGAATGCCTAAGATATTTTCTTATCACTAATGGCTTCAAAGTCGGTAAAGCCGATCCTACTCTCTTTACTAAAACTATTGCAAAAGATTTGTTTGTATGCCAAATTTATGTTGATGATATCATATTTAGGTCTACTAACAAATCTACTTGTGAAGAGTTTAGTAGGATCATGGTACAAAAATTCAAGATGTCTATGATGGGGGAGTTGAAGTATTTTCTAGGATTTCAAGTCAAGCAACTCTAAGAGGGCACCTTCATCAGCCAAACAAAGTACATTCAAGATATACTTACCAAGTTTGGAATGAAGGATCCCAAGCCCATCAAGACATCCATGGGAACCAATGGGCATCTCGACCTCGACACGGGAGGTAAATCCGTAGATCAAAAGGTATACCGGTCGATGATAGGATCTCTACTCTATTTATGTGCATCTCGACCGGATATTATGCTTTCCGTATGCATGTGTGCAAGGTTCCAAGCCGATCCTAAGGAAGTTCACCTTAGGGCCGTAAAGAGAATCTTGAGATATTTAGTTTATACTCCTAAGTTTGGTCTTTAGTACCCCAAGGGATCCTCTTTTGATTTATTAGGATATTTAGATGTTGATTGGGCAGGGTGTAAAATTGATAGGAAGAGCACATCAGGGACTTGTTAGTTTCTGGGGAGATCCCTTGTGTCTTGGGCTTCAAAGAAACAAAACTCAGTAGCTCTTTCTACCGCCAAAGCCGAGTATATTGCCACAAGTCATTGTTGTGCGCAATTCCTTTGGATGAGGCAAACCCTTAGGGACTATGGCTACAAATTTAGCGAAGTCCCTCTCCTATGTGATAATGAGAGTGCAATCCGCATGGCGGATAATCCCGTTGAACACAGCCGCACTAAGCACATAGCCATTCGGTATCACTTTTTAAGAGATCACCAACAAAGGGGGGATATCGAGATAGCCTATATTAACACCAAAGAACAATTAGCCGATATCTTTACCAAACCACTAGATGAGAAAACATTTACCAAACTTAGGAATGAGCTAAATATTCTTGATTCTCGGAACTTTGATTGATACTTTGCACACATAACTCATTTATATACCTTTGATCATATCTCTTTTATGTCTATGACTAATATGTTTTCAAGTGTATTCTCATGCTTAGTCATAGAATTGAAAGGGAAATGGAGTATTCGGCAATGTAACACCCGGTTTTAAAGAACAAAGCCGGGTGCATCTCATACATGCGCCAAAGAAGACAACATATATAATAACAGAGTGTATAGAGATAAATGTCACAATAATCAGAGTATTTATTACATAGCGGAAGTCTTATTACAAAATAAAAGATAAATATAACACGAACTAAGGATCGTTGGCGCCAATGTCAACTGAGAAACGCCACCTAGATCAGATCAAACTCCTCGATACTTGACTCCATTTGAAACCACCTGTTCTTCTCCTGTGGGGGGGTGTGAGACAGCAAGAGTGAGCTCACATACGTTCATAGCTCAACAAGTCGTGGGGAATAATGTGGCATGAACTCGCCAAAGTTGGGAGTTCATGAAGTGTAAGGCTTGTCAACAATAGGGGTTAAAGCTGAGCATTGCTTTTAAGTAGTTGGTCAAACTTTTATTAGCAGTTACTAAGTGTAAGTGAATACCAAACCATAATAAAATAATAGAACAAAATTAATAACAGGTCCCATGCAAATGCAAATGACAAATTGAGTTTAGGTTCCATAATTTAATCATCGGAGAGTCCTGAGCCGCTCATGACCGTGAGCTCGGCTAGTATACCAGTTTTACACTCTGCAGAGGTTGTACCCTTTACCCACAAGTCGTGTTTCCCATGTTGCCAGGGTTAGCTAGGCCCTTAGACACTACCAAGGTGAATGGCTAGGGATCCACTACGAGGCCTTTACAAAGTTCCACTAGCTTCCGAAAACCCGCTACAGTTTATAGGAAGTTCCAATGCAGGGTTCCTGGCTGACCGCCATCGCAGCAAAATCAACCAGGGACCTCCCTACACTGACCACTCCCCTACTGCCCTTGCCCCTTTCGGGTAAGGTAGTCTTCCACTAGCTTTCCTAATTAGTTAGCCAAGGGGTCCCATTCCTCCCTTGTGGTGGCACGTGGTTCTCAAGTTAAGCTCCATGTTCCAATTAACAATAACATAATGATCTTGACATGAACATAAATAGAATAACAAAATAACTGGAACATGGATATAATGAAATATTAACCCAAAAACCACGTAAAGCAATAGCATAACTACCCATGTGATTCAGGGGTAAACAAGGTAAACAGGATAATCAGTCTAGGGAAACCTATTGGGTCCCATCAAAATTAAACCTATGCATGGTAAATGATTATAAAGAACATTATTGGGTAACAAAAGTGAATCAAGGGCACAACTTGCCTGGCACTTGAGATTCCAGGTACCAACTTGCTTTTCAGATGACACGTGTCCTCGCGCTAGTCGTAGCAATACAAACAAACATGGTATAGATAAAATTAACATCACACCAAACATAAGTACAAACTGAATAATAATGATCTACGTGTTGCTACGAGATCGTGGGAACGAGAACCACTAAAATCGGAGTTACGGTTAAGGAGTTATGATTTTATGTAGTTATTAAGTACCTAGAATAGCGTAATTCATGTGAATAATCTTAAATCAAGTTTCATGGTTAGATAAAGGTACTAGGTGATAAACAATACTTAAACAAAATAAATGCCACTGGAATGAATCAATTTGGAGTTATATATTTTAAGTTATGAATTTCTAATGACTTTATGTGTTTTGTACAAGATTAAATAGGATATAAATTTTAATGTGACTTTCATGTAAAAACAGTGGTCCTAGATGAGAAACCATAATATTACAAAATTGTAAGAACTGGAATGGACTAAAAAGGAGTTAGTATGAATTTTCTAGGAATTAAACAAGATCTAGAATTATTTTTATACTAGAAAAGCATTTTCTGTATTAATTTATTCAATTTCCTATGTCTCTGGACTGGGCGTCAAATGCTAGAAAAGATAGGGTCTTCTGCGCAAGAGTTCTCAAGACACATAGTACCAGCGCCAGAACGGTGGGTTGATTTCTATAAACTCCAGGGACTTATTTACAATTTATGCCAGCCGAAAGGGTACCTAACAATCCTGGCCGCTGGATCTCACTCCTACGGTTAGGATTAGATCGGCCCACCCCATGAAGAGGTACGAATTGGTAATCGTCCGATCAACGATCGGTGGCGTGGGTTTAATCTCGCTCAATCGATTCTAGACCATCCACCCATAGATCAACGCTCCCGATCAGCCTGCCCGAACCGGTACACCCTCAGTCGCTAGATCCCCGATCAAGGGTTAAAATTTGATGCGTACGCGCCCCATTCCCCACCATTGATTTCAAAATCTACCGCTCCCCATGCATCTTCTACCTTATGCCGCTACCCTCTTCAGGAATACGTAAGACTACGCCAACAGCAAGCGTCTCGGCCCGTGGTCCCGGAGGAGGGGGGGGGGAGTTCTCACCGTTGAAGGATGCAGGGGTGGCCGACGATGAAGCGTGGGTCCGAGGCGAGGTGTAGATTCAGTGCTCCTCTCCTTCCAGCGGTCGTGCGAGACCTCCACCGCTGGCCATTAATGTCTGCGCGGCGAGCTTCGATAATCCGTGGTGGGCGCACGCCGGGATGCTCCCCAGCCGTCATCCATCCAGCCGGGCAAATCGGAAGCCGCATAGACTCGCCCCTTTCGCCCACCACCACCACACCGAGTACGCTTCGAACATCCGGTCGAGCATCCCTGACCACCCAGAGGACTCCGGACGACGACCTAAGCGAAGAACATCAACGGCGGCTAGGTTGTCATGCTTTGAGCTCCCACGTCGGAACCTTGGCACTGATGGCAGGGTTTCAAGGGGAAAAGAGATCCGTTCCAAGACTTACGGCTTTATAGCCCAGAACGTGCCCCGAGCGCCCGCAACCACTCTTCTCAGCTGGCGACGGAGTTAGTTGCGCGCGATCAAACAGATCCGGGTCAGCGCGGACCGATTCTCGCGGAGAAGAACTGTCAGCTAAAGGGGCCCGCACGGCAGTGGTGAAGGATGCACGCGCGTCGTTGCATTACAGCTGATCCGTGGGCCCATAGTGTCGGCACCCAATTCCCAGGAGTTGGGCCGCGCGGTGAACAGAAGTTGGGCCGAGCCCTGGGTCGGAAAGGGAGAATGGGCCAGAATAATTAGCAGCCGGCCCGGGTAGTGTTTTTCCCTTTTTCTTTTATTTTTCTTTCTCTTTTCCTTTTTGATTTTCAAATTCAGAAAGTTTAAATTCCATTCAAATTCCAACTTCCTGGCAGATTTGTTTTCCCCATTAAATATTCAACTTAGACATGGTATGGGTGAATTTATCCATTTTTAATATTTTTTTTCTTGGTAACCATGCTCTCTTTCTCTAATTCTAAAACTCCATTTTGGCCTTAATATATTTCTTGTTACATTATTTTTATATAGTCACAAAATGCACACAAAATGAAACCTCAGCATGATGCAAAATTTTGTGGTATGTCTTTTATTAATTATTTGTTTTTAAATGTGGTGTTCACATGCTCCATTAAATAGAGACAAAATATTCAAGGGAATAACCTCTTATCATATGATGTACACATTTGGGTGTTACAAATCCTACCCCCTTAAAAATAATCTCGTCCTCGAGATTTAAGAAGGACAAGAGAAAAAAATGGGGAAAATCTATGCGAAACTCTTCTTCTCCTTCCTATGTAGCTTCATCTTCTTCATGATGGTTCCATTGCACTTTACATTTCTTAATAACCATATTTCTTGTGACTCGAGTCAAGGTATCCAAAATCTTGATCGGGTACTCCGTGTAAGTCAACTCACCCTGAACACCGAGCTCTTCCATTGGTAACTATTCCTCAGGGACACAGAGACACTTCTTAAGTTGAGACACATGAAATACATTATGCACATCAGATAGATTATCAGCTAGCTCAAGTTGATAGGCCATCTCTCCAACTTGCCTAAAAACTCAGAATGGTCCAATATAGCGAGGGGACAATTTGCCCTTAACTTTAAATCTCCTCATTCCACGAAGTGGTGACACCTTGAGGTACACATAATCTCCTTTCTCAAATTCCAGTGGTCTTCTTCTATTATCAGCGTAGCTCTTTACCTGGTCTGAGCTATTCTTAAATCCTCCCGAATTATACGGACTTGTTCCTCTGCTTCTTGAATAAGTTCAGGTCCAAAGAACTGTCTTCCTCTAGTCTGATCCAATATAGAGGAGTCCTACATTTCCTGCCATATAGAGTTTCGAACGGTAACATCTTCAGACTGGCCTGTTAACTATTATATGAAAACTCAGCATAAGGTAGACTCTTGTCCCAACTACTACCATGCTGAAGGGCACAAGCTCTCAACAAGTCTTCTAACACTTGGTTAGTCCTTTCGGTCTGAGGTAGGCCGAACTAAAATTCAACTTTGTATCCATATTCTCATGAAAACTTTTCCAAAATCTAGAGGTAAACTATGATCCTTTTATCCAAAACGATCTTCTTTGGTACTCCATGTAAACACACAATCCGAGTCATATATAACTCTACCAATTGAGATCCCTTATAAGTAGTCTTGACCGGAATGAAGTGAGCCACTTTGGTCAGGCTATCCACAATCACCCATATAGCATCATATCCTTTCAGGGTGCGAGGCAATCCAGTAATGAAATCCATACCAATCTCTTTCCACTTCCACTCGGGTATCTTCAGTGGGTGCAATAGTCCAGCTAGCCTCTGGTGTTCAGCCTTCACTCCTTGGGACACATCGCACATAACCACATGTGCAGCCACATCTCTCTTTAATCCTTACCACCAATACTTCCGCTTCAAATCCTGATACATCTTAGTGCTACCAGGATGAACAGAATAATCTGAGTCATGGGCCTCCTTTAAAATAGTCTCACGAAGGCTTTCAATCTCCGGAACACATATCCTGTCCTTGAACCATACGGTGCCTTGCTCATCTTCCGTAAATTCCGGACCTCGACCCTTAGTAATCAGATCCTTAATCACCAATCTGTCCTTCTGCGGGTTTCTTGCTCCAAGGTAGGTTCCACATCAATAATAACTCCTTCAGTGTGAGCAACTATCCCCAGGTTAAGTCTCCTGAAATCCTCAACAATCTCATCGGGTAGCTGGGCAACAACAGCTGAATGAACATGCTCCTTTTGACTCAAGGCATCTGCAACCAAGTTTGCCTTGCCCGGGTGATAGTGAATCTCCAAGTCATAATCCTTAATAAGCTCCAACCAACAGCGTTGCCTAAGGTTGAGATCCCTCTGAGTGAATATATACTTCAAACTCTTATGATCCATGCATACTTGACACTTGTTTCCCATAATATAATGTCTCCAAATCTTAAGTGCATGCACAACGGCTGCCAATTTTTAAGTCATGAGTGGGGTAGTTCAACTCTTGTTTCCGCAATTGACGAGAAGCGTAGGCAATCACATGTCCTTCTTGTATGAGCACACATCCCAAGCCTTGGCCACATGCATCACAATAAACATCAAATCCCTTCTGTAGATCGGGCATATCCAACACTGGTGGTGACAGTAACCTCTCCTTTAATTGATCGAAGCTATCTTGGCACTTCTCGTCCCACTTGAAATCTCTTCCCTTCTCTAGAAGCGAGACTGCGAGGTCATGGCTTAGCAATCTTAGAAAATCCTTCAATAAATCTCCGATAATATCCTGCTAGTCCCAAGAATCTTCGGACTTCAGTAACTGTAGTGGGTATGCTTCACACCACTATCTCCTTGACTTTAGCAGGATCCACTAATATTCCTCCATTAGAAATGATATGTCCAAGAAATGGCACCCCGCCAATCCAAAACTCGCATTTGCTATACTTCCTTAAGTCCTTTTAACTCTTCTACAGACATCCTATATGACCGTTTGGGGGTAGGAGTAGTCCCAGGTAAGAGATCAATGACCAACTCAACTTCCTTATCTGGTGGCATCCCTGGTAACTCCTTTAGAAAGACATCCAGAAAATCTCTAACCAACCGGATGTTGTCACCAACAAACTTCTCATCTACTAAGAATGCCGCTAGTCTGATGGTGGTAGTTACTGCAACTTCAACTTCAAAACTTTGTCCTTTGGAACTGGTGAGTTCTACGATTCCCTTAGCGAAGTGTATAAACTATCTTTCCCTTTTTTTAACCATGACATACCAAGGATCACATCTATAGTGCTCTCTTCTAACACTATAGGGGTAGCCCATCTGGGTTAGTAATACAGGGTAAGAAGGAAAGAATTATAGACAAGGCGAGTAATTACGAGAAATGTTACTGCGGGGGATTTATTAGTTAAGTAAATTAGTGTGTCACCTACTAAAGCTAATACCTTATGATGGTACATGCTAAGATGCCCAACTATAATGTTGCAATCAATCAAAGAAGCAAACCAAGCATTGATCATCAGAACAATCAACCAACATTTTTAATAGAGAAAATAGTTTTCATTTTTTTTGTCTTAGGTTCCCTATCTCTTAAAAAGATCATAATGGTAGGATTCCAAGGTGTGAAATCCTTCTTGTCTTAGAGTAGAAAAGGTAAGAGTAATCAGAGTATGATAGCAAAAGGTGAGACATGATCAAGATAAGATAAGTATAGAATGAGTCAGAGTAAGGTAAGTAGGTAAGAATTTGTCCATTTCTATCTAGGTTTCGTCCTACAGTCAACATTTCCTCTGATACCACTTCTGTAACACCCGGTTTTAAAGAACAAAGCCGGGTGCATCTCATACATGCGCCAAAGAAGACAACATATATAATAACAGAGTGTATAGAGATAAATGTCACAATAATCAGAGTATTTATTACATAGCGGAAGTCTTATTACAAAATAAAAGATAAATATAACACGAACTAAGGATCGTTGGCGCCAATGTCAACTGAGAAACGCCACCTAGATCAGATCAAACTCCTCGATACTTGACTCCATTTGAAACCACCTGTTCTTCTCCTGTGGGGGGGTGTGAGACAGCAAGAGTGAGCTCACATACGTTCATAGCTCAACAAGTCGTGGGGAATAATGTGGCATGAACTCGCCAAAGTTGGGAGTTCATGAAGTGTAAGGCTTGTCAACAATAGGGGTTAAAGCTGAGCATTGCTTTTAAGTAGTTGGTCAAACTTTTATTAGCAGTTACTAAGTGTAAGTGAATACCAAACCATAATAAAATAATAGAACAAAATTAATAACAGGTCCCATGCAAATGCAAATGACAAATTGAGTTTAGGTTCCATAATTTAATCATCGGAGAGTCCTGAGCCGCTCATGACCGTGAGCTCGGCTAGTATACCAGTTTTACACTCTGCAGAGGTTGTACCCTTTACCCACAAGTCGTGTTTCCCATGTTGCCAGGGTTAGCTAGGCCCTTAGACACTACCAAGGTGAATGGCTAGGGATCCACTACGAGGCCTTTACAAAGTTCCACTAGCTTCCGAAAACCCGCTACAGTTTATAGGAAGTTCCAATGCAGGGTTCCTGGCTGACCGCCATCGCAGCAAAATCAACCAGGGACCTCCCTACACTGACCACTCCCCTACTGCCCTTGCCCCTTTCGGGTAAGGTAGTCTTCCACTAGCTTTCCTAATTAGTCAGCCAAGGGGTCCCATTCCTCCCTTGTGGTGGCACGTGGTTCTCAAGTTAAGCTCCATGTTCCAATTAACAATAACATAATGATCTTGACATGAACATAAATAGAATAACAAAATAACTGGAACATGGATATAATGAAATATTAACCCAAAAACCACGTAAAGCAATAGCATAACTACCCATGTGATTCAGGGGTAAACAAGGTAAACAGGATAATCAGTCTAGGGAAACCTATTGGGTCCCATCAAAATTAAACCTATGCATGGTAAATGATTATAAAGAACATTATTGGGTAACAAAAGTGAATCAAGGGCACAACTTGCCTGGCACTTGAGATTCCAGGTACCAACTTGCTTTTCAGATGACACGTGTCCTCGCGCTAGTCGTAGCAATACAAACAAACATGGTATAGATAAAATTAACATCACACCAAACATAAGTACAAACTGAATAATAATGATCTACGTGTTGCTACGAGATCGTGGGAACGAGAACCACTAAAATCGGAGTTACGGTTAAGGAGTTATGATTTTATGTAGTTATTAAGTACCTAGAATAGCGTAATTCATGTGAATAATCTTAAATCAAGTTTCATGGTTAGATAAAGGTACTAGGTGATAAACAATACTTAAACAAAATAAATGCCACTGGAATGAATCAATTTGGAGTTATATATTTTAAGTTATGAATTTCTAATGACTTTATGTGTTTTGTACAAGATTAAATAGGATATAAATTTTAATGTGACTTTCATGTAAAAACAGTGGTCCTAGATGAGAAACCATAATATTACAAAATTGTAAGAACTGGAATGGACTAAAAAGGAGTTAGTATGAATTTTCTAGGAATTAAACAAGATCTAGAATTATTTTTATACTAGAAAAGCATTTTCTGTATTAATTTATTCAATTTCCTATGTCTCTGGACTGGGCGTCAAATGCTAGAAAAGATAGGGTCTTCTGCGCAAGAGTTCTCAAGACACATAGTACCAGCGCCAGAACGGTGGGTTGATTTCTATAAACTCCAGGGACTTATTTACAATTTATGCCAGCCGAAAGGGTACCTAACAATCCTGGCCGCTGGATCTCACTCCTACGGTTAGGATTAGATCGGCCCACCCCATGAAGAGGTACGAATTGGTAATCGTCCGATCAACGATCGGTGGCGTGGGTTTAATCTCGCTCAATCGATTCTAGACCATCCACCCATAGATCAACGCTCCCGATCAGCCTGCCCGAACCGGTACACCCTCATTCGCTAGATCCCCGATCAAGGGTTAAAATTTGATGCGTACGCGCCCCATTCCCCACCATTGATTTCAAAATATACCGCTCCCCATGCATCTTCTACCTTATGCCGCTACCCTCTTCAGGAATACGTAAGACTACGCCAACAGCAAGCGTCTCGGCCCGTGGTCCCGGAGGAGGGGGGGGGGGAGTTCTCACCGTTGAAGGATGCAGGGGTGGCCGACGATGAAGCGTGGGTCCGAGGCGAGGTGTAGATTCAGTGCTCCTCTCCTTCCAGCGGTCGTGCGAGACCTCCACCGCTGGCCATTAATGTCTGCGCGGCGAGCTTCGATAATCCGTGGTGGGCGCACGCCGGGATGCTCCCCAGCCATCATCCATCCAGCCGGGCAAATCGGAAGCCGCATAGACTCGCCCCTTTCGCCCACCACCACCACACCGAGTACGCTTCGAACATCCGGTCGAGCATCCCTGACCACCCAGAGGACTCCGGACGACGACCTAAGCGAAGAACATCAACGGCGGCTAGGTTGTCATGCTTTGAGCTCCCACGTCGGAACCTTGGCACTGATGGCAGGGTTTCAAGGGGAAAAGAGATCCGTTCCAAGACTTACGGCTTTATAGCCCAGAACGTGCCCAGAGCGCCCGCAACCACTCTTCTCAGCTGGCGACGGAGTTAGTTGCGCGCGATCAAACAGATCCGGGTCAGCGCGGACCGATTCTCGCGGAGAAGAACTGTCAGCTAAAGGGGCCCGCACGGCAGTGGTGAAGGATGCACGCGCGTCGTTGCATTACAGCTGATCCGTGGGCCCATAGTGTCGGCACCCAATTCCCAGAAGTTGGGCCGCGCGGTGAACAGAAGTTGGGCCGAGCCCTGGGTCGGAAAGGGAGAATGGGCCAGAATTATTAGCAGCCGGCCCGGGTAGTGTTTTTTCCCTTTTTCTTTTATTTTTCTTTCTCTTTTCCTTTTTGATTTTCAAATTCAGAAAGTTTAAATTCCATTCAAATTCCAACTTCCTGGCAGATTTGTTTTCCCCATTAAATATTCAACTTAGACATGGTATGGGTGAATTTATCCATTTTTAATATTTTTTTTCTTGGTAACCATGCTCTCTTTCTCTAATTCTAAAACTCCATTTTGGCCTTAATATATTTCTTGTTACATTATTTTTATATAGTCACAAAATGCACACAAAATGAAACCTCAGCATGATGCAAAATTTTGTGGTATGTCTTTTATTAATTATTTGTTTTTAAATGTGGTGTTCACATGCTCCATTAAATAGAGACAAAATATTCAAGGGAATAACCTCTTATCATATGATGTACACATTTGGGTGTTACAGGCAAAGACGACGCTTCCACTCAACTCCATCGGTATTATTCACTTTGCCGGTATTCCGCCATCTCTCCACATTGGTATAATCTTTCACTCATATATTGTTTGCCAAAGGGGGAGAGAAGTTACTAAGGGCTCATATTTCACTCAAAGTATCCATTTTTGGCGATTAATGCCAAAGGGAGAGAAAGTATTAGCCCAAAGCAAAAGGACCGCACCACCACGCCAATTTCAAAAATTTTCAAAACAAGTTTAAGTTTTTAAATGATCTTTTCAATTGGTATCTTTGAAAGTAGCATTCCTCTAAGAAATTCTATCTCAATTGGTAAAACTCTCTTGAACACTAAGAGGAGAATTTTATTAAGGGGGAGTTTGTTTTAGTTAAAGGAAAAGCATTTGAAACAGGGAGAGAAATTTCAAAATCTTGAAAATGCTTCTCGAAATCTTACTTATATACCTTTGACTATTTGCAAAAAGACTTTGAAAAGAATTTCCAAAAGAATTTGCAAAAACAAAACAAGTGGTGCAAATGTGGTCCAAAATGTTAAAAGAAAGAAAGCAAATCATGCATATCTTATGAAAGTTTAAATTGGTTTAATTCCAAGCAACCTTTGCACTTACCTTATGCAAACTAGTTCAACTCTGCACTTATATATTTGCTTTGGTTTGTGTTGGCATCAATCACCAAAAAGGGAGAGATTGAAAGGGAAATAGGGTCAAACCTTTTCCTAAATGATTTTGGTGGTTGAATTGATCAACACAAATAATTGGACTAACTAGTTTGCTCTAGATTATAAGTTCTACAGGTGCCAAAGGTTCAACACAAACCAATAAAATGTCCAAGAAAGGGTTCAAATAGAAAGGAGCAAAACCAACCGATGGCTGCCCTGGTCTGGCGCACCGGACTGTCCGGTGCGTCACCGGACAGTGTTCGGTGCACCAGGGAGATCAACTCTGAACTCGCTACCTTCGGGTTTTTGGGGAAGCCGCTCCGCTATAATTCACCGGACTGTCCGGTGTGCCATGCGGAGTAACGACTACAGCGCCAACGGTCATCTGCAAAAGTGAATAGTGAACGCTACAGTGTGCGAACAGTTCACGCAGAGGCAGAGCAGGCGCTAGAAGGCGCACCGGACAGTGAACAGTGACTGTCCGGTGCACCACCGGACTGTCCGGTGGCCCAGGCTGACAGAGCTCCAATGGTTGAACCCTAACGGTTGGGTGACGTGGCTGGCGCACCGGACAGTGTCTGGTGGCGCACCAGACTGTTTGGTGCGCCCATCGACAGACAGCCTCCCTAACAACCATTTTGGTGGGTGGGGCTATAAATACCACCAACCACCACACTTCAAGGCATCCAAGTTTTCAGCCATTGCATTCAATACAAGAGCTCTAGACTTCACTCCAAGACACAAAACAAAAGATCAAATCCTCTCCAAGTCCGTATATCATTCCAAAGACTTAGTGGCTTGTGAGAGAGAGACATTTGTGTTCATTTGAGTTCTTGTCGCTTGGATCGCTTTTCTTCTTCCTTCATTATTATTCTCAAGCAACTTGTAATCAAGCAAGAGACACCACGTTGTGGTGGTCCTTGTAAGGGGTCTAAGTGACCCGTTGATTAAGGAGAAAAGCTCACTCGGCTAGGTGACCGTTTGAGAGAGGGAAAGGGTTGAAAGAGACCCGATCTTTGTGACCACCTCAACGGGGAGTAGGTTTGCAAGAACCGAACCTCGGTAAAACAAATCACCGTGTCACCCGCTCTATTTGCCTTTGATTTGTTTTTCACCCTCTCTTTCGGACTCGATTTTAATTCTAACGCTAACCCCGGCTTGTAGTGTGTGCTTAAGTTTATAATTTTCAGATTCCGCCTATTCACCCCCCTCTAGGCAACTTTCAATAGCTCACATCCAACATGGATCCAATGTGCCACCAGATGTGTTCACTGCTATCTTCCAAAGTACTTCATGTGCACACTGTGGCATCCGATGCACCATAGGGTACAACATCGAAGGCGTGTAATGTATCATCGGGCTGCTGCTGGATGGCGTGGAGGTCGGACTCCATGCTGGATTTAGAGTGAGTGCCCTCAAAGTGAAGCATAGAGTATCAATAAAGGTCCTCCCATGACCAAATGGGGGCCTTAGGTAGATTCATGAGCTAAGACCAGGTAGAACCGGTCAAGGCACACGAAAGTAGTTTGTCATCACATCTTCGTCCACACTGACATGAGGATAGAGATGTCATAAATTTGGAGGAACTTAGTGAAATTGGTGTCTCATTGTACTTCTATGATAGGTGACAGTGAAACTCTGGCATGGTGCAATCATAAGCAGATATTTGCCCCCTCATTGCGAATGTGTTTGTGTGAGGGCTCAACAATGGCCCTCACATCCAGTGGAGCGTGTTGTTGGTGTAGATGGCATCGCAGTTCTTGAGGCTGCAATTGAGGAGGTTGTGAAACCATGTGTCATGGCTCTAGGGCACCACCAAGGGTTTGGGCTCTATCGGACCATAGATAATCATAGTAGTGTGTGGATATCGTAACATGCCTGGTTATAGGTCTCTTGGAATGAGGTTGCATGGCTTGAGATGACCCAGGGTCAACCCGCTCTACGACTAACTTGGTGATGTCTTGTTGCCATTGTTTTGTAGCCACCTCCTCGATGTCAGACATCAAGGGGTTGCGAAGGGGGGCCTCTACAACGCCAAGAGGAGCGACGGGGACAACAACGCTAAAGTCAAGGCATTGTCGTGCCTATTGCGATGTCCACTATTGAGATAGACCATCCATCTTGGAGGATGCATTAGTGGGACTCCAGAGGAAACTAGGAGAGTGATATGCGTTGAAGGATCGTGGTCTGCCAACGCTCGGAGGCATCCACCGTGAGGCTTTTGCATATGGCCGTGGAAAACATTGTTTTACACTATAGACTGTATTGTTTACAAAGTAGAATTTGAAACAAGAGATGAGGATGAGTAAGCTGTTTAGGGGAGTGATGGAGAGTGACTGGGGACTTCGTGTGAAGCCCCTTAGCTTCAAGAGCCTCGGGGTATGACCGCCGTGGGGCTTAGACCCTATTGTGCAGGACACTGGAGATGTGAAACTGGATTAATTGTGGGTATATGTTTTGCTCATGAAGTTTTGGAGTACGCTTTATGAGCATTCAAAGGTATAACTTTCATCGACGTTGATAACAATAGAGAGAAATATGAGAGAATCCAGTGCTTTAGCTTCAATCACTTTCACCTTAAAACTATGCCTACGAGAGAAGCTTAAAAACAACTTTGGAAGAGAAACTGTTTTGTCTAAGTCTGTTTGATAGAAGGTGAAAAACTCATGTAAAAAACTACCAAATATGCACGAGATAGAATATCTAAATGCAACGTAGTAGGGAATGGTTGGAACCTCATGGCGTTAGGAAGGGGGAAATAGAATGTACTGGGATTATTAGGTTATTGTCAACAGATTATGTATATGGTCGTGTAAAACACTATTTTTTTACTGTAGACTGCACTGTTTATAGAGTGAAGTTTAAAATAGAAGATAAAGATGAGTAACTTGCTTGAGATAGCTTTAGGAAACAGTTGAAGGATTGAATTCAAAATTAGAATTCTGGTCGCAGCGTCAACGACTATATGCTACATATGGAATGGCTCCACACGTCGCTACGGCCTACGAGTACACACCTATACAACCACACAACTGATACATGCAAGTGTACAATATCTCCCGGTATGTAGGGGTCTTCTGACTTTAATTAGTTAATAATAATATATGTTGTTTTTTCAGCTGCACTGTCCATCATATCATCGTCCTATAAAAATATAATTCCATAATTTTTTGTAAGTTAAATAATTCTTCAATTTTGCAGGAAAACCCAATATTTATGTCTCTAATTAAATACATTCATAGTTAATGTTAGTAAGTTTTTGTATAAATTTAGTTCTCCCACAGAAATGCACAAGCATGTTTGTCAGCATGTATATTAGTTGGTTGTCCTTATTTGAATCTTGACTTTATTTCCAACGGGTCCCGGCGAACGAATGATCTGTCGACGCATGCATCTTGACTTCCTCCTGCTGCGATGATTTATTTTTTTTAGTATGTTTCTCGTTCAAAGTCCAACACTTGAAATCTCCAGGTCAGGGATTTGCATCGCATCAGGGTCCACTAACACACGCCATGTTTTTATGACTAAATAAACGACGTGAATTAGAATTATAAGTTATTTTACATTTTCAAAATACATAATTTATTACACAATTAGATATACATTGTATCTACGTGCACAACAAAGCTATATACGTATAAAAGCCAAATATATCCTCTGTTTGGATAGCTCTATCCTCACAAAATTTGGTAGAGTTGATGAAACATATCATTAGGTGTTCTAAAAAAGCGTGGAGTTAGAGCCAAACATGCCATTTGAAGGCATTAAGACATTTAGATAAGTCATTTTTTTTATTATTTAAATTAATATTATAAACTACAGCTACACACTAAAGCCATAACCTGGAGCCATTCCAAACACCTCCATAATAATTTATAACAGTATTGTGATCTTCAAACTTGTAAGTATTGAGAGACTTACGTGTTGATGCTACACTATTCACGTGACTTAACGATTATCAAGCTCTTTCCCAATGTCCTCATGCGATCAACAAGGAGCGAGGCCTTTATGGGCATGGTTGGTTGGTTCAGTTTTTTCTAAGGTACTATCGGTACCCTGTAACTAGAGTATCCCTTACTACTGTGCAAAGACGATGTGCCCACGCGGCTATCACTTAGTCGCGTGGTAGAAGTGCTGTGTGTGGGACCAAGCCACGACTCGCCCTAATCTCAGGTGGCTATTCTGGGTCCACAGCAGCACCCGACCCTGCCACATGGGCGGGTCCGAAGCCGCCAGTGTCCAGAGAAGGTGGCGTACTCCAAAGCATCAACAGTGGGCCCGGACCCCCACGGGAGAGCGCCGGACCCCTAGATGTACAGTCCGGACCCCCAAGGTTGGTCCCAGACCCCTGGATATACCACTAGTAGAAAAGAGCTCATAGCCTGCGGCACCCATAAATTATCACTGGCGGTTTCAGTTATCGCGCGCCAGTAAAAAAAAACGAGGCGGGCCCGGCTTTGGAACCGCCAGTGGAAACACATTTCCACTGGCGGTTATCTTAACACAACCGCCAGTGGAAATAGGATGTTTCCACTGGCGGTTGGTGTAACATAACCGCCAGTGGAAAACCAATTTCCACTGGCGGTTGGTGTAACCGAACCGCCAGTGGAAATACCCTATTTCCACTGGCGGTTGTGTTAAGATAACCGCCAGTGGAAATAGGTTTCCACTGGCGGTTTTTCAAGCCAACCGCCAGTGAACTGTCTGTTATAAATAGCTCTCTTCTTCCCCCGACAGTGAACTGTATGCTCGCAGCCAGCTTCCATTGGAGGCGATTTTGGAGGTCCAGATTTCAAAAAAATATAAGGAGGGAGGTTTTGCTCTTCATTTCTTCGAAGAAGGTGGATAAGAAAGGTTGGTTTATGTTTCTTTGTCAATTTTTGTTCATTCTTGCTCAATTTTAGCCACATTTTGGATCTAGGGTTTTACATGTGAGAGAGAAGAGTATAGCTAGGTAATTTTCTTTATTTCCTCAAATGAGGTTGCTTAAGATGGTTAGTTTTTGTCTATTCCCTCTCCTTTTTCATGTTTAGTTATCAAATAAGTTTATCCATAACACATATTTAGTTGCTTTATGAATGGTGAATGTGTTGTATGGAAGGTTGGTTTAATTATGTTTCAATTGTCAGTTATTGTTTATTTTTGCTCAATTTTAACTACATTTTGAAACTAGGCTTTCACCATGTGTTAAAGATAGGTTTGGGTATTAATTTTTTTTGTTTATTAGTTGCTAAAAAAGTTTGGCTTATGTTTCTTTTGCCAAATTTTGTTCATTTTTCCTCCATTTTAGCCACATTTTGGATATAGGGTTTCACCATGTGTTAGAGATAAAGTAGTCTAACTACTTTTATTGGAAGAGATAAAGTAGTCTAACTACATTTTGTTAGCGACAAACCGAAGCATGTAATTTTACACGACTTTCTAGAGAGGAGAGGGAGAGGGAGAGAGAGCTATTGTTGCCAATGCGCTCGGAGCAGGTGCAGCACTTACCGTCCGTGCGGATGCAGCACTTTGCACATCCAGAATGCCCGTTCTTGCACTGATTTTACACAGAGCAGAGCATCATGCTGGAGTCTACCGATCAATATGTACTGTATATATACATGCATGGTAATCTGACTTGCCATGAAAACTTCGGACTGGAAGGGTAGGCAGCAGATGTCGCACTCCAACGCGTCCTTCTCCATGGATAGTGTCACAGTCGCCTCTTCCTCATCCTCCAACCCCGACTCTTCCTCATCCTCCATAGAGAGAGAGATAGAGGAGAGAGGGAGATAGAGGAGAGAGAGAGAGGAGAGAGAGAGAGGATAGAGAGAGAGAGGAGAGAGAGGGTTTCACATTTTAGCCACATTTTTGGATATAGGGTTTCACCATGTGTTTTATGTTACTTTTTTACAGGTGGTGATGGAGAGGACATACTGGATGTATAACTTATCAAGGCTAGATCCATCATACATATCCGAGGTCCATAGGTTTATTGATGTCGCTACGAACCATGCTTGGAGAACAAAGACAAAACACATATATTGTCCATGCATGGACTGCAAAAATGCTGCTGTATTTAATGACACAGAACAAATCATATCTCATCTGGTATGCCGAGGATTTATGAAGGATTACACAATTTGGACAAAGCATGGAGAGGGTAGCTCTTCGCCTTATACGACTGGAAACCCTGAGAACATCGACGACAGATTTCAGTTCGTTCACGAGACACACCAACCTCTTCCACAGAGCGAACATGTAGTGCAAAATGTTACTGATCATGGTTACGCTGGAGGAAATGAACATGATAGACCTCATGTTCTGCCAAGTGTTATGGATGAGGAAGATGCAGAGTTGCTAGAGGCAATGTTGCGTCGTCATACAGATCAATCGATGTTCTTAATGAAAGGTATGGAGTCCCTGAAGAAGGCAGCAGAAGAGCCTTTGTACGACGAGTCTAAGGGTTGTACCAAAGAGTTCACGACGCTCCGGTCTGTGCTAAAGCTGTTGATGTGAAAAGCTAAATATGGTGTGTCTGATGCTGGCTTCGATGCGTTCTTGAGTATTATCGCAGACATGCTTCCAAAGGAGAACAATGTGCCTGCTAACACGTACTATGCAAAGAAACTAATCAGTCCGCTCACTATGGGTGTGGAGAAGATCCACGCGTGTAGAAATCACTGTATCCTTTATCGAGGTGATGATTATAAAGACTTGGAGAGCTGCCCAAAGTGCGGTGCAAGTAGGTACAAGACGAATAAAGACTATCGAGAGGACGAAGAGTGTGTTGCATCCGTGTCTAAAGGGAAGAAGCGAAAGAAAGCCCAAAAAAAGACTTCAAAATCCACGAGCAAAGAAAAAGAAGAAGTAGACTATTATGCGCTCAAAAAGATTCCTGCTTTGGTGATGTGGTACCTCCCCATCGTCGATCGATTGAGGTGTTTGTTCGCTAATCCTGAGGATGCCAGACTTATGAGCTGGCATGCTTCTGATGAGCACAAAAACGATGGGAAGCTTCGACATCCAGCCGATGGGAAGCAGTGGCAAGATTTCAATGACAACCACCGAGACTTTGCCGATGACCCGAGAAATGTTAGGTTCGCACTGAGTACTGATGGAATGAACCCATTTGCTGAGAGGAGCAGCAAGCATAGCACATGGCCGGTGATCCTCACCATATACAACCTTCCTCCATGGTTGATGCAGAAACGGAAGTACATTTTGCTAACCATCCTTATTTCTGGACCTACACAACCTGGAGTTGACATGGATGTATTTTTGGAGCCCTTAATGGAGGATATGAAAATATTGTGGGAAATGGGTGTTCAAATGTTGGATGAGTATCGTAAAGGTTCATTCACACTGAGAGCAATTCTTTTTGTTACGATCAACGATTACCCTGCTCTCTTCACATTATCAGGCCAGTTTAAGGGAAAGGTTGGTTGCACAGTATGCATTGATGGAACTGCTTACGTATCCCTTGCTGCATCTAGGAAGATAGTTTACATGAGGCACAGACGCTTTTTATTGGAAGGACACAGGTACCGCATGCGAAAGATGGATAAGTACTTCGACAATAATGGTGAACTACATTCTACTGCTCCATCGGGTAACAATAGAGGTCATAGAGTTTTTGAAATAGTCAGGAATATCAAGTTTGTTTTCGGGAAGAAGACAAAAGACGGAAAAACAAGGAAGGATGTGAAACCAGCTTCGGGGGCTATATTCAAGAAGAAGTCTATTTTCTTCGAGTACTTGCCTTACTGGAAAGAGTTAGATGTGCGGCATGCGATCGATGGTATGCACGTTTAGAAGAACGTGTTTGAAAGCATAATGGGCACCTTGCTAGACATAAAGGGCAAAACAAAAGAAGGGCTCAATTCACGCATGGACTTGGTAGATTTAGGCATAAAAAAGGAACTACATCCCGTTCTTCAAGAAAATGGGAAGTACCATCTCCCAGCAGCAAGCTACAATCTCAATGTAGATGAGAAACATGCGATGTGTGTTTGGCTCAAGAATTTGAAAGTCCCATCCGGATTCTGCTCTAGCATACGGAGTATTGTGTCAATGAAAGACCTGACAATCACCAACTACAACTCACATGATTGCCATGTCATGCTGACTACATTCCTACCTATTGCCATCAGGGCTATAAATCCTTTGTTTTTAAAGATGGCAATCACACGGTTGTGCTACTTTTTCAACAGGATTTCACAAAAGGTAATTGGCCGTGATGAGTTGGCATCTCTTCAGGAATTCGCAGTGGAGACAATATCACAGTTTGAGATGTGTTTCTCTCCATCGTTCTTTGATATTATGGTGCACCTTGTGGTGCACTTGGTGCCACAAATAGAGGCATTGGGTCCTATGTACTTGCATGAAATGTGGACGTATGAGCGTTTCATGTCAATACTGAATGGCTATGTATCAACCCGTGCTCGTCCCGAGGCATCCATGATAGAGGGGTACTGTACCGAAGAGGCCATTGAGTCCGGAGGTCCATTCTGCAATAGTATCCTAAAAGACCAGGTTGCAATAGGTCTGCCTCCGTCACGACACGAGGGTAGACTGTATGGAAGCGGGAGGATGGGACGGAAATCTTTCATCCCACCGGATTACGATATAGTACTTGAGGCACATCAGAGCATCCTACATCAGCTAACGATAATGGAGCCATTTATCCAACAACACATCAATGAGCTTCGCGAGCAAAATCCTGGGCATACGGATGATTGGGTAATGAAGCAACATAAGCAGCGGTTCAACACATGGCTAATGGTGAAGGACATTCCACGTGGAGAAACAATAGAAGAACAAACCATCAAGGGCTTGGCATCTGGACCATCACGCCAGGTCACAACATGGCAAACCTATGACATTAGTGGATTCACATTTTGTACCAAGTCCAAGGACAAAAAGAGCATGTCACAAAACAGTGGTGTTCGATGCGAAGCCATAGATGATGAAACTGGTGAGATTATTACATATTTTGGCTTTATTGAGGACATATGGGAACTAGACTATGGTACATTTCAGATCTCGGTTTTCCGATGTCAATGGGTTGAAGACAAACATGTCACGGTAGACAACTATGGGGTCAGAGTTCTTGATCTAAGTAAGGTAGGTTACAAAGATGACCCATGGATCCTTGCTAATCGTGCTGCACAGGTCTTCTATGCTGAACAGATCATTTCTAACAATGAGAAGAAAAGCACCGACAAACCGAAGCATGTAGTTTTTCCTGGAAAACAACAAGCTATAGGAGTTGATGGTGTATCTGATTTAGAGAATTTTAACCAGTTCAACGACATGTCTCTTTTCATAGACCATCCAACCAAGATAAGGAACGTTGAGCGAAGCATCCCACGCAATTCGTTGCCCTAGGTACGCCACGATGGACAAGGCAGAACAATAGCTTCCTAGATTATATACTTGTCATGTAATTGATTATTGTTAGGACTTGTCATGTAATTGATTATTGTTAGCGACAAACCGAAGCATGTAATTGTCTTCATTCAATTTTCGTGGCTACCATTTACAATTTTACATGACTTTCTATTGACTTTATAGAGAGAGAGAGGAGAGGGGGAGAGAGAGGAGAGAGAGGAGAGGGAGAGGAGAGAGAGGATGGAGAGAGAGGAGAGAGAGAGGATGGAGAGAGAGGAGAGAGAGAGGATGGAGAGAGAGGAGAGAGAGAGGAGAGAGAGAGGGGATGGAGAGAGAGGATGGAGAGGGAGAGGGGAGAGAGAGTGGAGAGGAGAGAGAGGATGGAGAGGGAGAGGGGAGAGAGAGTGGAGAGGAGAGAGAGGATGGAGAGGGAGAGGGGAGAGAGAGTGGAGAGGAAAGAGAGGAGAGGTAGAGGGAGAGAGAGGATGGAGAGAGAGGAGAGAGAGAGGGGATGGAGAGAGGTAAAAGTATACTAAACAATATATAAAAGTATACTTAATATAATATATAAAAAGTGAAGTAAAACAATATATAAAAAACTATGTTAATAATAATAAAATACTATTTCTACTGGCGGTTGTCATAGAGAACCACCAGTAGAAATGGCTTCCACAGACTGTAGAATCCATTTCTACTGGCGGTTCTCTATGACAACCGCCAGTAGAAATAGTTTCTACTGGCGGTTCACGTTGTCAACCGCCAGTAGAAATGGCTTCTACAGTCTGTGGAAGCCATTTCTACTGGCGGTTCTCGTTGTCAACCGCCAGTAGAAATGGCGCCTATATAAAGGGTGGCGCGCGGGAGCCGAAAAATTTACAAGTCCCGGCGCCAGTTCACTTCAAGACGACGCCGTCAGGCTGCTGGATTTCGACCCCGAGGTTTCGCCGGCGATTGTCCCCGCGCCCGTCCCCACGCCGCCATTCCCGCCCCCGCACCGCCATCTCCAGGTATCTCTTTCCCCTAATCTGTCGTACCGCCGCCGTCTACGACCGCGCCGGCAGCCGCCGCCGCCGCGTTTAGTAAACCCTAAGGCACGCGCCACCGCCGAGAGGGAGGAAGAGAGAGGAAGGAGAGGGAGATGGAAGAGAGAGGAGGGAGAGGGAGAGGGAAGAGAGAGGAGGGCGATGATGGCGGTCCATTTCGAACAGCATGCATGCAAGGCAAGCATCACTGTTGCTTCAGCTTCAGGGATGGGAGTATGGGACCGATGCAGGGTAGAGTAGAGATCTTTTTTCCTTCATGTCATGTGGTGGGAGCATGCTCGCTTGTGGAAAACAATCAGTCTGGCTGCCCATGGCATCTCCTCCATAGCCTTGCGCATTTCGGCCAAGGTTGTTATTTATCTCTCTTCGTTTGCTTCGCCTTTGGATGAGTGATGCATCGATCGATCGCATGTACTACCCCGGCCCCTCTCGCTTTCCAACCAATAAAGCTTGGTTCGTGGGTACCGAGAAGATAAAGTCTAATAGTTATGTTCTGCGAACCCTTTTTTTTATGGCGAATATGGTCGATGCTAGTTTCTTGCGTGGATTCACATAAAGCCCACAACTAAGGGCGTGTTTGGTAATAGCTCTGCTTCACTTTAGAGCAGAGAGCTGCTCCAAAACCTGTATGGAGCAGCTCTACTTCGGAGTCTAGATAGCGTTCTCTTAAATCAAGGCCTTTTCTTGAAATTTAATTGAGGATCTTTTCTACTTTTGAGGTTCCAAAGCAGGGACAAATTTAGGTGTTTATCAGGGTCAGCCAATCCCGATAAAATTTATAAACCTTTTAGAAAAAAACACTATTAAAGTTTATGAAAATCTATATCATATAGCAAAGCTTCTAAACTATTATAAACGGACGACATGGAGAGGCAATTATAACCACATGGCATGGAACTAGCCATATAGCACCTCCACTCAACAGTCATACGGGCACCGAACACGCTGGTATAGAGAGGAAGGAGAGGGAGAGTGAAGAGAGAGGAGGGAGAGGGAGAGAGATAGAGGGAGGGAGAGGAGGGTGAGAGAGAGAGAGGAGGGAGAGGAGAGAGATAGAGAGAGGGAGAGAGATAGAGGGAGAGGAGATAGATAGAGGGAGGGAGAGGAGGGTGAGAGAGAGAGGAGGGAGAGGAGAGAGATAGAGAGAGGAGGGAGAGGGAGAGAGAGGAGAGGAGATGAGAGTATTCATACAATACTTATTTTTATTCATATGTGTGTTCATATGTGTTCAAATGTATGTGTTCAATATATATATGTGTTCATATGTGTTCAAATGTATGTGTTCAATATATATGTGTGTTCATATGTGTTCAAATGTATGTGTTCAATATATATATGTGTGTTCATATGTGTTCAAATGTATGTGTTCAATATATATATGTGTTCATATGTGTTCAAATGTATGTGTTCAATATATATGTGTGTTCATATGTGTTCAAATGTATGTGTTCAATATATATATGTGTGTTCATATGTGTTCAAATGTATGTTGAATATATACATTGTAATTTTATCCGTCACAACTCGATAATATACGTATCCGATCCGATCCGAATTCGATCTGAACTCGATAATTTCCGTACGACTCTCCCTCTCTCCCTCTCTATACGTCCTATGCGACTCTCCCTCTCTCCCTCTCCTCGTCCTATACGACTCTCCCTCTCTCCCTCTCTATACGTAACTCGATAATATCCATACGATTCTCCCTCTCTCCCTCTTTATACGTCCTATGCGACTCTCTCCCCGTCCTGCACGATACTATACGACTATACGATATTATATGGTTACGGTTTAGGGTTAGGGTTATGGTTAAGGGTTAGGGTTAGGGTTAGGGTTATAGTTAGGGTTTAGGGTTAGGGTTAGGGTTAGGGTTAGGGTTAAGGGTTCGGGTTTTGGGTTAAGGGTTCGGGTTTTGGGTTAGGGTTAGGGTTAGGGTTAAGGGTTATAGTTAGGGTTAGGGTTTAGGGTTAAGGGTTCGGGTTTTGGGTTAAGGGTTCGGGTTTTGGGTTAGGGTTAGGGTTAAGGGTTTAGGGTTAGGGTTAAGGGTTATAGTTAGGGTTAGGGTTAGGGTTAGGGTTAAGGGTTAGGGTTTAGGGTTAGGGTTAGGGTTAGGGTTAAGGGTTCGGGTTTTGGGTTAAGGGTTCGGGTTTTGGGTTAGGGTTAGGGTTAAGGGTTATAGTTAGGGTTAGGGTTAGGGTTTAGGGTTAAGGGTTCGGGTTTTGGGTTAAGGGTTCGGGTTTTGGGTTAAGGGTTCGGGTTTTGGGTTAGGGTTAGGGTTAAGGGTTTAGGGTTAGGGTTTAGGGTTAAGGGTTTAGTGCCTGAGGATGTATTTAATTATACTATTTGTTAATATGAATTTAATTATTGCTTACGTTAATATGTGTTAATATGTATTTAATTATTGCTTATGTATTTGTATATATATAGCTCAATGAGTTCTCCGATCAAGGACCAAGATTTAGTGCCCGAGCACATGGACAAGAGTGTTGCTCAAGAACAATCCAGCAGTGAAGGATATGAAACGCCTAGCGACCCTTTTCCTACCACTAGCATAGATAGGGCCGCTCTCCGTGAGTTGCAACGTGACCCTACTTATGATCCACAAGAAGCTGAGGTAAAAGTACGCATCTTTAGCTTCGTATGTGTACCCTACTGATTTCACATGCATGATCTCTTGTGCATTTTATTACATGAATAGGAGGTCGTGTCTGAATTTCGTGCGATACTCGAAGAAGCCGTGGCACGAAACGAAGACGTACCGGAGCCGACCCAAGACGCACCGGAACAGACCAAGACAACAACCGAGACGTCAAGGAAAAGGAAGCAGAGCGATCGAAAAAGAGGTGACAGGGGCTGAACAAGTTTCCCGACAAAACATACAAAATCTCAGACGTGAGCCCGAAAGGTCAGCCCCTAGCTCCAGAAGAGGCACTACCTAAGTTCCGGAATGCACTTGGGTTTTTAGTTAGAGATAATCTTGACATAACAATACGACAGTGGAGAGATGTGCCAGATGATGTCAAGAATCAAATATGGAATAAGCTATTAATGAGGTTCGTTCTGCCTCGGGGTTCAGAAGAACTCGTGAAGGAATACACGATGAAGCAGCTTGCAATCAATTTCCGAAACTGGAGGTCTGAGATGAACACAAAGTTTGCAAAGAAAGGTCTGGACCCGACCAAAAAATATAAAATCTCAGCAGGTCAGTGGGCAGTATTTCTAGAGCAGAGGAGCAGCCCTGATTTCATATCTCTAAGTGAGGCAAATTCAGAACTATCAAAGAAGAACAAGTACCGCCACCACCTAGGCACAGGTGGTTACAAGCGTCAGGTTCCTAAATGGAGACAAGAAGACGCCGAGAAGAAGGCCGCAGGGTTGCCGACGCTGTCCGAGCAACTTGGTGAAAGGGCGGCAAATTGGCTCCGTGCTAGAAAACCAAGGGAAACCGAGACCGGTGTATCTTTTGATGATCCCATTGTCGAAGAAGCGGCAAAAAACATATATACAATGGCAGCTAAGCAGAGCGAAGGAACTTTTAAGCCACAAAGGGAAAGAGACATCCTAACGGCTGGTCTCGGTAACCCTGAGCATCCTGGCCGTGTACGAGGAATCTCGTCTAAGGAAGGATGGAAGGAAGGATTCGGACAACAGTGGGAAGGTCTGTACAGGAAACGTGATCGATACAAGGAAGAGATGGCGGATTATTTTAAGGAGGAGGCCAAGAAAGAGTTCAAAGCCATGATGTCTCAAATGCTATCGAATCCTCCTCCAGAATTGATGCAACAGTTGGCGAGTGCGATGTCTGTTCAACAGATGACCACTCCACAAATACAAATAATTCCAGCAGCTCAACCGCCGGCTTCCACAGATTGTACGACATTACCAAGCTCTGTTGCTTCAACGGGAAATAAGGACCGTTATCCAGTTGATGACATCACAAGGCCTGTGGCGTGCACACTGGTTATAAGATATGGTATTAACAATAAACGTACAAAGAAAGTAGCCACAGGCCTTGCGATCCCAGGACGTAAGTTCCATGGAAACGATATTCCAGATGATCATTGCAAAGTAGAAGTGACGTCGGTCGTCCAAGGATCCGAGGACGACATGCTAGACATCCCTGGGCCCGAAGGTATCGAGAAACTTGGACAAGCTATCAATAATTTTATCCTTTGGCCTCGAAGGGATGTCGATTTGCTTGATTGGTCGAATCCATCATCCTCACCTCCTCAAACTTCACATGCTGCTCCTCATCCTTTTTCTGACCCACCGTCTCCGCCACAAGCATCACCATTCAGGGCTCCACCACCCTTCTCCTCCCCATCCTCTTGGTGACCCACTGTCTACGCCACCATCAAGGGATCCACCTTCTCCACAACCATCAAAGAATTCAAGGCCATCAAAGAAATCTAAACTTCCTATTCCAAAATTGGTGTCCCCGTATCAGAAAAAGAAGAGTAAAGCTACTACTGCTGGCACAGCTCGGTTTTTGAAAGGGATTGGACGGAGCCTCACGTCACAAACTGTTGATTTGGCCAAGCACGAGGAGTCTGCAAAAAAGGCTGAGGCAATGGCCGCAAAGATAAAGAAGCCAACTAAGGCAGATTACAAAAACGTGCCTAAAAAATATGTGCCGGGCAGACCTCTGCTACCTCTTGAGAAACTAAGAAAGGTCCCGGCTGGTGTTAAAAGGTTGCATGACTGGTACATGCGGGCATCATCGGTTGGCATAGACACCATCAGTGTGCATATACCAGACCATGCTTTTATTGGTTCGGACCAAAAGGCCGTTGTTACATTCGAGGACATGTGGTTAATGATGAACCTTCAGAGACTCGACGTGCAACTTGTAACGATGTTTGTATTGTAAGTGTCGCTCATACTTCCACATATGTGTGTTATTATTAGTGAGCTGTATAAAATTTCAATATCTGACATGCACGTGTGACTTGCAGAATGCAACATGATCAGCAGGAGATCCTTTACGGTACCAAGCCCAATGCTAGTGCCAGTAAAAGGGTTGGGTATCTCAACCCAATACTTATATGCGAGGAAAGCCACACTTTTAGAATCGGGAAAGACAACGATGAATTACGGGGAAAGACGGACGAAGAAGTTGAGAAGCGTATAAAGGATATGAAGAAGGATTTTGAAGCTCGATACGCCACCTATATAGGACATGCAATGCTTCAATTTCAAGACAGGGAAGCCATAATGGCCCCGTACAACTTTAAGTAAGTGTGATTTTGCATAAATAAAATCAATAATTTCAATACACATGCATCACAAATTTGATTCGTACAGGGACCACTGGATATGCTTCCTCATTTATCCTAAGGTTGGAAAGGTGCTGGTGCTCGACTCCTTGAACTTCGACCCTTCGACATATGCAGAATTCCTCAGCACCTTAGAGCTGTAAGCCTTTTCTATGCATGCATACTTTTATCGATTAAAATTTGAGAATAACATGGTGATTCTATTTGAGATCACAGGGCTTATAGATTCTATAAGATGAGAGGTGGAAAGTACGACCTGTCGAAAAAAGGCGTGCCACTAGACATCCATCATCACTGGCCGGTAAGTATGTGATTTTATGAATACATATCATACACAATGTTGCAACTAAATAACCAATCTCCCGTTATGTAGTGCCACAAGCAACCACAAGGATCGGTCCTATGTGGATTCTATGCGTGCGAGTTCATGAGAGTGAATGGACGATACATCACGAACCCTGACAAGGTATTATTAGTAATAGTCAAGTATGTATTTATGTCATTAAAGATGCAAATGTGTTATTATTGAGTATAAATAGATGATGTTTATAAAATTCCTTTACAGCAATTTCAACGAGGAAACCCGGAGAACTTGACCGAAGCTGCATTGTATGGCATAATCGAGGACCTCTGCACATTCATATTGAAAGAGGTCATACCCGCAGAAGGAAAATATCACGATGCTTCCGGGACATTAGCTTTGCCAGAGTTCAGAATACTAACAGAAATTAGTAGATTATCTCTTAGCCGAGATAGTTATTAGAGCTTAGGTGAAAACGTATGATGTATAGAATGCATGAAGCATATATGGTTGTAAACAGAATACTTTGATGTATATAAATGTATATATGTTGCTTTCAATATCAATATAGATCTATATATATATATATGTTTGTGTGTGTGTAAATAAATATATATATAATTCAGTATTGTTTGAAATTTGAAAAAAGGCGGGAAAACTTCCACTGGCGGCTAAATAAAGAAAACCGCCAGTGAAAAGTGCATTTCCACTGGCGGTTTGCTTTATAAAACCGCCAGTGGAAATGCATTTTCACTGGCAGTTTTCTTTATTCAGCCGCCAGTGGAAATGAACTTTTCACTGGCGGTTCCTTAAGAAAACCGCCAGTGAAAATGCATTTCCACTGGTGGTTCCAAAATAACCGCCAGTGGAAATGCTGATTTCCACTGACCCCTAGCACTGGCGGTACTGAAAAACGCCTGTGCAAATAGGTTTAGAACCGCCACTATAGAGCTTCTGTGTACTAGTGTACAGTCCGAACCTCCGAGGTTGGTCCCAGACCTCCACTTGTGCAAGCCGGACCCCTGGAATGGGATCTAGACCCGCCCCTCGTATGGGGTCCGGGCCGCCCACAAGGGGGTCCCAAGGTCCCAGGACAGAACATGCCCGGGCCTTGAACAGGAACCAGGTGGGGGTCCGGTGTTGACACGTGTCCAGACCCAGTCTGGTGCGGACATGTCCGCATATACTTCTGCTCCGCGCCTAGGCGGAGACCCGATGCTGCCACGTGGCCTACTGCGCGTGACGTAAGCCAACAGGCGGAGCCTCACGTAAGGTGTCACAGCCAGGTTTCGGGGCACCAAGACCCAGGCGCGAACATAATCACCAGGTGTGCTGGGACCAAGTCTCACACATATGATTAATCATGGCACAGGATCGAATGTCACATCTTTACTATATAACAGGAGTTCTATACAAAATAAATAATTACATCAAAAGGAGACAACGGTCCAGCAACCCAAAGTTGACTGGGAGACGACGGCCTAGACCTCTCATGAACACATCACATCATCCTCCATGCGCCTCATCCTGCGGTACCTGTTCTTGACCTGTTGGGGGGTGTGAGATAGCAAGAGTGAGCTCACATAGGTTCATAGCTCAACAAGTTGTGAGGAATAATGTGCATGAACTCGCCAAAGGTGGGAGCTCATGTGAAGTGTAAGGCTTACCAAAGAGGATGGTTAGAGCTGAGCATTGCTTTTAAAGTTGGTCAAAATTTTATTAGCAGTTACTAAGTATAAGTAAATACCAACCCAATTAAGTAGTAAAACAAAAGTAACAACATCACCTGCGATGCAATGCATATGACAAATTGAATTTAGTTCCATAAATTAATCATGTGAGGGTTCGAGCTGCTCATGACCGTGAGCACGGCTAGTATACCAGTTTTACACTCTGTAGAGGTTGCGCATCTTTACCCACAAGTCATGTTACCCATCTGCCATGGGATCGCGACTTCCCATACACCTCTACCGAGGAGGCGAGGCAGGCTAACACTACGAGGCCTTTACAAAGTTCCACTAGCTTCAGAAAACCCGCTACAGTTTATAGGAAGCTCCAATGCAGGGAACCCTCACATGACCGCCATTGCAGCAAAATCATCCCAAGGGCCTCCCTACATTGACCACTCCCCTACTGCCCTTTCCCCTTTCGGGTAAGGTAGTCTTCCACTAGCTTTCCTAATTAATCAGCCAAGGGCGTCCCATTAAACCCTTGTGGTAGCACTGTTTTCCCGGGTGGTCGCTCCATGTTCCAATTAACATAATGATCTTATCATGAACAGTAATAATAAACAGATAATAAAAGTGTGATCATGAATAATGTATCTTCATACCCAAAACCACATAAAGCACTAGCAAGTACTACCCAAAAAGTTCAGCGGTAAACAAGGTATAAAGATAGACAAACTAGGGTAACCTATTGGGTCCCATCAAAATTAACCTATGCAGATCATTATGATTAATTAGAACATGAGTGGGTAAAAAGAAGTGATCAAGGGCACAACTTGCCTGGGACTTGAGATTCCAGGAACCAACTTGCTCTTCAGATAACACGTGTCCTCACGCTAGTCGTAGCAATACAAACAAACATGGTATAGGCAAAATTAACATTACACCAAACATAAAAATAAGTTGCATAATAATAATCTACGTTTAGCTACGAGGTCGTAGGAACAAGAAACACTAAATTCGGAGCTACGGTTGTTAAGTTAGGAATTTCTGAAGTTATTTAATACCTAGAATAGAGTTATTCATGTGAATAATTTTAAATCAAGTTTCATGGTTAGACAAAGGTACTAGGTAATAAACAATACTTAAACAAAATTAATGCCACTGGAATGAATCAATTTGGAGCTAAATTCATCAAGTTATGAATTTCCTAAGTTTGGGACATTATTTTGCATTAAAAAGAATTTCTGTATTAAATTTAATAGATTTCTGAGTTAATTGGACTGCGACCACTATTTAACAGAAACCTAGGGGGTTCTGCGCAAAAGACACCAAGACTCAGAACTCCCACAGTGTGGACTGCGGGTTGTTTTTGAAATAAGGCAAGGTCTCTTTAGCAAGATTACCAGGCCGAAGAGGTATCGCTCAATATAGGTCGTGCGATCCAAGATGGAGGGCCCAGATTACATCGATACCGCATCGAACCGGTAAGGAGCGGTGACCGCCAGATCAAGGATAGATGGTCATGATTTTAAAAATCCCAACGCCAAACCAAGCACGTACATCCACCGATCAGTGGCCATGGTTCACTGAAGCGAAAATGTACCAGCGTTTTAATCTGACCCGTTCACAGGTTGATCAACGGCTGGCGCCTTTTCTTCCTCCCCTACCCAGTCTGGGCATGGCGGCGCGTGAGCCAGCACGGCGGAGGCCATAGCTGGACCAACCGGCCATCAATTTTCGCGCACAAAACTTAGATTCGAGAGCCGAACATGTTGCTCTGATCATTCCCAAACTACTGGACCACGGCTTACCCGAAATTAAGGCGCCCGTGAAGCTACCCACGCCACGACGCTGTCCTGCGATGATGTTGATATTCTGGCGAGAGAATCTCGAGCTCAGGCAAACCTCCCCCACAATCAAGGCTGCCGACACGCCCCACAAGGCATGACGATCCTCTAGGACTCTACCCGAGGATAACGCCACCGTCCTGCTCGATTTCAACAGCGGCGGCACACTTTCTCTCTCATCACGACGCAGATGCACACGGAGGCGGCAGATCTCAGCACGGCATGCTTCTTGACAGTCGAAGGAAAAGGCCATATATATACACCCGAGAGTCCGAGCCAAGCGGGGCAACTCCAACCGGAATCTTGTGATCAACTCACCCCAACAACCCCCTCGATTTCGGCGGTCAATTGTTGTTCCAAATGGAGTTTGTTCGCCACGTAGGGGAGACGAATTCGACGGGCCGACCCCACGTTGTCAGCGGCTCCACGCGATAGAAGAGAGTGGGGCAGGCGGTGTGGGTCCACACGGCAGAGGTAGGGAGTTCAGTTGGGCGCGTAAGGAGATGGGCTGACCGAGGAGATTTGGCCCAGGCGAGCAACAGGTATGTTTTCTCTTTTTTTCAGTTTTCTATTTTCTTTTTTCCTATTCCTTTTCTATTTCAAATTTCAAACTGAATTACAAATACAAAAATAAATCCCAGCATGAGATGCAAGTTATATTTATTTCTAGTTACTTCATGGATTTACTTAGGCAATATTTCAAATACGAAATACAAAAACACACATTTTTTTTTAAGTTGTGAACTTGGCATTCTTAGATGTATATCCATATTTCAAGTACATCCAGAAATTAGTATTAATTACTTATCTAATTTAGGAGGGGTTAATGTAAAATCTTTGTCAAGAGTTACTTTCTCTTACAAGAATGCTTCATATAGTTCTTAAAGGGAATAATCTAATAAATTGAAAGTTTTCTTTTTATTCATTATTCCAACTTTTAGTTTCAAGATCCTACTTTAAGTTTTTGGAATACCAGTTCTTACCATTATTATGTGTTCACTTTAGAGAGATATACTTTATAAGGAAAATGAAGCTATTGTTTAAAGCCCTTTTAGCTCAAATCTTTCTGCACGTTTTTAATAAACTCTCCTAATAAATTTTTTTGGGTGTTACAAATTCTACCCCCCTTAACAGAAATCTCGTCCTCGAGATTTGTTAGAAGAAGGGATGCAAAAGAATTGGTTTGTGATTTTAGCTTTTAATTTTTTTAGATCAAGAATGAAGGGTATTTTCTTTCGTAATCATTCGTGGGTGATTAGGAGAGCATATGTATATATGGTTATAGCCACTTTATTATGCAGGTTAAAAGATATCTTTAAAGCCTATATAGGTTTGGTCAAGAAAGAGTGGGGTAAAGAAAGACTCCATCCAAGATTGTGGATCTTGATTACCTTGAGGATCCAGCTTGAATCTTCTCCTTCCTTGATTTGATGACGGCGATCATCTTCGATCTTCAGCCTTGGAATCGTCACCCAAGTTGGGGACATATAGTTAAGATGGCTTGTAGGTAGGGACAGATGGTTAGTGGGTAGATCAGGTATGATAGTTGAAAATCTTGGGTGCTTAAAATTTTATGTCGGTCTATACAGATTTTGCAACTCAACACATAAGTCAAGTAGTTGTATAGGGCTGAGCTGGTATAGGGAATCGATTTATGTTAATCATGTTTATAGGAGTAGGGTCTAATTTATTTTACTACTATTAACTGGTTAAGTGACTGTCCTTATGTTAGCTCAACTTAAGGTTAGACTCCGTTAGGTTAGATTAACTTATTAGATTGGATCAGATCTAGAATAAATTGATATGATTATTTTAGACTAGATAAGATCTAAATAAATTTTGGATTAGCTCATGGTTGTTATTAAGTGGGATAAATATGCTTATTAGGGCAGGATGAATCCATAAGGATATGGTAGAATTTTTTTAGATCAGTTAAATCTATTAGGATGAGATAAAATCTTTTCAAGATAAGATGAATCTATTAAGGTAATAGAGTGTCCTTTAAGATATGATAGATCTATTAAGCTAGATATACTTTAATTAGGATAAGTTAGGATCTTTTGAGATAAGATGGTTCTATGAGTATAGGATAGAATCTTTTAAGATGAGATGGATATTGTTAGGCTAGATACTTATTCCTAAAGTCACTTTAGGCACATGATTTCAAAGTGTGAAATCCACATTTGTCTTTAGAAGGAAAAGGTAAGAATAATCAGAGTAAAGAGGAAATAGATGAGAAAAGATTAAAAAAAGTTTACAAAGAATAAGAGTAGCAAAGGTAAGTAAGTATTGGTTGTCCAGTTCTATCTAGGTTTCGTCCTACAGTCAACATTCCTCTGATACCACTTCTGTCACAGCCGGGTTTCGGGGCACCAAGACCCGGGCGCGAACATAATCACCAGGTGTGCTGGGACCAAGTCTCACACATATGATGAATCATGGCACATGATCGACTGTCACATCTTTACTATATAACAGGAGTTCTATACAAAATAAATAATTACATCAAAAGGAGACAACGGTCCAGCAACCCAAAGTTGACTCGGAGACGACGGCCTAGACCTCTCACGAACACATCACATCATCCTCCATGCGCCTCATCCTGCGATACCTGTTCTTGACCTGTGGGGGGTGTGAGACAGCAAGAGTGAGCTCACATATGTTCATAGCTCAACAAGTTGTGAGGAATAATGTGCATGAACTCGCCAAAGGTGGGAGCTCATGTGAAGTGTAAGGCTTACCAAAGAGGATGGTTAGAGCTGAGCATTGCTTTTAAAGTTGGTCAAAATTTTATTAGCAGTTACTAAGTATAAGTAAATACCAACCCAATTAAGTAGTAGAACAAAAGTAACAACATCACCTGCGATGCAATGCATATGACAAATTCAATTTAGTTCCATAAATTAATCATGTGAGGGTCCGAGCTGCTCATGACCGTGAGCATGGCTAGTATACCAGTTTTACACTCTGTAGAGGTTGCGCATCTTTACCCACAAGTCATGTTACCCATCTGCCAAGGGATCGTGACTTCTCATACACCTCTACCGAGGAGGCGAGGCAGGGTAACACTACGAGGCCTTTACAAAGTTCCACTAGCTTCAAAAAACCCGCTACAGTTTATAGGAAGCTCCAATGCAGGGATCCCTCACATGACCGCGATCGCAGCAAAATCATCCCAAGGGCCTCCCTACATTGACCACTCCCCTACTGCCCTTGCCCCTTTCGGGTAAGATAGTCTTCCACTAGCTTTCCTAATTAATCAGCCAAGGGCGTCCCATTAAACCCTTGTGGTAGCACTGTTTTCCCGGGTGGTCGCTCCATGTTCCAATTAACATAATGATCTTATCATGAACAGTAATAATAAACAGATAATAAAAGTGTGATCATGAATAATGTATCTTCATACCCAAAACCACATAAAGCACTAGCAAGTACTACCCAAAAAGTTCAGTGGTAAACAAGGTATAAAGATAGACAAACTAGGGTAACCTATTGGGTCCCATCAAAATTAACCTATGCAGATCATTATGATTAATTAGAACATGAGTGGGTAAAAAGAAGTGATCAAGGGCACAACTTGCCTGGGACTTGAGATTCCAGGAACCAACTTGCTCTTCAGATAACACGTGTCCTCACGCTAGTCGTAGCAATACAAACAAACATGGTATAGGCAAAATTAACATTACACCAAACATAAAAATAAGTTGCGTAATAATAATCTACGTTTAGCTACGAGGTCCTAGGAACAAGAAACACTAAATTCGGAGCTACGGTTGTTAAGTTAGGAATTTCTGAAGTTATTTAATACCTAGAATAGAGTTATTCATGTGAATAATTTTAAATCAAGTTTCATGGTTAGACAAAGGTACTAGGTAATAAACAATACTTAAACAAAATTAATGCCACTGGAATGAATCAATTTGGAGCTAAATTCATCAAGTTATGAATTTCCTAAGTTTGGGACATTATTTTGCATTAAAAAGAATTTCTGTATAAAATTTAATAGATTTCTGAGTTAATTGGACTGCGGCCACTATTTAACAGAAACCCAGGGGGTTCTGCGCAAAAGACACCAAGACTCAGAACTCCCACAGTGTGGACTGCTGGTTGTTTTTGAAATAAGGCAAGGTCTCTTTAGCAAGATTACCAGGCCAAAGAGGTATCGCTCAATATAGGTCGTGCGATCCAAGATGGAGGGCCCAGATTACATCGATACCGCATCGAATCGGTAAGGAGCGGTGACCGCCAGATCAAGGATAGATGGTCGTGATTTTAAAAATCCCAACGCCAAACCAAGCACGTACATCCACCGATCAGTGGCCATGGTTCACTGAAGCGAAAATGTACCAGCGTTTTAATTTGATCCGTTCACAGGTTGATCAACGACTGACGCCTTTTCTTCCTCCCCTACCCAGCTTGGGCATGGCGGCGCGTGAGCCAGCACGGCGGAGGCCATAGCTGGACAACCGACCATCAATTTTCACGCACAAAATTAGATTCGAGAGCCGACATGCTGCTCTGATCATTCCCAAACTACTGGACCACGGCTTACCCGAAATTAAGGCGCCCGTGAAGCTACCCACGCCATGGCGCTGTCCTGCGATGATGTTGATATTCTGGCGAGAGAATCTCGAGCTCAGGCAACCCTCCCCCACATTCAAGGCTGCCGACACGCCCCACAAGAAATGACGATCCTCTAGGACTCTACCCGAGGATAACGCCACCGTCCTGCTCGATTTCAACAGCGGCGGCACACACTTTCTCTCTCATCACGACGCAGATGCACACGGAGGCGGCAGATCTCAGCACGGCATGCTTCTTGACAGTCGAAGGAAAAGGCCATATATATACACCCGAGAGTCCGAGCCAAGCGGGGCAACTCCAACCAGAATCTTGTGATCAACTCACCCCAACAACCCCCCCTCGATTTCGGCGGTCAATTGCTGTTCCAAATGGAGTTTGTTCGCCACGAAGGGGAGACGAATTCGACGGGCCAACCCCACGTTGTCAGCGGCTCCACGCGATAGAAGAGAGTGGGGCAGGCGGGGTGGGTCCACACGACAGAGGTAGGGAGTTCAGCTGGGCGCGTAAGGAGATGGGCTGACCGAGGAAATTTGGCCCAGGCGAGCAACATGTATGTTTTCTCTTTTTTTCAGTTTTCTATTTTCTATTTTCCTATTCCTTTTCTATTTCAAATTTCAAACTGAATTACAAATACAAAAATAAATCCCAGCATGAGATGCAAGTTATATTTATTTCTAGTTACTTCATGGATTTACTTAGGCAATATTTCAAATACGAAATACAAAAACACACATTTTTTTAAGTTGTGAACTTGGCATTCTTAGATGTATATCCATATTTCAAGTACATCCAGAAATTAGTATTAATTACTTATCTAATTTAGGAGGGGTTAATGTAAAATCTTTGTCAAGAGTTACTTTCTCTTACAAGAATGCTTCATATAGTTCTTAAAGGGAATAATCTAATAAATTGAAAGTTTTCTTTTTATTCATTATTCCAACTTTTAGTTTCAAGATCCTACTTTAAGTTTTTGGAATACCAGTTCTTACCATTATTATGTGTTCACTTTAGAGAGATATACTTTATAAGGAAAATGAAGCTATAGTTTAAAGCCCTTTTAGCTCAAATCTTTCTGCAGGTTTTTAATAAACTCTCCTAATAAATTTTTTGGGTGTTACATAAGGCCTCCGGGTTATGCGGCCCCTGCATTTATTGTGGATAAGGCGCACCGCCTGACCATCCCGCTGACAGGCGATGTGCCGCCTCGGCATTTAATGAGCCCTGTCCATTTCGCAGGCGGCGTGTCTGTCCATTCCACTGGCGGGCGATGTGCCGCCTCCACATTTAATGAGACCTATCCATTCCACTGGCAGGCAGCGACCTGTCCATCCCACAGGCGGCATGCCTGTCCGTTCCATTGGCAAACTGCATGCCCATGCTGTCACGTGCGCTACACCCATCATTACTCGTACGTTACCAAGGAAGCTGCCGCCGCATGTCAACGCTGCGCATGCTGCGGACAACATGAGCCTAGAGATTGCACAGACGTCACCTGCATTAGTTGCTCTAGGTATTCCTTCCGTTATGTTCCTGGGCCCACATGTCGGGGCTCAGCATCGTTGTATGTGTCTCCCTTGAGCTATAAAAGGGAAGGCACACGACGTTACAAGGCAAGTTCACTCAAGCCAACTTAGACCCTCGGGAAGTTCTCCAAGCTCTCGAGCGCCAGCAATACAACACACGGTGGAGTAGGGTTTTACACTCCGGCGGCCTGAACCACTCTAAACCCTTGTGTGCTCTTGTGTTCATCGATCATCTAGCAAACAGGCAAAACGCTTAGGCCCCCTCCTCATCTTAGGATTTAGGGCGGGTGCATTCCGCCACCTGGCCGGAGATTTCCTCTCCGATATTTAGCGCGCCAGGTAGGGGGCTTGGCTTTAGGTTTTTGCTTGTTTTCCTGCTTGACACCATGGTCCATATCGTCGAGCACCACGGCGGGGCCTCCGAGGACTTCCTGATGGAGGAGGAGGCTGCGTCGTCCATGCCACGGGCCTCCAGCCGCCCTGTGCCTGGTGCTACTGTTGTGCACGCTGCACAGCAACACACTCCCGCTCAGTCGTCCCGGGCGCCGTCAAGGGCTACACCCGGTGCGCTGTCCGCAGCCAGGTAGTTGTTGCGCCACCCTCCGAGCTCCACAGCCTCACCGGAGGCCATGAAGCAATGGCGCAACGACGTTGATCGTCTCCTGGGCATGGCGCAATCTAGCTCGACCAGGCCTAGACCTCAGTCGTTTCGGCGTCAACATGAGGCATCGGCGTCGGTGCACTCGCCTTCACTGAAGGCTGTGTCGATCGAGGATCTGCGGGCAGAACTCAACTGCCGGTGGGCTAGAGAGGATGCCCCAGTCTCTCTAGAGAGACCAGATGACCTACGGGCAGAATTCAACCGCAGGCGTGTGGGCGAGGATGCCCGTGTCTCTCTGGAGAGGGCACGTGAGCGCCGACAGAACATCGAGGGTCGCAACCTCGTCCAAGACTTCGCTGTGGTCGTGCCGTAAACTCCAAGGGGTGCCCAGATTCTAGCGGGTGTCCCATTGGCCGGTGTCGGCTGCGCCGCTCTGGCGGATCATCTCCGCACGGCGACGTGGCCATCCAAGTTCCGACTGCACCTGCCAGAGAAGTATGACGGTACGTCAAATCCGTCGGAATTCTTGCAAGTATATGTTACCGCCATTACGGCAGCAGGTGGAGACACCGCTGTGATGGCAACATACTTCCATGTAGCCTTGTCCGGGCCGGCCTGGACTTGGCTCATGAATCTTGCTGTTGGGGACTTGTTCTCAAATGCTATGAGTTAAGAACAAGGCAACACAAAAAATGTTAAACGTCAAAGTCCTTCGTCCTTCGAAGCATTATTTCCCTTGGGATATAATGATTTTCGGACGAAGGTTATGAAGGGCAAACTTTCATCAACACAACATATCATAATGAAGAAGGAATCATATGTAATACAAGAGATATCATAAACAATTTTGTATAATTATCAACTCATTTCTATCCTATTATTATAGGAAAATGGAAATGATATCAAATTACAAGCGTACCTTCGGCTCGAAAGAAGGTAAAAATACAAGCGTGATGTAAAAGTAAATGCCAAGTCCGCGTGAACAGTACGGGAGCACTGTTCACCTATTTATAGGCACGGGACGCAGCCCATGTAAAATTACATCCATGTCCTTTTCATTTGGTAGTAATTCTATAGTAATTCACCGAGGTCTGAATAGCCTTTTCATCTTTAAGTCGGTTTCATTTTCTGCTATCACGCCGAAGCTTTCCTTCTCACAGCTTCGGCGCTGTATCAACCTTCGTATTCTTTGGGCTTCCCCCACTGTGATATCGATTCGAGTCCGAAGATACCTATTCACACATTATACTCCAGAAACATTGTTTAAATCATATTTTTGAGGACCTTCGGAAGCCGAAGGCCCCCAACAATAGCCCCTCGCAATATTAATTTGTTAGAATGATAAATTTAGATTGCGACATGGACGAAGGCCTTAAGCCGAAGGTCCGAAAAAACACCTTCCCTTTGCTAGAATAGCAACATTCACTGACAAGCGGGGTCCTCCATTTTTTAATACACTGGGCGTATAAATAAGAGCATACCGCAAGCTCATTTGGTACGCTTTCTTGCCATCTGCTCTTGCTTACTCAATTTTTAGCTCTTGCGCTCCAACACTTGCTTGGCTTTTTAAGTTTTTAAGTTTCAGCTTTGAAAGCAGTTTTTTAGCATTTCCGAAGATGTCTGAAGATAAAAGAGCTGCTGTCAAGATGAAGCTGAGTCTCTCAGAAGAGAAAAACCTGGGGTTTCTTGAAGCAATGTCGAAGACAAATACAGAAAAGATCACCAAAGAGATTTTAGAAGGTTTATCTGAAGATACTGATGACAGCGACAGTTATGATGCAGATAGCGGTGGTGAAGACTCCGAAGATCGCCCTTGGCGGCCAAGCCATGCGGTTTTCGGCAAATCAAGTGTCAAAGAAAATCATCTTGTCAACATGAGGGGAAGATATTTCCGGGACTTGTCCATTGTGAGGGCCGACGAAGGAGAGAAGACTTGTCCGACTCCTGAGGAAAATGAAGTCGTAGTGTTCCGAAGCTTTTTGAAAACTGGACTACGATTTCCCCTGAGCAGCTTTGTCGTAGAAGTACTGAAAATATTTGAAATCTATCTTCACCAACTTACCCCCGAAGCAATCATAAGGATGAATATCTTCGTGTGGGCCGTGAGAAGCCAAGGTCTGGAACCTGATGCGAAAAGTTTCTGCAACATACACGAATTGTTATACGAGACAAAACCCTGGGGTAAGGAGCAATATCACAATAATTTCGGCTGCTACAGTTTCGTCTCTTGGTCTGGGTCAAGCTGTCCCGTGCCAACCTTTCGTAAGAGATGGCCCGGCGACTGGATGACAGAATGGTTTTATGTGAAGAATGACCTGAAAACATGAGAAGATATTAAAGGTATAATTATGCGCCCTATTTGGCAACGCTTCGGCCTGCGGAAGCCGAAGGTTGAAATGAACGAAGCTGCCGAAGAATGCTAGAGAGCCTTCGGAGTTATTTGCTCTTTTATTGGAACGAGAGATTTGGTTCAAGAGCATATTGCCTTCAGGGTGTGGCCGCTCGTGGAAAAATGGGAAATGCCGCGAGAGACCATAAAGAAGGCTGACGAAGGTGGACTTATCAGGCTGAAGTATACTTTCAAGTTTGGAGATAAATTTGTTGAGCCAGATGATGACTGGCTAAAAAGCATTGAAAATTTAAGTGATGAACTACTCGGGGTTTATTCAAAGGCCGAAGATACTGCATTGTCAGCAGCCTTCGGAGGCCGGAAAAAGAAAAGACTGAACCGAGTGTTTGACGCAATTGGGTTCGTGTACCCCGACTACCACTATCCAGCGCGGGGTCAAAAAAGAAAAAACGCAGCTTCTGCACAAGAAACTTCTTCGGTTGCTCCTAGTGAGCCAACGCCGAAGAGACAAAGGGTAAAGGTTCTCACACACCGACCGCGCTACATTGAACCAGCTACAGTACCCGAATTCGCCGGCGAAACCTCTTTGGCCTCCGAAATTAAAGAACCAACTTTAGTGCCGAAGATTGAAGAAAAAACTGAAGAACCTTCAGCAAAGAAAGCAGAAAAACCGAGAACTGAAGGAACGAAAATATTGGAAATTTTAAGTCCTTCAGCCAGTGTTGAGACAATAAAAAACCAAAAGGGCCCAGCGGTGACCCCGAAAAGAAAAAGAATGGTCAACGTGCTAGATGTTCTGGAGACAATTAAGTCCTCAAGCACGACTCCGAAGAAGACTGTTGAAACTTCCGAAGCGGAAACTGAAATCTTTGATACTAAAGCTCCAAAACAACAAACTGAAACTGAAGCTGGGCCTTCAGATCCCACGAAGGTGAAACCCTTGGAAACCGAGGAAGAAAAAATTACGGAGCCAATTCTTGTTGAGGAAATCAGTGCTGTTGCCCCCGAAGCATCCCCCAAAGACCTTGATTATATTGTTCGACATGCTTCGGGGAAAAAGTTATCAGAAGAAGAAGTTTTTGAAGCTAATCACTATGCCAAAGAATTGAAATATCCGAAGGGGGCACTAGTGTTCAATGGTACAAATGAAGAAGATTTCCTATACTGCCTCCCGGATAACAAAGAATTACTCGTCTGCCGGGAAATGGCCCGAAGCATGGGATTTCCGAAACTGGAGGCTGGCCTCTGCGCGATGACAAAGGACGATCTTGCGGACAGCTTTGCGTATAATAGCCTAAAGGTACGAGATTTGCGCATTTGGAAACTTTATGATTTGAAATTTATTCTTTATTCTTATACTAACTCTTTTACATATAGGGTTTAATTCTAAGCAACGCGCTGAGAGCGCAAAAGAATGCCGAAGACGAAAGCTATGAAATTGCTTTTAACAACCTTCGAACAGAGGTGATCAAACTAAGAAACGAAGCCTTGGAAAAGGACAAAATTCTAGTTACATTGGTGGATAAAATAAAGGAGAACGAAGCTGCCTCAAGGGCACAAGCTGTGGCCCAAAAGCACGAGATTGACGATCTTCGGAAGCAATTAGCCCGAGCTAAAGAAGAACGCATACTTGAAGAAACGAAGCGAGAACTTAGCGACCAATGGGCAAATCATTTAGAAGGAACTGTTGAAGAGCTTCGTTCATCCAAGAAAATATGTTATGACAAATCTATGGAATGTGTTAAGAAAATGAAAGCTAGCTTCGCCAGCGTTGGCGCATTCTCGAGCGAAGAAAACTTTACAAGACGCAACCCCGAAGATCCCATTGAATGGATTAATCACGAAGCTGAGGCCTTTGAGAAAATTTTAAATAGTCGCGGAGACATATGCGCTTTTTCGGGTGCCAGGGGGATTGCTAGCATTTTGGAAAGGAAAGGCTGCGAACATGTAAAAATTTTAGTACAATCCGAAACTGCCTTGTCCTTCGAAGATGCTAAAGACCCTTCAGCTGAAGCTAGCATGGTTGGTGGGAAATTTTTTACCGATATCTGGGATAATGGTGGCCAAGAAAGGGCCCGAGAAATTATCCAAAAAAGCAAAAAAGGCATCCATGATGCTAGAAAAGTGGCCGAGGCTGCTGAGAAAAGCGCAGAGCCCGAAGGGCAAATAGGTATTAACTAATGGTTTTTATTGTGTTGTAATTTTTGATTTCAAACTTTGTTCGCCAATTGTAATAGCAATGTAGCCGTATCCTGTCCTCCCTTAGATCCTGCTAAAACGTCTCCGGGCCCTCACCCGAAGGAAGACGATGAAATCAAAAAGATGGCCGAAGCTATCATGGATCAAGTTGTCAATCAACTCCTGAACGAAGCTGCGGAAGTAGTACTTAGGGAAGACTAGGTGCTATTGTAAAAACATCTGAAATGTAATATGTGAAATATCTTGTAACCCTGAATGTAATATACTTGTTTTTTTTATGGTTCAATTCTTTACGATGCATGAAATTTTACATGTGTACCGTTTTTGAGTCTTCGACGAAAAAACACCTTCCCTTCTTTTCATGCTTCGTGAAGAAGAATTTTCATTTATCAGAACAATATCCATAGTGCTCTGATGAAGAATGTCCAAGCTTCGTGAAAATATTTTCCGAAGCTACACTCCGAAGATCAATATTGTATCTCCTTGTGACTCAGCATGATTTTCCCTTTTTCAAAGCATTTTTCCGAAGATCGATATTGTGCCCCCTTCTTGTGCCATATGCAACATGATGTATGATGCTTATGCTATGCGAAATGATGTGATGATGTTATGTTATTTAAAATGGTTTTTATTCCGAAGATACACGGACATCCCTGCAATAAAACACATAATCTTTTTAAATCAGCGTTGACTTTTCGTTGTAAGCCTCCCTTAGGAGCTTCTTCGCCTTTTACTTCAGCAGAATCAGCGTTTATTTTTCGCTGTAAGCCTCCCTTAGGAGCTTCTTCGCCTTTTACTTTCGGCGGTATTCGCATTGACTTTTCGCGCTTCGCCTTTTACTTAGGCGGTATCAGCGTTTATTTTTCGCTGTAAGCTCTGCATTCCCTTTGGAACGACTTCTGAGCAGAAAACTTACACTACGCTCCCTTTGGAACGACTTTTTGTAACTTCAGCAAACTTACTCTATGTTCCTTAGAACGACTTTTTGTTGCTTCGAAAAATTCATACCGTGCCTTTTAAAATAAATTTTTGATAATTCGAAGGTCCTCCTTGCTATCACAAATCTTTAAGCTTCAACAATTTAAGCCTGTGGAGAAGATATATTTTCCTTGTGGCAGAGAACGAAACTATTACATGAGATTTAAAAAATGTCCTTTATTACACAGAAAATAAAACTGAATGGGAAAGACTACTATCAAGGTAGGATATTTGTCAATAAATGTGCTTCGACTCTGGCACAGTGCTATTGACTGTGCGAGCTTCGGATTGTTCTCTGAAGTCCCTTTGATGTTGAGCATATTGGCCCCCTTCTGGCTGCTGGCCTTGTTGCAGCGGTGGTGGAGGCGGAGGTTGTTGCCAGGAAGCTTGAGGTTGACTCGCCGAAGCAACAGAAACTGCAGGGTGATTGCCTACATATTCTGGGATGTAAGGCGAATGATACGAAGCAGTGTGCATGATCTGCTTTGGCTGACCCTGTTGTGCTGCAGCTTCAGCTATCTCCTTTTGCTTCTGTATGGTAACATGGCACATCCTGGTGGTATGGCCCTTGTTTTCACCACAAAACAAGAAAAATGTTCTTCTTGGTTGATCTCCAAATCTTCCGCCGAAGCCCCTGGTGCCTCTGCCTCTTGGAGCTGGCGGCCGGAAGGAGCTTTGCTGTTACCCCGAAGCCTGTGAGGAGCACTGTGGCCTTTGCTGCTGACTCCCCTTATCATCATTTTGAGTAGAGTTGTGAATTGACCTGACGTGCCTCGGATAAAATCTTCCTCCGAAGCCCCTGGTCATTTCGGAAAACCTGAAAGCTTCCTCCCTTCTTTGACGAAAATCATTGTCAGCCCGAATATACTCGTCCATCTTCTGGAGCAGCTTCTCCAAAGTTTGAGGAGGCTTCCTAGCAAAGTACTGAGCTGAAGGTCCTGGCCGAAGTCCCTTGATCACGGCCTCAATTACAATTTCGTTGGGCACTGTTGGTGCCTGTGCCCTCAAACGTAAGAACCTCCGGACATACGCCTGAAGGTATTATTCGTGATCCTGGGTGCACTGGAATAGAGCTTGAGCAGTGACCGGCTTCGTCTGAAAACCTTGAAAGCTGGTTAACAACATGTCCTTCAGCTTTTGCCATGAAGTGATTGTTCCTGGTCGAAGGGAGGAATACCAGGTTTGAGCAACACTCCTGACAGCCATAACAAAAGATTTTGCCATGACTGCAGTATTGCCACCATACGAAGATACTGTTGCTTCGTAGCTCATCAAAAACTGCTTTGGGTCTGAATGGCCGTCAAACATGGGAAGCTGGGGCGGCTTGTAGGACGAAGGCCAAGGTGTAGCCTGCAGCTCAGCGGACAGAGGAGAAGCATCATCAAAAGCAAAATTTCCATTATGGAAATTCTCATACCAGTCATCTTCGTTGAGAAAACCCTCCTGATGAAGGTCCTTGTGCTGAGGCCTTCGGTTCTGCTCATCCTGAGTAAGATGACGAACTTCTTCAGAGGCTTCGTCTATCTGCCTTTACAGTTCTGCTAGCCTGGCCATCTTTTCCTTCTTCCTCTGCACCTGTTGATGAAGCATCTCCATGTCTCTGATTTCTTGGTCTAGCTCATCCTCTTGCGGTGTCGAGCTGACAGCCTTCCTCTTCTGGCTTCGGGCCTCCCGAAGAGAGAGGGTCTACTGATTAGGGTCCAGCGGTTGCAGAACTGCAGCCCCAGTTGCTGAAGCCTTCTTCGGCGCCATAGCGAAGATTTATGATTGCCGAAGATGTTCCAAACTCAAAGAGTGGAAGTGAGTTCACCGGAGGTGGGCGCCAATGTTGGGGACTTGTTCTCAAATGCTATGAGTTAAGAACAAGGCAACACAAAAAATGTTAAACGTCAAAGTCCTTCGTCCTTCGAAGCATTATTTCCCTTGGGATATAATGATTTTCGGACGAAGGTTATGAAGGGCAAACTTTCATCAACACAACATATCATAATGAAGAAGGAATCATATGTAATACAAGAGATATCATAAACAATTTTGTATAATTATCAACTCATTTCTATCCTATTATTATAGGAAAATGGAAATGATATCAAATTACAAGCGTACCTTCGGCTCGAAAGAAGGTAAAAATACAAGCGTGATGTAAAAGTAAATGCCAAGTCCGCGTGAACAGTACGGGAGCACTGTTCACCTATTTATAGGCACGGGACGCAGCCCATGTAAAATTACATCCATGTCCTTTTCATTTGGTAGTAATTCTATAGTAATTCACCCAGGTCTGAATAGCCTTTTCATCTTTAAGTCGGTTTCATTTTCTGCTATCACGCCGAAGCTTTCCTTCTCACAGCTTCGGCGCTGTATCAACCTTCGTATTCTTTGGGCTTCCCCCATTGTGATATCGATTCGAGTCCGAAGATACCTGTTCACACATTATACTCCAGAAACATTGTTTAAATCATATTTTTGAGGACCTTCGGAAGCCGAAGGCCCCCAACACTTGCCCAGGATCGATCTACTCTGGGAAAGAGCTCTGTGCGTGGTTCATAGCGAACTTCACCAGTGCTTACCAACAGCATGGCGTAGAGGCTCACCTCCATGCAGTGAGGTAGGAACCCGGGGAAACCCTCCGGGCCTTCATCTCCTGCTTCACCAAGGTACGGGGCACTATACCTCGTATCTCCGATGCTTCCATCATCACTGCTTTCCGCCAGGGAGTACATGATGAAAAGATCTTGGAGAAGTTGGCCACGCATGACGTGGAAACTGTCACCACACTCTTCGCTCTGGCCGACAAGTGCGCAAGAGCTATCGAGGGCCGTGCATGGCACTCGGCGCCACAGACCGGGGTCACCCAGACGAGTGGCTCAGGTGCCATCGCCCAGGACGATAAAAAGAAGAAGAAGAAGAAGAACCGCGGCCACGAGAAACCGCAGGCTGCAGCTTCGTTCGTTGCGGCTGCGGCTGGGGGCCGGAGCGAGCTCAACAAGCGCCCACGGCCACAGGGGGGCAACAGCGGCTCATGCCCTGTGCACCCCAACAGCCGCCACAGCGCCGCGGAGTGCCGCGAGATTATCAAGCTCGCGAAGCGCATCAGCGAACGGTGTGACTAGACCTCCAAGGACGGCTCCCCACCCCGTCGCCGGCCCAGCAAGGAGAGGGCCGACGACGATGATGTGGCCACCGGAGAATGGGACCTCGAGTACCAGTCGCCCGAGGGGGTCCTGAAGGACGTCTTCACCGGAGACTCCGATTCCGGTGGCGATAGCGACCGCCGCAAAAAGCTATACGTCATGTACGGTGGGAGCTGGGAGCTCACCTCTCGCAGGAACGTCAAGTCCCTGCGCCGAGAGGTCCTGTCGGCGACCCTAGGGGTCCCGAAGGCTGTTCCACATCAGCGGTGGAGGAGCACCACCATCTCGTTCGGGGCATCCGACTGCCCCGACAACATGGCAGGGGCCGGTATACTACCGCTCATCACCGCCCCTGTCATCGCCAACATGCGGCTGCACCATGTGCTGATCGACGGTGGGGCCGGCCTCAACATTATCAGCCATGCAGCATTCAAGCAGCTGCAGATCCTGGGGTCCCGCCTGGGACCCTCACATCCATTCTCCGGAGTTGGCCCGTAGCCGGTGTATCCCCTAGGGAGCATCGCACTCCCGGTAACATTCGGGACCGAGGAAAACTTCCGCACGGAGAATGTCTAGTTCGACGTCACGGAGGTTAACCTCCCCTTCAACGCCATCATCGGCAGGCTGGCCCTGTACCGGTTCATGGCCATTGCCCATTACAGGTACTTGGTCCTCAAGATGCCGCCCCCGGCTGGGTCCTCACCGTGCGGGGCGACCGCGCTGCTGTGGTGTCAGCGGTCGAGAAGCTGCATGCCCTAGCGGCAGAAGCTGCTCGCTCGGACGACGGAGGGAAGAACCCTCGACCTCCGGTACCAAGGCGCCTGCCAAGGTGCCAAAGGTGCAGCCATCTAGGGCAGATGGCGGACCCGTGAAGACCATCCAGGTCGGCGCGGACTCCTCCCAGACCACCCGCATCGCGGGCAATCTGGGAGAGAAATAGGAACTCGCGCTCGTCGCCTTCCTCCGGGCAAATGTTGACGTTTTTGCTTGGGAACCATCACAGATGCCTGGGATCCCTAGGGAGGTGATTGATCACCATCTGAAGATCCACCCCGACGCCAAGCCGGTGAGCCAAAATCCTCGGAGACAGTCCGTTGAGCGATAGGACTTCATTCGCCAAGAGGTCCAGAAGCTGCTCGACGCTGGCTTCATCAAAGGTGTCCATCACCCCGTGTGCCTGGCCAACCCAGTCCTCGTCCCCAAGGCGAGTGGGAAGCTTCGGATGTGCATCGACTGCACCAGCCTGAACAAGGCTTGTCCCAAGGACCCATATCCACTTCCACGCATAGATCAAATCGTGGACTCTACCTCTAGGTGCGACCTCTTGTCCTTCTTAGATGCCTACTCGGGTTTCCATCAGATCTGGATGGCTAGGGAGGATAGGAAGCATACCACTTTTGTAATAGTGGATGGGCTCTACTGCTATGTTGTAATGCCCTACGGTCTAAAAAATGCCTTGCCAACGTTTGTACGGGCGATGAGTAAGACCTTCGGGGACCTGATTAGGGACAAGGTTAAGATATATGTCGATGACATCATGGTCAAGACTAGGAGGGGGTCGACTCTAGTAGAAGACCTGACCCTGGTCTTTGACAAACTGTGGGCGACGCGCACGAAGCTGAACCCAGACAAATGCATCTTTGGTGTCTCCGCTGGGAAGCTGCTGGGATTCCTGGTTTCACACCGGGGGATTGATGCAAACCCGAAGAAGATTAGGGCAATCGAGGCAATGAGGCCTCCGGCCCGTATCAAGGACGTCCAGAAGCTTACAGGGTCATTAGCCGCCCTGAGCCGCTTCATCTCACGGCTGGCTGAGAGGGCGCTACCCTTCTTCAAGCTCCTGCGGAAGTCCGGTCCATTCTCCTAGACCGAAGAGGCTGAGCAAGCCTTTCAAGAGTTGAAGCAACACCTGGTGTCCCTACTGTGGGGGATAGATATCCCTCGGGTCCACTAAAAGAGTAAAGGACCTCATGAAAGGCCCAAGGGCCCAATAAATCGTAAGGTCATTCTTTCGTGGGCCTGGGGAGAAACAACCAGCAAAACAGAACGGCATGAGGCCGGATTGGTGCAAACCCGGACGGCCCACAGCGTCGAGCGAATGACCGCAACAGAGATCCGACTCTCCCGCGCTGGAGCCTCCATGCAACGAAGCCATGCGAGGATAAGTCGGCGAGGGTTACGTAGGGATAATCTCAAGAGGTTCACTATCTTTTAGCTACTTGTTGTTATCTTATCCACGTGTACTGCCCCACGGTCGAGTATATAAGGCCTAGGGGGCACCCCTTCAGATCGATCGACCCTTTACTTAGCCACCCACGTCAACTCTCTGTATTCTCAATCCAGAGAGCTCTCTTGTAACCCCATTCACCAAGCATACTCATCAGGACGTAGGGTGTTACGCATCTCTAAGCGGCCCGAACCTGTAAACCTTGTCCACTGTCCCTCGTGCGATCGGCACAAACCATTTTGCTACAGTTGTCGACACCGTCCTACTCCTAAAACACCTTGAGGGGCAACCCCGGGTGTGCGGTCGGACCCAAAACACCGATAGCTGGCGCGCCAGGTAGGGGGTGTGTTGACAATCCAAGTTAGCTCAATGGCCATCACCTTCTACAGCAAGATCACCCTGCGCCCCGGATCCGTGTTCTGCTTCGGAACAATTTCATTTGTAGCAGATGAAGAAGGAATTCTGCACCGTATCGCGGATCCGCCGGAAAAGAAGTCTCCCCCAACGAACTCCGAAAATACCGGAGATGCTCAACCTCCAACTCTCCGGATGAGGATTGTCTCCGGAAAGCCGGGGGCCGAGGGCTCGCTGACCCGGAGAACTCCACTGCCAACTTTTCCGGCAAAAGAGTGGATGCAGATCGCAAGGAAGAAGGTCACCACAACAGCAGCACCCTTCTACCCCGACGTCCTCTTCATCGGGAGAGCGGAGTCGCCTATCGTCTCCGACGACGAGCCGACTGTACCCGGGGAGGAACCGCTTCAACGAGAGTCCCGTCGACGGAGGAACCGACGCAGGAACGTTCGACGACATCATGCCACCGGGGAGCGGAATCCGGAACAGCCTGTCTCGCGAGACGAGGTCTCGGAGGTAGGAGAGACCCCGGAAGAACGTGTCTTCAGAGAACGAAGGAACTCCCGACGACGTGATCGCCGACGAGCTCAGGAACAGGCTGAACAAGATACAAGGCAGCGTCGGGAGAATCCATTCTTCGGGCGCAACCTGAACCCCGACTTCGCCCGAGCTATGAACACGCCGAGCGAAGTCGGAGGGGTATTGGCTCAGATAGCTGAGGGACTTCCTCGGACTCCTAACGCCGATGGCTACCGACGACTGTTCACCCAGGCAGCCAACCATCTTCTACCGCTCGCTCACCCGCCGAACGATCTACGACACGCCATCAACAGTCGCCGAGACGCGCGAAGCTCCATCAATGCTTCACGCGAGCGGCGGCATGAGAACGAGATTTGCCGTCGGGAGGAGTATGACAGGGATCACGGCATCCCGACTCAGAGCCAAGCTACCAGAACTGAGTCGGCAACAGCCTCAACTAGCGGAACCACCCGGGGACGGTCGAGGAACCACAATCACAACTCCCCTCCCCGGGACAGACACCGTCCCCGACGACGGGAGGACACATGCGGAGTGTCCGCTCTTACTCCGCGCCTTAGGGCCATCCAATGGCCTCCCAACTTCAAGGTATCCAATGTTGACAAATATGAACCTAAGCAGGATCCATGGGGTTGGCTAGCCATCTACACCACCGCTGCTCGAGCTGCTGGGGCGTCCGAAGATGTGATGACCGCGTACTTACCCATTGTCCTTGGGCAAGACGCGCTGCAATGGCTGCGACATCTACCCCGACACTGCATCGACGTCTGGGGCGACTTCAGTCGACGCTTCACCGCCAACTTCCAGTCCCTCTCCGACAAGCCGGCACGAACCATTTTGCTACAGTTGTCGACACCGTCCTACTCCTAAAACACCTTGAGGGGCAACCCCGGGTGTGCGGTCGGACCCAAAACACCGACAGCTGGCGCGCCAACCGTGTCGACCTCAAAACCCCGGGTGTGCGGTCGCACAACTGTGGGACCTCAAATCCATCAAGTGCCGGGGAGACGAGACTCTCCGGTCGTACCTCAAAAGGTTCCAGACCATGAGAAATCGTATCCCCGAGGTCACGGAGGCGGCCGTGATCGAGGACTTCTACAGAGGCTCTGATGACTCGGTTTTCGTCCGAGCCATACTGCAGAGGGCACCGACTACCTCCGAGGAGCTGTTCCGGGAAGCCGACCTCTACATCACCGCCGATGAGCGAGCCCAGGACCTCATCGGAGGAGCAAAGCCCGCACCGGCAGCACCACGACGCGACACGAACCAGCAACCCGACAAACGATGGGAGAAGAGGCCTCGCGAAGAAGTGCACACCGCCGGACCTCCTGCCTCTCGTGCCCGAGGAGGACCTCGTGGAGGCGAACGCACGTTGGACGACATCCTCGACGCCCAGTGCCCGTACCACAAGGACATGCGTCACACTCTTCGTAACTGCCGAGACTTCAAGCATTTCGTCGGACACGGCCGACCCTTCCAACCTCTACCTCCTCCTCCGCCGAGGGGAAGACCGGATGAACCACGACAACCCCATCAGCAGGAGGAGGGAGGAGGAGGAGCTTTCCCACGTGTTGACAGGGAGGTCAACGTCATCTTCGGCGGACATGGGTCGCAGGAGAACAGAAGACAGCAAAAGCTCAATGATCGCCAGATACTGATGGCGGCCACCGGCCCTCCCGCCCCATACCGGTGGTCGGAGCACCCGATCACCTTCACTAGGGCAGATCAATGGCTCAACTTCGACCATCCGGGCAAATACCCGCTTCTCGTCGATCCGGTGATCCGAGAGAGCCGGGTGAAGAAGGTGTTAGTGGACGGGGGGAGCAGCATCAACGTCACCTTCCCCCGGACACTCCAAGGCTTAGGAGTTCACCTCAAAGAGCTCCACGAGTCAGACACTCCTTTCTTCGGCATCGTGCCGACGGAAGGGGAATACCCGCTGGGCCACATCTACATGCCAGTCACCTTCGGAACTCCGGAGAACTACAGAACCGAGTTCTTGAGGTTTGAAGTGGCGAACGTCGACTGCGGGTACAACGCGATCATCGGGAGGCCGGGATTGGCCAAGTTCATGGCCATTACACATTACACATATATGATACTGAAGATGCCAGGACCGCAAGGGATCATAACCGTGCGCGCCGACTTCCAAGGCGCCGCAGAGTGTTTCCGAGTGGCTATCCAAGCAGCCCTCACCGCTAAGCCGTCGACGGCTCCCTCCACACTGGCGAACTCTAAGCCTGAGGAGGACCTTGCAGTACCAGCAAGTGAAGCTCAGACCGCGACCTCTATGCGGCCGACTAAAGAAACCAAGAGAATCAACCTGGGGTTCGCTGATGAGCGCAAGACGGCTATCATCAGCTCCAGCTTGAATGACAAATAGGAAAGCGCGCTCGTCCGGTTTCTGCAAGATAACCGAGATGTATTCACATGGCAACCTGCGGATATGCCGGGAGTCCCAAGAGAACTGGCCGAGCACAAATTGAAGGTTTATCCCCAGGCAAGGCCGATTCGGCAAAAATTACGTCGTTTCACGCCTGACAAGAGAGAAGCCATTCGCACTGAGCTAGCTCGCTTGGTTGCAGCTGGATTCATTAGAGAAGTGTTACATCCCGAGTGGTTAGCCAACCCCGTTCTTGTACTCAAAAAGAATAAAGTGGATTGGCGCATGTGTGTTGATTATACTGATCTCAACAAACATTGTCCGAAGGATCCTTTCGGGCTCCCGAGGATAGATCAGGTGGTGGACTCCACCGCTGGATGTTCTATGCTGTCTTTCCTGGATTGCTATTCTGGATACCATCAGATTAGTCTGGCAAAGGAAGATGAAGAAAAAACGGCATTCATTACTCCGTTTGGTGCTTTCTGTTATACCTCCATGCCGTTTGGCCTAAAAAACGCTGGAGCAACTTACCAGAGAGCCATTCAAACATGCTTAGCCGATCACTGGGGCAAGCGTGTGGAAGCCTACGTGGATGATGTGGTAATCAAAACACAGGACTCAAAAGACTTCATCGAAGATTTGCAACGGGTTTTCAACAGTCTGAGGCGGTATAGATGGAAGCTTAATCCCGAGAAATGTGTTTTCGGGGTACCAGTCGGAAAGTTGCTCGGGTTTATTGTCAGCCACCGGGGAATTGAGGCTAATCCAGGTAAGATTGAAGCTATCATGAAGATGGAAGCACCTCGATCGCAGAAGAAGGTTCAGCGACTTACTGGATGTATGGCAGCTCTAAGCAGATTTATATCCAGGCTAGGAGAAAAAGGTCTGCCATTCTACAAGTTACTCAAAAAGGTGGATAAGTTTCAATGGACTTCAGAAGCGCAAGAAGCTCTAGATGCTCTGAAAAAATTCTTGACAACACCACCAGTACTGAAACCACCTCGGCGAGCCACGTCAACTCAACCAGCTGAAGATTTGCTACTGTATATCTCTTGCACGACTCACGTGGTAAGCACTGCGTTAGTAGTCGAGCGAGTAGAAGAAGGACACGCCTATCCAGTACAACATCCTGTCTACTTCATTAGTGAAGTCCTAGGCCCCTCGAAGAAAAAGTACCCTCAAGTTCAGAAGCTATTGTACGCAGTACTTCTAACTGCTCGCAAGTTGCGTCACTACTTTGACGACCACAAAGTCATAGTAGTTACAAGTTTTCCAATAGGGGATATTCTTCACAACAAGGAAGCCATCGGTCGAATAGCCAAGTGGGCTTGTGAGCTGGGATCTCATGACATCGAGTTCCGACCTCGCACTGCCATCAAAACTCAAGCACTGGTTGATTTCGTATCGGAGTGGACTGAACAACAAGTACCAGACAACCCGGAGACTGCAGAAGTATGGCGAATGTATTTTGATGGCTCACTGAAGCTGCAGGGAGCAGGAGCAGGGATTCTCTTCACTGCGCCTGGAGGCGAACACCTCAAGTACGCCCTCCAGTTGCTATTCCCAGCCTCCAACAATGCAGCCGAGTATGAAGCTTTAATCCATGGATTGAACATTGCCATATCTTTGGGCATCAAAAGATTAATGGTATACAGAGACTCTCTGGTAGTCATCAGCCAGATAAACAAGGAGTGGGATTGCTCAAGCGATTCAATGGGAAAATACTGCACCGCCGTCCGAAAGCTGGAAGATAAATTCGAGGGTCTGGAATTTCATCATGTAGAAAGAGATCGGAACACAGCAACCGATGTACTGTCCAAACTAGGGTCCGGTCGAACTCAGGTCCCACCCGGAGTTTTCGTGCAAGAAATTCTGCGGCCAAGTATCTCAATGGATCAGACAGAAGAATGCAACATCATAGATCAACCCGAATCAGACCCTGATGACTGGAGGAGGCCGATCATTAAGTATATAAAGAATGAAGAGGAACCAGACAACAAAAATTTGGCGGAGCGCATTGCAAGACAGTCGGCTCACTATACACTTATTGGGGAGACATTATACAGAAGGGGTGCATCAGGCGTCTTCATGAAGTGCATTCTCCCATCCACTGGGAAGCAACTTCTGGAGGAAGTCCATGCTGAGCAATGTGGAATACATGCAGCCTCCAGAACACTAGTTGGGAAGGTCTTCAGGTCAGGATTCTATTGGCCAATAGCAAAGAACGATGCAGCCGAGTTAGTTCGAAGGTGCGAAGCCTGCCAATACTTGTCAAGGCAACAACACATGCCAGCACAGCAACTGCAGACCATACCAGTAACTTGGCCTTTCGCATGCTGGGGACTGGATATGATTGGACCTTTCAAGAAAGCTCAAGGGGGATACACTCATGTATTGGTAGCAATTGACAAGTTCACTAAATGGATAGAATTCAAGCCCATTGCCTCCTTAACCTCTGATAAGGCCGTGAAATTCATACAAGACATAATATTCAGATTCGGGATACCAAACAGCATCATAACTGATTTAGGATCCAACTTCACAAGTTCAGAATTCTTTGACTTCTGCGAGCAAAAGAGCATTCAGATCAAGTATGCATCTGTAGCCCATCCAAGAGCCAACGGGCAAGTTGAGCGGGCCAACGGGATGATATTGGATGCACTCAGGAAAAAGATCTTCGATAAGAATGAAAAATTCGCAGGAAAGTGGATAAGGGAATTACCCTATGTTGTTTGGAGCCTAAGACCCAACCTAGCCGAGCTTTGCATGGAAACACTCCTTTCTTCATGGTCTATGGGTCGGAGGCAGTGCTACCTGCTGATCTTTGAAAGCATAGCAGAAGCTGAGACCACCAGGCTGGAGGACATAGATATACTTGAGGAAGAACGGTTAAACGTAGTAATCCAATCAGCAAGGTACCAGCAGACTCTAAGGCGCTATCACGACAAGGCTGTGCGACAACGATTCTTCTCAGTAGGAGATCTCGTCCTCCGCCGAATTCTAACGGGGGAGGGACGACACAAGTTATCACCCTTATGGGAAGGACCCTTCGTGGTAGCAGAAGTCACTCGGCTCGGATCGCATCGCCTCACTCAGATGGATGGCACAGAAGTTGGGAACTCCTGGAACATAGAACACCTCAGAAAGTTTTACCCCTAGCTGTACCTCAAAACTGCTGGGATGATGATGTACTCTGTAAAGTGGAAATATGTCATCAATAAAAAAGAGGTTTCAAGGATACTCAATTCATTTACGATTGACTTGCATTCTTACTCAACTCAGGGTGACCACTATGCCCTGCTAACGGAGCAATCGACTTAAGTCGGCAACGACTTAAGGCGGTGCAACATGCTCACGCTTACTTAACTCAGGGTGACCACTATGCCCTGCTAACGGAGCAATCGACTTAAGTCGGCAACGACTTAAGGCGGTGCAACATGCTCACGCTTACTTAACTCAGGGTGACCACTATGCCCTGCTAACGGAGCAATCGACTTAAGTCGTCAACGACTTAAGGCGGTGCAACATGCTCACGCTTACTTAACTCAGGGTGACCACTATGCCCTGCTAACGGAGCAATCGACTTAAGTCGGCAACGACTTAAGGCGGTACAACATGCTCACGCTTACTTAACTCAGGGTGACCACTAAACCCTGCTAACGGAGCAATCGACTTAAGTCGGCAACGATTTAAGGCGGTGCAACATGCTCACGCTTACTTAACTCAGGGTGACCACTAAACCCTGCTAACGGAGCAATCGACTTAAGTCGGCAACGATTTAAGGCGGTGCAACATGCTCACGCTTACTTAACTTAGGGTGACCACTATGCCCTATAAACGGAGCGATCGACTTAAGTTGGCAACAACCTAAGACCAGTGCAACATGCTCGCACCTATATAATTCAAGGGATGACTTCCATATCCCGCAAACAAATTTCATAATCATCATGCGTCATTACTGCCAACTCATTAACTAATAAATTCTGATACAATGAGAGAGTAATTATGTCATTCGAATGATAAACTGATGTCCTCTAACAAATACTCGATCATGCTAACCGCACGCATTGGAGCACGCGAAATGTTTTTCTATTTCACAGTGTTTTTCTCAGGAGCGACTGATGAAGAAGGGCGACTCGAGGAATCAGGGGCGGCGTTCACGTCAGCCCTTATGTCCTCAGGAACAACCACGCCGGGTCTCCTCATCAAGATTCGTCCCGCCCGAATAGCCTTGTCCAGGGCTTTGTCGCGTTGGGCCTTGAGAGTAACAGAAGTTTCTTCAGCAGCTTTAGCAGCCAGTCGAGCGCTCTCTAACTCCTGGACAATGGATTTTTTGGAAGCTCAGAGCCCTTTGATAGTAGCATCCTTCGCTGATATCAACTGCTTAAGCCGGGTTACCTCATCCATGGATTCCTGCAGCTTACGACGTTGGAGGTCTAATTCTTCCATGGTGAAGCGATGACTTCTCTCCAGGATAGTCAGCGAATTGCTAGAATCACGATACAACCTGTCAAGATTGTCACGAGAAGCAGCAAGGATACGCTTTTCTTCCTGCGAGCAAAAGTCAGCTCCTTCAAAAAACCAAGCATGTAACAGGAGCATAGCAAGGCAAGGCACAGTTTTGTATGATACCTTTTCAGAATCAAGCTGAGAATGAAGGGAAGAATTCAGGGCGTTGGCGTCGTCTAAAGCAGCAGAAACTTGACCCAGTTCAATTTGGCCCTGAGAGTACTTCTCCTCAAAGTCAGGGTACCGCTGAGCCAATTCAGCCAGATCTTGGGAGTGTTTTTCCTCAAGAAGTGAAATCTGCCGAGTCACTCCTAGCGAGAGATAATCAAACAAAATGGGGTCAGAAAGTAAGGCAGTCCACAGCGAAGGCAGAGAGAAGTAAAAAAGCACTAACCAGCATTGGTTGCCTCCAATTCAGAAACGCGACGTTGAAGCGACACTGGGTTCCAACGTGCAAGAGATGAAGCTACCTCTGGGGTGGAAGCACCCTGAAGCCTCAGCTGGCCGACCATTCCATCCACCAAAGCCTGATGAGGAAAACAGACGAGCGTAACGACAGCAGCTCAGGCAATATAAAAGTCAAATTAAAATACATCACAGTACCTGAAGGTTGGAGAAGAACGAAGGGATCCCCAAATCAGGAGAAATCAGTTGGTAAGCAGATGTAAAACCACCACCCGGAGCAGTTTGCAACGAATCAGCGGAGATCAATTCAGTACCTTCAGCAGAGCCCAACACTCGGTCAGCAGGGGCGCTGCCCTCTAAAGCGATTCCCTGATCCAAATTCTGGGTTACCACCATGCAGCCAGAGTGTGGAGGAGATCCCGCGTGAACGTCCATGGAGGTACAGGAAGGAGACCCTGCTCGGGCATCCTCGGGGGCTGGGTCATAGTTGGCACTGCCCATTTGAGCCAGATCATCCCCGGCAGTACCCTCGGGGGCTGGGCAGTAGCTTACACTCTCCACCCGAGCTAAGTCATCCCCGGTGACACCCTCGGGGGCTGGGCATATGACAGCACCACTCTTGAGGTCCAAGTTCTCTGCGATAACCACTTCTAAGATTGATGGGCCCTCATCTACCTCCAAAGGACCAGGACGATTCAAATCAGTCTCCCGGCCCTCAAGATCGCGCTCTAAGGTCGACGAGGCACGGGATGACCTCAACCCAGCATCGGGCATGTCAGCACAAGCATCCATTGCACCATCATCCACTGGCTCCAATAACAAGTCTTCTGGGACCATATCCTCAAGAGTTTGATCAAAGTTGGCCAGAGACAATTCTTGTAGACCAATGAGGGCAGACAAAGCAGGAGAGGGAACTCCACTACTTTCACCACTGGCGATGAATTGCCGGCTGTTCTTTCGAGTCAAAGGAACCTCATTCTCCTCCCCCTCGTCATCTACAACGACAACACAAGCAGCACACCCATTGGGATCCGCAACAAGTGGAGCATCCACATTAGGATCGGTAGCAGTTTGGGTACACCCATTGGGGTCAGCTTCAGTAAGTCCAGTCGCAGGCATAACTTCAGCAGCAGGAACTGAGGTACCAGCGTCTTCATTAAAACTGGATACTCGCCGGACGCGTCTTCTTTTCTTCTTTTGCTCGTCAGCAGAAGGCAAAGGCTGATTGGTTCGGCTAAGGCGCCTCGGGCGAGTACTGACAGGTTTCTGAACATCCGAAGTTGTATCGACCTCTGGGAGGGGCACTACTGCTAATGTACCAGCAGGAGCAGCGTCGGAGGAATCCTCAGTTAGCAGATCAAGCATGGCGTTTATATCTGCATCACTAGGGGTCAGGGGCACCTCAAAATGGACTTGTCGTTCGTCATCAGGAATCTCCCCAAGCGAGGCAACCAAAGCACTGACTTCTTCATCAGAGGGTCGCGTTCTAAGGCCCAAATTGCCATCAGTCGCAGGTGGATTTGACACGAAAAGAGTGAAGAATTTGGCAGGAGGCAAATTCCAGGCCGAGTACGCCACCGGAGCACCAACATTGGACACCTTGCCCCTGAGAATCATTTCCAGTCGGCTCACCAAGTCTGCAGAAGGGATTCTCCTGTTGGTAACCCGAGTTGAGTCGGCTAGCCCTCGATACAGATAAGCTGGGTATACCCTATCTTTCAGTGGCTGAATGTTTTTGAAAACAAAGTCAGCGACCACAGCTTCAGCAGTTAGACATCTCTCTTTCAGCAGTCCAACCTCAGCTAGCAACGCACCCGCTTCAGCTACCTCCTCATCTGTGGGAGACTCGGTCCAGCTTGGGGTGCGAACGTCTGGCTGCCTTCCCGACCGGGAAGGGAGAGAATTTCCATAATTATCGACTATGAACCACTCTAAACGCCATCCCTTAATACTATCTTTAAGGGGAATCTCAAGGTATTCAGTCTTCCATCCACGGCGCATCTCCAAACTGGCACCTCCGACCAACTGATGTTGTCCCCCGGCCATCCCAGGGCGACAATGATACAGGTATTTCCATAAGCCGAAATGCGGCAGCACGCCAAGAAAGGCTTCGCATAAGTGAACAAAGATGGAGATTTGCAGAATTGAGTTAGGGTTCAAATGGGTCAGGTTAATGTGGTAAAAATCAAGGAGACCACGGAAAAAGGGAGAGATGGGAAGGCCAAGGCCGCGGAGAAGAAAAGGAGCGTAAACTACAGACTCGTGGGTATCCTCTGTCGGGACAGTAGTCCCGTGGCAAATCCGCCAAGAACAGAGTTCCCGCGGAGGAAGAACCCCGATGGACACGAGGTGGAGGAGTTCAGCTTCGGAAATGATGGACATGTGGTTACCTGCAAAAGGCAACTGGCTGTTGGGATCGATTAGAGGAATCGCCGCAGCAGACGAGCTCGCGGTTTTTCTCTTGGGCGCCATCTCGATTCTACCAGCGAGCAAAGTGGAGGCGAGTAGCAGAGAGGATTCGGAAGCGGAAATGCAAGAACTAGGGCACGGAAAGCAAAGGCGGCGAAAAGCGCAGCTCTTATGGGATATTCTCGAGCCAGATACCGTTTCAAAAAGTGTCCAGTCATCACCCGGCGGTTATTTCCAAAACCAGCGTGCCACGTGGTCACCTGGCAGTTATCCCCAGAACACCAATGCGCCACCTCATCACTCGGCCACCATCTTCAAAGTGGCTCGGGCGACCTGCCGTCACTCGGCGTTGCTTCTAAAACGCTGATTTCGTATTCAGTTGCTCGGCATTACCTCTAAAATGCCGACACCGACCTGCCGTCACTCGGCATTGCTTCTAAAACGCTGATTTCGTATTCAGTTGCTCGGTATTACCTCTAAAATGCCGACACCGACCTGCCATCACTCGGCGTTGCTTCTAAAACGCTGATTTCGTATTCAGTTGCTCGGCATTACCTCTAAAATGCCGACACCGACCTGCCGTCACTCGGCGTTGATTCTAAAACGCTGATTTCGTATTCAGTTGCTCGGCATTACCTCTAAAATGCCGACACCGACCTGCCGTCACTCGGCGTTGCTTCTAAAACGCTAATTTCGTATCAGTTGCTCGGCATTACCTCTAAAATGCCGACACCGACCTGCCGTCACTCGGCGTTGCTTCTAAAACGCTGATTTCGTATTCAGTTGCTCGGCATTACTTCTAAAATGCCAATGTCAACCTCCAGTCATTCGGCGTTGCCTCTAAAAACGATGTTTTCATGTTCAGTTGCTTGGCATTACTTCTAAAATGCCGATGCCGACCTCCAGTCACTCGATGTTACTTCTAAAACGTTGATATCATATTCAGTCACTCGGCGTTGCCTCTAAAACGCTGACACAATCTTTAGTTACTCGGCAATTACTTCTACAAGCGCCGACACCACTTACAAAGTTACTCGGCAACCATTTCAGAAAACATCAGTTCAATGCCCGAGTATTTCGCTTACTCTTTCAAAGGAACTACACTCTCAAGCAAACGGAAAAGTCATCAAAGAAAAGCCAAACGTCATTCTTTCATTCAAAGGGAAGTTAATAAACTTACAAATCAACTCTTCGCGAGTTGATACTCCCCTACTATTACTACATTACATTACTACTACATTATTCTAACTATACTACACTATACTAATATCTAAGAAGACCAGTGGCATCTAGCCACTGGCCCTGCCCCTGCCGCCGCCGCCGCCGCCTTTGGTGCTGCCCTTGCCGCTGCCGCCTTTGGTGCTGCCCCTGCTGCCGCCGCCGTCACCATTCCTGCCGCCGTCGCCGCTGCCCCTGCCGCTGCCGCTGCCGTCGCCGTCGCCACCGTCGTCGTCGTCGTCCTCCTCCTCGTCCTCGCCGCCGCCGTTCGAGTCCTCCTCATCCGAGGAGTACTCCGACTCATCCGAGCCCTCGAGCCCGGAGCGCTCGACGGCCCGGATGTATGTCCAGACTTCCGCGGCTATCCCCTGGGAGTCGTCCGAGTCATCGGACGACGCCGGGGGAGAGACGAGAGCCGGAGATCCCTCAGACTCGGAGGAGAACTCCTCCTCCGAGTATTCCGAGTCACCGAAATCCTCCGACGGAGGAGTCGGTTCGTGCTTGCGCTTGTTACTCTTGCCCATGGCGGAAGCAGACGGGAGAGAAGAGAAGGAAGCAGTAAAGAACAGCGAGGAGATGTGAAAAAACCAGAAAGGCAACGGCGTTATTTATAAAGGGAGAAGGCAACCGCTCACCTCCAACCGCGGTCACTGAACAGTCGCAAAGCATTCAATAAGCACTTCCACCCGTCTGAAGACACGTCAGGCGGCTGACGCCGTTTCATGCAACTCTACACCCATTGGGACTCCAGTCAACAGCGCAAAGGATATGATTACACTCGCCGTCACATCACATTACTACTCAGAAGCAGCCGGCTAAAACACTCAGCGTACCAAGACGTCCCTTGCCCACACCCATTGGGGGGACGCCCAGGAATTATCAGTATATTTTTCAAAATGGTCACATCTGTGCAGGGCGCGCAGTGAATGCCTCAAGACAAAAATGAGATATCAGTGAGAGTTAGAGGGAAGCCAAATATAGCCAGTGGAGTACAAAATAAGGTCGACAGAAACGACTTGAAGACTAGACAGAGAACGTCCATCAAATGTCCAATCAGTCACAGAGCAAATAAATTGCACTACCTAGCAAGATATGGGTGGATTACGAACTCGGCTGCAAAAGACAAAATACATGCTGACCTCTGAAGCATAATATTGATGACATAGTGCAGATGACATCATGCCAATTTTTTACAAGCAGAAAGGATAATCTTCAGCAAAAGGACACAAAAGGAAGACCTTCGAGTGGATTATCCTCAAAAATCCACTTGAAGGTCGGGGGCTACACCCATTGGGTGCACCTCTGGTGCACCCCATGGATTATCATTCCAAGCCAAGATAGTGCCGATTTCTAAAGCGTGAGACAAGATTAAAAAAAAGCCAACCCTCAACCAAAATGAAGGAACACAAATGGAAATAATCTCTACTGAAGACCTTCGAGTAGATTATTTTCTAAAATCTACTCGAAGCTCGGGGGCTACACCCATTAGGTGCACCTCCGGTGCACCCAATGAAGTTCAGAATCCTACAAATTGGAATGCCGACCTCTAAGGCACAGACACGAAACTAGGCTTTGGTCAACGAATGATCGGAGCAGGAGAAGACAATAGGAAGCCATCTTTCTTCAAATCACCTGCAAGCTAGACCTGGGATCTTCGGGTTGATTACCTCTAAATTAACCCAAAGATCGGGGGCTTGTGGGCGATAGATATCCCCCGGGTCCACTAAAAGAGAAAGGACCTCATGAAAGGCCCAAGGGCCCAATAAATCGTAAGGTCATTCTTTCGTGGGCCTGGGGAGAAACAACCAGCAAAGCAGAACGGCATGAGGCCGGATTGGTGCAAACCTGGATGGCCCACAGCGTCGAGCGAATGACCGCAACAGAGATCCGACTCTCCCGCGCTGGAGCCTCCATGCAACGAAGCCATGCGAGGATAAGTCGGCGAGGGTTACGTAGGGATAATCTCAAGAGGTTCACTATCTTTTAGCTACTTGTTGTTATCTTATCCACGTGTACTGCCCCACGGTCGAGTATATAAGGCCTAGGGGGCACCCCTTCAGATCGATCGACCCTTTACTTAGCCACCCACGTCAACTCTCTGTATTCTCAATCCAGAGAGCTCTCTTGTAACCCCATTCACCAAGCATACTCATCAGGACGTAGGGTGTTACGCATCTCTAAGCGGCCCGAACCTGTAAACCTTGTCCACTGTCCCTCGTGCGATCGGCACGAACCATTTTGCTACAGTTGTCGACACCGTCCTACTCCTAAAACACCTTGAGGGGCAACCCCGGGTGTGCGGTCGGACCCAAAACACCGACACCTACCAGTACTGGTAGCTCCAGACCCTGGGGAGCCATTGTATTTATACATCACGGTGGCCGCAGAAGTGGTGAGCATGGTGCTGGTTGTGGAAAGGACGGCGCAGGAAGGCCAAGAACCTGATGGCTTGGGACCAGCTACAGGGGTCCGGACCGTTCAGAGGCCGGTCTACTACGTCAGCGAGGTCCTCCATGAGGCAAAGACCAGGTACCTTGAGACGCACAAGCTCCTCTATGCTGTACTTGTTGCGTCCAGGAAGCTACGCCACTATTTCCAGGCACACAGGGTTGTGGTGGTGACCTCCTTCCCATTAAGGACCATCCTCCACAACTCTAACGCCACAAGCAACATCGCCAAATGGGCCATGGAGCTCGCTGAGTTCCAGCTGGACTTCTAGCCTCGCCACACCGTCAAGAGCCAGGTCCTGGCTGACTTCAACGTGGAGTGGACACCTCCACCAAGCGCCCCTGGGGGTCCGGATCCAGATTCGGACCCCACACCTGTGGAGCCCAGGGGTCCGGTCTTCACCGAGCCCCATTGGACGCTCTTCTTCGACGGATTCGCCCGTCAGCAAGTTGGTGGGGCCGGAGTGGTCCTCGTCGACCCAAGCGGAGATCAAGTGAAGTACATGGTGCACCTCCAGTTCAAGGCCACCAACAACATGGTAGAGTACGAGGCACTTATCTTTGGCTTGTCTATGACCCTATCCCTAGGGATCCGCCAGCTCCTCGTGAAGGGGGACTCCCAGCTTATCATCAAGTAAGTCCGTGGGGAAAGTAGCTGCAACGAGCCCAGGCTCATAGCATACCTCCTCCATGTAAGGAGGCTGGAAAAAGACTTGACGGCCCTGGAACTGCAACACATTCCTCGGGTTGACAACTCGGCGGCAGATGAACTCTCCGTGATGGCATCAACTTGGGCACCCGTGCCCGAGGGCGTCTTCGAAAGACGGCTACTCAGGCCCACCGCCCAGCCTGCCGAGCTGGGCGAAGGGGGCGAGACTAGCACCTCGAAGCTAGCGGTCCCGGTGGCGTTACATCTACAGCACCCACCGAAGACTGTGTGTGCTATAGGGGGGTCCTGCCTACACCTTAGTGCCACAGCCAGTATCTTAGAGTGGCCCCGATGCATGGATCTCCGAGATCCGGGACTACTTGAAGGAAAATATCCTTCCTGAAGATCATGTGTCCGCAGAGCGCATAGTGCGGTTGGCTAAATGCTATGCGATGGTGGAAGGGGATCTCTACCGCCGTGGCGCCAACGGCATTCTCATGTGGTGTATTACCCAGAAGGAGGGCCGTGAGTTGCTCATGGAGATCCATGGAGGTGTGTGCGGAAGTCATTCTTCATCCCGCACACTGGTCGGTAAGGCCTTCCGGCATGGCTTCTACTGGCCAACCGCCCTCCAGGATGCAGCTGAGATGGTAAAGTCCTGCAAGGCGTGTCAATTCCACGCAAAGCAGGTACACACACTAGCTCAGGCTCTACAGATGATTCCGCCCTCCTGGCCATTCGTCGTATGGGGGTGGATATCCTGGGACCATTTCTCAGGGCCGTCGACGGGTACTGGTACCTCTTCGTCGCCATCGACAAGTTGACCAAGTGTCCAGAGTCCACCCCTATGGTCAACATCACCCAGGGTGCTGCCGTCGCTTTCCTCAAGTCAATTATCTATAGATTTGGGGTCCCAAGCCATATCATTACGGACAACGGGACCCAGTTTACAAGTCAGCTTTTCTAGGAGTATTGCGAGGGCATCGGCACCCAGCTCTGCTTCGCGTCCGTGGCTCATCCCAGGAGCAACGGCTAGGTGGAGAGGGCAAACGCATAGATCCTCAAGGGACTCAAGACACGCACCTACGACTGCTTGAAAAAGCACGGTGCAAATTGGGTTAGTGAGCTTCCATCCGTGCTTTGGGGGAAGCGGACCACACCCAGCCGAGCTACCGGGGAGACCCCATTCTTCCTGGTCTATGGGGCCAAAGCCTGCCTTCCCCCGGAAATCATTATGGGCTCCCCATGGGTCCAAGCTTTCGATGAGTCTATGCAGGAATAGCTACGGCGTGAGGACGTGGACTTCATCGACGAGCGCAGATGGCGAGCGATGATCCGAAATGCACGGTACAATCAAGCGCTCAGGCGCTACCACCAACGGTTCGTGCATAGTAGGGAGCTCTGGGTCAGGGACCTGGTCCTAAGGCGAGTACTAAACCGAGCAGGGCTCCACAAGCTCTCCCCCAGCTGGGAGGGACCCTTCAAGGTGACGGAAATATGTCGACCCGGGTGTGTCCGCCTTGCTACAACTGAAGGAGAGCCTCTTCCCAATCCTTGGAACATAGAGCATCTCCGTAAGTTTTTCCGATAAAAGCAAACCTAGGGACCCGGTTTTCTTCCTTTGTAACTAGGTAGCGCATATATGTACGCTAGCCCGGTGAGGTCCGCCCTCATAAAACCGGTCTGATGGCCAACACTCATGAATATCAAGTTATAAAGAAAAGATTCACCCTCAGATTTGTTTTTGTGATGGTCTTATTTTGCTTCAATTTACGAGCATCATTTTTTATCTAACCCACCCATACAATTCCCACCCTTGCTGGTATAATGAATCCGAATTGAGTAGCCAGGCTTACAGTTCGGGTCCCCTCAGCAGGGGGGTCCAGCAGCCTGGGGGCTAGTTCTAGAGAACGGGTACTTGTCTCCTGGGGTGGTCCGGAGCCGTGCAGCCGCTTAGCTTGGTTCCATACCCTAAGCTTGCACGCTCCACCACTCTATGACGGGTACCCTAGTATTTGGAACTATAGTCTTATGGGTCCGGCGACCTGGGTTCGGTTCTAAAGAATGGACACTTGTCTCCTGGGGTGGTCCGGAGCTGTGTAGCCGCTTAGCCTGGTCCTGTACCCTAAGCCTACACGCTCCACCACTCTGTGACGGGTGCCCTAGTATTTGGAGCTATGATCCAGGGGGTCCAGACACATGGATTGGCTTCCCAGTCTAAGTCCTGCTGGTCCTGTTGCGTGAATCAAAGGATAAAAGATGCCAGTTACTAGGTCCTATGGGTGCACTACTAAAACTTTCTAGCCAAGGCTGTGTGCAGGTCCAGGTCCTAGTCGAGACTATCTCCTGGGGGGGCGGATCACCAACTCTTTCTTAGGTATACTGGCATCCAGCCTCGGCACATCGAGCCTACATCCCAGGGGGGCCAAGTACCAGGGAGAAGTTGGTAACGACGCACACATCAAAGGCAAATAGCATACAGATAAGTTATGTCACTATTAGAACAATACTTCCCAAAAGTATCTTACAAAATCAAAAAATATTACAAGCCGCACCCCAGCAGAACCCTTGCCCTGTTTCTACAGATCTAGCTACTAATCATCGGCAGGATCCCGCTGGAAGCGCTCAGCCACCACCTCCATAGTATCTTGTACACCCTCCCGGGCGGCGTCTTCGGTGTTGGCCACCGGACCAGCGATCACCGGCTCCAAGGAGATGGCCAGGTCGTGGCTCCGGAAGCACGTCAGGATGTACTCTATTACCGCCCGGCAGAGCCTGCCGCCTTCGGCCTCCAGACGGGCGCCAAGTATCTAGTCCAGGCGACGGAGGCGGTCCAAGGCAGAGTCCAACACTGGGAGCGCGTCGGAGATGGACATCAGCGGCTCTGACACCGGATGGGGCTCACCCCTAGCGGCACCAGCGCCATGCTCGCCTCGCCAGCCCATGTGGCGATGCGCTGGACCCCGGCACGATGCTCCGCCTGGAGATCCTCAAGCGCTTTCTTCATCGCCTCCGCCGCCTGAGAGCCCGGTGTAGCCTGCGCCACTTGGAACTTTCGGATCCGCTCGTCTAGATCCTTCTCCCTCTGCTCCGCCTCGAGCTCATGCTCGGCCAGCAACTTATCCCGCCTTTCAAACATTTCCCCCCTGAAGGCGAGGTCCTTCTCCCGCCAGGCGAGATCCGTCTCCCGCTTATCTAGGGAGGCATCCTTCGCCTTGAGGTTCTCCTCGGCCAGGGCAATGTTGCTGGCCTTGTCCTCCACTTCCCGCTCCCATTTCTGGATCCTCTCCACAGCCATGGTCTGCTTGACCCACTGCTCCTCCAGGATTTTGTTAAAGGCACTCAGCTTGGCCTGGAGCTCGGTGACGACCTCCTCCCTCTGGTTCAAGTGCTCCTCCTTCTTGGCCAGCCTTTTCTCTTTCCGGCTCGCCTCCAGCTCCCTGGCAAACACCTTCTGGAGGTCCTTCTTGTAGTCCTTGCGGTCCCGCACCAGTTCGGACCGCTCAAAGGCGAACCGCTAAGACGCCACCTTGGTGCGCTCCTCCAGCTGGGTACGCCAGTCACACTGGTGCTCAGATTTCAGCGCCTCCCATTCCCGCTGGATCGCCGCCTCGGTCTCTTGAAGGGCTTGATGCGCACGAGACAGCACCCGAGGGAGGGGAACCGGTGCCGCTTCTGGCTCGGCGTTAGATCGAAGCCGCCACCGAAGGACCACCTCCGGCTCCTCCAGAGTGGGTGGCAGGACAGAGCTGGATGCGCCCCCCGTGATGGCAGGAGTGGGTGCAGCTGGAGCCTCCTCCTCCGCCGCTGCCGGCGGTGTACTCGACGGCGTCGCTGTCGTTGAGGTTGTGGTAGCCGTTGGCGCGGTTGCAGCAGCCGGGGGCGGACCATCGGCACCACTCCTAGCAGATGCCTGCTGCTAGGAACCAGACCCACTAGCGAGCATGGTACCCGGTGGAGAAGGCACGACCTTGGGAGCAAGGGGAGGCGAAGCCTTGGGAGCAGAGGGGGAGGAAGCCCTGGCAAGCAAGGATGGGTTAAGACCCGTCGACATGATAATTACACTCATGAAAAGAAGGGGCTACACTTACTTGGGGCCCTAGACCTTCCAGCGACCATGGAAGCGGGACACCCGCTGCTGTGGCTGCTACTGTTGTTGCTGCTGCCGCTGGTGCCCCTCAGGGAAATCACCCTTGGGTGGTGGTGGTAGCGGGACTGATGGTGATGGAGGTTGTGGTGGCGGTGGACCCGACGGTGGTGGTGGCGGAGGACTGGCACGCCTCTACGTGCCCTGGGCTTGGGAGCCAGTCTCCTCGGCCCCGCCAGCTGTCCTCTCACGCTTCTAGGGAAGGTCCGAATCAAGAGGAGGGTCCATGACAAGCGACCCATTGGCGTGACGTAGCCGGCGTCACCTCTCTTCCTTCGACCCCCCGGTGCCACCTAGGGCAGAGGAGCTACTTGCAGCCCCTTTGCCCTTGTCCAAGGGGCTGGGGGCCGCGGGGGGAGCCCTGGAACCCACACCGGTAGGATGGGAACCTCCCGCCGGTACACCAGGGATCTAGATCCCGCGGTGGGGGTCCCGGCCGCCGGTCTGGCGAACCGCCATGCCTCTCTCATCGAGGGTCGGTAGCCAGGCCAGGATCGCCGTCCTCAACCCTGGGTCGTCGCAGAGCGCAGGAATGTCCTAGGGAGGGATTAGAGACTCAGGGATGAAGGACTCACTAGTAATCCCCTTCACCAGGACTTCCAGCTCATCCTAGGACAGGTCGGTGCCCGGCCCACACTAGATCCGGCCGATGTCGTTCGAGCCGATGAACCAGCAACACAGGCGCGCCCTCCTCTACAGCGATGCGATCCGGCGCTTCAAGAAGTTGCAACCACATGCATCGACGTCAGGCCAACGGTTGCTAGGGTCTTGATCCTGTCCAGTACGGGCTCGAACTCTGGCGCCAGCGATGGCTTGGCCCTCCATTGCTTCCGGTCGAGCCTTGGCCCATCGCTCGGCAGCGCGAGGCGGTCGTTGGCCTCGGTGCTGGCGATCACCCAGTCAGCGCGCTAGTTTTCCCACCTCGTACCGCCAAGGGAGGAGATGTAGGCGCCGGCCAAGTCTGGCCTCGTCTGGAAGTAGTACGCGCCGAGGTGGTCCTTGGCCTTCCCAGACTTCACCAGCACGAAGAAATGGCGGAAGAGGGAGGTACAGAGCACCACCCCCACGAACATCTCACACAGATGGGTGAAGATGGCTGCCTAGAGGATGGAGTGGGGCATGAGGTGCTGAAGCTGAAGGCTGAGCTCCTCCAGCAGCAGCAGGAAGAAAGGCGAGATCGGCAGCGCCAACCCGCAGGAGAGGTAGGAGATGAAGAGCACGAACTCCTCGGCGGCGAGATCGCCGAGGGGAGTGGCGCCGGCGTAGATCTTCTAGCGAACACCGGCGCGCTCCATCCGAGCAGGTTGTGCACCCGGTTGAGTGCCCCCTCGGACTGGAAACGCTCGGGATGAACCATTGAGGCCATGGCGACTGCGGCGGTGGAAAGCAGAAGAGCGCGAATGCAAAGGGGCGCAGAGGGTTTAGAGGCAAAAGGGCGCAGCGATTGAAGAGAATGCGAAAGCGTAACTGCTGCATGCAGGGTGAATCCCTTTTCAGGGAAGACTCTCCCGCTTGCGCCCCAGGAAATCCCGTCCGACGCGCACCGGACGCCCAGGCGACCCTGTCTCTGACATGGGGGCCCGGGCCCACAAGTCATGCAGCTGGTGCGCCGGTCTCCGAGTGCGAAAAAGGCGAACCGTCGCGCGAGGAGAGAACCTCCACGCACGATCACGCACCGCCTCGGGGCCGTTGCAGAGAGATATTTTATTAACCAAGGCGGCGGCAATGAGGTGCCCCACGCACGGCCCGATGGAACCGCCAGACGTGGGGTCGTGGGTCAGTCAGCCGCGAGGACAGATGTGGCAGTTGACGTGACCGAGGGCGGACTGATAGCGCATGCGTCACCAGATGCGCAGAGTTAATGCGGCACGCGCTGAGGTGGCGCCCCTGTCACCGGTCATGCCATGCCGACGCGAAGTACAAGTTTTGGCCCCACCTACAGGCTCGCATCCTCCTCTGAGGTAGGCCCGGGGGCCACTGTCGGTACCCTGTAACTAGGGTACCTCTTACTACTGTGCAAAGACGCTGTGCCCACGCGGCTATCACTTAGTCGTATGGTAGAAGTGCTGTGTGTGGGACCAAGCCACAACTCGCCCCAATCTCAGGTGGCTATTCTAGGTCCACAGCAGCACCAGACCCTGCCACATGGGCGGGTCCGAAGCCGCCACGTGTCCAGAGAAGGTGGCATACTCCAAAGCATCAACAGTGGGCCCGGACCCCCACGGGAGAGCGCCGGACCCGTGGATGTACAGTCCGGATTCCCAAGGTTGGTCCTAGACCCCCGGATATACAGTCCGGACCTCCGAGGTTGGTCCTGGATCTCCACTTGTGCAAGCTGGAGCCCTGGAATGGGATCCGGACCCCCCTGTATGGGGTCCGGGCCGCCCACAGGGGGGTCCCAAGGTCCCAGGACAGAACATGCCTGGGCCTTGAACAGGACCCAGACGGGGGTCCGGTGTTGACACGTGTCCAGACCCAGTCTGGTGCGGACCTGTCTGCATACACTTCTGCTCCGTGCCCAGGCGGAGACCCGATGCTGCCACGTGGCCTACTGCACGTGACGTAAGCCAACGGGCGGAGCCTAACGTAAGGCCTCCGGGTTACACGGCCCCTACATTTATTGCGGATAAGGCGCGCTGCCTAACCATCCCGCTGACAGGCGATGTGCCGCCTCAGCATTTAATGAGCCCTGTCCATTTCGCAGGCAGCGTGCCTGTCCATTCCACTGGCGGGCGATGTGCCGCCTCCGCATTTAATGAGACCTGTCCATTCTGCTGGCAGGTAGCGACCTGTCCATCCCACAGGCGGCATGCCTATCCGTTCCATTGGCAGACTGCACGCCCATGTTGCCGCGTGCGTTATGCCCATCATTACTCGTACGTTACCAAGGAAGCTACCGCTGCATGTCCCCATGCTGCCGCGTGCGCTACGCCCATCATTACTCATACGTTACCAAGGAAGCTGCCGCCGCATGTCAACGCTGCACGTGGTGCGGACAACATGAGCCTGGAGATTGCACAGACATCACCTGCATTAGTTGCTCTAGGTATTCCTTCTGTTATGTTCCTAGGCCCACATATCGGGGCTCAGCATCCTTGTATGTGTCTCCCTTGAGCTATAAAAGGGAAGGCACATGACGTTACAAGGCAAGTTCACTCAAGCCAACTTAGACCCTCGGGAAGTTCTCCAAGCTCTCGAGCGCCAGCAATACAACGCACAATGGAGTAGGGTTTTACGCTCTGGCGGCCTAAACCACTCTAAACCCTTGTGTGCTCTTGTGTTCATTGATCATCTAGCAAACAGGAAAAACGCTTAGGCCCCCTCCTCATCTTAGGATTTAGGGCGGGTGCATTCCGCCACCCGGCCGAAGATTTCCTCTCCAACAGGTACTTGTCTGAGAATATAATTGTGGAGATAATCTAAGTATCATGGAAATTACGTACGAGAAAAGATAAAAGAGTCCATAGCGTTTATAATGTAAGAAGTGACAATTTTCTACTATTGCAACGACTCGACCGATTATGTGTTCACCTTGATTTTGGATGATTTTGACTAAAGTCATTCTTATAGAAGCGGATTGAAAATCTGAGTGCTTGACAGTCTACGATAGCTTCTAGTGGGTATAAGCTGAAAAAGATGAAACAAATAGGACCTATGTAGGCCGATGCATTAGTTTTTTTGGTTTGATTTCTCGTTTTTTTTAAAAAATTCGATACCCATAAAATCAGAAGCAAAATATGCATCTAGGACAGGTGAAACTAAAATTTTTTGTTTCAGTTCTAACTGAATAGACCGAAGTTAGAAAAACACAATTCTAGGGTTTAGCAAAAGTGTGCAGACGGCCGAATGGAGCATTGAGTTGGGGATGATTTTGGAGGGATTGTGTGCTTATATACTTAGGATTTAGGAAGGCTATATTCAACTATTCCTAAAATACTATTGGTGTATTGACTTCTATCATATTTATTTTTTGGTTAATTCGGTTTTCCAAGGTCTATAACCGAAATTGTAACACCTCTGAAGTTATAAGAACTAAAATTGAACATATCATCATATGCATTGTAAGTATTTTACATGATTCACCTTAGGATACATCCATTAGGGCAAAATCAATACAAGTTGAATGCGCTTGTAGGATAGAGTGTGAAGTAAAGTCCCAAAAATCTTGTTTAAAATTCAAACTTGAACCATTAACTTCCAAACTAGGGAAAATTTGTATAGGACTTATATATGAAAGGTAGATCTTTCTACATTGGACAACTTTGTTTTTTGGGTGCTATTCAAATCTTCATGTCTAAATTGGAAATTTGAATCACATTTAAAATGCTTAAACTTGCCCTAAATTATAATTTCAAAATCTAAAAAGAACCTGCAAATAATCCAAATACCAAAGTCGTAGAGTTTGGAAAAAAACAAACAACTTTTTTTGTGTGTGGAGATTTTCAAGTTCTTGTGAAAAAATAAAAGTAATTTGAGAAAAACAGATTGGAGGTTACTATACCATCAGAAGTTTGATTTAGAGAAGTGCATTTCTGAAGTTCAGCGTCCGATCGTCGTTAACCCTTTCACCGCTTGCTTTCTTTCGAACACGCAGCTGCTTCACTTGTTCGCGTCCGCTTTGGTGGTGTCGTGACCTAGGAAACAATCTGTTAGGAACCCGGCCTATATGGTACACGTCGGCCCAACCAGTGGCGAAGCTAGAGCAAACTTGAGGGTGGTGCAATTACCTTATGGATGTATAGACATCATGTGATGGTGGTGCATATAAGGTGAAAATTTGCTCTTTATAATTAGTTCAATATATTTTAGGGGGTGCATCTGCATCTCCTAACTTATATATAGCTTCACCCCTGGGCCCAACCAACTGAAATGAGCACTACAAAGAGCAGGAACAAGGCAAGGGCCAGGGATCATCGAATATTCAGAATACACCACTCGTATCATCTACTCCTTCCTATGGCGGTTAGTCGTCTCTCCTCATCCCGCTGAGATGTGTTTCTGATGCTTCTTCACCTCTCGATCCGGTTCATCTTCTTCCCTTCCCTGCTTGCTACTTCCCAAACTCCATCTCTGTACATGTGTATGCATGTATCAGATTTATACCCTTGCTTTGGTGGTGGCTGTTGTGTTCATGTGATTGGAGGTTGCTAACACAATCAAGCCACGGCTAGAGCTCCAATCACGCCACGACGAGTTTTTTGAGAACATCACCGGTGTCCTCTGTCTTCAGCCGAATTGGCCACATATGTCCCATTTTTCCTTTTAAATTGACCTCGTGGACACTCTTTCATCCACCGGTCTCCAGACATCGTCATCTTCCTCGGTGTGGTCACCGGCGCCACCGTGAGCAAGGCTCCCGTGGGTAGGCCACCGTGATTGTTTTCTCCTTCTTAATGTTCTTGGTCACTTAGCATATTCGGATGCTTAGGCTATCTTCAGCATTAGGGCTGGCTCGGTGTAGCTTGGTGGCTGACTGAGCTCGGCTCGCTCATTTTACAAACTAGAGAGATAGGCTCGGCTCGGCTCTAAAATGGCTCGGTGGCTGGTTATCTATAAAATTATTTAATATCCATCATTATTTTATATATTAAATAATTTGACACAACTCGCGAGTCGGCTCGCTACGGCAAGGAGCCCAAAAGGCTGGCTCAGCCGAGCCAGCAACACCTCACGACACACTTTGCACTTTGCAACAGTCTCCCTCCCCTCTTTCCTCAATCAAATAGAAAACAAATTAAATAATGGAGTTTGTGCTTATACAGTAACTAGATAAGTGCCCGTACGTTGAAACGGAAACATATAATAACGCAATAACTTATGTACAAATGTGTGTTATTGTCGGGGACCATAATTAGGGGTACCCTCAAGACGCCTAATTCTCAGCTGGTAACCCCCATCAGCATAAAGCTGCAGAGGCCTGATGGGTTTGATTAAGTCAGGGATCAGTCCATACGAGCGACTCGATTGCGCCTCGCCCGAGCCTAGCCTCGGGCAAGGGCAGCCGACCCTGAGGTGTTTCCGTCTCGCCCGAGGCCCTCTTTTTACGGCAGACGCATCTCCGGCTCGCCCGAGGCCTTGCCTTCGTTGAGAAGCAACCCTGACTAAATCACCGCGCCAACCGACCAAGTCACCGGGGCATTTAACGCAAAGAGTGAGACCGACGGGCGACCAGGCTTTGCCAGAGGTGCCATAGGAGGCTTCGCCCGACCCAGGGCTCGGACTCGGGCTAAGGCCCCGGAAGACGGCGGACTCGGGCTAAGGCCCCGGAAGACGGCGAACTCCGCTCCGCCCGACCCAGGGCTCGGACTCGGGCTAAGGCCCCGGAAGACGGCGGACTCGGGCTAAGGCCCCGGAAGACTGCGAACTCCGCTCCGCCCGACCCAGGGCTCGGACTCGGGCTAAGGCCCCGGAAGACGGCGAACTCCACTCCGCCCGACCCAGGGCTCAGGTTCGGCCTCGGCCATGCAGGACAGACTCGACCTCGGCTTCGGAGGAGCCTCCACGTCGCCCGACCTAGGACACAGGTCCGCCACGTCAACAGGAAGCGTCATCATCACCCTGCCCCAAGCCGACTTGGGTCGCAGAGAACAAGACCGGCGTCCCATCTGGCCAGCTCCGCCAGATAGGCAATGATGGCGCCCCACTAGACCCATGACGACGGCGGCTCTCGGCTCCCTTACGGAAGCAGGGGGACATCAGCAAAAGCACAGCTGTTCCAACAGCTGTCCCTCCATCAGGCTCCGTTACTCCTCCGACAGCCACGACGCCACACCGACTGAGTGCCAAGATCTCTCCGGCTGCCACCTTGGCATGTACTTAGGGCACTAGCTCTCCCCTGCTAGACACGTAGCGCCTTGCTACACCCCCATTTTGTACACCTGGATCCTCTCCTTACGCCTATAAAAGGAAGGACCAGGGCCTTCTTAGAGAAAAGTTGGCCTCGCGGGAACGAGGGCAGGGGCAGGCGCTCTCTTGGGGCCGCTCGCTCCCCTCACCCGCGCGGACGCTTGTAACCCCCTACTGCAAGCGCACCCGACCTGGGCGCGGGGCGAACACGAAAGGCCGCGGGATCTCCGTCTCCCTCGTCACGACCCGGCTCCGGCCACCGACCTCGCTCTTTCCCCCCTTCGCGCTCGCCCACGCGCTCGACCCATCTGGGCTGGGGCACGCGGCACTCTCACTCGTCGGCTCGGGGACCCCCCGGTCTCGAAACGCCGACAGTTGGCGCGCCAGGTAGGGGCACGCTGCGTGTTGACGAGCAGTTTCCCGTCAAGCTCCAGATGGGCAGTCTCCAACGACCTCTCCAACCCGGGACGGTGCTCCGTTTCGGGAGCCTCGAGTTCATGTCTCTCGACAGCGGCTACGACATGGTACTCCTTCCACCGCCGCGCGACGGCGACAATGGTGGCGGACAGTCCGCCCGCCGGCGGGGGAATCGACGACGTCTTTCCCGCGTGGGGGAAGAACAACATTCGAGCTCGCCCCATCCTCTCCCTCGCCATCGGAGGAGGAGGCGGGGCAACCGGGGCCGAGCGGGAGGCTACGCTCCGACGGCTGTCGAGCAAATCGACATCCCCAGTGCCCCAACGGAGGACACGCTAGGCGTCACCCTCGCGTTCGAGGCGAAGGCGAGCGCCATCCCCCCGCAACACGTCGACCCTGAGCAGGTGGACGACGCCAGCACGCTCGCGAAGGGCCTGCAGGACGTCGCCCTCGTACCCAAGACGACGCCGCGATCAGCCCCCGACGTGACTTCGTCGCTCCTCGTCGACAAAAAGGTACCGACTGTTCCCCATCCTTCGTCATTTCGACTCGACCTCAACCCGCCTGGCGACCTCGCTTTGGCGGACACTCACGTTGAGGCGAGTGCAACCCCTCTGGGGTTTCGTGTGCGGTCGCCCTGGGACCGATTGACGGGCGTCTCAACCTACGGACCCTCTGGGTCCGAGGAAGACGACGACCCCAGCGTATGCTGGGATTTCTCTGGATCTGGCAACCCCAGTGCCATGCGGGACTTCATGACCGCATGTAACTACTGCCTCTCCGACTGTTCCGACGGTAGCCGCAGCCTTGACGACAAAGACTGCGGCCCGAGCCGCGAATGTTTCCACGTTGAGCTAGGGGATCCCTCCGGAGGCAGCCGTCTCGGCATGCCGGAGGATGGCGATCTCCCTAGGCCGGCGCCTCGCGCCGACATCCCGCGGGAGCTAGCTGTGGTCCCCGTTCCGGCGGGGGGTTATGACCCACAGCTCGAGCAAGTCCGCGGGGCGCAGGCCGGGCTCGACGAGGGAGCAGGAGCGCTCGAGGCAATCCGCCGGGACGCCGGGCAGGTATGGGCAAGCCAGCCCCCGGCCGGAGAAATACGTCACCTGCCCCAGGGTCTCCAGCACCGCATCGCCAACGAGGCCAGGGATAGGCCGCCACCCGCATCCGGCGGAACCGGTCAGGACCTGGCAGCCGCGGCGATGCTCCTCCGCGCGATGCCGGAGTCATCAACCACCGAGGGTCGGCGAATCCAGGGAGAGCTCAAGCATCTCCTGGAAGGCGCTGCGGCCCGGCGGGCCGAGAGCTCCGCCTCCCGAAGGCAGGGGTACCCCTCGGAACCTCGTGCCGTGACTTCCCGACTCATGCGGGAAGCCTCGGTCTACACCGGGCGCACGCGCAACACCGCGCCTGCGGCCCCGGGTCACCTCGGCGACGAGCACCCTCATCGCGACCGTCGGGCACGCCTCGACGAAAGGGTGCGCCGAGGCTATCACCCCAGGCGTGGGGGACGCTACGACAGCGGGGAGGATCGGAGTCCCTCGCCCGAGCCACCCGGTCCGCAGGTCTTCAGCCGAGCCATTCGGCGGGCGCCGTTTCCGCTCCGATTCCGACCCCCGACTACTATCACAAAGTACTCGGGGGAAACGAGGCCGGAATTGTGGCTCGCGGACTACCGCCTAGCCTGTCAACTGGGTGGAACGGACGACGACAACCTCATCATCCGCAACCTCCCCCTGTTTGTAACACCATAAAAACCGTCAATTAAAATAATAAATTTAGTTATTATATTAATTAGGGTAATAAAATTTTTAGTGTTTAATTGTTCATTTGCATTGTTTTCTTTGCATGCACTTGATTGATTATCGGATGATTGTTGTTTTCCTTTTAAAAAGAAATCTTAGTAATTAATCAATAATTAAGAAAAATAATAATTATTAGTCTAAAAATGAGTATTTTGTTTATAAACATTTTTGGTGAATTTTTATAAATTTTTGAGCTCTTTAAATAAGCGTTTCGGAATTAAAAAAAAAAGAACTACACCTACCGGCCCACTAGGGGCCCATGCCCCAAACCCTAAAAAAAAAATCTACACGCGCGCGGCCAGGAAACCCCAGCCGCCGCCGCCCTTCATCTTCTCTCCCTCACTTCTCTCTCTTCTCTCACGTTTCTCTCTCTCCCTCGCTTCTCTCTCTCACTTCTCTCTCTCTACTCCCTCGGCAGCGCGCGCCCAGCGAGCTACGCGCGAGCCAAGCCGCGCGAGCGCCCCTGCCACGAGTCGCGCGACGCCGGCGGCCCCACCGCGTCGCCTCCTGGCGGTCACGCGCCCCTGCGCGCATCACCGGCGCGCGACGCGCACGCGCCCTGCCCGACCATGCCGCGCGCCGTTTCGTTCTCTCCCCTCCCTAACTCTCCTCTGGTAACAGCAACGCCATCAAGAGAATTGATAGCACCGGAAACCCCCGCCGTCGTAATGGCTATTGAGGACGCTGTCGACCGTTTCTTCTACCTCTGCTTCCTCTCTTTTCCTATAAATTGCAGGCCACGTCCCCTGAGATTGTTCCTCACAGTTCTGAGCTTGCATCGCCTTCCTTGCTCCCTGCACGCGCGTAGCCACATAGTTCGTCGCCGGAGTTCACGGAGCCCGTAGTTCGCCGGAGTTTGCCGCTCGTCGCCGGAACCCGCGGAGTTCGCCGGAGTTACGCCATCCGCTGTCCGTAGTCGAGCCCCGCTCTCCGTCGATCCGTCCCTGTCACACGCACGAACCCGAGGTTGTTGGCGACCCAAATTATTTTGTATATTTTATAAATTACTTTTGATTCGATCCATGAGTTGCATATTTTGTTTGTTGTATGAACACATGTGAGTCGCGACATTATGTACATGTGTATGTGTTATGGAATTTTTGGTTGAGATATGCAATTATTAGTACCGTTATCTTTCATATTAATCAATGCGATGATTTTTGGATTTGAGAATATGACGTAGATTTAATAGTCACGTTGGCGATAAAAATGCTAGATAGGAATTTTTGTAGTTAAATTTGGTCACAATAAATTTTAGAAACTACTTGGAGAATTATAGGTGCATATTTGATGATTAGAAAATGGCATAGAACTCATGTCATTTGATTAATATAGGATTTTAGATGATTTATCTAATTATTTTATTAGCATTTTTTTTAAAGAAAGGAGAAAATATCATTGGTGGATGGCAAAATAGGTTTTTGCTAGTCAAGTAAACATGTTCACGGATTTAGAACTTAAAATTTTTAGAGTACTAGTTTATGTCAAATAACCTCGCTTGTGTTAGAAAATATTCAATTAGTAGTTTATGTAGATTTTTAGAATATTAATATTATTAAATTCATTCTTGCTACACTAACTAATTTGAGTTAGAAAATGTATTGATTTATTTATTAGTATTAATAGATAAATAAGTATGCGTTCACCGTTGCTTACATTATGATTCTGACTTATAGACAAGACTCGCACGCTCATGCGCAATATAATTATATTGGTTATTCGCTAAGAAATAGTAAATATTTTATTGACGTTGAAACAATATAGTCCAACGTAATCTAAATAGTAGAGATAAAAATTGTAGTTTAAGTTAGTTCTTTAATACTATGGTTATGTGATTTATAAATAATATTTTAACAATTGATATAATTTCCTTTTAGAAAGAAAGACTAAAACTAGAATGTGACCCGTGTTTTACGATAGAGATAATTATTTAGTAAATAAACTAGATTCCCTAGAATTTGGGTTAAAGTTGTATCTATGATTTTAAATGAATTTATATAGTATGCATATCCACAGTCGAATTGTCATACAAGTTTTCTAGTAAGATAATGAAACAAAGTAGTTAGTCATAACAAATAAATTGATCGTTGATATGGTTAAGATTTATAGGGTAGATACAAATCATGTTTTGCATTCCTTCTTATAAATGTGATTTGTTTAAATGTATGTTTTATTGTATGATGTATGCTTCACCTATGTAATGGTGTATGTTTATTTATTGGTGAATGTTTTCTTTTGTATGTACGATGTGCGACGCTATTAGAAACTGATTGTGTGGTAGAGGACCCAAATACGTTTGAAGACGACACGCAGGACGATTTTGTGCAAGGCAAGTGGATTCTCCCTCTGCATACTCTTTTTGTACCCAGTCATTGCATTTAATAATGTTTACTTTTGATATACTGCATAATTTGATGGGTTTCACCTAATTAAGGATTTCCTAGATTTATTACCTGTATTCCTTGTTTAACCTGGGGAAATAATTAAGCTGTGCGAGATTCATGCTACCGCTCAACTTAATGATTCTTAATGTCACTCTTGAATTGGTTTTAATGTTCCAAAAATGTTAATTTGCAATTATGACATTAACCCGATGGTTAAAGATAACTTTATTACAAATTAATTGGAACATGGAGTGACCACCCAGGATAACAGTGCAACCACGAGTGCTATTATGGCTCTGGCTTTGGTAATTAGCTCTATATGCTTAGTGCCTAGCAACCTTACCTGAAAGATGGGCAAGAGGGGGAGCGGTCGGTGCTGGCAGCCCACGTTAACATGGGGTCGTATTCTTGGCTAAGGTACTTCACCCAGGGGGCCACCACCATCGTCTTAGAAACCTTAGCGGGTTGCTTCGTATTAAGTGTATTTTGTGAAAACCTCATAATGGATCCCTAGCCATTCACCTCGGCAGTGTCTAAGGGTCCGATCAACCCGGGCTAGATGGGATACATGGCTTGTGGGTAAAGTTGTACCACCTCTGCAGAGTGTAAAACTGATATATCAGCCGTGCTCCCGGTTATGAGCGACCTGGACTCCTCACATGATAATTGAACTTAAAGATGGACATAAATTGAGATCTGATGATCTGCCCACAGTTTTCTTAAGTGGTTTCACTTAAGTGTTTTTGTTATATTCATATTCCTTTGTTTAATTGGGATATTTGGGATTCACTCTTGTTAGTAAGGCAGGTGTTGATAATAAAATGTTGACCAACTAAAATGCTTACTGCTCAACCTTAGCCTCACCTTGTTATACCTGCATTAATTTTCCCCCCACTTGCTGAGCCCCGACCATAAGTGAGCTCACCCTTGCTAATATTTTGATCAGAGGGTGATGCTGGAGACTTTGATGGAGAATTTATCGACAAAGAATTCTAAGTCTAACGATGCGCCGGTCAACTTCCTGTGGAAGATTGCCCAGTTGTTTATTTCCGCTCTACTTTGATGTGATACAAGTTTAAGACACTATGTCTCAGATGATGTAATAAAGTTTTATACTCTTTTTACGCCTTTATTGCATTGTCTTTTGATATATTACACTTGTGACGTCAACATATGTGTGGAAATGGATCCTGGCACACATATGGTATGCGCTCGGTTCTACCCCCTGGAACCGGGTGTGACACTGTTCCTCTCCGACACTGCTCGCGCCTGGTTGGAGCACCTGCCTCCGGGGCAGATTTCCAACTGGGAGGATCTGGTCCAAGCTTTCGCCGACAACTTCCAGGGCACGTACGTGCGCCCCGGGAATTCCTGGGACCTCCGAAGCTGTCGGCAACTGCCGGGAGAGTCTCTTCGGGATTACATCCGGCTGTTCTCGAAGCAGCGCACCGAGCTGCCCAACATCACCGACTCCGATGTCATCGGCGCGTTCCTTGCCGGCACCACCTGCCGTGACCTGGTGAGCAAGTTGGGTCGCAAGACCCCCACCAGGGCGAGCGAGCTGATGGACATCGCCACCAATTTCGCCTCCGGCCAGGAGGCGGTCGAGGCCATCTTCCGAAAGGACAAGCAGCCCCAGGGCCGCCCGTCGGAAGACGCTCCCGAGGCGTCTGCTCCGCGCGGCACCAAGAAGAAAGGCAGGAGGAAGTCGCAAGCGAAACGCGACGCTCCCGACGCAGACCTTGTCGCCGCCACCGAGCATAAGAACCCTCGGAAGCCCCCTGGAGGTGCTAACCTCTTCGACAAGGCACTCAAGGAGACGTGCCCCTACCATCAGGGGCCCGTCAAGCACACCCTCGAAGAGTGCGTCATGCTTCGGCGCCACTTCCACCGGGCCGGGCCACCCGCGGAGGGTGGCAGGGCCCGCGACGACGACAAAAGGGAAGATCGCCAAGCAGGAGAGTTCCTCGATGTCCGCGACTGCTTCATGATCTATGGAGGGCATGCGGCGAATGCCTCGGCTCGGCATCGTAAGCAGGAGCGTCGGGAGGTCTGCTCGGTGAAGGCGGCGGCACCAGTCTACCTAGACTGGTCCGACAAGCCCATCACCTTCGACCGGGACGACCACCCCGACCACGTGCCGAGCCCGGGGAAGTACCCGCTCGTCGTCGACCCCGTCGTCGGCGACGTCAGGCTCACCAAGGTCCTGATGGATGGGGGCAGCTGCCTCAATATCATCTACACCGAGACCCTCGGGCTCCTGCGCGTCGATCTGTCATCTATCTGAGCAGGCGCTGCGCCCTTCCACGGGATCATTCCTGGGAAGCGCGTCCAGCCCCTCGGACAGCTCGACCTTCCTGTCTGCTTCGGAACACCCTCCAACTTCCGAAGGGAGACTTTGACGTTCGAGGTGGTCGGGTTCCGAGGAACCTACCACGCAGTGCTGGGAAGGCCATGCTACGCGAAGTTCATGGCCATCCCCAACTACACCTACCTGAAGCTCAAGATGCCGGGCCCCAACGGGGTCATCACCGTCGGCCCCACGTACAAACACGCGTTCGAATGCGATGTGGAGTGCGTGGAGTACGCTGAGGCCCTCGCCGAGTCCGAGGCCCTCATCGCCGACCTGGAAAGCCTCTCCCGAGAGGTGCCGGACGTGAAGCGACATGCCGGCAACTTCGAGCCAGCGGAGACGGTCAAGGCCGTCCCTCTCGACCCCAGTGGTGACACCTCCAAGCAGATCCGGATCGGTTCCGGGCTCGACCCCAAATAGGAAACAGTGCTCGTCGACTTTCTCCGCGCAAACGCCGACGTCTTTGCGTGGAGTCCCTCGGACATGCCCGGCATACCGAGGGATGTCGCCGAGCACTCGCTGGATATTCGGGCCGGGGCCCGACCAGTCAGACAGCCTCTGCGCCGATTCGACGAGGAAAGGCGCAGGGTGATAGGCGAGGAGATCCACAAGCTGATGGCAGCAGGGTTCATCAAAGAGGTATTCCATCCCGAATGGCTTGCCAACCCTGTGCTTGTGAGGAAGAAAGGGGGAAAATGGCGGATGTGTGTAGACTACACTGGTCTCAACAAAGCATGTCCGAAGGTTCCCTACCCTCTACCTCGCATCGATCAAATCGTGGACTCCACTGCAGGGTGCGAAACCCTGTCTTTCCTCGATGCCTACTCAGGGTATCATCAAATCAAGATGAAAGAGTCCGACCAGCTCGCGACTTCTTTCATCACGCCCTTCGGCATGTACTGTTATGTCACCATGCCGTTCGGTTTAAGGAACGCGGGTGCAACGTACCAGCGGTGCATGAACCATGTGTTCGGCGAACACATCGGTCGCACGGTCAAGGCCTACGTCGATGACATCGTAGTCAAGACGAGGAAAGCCTCCGACCTTCTCTCCGACCTTGAAGTGACATTCCGGTGTCTCAAGGCGAAGGACGTCAAGCTCAATCCCGAGAAGTGCGTCTTCGGGGTGCCCCGAGGCATGCTCTTGGGATTCATCGTCTCCGAGCGGGGCATCGAAGCCAACCCGGAGAAGATCGCAGCCATCACCAGCATGGGGCCCATCAAGGACCTAAAAGGCGTACAGAGGGTCATGGGATGTCTCACGGCCTTGAGCCGTTTCATCTCGCGCCTCGGCGAAAGAGGCCTGCCCCTGTACCGTCTCTTAAGGAAGGCCGAGTGCTTCACTTGGACTCCCGAGGCCGAGGAAGCCCTCGGGAACCTGAAAGCGCTCCTCACCCAGGCGCCCGTCTTGGTACCCCCAGCCGATGGAGAAGCCCTCCTGATCTACGTCGCCGCTACCACTCAGGTGGTCAGCGCCGCGATCGTGGTCGAAAGGCAGGAAGAGGGGCATGCTTTGCCCATTCAGAGGCCGGTTTACTTCATCAGCGAGGTGCTGTCCGAAACCAAGATCCGCTACCCACAAGTTCAGAAGCTGCTGTATGCAGTGATCCTGACGAGGCGAAAGCTGCGACATTACTTCGAGTCTCATCCGGTGACTGTGGTGTCATCATTCCCCCTAGGGGAGATCATCCAGTGCCGAGAAGCCTCGGGACGGATCGCAAAGTGGGCGGTGGAGATCATGGGCGAGACAATCTCATTCGCCCCTCGGAAGGCCATCAAGTCCCAGGTACTGGCGGACTTCATAGCCGAATGGGCCGACACACAGCTGCCGACGGCTCCGATCCAACCGGAGCTCTAGACCATGTTTTTCGACGGGTCGCTAATGAAGACGGGAGCCGGCGCGGGTCTGCTCTTCGTCTCGCCCCTCAGGAAACACCTGCGCTACGTGCTGCGCCTTCATTTCCCGGCGTCCAACAATGTGGCTGAGTACGAAGCTCTGATCAACGGATTGCGGATCGCCATCGAGCTAGGGGTCCGACGCCTCGATGCTCGCGGCGACTCGCAGCTCGTCATCGACCAAGTCATGAAGAACTCCCACTGCCGCGACCCGAAGATGGAGGCCTATTGTGATGAGGTTCGACGCCTAGAAGACAAGTTCTACGGGCTCGAGCTTAACCACATCGCCCGGCGCTACAACGAGACTGCGGACGAGCTGGCAAAGATAGCTTTGGGGCGAACGATGGTTCCCCCGGACGTCTTCTCCCAGGATCTGCACCAACCCTCCGTCAAGATCGGCGACACGTCCGAGCCCGAGGCGCCCTCGGCCCCGTCCGAGGGGACCTCGGCCCAGCCCGAGCCATCCTCGGCTCAGCCCGAGGAGCCCTCGGCCCCCGAGGGCGAAACACTGCGCATCGAGGAGGAGCGGAGCGGGGTCACGCCAGATCAAGATTGGCAGACCCCGTACCTGCAATATCTCCGTCAAGGAGAACTGCCCCTCGACCGAGTCAAGGCTCGGCGGGTAGCGCGACGCGCCAAGTCGTTCGTCTTGCTGGGCGATGAGAAGGAGCTCTACCACCGTAGCCCCTCGGGCATCCTCCAGCGATGCATCTCCATCGCCGAAGGTCAGGAACTCCTGCAGGAAATACACTCGGGGGCTTGCGGCCATCATGCAGCACCTCGAACCCTCGTCGGGAATGCTTTCTGCCAAGGCTTCTACTGGCCGACAGCGGTGGCTGACGCCACTAGAATTGTCCGCGCCTGCGAAGGGTGCCAATTCTATGCCAAGCAGACCCACCTGCCCGCTCAGGCTCTGCAGACGATACCCATCACCTGGCCCTTTGCTGTGTGGGGTCTGGACCTCGTTGGCCCTCTGCAGAAGGCGCCCGGGGGCTACACGCACCTGCTGGTCGCCGTCGACAAATTCTCCAAGTGGATCGAGGTCCGACCCCTGAACAGCATCAGATCCGAGCAGGCGGTGGCGTCCTTCACCAACATCATCCATCGCTTCGGGGTCCCGAACTCCATCATCACCGACAATGGCACCCAGTTCACCGGCAAAAAATTCTTGGATTTTTGCGAGGATCACAACATCCGGGTGGACTGGGCCGCCGTAGCTCACCCCATGTCGAATGGGCAAGTAGAGCGCGCCAATGGCATGATTCTACAAGGGCTCAAGCCTCGGATCTACAACGACCTCAACAAGTTCGGCAAGCGGTGGATGAAGGAACTCCCCTCGGTGGTCTGGAGCCTGAGGACGACGCCGAGCCGAGCCACGGGTTTCACGCCGTTCTTCCTGGTCTACGGGGCCGAGGCCGTCTTGCCCACGGACCTGGAATACGGCTCCCCGAGGACGAGGGCCTACGACGACGAAAGCAACCAAGCTAGCCGAGAAGACTCGCTGGACCAGCTGGACGAGGCTCGGGACAGGGCCTTACTACACTCGGCGCGGTACCAGCAGTCCATGCGACGCTACCACGCCCGAGGGGTCCGACCCCGAGAACTCCAGGTGGGCGACCTGGTGCTTCGGCTGCGGCAAGACGCCCGAGGGAGGCACAAGCTCACGCCCCCCTGGGAAGGGCCGTTCGTCATCGCCAAAGTTCTGAAGCCCGGAACGTACAAGCTGGCCAACAGTCAAGGCGAGGTCTACGGCAACGCTTGGAACATCCAACAGCTACGTCGCTTCTACCCTTAAGAAGTTTCCAAGTTATTCATATACCTCGCACCCCCACAAAGTTTAGTCAACAAGGAAGGGTCGGCCTCGCCTCGGCAAAGCCCGACCCTCCCTCGGGGGCTAAAAGGGGGGAAACCCCCTCTGCGTCGAAATTTTCCTCGAACAGAAAATCTCTTTTACCAGAATATCTTTCGTGCTTTCTGACTACTTCGAAAAGTGGGTCCCGGAAACGACGGGGTACGCGTAAGCAGTCAAGGCTGACCGAGCCGAGGGACTCCTACGCCTCTGGGATACGGATACCTCACTCATCACCTTCTGCGATAAGTAACTCGCGTTCGGATAGGGTGACTCCGCGGATCGAATAAGTCTCTACGTTCGGAAGCCCTTCTGTCGAAGCGATTCTTCGAGCCTTCTCGACCGAGTCGGTGACAGGGCCTCATGGACGGGTGAAAGTACGCGTAAGCGGCGAGGCCGACCGAGCCGAGGGACTCCCACGCCTCCGGGATACGGATACCTCACTCATCACCTTCCGCGAGAAGCAACTCTCGCTCGCACTAACATCCCTGTTACCGACAAAAAGTCCAGATACCCGAAACAAGAGGAAAAGAGACGCAGCTTTACAACGCAGCAAGGTTGTGTGTTCCGGCCTCGACGGCCACACAAGGCCCACGCACCAAGACAATCTGGTCCTGCAGGCTCGGGTCCTGACGCTGGAAGAGGGCGATGACACCCTCGGCATCAACGGCACCTTCGGCGAGGCCCGACCTAGCCTCGGACGGCGACGCGGTCCGAGGGCCTCCGCTCCAAAGGACGACGTCATCACCATGCCCGAGCAATCGCTGTCAGGGACTTCTCCGGATCCGGCCCGAGCGGGCGGCTCGGCCGGCCACCTCCGGGGCCTCGGCCGACCACCTTCCGAGGGCGCCAGCCCGGTCCGAAGCCTCGGCTGATCAACTCCGACGTCGATCCCGCCAACGGACAACTCGGCTGGGCCCCGGCCAAACAGGTTTTACTTTCGAGCCGACTCCGCCTCTGCTCATGCTGATATCGCTACCCCCGGCCTCGGCTCATCGAAGAGCGGCCGAGGGGTCTCTTTAACTAAGCTAGAGGAGCCTCGGACAACAGGTCCGACCGAGCCGAGGGACTCCTACGCCTCCGGGATACGGATACCTCACTCGTCACCTTGACACGGGGCGACTCATGCTTGGTGAAGCAGTTCGGACAATCAGCAGACGAGTCTTAGTGCTCGAAAATGAGGAAAAAACACGGCTCCGTGCCGAAGTTACAAACATGTTCAGGCCCCGAAAGCCGAAATGAACATGAAACCCGGCACTCGAAGTGCCATTACAAACGGAACTCCGGTTCCGTCCCCGCAGGTACGGACAACCTCCCCGCCAGAGAAGCCCGTGGAGCGACGAGCTCTGGGCGAATCGCCAGCAAACGCGGGTCGCCCCAAGGCGCATCGGCAGGTCCTCACTCCTGTCCTCGCCACGCAAGCGAGGAAGAGGACGGAATGCTGCATCCTAGCTGGATAGCAACAGCCCGCCTCCCCCAGCATGACTGGAGGACGTCTCCTCCGTGGAACTGGAGGATGGTCTCCACCGCCAGAAGCTGGAAGAAGAGGCGGCCGGCCGACCCACGCAAGGGGCAGAGCACCGGCTTGGCCCGGGTCCTGTCCCGGCCGGGATGATGAAGACCAGCTGGGAGCGGGGCAAAGACCACAGCCCAGCCGCTCCTCCCCATCCAGGGGCTGGTGGTTGCCGTCTTGGGTAACCCCCGGCGAGGGGGAGCGGCCGGGCTGGTCGATGAAAATCCTTGAAGCCGAACGATGGCTGAAAGGTACCAACTCCCACGGAGTTGCGTTCCTCCAACGATGGGGCGAAAAGACGGCGGTTTCCCCCATCCGGGGGCTTGAAAGGTGGAGAGACACAATGCATGAGGCAGGAAGAAGGCATGGTCGCCTTACGGAAGGGGTCGCCCTCCTTTTAAAGGCGACTCTCCCTGCTCGCACCCTCAACCGTCGCAGGCCGAGTCTTCTCCAGCACGCCTCCAAAGCCCTCCCCCGCGGCGCGGGGGCTGGGACCCACAAGTCATGGAGACCAGCTCCGAGCAGAAGAAGCCGAACCGCCGCGCGCGGCGCGCGCAACCACCCAGCGGTTACAAGTAACCCTCCACTTTTGCCCAGACCAGCGGGCGAAAGGGGCAGGCAGCCATGCAGGCGGCATGCAACCGCGCCAAGTGGACGCGCCTCTCCGACTCCTGACAGGCCAGTGCGGAGGCCCAAGCCCACGCGTCGCGCAACTGGCGCGCCGGGTGCTGCATGCAAGCCGCTGTACCACTTGCACCACCACCGCACCTCCTCGATTGCGGAACCGATACCGCGATTCGAGGCGACCCAGCGCGCGACCCAGCAGCGCCAGCGTGACGCAGCGGTCAAACGCGGTCAAAAGTGGGCCGGCAGTAATGACAGTGGCAGGCGCGTGAGAGCAGCGGTCACGCCATCAGCCAAGCTCATGTCCCATCCGGAGGCAGCGAGAGAACCCCCTCTCACGGTGTGAAGAAGACGCGCCCGTGACCCGTACCTCGAACGGCTCGTGCACGCGCAACGGCAGCCTCGCCAACTACTCGCCCCGGCGCATTAACTCCGCGGCTGGACAGGCGACGTTCCTGGCGGGAGCAGCTGGCGACGCTTCGCCCTCGCCAACACGACCACACCAAAAAAGGTACGCCACGTCGCTCGGTTTCGTATCCTTTTTTCCCTTTTTTCTCTTTCTCTATCTCTTGCAACAGGGACCGGGAAAGGGGATACCCCCAAAGGGATCCTTCCCCGTGAAGGAACTAGGCTCCGAGCCTCCTTACTGATCAGGGGTTCGAAGGCTGGCCCCCCGAAGGGTTCAACGGCCGCCTCAGATCGCGTGGGCCCGACACCCACTACTGGTCAGGGGTTCGAAGGTCGGCCTCCCGAAAGGTTCCACGACCGCCTCAGGCTACTCGGGCTCCGCGCCCATTACTGATCAGGGGTTCGAAGGCTGGCCCTTCGAAGGGTTCACAGTCGCCTCAGACACCGAGCGAGGGATGACCAGGGGTACGTTCGATACATAACCAAGGCTCGGGCTGCGCTCCCGAGGTACCCTAGGACATTTCCGAGACCAGCGGGAACGATCCTGTAACGGAATCCCATCGGAGGGAGGCAACGAGCCCTCGGACCCCGTCGCTAGGGGACCGGGTCCGGCAGATCACCCGCAGGTACTTTTGGGCGTGCCTCCGGGCCCCTAGCCGACCCCCAACGAACGGGGCACGGACGTCCACTCGGATTACCCGATTGCAGCTCACCGGAGACACCATGTTCGGTGCCCATCGAGGGTAACATGGCGCTCTCCCCCCTCCTCCTTGCGGAAAGGCGACGTAGGGGCGTATGTAAAAAAGCCGAGTCTGTCCCTGATCGTCCTCTTGCCCTGTGCGGAGGCTCGGGGGCTGCTCTCGCAAACCCGGCTCCGGCCGAACCGTTGACAGCGTCAACATACCAGCCCGAGAACTTGGGCCCCGACAGTGCACCCGGGCTACGGCCTGTTCGCATGAGGGAACCGCCAGACCAGCCGAAGCATTACGCAAGGCATTAAGACCTCGAAGGAGTGAAACCACTCCTCCGAGGCCTCGGGGGCTACACCCGGCGGGTGCGCTCGCGCGCACCCACCGGAACAAAATGCAACCGAGAAAGGCTGGTCCCCTTGCAAAAAAGTGCGACGAAAGCCTCCAAGCGAGTGCTAACACTCCCTTCGAGGCTCGGGGGCTACTGTCGGGGACCATAATTAGGGGTACCCTCAAGACGCCTAATTCTCAACTGGTAACCCCCATCGGCATAAAGTTGCAGAGGCCTGATGGGTTTGATTAAGTCAGGGATCAGTCCATACGAGCGACTCGATCGCGCCTCGCCCGAGCCTAGCCTCGGGCAAGGGCAGCCGACCCTGAGGTGTTTCCGTCTCGCCCGAGGCCCTCTTTTTACGGCAGACGCATCTCCGGCTCGCCCGAGGCCTTGCCTTCGTTGAGAAGCAACCCTGACTAAATCACCGCGCCAACCGACCAAGTCACCGGGGCATTTAACGCAAAGAGTGAGACCGACGGGCGACCAGGCTTTGCCAGAGGTGCCATAGGAGGCTTCGCCCGACCCAGGGCTCGGACTCGGGCTAAGGCCCTGGAAGACGGCGGACTCGGGCTAAGGCCCCGGAAGACGGCGAACTCCGCTCCGCCCGACCCAGGGCTCGGACTCGGGCTAAGGCCCCGGAAGACGGCGGACTCGGGCTAAGGCCCCAGAAGACGGCGAACACCGCTCCGCCCGACCCAGGGCTCGGACTCGGGCTAAGGCCCCGGAAGACGGCGAACTCCGCTCCGCCCGACCCAGGGCTCAGGTTCGGCCTCGGCCATGCAGGACAGACTCGACCTCGGCTTCGGAGGAGCCTCCACGTCGCCCAACCTAGGACACAGGTCCGCCACGTCAACAGGAAGCATCATCATCACCCTGCCCCAAGCCGACTTGGGTCGCAGAGAACAAGACCGACGTCCCATCTGGCCAGCTCCGCCAGATAGGCAATGATGGCGCCCCACTAGACCCATGACGACGGCGGCTCTCGGCTCCCTTACGGAAGCAGGGGGACGTCAGCAAAAGCACAGCTGTTCCAACAGCTGTCCCTCCATCAGGCTCCGTTACTCCTCCGACAGCCACGACGCCACACCGACTGAGTGCCAAGATCTCTCCGGCTGCCACCTTGGCATGTACTTAGGGCACTAGCTCTCCCCCGCTAGACACGTAGCGCCTTGCTACACCCCCATTTTGTACACCTGGATCCTCTCCTTACGCCTATAAAAGGAAGGACCAGGGCCTTCTTAGAGAAAGGTTGGCCTCGTGGGAACGAGGGCAGGGGCAGGCGCTCTCTTGGGGCCGCTCGCTCCCCTCACCCGCGCGGACGCTTGTAACCCCCTACTGCAAGCGCACCCGACCTGGGCGCGGGGCGAACACGAAAGGCCGCGGGATCTCCGTCTCCCTCGTCACGACCCGGCTCCGGCCACCGACCTCGCTCTTCCCCCCTTCGCGCTCGCCCACGCGCTCGACCCATCTGGGCTGGGGCACGCGGCACTCTCACTCGTCGGCTCGGGGACCCCCCGGTCTCGAAACGCCGACAGTTATACTGTTATAAGAAAAAAAATTCGTAATCTATTTGTGATCCTAACCATATATAGTTTTTTATTTTAGTCTAGCTATTCCACCACTACATTGTAACCATCAGTACCATATATGATTTTAAAAATGTCATGTCAGTTGCATCATTTAAATGCTGTTGGAGACTTGTTCTCAAATGCTATGAATTAAGAACAAGGCAACACAAATGTTAATGATTAAAAACCTTGGTCCTTCGAAGCATTATCTCCATTAAGATATAATGGTCTCCAGACGAAGGTCATGAAGGACATACCTTCGTCATCTCAACATGTAATAATGAAAACAGGAGTGTATGAAACATGAAGAAAACATGAATAATCATATTAAATCATTAGCTTATTTATATTCACATTATATAATTGTAGACAAACATCAATGGTATCAAATTGCATTTGTACCTTCGGCTTTACAGAAGGCAAGAATCCAAGAGTGACGTGCAAGTGATTACAAGTCAACGTGAACAGTACGGTGTTATTGTTCATCTATTTATAGACATAGGATGCAGCCTGGGTAAAATTACATCCATGTCCTTGACATTTACTATTGACTATGGAATAATCTGTCGAGGACTAAGCAGTCTTTTCCCCTTTAGGTCGGTTTCATTCTCCACCGTCATCTTTGCGCTAAGCCAAAGCTTCTCCATCAACAGCTTTAGAACTGGCCCATCCTTCTTTCAGACCGCGTCTTTCATGTCATGCACATCTTCATCTCAAAGCCGAAGGTTCCTATGACAGTATATTATACATGGAAAGCATGTTAGTCGTGTTTTTGAGGACCTTCAGAAGACGAAGGCCCCCAACAGTAGCCCCTCACAGTATTAATTTGTTACGTCTAACAAATTCAGACTGCAACACGAACGAAGGCCTTTAGCCGAAGGTCCGAAAAACACCTTCCCTTCGCTAGAATAGCGAAAGTCAATGATAAATGGGGCCCACCAAGTTGCAATGCACTGGGCATATAAATAGAGACCCACAGCGGCGGCGGCATTTGCTACGCCATTTCTGTTGCTCGCATTATTTTCTCAAATTTTTAATTCTCTTGCTGTTAGCTCTCGCTTGGTTTTGGAGCTTCGTGAAATACACAAGTTCTTGTTACATGTCTGAAGAGAAAAAGATGTCTGAGGAGAAGAAGGTTGTGGACCCTTTTCTTGCTGGGTTTTACGAATCTATAGCAAAAACAAATACGGAGAAGATTACAAAGGAAATAATAGTGGATTTGTCTGAGGATTCTGACGAAAGTGATGATTATGATGTGGAAAGTGGGGATGAAGATTCTGAAGACCGACCCTGGCGGCCAAGCCATACCATCTTCGGAAAGTCGACTATTAAACAAAGTCAAATTGACGCCATAAATGGAAGGTACTTTCGTGACATGTCTATTGTGAGGGTTGGAGGAGAAAGCACCGCCCCTACTCCTGAAGAAATTGAGGTTGTTGTCTACAGAAGTTTTATGAAGGCGGGTCTTCGGTTCCCATTGAGCAAATTTTTGATTGAAGTGTTGAATATATTTCAGATCTTTCTTCATCAACTTACTCCCGAAGCTACAATCAGAATAGGTGTGTTCATTTGGGCTATGAGAAGCCAAGGGCTGGAACCGAGCGCAAAGTGTTTTTGCAATATGCACGAACTATTGTATGAGACGAAGGCTACCGGCAAAGAGCAGTATCACAACAACTTCGGTTGTTATGGATTCGTTGCTCGTTCTAATGCAAGCTACCCGATTCCGACATTTCGGAAGAAGTGGCCTGGGGCTTGGATGGAGGAATGGTTTTATGTTAAGAATAATCTGATTGAAAGGGAGGACATAAAGGGGATTATTCAATGCCCCATCTGGTCTCGCTTCGGCCTTCGAATGCCGACTGTGGCGATTGACAATGATGCCGAAGCATGTCAAAAGGCTTTCAACAATGTCTGTGCTTTCATTGGTACAAGAGATCTGATCCAAGAACACATAGCCTTCAGGGTATGGCCACTTGTGGATAACTGGGAGATGCCGAAGGAGACTGCTTCGGGGTCCAGTCAAGGTGGATTAGTTCTCTTGAAATACACCTTCAGGTTCAGAGACCGGTCTGATGAACCAAACGACAAGTGATTGAAATGTGTTGAAGCTACTAGCGATGAGTTACTTGGGGCATATACTAGAGCCAAAGATGATGCTTTGTCCTCAGCCTTCGGAGGTCGAGGCAAGAAAAGGTTGAACAGAGTTTTCGATGCGATTGGTTTTGTATATCCTGATTATTGCTACCCCTCACGGAGGCAAGGAAAAAAGAGGAAAACTGCCGCTTCGGCCATCTCTGCCGTGCCGAAGGACAAGAAGATGAAGGTATTGACCCACCGGCCAAGATATATTGAAACAGCTACAGTGCCAGAATTTGGTGAAGAAACATCTTCTGCTGCCGAAGCAGAACAAGCTACCCCCGCCGCTCGGATCGCTGAGGAAGCGACCATAGTGCCGAAGGTGCCTATGGTCGAGCCAGTCAAAACCATAGATGAGGCGATCAAAAAGAGAGAGATAAAGAAAACAATAGTGCTGCCAGAAATCCTGAGCCCACTGGTAGAAGCAGAATTGCCGAAGGTGGCAAAGGCTCCCGCCACAACTCCTAAGAGGAGAAGAATGGCCAGCGTGCTAGACGCCGTCATGGAGGCAAGGGCATTGACTCTTGTTTCTGCAAAAAAAGGTTGCCGAAATGGCTACATCCCATGCTGAAACCGAAGCTGGGCCTTCAGTATCAGTTGAGACGAAGCCTGCCGCAACTGAGCAGAAAGTCAGAGAAGAATTTCCAGATGCTAACGTAGCTCTGGAGAAGAATGTGGCTGAAGAAGCCAAGTCCCTTGCTCCTGAAGCACCGTCCGAAGATCTTGACTATATTATTCGACATGCTTCGGGGAAAAGATTGTCCGAAAAAGAAAATTTTGAAGCCAAACACTATGCCCAGGAATTAAAATACCCGAAGGGGGCCTTAGTGTTCAACGGCACGGATGAAGATGATTTCCTGTACTGTCTCCTAGACAATAAAGAGATATCCGTCTGCCGGGAGACGACCAAAAGTATGGGATTTCCGAAGCTTGAGGTCGGCCTCTCCGCATGTCAAAGGATGACCTCGCGGACAACCTTGCATACAATAGTATGAAGGTACAGAAGTTGTGAAGTTTAAAGTTTATGGATTTGGAAATGAATTCTTTTATTCTCATGCTAATCCTTTCTTCTTTCTTGCAGGGCTTAATCCTTAGCAACACCCTTAGGGCGCAAAAGAATGCTGAAGACGACAGCTACGCTATAGCTCTCGGCAACCTTCGATCGGAGGTCATTAAACTGAGAAACGAAGCCTTGGAAAAGGACAAAATTCTAGTCTCATTGGTGGATAAAGTGAAAGAAGATGAGGCGAATTTTAACACTCAATCTGAAATTCATAAAGCTGAAATTGAAGACCTTCGGAAAAAGCTTGTCGAAGCCAATGAGAACTTTGCAGTTGCAAAAGCTAGTCAAGAGATTAGTGAATGGTGGAAAACTAAGCTAGATAAAAATGTTGAGGAGCTTCGGGAATCCAAGGAAAGGTGCTTCAAAAAATCCTTGGATTGCGTGAAAAAATTGAAAACTAGCTTTGCTAAAGTATGTGCTTATTCTTACGAAGAGAACTTCATTCGAGGCGACCCCGAGAGCATTCTTGACTAGATAAGCGGGGAGGTCAAAGCCTTTGAAGAGATCCTAGGCGACCGTGGGGACATCTGTGCCTTCTCCGGCGCTCGAGGGGTTGCGGCTATCCTAGAGAAGGCTGGTTGCGATCATGTAAAAGCTGCGGCTCAGGTCGAAGCCGCCTTCTCTGTAGACGATACAAAAAACCCTTCGGCCGAAGCTACTTTGGTGGGCGGAAAATTTTATTCCGATGTCTGGGAGAACGGCGGCCGGGAATTGGCCAACGAAATCATCAAGAAAAATGAAAAAGACACCCATGAAGCCTGTGAAGAAGCTAGGCAAGCCGAAGAAGCTGCTGAGCGCGAAAGGCGTATAGGTATTATTATTGAATTTTTAGCTTTGGTGTTCGCTTTCTAGCTTTGTACTAATGATTTTTACTACAGCCAAACTCTCTCCGCTGCCGGAGCCATATAACCCCCAGGCCGATCCCGTCATGAAGGAGGCTCTGGATATAATGAGTGTCGCTAATTCCATTATCGACGAAGTCGTTGACAAGCTGTTGAATGAAGCCGCGGAAAAGATACTGAAGGAAGATTGAACTTTGTTGTAATAATACTTTGTAACATTTGGTGTATGGAACAATCAATTAGACATGTAAATTGTTGTAATATATTTCTTTGCGATGCATGAAATTTACGCACATACCATTTTTGAGCCTTCGGCGAAAAAACACCTTCCCTTCTTTTCATGCTTGATAAAGAAAGAAACCCCTTCTTTGACGTCTGATAAAATTGTTTTCTTGAAGTTTGCTTTGTGTCTTAGCACATTTTCTTTCAACAAAGTATTGCTGAAGATTTGCTCCGTGTCTCAGCACATTTTCTTTCAACAAAGTACTGCCGAAGATTGGCTTCGTGTCCAAACTTTTTGTCGTTGGTGCAATATGATGTATGATGTAATGTTATGCGAAATGATGCGATGATATGATGCAATATGATGGTGATGTCGAATACACATACACACACGCCCACACGAAAGACTCTGCATCGCCTTAGGAACGACTTTTGAGTCTTCTTCACCTTATATTTCGGTGGTATTTAAGCTCTGCATTCCCTTAGGAACGACTTTGAAGCTTCTTCACCTTCTATTTCGGTGGAATTTTTGGCTCTACGTTCCCTTAGGAACGACTTTTGAGCAGAAAACTTACGCTGTGCTCCCTTAGGAATGACTTTTTGTAGCTTCGGAGCTGGTATTTAAGCTCTGCATCCCCTTAGGAAGACTTTTGAGCAGAAAACTTACGCTGTGCTCCCTTAGGAACGACTTTTTGTAGCTTCGGAATTGGTATTTAAGCTCTGCATCCCCTTAGGAACGACTTTTGAGCAGAAAACTTACGCTGTGCTCCCTTAGGAACGTCTTTTGTAACTTCAAAAGTCTATTTGAGACGTTTTTTATTTGTTGACACAAGCATACTTATTACATAAAATCGAAATTCAGTCCTTCACGACTTATTTCTCATACAAAAATTAAAATGGCATAAAAGATAAAGATACATTAGGAATAGGATATTCTTTAATAGATATGTTTGGATTCTGGCACAGTGTTGTTGACTGTACGAGCTTCAGATTCCTCTCAAAAATCTCGTTGCTGCTAAGCGTGTGAATGCCCTTCTAGCTGCTGGCTTCGGGCCTGAGTGGGTGGTAATGGTGGCGGTGACGGGAGCTGGGCCCAAGAAGCTTGAGAGTGACTTGCCAAAGCGACAGAAGCAGAAGGTTGTTGATTGCCTACATACTCTGGTACATAGGGAGAATAGCATGAAGCGGTATGTAAAACCTGCTTCGGCTGATTCTGCCTCGCCTCAGCTTCGACAATCTCCCTTTGCTTCTGTATAGTTATTTGGTATGTTCTTGTGGTATGGCCTTTATCTTCACCGCAGAATAAATAATATAACTTTCTGGGCTGATCTCCAAATCTTCCACCGAAGCCCCTGCTGCCTCTGCCCCTTGGGACTGGTGGCCTGAAAGAACTTTGTTGTTGCCCTGAAGATTGGGAGCTGTGTTGTGGCCTTTGAGGCTGGCTTCCTCTGTCATCACTTTGGCTGGAATTATGAATTGATCTGACATGTCTGGGGTGGATTCTTCCTCCGAAGCCCCTGGTTATCTCAGAGAACCTGTAGGCTTCTTCCCTTCTCTGGCGGAAATCATTATCAGCTCGGATATATTCATCCATCTTCTGAAGAAGCTTCTCCAGGGTTTGTGGGGGTTTCCTAGCAAAATATTGAGCGGTAGGTCCTGGCCGAAGCCCCTTGACCATGGCCTCAATGACAATTTCATTGGGCACTGTAGGCGCTTGTGCTCTCAGACGCAGAAACCTTCGGACATACGCCTGAAGGTACTCCTCAGGGTCTTGTGTGCACTGGAACAAAGCCTGAGCAGTGACTGGCTTCGTTTGGAATCCTTAGAAGCTAGTGATTAACCTTCGTCCTTCGAAGCATTATCTCCATTAGGATATAATGGTCTCTAGACGAAGGTCATGAAGGACATACCTTCGTCATCTCAACATGTAATAATGAAAACAGGAGTGTATGAAACATGAAGAAAACATGAATAATCATATTAAATCATTAGCTTATTTATATTCACATTATATAACTGTAGACAAACATCAATGGTATCAAATTGCATTTGTACCTTCGGCTTTACAGAAGGCAAGAATCCAAGAGTGACGTGCAAGTGATTATAAGTCAACGTGAACAGTACAGTGTTACTGTTCATCTATTTATAGACACAGGACACAACCTAGGTAAAATTACATCCATGTCCTTGACATTTACTATTGACTAAGGAATAATTTATCGAGGACTAAGCAGTCTTTTCCCCTTTAGGTCAGTTTCATTCTCCACCATCATCTTTGCGCTAAGCCAAAGCTTCTCCATCAACAGCTTCGGAACTGGTCCATCCTTCTTCCAGACTGTGCCTTTCATGTCGTGCACACCTTCATCTCGAAGCCGAAGGTTCCTGTGACAGTATATTATACTTGGAAAGCATGTTAGTTGTGTTTTTGAGGACCTTCGAAAGACGAAGGCCCCCAACAAATGCTAAGACTATAATTTATACAAATCTTCAGGAAATATCACAAGGTCTTACAATTCATATGGATAATCATTAATATATATAACCAGTACATTCCATTAATAACATGTCCACCAGTTATTATATGCTACATGTATTTTATTTCGTTTAAGGATAGTATTTCTATGTAACTGACTTATAATCAATCTTTTTTTTCTCAAACTGCTCTTGAAGATTGGAACTTGGAAGTTAAATTCACATAGCTAAAATGGGGAACAGACATGTGAAGAACCAGCTTTACCTTTCGACCATGTGAACCGTCTTGACATTTGGTTATTACGTAGATTCCTAACAACACAACGATCAGAATTTACTCATGAAAGAACAGGCAAACATGTAATGCTAATATCTAATCGAGATGTGAGAGGGTTAGATTATGGTTCTGAAGCTCGATTCCTGGAGCTATTTGTACACAACTAGTGCATTACGCGCGCGCCTGCGCGCGTGTTGTCCTTTTTTTTCTTTGACAAGCATATTTTGTTTAAAATAGCAAGTATATAAACACATTTGCTGAAATTTGAACAATATTTTTTGGTACTAATAGCAGTAGTAATATAAACTTAGATTACAATACATAGCAAGTTACATTAAAGTAGCATACTTGAGTATCTAGCAATAGTGTGTCCGTAAAGTTTACATAGACATACATAGTTCTAGGAAGGCTTCAACAGTAGAGTCATATGTACACAAATGTCTATTGACCAAAAATGATGAAGCCTTTTTGCATAGACACACAGTTCTAGGAAGGCTCTAACGTCAGGTTCATATGTATATAAAAGTCTCATAACCAAAAGTGATGGAGCCTCTCATATGCTTGCAAAAAACTAATACCTGTATACAAATGAGAGGATTATGTTAATCTAGACAGCATCAAATAGCTCAATGCAATATTAGGATCATAAAAGAAATGATATTCTTTCAAAGGATAGAAACAATTACACATAACATGTTTATTTTATATTTCCCTCTGATCACAGCAAGCAGGTACTAAGTATATTAACACAACAAGCCATGTTCTCTCCACGACTTCAAGTTACAAAAACTTAATTGAAAATTAGTGCTTCTCGAATAAGGTACATCAAGAGACTAACAGTCTAACACACTGTTATGACAATATTTAAGGAAAGAGCAGTACACAAGCAGGTTTATTAAGAACACTGGCAACTGCATCTAGGTAATGTTTGAAGAAAAGGTTCAAAGCATTCAAACAAAAATCATGGATGACAGGATAACTTTAAAGAAATAAGTTGTTGGAGTGAGTATGTTTGGTAAGCAAAAGAATTTTAGCATTCCATAGATCAAATTGTGAAGCCAAATTAAAAGTAAGTTTGGTCCAAAGCATTCAAATAGAAATCATGTATTTTGTTTATGTATTTATTTTATATTTTTCTTTTTTCTGTCAAAGTGTAAAGTATTTTTTTTAATAAAACATGAGTATGGAACTGTTTCTTTTTTTGTGGGTGTATTTGTGCTGCACTTATTTATTTTTTCCTAAGCTATTTTTTGATAAGGAGATTAGAACACACAATGCAGACTATGGGTCCGGCCAGACAAATTCGCAAAATATGCATATAGGTTTCTAGATAAAGCTAGAAGTAGCAGCTCTAAATATTAGTAATTCATTTTTTTGAGTTATGGTTGCTGATTTGTGGAAACAAATTATCAGGATACTTAAATATGGATTTTTTTTATCAGACACAATGTAGTTTTGTTTGTTGTAATGGAAAAAAGGGAAAATGAGGGTGCGAGGTTTGTGTACAAACGATCCTGAATGGTACCATACCTTGATATATTTCATGGTGATCTAATTGTCGTCATTCTTGGAACATGTGGAATCTGGCATGACTTTGCTAACATGGGTGTGCTTCATCTTGCATGTAGTGTATTTTATTAATATGGAATAGAAGTTGTAGTTGTAAACTTAAAAGGTATACTTTGTTTTCATTTTATAACTAATGTATTTCCATACATACTTTTTTGGTGGCGATGACAATTCATTGTTGGTAAGTTGATCTATATATCTGTCAACATTCTGTGATTAAACGAAAAGGTGTTAGTTAACTTAGATGGTCCAAAGTGAGAGCATTTTTTATACTAACAAATGTATTGTTTAAGCATTGTTCTTGTTACCATCTATTTTTTATAACTTAACGGTAGAGAAAATACCTATTTCTGTCTATGTACATAATTCAATATTATAAGTACATGAAAAATTACCTCTAAAACTCTTGGATGCATCGTAGTACTCTAAGACGCGTCGAACCTGTCAAATATGTTTTATTATGTTACGTATCTACAAGATGGTTCACATAAACTTGAAGACATTATTATGTAAGAAGTTTTGTACCGTGTTTTCCTGTTCAGCTGAAGTGGATAGCTTAGCAAATGATGTTGCTGGAGAATCCTATGTGGTTGTAGGTTCGAATACGTCGTCTTGTGTCAGTAGCTGTTGTTGGGGGTAGTTCAGCATGGTAGATGGTATTGAGGTTGTTTGTCTTCCATGATTTGTTACCACATATAGGATAGAGAAGACTCTATTTGTCACTGAGAATGACGACATGTTAAGGGTGATTGCAAAGGTAAATTTCAAAGATACAATGGCGGCTAGATCTGGTGGAAAACCCTGAGAAGTTCTAGCTGTTGTAACAAGAGTGTCACGTGGTTTTCCTACTATTCGTTTGGCTATGGTGTCGAAACGGAAGAATTCAGCTTTGCATGTTCCATCAGTGGCAATGAAGCTGAGTTTATAGCTGCCAATTGAATACGTTAGTGGTATGTAAAAGAATTGTATCAAATGAAATGTATATGTTCAGGGTTACCTGAATTTTATGTCTGTACAGCCACACGATGTACAATGATATCCAGTGGAAGTTTGAGGTGAAGACTTCTTGCATTTGGTGCAAGCTGGAAACCACTATTTGATATCCTGTATGAGTCGTGAGATAGTGACTGTGCATTTATAACCTTGTGGCTACATCATATAAGGGAAAAAGTATGTTAAAAATAGAATAACTTCATCTCTTGGTGTATTTATAATATTAAGGTTAGAAGTTGCATGCTTCAGTGCAAACTGTAGACTGTGGTAATAAGGAAAACAAAGAATGAACAGCATTGTAACAGTAAGTATTCAGTTGTTATTGAAATTTTAAAGAGTAAACAATGTTTGTTGCGAGGCTACTTTAAAAAGGCACACATAGCTACAATCAATATCTGTAGTGAACCTATACACATGCAACATACATATAACAACACAATCAATAGTAAAACAGGCATTGTATTTGAATTTTGATAAGCAAAAGTAATGGCACATGATTACAGTGGTAGGAGGAGGCAAATTCGGAACATATGTATATGTTAACTCTAATTAAAGTTGGTATTAGAATTTTTTTCATGCATGCATTAATTGTATGAGTAAACATCAATTTGTGACTAAACTTGTAATGAATAAACAAAGTTCCTTGTGAGCCCAATTTAAAAGGGACACATAGCTGCAACTAACATCTGAAACAAAGCTATACATACACAACATAAACAGTAACCTAGAACTGCATCTATTAGTCATAAAAGATTTGTGATTGAACAATTGAAGCAATACTTATATTGTTTCTGAATTTTAATAAGCAAATACAGTGCCATATTAATCTAGTGGTATTATTGATAGTTGGTATACTAGAATTTACTACCATGCACCAATTGTAGGCAACATAGTAAGCACTGAATTGTGACTGAACTTTTAAATTGTAAACAAAGCTCTGTACGAGGCTACATAAAAAAGGGATACATAGCTGCAAGTAATATATGTAATGAACCATACATACACAACATGAACGGTAACCTAAAACTGCATCCAGTAGTCATGAAAAATTTGTGATGGAACAACGCAAGCAATATTAGACATTGTATTGTGTCTGAATTTGTAGTAAGCAAATACAATGCCACATGAATCCAGTGGGAAAACAAATTTGGAACATATGTGTATAGTAAAGTTTTTGTCAGAGTTAGTTTTAGAATTCAATGGTATGTACTAATTGTAGTTATATATTTGGATAGGAGAAGATAACACCATTAAATTCCACCTGAAAATAGGCTACGAAATCGAAACCATTCTGCTCTGTATAGGCACAGATGGGTAACATAACTATTAAGACATCAGAACCAGAAGTGGAAAACAGTTTGCTTAGAACTTACTGGTAATCTGGTATACAGTAATTGTAGGTAGGGAGTGGAGAGAGGAAAGAAAGGAATAAGAAAAAGAAATTGATTTCTAACGTTAAATATTTTCATCGTGAAAAAACATGGTAAAAGGATATCTGTACCTGCTTTGCAAGGACCAAATATATTACCACTTTTTATATCCTGTAATAACTCTTCTAATTTCATATGAAATACTCTTACAGCGATATCAGGTGCATCCGAAGATTTCTGGCTAGAGTGCTGAAGAACACCTATAATTTTAGGCCACTTTGCATTGCATGTAAATGTTATAAAAAAGTCAGGTGGGGCGCAACATCAACTGATTTGTTCTGCCATGACAAATTTATAATGAGCATAATAATCTATGGGTGATAAGATTTTTTCCCCTCTTAGACCCAAGTGATGTGTGTGTATAGAGTACGAAGACGCTTACTTCTCTTTTTTGTGCTGTTTGGAGTACGGATCAGGCGCTATAAATTTACCTATCATAAATTTAGCAATTTCGAATGTTTCAAGTTTTGAACTTGCATTTTCCAAGAATATGTGAGTACATTGCATAGTTCGAAGTACCTGGCTGATGTAGACAGAGTCCCAAAGGTATTGCTCCAAGTGCTTCGACCAAAAAACAGAAATGAGGATAACCTCAAACATGTGAAGTACATTTAAATGTAGTGAAGTAAATGTAATTGAAAAATGATGACGCATTACGTAAGGATAGTCTAGAATTATAACCTATATACAGTTTACCCATTTTTTACAAAATAATAAGGAAAATTAGGCCATTCAAATAAAACCTCAAATATACAATTGTGTATATATTAATTGGTAGACCAAACAACAACGATAGATGACTAACTAAAGTGTGTATAGAATTATAACCTATAAACAGTATATCTATTTACAAAATAATTAAAAGGGAAATTAGGCTAACGTAATGATAGTGTAGAACTGTAACTTTAGTTAAGAAAATAGTTTTAGTATGACACAACAAATGGCTGCAAGGGCCTCATAGGTTTAGGGTGAGGAGGAGAAGGGAAAGAGCAGCCACCACCATCGTGTGTACCTAAAAAACCCCAATCCAAGCCAGAAACTAAAAGCTTAAAAGTCACACTGCGTGTTATTCCATATTTACACTACGTAAGGATATTCTAGAATTATAACCTATATACAGTTTACCTATTTTTTTTACAAAATAATAAGGAAAATTAGGCCATTGAAATAAAACCTCAAATATACAATTGTGTATTAATTGGTAGACCAAACAACAACGATAGATGACTGATTAAAGTGTGTATAGAATTATAACCTATAAAAAATATATCTATTTACAAAATAATTAAAAGGGAAATTAGGCTAACGTAATGATAGTGTAGAACTGTAACTTTAGTTAAGAAAATAGTTTTAGTATGTCACAACAAATGGCTGCAAGGGCCTCATAGGTTTAGGGTGAGGAGGAGAAGGGAAAGAGCAGCCACCGTCATCATGTGTACCTAAAAAACCCCAAACCAAGCCAGAAACTAAAAGCTTAAAAGTCACACCTTTCCATATTTACGCAGTACAGGGATCCGTCGTGTGTACTAAAAAAATCCTAAACCAAGCTGGAAATTTAAAGCTAAAAAAGTCACATTGCGTGTTATTTCATATTTACATAGTATAGGGATGAGCACAGACAAGACAACACAGCAGAGGATCTTTCCAGTCGATCTCGAGCTGAAGCGAAGCCCAGATCCAGAAACTGCGTGGGACAAATACCAAAGCAAACAACATCGATTCAAGCAGCATCGATTCAAGGAAGGGAACTTTTTTTTCTGGCCTATTTTTCCATATGAGAAAATGTTTAGCCAACATGAGAAAATAGGGGACCAAATGGATTGCTCTTGAAGTAAAATACCACGACAGACACATTAAGTCAGCAAATAACCCTCGCTCTTTTGATCCGTCCCAACGCCACAACACACACACCAGCAGTGCCCGAAAAAATCCCAAACCAAATCCTTGTATTTTATGCACCTCGCCTTCCCCTTCCCTTTTCTCTAGGAAAAAACTCTTCCCCCAACTCAACCTGATTCGAACACTCAACCAAACCCTCGCGTCGCTAGGACTGGGAGCAGCACAGCGGAGCAGATTAGCTGCTTACCTGGACCGTTGCAGCGATGGCGGCCGGATCCAGAGTCCAAAGCGACGGTGGTTGTCGCTGGAGCCACGGGGTGGGCAGGGATGCTTGGGAGAGGGAGGGAGGGATCGTGAGTTGCAGGAAACACGGGATGGACGGGATGGAGAGAGAGGATGCAAGGAGAAAAGAACCTGGAAGCCTCCAGATAAGACACACGGGCGCACGAGCCATGGGAACCAACGATTGACGATCGAACGGCTAAGATAATTCAACCGACGTGGATAGGCTATCAGGCCACACTTCTTTGCTGCTTTAATAATAAGGAAATAACATCTAGCTCAGTTGCTATGAGGGCATGAGGTCCTTTTTTCTCCATTGGAAACCACACTAAAAGTATCAACCCTTTCTTAGGATCTTGCAACGTACTAACAAAGTCTGTCACTGAAGTTTTGACAGATACAATATTAATATAATTGTATCTTACCCAAACATTACAACAACTAAACAATTTCTTGATAAATCTTGTAAAATAAAACAAAATAAAAAATTGGCAACATTTGAGCTCTATGCTGGAAATTCCATGGTGCAGAAACATAGAGTTCAAGGGTGCCATTGTACCAAATTTTTGTATTGAATAATCGTAGCATTGCCAAAATTTGGTAATAGGCCTCTTGGGAAATCTATGCATTAGAATTGGAATACTCCATGATAGGGTACAAGGCCGTTGATGCAGCAATAAAAACAGCGAGGCTAGCAACTATCACAACTTCAAAGGCATCACAGTGCAAGAAACAAAACTGATAAAGATTGAGAATATACAAGTTTCTGACCAGAGGAAGGCTGCGATACTATTATATAGAAAAAACAAGGTCGAGTGAAGTGAAAAGTTTACCAGCAAAATCTAATTTATTGCTTTTGCTAGTGCAGGTTTGACATCGATAGGATGGAAAGCACCGGTCCATAACCAGAAATTAGTTCAGTCAACCTTGTAAATTTCCTATTTGAAAGCAACCACCTTAGAAGTCCCCTAGAGATAATAAATCACGACATGTTGGAAATTCAATAACCTACTTGTTGCATAATTAATTGCATGCCCACATGTATCAGCCAAACATAAGTAATGGTGGCAGTGAACTATATATATCCTTGTCTCCAACATATTATGACGGGAAAAATAATTTTAGCAGATGAGAAATAAAAACATTACTTTAGTATAAGGAAATTTATTATATCTAAAGCTGCAACATATGTAAGCAATGGTAGAGATCAACATCTTTAGTAAAATTAAGCCTAGACATTTAGTGATGACTCCAACGATATGAAGCTATTCATGTCATTTCTTCTTATTGACTTCAAAGAAGCATAAGTACCAGAAAATAAATAAACCAAATTGTAGGAGTAAAATAAATTCATGTCATTTTACAAACATATTAAACCTTCACGTGCATTTCCCCTATTCACACACCTATCGTACTTTTTCTACCTCTCATTTCCAAGGCTATGCCCTTAGGGATCTAGCATAATAAAAATATAATATTCCACAACGTGCATGCTGTCAACCCAATTGACTGTGGAGTGGATCAAATCTTCATAAGCAGCAGAAACACTCGTTCAACCAAGATAAGAAGCATTTTCTTGATAGAAGCAACACAAGAAACAATAAATCATGCACCAATCAGCCAGCCAAGCAACAAATTCACGGCAAATAAGCTCCATCTATTGTGTTGCTCTTATGCTGAGGAATCCAAGGTGGGCATTTGCTGACAAAAGGTGACTCTAAATTTGTATAATGGCATCATGCCAAGGTATCATATTGGTTGTTACTAATAGACTAATGGTACTCCGAGCGGTCAGGTCAACAATACATAACGACAAAGGAAGTTTGAGATACACATTAGATCTAGCATCCGTCAGCTCCCTGCATCAGACTCACGCACGGATGAACACTGAGGAGACAAGGGACATCACAAATTCGTGACCTCTATAGTCATCAAGCTGTCCCAATGCGACTACTTACATGATTCGTTCTCCAATCCAACACGGAGAGACGGAAGGGTGGAACTGATGAGATGAGACGAGATGAGGGGCGGGGCTCACCTAATTCTAGACGAGTCGAGGGGCGACGGGTTCCCATTCCTGTTGATGGCGGGGTCGGCCTTACGACTGAGAAGGCGTCGTCGTACAGGTACTAGGGTGGGTGCTCGTATCTGATAAAGGGTCGGACGAAGACCTCCGTCCTTGTCGAGGTCTCTGCGCTACAGGTTCGCCTTCGTGCGCTCGAGGGGACTGCGCCTCTGATGGTCACCGTTGATACCATGGCATCGTCTGCGCCCCTGGTAGTCGGGGTGGAGACGCTGAGAACGGGGAGGTTGTGGTTGTCGTTCCCTCACATCGCGTCTAGGGGATCTAGGGTGGAAGCTGATGTGGATGCAGATCTGGAGCCGGGCCTGAGCATCACGTCGAGGGGTGGTTTTCGGCGCCGATGACGGGGGCGAGGAAGGCGCTGAGGACGGGGAGGACGGGAGGCGGACGAGGCTAAGTGGCGACGGCGGGGGCAACGCCAGGGTGGGGACGGGGGCGCGCGGGCGGGCGGGGGCACCTGATTTTTTGCAATTTAGCACTTTATTCAAAACAAATTTACAATTGGATCCCGACAACTTAATATCGTTTTTGAATCCTTTGCTTGACACCATGACCTATGGTGCCGAGGTTACTGGTGCGCTGGACTCTCATGCCGTGCTGGCACCTATGTGGCTGAGCTTGGCGCCATAAATTATGGCACCGATCTCCCATCTCTAGTCGTCCGGTTTTCCTTCCTTCTCAATTTGTACGTGACAGGGAAAACAACGCTATGTTTTGGGATCAGCTTGTTTGCGTCAGTCACCCACCGCTTGCATGTGAGAAGATATGTTGCCTAATATTTTTTTGTCTACTTTCTAAAATAAAAAAATACATAGACATATATTTATTTCTATTATCTCGTAGAAGGTAATGTGTAGTAATAAATATTCAACTGTTCAGTAATAGATATTTCAACCGCCACCCTATTTTGTCGCATCGACGATACGATCCGATCCGCCGCCTTCTTTAACATGGAATTCGTGCCGCCATGTTCAACGTCGAGGAGGAGTGGGTCGATAGTCTGAGTTTGTGCCACCGGCGTCGCTACTTTGTCCGGCCACCAGATCCCGCATGCTGATGCTGAACTACGGAACCAGAAGGGCGCAGCGTTAGTGGCGAGGCAGCAGCTGATGGGAGAGCCGGTTCTTGGTAAGTGTCGAGTGGACGACACGCGCTATCATCGCTCTTCAAGCGCGACAACTGCTCATGCAGCTCGCCCGTTAGCATGCGTTGGTGCAGTACAAGCGCAAGAATAGCTCGAGCAGGTGCAGTACACGCGCAGTATACTAGTTGTTTTGGAAATCCGAGAAGATTTGCTTTGAATACAAAAAAACGAACAACTAGCTAGCTCACCTAAAAAGGGTCACTCGGTGTGCAAGGGCGAAGCGGGCAAACATGATGCTAGCAAATTTCATTAGAATCAGAAGGCTAGAATCAAAAGACAGGAGCTCGACGCCGTGAATCGTGGCGGCAAGCTCGGACATGTCACCGTCCTCGCTTTGCACACGCCATCACGCTCAATACCTGGATGCTTGTCATGGGCTGTAGCGCCGAGCCATGTTACCTCGCACGCCACGACCTATGGCGCCGAGCAAAGGGTTTAAAAACAGAAATACTTCCTCCAGAAGACTAAATATGAAATTTGTTCAAAAAGATGGTTAAAATGCAAAAAATTCAGGCGGGGGCATGGACATAGACACCTTCATTTTAATCTTAATCTCTACTACTCTATAAGACCTTAGTGTAGACCGCGTGCACCATGATTCTGCCTCTCCCATCCGTACAGTCTCCGACGAGTGGGCCGCATGTTGGCAGTCCACGCCCCTCCCCCCATTTCCTTTGTCTCCTCTCCTACTATTCATTTATAGCAGGTTCCCTCCTCCCCATTTCCTCCGCCTCCTCTCCCGCTCACAAGCCAACGGCTGAATCAGCCGCCGCCACCGCTCCCCTCACCATGGAGGACGACGATACCTACCTCGGTGATGGGGGCAATGCCTCCACTCTGCATGGAGGAGGGTCACAGTGGCAACCGTGGCACCGACGTCGAGGCGGGCACAAGCCAGGGCTAGGCGCCGATGGGACCGCGCATGCACTGCCAGACGACATCTCCGCCCCTCCCCGTCGGCGGCGGCGGCGACACGTAGGCGCCCATGCCGCTCCCGCCATCGCTCGAGCTGGACCTGTTCCACCGCGCGGCGGCCGCGGGCACGGGCACGGTCGCCGCCGCATATGCTTCCCTTTCGGCAGCATCCCTGTTACACACCCATACTATTTCTTCGGGCAGGCCGCAGCCGCCGCGGAAGCAGGGTGCCGTGTGCTCAAGCTGGCGCCGGCGGTCACCGTGGCACAGAGCGACTCAGACTGTTCGTCGGTATTGGATCTGTCACCATCGCCACCGGCCGCTGTGTCGGCGAGGAAGCCCGCCGTGTTCGATCTCGACCTAAACTGCTCACCGCCGACGGAGGCGGGAGCATAGTCGCCGAAGCTTTTAATGACTGTCTGTCTGTTAGTTTCTTTCTTCGCATTTTTTCCGGTAGAGGAAAATCTCTACTACTCTATAAGACCTTAGTGTAGACCGTGTGCACCATGGTACTGCCTCTCCCATCCATACAGTCTCCGACGAGTGGGCCGCATGTTGGCAGTCCACGCCCCCTCCCCGTTTCCTTCGCCTCCTCTCCCACTATTCATTTACAGCAAGTTCCATCCTCCCCATTTCCTCCGCCTCCTCTCCCGCTCACAAGCCAATGGCCAAATCGGCCACCGCCACCGCTCCCCTCACCATGGAGGACGACGATACCGACCTCGACGAAGGGGGCAATGCCTCCACTCTGCATGGAGGAGGGTCGCAGTGGCAAACCACGACACCGACGCCAAGGCGAGCGCAAGCCAGGGCCAGGCACCGATGGGACGACGCATGCCCCTGCTGGACGGCATCTCCGCCCCTCCCTGTCAGCGGCGGCGGCGACGCATAGGCGCCCATGCCGCTCTCGACATCGCTCGAGCTGGACCTGTTCCACCGCGTGGCTCTCTTGATGGAGCCTTCCCGTGGCTTGCAGACTTCTCGCCGGTCACAATCTCCCTCTTGGTGTGACCTCTCAACATCACTTCGAGTGGTTAGACTCTAATGAAGCATCGGGCTCCGATACCAATTGAAAGTCGCCTAGAGGGGGGTGAATAGGCGGAATCTGAAAATTATAAACTTAAGCACAACTACAAGCCAGGGTTAGCGTTAGAAATAAATCCGAGTCCATGAGAGAGGGCGAAAACAAATCAACCAAGAAACAAAGTGAGTGACACGGTAATTTGTTTTATCGAGGTTCGGTTCTTGCAAACCTAGTCCCCATTGAGGTGGTCACAAAGACCGGGTCTCTTTCAACCCTTTCCCTCTCTCAAACGGTCACCTAGACCGAGTGAGCTTTCTTCCTTGATTTCCTGGGTCACTTAGACCCCGCAAGGACCACCACACAATTGGTGTCTCTTGCTTCGCTTACAAAGCTTTGAGAATAAGAATGAGAGAAAGAAGAAAGCCAACCAAGCAACAAGAGCAACAAGAAAAACACAAGCGATCCTCTCACAAGTCCTAGAGCACTAGAATTGAATTTGGGGACTTTGATTGGATCGGAGGCTTTGATTTGTGTCTTGGAGTGTTGCACTTTGCTCTTGTATTGAATGCACTGTTGTGAATGCTTGGATGGTTGGAGTGGAGGTGGTTGTGGGGTATTTATAGCCCCCAACCACCAATTCAACCGTTGGGGAAGGCTGCTGTCGATAGGCACACCGGACAGTCCGGTGCGCCACCGGACACTGTCCGGTGCGCTAGCCACGTCACCCAATCGTTAGGGTTCTGACGGTTTTGACCGTTGGAGCTCTGACTTCTTGGGGCACCGGACTGTCTGGTGCCGCTGTTGGGGCGAAGGCGAAGACGCTACCCTTCGCTCTAGGACTTCGTCACCTCGCTACACCAACGGAGACAAAATAACCGACGCGCCCCCCCCCCCTTCGTCACCTTCATTGCAAGACGAAGGCCAGACTACGACGAAGTCTGGCCGTCCCACGTCCTCACCTGGCCTGGAGGCCCATGTGGGATTCAGCCCACTGTAACAGGCCGCGCACGGACAAGCGTGTCACGGGCCTGATTTTTAATAGCTTTTCTATAATGACGGGATGTAACCCCTCCTACTGGGAATATTATGGGGATAGTCCAGGTGCCTAAGGGTGTAAACGTCCTTACCTTGGAATGTTGGGCACTCGGGTACCTATAAATACCCCCGTACAGTGCCCTTGAGAGGCCAGATTAACAGAGCTATTGCCTTTCATCACCGAACTTTGCATACACTCTCACCACCCACCCGTTGGATCAACTTGACCCCGAGAGCAAGTTCCAACATTTGGCGCCCACCGTTCGTGCTACGAACAAATCACCCGTGATGGCACCCAAGAGAGCTAGTTCGAAGGCAGCCCCATTCGTCGACGAAGCAGCGAAGGCAGCGCTGCTAGCCGAGAAAAAGGGCAAGGCCCTCGCAGACAACACACCCCAAGAAGCCTACAATGACAAAGCCCTCAGCAAGAGACAGCGACACAAACACCCCACTCCCGAAGGCACCGCACGCACCTACAGCTCTAGAGGGCAACCACAAGCACCGCCCCCAGGCTTCGCTCCACCAGAGGGCGAAGACGCAACAGAGGACGACGAAGTCATCGGCATCTCAGCCGAAGAACAACTACAACTACGGGCCTTACGCATCAAGAACCGCAACCTCCAAAAATAGAGAGACATCCTCGAGGCCAAGCGCCAGCGTGTCACCGTGCAAGCCAAGGTGCGCCAGATGATACAGGACGACGAGCAGAGAGCCCGGGAGCTCGAGCAAGAGATCATGCTCATGCAAAATGAAAGCTAGCACGACCTGCAGCACGACCCCCCCTCCAACAGCGCGTGTCAGCCGAGGACTTCTTCATACCCCAGCGTGGACCCTTCGTCCCGCATGCCGCAACTTTCGAAGGCATCAATTACCTTGACGAGCGAAGTCCCCTGGCCCCGCAACTCCAAGCATCACCGTGGCCCGCCAACTTCAGGGCAGGGACCTACCCAAAGTACAACGGCAGCACCGACCCAACACAATACATTATGACCTACCAAGTTGTCGTCGCATCGGCCGGAGGGGACAACGCCACAATGGCCAAGTCGTTCATCATCGCCCTCGAGGGTCCAGCCTTGACCTGGTAAACCAGGCTGCCTCCGTTGTCCATCGACTCCTGGAAAGGACTCCAGGATAAGTTTCTGCTAAATTTCCAAGGGTACCGACCCGATACTGACGCCTTGGCCGAGTTATCACTCTGCAAGCAGCAAGAAAAGGAAACCCTAAGGGAGTACTACCACAAGTTCCTGACTCTCAAGTCCCAACTGCCTTTGGTCAACGACCACATTGCCATACACTATGCCATCAGTGGCCTTCGGGCTGGCGTCCTATACAGTCACTGCATCAGGGACTCATCCAAAAATCTCCAAGAGCTCTATCAGCTGTTCGAGAAGTACGCCAGATCCGAAGAGCTCCATCAGCGCAAGGTTGAGTCTCAGAGAAAGCCCAAGGACCCTCCGCGGTCTAGCCGAACCTGGACAAGGCCTTCGCAGTCAGACTCCGGACGGGACAGCCGCAATCAACAGCAGGTGCACAACATAGCCAACCAGCACCCCGTCGGCGAAGCCGCTCGCCGTCAAGAATATCCCCCCCAGGGCCACGGAGGCGGCACGCGGGGCCAGGGCCGGGGATGGGCGCAACAACCGCACAGATTCTAGTGCTTGTTTCACGGCGAAGACTGCGCACACCCAACAAGGGATTGCCCCGAAACAAAGGCCACCAAGGACAGAATGTCTTGGGCACAACCAGCCGACAATCAAAGAGTTGTTGCGCACACTTATCACCACAACCAACCATACAACAACGTCCATATCTAGCTGTAACGCCCCGAATTTTGGAGTTGAATTTCTTTTCTTTCTCCTTCACTAGCCAAATTCGGGTGTTACCTCTCTTTTCCCATTTCTTTTCGCTACACCTTACACATTTCCAAAACTCTATGTCGTGTCATAATAATAAATCCTAGAAGTGGGTTTCTTTGGTTGTTGCATCATGCTGAGCCATGCATCTTTTCCTTTGTGTGCATTCGCTTGGTCTTCATTGGGTGTTTATTTATTAATTTAGAGAATTTGGAGCTAAAAGGAAAAAAAAAGGAAAATAGAAAAACCCCCCTCTCTCCCCTGGGCCGGCTTCCCTGCGTGGCCCATCCAGCCAGCCGCCCGCTCCCTCCGCGCGGCCCAGCCGCGGGCCCAGCCCCCCCCCCCCCCCCCGCTCCCCACGCGCGTGGTGCGTGCGGCAGTTAGCCGCCGCCGCCACCCCCCCCCCCCCCCCCCGTGGGCCCCACCTGTCATTCCCCTCCCCCCAAAATCTCTCTCTCTCCCACATCCTCGTACACGTCTCCCTGCCTGGCTCGCCATCGCCGAACCGCCGCCCGCCGCCCTGCCCTTGGCCGCAGTAAGCCCCCCTCCCTCCCTCCTCTTCTCCTTGCCCCCTTTTCTTCCTGTCACACGGTTTTAGAAGGCAAACCGAATCCGAACCATGTACGTGCCAGGATCAGCAATTCACGTACACAACAGTTACATAACATGGACATCATCACACGGTGCTCAAAATAGTATTAAAAGGGAAATAATAGTCGATTACATCATATGTCTGAGACGTCCATATAGTCCTTACAATAAATCAAAGTGCGAAAACAAAACGTAGATAACCGTAGCCTTCACAGGCAGCCAACTGGGGGTTGCCGCTAACCCACACCTAGAACTCGTCGTAGTCTTGGAACTCCTAGAAGTCTCCTTCCACAGCTTCATCTTCGCCTGAGCAGTGGTTGCAATGCTGACAACCTGGGGGGGGTTTGGTGTGTAGAGCAAGAGTGAGTACACATCAACATACTCAGCAAGCATCCTGTTTGGCTGTAGTGGACTAGCTTTATGTGGGGATAAGTCAAGCAGTTGCTTTTAGTTGGTCAGATTATTATTTACTAATAAAAAGCCAGGTTTTAGCATTAACCCAAGTTATTAGCCCGATGTACCCTTTCCAAACGGAAAGAATACCACTTACCAGCACCATAGTCATAACCAAAACCATCAGTCTCATTGCCACCTGTAAACCAAAATGTCTCCGATCAAGTACCACTAATCATTGGAGCTCCCTTGGCCGCTCATAACCGCGAGCACGGCTGATATATCAGTTTTCAAACACTCTGCAGAGGTTGTGCACTTTACCCACAAGCCGTGATTCCCTCTTGCCTCGGGCCGATCAAACCCTTAAACACTACCAAGTTGTATAGGCAGGGTTTCACTATGTAGCCTTTACAAAGATTCCTCGGGGCTGTAGCCGCCCGTTAGGTTTCCTAAATGTACCGCACTCCTCCCCAAGGGACAAATCAACCTTGGCAGAGCGAGCCGCATACACCGAGCCCCATTGACGGCACAACGGCTAAGCGAACTACACCCCGGTTCCTCTAATTATTCAGCTAAGGGCGTCCCACTCCACCCTCACGGTTGCACTATTTTCCCGGGCGGTCATCCATAGAACAGGTCCTTACGGAGAGGCACTCGAGAAACCGCTCGAGCCCCCTTGAAGACCACAAGTATAACATCTTAATAAAAGAGGGGAAAACAGCGTATCATAAATAATTCTCATCATGTTCATTGATTAATGTTCAGCAATAGCATAAAGCTAAATAATAATAATCCGACCCAAGTAGGTAAACAAGGACATGGATAACAAAAGCTAGTCAATCCTTAAGTATAAATGTGTAATGCGGGACGTGAATTAAAGAATGAATAGGACAGAGATAGGTCAAAGGACACTTGCCTCCACCAACCGACTGTTGCTCAGGGGCTTCTCCTGTGAGTTCTTCGGGCTCTCCAACCGGATCGTTCTCTAAGCGATTGCAAGCATACATGCATCCATCCATTGAAATTAGGAAACCAACAATACACCATACAAGAGAACCAGTAGATTAAATATGCATAAAATATCACATACAATAATGAGTTTACCATGGTTAGAAAGAAATGAGGGAAGGTCTCGCGAGAGTTAAAGCTTATGCCCGAGACGCACTACGGGTTGGTGAATAACTAGACGTCACGTGTTCTAGTTCCAATTGGTTCTAACAAAAGAATTAGCCACATGCACTAATGTAAACGTGACCACTTTTAGTAGATTAACATTGAATAAGATAGACGATTAGCTATACAAATTAACTAACGTAATCAATTTCCAAATTGAGACTCCTATCTTATTAATATAAACAACGTGATTAGCGCATATAGGATACGGGGGGGGGGGGGGGGGTAGACGGGGCTAGGGGGTAGACGATCGTGTCGCGAGCGCGACAGGGCGCTATGCGTCGCGTCGCGAGCACGACGAGCTACGCCAGAACGCTGCGCGAACACGTGCACGCGCAAAGCAACACTTAACGTGCCGCGAACGAGTCGCGCACGCGTCGGGGTCGTGCGCTGGCCGAGCTCGAGGCCACGCCGAGGGCCGACACGACGCGAGCAAGGCACGACGGGGCGAGCGGGCAAACATGCCAGGGCAAGCAAGCACGGGCGAGCGAGGACGCCGCGGACCACTGCGAGCGAGGCACGGACGGGGGCGAGGACACGGTCGGGCGAGGCCGGGCGCGGGGGCGGGGCGACCGGGCCGGGGCGCGACGGGAGCGGCCGAGCCGGGGTCGGGGCGGGGGCGAGGCTGGGCGCGGGCGGCCGAGCCGAGGCGGCCGAGCCGGGGTCGGGGCGGGGGCGAGGCCGGGCGCGAGCGGCCGAGCCGGGCGGGGGCGGTTGGGCCGGGGCCGAGGCGCGGGCGGCCGAGCCGGGGTCGAGGGCGGTCGAGGCCGGGCGCGGGAGGCGGCCGAGTCGGGGAACGGTCGAGCCGGGCGCGAGAGAGGGGCGGCGCGGGCGGCCGAGGTGGCCGGGCTGGGCGGGGTCGGGGGCGCGAGCGGCCGGGGTGGCCGGGGCCGGAGCCGGCCGGGCGCGGGCGAGGCCGGGGCGGCCGGGGCCGGGGCCGAGCCGAGCTCGCCGGAGCGGCCGAGCCGGGGGCCGAGCCGGGCGGCGCAGGTGAGGGGAGGGCGCCGGAGGGAGGAGAGGGAGGAGGGAGAGGGAGGAGAGGAGGAGGGGGGAAGCCTCACCGGAGGGGGACGGCGTGACGGCGGCGCCGGGGAGGGGTGGCGGCGGCGCTAGGGCAGGGGAGAGGCGGCGGCGGTGCTAGGGTTAGGGTGAGGGTGAGGGAGAGAGAGAGAGGGAGGGGATTTTTGGAAAAAGAAAAAAAAAAGAGAGGGGGGGGGGGCGGTTGGGCCGACTGGGCCCAAAGGGGGGGAGGGGGCACGTGGCTGGGCTGGCGCGGGGCCCACGCGGGAAGGGGGGGAAGGGGGGCGGCTGGGCCGGCCGAAGGGGGGGCGGCTGGGCCAAAAGGGGAGAAGGGGGGGGGAAGAGAAAATAAAAAAGAAAAGGCTTTTCTTTTTTTCTAATTTCTAATTTCCTCTAGATGAAAGCATTCACATTTTTAATCAATCAAAAAGTATGCATGGTTCGGCATGGTGCATCACACAAAATAAAGTGTTTTAAGGTTTTGCTTTACACGAGGTCTAAAGCCAAAACCCACTGTGACTTTGGAAAAGATCAAGGCTTAGCGAGAAGAAAAGGGAAAAAGGAAAGAGTAACGCCTGAATTTGGTGGGAGAAAAGAAGAAAAATTCTACCCCCAAATTCAGGGCGTTACAAACCTATCCCCCTTAAAAGAATCTCGCCCTCGAGATTCAGGGTTGGCTAGCAAAGAGCTCTGGGTATTTAGCCATCAGATCATCTTCACGCTCCCAGGTTGCTTCTTCCTCTGAATGGTGATTCCACCTGACTTTGCACATTCTGATGGTCTTCCTTCGGGTGACTCTGTCTGCAACCTCAAGGATTTGCACTGGCTTCTCAACGTAGGTCAAGTCCTCCTGGACTTCAAGACCTTCCACTGGCAACTGCTCTTCTGGCACACGCAAGCACTTCTTCAACTAAGACACATGGAAGACGTCATGCACAACAGACAAATTCTCTGGCAGACTGAGCTGATAGGCCACTTCTCCACGCCTTGAGAGAATTTGGTACGGACCAATGTAGCGGGGTGCTAGCTTGCCTTTGACTCCGAATCTTCTGACTCCTCTGATCGGTGACACTTTGAGATAGACAAAGTCTCCGACTTCGAAACTCAGCTCTCTTATTCTTGTATCTGCATAGCTTCGCTGCCTCGATTGCGCTATCTTCAGATTTTCTCGGACCATCTTGATATTCTCTTCAGCTTCAAGCAAAATGTCTGGCCCGAACACTTGCTTTTCCCCAGGCTGATCCCATTGCAACGGAGTTCTACAACTCCTCCCATAGAGCGCTTGAAATGGTGACATCTTCAAACTGGCCTGGTAACTGTTGTTATAGGAGAACTCTGCATAAGGCAATCGCTTGTCCCATCCGGACTGATCTTGCAGCGCACAGGCTCTCAACATATCTTCAAGAATTTGATTGGTTCTTTCGGTCTGACCATCTGTCTGCGGGTGATAAGCTGAACTGAAATTCAGATGTGTACCCAAGGCTTCATGCAACTGCTGCCAGAAATGAGAGGTGAACTGCGTTCCTCTGTCTGACACTATCTTCTTTGGCGCACCATGCAGACAAATGATCCGAGACACATACAATTCTGCCAACACTGCACTGCTGTAGTTGGTCATGACAGGTATGAAGTGGGCTGACTTGGTCAAACGGTCCACCACTACCCAAATGGAATCATAGCCGGCTCGAGTGCGAGGCAATCCGACTATGAAATCCATACCGATTTCATCCCATTTCCACTGAGGAATTTGCAACGGTTGCAACAATCCAGCTGGTCTCTGGTGCTCTGCCTTAATCCATCGACAACTATCACACATAGCCACATACTCTGCGATTTCCCTCTTCATTCCGTACCACCAGAATTTCTTCTTCAGATCCTGATACATCTTCTCACTACCAGGGTGAATCGAATAAGCGGTCTCATGAGCTTCCTTGAGAATCAACTCCCGAATGGACTGGACATTGGGAACGCACAAGCGGTCTTTGAACCATATCACACCTTCTGCATCTTTACGAAAATCTTTGCCTCTGCCATCTAGAATCAGTCGCCGAATCTCACTGATCTTTTCATCATTCTTCTGCGCTTCTTTGATTTCTCGCTCCAAGGTAGGTTCCAACTCAACTGTGACTCCTCGCGAATTGTTCAGAAACCCGAGACTCAACCTGTCAAACTCCTTGGCCAACTCATAAGGCATCGGACGAGCGTCCATCAGATTGACTTGACTCTTCCTGCTCAAAGCATCTGCCACTACGTTTGCTTTGCCTGGATGGTAATGGATCTCCAACTCATAGTCTTTGATCAACTCTAACCATCTTCGCTGCCTCATATTCAGCTCTGACTGAGTGAATATGTACTTCAGACTCTTGTGGTCTGTGTAAACATCGCATTTCTGATCATACAGATAGTGCCTCCATGTCTTTAGTGCGTGAACCACTGCTGCCAACTCTAGGTCATGGATTGGGTAATTCTTCTCATGAATCTTCAGCTGTCGGGACGAGTAAGCCACAACTCTTCCCTCTTGCATCAACACGCATCCCAAACCTGTGTAACAAGCATCACAATACACCGAGAAGGGCTTGTGCACATTAGGCAAGACTAGGACAGGCGCTGTTGTCAACTTCTCTTTCAGCGCTTCGAAAGCCTCTTGACATTTCTGGGTCCACTTGAACTCAACTTTGTTGCCTAGCAACGCTGTCATTGGTTTCGCAATCTTTGAGAACCCTTCAATGAATCGCCGATAATATCCGGCCATTCCAATGAAGCTCTTGATTCCTCGAGCATCTGTTGGCGCTTTCCAGTTCAGAATGTCTGCCACTTTCTTCGGATCCACAGCCAATCCTTCTCTGTTGATTATGTGACCCAAGAACAGGACCTCATTGATCTAGAACTCACATTTGCTCAACTTTGCATACAACTGGTGCTCTCGCAATCTCTGCAATACCATCCTCAAATGATGTGCATGCTCCTCTTCGCTGTGAGAATAAATCAGAATATCATCAATGAATACCACCACAAACTTATCAAGATAATCCATGAATACACTGTTCATCAAGTTCATGAAAAAGGCCGGCGCATTGGTCAATCCAAAAGACATCACAGTGAACTCATACAACCCATACTTGGTAATGAATGCCGTCTTCGGAAGATCCGAAGGTCGGATCCTGAGCTGATGATAACCTGACCTCAGATCAATCTTGGAGAACACACTGGCTCCTCTCAACTGGTCGAACAGATCTTCTATTCTAGGCAAAGGGTACTTATTCTTGATCGTGACTTCATTCAAAGCTCGATAATCGATACACATCCTTTTGGTGCCATCTTTCTTCTCCACAAACAAGACAGGGGTGGCCCAAGGCGAGGTGCTTGGACGGATGTAACCTTTCTCTGACAGCTCATCAATCTGCTCCTGTTGGGGGCTTGTTCTCAAATGCTAAGAATTAAGAACAAGGCAACACAGAAAATGTTAAGTGTTAAAGTCCTTCGTCCTCCACAACGTTATATCCCTTCAGGATATAAAGCATTTCGGACGAAGGTTACGAAGGACATACCTTCGTGAGCATAATAACGAGGGACGAAGTATTCATATAAATCATGAGGTATGAAATAAACATTTAAATGTTATCATAGAATCATCTCCATTTTTATTATCATGAACAAATATAAATGACTTCAAATTATAAATGTACCTTCGGTCCTGAAGAAGGCAAAAATACAAGTGTGATGCGAAGGCAAATGACAGATTCGCGTGAACAGTATAGGGGTACTGTTCATCTATTTATAGACACAGGACACAGCCTGTGACAAATTACAATTATGCCCCTTACAAAAGTTTACAACATTGACTCAGACCTCTATGGATAAAAAGGTCATTCTATCTCTATGTCGGTTTGTAACGCCGAAGCTCCATAAAAAGGGACCTTCGGCAGTCTCCTGGGGACAACTTCAGCCGAAGCTGCTTCTTCGTGTAAGACCTTCGGCGCAACGAAGCATGACCCCAACAGTAGCCCCTTTCGCGGCGCTAGATCGTTTTTCGTAACGAGCTTGATCCGTGAAAAAAGCCTCTTAAGCTTCGGGAAGCCGAAGGTCCAAAAAACACCTTCCCTGAGCTCGTTGCCGAGAAACGATTCAATTTCCGAGCTCGTGTCGGACCCACCTTGCAGAGTTACTGTTTGATCTTTGCGGTCCACTGCGCAGCGAGTACAAGTGACTGCCCGCCTGGTGTAAAAATCCTGCCGCTTCGCCTTCTTACCTGCAGCACTATATAAACAGACGAGTAGGTGTGAAGTTACCACAGCATTCATTGCTATTTGCACTGTTTTGCTGCCAAAATTTTTAACTGTAGCCGAAGCTTGATTCTCAGAATCGAACGAAGGTCTGTCTCGAAGCCTGCTTCGTCAGAAAGAAAAGCTTCGGGAGAAAAGGAAAAAAGAAAAAAGTATCTAACTTTCCCGAACTCAGAATCAAATGGCCAGAGTGCGATCTACTGCCAGAGTTGAACGTGAAGGAGACGAAGCCGAAGGTTCGAATACTGTGCCCATCTCCGAAGCAATGCAGCGTTCCGGACTGGTGATTGCGGAAGAAATGCCCGCTGCTGAAGCAGGCCCGACAGCTGCCGAAGGAGAAGAGAACATTGAAGAAACTGACTCCGAAGATGACTACCGCATTGCCATGCCCAGCAAGCCCAGCCACCTAGACTTCGGAAAGTCGACTGTTTCAAAGGCTGATCTCGCCAAGATGGTGAAGGCAGGTTATTTCAGCGAAAATCAGAAGAAGCTACTTCGCTTCGGGGGAGAAGAAACTACCCCGAAGCCAGAGAAGGACGAGATTGTTATTTTCAAGAGTTTTTTAAAGGCTGGGCTGAGATTCCCTCTTCATGGAATTATTGCAGATATATTGAAGAAATTTGGTATTTACTTTCATCAATTGACTCCTAACGCTATCGTTAGGCTTAATGTTTATATCTGGGCCCTCCGAAGCCAAGCAGTGGAGCCATTTGCCGACAGTTTCTGTCGAGTTCATGAGTTACATTATCAAACAAAGGCCAGAAAAGATGGGTTACATGATAACTTCGGCTGCTACAATTTTGCCTACCGGAAAACAACAAAGTGTCCTGTTATCAGCTACCGAAGCAAATGGCCAGCAGGCTGGAAATCTGAGTGGTTTTATGTGAAAGTTGACGAAGATGAAGAGAAGCTTGTACAAAGCCCACTTGATTTAATCTTCGGAGAGACAAGGCCGCGATGCCACATGACATTGGAGGGTCCCACCTGGGCTGCACTAGGTGAGTTTGAAATTATTTCAGAGCATATCGGTACCAGGGATCTGGTTCAAGAATTCTTGGCGTTCAGAGTCTTCCCTACTCTGAAAGAATGGGAAATGCCCAAGCTAGAAGGGGAGAAGAAGAAGGGGGAACTCGTCCGGCTGCCTTATCACTTCAAATTCAAGAAATACTTTAAAACGCCATGCCAAGAGTGGCTGGATACAGTTGAGGTGATGTGCAATGAAATTCTTGGGAATTATTCCAAAAAAGAAGATCAACTGATGACCGCGGCCTTCGGCACCCGTCCGAAGCGAAGGCTGAACCGAGTGCTTGATGCCCTGGGCTTCGAGTACCCTGACTATGAACGGCTGAACAAGGGTGCTGAGGGCCAAAAAAGGAAAAGAGTGGCCGAAGCTTTAAACAAGGATGAAGAAAAACCACCAAAAGAGAAGAAAATTCCCAAGAAGAGAAAAATATCAACTCCAAAGCGAAAATTATCCGATGAAGAGGGGACCCCCACACCACCTTCTACCAGCGACGTGGAGGAAATTCTAAAGGTAATGACTGAACCCATGCCCACGAAGCTAAGTCCATTAGGGCCTCAACTGACGAAGCTTTTTCGAAAGGTAGAGGAGCCGGAAAAAACAAAGATAACCAAAGCAAAAAGGCAAAGAATTATTGCCGTAACCGAAGTTATTGACAAGACGCCACCGAGGGCGTCAATTCAGAAAACGCCAACTGTTGAGGGCACAGAAAATGTCGAAGTTGCACCTTCGGAGGTCGCGGCTACCGAAGCCGCTACAGCCGAAGATGTGAACTTAGAAACTACTATTGAAGACATCAACAAAATTTTGACAGACATGGCTGCAGAAGAAGCTGCCACCGCTGCTGAAGAAACCATGGCCACAGTGCCTGGGAAAGGGAAAGAAATAGCCGAAGACACTTCGGACGACGAAGCCTACTCATTTCAAAAGAGCTTAAGGAATATGCCAAATCTTGCGGATACAAGCCAGGAGCTCTTCTATTTGGAGGCATTGATGATGAAAAACTGGGCTGCATCCGGGATCCAGCTGGGGCTAAGGTCATCGGTACTCTATCCAAGAGTATCGGTTTTCCGAAGCTAGAAACAGACATCAGCCGCTACCGACGACAACATATCGTCGGCAGCTTATTTTATTCCAATTTCAAGGTAAACATCTTTTCTCTGACTTCTATTGTTTTTTAATAATGGAAATATTCCTAACAAAGGTTGTTTATTTGCAGAGCATGCTTCTAAGCAAAGCTTTGAGGATGCAGCAAGATCTAGAGGATAAAAAACACGAAGCTATAATCGAAAATCTAGAGAGCAAGATAAAAGAGCAATCAGCTATTCTTGAAAAGAAAGACTTTGAACTCCAATCGACTGAAGGCTTGCTGGCAGAGACCGAAGCTAAAGTATCAGAACTGAATTCGAAGCTTATCTGCCAATCAAAACAATTTGAACAAGAGAAGCTAGAGCTTAATTCAAAACTTGAAGCCGAAGTCCAAGCCAACTCAGATTTGAAGAAATCATTAACAAGCCTTCAGGATAAATGTTTGAAATTTAGTACCAGCTGCATTCAACAATTAAAAAAGATCTTTCACTCGGTTGGAGCCAGCAGCGGGAAGTTTACCCCTTCGGCTGAAAATTTACCAAAGGCCTTCGATCACATTGAAGCTGAAATTGATGAGCTTGACGAAGTTATAGCCGGGCACGGTGACTTCTGTGCCTGGGTAGCTTCTCGGGGTACCGCTGCAGCGTTCCTGAAAACCGGCTGTGAGCATGGAAAAGTCGTCAACAAGCCGAACTTCACTCTCTCTCCATCCATTCTAGATGATATTCCTGACCTTGCCCGAAGCATCTCAAATAGATTTATAAAAATGATATGGACAAAAGGCGGGCGAGAGAAAGCTGGAGACGAAGCTCGAAGTCATCTTGAACCAGTAAGAAATCATACTTTGTACTTACCTTCTCCTTCACACTTGATTTTTACTCACGATACCTTGATTCATGTAGGATGACGAAGCTGAAGATGATACTTAAAGAATACGCCGCCGAAGCGGAAACCTGACGAAGATTAGTAGGAGTAGTCTAGAAAAAACTCAGGAGAATTTGTAACAACTTTTTGTAAATACAATTAAACTGTTCTCAAGGAACTTTGTACATACCTTGTAATATATTCTTACCCCTTTATTGAGGCGCTTTGATGTGGACGAAATCAGTATTTTGAGCCGAAGGCGAAAAAACACCTTCCCTTCTTTTCGTACACAACGAAGCATAAAAGACCACTTCTTCTTTTTGCCGAAGCTTTTCTTTTTTTGTACATAACGAAACATAAAAGACCACTTCTTCTTTTTGCCGAAGCTTTTCTTTTTTGTACATAACGAAACATAAAAGACCACTTCTTCTTTTTGCCGAAGCTTTTCTTTTTTGTACATAACGAAACATAAAAGACCACTTCTTCTTGCCGAAGCAACCACTTAGGAACACAAATGCTATGAATGAATGCTTATGAATGCAAATGCTATGATGTAATGTAATGTGCGAATGAATGTCCAAAGCATATGTCCGAAGCCACACTCTCAGCCATTATTTCCTTAGAAACAACCACACATCAGCTCTGCATTCCCTTAGGAACGACTTTGGAGCTTCTTCGCCTTTTACTTAGACGGTATAAGCTCTGCATTCCCTTAGGAACGTCTTTGGAGCTTCTTCGCCTTTTACTTAGGCGGTATAAGCTCTGCATTCCCTTAGGAACGTCTTTGGAGCTTCTTCGCCTTTTACTTTCGGCGGAATCAGCGTTGACTTTTCGCTGTGAGCTCTGCATCCCCTTAGGGACGTCTTTGGAGCTTCTTCACCTTTTCAGTTTCGGCACTCGATGGTGCGTTCTCAGTTTTTACATTTACATTTTTTGGGGGATTTTGCTCTTATAAAACTAAAAAGGAAATTACACATGATGGCCCCATTAAAAACCTTTCTCCCCCTTTGGAAAGGAAAAGGGTGCCATGAAAAAGAAAAGAAAAAACATAAAAAGTTACATCAAGCTATACATAATATCGCCGAAGCTCATCCGCATTCCAAGATCTTGGAATTTCGTTGCCATCCATGTCCTTCAATCTGTACGAACCAGGCCTTGACGAAGATACTACTAAGAAAGGTCCTTCCCATTTCAACTGTAGCTTGCCCACTGTGTCTGGGTTGGCTACTCTCCGAAGCACCAAGTGACCCGGCTCAATATTTTTGAACCAGACCTTTCTATCTCGCCATTTGACTGTTTCAGCTTGATATTTATTGATATTCTCCACGGCCTGAAGCCTGATCCCCTCTAAAGCATCTTTTTCCACGAGGCAAGCATCTTCGGGACCTGATTCTGCCGAAGCTACTACTCTTATTGACCCAGCTTTAGCTTCCTCCGGAGTTATTGCTTCGTCACCGAATAATAATTTGAATGGGGTAAAGCCTGTAGACCTTGATGTTGTTGTATTGTGGCTCCACACCACTTTGATTAACTGATCTGGCCACTTTCCCCTGGGTTGATTGAAGATTAACTTCATTATTCCTGTCATTATAATGCCGTTGGCCCTTTCAACGAGCCCATTTGACTCCGGATGCCTGACTGATGCAAAATGGATCTTCGTTCCAATTTGATCACAGAAATTTCTGAAGGCTTCGGAGTCGAACTGCGTTCCATTATCTACAGTGATGGCCTTCGGTACCCCGAAGCGACAGACAATATTCTGCCAGAAAAACTTTTGGACAGTAGCCGAAGTTATTGTGGCTAATGGCTTCGCCTCAATCCATTTAGAAAAATACTCCACAGCTACTATAACATATTTTAGATTCCCTTGGGCCGGTGGTAATGGACCCAACAAGTCAAGGCCCCACCTTTGCAATGGCCAGATGGGTTGTATCAGCTGTGTCAAAGACGAAGGTTGCTTTTGATCTCTTGCACATTTCTGACAACCTTCGCACTTTTGAACTAACTCCGCTGCATCCGAAGCTGCCTTCGGCCAATAAAACCCTTGGCGGAAGACTTTTCCAAGTAACGGCCTAGATCCAATATGGGACCCACACAGGCCTGCATGTATTTCTTTCATCAACTCTATACCTTCGGTTCTAGATAAGCACTTGAGCAGCGGAGCGCAAACTCCATGCTTGTATAACTCCCCTTCTATCATGACATACGGACGAGCTCTTGCCTCTATCCTTTTATTATAAGCTTCGTCATCTGATAAGAAGTTACCCTGAAGGTGAGAGATAATTTCAGTTCTCCAATCTTCGCTGTAAACAGGAGATATGTTGAGGACTGCTCTTTCGAGAAGCTCCACTGAAGGTGCCTTTATTGTTTCGAAGAACACATCTGAAGGTAACGGCAGCCCCTGTGCTGCAGACTTGGCTAGCAAATCAGCATGCTCATTTTGCCCACGAGGGATATTCTTGACAGAAAATCCTTCGAAGGAGGCTTCGATCCTTCGGACCGTGTCTAGATATTTTTCAAGCTTCGGATCTTTAGCCTTGCAACTTTTGTCAACATGACCCGAAACAACCTGGGAATCAGTTTTAAGAATCGCCCTTCTGATTCCCATTGCCTTTAATTTCCGAAGGCCCAGAAGCAGGGCTTCGTACTCAGTAATATTATTTGTACAGCTGAAATCAAGTCTTGCTGCATAACAAGTTTTAACCTTGGATGGCGAAACCAACACAGCGGCTGCACCTGCTCCGAAGGTTCCCCAAGAACCATCACAAAACACTGTCCACACTTCGGCATCTTTATTTGCTTCTTCATCCTGAGCCCCTGGCGTCCAGTCGGCAATGAAGTCCGCCAATGCTTGAGACTGGATCGAGGATCTATGCACATAATCAATGTAAAATTCATTGAGCTCTGCAGCCCATTTTCCAATCCGTCCAGTAGCTTCTCTGTTTCTCATTATATCCTTCAACGGCTGCGAAGAAGGAACAATAATATTGTATGCCTGAAAATAATGCCGAAGCTTCCTGGATGCCATTAAAACGGCATATAATACCTTCTCCAGCTCTGTATAATTTTTCTTTGATATGCTAAGGACTTCAGATACAAAATATACCGGGACTTGCTTTTTGACTTGGCCATCAAACTTCTCCTGAACAAGCGCCGCACTTACTGCTGAGTGCGAAGCTGCCACATATAACAACAAAGGAGCCCCTGGCGTTGGTGGAGTTAATGTTGTTAGATCTATCAAGTACTGCTTCAGCTCTTCGAAGGCTTTTTGTTGACTTGGGCCCCATTGAAAGACTTCAGCTGACTTCAGCACCTCGAAGAAGGGTAAATTTCTTTCTGCTGATCTGGATATGAATCTGTTGAGAGATGCCAGCCTTCCTGTCAATCTTTGGGCCCCCTTTCTTGTGGTTGGTGGCTCCATTCGAAGTATAGCTTCGATTTTATTTGGATTAGCTTCGATTCCCTTTGTTGAAACCAAGCATCCAAGAAATTTCCCCTTCTTTACCCCAAAGACACATTTTTCTGGATTCAGCTTCAAACCAGCTTGCCTGAAACTGGCGAAGGTCTCCTGCAAATCAGCAATATGATTTTCCTGCTTCGTGCTTTTTACAATAATGTCATCGACATAAGTCAACACATTTCTGCCAATCTGAGACTGGAGGACCTTCGCAGTCATTCTGCTGAAACTTCCTCCAGCATTTTTGAGCCCCTCAGGCATCCGAAGATAGCAATATGTGCCACTTGGAGTTATGAAGCTAGTCTTCGGCTCATCTTCCTTCTTCATCCAGATTTGATGATAGCCTGAGTAGCAGTCCAGGAGACTCATGAGTTCTGAAGAAGCTGCTGCATCGACTAAAGAGTCTATCCTTGGCAGCGGGAATTCGTCCTTCGGACAAGCCTTATTGAGATCTGTGAAATCGATAGACATTCTCCACTTGCCATTGGCCTTCTTCACCATAACAGTGTTAGCTAGCCACTCTGGATACTTTACTTCTCTGATGACTCCTGCACTGAGGAGTCTTTTTACTTCATTGCGAGCCCCTTCGGCCTTGTCATCCGACATCTTCCGAAGCCTCTGCTTTTGGGGTCTGAAGGATGGGTCAACATTGAGCGAATGTTCAATAACATCCCGATTTACTCCACAGAGATCATTAGCTGACCATGCAAAAACATCTTTGTTGTTGAATAAAAACCTTATCAAGGTTTTCTCCTGGTCTTCAGATAATTGCGAGCCCAACAGCACCTTCTGCTCTGCTATGTCCTCACACAATAGCATGGGCTTCGGCTCATCTACTGAAGCTGCCTTCTCCCTTCTGAATTTGTACTGTTCACAAGCTTCAGCTCCATCTATATTATGGATTGCTTTGGAGTCAGTCCAGCTTCCTTCGGCCCTTCTAGCAGCTTCCTGGCTTCCATGAATAGCAATAGGCCCTTGGTCCGAAGGTATCTTCATGCAGAGATAAGCTGGGTGGAGAATTGCTTCGAAGGCATTAAGAGTACCGCGGCCAATGATAGCATTGTAAGGATACTCCATGTCAACAATATCAAACACAATTTGCTCAGTCCTTGTGTTGTTAACAAATCCGAAGGTTACCGGCATGGTAATCTTCCCAAGTGCTACAATCTGCCGCCCTCCGAAGCCACAAAGAGGGTGCGTAGCATCATGAATCTTGTCTTCGGGCTCTTGCATTTGTCTGAAGGCTTTAGCAAATATAATGTCAGCTGCACTGCCTGTATCAACTAGGACATTGTGGACCAGAAATCCTTTGATCACGCAAGAGATAACCATGGCATCATTGTGAGGATAATCCTTAAGCTGAAGGTCTTCCTGAGAGAAAGTAATTGGAATGTGGGACCATTTTGACTTGATGAAGGGTCCCTGCACTCCAACATGCTGCACCCTTCTCTGAGCCTCCTTCTTCTGCTTCTTGTTAGCCGGCTCTAAGCAAGAACCGCCTGTTATCGGGAGCACCAGCTTCGAAGCCGAAGCAGCTCCAGCTTGATTGTTGAACGAAGCCATCAGCTCAGAAAAGTGGAAGTGAGTTCACCGGAGGTGGGCGCCAATGTTGGGGGCTTGTTCTCAAATGCTAAGAATTAAGAACAAGGCAACACAGAAAATGTTAAGTGTTAAAGTCCTTCGTCCTCCACAACGTTATATCCCTTCAGGATATAAAGCATTTCGGACGAAGGTTACGAAGGACATACCTTCGTGAGCATAATAACGAGGGACGAAGTATTCATATAAATCATGAGGTATGAAATAAACATTTAAATGTTATCATAGAATCATCTCCATTTTTATTATCATGAACAAATATAAATGACTTCAAATTATAAATGTACCTTCGGTCCTGAAGAAGGCAAAAATACAAGTGTGATGCGAAGGCAAATGACAGATTCGCGTGAAAAGTACAGGGGTACTGTTCATCTATTTATAGACACAGGACACAGCCTATGACAAATTACAATTATGCCCCTTACAAAAGTTTACAACATTGACTCAGACCTCTATGGATAAAAAGGTCATTCTATCTCTATGTCGGTTTGTAACGCCGAAGCTCCATAAAAAGGGACCTTCGGCAGTCTCCTGGGGACAACTTCAGCCGAAGCTGCTTCTTCGTGTAAGACCTTCGGCGCAACGAAGCATGACCCCAACAGCTCCTTAAGCTCAACCAATTCTGGTCCGGATAATCTGTAAGCTCTCTTAAAGATAGGGGCGGTTCCAGGAAGTAGCTCTATGGCAATCTCAACTTTCCGCTCTGGTGGCATACCCGGTAAGTCCTTTGGAAACACATCTGGGAACTCGGACACAACCTTGATACTCTCAATTGGGTCTGCTTCACTGCTATCGACAGCCATCCGATAACAACTTCCTTTCTTTGGCTCGGGCGGGACTAACTCGGTCACCACTTCCTCTCCTAGTGGGGACACCAACCTGATTGTCCTTTTATCACAACTGATAACTGCCTGATACTTATCTAGCCAATTCATCCCTAGGATGACATCTATTCCCTGAGTACCCATTACTATAAGGTTAGCGGGAAACGCTATCCCCCTTATTTCCACGCTTACATTCAAACAGATGCTATCAGCTCGAATTCTACCACCGGCTGAGTCAATTTGAATGGGGGTTGACATGGTAGTAATTGGAAGATTATGTGCTTTTACCCATGATGCAGTAATGAAAGAATGCGTTGTTCCAGTATCAAATAACACCTCTGCAATATGGGAGTCGACTGGGAACATACCTACTATCATGCCGGGAGTCTCCTGAACTGCTTCAGCCTCCAAGTGATTCAGTCTTCCATGATTATAGCGCGGCTGAGGGCGATTGCCTGCTCTAGGCTGAGACACATTCTGCTTTGCTGGGGCATTAGGGCCTGACTGCTGCTGGGCTGCCTTCTTCGGACATTGCATCACCCAGTGGCCTTGCTCTCCACAGTGGAAACATGCCCTGTTTCCAACCTGAGCTGGTGCTGCCTGACTGTTCTACTGGCTTGCTGGGGCAGGAAGACGAGGTGCCTGCTGATTCTGCCTCTGAAACTGACTTCCTGACTGATTGTTCTGACGGTTCTGGTACTGGTGCTGAGGATACTGCCTTTGGAACTGCTGATGCTGCTGAGGTGGACGCTGGTTCTGCCTGATCTGCTGAGGTTGATTGCCTGAGAAACGAGGACGACTGCTGCTCCCAGGCTGGGGTCCACTGATCTTGCGCTTACGATCCTCCATCTCCTTGCGCTTCCTTTCTGTCATGATTGCTCTGTCAATCAAGTGCTGGAATGTCGGGAAGGTGTGATTCATCAGCTTATACTGAAGAGGGTCAACCAAGCCTCTCAAGAAACGGTACTGTCGCTTGGTGTCGGTGTTGACATCTTCAGGAGCATAGCGAGACAACTGCAGAAACCTATCTCGGTACTCACTGACAGATGATGACCCTTGCTTAAGGGCCAAGAACTCCTCCTTCTTCACTGTCATCAGACCTGCAGGCACATGATACTGACGAAAGCTACCTCTGAACTCTTCCCAAGTGATGGCGTCGGGGTTGGCATGGGTGGCGAGATAAGACTCCCACCATGATTGGGCTGCTCCTCTCAACAGACGGGGACCATACAGAACTTTCTCTCTGTCATCGCACTGAGCGGTATGCAACTCCCGCTCCACAGTGCGCAGCCAATCTTCAGCATCCATGGGGTCAGAAGAGTGAGCAAACGTTGGTGGATGACCTCTCATGAATTCAGCACGCTTGTCTCTGGGCATCTGAGGCATCTGAGGTTGAGGTGGAGCCTGCTGCTGTTGCTGCTGCTATTGCTGCTGAATGGCGGCCAGAGTCTGACCGATGGCTTGAACTGCTTGAGTCTGCATCAGAAACATTTGTTCGATGGACATCGGGGGCGGGGGCGGCAGGTGCTGCTGCTGAGGCACCTCATCCTGCGGAGCGGCTCGCTCCTTCTGAGCACGCCTTCCTCCTCTGCGCCTGTTCTCTGACATCTGCAGAATGCAACCACACATCAGAACTGATCTTGCAAATCTTGCAGCATAAGAAAAGAGTATAGAATTCTTCAACAGCACTGAACAGATGAGCATCTTCACTGATCTCCAACACAGACCACACAGCTTCTCAGATAAAGAGGAAAGTGGAATAAAAGGTTTCCCAACTATATAGCTAACTCTATTAACATATAACAGGTAAACCATAATGCAGGGGGTACCCACACTCTGGTGACAGTCATTACAAAGATCCAAACCAAACATAGTTCATCATGACAAACATAAATGCACAGGATATAGCAAACTACCCTGTCTAACTAAGACTAACTAAAAGCGAGACTAACGCTAAGACTGTAGCTTCTACGTATATATTTTGTATTAATTACAAGATCCAACTCTAACAATCTATGGTTCTAGATTTATCTTGGTCTTGCAGTCGAGATTGCCATAAGACTGGCGTCCACGCCGAGGTGAGCGGTACGGGTGCTGAGTCCCAACGGGAACGGGGGAACCATCATCCAAGTGACGACGTTCCGCGCACTCAGCCCGCAGCAGGGCGATCTCAGCATGAGCCCTACTCAGCTCGTCTAGTGCATGGTCCAGCTCCGTGTTTAGCACGGCGGCTAGGTTGACTGTGCTGCTCAACCTAGGATTGTCCTCACCAGCAGGTGAAACAATCACGCCTCCTGTGCTGCCAGATGGACGGCGGGGGTAATACTTCAGGTCGAGACCGTCAGCTACCCCATCGAGAACCGAGCAGTAGTGCGAAAGCGCACGCCGTGCAGCATCCTACATGGCTGCCTCAGCTGAGTCCCGCTCAGAGATAGAATAGTGCTCTGAGCAGGCCTCCGCACCCTGGAGACTGTTCTCCGGACGGCGCACCAAGCAGGTCGCCTCCCAGCGGTCCGGGTAAACCCCGCGACTATGCTGGTAGACCACACAGCGATACTCGATGGACCAAGTACGCCGGTCAAGTGCCCGACGTAGCAGGGTGTCGAGCGCATCGTGGAAGTGACACCCGTGAGCAGCGTCACGAGTGATGGGTCGAGCAACCCATCCTTCCGGCTCATGGTCAACAGGGAAGTCGGTGTCGTGGCTCGGGCTGTCGTCGCCACCTCCGTCGTCTGGGTCTCCTCCAGCAGCTACTCCAGAGGCTGGGGCGCCTAGTGGTGGTGCAGGGGGCGCCTCTAGGGGAAGCACAGGAGAGCAGCTCCTCACAGACTCTATCTCCTGCTGGAGCGAGAAGGAAGAGCCCTGCTGCTCCTGTCGTCGACGTTCCTGCTCCTCATGCAGGCGGTGGTGCAGTCTCTCCAAGTGGCTGGACTGTCCGGCCACGGGACAGCGAAGCGGACGCTCAGCAAGGCGGGAGGGTAAGAAGGGGATGACAGACTTTCGTGCAGTGTGTCTAAGTCGAGTCATCTACAAAAGACACCGCAAGCAAAAGAGTGAGAACAGAATTAATATGACCAGCAAATAATGAATCATAAATAAATGAATGATTAGAATAAAACATAATTTTTAGCAAGGTATAATATATAGTAGAACATAGGTTTGGTCAGTATGACCAACTTTTGAAGGGGTACCAAAGTCAAGGCAGGGACAGAGGTCTATAATCCTTAGAACGACCATTCTATTCTAGGTTAGTGGTCCTACAGCCAGCACGACTTTGATACCAGCTTATGTCACACCCGGTTTTAGAAGGCAAACCGAATGCGAACCATGTACGTGCCAGGATCAGCAATTCACGTACACAGCAGTTACATAACATGGACATCATCACACGGTGCTCAAAATAGTATTAAAAGGGAAATAATAGTCGATTACATCATACGTCTGAGACGTCCATATAGTCCTTACAATAAATCAAAGTGCGAAAACGAAACGTAGATAACTGCGGCCTTCACAGGCAGCCAACTGGGGGTTGCCGCTAACCCACACCTAGAACTCGTCGTAGTCTTGGAACTCCTGGAAGTCTCCTTCCATAGCTTCATCTTCGCCTGAGCAGTGGTTGCAATGCTGACAACCTGGGGGGGGGGGGTTTGGTGTGTAGAGCAAGAGTGAGTACACATCAACATACTCAGCAAGCATCCTGTTTGGCTGTAGTGGACTAGCTTTATCTGGGGATAAGTCAAGCATTTGCTTTTAGTTGGTCAGATTATTATTTACTAATAGAAAGCCAGGTTTTAGCATTAACCCAAGTTATTAGCCCGATGTACCCTTTCCAAACGGAAAGAATACCACTTACCAGCACCATAGTCATAACCAAAACCATCAGTCTCATTGCCACCTGTAAACCAAAATGTCTCCGATCAAGTACCACTAATCATTGGAGCTCCCTTGGCCGCTCATAACCGCGAGCACGGCTGATATATCAGTTTTCAAACACTCTGCAGAGGTTGTGCACTTTACCCACAAGCCATGATTCCCTCTTGCCTCGGGCCGATCAAACCCTTAAACACTACCAAGGTGTATAGGCAGGGTTTCACTACGTAGCCTTTACAAAGATTCCCCGGGGCTGTAGCCGCCCGTTAGGTTTCCTAAATGTACCGCACTCCTCCCCAAGGGACAAATCAACCTTGGCAGAGCGAGCCGCATACACCGAGCCCCATTGACGGCACAACGGCTAAGCGAACTACACCCCGGTTCCTCTAATTATTCAGCTAAGGGCGTCCCACTCCACCCTCATGGTTGCACTGTTTTCCCGGGCGGTCATCCATAGAACAGGTCCTTACGGAGAGGCACTCGAGAAACCGCTCGAGCCCCCTTGAAGACCACAAGTATAACATCTTAATAAAAGAGGGGAAAACAGCGTATCATAAATAATTCTCATCATGTTCATTGATTAATGTTCAGCAATAGCATAAAGCTAAATAATAATAATCCAACCCAAGTAGGTAAACAAGGACATGGATAACAAAAGCTAGTCAATCCTTAAGTATAAATGTGTAACGTGGGAGGTGAATTAAAGAATGAATAGGACAGAGATAGGTCAAAGGACACTTGCCTCCACCAACCGACTGCTGCTCAGGGGCTTCTCCTGCGAGTTCTTCGGGCTCTCCAACCGGATCGTTCTCTAAGCGATTGCAAGCATACATGCATCCATCCATTGAAATTAGGAAACCAACAATACACCATACAAGAGAACCAGTAGATTAAACATGCATAAAATATCACATACAATAATGAGTTTACCATGGTTAGAAAGAAATGAGGGAAGGTCTCGCGAGAGTTAAAGCTTATGCCCGAGATGCACTACGGGTTGGTGAATAACTAGACGTCACGTGTTCTAGTTCCAATTGGTTCTAACAAAAGAATTAGCCACATGCACTAATGTAAATGTGACCACTTTTAGTAGATTAACATTGAATAAGATAGACGATTAGCTATACAAATTAACTAACGTAATCAATTTCCAAATTGAGACTCCTATCTTATTAATATAAACAACGTGATTAGCGCATATAGGATACGGGGGGGGTAGACAGGGCTAGGGGGTAGACGATCGTGTCGCGAGCGCGACAGGGCGCTATGCGTCGCGTCGCGAGCACGACGAGCTACGCCAGAACGCTGCGCGAACACGTGCACGCGCAAAGCCACACTTAACGTGCCGCGAACGAGTCGCGCACGCGTCAGGGCCGTGCGCTGGCCGAGCTCGAGGCCACGCCGAGGGCCGACACGACGCGAGCAAGGCACGGCGGGGCGAGCGGGCAAACATGCCAGGGCAAGCGAGCACGGGCGAGCGATGACGCCGCGGACCACTGCGAACGAGGCACGAATGGGGCGAGGACACGGTCGGGCGAGGCCGGGCGCGGGGGCGGGGCGACCGGGCCAGGGCGCGACGGGAGCGGCCGAGCCGGGGCACGGGGCGACCGAGCCAGGGTCGGGGCGGGGGCGAGGCCGGGCGCGAGCGGCCGAGCCGGGCGGGGGCGGTTGGGCCGGGGCCGGGGCGCGGGCGGCCGAGCCGAGGCGGCCGAGCCGGGGTCGGGGGCGGCCAAGCCGGGGTCGGGGTGGGGGCGAGGCCGGGCGCGAGCGGCCGAGTCGAGCGGGGGCGGTTGGGACGGGGTCGGGCGTGGGAGGCGGCCGAGCCGGGGAACGGCCGAGCCGGGCGCGAGAGAGGGGCGGCGCGGGGCGGCCGAGGTGGCCGGGCTGGGTGGGGTCGGGGGCGCGAGCGGCCAGGGTGGCCGGGGCCGGAGCCGGCCGGGCGCGGGCGAGGCCGGGGTGGCCGGGGCCGAGGCCGAGCCGAGCTCGCCGGAGCGGCCGAGCCGGGGGCCGAGCCGGGCGGCGCGGGTGAGGGGAGGGCACCGGAGGGAGGAGAGGGAGGAGGGAGAGGGAGGAGAGGAGGGAGGAGGGGGGAAGCCTCACCGGAGGGGGACGGTGCGGCGGCGGCGCCGGGGAGGGGTGGCGGCCGCGCTAGGGCAGGGGAGAGGCGGCGGCGGCGCTAGGGTTAGGGTGAGGGTGAGGGAGAGAGAGAGAGAGGGAGGGGATTTTTGGAAAAAGAAAAAAAAAGAGAGGGGGGGGATGGTTGGGCCGACTGGGCCTAAAGGGGGGGAGGGGGCGCGCGGCTGGGCCGGCGTGGGGCCCACGCGGGAAGGGGGGGAAGGGGGCGGCTGGGCCGCCAGCTGGGCCGGCCGAAGGGGGGGGGCGGTTGGGCCGAAAGGGGAGAAGGGGGGGAAGAGAAAAGAAAAAAGAAAAGGCTTTTCTTTTTTTCTAATTTCTAATTTCCTCTAGATGAAAGCATTCACATTTTTAATCAATCAAAAAGTATGCATGGTTCGGCATGGTGCATCACACAAAATAAAGTGTTTTAAGGTTTTGCTTTACACGAGGTCTAAAGCCAAAACCCGCTGTGACTTTGGAAAAGATCAAGGCTTAGTGAGAAGAAAACGGAAAAAGGAAACAGTAACGCCTGAATTTGGTGAGAGAAAAGAAGAAAAAATTCTACCCCCAAATTCAGGGTGTTACACTTCCCTTCCCTAGCGCGGCCATGGCGTGGTCGGCCTCGGCGGCCCCGGCGCACTCACCCGCCCTGTCCCCGGCACGCCCGCGCGGCCCCGCCCACGGCGCGGCGTCCCCTAGCCCGGCGAGGCTCCCCCTTCCCCCGCCTCGCCTCCATCTGGCTCGGCCCCGCCCGCTCGGTGCCCCGTCTCGGCGCGCGGCCATGGCGTGCCCCCGCCCTAGCCTGCCTCGGCCCCGTCCCCGCGCGGCCCAGCCCCGCACGCTCGGCTCGCTCCCCCGCCCGCTCGGTCCCCCGTCCCGGCGCGGCCAGCCACGGCGTGGCCCAGACTCGGCGCCCCATGGCGCGCTCGCCCGCCCCGGCGTGCTCGCCCTAGCGCGGCGCGACTTGGAGCCTGGCCCGGTGCGCTCATGGCGCGCGGCCTGGAGCTCGGCCAGCACGCACGGTGCCTCGGCCCCGGAGCGGCCCCGCTGCCTGCTCGCGGCGCGCAGCTCGGTCCCGGCATGCGCGCGGCTCGTTCGCGATGCGTCAGCGCGGCCTTATGCGCGTGCATGCTCGCGTGGTGCACGCGGTACTTTAGCACGGCTCGTCGTGCCCTTGGCGCGCTCGTCTACCCCTAGACGTGCTCGTCTACCCCTAGCCACCCGTCTACCCCTCACCGTGTATTTTATGCGCATTGATCACGTCGTTTTAATGAAATGGAAACTCAATTCAAAAATTGATTACGTTAGTTATTTCATGTAGTTAATCATTGACTTTGTTCAATGTCGATCAATTGGAAATAGTTGTGATTCTATTAGTGCATGTGATTAATACTTGTTAGCGTAACTAGGAGGAACTAGATCACGTGATGATTAATTATACACCTACCCGGAACACGCTTTGATTATAGCTTTAACCACTGCGAGACCTTCCTTCTTCTCTTTCTAGCCATAGCGAATGCAATATCGTATGTCATATCTTATGCATATTCAGTTTATCTGCTCTCTTGTATGCTGTACTGTTTATTTCCTAATTCAAATGGATGGATGTATATTTGCGCTCGCATAGAGAACAGTCTGGTTGAGGAGTCCGAAGAACTCGCAGGAGAAGCCCCTGAGCAACAGCTGGTTGGTGGAGGCAAGTGTCTCTTGACCTATCTTTGTCCCATACAATTCTATAATTCACTTCCCGCATTTACACAGTTATACCTAAGGATTGACTAGCTTTTTTTTATCCATGTCCTTGTTTACCTATTTGGGTTGGATTATTATGGTTTAGCTTTATGCTAGTGCTTAACACTAATCAATGAACATGATGAGATTTATCAGTGATACGCGGTTTCCCTTCTTTATTTTGATATTATAATTGTGGCATTTAAGGGGACTCGAGCGGTTTCTCGAGTACCTCTCCGTAAGGACCTGTTCGTTGGATGACCGCCCGGGAAAACAGTGCAACCATGAGGGTGGAATGGGACGCCCTTAGCTGAATAATTAGAGGAACCGGGGTGTAGTTCGCTTAGCCGTCGTGCCGTTAATGGGGCTCGGTGTATGCGCGGCTCGCTCTACCAAGTTTGGTTCGCCCCTTGGGGAGGAGTGCGGTGCATTTAGGAAACCTAACGGGCGGCTACAACCCCGGGGAATCTTTGTAAAGGCTACGTAGTGATACCCTGTTGGGTCACCTTGGTAGTGATCAATGGAGAGTCATGATCTCCGGGCAGAAAGGGAATCACGGCTTGTGGGTAAAGTGTGCAATCTCTACAGAGTGTTTGAAAACTGATATATCAGTCGTGCTCGCGGTTATGAGCGGCCAAGGGAGCTCCATTGATTAGTGGTACTTGATCAGAGATGTTCAGATTACAGGTGGCAATGAGAATGATGGTTTTGGTATTGGCTATGGTAATGGTAAGTGGTATTCTTTCCGTTTGGAAAGGGTACGTTTGGGTTAATAACGTGGGTTAATTCTAAAACTTGGCTTTCTCTACTAGTAATAATAATCTGACCAACTAAAAGCGATTGCTTGACTTACCTGCCCCCCACATAAAGCTAGTCCACTACAGCCAAACAGGATACTTGCTGAGTATGTTGATGTGTACTCACCCTTGCTCTACACAACAAAACCCCCCTTCCCTAGGTTGTCCGCATTGCAACCACTGCTCAGGAGAAGATAAAGCCGTGGAAGGAGACTTCCAGGAGTTCCAAGATTACGACGAGTTCTAGGCATGGGTTAGCGGCAACCACCAGTTGGCTGCTCGTGAAGGCCGCGTGTATCTACGTTTCATTTTTCGCACTTTGATCATTGTAAAGACTATGTGGATGTCTCAAACATATGATGTAATCGACTATTAATACCCTTTTATGTTATTATTTGAGCACTGTGTGATGATGTCCAGTTATGTAACTGTTGTGTACGTGAATTGCTGATCCTGGCACGTACATGGTTCGCATTCAGTTTGCCTTCTAAAACCGGGTGTGACATAGGTGGTATCAAAGCTAGGTTGACTGTAGGACCGCTAACTTAGAGTAGAATGGTCGCTCTAAGGATTATAGACCCCTATCCCTACCTTGACTTTGGTAACCCTTCAAAAGTTGGTCATATCGACCAAACCTATGTTCTACTATATATTATACCTTGCTAAAAATCTTTTGTTTATTCTAATTCCTCATTTTATTTATGGTTTATTGCTTGCTGGTCATAATAGTTATGTTCTCACTCTTGTGCTTACGGTGCCTTTTGTAGATGGCTCGTCTTAGACACACCGCACGGAAGTCTGTCATCCCCTTCTTACCCTCTCGTCTCGTGGAGCGTCCGCTTCGCCGTCCAGTGACCGGTCAGTCCAGCCACTTGGAGAGGCTGCACCACCGCCTGCATGAGGAGCAGGAACGTCGACGATAAGAGCTAGAGCAACATGGCTCTTCTTTCTCGCTCCAGTAGGAGATAGAGTCTGTGAGGAGCTGCTCCCCTGTGCTCCCACTAGAGGCGCCCCCTACACCACCACTGAGTGCCCCAGCCGCTGGAGTAGCTGCTGGAGGAGACCCAGACGACGGAGGCGGGTGACGACAGCTCGAGCTTCAGCATCGACCTTTCAGTCGACCAGGAGCCGGAAGGATGGGTTGCCCGACCCATCACTCGCGACGCTGCTCGCAGGTGTCACTTCCACGACGCGCTCGACACCCTACTACGCTAGGCACTCGACCAGCGTACTTGGTCCATCGAGTATCGCTGTGTGGTCTTCCAACATAGTCGTGGGGTTTACCTGGACCGTTGGGAGGTGACCTGCTTGGTGCGCCATCCAGAGAACAGTCTCCGAGGTGCGGAGGTCTGCTCAAAGCACTATTCCATCTCTGAGCGGGACTCAGCTGAGGCGGCCATGCAAGATGCCGCACGGCGTGCGCTTTCGCACTATTGCTCAGTGCTCGGCAAGGTAGCTGATGGCCGTAACTTGAAGTATTACCCCCGCCGTCCATCTGACAGCACAGGAGGCGTGATTGTCTCACCTATTAGCGAGGACAATCTTAGGTTGAGCAACACAGTCAACCTAGCCGCCGTGCTAAACACAGAGCTGGACCATGCATTAGACGAGCTGAGTAGGGCTCATGCTGAGATCGCCCAGCTACGGGCTGAGTGTGCGGAGCATCGTCACTTGGAGGATGGCTCCCCCGCTCCCGTCGAGACTCAGCACCCGTACTGCTCACCTCGGCGTGGACACCAGTCTTGTGGCAACCCCGACTGCAGGACCAAGATAAATTTAGAACCATAGATCGTCAGTGTTGGGTCCTGTATTGAATGCTTAATATAGAAGTTTTAGTCTTAGTCTCAGTCTTAGTCTTAGCCTCAGTTTTACTCTTAGTTAGTCTTAGTTAGACAGGGTAGTTTGCTTATCCTGTGCTTTCATGCTTATTATGATGAACAATGTTGGAGTTGGATATTTGTAATGACTGTCACCAGAGTGTGGGCATCCCCTGCACCTTGGATTACCTGTTAAATGTTAATAGAGTTAGTTATCTAGTTGGGAAGCCTTTTTATTCCACTTTCCTTTTTATCTAAGAAGCTATGTTGGTCTGTATTGGAGATCAGTGAAGATGTTCATCTGTTCAGTATTATGGAGAATTCTATACTCTTTTCTTATGCTGCAAGATTTGCAAGATCAGTTCTGATGTGTGATTGCGTCTTGCAGATGTCAGAAAACAGGCATAGAGGAGGAAGGCGTGCTCAGCAGGAGCAGGCAGCACCGCAGGATGAGGCACCCTAGCAACAGCAGCTGCCACCCCCGCCCCCGATGTCCATCGAGCAAATGTTTTTGATGCAGACTCAGGTAGTTCAAGCCATCGGTCAGACTCTAGCCGCCATTCAGCAGCAGCAGCAGCAGCCACCACCTCAGCCTCAGATGCCTCAGATGCCCAGGGACAAGCGTGCTGAATTCATGAGAGGTCATCCCCAGTGTTTGCTCACTCTTCTGACCCCATGGATGCTGAAGACTGGCTGCGCACAGTGGAGCGGGAGTTGCACACCTCTCAGTGTGATGACAGGGAGAAGGTTTTGTACGGTCCCCGTCTGTTGAGAGGAGCAACCCAGTCTTGGTGGGAGTCCTATCTTGCCACCCATGCCAACCCCGACGCCATCACCTGGGAAGAATTCAGAGATAGCTTCTGTCAGTACCATGTTCCTGCAGGTCTGATGACAGTGAAGAAAGAGGAGTTCCTGGCACTTAAGCAAGGGTCAATGTCTGTTAGTGAGTACCGAGACAGGTTTCTGCAACTGTCTCGCTACGCTCCTGAAGATGTCAACACTGACTCCAAGAGGCAGTATCGTTTCCTGAGAGGCTTGGTCGCCCCTCTGTAGTATCAGCTGATGAATCATACCTTCCCCACATTCCAGCACTTGATTGACAGAGCAATCATGACAGAGAGGAAGCGTAAAGAGATGGAGGATCGCAAGCGTAAGATCAGTGACCTCAGCCTAGAAGCAGCAATCGCCCTCGTTTCTCGGGCAATCCACCTCAGCAGTTCAGGCAGAACTAGTGTCCACCTCAGCATCAGCAGTTTCAAAGGCAGTATCCTCAGCACCAACATTAGAATCGTCAGAACAATCAGTCAGGAGGAGGTCAGTTCCAGAGGTAGAATCAGCAGGCACCTCGTCTTTCTGCCCCAGCAAACCAGCAGAACAGTCAAGCAGCACCAGTTCAAGGTAGAAGCAGGGCATGTTTCCACTGTGGAGAGCAAGGCCATTGGGTGATGCAATGTCCGAAGAAAGCAGCCCAGCAGCAGTCAGGCCTAGTGCCCCAGCAAAGCAGAATTTGTCTCAGCCTAGAGCAGGCAACCGCTCTCAGCCACGCTATAACCATGGGAGACTGAACCACTTGGAGGCTTAAGCAGTTCAGGAGACCCCCAGCATGATAGTAGGTATGTTTCCAATCGACTCACATATTGCAGAAGTGTTATTTGATACTGGAGCAACGCATTCATTTATTACTGTCTCATGGGTAGAAGCACATAATCTTCCAATAACTACCATGTCAACCCCCATCCAAATTGACTCCGCCGGTGGTAGAATTCGAGCCGATAGCATTTGCTTGAATGTAAGTGTGGAAATAAGGGGGATAGCATTTTCCGCTAATCTCATAGTAATGGGTACTCAGGGAATAGATGTCATCCTAGGGATGAATTGGCTAGACAAGTATTAGGCAGTTATCAGTTGTGATAAGAGGACGATCAAGTTGATGTCCCTAGTAGGAGAGGAAGTGGTGACCGAGTTAGTCTCGCCTGAGCCAAAGAAAGGAAGTTGTTATCAGATGGCTATTGATAGCAGTGAAGCAGATCCACTGGAGATTATCAAGGTTGTGTCCGAGTTCCCAGATGTGTTCCGAAAGGACTTACCAGGCATGCCACCAGAGCGAAAGGTTGAGTTCGCCACAGAGCTTCTTCCTGGCACCGCCCCCATCTTTAAGAGAGCTTATAGAGTATCTGGGCCAGAGTTGGTTGAACTTAAGAAGCAGATTGATGAGCTGTTAGAGAAAGGTTATATAAGGCCAAGCACCTCGCCTTGGCCGCCCCTGTCCTATTCGTGGAGAAGAAAGATGGCACTAGAAGGATGTGTATCGATTATCGAGCTCTGAATGAAGTCACAGTCAAGAACAAGTACCCCTTGCCCAGAATAGAAGATCTGTTCGACCAGTTGAGAGGCGCCAGCGTGTTTTCAAAGATAGATCTAAGGTCAGGTTATCATCAGCTCAGAATTCAACCTTTAGACATTCCGAAGATGGCATTCATTACCAAGTATGGGTTGTACGAGTTCACTGTGATGCCTTTCGGCCTAATAAATGCGCTAGCCTTCTTCATGAATCTGATGAACAGTGTATTCATGGATTATCTTGATAAGTTTGTGGTGGTATTTATTGATGATATTCTGATATGTTCCCAAAGCGAAGAAGAGCATGCGGGTCATTTGAGGATGGTATTGTAGAGATTGCGAGAGCACCAGCTGTATGCAAAGTTGAGCAAGTGCGAGTTCTGGATTGATGAAGTCCTGTTCTTGGGTCACATAATTAACAAAGAAGGATTGGCTGTGGATCCGAAGGAAGTGGCAGACATTCTGAACTAGAAAGCGCCAACAGATGCTCGAGGAATCAAGAGCTTCATTGGAATGGCCGGATATTATCGGAGATTCATCGAAGGGTTTTCGAAGATTGAGAAACCAATGACAGCTTTGCTAAGCAACAAGGTTGAGTTTAAGTGGACCCAGAAATGTCAAGAAGCCTTTGAAGCACTGAAAGAGAAGTTGACTACAGCGCCTGTCTTAGTCTTGCCTGATGTGCACAAGCCCTTCTCGGTGTATTGCGATGCTTGTTACACTGGTTTGGGATGTGCGTTGATGCAAGAGGGAAGAGTTGTGGCTTACTCGTCCAGACAGCTGAAGATTCATGAGAAGAATTACCCAATCCATGACCTAGAGTTGGCAGCAGTGGTTCATGCACTGAAGACATGGAGGCACTATCTGTATGGGCAGAAGTGTGATGTTTACACAGACCACAAGAGTCTGAAGTACATATTCACTCAGTCGGAGCTGAATATGAGGCAACGAAGATGGTTAGAGTTGATCAAAGACTTTGAATTGGAGATTCATTACCACCCAGGCAAAGCGAACGTAGTGGCAGATGCTTTGAGCAGGAAGAGTCAGGTCAATCTGATTGTCGCTCATCCGATGCCTTATGAGTTAGCCAAAGAGTTTGACAGGCTGAGTCTCAGATTTCTGAACAATATGCGAGGAGTAACAGTTGAGTTAGAACCCACCTTGGAGCAGGAAATCAAAGAAGCACAGAAGAATGATGAGAAGATCAGTGAAATCCGGCAACTGATTCTGGGAGGCAGAGGTAAAGACTTTCAAGAAGATGCAGAAGGTGTGATATGGTTCAAAGACCGCTTGTGTGTTCCCAATGTCCAGTCTATTCGGGAGTTGATCCTCAAGGAAGCTCATGAGACAGCTTATTCTATACACCCTGGAAGTGAGAAGATGTATCAGGATCTGAAGAAGAAATTCTGGTGGTACAGAATGAAGAGGGAAATCACAGAGCATGTGGCTATGTGTGATAGCTGTCGACGGATCAAGGCGGAGCATCAGAGGCCAGCTGGATTGTTGCAACCGTTGCGAATTCCTCAGTGGAAATGAGATGAAATCGGTATGGATTTCATAGTCGGATTGCCTCGCACTCGAGTCGGCTACGATTCCATTTGGGTAGTGGTGGACCACTTAACCAAATCAGCCCACTTCATACCTGTCAAGACCAACTACAGCAGTGTAGTATTGGCAGAATTGTACATGTCCTGGATCGTTTGTATTCATGGTGTGCCAAAGAAGATAGTGTCAGACAGAGGAACGCAGTTCACCTCTCATTTCTGGCAGCAGTTGCATGAAGCCTTGGGTACACATCTGAATTTCAGTTCAGCTTATCATTCGCAGACACTGGACCAAAAGAACTAATCAAATCCTTGAAGACATGTTGAGAGCCTGTGCGTTACAAGATTAGTTCGGATGGGACAAGAGGCTACCTTATGCAGAGTTCTCCTATAACAACAGTTACCAGGCTAGCTTGAAGATGTCACCATTTCAGGCGCTATATGGGAGGAGTTGTAGAACTCCATTGCAGTGGGATCAACCTGGAGAAAAGCAAGTGTTTGGGCCAGACATTTTGCTTGAAGCTGAAGAGAACATCAAGATGGTTCGGGAGAATCTGAAGATAGTGCAATCAAGGCAGCGAAGTTATGCAGACACGAGAAGAAGAGAACTGAGTTTCGAAGTTGGAGATTTTGTCTATCTGAAAGTGTCACCCATCAGAGGAGTCAGAAGATTCGGAGTCAAAGGCAAGCTAGCACCCCGCTATATTGGTCTGTATCAAATTCTCGCAAGGTGTGGAGAAGTGGCCTATCAACTCAGCCTGCCAGAAAATTTGTCTGCCATGCATGATGTCTTTTATGTGTCTCAGTTGAAGAAATGTCTGCGTGTGCCAGAAGAGCAGTTGCCAGTGGAGGGTCTTGAAGTCCAAGAAGACTTGACCTATACTGAAAAACCAACGCAAATCATTGAGACTGCAGACAGAGTCACCCGAAGGAAGACTATCAGAATATGCAAAGTCAGATGGGGTCATCACTCCGAAGAAGAAGCAACATGGGAACGTGAAGATGATCTGATGGCCAAATATCCTGAGCTCTTTGCTAGCCAACCTTGAATCTCGATGGCGAGATTCTTTTAAGGGGGATATGTTTGTAACGCCCCGAATTTTGGAGTTGAATTTCTTTTCTTTCTCCTTCACTCGCCAAATTCGGGTGTTACCTCTCTTTTCCCATTTCTTTTCACTACACCTTACACATTTCCAAAACTCTATGTCGTGTCATAATAATAAATCCTAGAAGTGGGTTTCTTTGGTTGTTGCATCATGCCGAGCCACGCATCTTTTCATTTGTGTGCATTCGCTTGGTCTTCGTTGGGTGTTTATTTATTAATTTAGAGAATTTGGAGCTAAAAGAAAAAAAGGAAAATAGAAAAAACCCCTCTCTCTCCCCTAGGCCGGCTTCCCCGCGCGGCCCAGCCAGCCAGCCGCCCCTCCCTCCGCGTGGCCCAGCCGCGGGCCTAGCCCCCCCTGCTCCCCACGCGGATGGTGCACGCGGCAGTTAGCCACCCCCCCCCTCGTGGGCCCCACCTATCATTCCCCCTCCCCCCAAAATCTCTCTCTCTCTCTCCCCCCTCCCTCACGCACGTCTCCCCGCCCGGCTCGCCATCGCTGAACCGCCGCCCGCCGCCCTGCCCTTGGCCGCGGTAAGCCCCCCTCCCTCCCTCCTCTTCTCCTCGCCTCCCCCTTTTCTTCCCTTCCCCGGCGCGGCCATGGCGTGGCCGGCCTCGGCGGCCCCGGTGCGCTCGCCCGCCCCGGCCCCGGCGCGCCCGCGTGGCCCCGCCCACGGCACGGCGTCCCCCGGCCCGGCGAGGCTCCCCTTGAAAGGGAAATGTGCCCTTGGGCCATTTGTAACACCCGGTTTTAAGGAACAAAGCCGGGTGCATCTCATACATGCGCCAAGAAGACAACATATATAATAACAGAGTGTATAGAGATAAATGTCACAATAACATCAGAGTATTTATTACATAGCGGAAGACTTATTACAAAATAAAGGAATAACCATAAAACAAACTAAGGATCGTCGGCGCCAATGTCGACTGAGAAACGCCACCTAGATCAGATCGAATGCCTCGGTGTTAGGCGGCTCCTCTTCGAACACCTGTTCTTCTCCTGTGGGGGGGTGAGACAGCAAGAGTGAGCTCACATACGTTCATAGCTCAACAAGTCGTGGGGAATAATGTGGCATGAACTCACCAAAGGTGGGAGTTCATGAAGTGTAAGGCTGATCAATGAAATAAAGGCTGAGGCTGAGCATTGCTTTTATAAGTTGGTCAAAATTTTATTAGCAATTACTAAGTGTAAGTAAATACCAAACCTTAATAATAATAAAGAAAAGTAATAGTAAAATAATCCCAAATGCGATGCAAATGTCAAGTTAAATTTAAGTTTCATAGTTAATCATGTGAGGGTCCGAGCCGCTCATGACCGTGAGCACGGCTAGTATACTAGTTTTACACTCTGCAGAGGTTGCACATCTTTACCCACAAGTCATATTACCCATCTGCCAAGAGACGGCCAATCCCATACACCTCTACCAAGGAGGCGAGGCAGGGTAACACTACGAGGCCTTTACAAAGTTTCACTAGCTTCAGAAATCCCGCTACAGTTTATAGGAAGCTCCAGTGCAGGGTTCTTGCCTGACCGCCATCGCAGCAAAATCAACCAAGGACCCCCCTACACTGACCACTCCCCTACTGCCCTTGCCCCTTTCGGGTAAGGAAGACCTCCACTAGCTTTCCTAGTTAATCAGCCAAGGGCGTCCCATTAAACCCTTGTGGTAGCACTGTTTTCCCAGGTGGTCGCTCCATGTTCCCATTAATTTAATGATCTTAACATGAACAGTAATAATAACAAGATAATAACAGGATAATCATGAGTAGTGTATCTCCATACCCAATCCACATAAAGCAATAGCAAGTACTACCCAAATATATTTCAGGGGTGAACAAGGTATAGAGGTAATCAAAACTGGGGTAACATAAAGGATCCCATCAAAATTAACCTATGCAGATCATTAAAATTAATAAGAACATGGCTGGGAAAAGTAAGTGATCAAGGGCACAACTTGCCTTCAATGAGCTCCTACTCAGCTATCTCTACTTGTTGAACCTCAGTTTCCACAGTGGCTTGCTCGTCTACTCGCATCAACACAATACATACATAGTATAGCATAAATTAACATTACATCAAACATGTAAATAAAATATACAGTAAAAATCTACACATTAAAATGAGATCATAGGAACTGGAATCACTAAATTTGGAGTTATAGATTTCAAGTTATGGATTTCCCAATGTTTAATGTGATTAAAATAGGATTAACTGATAAATTAATTTTCTAACAGAGTTCATGTCAAAACAGTGACTCTAAGTGTTAAAGAATAATATTACAAAATTTTAGAAACTGGAATGGCTCAATTTGGACAAAAATGGATTTTCTATGATTTATACAAGTTCTAGGGTTTATTTTCATATTAAAAATCAAATTTCTAATTCATTTAATCGATTTAACACAGTTCTGGATCGGGCCTCATTTACTGGTAAGTTCAGGGGCTTCCTTATAAGTTTCCTGAGACTCAGTCAACAGTGTCTATGGACTGCGGGTTGGTTCCTAAATTCTATAAGGGTCTTTCTGCAAAGTGGTCTAGCGAAGAGGTATCGGCCGTTCGTGGCCGCTGGATCCTTTCTGGACGACCTAGATTAGATCTGCGTGGGGGAATAATTGGTACGCGTTTGCAGACGCCCGATCCAAATCCGATGGTCCGAATTCGACCACGCATCAACAATCCCAGATCCACTCATTATCCGATCTACGGTTTAGATTTAAAATGCGAAGGGGTATTCCTTACCTCTAATCGCGGCCACATATCGATCCATCAATGGCCCACGCGCGCTGCCCCCCAATCCCCCTTCACCCACAAGCACAGGCGGCAACGCCGCCGCAGCATACGGCGGAGATTCGCCGGAGCACAATGCTCAAGCGCCCTGGAGCTCGGATTTTTCAATTCGATGCGCTCTACACGATTCTTAGATGAACGCGATGCAGTTGGGGAGGTTCTCACCGACGTTGTAGATGCAGCAGTGCCCGGTCACGGCGGAGTGTGGTACGGCGGCGGTGGAAACGGATCCGGTGAGAAATTGGTGGAGATCTCGACCACCGAGCTGACTTGGGGGTAACTCGGACGTCTTCCGCGTGACTCAAGAAGCGCCCAGGAGGCTCGGCAGGGGCCCAGACCCAATGCCGGTGGGGATCGACAATGGCGGCTTCAACTCTCTCTCTCTCTCGCGTGGTCTGCTCTGTTCGCTCACTTGGCACGGGAAAAGAAGAGGGTCCGCGCCCACGCCTTAAGGACTGGGGAGTCCGAGCTACGTGAGGGAAGGACGGACAGATGGTTGCAACCACCCACCGAGGTGACTGCGGGGTCGTGGGGTGCCCGCGGCATGTTCGGAAGCTCTGTTGAGAAGAAAGCGCTGACGGCGAGGGTCCACCAGTCAGCCAAGACATGCGCGCACAACCGACATGTGGGCCCGGCTGTCAGGTTCGGCTGAGAAGCAGCGCGGGCGCGACGACGGGAAAAAGAAAAGTGGGCCGTGGGGGAGTAGAAGGAAAGTGGAGATGGGCCAGATTGATGCTCCGCGGCCCATGAGGCTTTTTATTCTTTTTCTTTTATCTTTTCTTTCTATTTTCATCATTTCTAAGGTTTAGTTTGAATTTGGATTTTGAATTTGAACATTGTGCAGATTTTTATCCTCCAATCATATTGTGAAATAAAAATACAAATTTTGGGAAATAATAGTATATCATTTATATTTTTATATCATTTCTCTTCTCCTTTTCCAAACCCAAATTTTAATTTAGGGTTTGATTTAACTTCTAGTATTTATTATCTTATTATCCTTATTATTATTTTTATTATTATATTTAATGCACAAACATAAAAACTCCACATGATGCACTTTCTTTTATTTTGGTATTATTGGTTTTAATTAATCACTCTCAATTATGTGTGCTCTTTTTATGATGCAAATATGGCACATAAAATGAGGAAATCCTCCTATATTTCTTGTATACCATTTTTGAGTATTACAAATCCTACCCCCCTTAAAAATAATCTCGTCCTCGAGATTTAAGAAGATCTAGGAAAAAGGTGGGGAAAATCTATGCGAAGATCTTCTTCTCTTTCCCAAGTTGCTTCATCTTCACCGTGGTGACTCCATTGAACTTTGCACATCTTTATAACCTTATTCCTTGTAACTCGAGTCAACGTATCAAGAATCTTGATGGGGTACTCAGCATAAGTCAGGTCATCTTGAACACTAAGGTCCTCAATTGGTAATTGTTCTTCAGGTACTCTAAGACATTTCTTTAGCTGAGATACATGAAAGACGTCATGAACATCCGCAAGATGATCCGGTAACTCCAATTGGTATGCAACCTCTCCCACTTGCTTTAAGATTAAGAAGGGTCCAATAAAGCGAGGGGACAACTTTCCCTTGACTTTAAATCTTCTCATACCCCGGAGTGGTGACACCTTCAAATAGACATAATCTCCCTCCTTAAACTCAAGCAGTCTTCTCCGGGTATCAGCATAACTCTTCTGCCTGGACTGTGCAGTTCTCAAATTCTCCCTTATTTGCTGAACTTGTTCCTCTGCTTCTTGTATAATCTCAAGCCCAAACAACTGTCTTTCACCAGTTTGATCCCAATACAATGGAGTCCCGCACTTTCTGCCATATAAAGCCTCAAACGGTGACATCTTCAAACTGGCCTGATAGCTATTATTGTAAGAGAACTCTGCATACGGCAAACTCTTATCCCAACTTCCACCATGCTTAAGGGCACAAGCTCTTAACATATCTTCTAGCACTTGGTTAGTCCTCTCAGTCTGCCCATCAGTTTGTGGATGGTAAGCCGAGCTAAAATTCAATCTCGTATCCAATGACTCGTGCAACTTCTTCCAATATCGAGAAGTAAACTGTGATCCCCGGTCCGACACAATCTTCTTGGGCATGCCATGTAGGCATACAATCCGTGCCATGTACAACTCTGCTAACTTGGCTCCTGAATATGTGGTCTTCACTGGAATAAAGTGGGCTACTTTGGTTAGCCTGTCCACAATCACCCATATAGAATCATATCCAGCAGACGTGCGGGGTAATCCAACAATGAAGTCCATGCCAATCTCTTCCCATTTCCAATCAGGTATCTTCAGTGGATGCAGTAGTCCGGCTGGCCTCTGGTGTTCAGCCTTAACTCTTTGGCATACATCGCACATAGCCACATGTGCATCCACATCTCTCTTTAGTCCATACCACCAATACTTTTGCTTCAAATCTTGATACATCTTGGTGCTTCCAGGGTGGATAGAATAAACTGAGTTATGTGCTTCCTTCAATATAGTTTCCCGAAGACTATCAATTTCGGGAACACAGATCCGATTCTTGAACCATATCGTGCCTTGCTCATCCTCCGTGAACTCTGGGCCTCTACCCTCTGTTATCAGATCCTTGATCTCCTGAATTTTGGCATCACCAACCTGACCTTTACGAATTTCTTGCTCCAAGGTAGGTTCCAATTCAATAGTCACTCCTTCCGTATGTGTAACAATTCCCAGGTTGAGTCTCTCAAAATCTTTTGCTAATTCATCAGGTAGCTGGACAACGAAAGCGGAGTGGACATGCTCCTTCCGACTCAAGGCATCTGCAACCAAATTTGCCTTGCCTGGGTGATAGTGAATCTCCAAATCATAATCCTTAATGAGCTCCAACCAACAGTGTTGCCTAAGGTTGAGATCCTTCTGAGTGAATATATACTTCAAACTCTTATGATCCGTATATACTTGGCACTTAGTTCCCATGATGTAGTGTCTCCAAATCCTAAGTGCATGCACAACGGCGGCCAGTTCCAAGTCGTGAGTGGGGTAGTTCAGTTCATGCTTCCGCAACTGACGAGATGCATAGGCAATCACATGTCCTTCTTGCATGAGCACACATCCAAGTCCTTGGCCACATGCATCACAATAAATGTCAAATCCCTTCTGTAGATCTGGCATAATCAATACTGGTGGCGACATTAGTCTCTCCTTTAATTGATCAAAGCTTTCTTGGCACTTCTCATCCCACTTGAATTCTCTTCCTTTTTCCAAAAGCGATGTCATAGGCTTAGCAATTTTAGAGAACCCTTCAATAAATCTCCGATAATATCCTGCGAGTCCCAAGAAACTCCGAATCTCAGTAACTGTAGTGGGCACTCTCCACTCCATTATCTCCTTCACTTTAGCAGGATCCACTGCTATTCCTCCATTAGAAATAATATGACCAAGGAATGGCACCTTGTCAATCCAAAACTCGCACTTGCTGAACTTAGCATAGAGTTGATTATCTCGCAGCTTTTGTAGCACCAACCTTAGATGTTGTTCATGATCACTCTCATTCTTAGAATAGATAAGGATATCGTCGATGAATACCACGACAAATTTGTCCAAATACTCCATAAACACCTTATTCATCAAATTCATGAAATAAGCTGGTGCATTGGTTAATCCAAATGACATAACAGTAAACTCGTATAATCCGTATCGGGTTGAGAAAGTCGTCTTAGGAATATCTGATGGTCTAATCCTCATCTGATGGTAACCTGATCGGAGATCAATCTTCGAGAATACTCTAGCACCTCTCATCTGATCAAATAAATCCTCAATACGGGGTAATGGGTACTTGTTCTTCACCGTGACATCATTAAGTGATCTATAGTCCACACACATCCGTTGCGATCCATCCTTCTTCTGCACAAATAACACCGGTGCTCCCCAAGGTGAGGAACTCGGACGAATATACCCCGCTTCTTGTAACTCAGTTAACTGCTTCTTAAGCTCCTTCAGTTCTTCTACGGACATCCTATATGGCCGTTTGGAAATAGGAGCGGTTCCAGGTAAGAGATCAATAACAAACTCAACTTCTCTATCAGGTGGCATCCCTGGTAACTCCTCTGGAAAGACATCCGGAAAATCTCTAACCACCCGGATGTTGTCACCAACAAACTCCTCAGGCATAAAGAACATTGCACGCATGGATGAGGAGGTTACTGCAATATTAACTTGAAATCTTTCTCCTTTAGTGGTAGTGAGCTCTACGGTACCCCTACCACATGCTATTACGGCCTTTGCCTTTATTAGCCATGACATACCAAGGATCAGATCTATACTGCTTGACTCTAATATTATAGCAGTAGCTCCAAATTCTCTACCCATAATGGTCAATGTCAATCTACGTGTCATTTGATTCGCCTCAAAAGGCCCTTTAGGTGTAATTACTATCATGGGTTTTCTCATATTTAGCAGTGGTATTTCATTCGTGTTGGCATATCTAGCAGACATGAATGAATGTGTAGCACCAGAATCAAATAATATGGTTGCAGGAATTGCATTAACATAAAACATACCAAGTACGATGTCACCACCATCAGGAGTATCATCAACGCTGACTTGATTCACCCTGGCTATAGAATATCCCTTGCTAGGAGTCTGTTGCTTGTTCTGAACTGGAGTAGTAGCAATCCTCTGTGGGCAGACATTTGCATAATGACCAGTCTTCCCACACTTGAAACAAGTAGTGCCTGAACTCTGTCCTGAAAACTTCGTCGGGGTGCCAGTGGGGGTAGCCTGTCGAGGAGGTGGAGTCCTCAGTGGTGATTGCTGAACTGGGCGCGGTCCTCCTAGTCGAGTCGGTGTACCCTGTGGTGAACTATAGCGAGGACGAACACTGCTGCTACCCTGTCCCTGTGAGATAGCCTTCCTCTTCAAATCGCCCAGTTGAACACGCTTGTGTTCAATAGCAAGAGCCTTATCCAGTAGCCTCTGAAATGATGGAAAGGTGTGTGCAACCAGTGCATACTGCAAGGGTCCATTAAGTCCTTCAATAAAGTGCTCCTGCTTTCTTTCATCCTCAGCAACTTCCTCTGGAGCATATCTCGACAGATGAATAAATTTGTCTCTGTACTCGCTGACTGACATGTTACCTTGCTTCAATGACAGAAACTCCTTCTTCTTGATCTTTATCATACCAGCTGGAATATGGTAGTTCCTGAATTGTGTACTGAACTCTGCCCAGGTAATAGTATCAGCAGCATCGTGGGCAGCAGTATATGAATCCCACCAGTCAGCAGCAGGACCAGTCAGACGTCCAGAAGCATATAAAACCTTCTCCCGGTCAGTGCATTGTGCAATATTCAGCATCTTCTCAATTGACTTCAACCAATCGTCTGCATCAAGTGGATCTGGCGAACTGGTGAAGGTCGATGGCTTATGACTCATAAATTCCCAGTGCTTATCACGAGGTGGAACTGGTGGTGGTGGTGGAGGCAGTGGTACTTGTTGCTGCTGTTGCTGCTGTTGTTCCTGTTGCATTTGTTGTTGCAGCTGCTGTTGTTGCGCCCTCCTTTCTTGGCGTATCTCCTCTCTCTCCTGGCGCAACTCCTGTCGTATATCTTCTCTTTCCTGACGCATCTCCTGGCGTTCTTGCTGCATCTGGGCACGCATATCAGCCATAATGTCCGCCATTTGCTGCATCACCGCCATCTGAGCAGCAACCAGTGGGTCAACTCCGCCTGGTGGAGGATTAGGAGGATTCATCTCTGCTGGCTGTGGATGAGGTTGTCTATATATCCTTCGAGTGTGTCGATTAGGAGGCAAATCAATTCCACCACCCCTCCTGGTATTGACCATCTGAGTTAGATACATATGGTAAGAGAGCAGTAGACAAGGCAGTAATTACGAATCATGTTACATTGGGGGATTTATTAGCTAAGCAGATTAATGTTTTACCTACCATAGCTAATTCATTACCTTATAGTGGTACATACTAAGATGTCCATATATATAATACTTCAATCATTCAAAGAAGCAAATCAGACATTTTTCATCAGAACAATCAATCAACATTTTTTTTAAATATAGAAAATAGTTTTGGTTGGGTTTTAGGCCTCCTATCTCTTAAAAATGTCATAGGGGTAGGGATTCCAAGGTGTGAAATCCATCTTGTCTTGGAGTAGAAAAGATAAGAATGATCAGAGTAGAACAGTAGAAGGTGAGACAGGATCAAGATAAGTATAGGAAGAATCAGAGTTAGGTAAGTATAGAATGAATCAGAATAAGATAAGTAGGTAAGGGTTTGTCCATTCTATCTAGGTTTCGTCCTACAGTCAACATTTCCTCTGATACCACTTCTGTAACACCCAGTTTTAAGGAACAAAGCTGGGTGCATCTCATACATGCGCCAAGAAGACAACATATATAATAACAGAGTGTATAGAGATAAATGTCACAATAACATCAGAGTATTTATTACATAGCGGGAGACTTATTACAAAATAAAGGAATAACCATAAAACGAACTAAGGATCGTCGGCGCCAATGTCGACTGAGAAACGCCACCTAGATCAGATCGAATGCCTCGGTGTTAGGCGGCTCCTCTTCGAACACCTGTTCTTCTCCTGTGGGGGGGGTGTGAGACAGCAAGAGTGAGCTCACATACGTTCATAGCTCAACAAGTCGTGGGGAATAATGTGGCATGAACTCACCAAAGGTGGGAGTTCATGAAGTGTAAGGCTGATCAATGAAATAAAGGCTGAGGCTGAGCATTGCTTTTATAAGTTGGTCAAAATTTTATTAGCAATTACTAAGTGTAAGTAAATACCAAACCTTAATAATAATAAAGAAAAGTAATAGTAAAATAATCCCAAATGCGATGCAAATGTCAAGTTAAATTTAAGTTTCATAGTTAATCATGTGAGGGTCCGAGCCGCTCATGACCGTGAGCACGGCTAGTATACTAGTTTTACACTCTGCAGAGGTTGCGCATCTTTACCCACAAGTCATGTTACCCATCTGCCAAGAGACGGCCAATCCCATACACCTCTACCAAGGAGGCGAGGCAGGGTAACACTACGAGGCCTTTACAAAGTTTCACTAGCTTCAGAAATCCCGCTACAGTTTATAGGAAGCTCCAGTGCAGGGTTCTTGCCTGACCGCCATCGCAGCAAAATCAACCAAGGACCCCCCTACACTGACCACTCCCCTACTGCCCTTGTCCCTTTCGGGTAAGGAAGACCTCCACTAGCTTTCCTAGTTAATCAGCCAAGGGCGTCCCATTAAACCCTTGTGGTAGCACTGTTTTCCCGGGTGGTCGCTCCATGTTCCCATTAATTTAATGATCTTAACATGAACAGTAATAATAACAAGATAATAACAGGATAATCATAAGTAGTGTATCTCCATACCCAATCCACATAAAGCAATAGCAAGTACTACCCAAAAATATTTCAGGGGTGAACAAGGTATAGAGGTAATCAAAACTGGGGTAACATAAAGGATACCATCAAAATTAACCTATGCAGATCATTAAAATTAATAAGAACATGGCTGGGAAAAGTAAGTGATCAAGGGCACAACTTGCCTTCAATGAGCTCCTGCTCAGCTATCTCTACTTGTTGAACCTCAGTTTCCACAGTGGCTTGCTCGTCTACTCGCATCAACACAATACATACATAGTATAGCATAAATTAACATTACATCAAACATGTAAATAAAATATACAGTAAAAATCTACACATTAAAATGAGATCATAGGAACTGGAATCACTAAATTTGGAGTTATAGATTTCAAGTTATGGATTTCCTAATGTTTAATGTGATTAAAATAGGATTAACTGATAAATTAATTTTCTAACAGAGTTCATGTCAAAACAGTGACTCTAAGTGTTAAAGAATAATATTACAAAATTTTAGAAACTGGAATGGCTCAATTTGGACTAAAAATGGACTTTCTATGATTTATACAAGTTCTAGGGTTTATTTTGATATTAAAAATCAAATTTCTAATTCATTTAATCGATTTAACACAGTTCTGGATCGGGCCTCATTTACTGGTAAGTTCAGGGGCTTACTTATAAGTTTCCTGAGACTCAGTCAACAGTGTCTATGGACTGCGGGTTGGTTCCTAAATTCTATAAGGGTCTTTCTGCAAAGTGGTCTGGCGAAGAGGTATCGGCCGTTCATGGCCGCTGGATCCTTTCTGGACGACCTAGATTAGATCTACGTGGGGGAATAATTGGTACGCGTTTGCAGACGCCCGATCCAAATCCGATGGTCCGAATTCGACCACGCATCAACAATCCCAGATCCACTCATTATCCGATCTACGGTTTAGATTTAAAATGCGAAGGGGTATTCCTTACCTCTAATCGTGGTCGCAGATCCATCCATCAACGGCCCACGCGCGCTGCCCCCCAATCCCCCCTGCACCCGCAAGCACAGGCGGCAACGCCGCCGCAGCATACGGCGGAGATTCGCCGGAGCACAATGCTCAAGCGCCCCGGAGCTCGGATTTTTCAATTCGATGCGCTAGACACGATTCTTAGATGAACGCTATGCAGTTGGGGAGGTTCTCACCGACGTTGTAGATGCAACAGTGCCCGGTCACGGTGGAGCGTGGTACGACGGCGGTGGAAACGGATACGGTGAGAAATTGGTGGAGATCCCGACCACCGAGCTGACTTGGGGGTAACTCGGACGTCTTCCGCGCGACTCAAGAAGCGCCCAGGAGGCTCGGCAGGGGCCCAGACCCAATGCCGGTGGGGATCGACAATGGCGGCTTCAACTCTCTCTCTCTCTCTCTCGCGTGGTCTGCTCTGTTCGCTCACTTGGCACGGGAAAAGAAGAGGGTCCGCGCCCATGCCTTAAGGACTGGGGAGTCCGAGCTACGCGAGGGAAAGACGGACAGATGGTTGCAACCACCCACCGAGGTGACTGTGGGGTCGTGGGGTGCCCGCGGCATGTTCGGAAGCTCTGTTGAGAAGAAAGCGCTGACGGCGAGGGTCCACCAGTCAGCCAAGACATGCGCGCACAACCGACATGTGGGCCCGGCTGTCAGGTTCGGCTGAGAAGCAGCGCGGGCGCGACGACGGGAAAAAGAAAAGTGGGCCGTGGGGGAGTAGAAGGAAAGTGGAGATGGGCCAGATTGATGCTCCGCGGCCCATGAGGCTTTTTATTCTTTTTCTTTTATCTTTTCTTTCTATTTTCTTCATTTCTAAGGTTTAGTTTGAATTTGGATTTTGAATTTGAACATTGTGCAGATTTTTATCCTCCAATCATATTGTGAAATAAAAATACAAATTTTTGGAAATAATCGTATATCATTTATATTTTTATATCATTTCTCTTCTCCTTTTCCAAACCCAAATTTTAATTTAGGGTTTGATTTAACTTCTAGTATTTATTATCTTATTATCCTTATTATTATTTTTATTATTATATTTAATGCACAAACATAAAAACTCCACATGATGCACTTTCTTTTATTTTGGTATTATTGGTTTTAATTAATCACTCTCAATTATGTGTGCTCTTTTTATGATGCATATATGGCACATAAAATGAGGAAATCCTCCTATATTTATTGTATACCATTTTTGAGTATTACACCATTTCTATAATGTTTTGGTGATTAAGTGTCCAACACATATTGAGTGAGTTGATTATGTGCCAAACAATCAAGAAGTGCAAATCATGTTACAAGGTATGTTTCTAGACTTAGTATATTGTTTTGAGTACTAACATATGTTGTCTAAGTGCTAGAAACAGGAGAAAAGCAATTGGAAAAGAGTTGGTTGTGTACAGCCAACTTCTGCTCGGTCTGGGTGCACCGGACAGTGTCCGGTGCGCCAGGCGAGTCCAAGGTGAACTGGCCGCTCTCGGGACTCGACGGCGGCGTACGACTATAATTCACCGGACTGTCCGGTGGTGCACCGGACTGTCCGGTGAGTCGTCCACGGCGAAGTCGTCGCTCTCGGGAAAAGAATCAGCGGCGTACGGCTAAAATTCACCGGACTGTCCAGTGGTGCACCGGACTGTCCGGTGAGCCAAAGGTCGACTGCGCAACGGTCGGCCGCGCAATCCGTGGGAAACGTGTGGCCCGCGCTAACGGTTGGCAGGAGGCACTGGACTATCCGGTGCGCACCGGACAGTGTCCGGTGCACCAACTGCCGCGAATCTGCAACGGTCGTCTGTGCCAGAAAAGGAAACATATCCGCACCGGACCGTCAACAGTGACTGTCCGGTGCACCACCTGACAGAAGGCAAGATTAGCCTTCTAAGATTGCCTCCAACGGCTCCTAGCTGCCTTGGGGCTATAAAAGGGACCCCTAGGCGCGTGGAGGAGTCACCCAAGTACACTCTAAGCATTCCAAGACTTCTAGTTCTCACTTTCACGCAATCGTTCATCGTTCTTGAGATTGGAGCACTTTTCAAGTTGTAAACTCCTTGCGCGTGTTTTGTGTGCTCATCTTCTCACTTGTGTGCGTGTTTGAGTGTGGATTTAATTCTAGTGTGTGTTGCTCTTCCCAACCTTACTCCGTGCTTTCTTTGTGAACAATCTTGTAAGGGCGAGAGGCTCCAACTTGTGGAGATTCCTCGCAAACGGGAAGAAAACTATAAGGAAGAATATCGTGGTATTCAAGTTGATCATAGGATCACTTGAAAGGGGTTGAGTGCAACCCTCGTCCATTTGGGATGCCACAACGTGGAGGTAGGCAAGTGTTATACTTGGCCGAACCATGGGATAAACCACTATGTCTCTTGTGTTGTCTTTCTCTGTGATTATTGTGATTCGCAAGAGCTCACTTTATAGCCACTTGGTTCTATTGCACTAACATCTTTATAACCAAGCTTGTGGCTATTTAGTGTTGAATTTTACAGGATCACCTATTCACCCCCCCTCCTCTCTAGGTGCTCTCAATTGGTATCAGAGCCGTTCTCTTCACGTAAGGGACTAATCGCCCGAAGAGATGGATCCTAAGGGAAAGGGGATGGTGGTCAACGATAAGGAGAAGGAGTCCATCTTCAACAAGCCAAGAGATGACAAGCACACTGACTCTAGCTCGAGTCACAAGAAGAAGGACGGGAAGAAGAAGAGGCGCATCAAGAAGATCGTCTACTACGACAGCGACGAATCTTCTTCTTCACCAAGAGACGACGACGACGAGAAAAAGAAACTGGTTAATTCAAATTATTCATTTGATTATTCTCGTATTCCTTTTAATTCCAATGCTCATTTGCTTTCAATTCCTCTTGGTAAACCTCCACACTTTGATGGAGAGGACTACGCTTTTTGGAGTCACAAAATGCGTAGTCACTTATTTTCTCTCCATCCTAGTATATGGGAGATAGTTGAAAATGGAATGCATTTCGATAGTACCGATAACCCTGTGTTTATCAATGAGAAAATTCATAAGAATGCACAAGCTACCACTTTTTTGCTAGCATCCTTGTGCAGGGACGAGTACAACAAGGTGAGCGGCTTGGACAACGCCAAGCAAATCTGGGACACCCTCAAAATATCACATGAGGGAAACGATGCCACCATGATCACCAAAATGGAGTTGGTGGAAGGCGAGCTGGGAAGGTTCGCGATGATCAGGGGAGAGGAGCCAACACAAACGTACAACAGGCTCAAGACCCTGGTCAACAAGATTAGGAGCTATGGAAGCACAAGATGGACGGACCACAACGTTGTCCGACTTATGCTCAGGTCTTTTATAGTTATTGACCCTCATCTTGTGAACCTCATCCGTGAAAATCCTAGGTACACAAAGATGACGTCCGAGGAGATACTCAGAAAATTTGTGAGCGGGCGCATGATGGTCAAAGAGGCAAGGTATGTTGATGATGCATTAAACGGCCCAATGCCCATCTACGAGCCGCAGCCCGTTGCGCTCAAGGCAACAAGCAGCAATGAGGCGCTACCAAGCAAGGTAGCACAAGTAGAGGCTGTCGGGCTCAACGAGAATGAAATGGCGCTCATCATCAAGCGCTTCAAGACCACTCTTAAAGGACGCAAGGAGCACTCCAACAAGAACAAAACAAAGGGAAAGTGTTCCTGCTTCAAATGCGGTAAGACTGGTCACTTTATTGCAAACTGTCCCGATAATGATAGTGACCAGGGACAAGAAAAGAGCGGGAAGAGGGAGAAGAAGAAGGCCTACAAGAAGGCGAAGGGCGAGGCGCACCTTGGCAAGGAATGGGATTCAGACTGCTCTTCTTCTGACTCCAACGACGAAGGACTTGCTGCCTCAGCCTTCAACAAATCGTCACTCTTCCCCAATGAGCGCTACACTTGCCTCATGGCCAAGGAAAGGAAGGTAAGTGTTCGAGATACCCCTAAGTATACTACTTCAAGTGATGATGATTCTAGTGATGATGAAATAGATTATACTGAGTTATTTAAGGGTTTAGATAGAGCTAAAGTAGATAAAATCAACGAGTTAATTGATGCTTTGAATGAAAAATATAGATTGCTAGAAAAGCAAGAAGACATTTTATATGAAGACCATGACAAATTTGTTAGCGTACAAAAGTCTCTTGCTTTAGAAACTAAAAGAAATGAAATGTTATCCTCTGACTTGTCTGTGTGCCATGAATCAATCTCTAGTTTAAAGTTTTTGAATAATGATTTAAGTGCTAAGCTAGAGGTAGCTAATAAATCTAGTTCATGTGTAGAACACGTTGTAATTTGCAATAGATGCAAGGATTTTAATGTTGATGCTTGTGATGAACACTTAATTTCCATTTCTAAATTAAATGATGAAGTGGAAAGTCTTAATGCTCAACTTAAGACTTGCAAAAGTGATTTTGATAAATTAAAATTTGCTAGGGATGCCTACACTGTTGGTAGACACCACTCAATTAAGGATGGGCTTGGCTTTCTAAAGGAAGCCAAGAACTTAACAAGCCAAAGGGCTCCCATTCCCAACAAGGAGAAAGGGAAGGCCCCTATGGCTAATATTCCTAAGAGAAACCATGCTTTTATGTATGATAGGAAAATTGGTAGTTATTCTAACTTTAATAAGAGTTATATTCATGCTGGTTATTATGATCCAAATGCTATGTTTGCCTCTAGCTCTACTTTTGTGCCTGGTAGAAGTAGGCCTAGGAAAAGTAATATTGTGCGTCATGTGCCTAGGAAAGTGTGTAATAAACCTACTACTATTTACCATGCTTGCAATACTTCATTTGCGCTTATGTGTAAGAATGCAAAAGTAGTTGCTAGAAAGTTGGGGACCAAATGCAAGGGAGACAAGACTTGTATTTGGGTCCCAACGACTATTGTGACTAACCTTGTAGGACCCAACAAGAGTTGGGTACCTAAAACCCAAGTGTAAATTGCCTTGCAGGTTTATGCATCCAGGGGCACAAGCTGGATTATCGACAGCGGATGCACAAACCACATGACAGGGGAGAAGAAGATGTTCACCTCCTACGTCAAGAACAAGGATTCCCAGGATACAATCATATTTGGAGATGGGAATCAAGGCAAGGTCAAAGGTTTGGGAAAAATAGCCATCACAAGCGAGCACTCTATTTCCAATGTATTTTTAGTAGAGTCGCTAGGCTATAATCTCCTGTCTGTAAGTCAATTGTGCCACATGGGCTACAATTGTTTGTTTACAAATGTCGATGTATCTGTCTTTAGAAGGAGTGATGGTTCATTAGCGTTTAAGGGTGTACTAGATGGCAAACTCTACTTAGTTGATTTTTCGAAAGAGGAGGCCGATCTAGATGCATGCTTAATCGCTAAGACTAGTATGGGCTGGCTGTGGCCTCGCCGTCTAGCACATGTTGGGATGAAGAACCTTCACAAACTTCTAAAGGGAGAGCATGTGTTAGGACTAACCAATGTCTACTTCTAGAAAGATAGACCTTGTGCAGCTTGTAAGGCAGGGAAACAGGTGGGAAGCACTCATCACAACAAGAATGTGATGACTACATCAAGACCACTGGAGCTATTACATATGGACCTCTTCGGACCCGTCGCCTACCTTAGCATCGGGGGAAGTAAGTATGGTCTAGTAATTATTGATGATTTTTCCCGCTTCACTTGGGTGTTCTTTTTACAGGATAAAACAAAAACCCAAGGACCCTAAAGCGCTTCCTAAGGAGGGCTCAAAACGAATTTGAGCTCAAGGTGAAAAAGATAAGAAGCGACAATGGGTCCAAATTCAAGAACTTGCAAGTGGAGGAGTATCTTGAGGAAGAAGGCGTCAAGCACAAGTTCTCCGCTCCCTACACACCACAGCAAAACGGTGTGGTAGAGAGGAAGAACAGGACGCTTATCGACATGGCGAGGACGATGCTTGGAGAATTCAAGACGCCCGAGCAGTTTTGGTCGGAAGCTGTGAACACAGCTTGCCACGCCATAAACCGGCTCTACCTACATCGCCTCCTCAAGAAGACCTCGTATGAACTTCTTACCGGTAACAAACCCAACGTCTCATACTTTCATGTATTTGGGAGTAAATGTTACATTCTAGTGAAGAAAGGTAGAAATTCTAAATTTGCTCCCAAAGCTGTAGAGGGGTTTTACTAGGGTATGACTCAAATACAAGGGCGTATAAAGTCTTCAACAAATCATCGGGTTTGGTTGAAGTCTCCAGCGACGTTGTATTTGATGAGACTAATGGCTCTCTAAGAGAGCAAGTTAATCTTGGTGATGTAGATGAAGATGATGTTCCAACGGCTGTAATACGCACCATGGCAATTGGAGATGTGCGACCACAAGAACAACAAGAGCAAGATCAACCTTCTTCCTCAATGATGGTGCATCCCCCAACTCAAGATGATGAACAGGTTCCTCAAGAAGAGGCGCGTGATCAAGGGGGAGCACAAGAAGAACCAGCTATGGAGGAAGAAGCACCACGAGCCCCCCCAACTCAAGTTCGAGCAACGATCCAATGGAATCACCCCGTTGACCAGATTCTAGGAGACATAAGCAAGGGAGTAACTACTCGCTCAAGATTAGCTAACTTTTGTGAGCATTACTCATTTGTCTCTTCTATTGAGCCTTTCAGGGTAGAGGAGGCCTTGCAGGATCCGAACTGGGTGTTGGCCATGCAGGAAGAGCTCAACAACTTCAAGAGGAACGAAGTTTGGAGCCTAGTGCCTCATCCCAAGCAAAATGTTGTGGGAACCAAGTGGGTGTTCCGCAACAAGCAAGACGAGCACGGGGTGGTGACAAGAAACAAGGCTCGACTTGTGGCAAAAGGTTATGCCCAAGTCGCAGGTTTGGATTTCGAGGAGAATTTTGCTCCTATGGCTAGGCTAGATTCTATTTGAATATTGTTAGCCTATGCCGCTCACCATTCTTTCAGGTTGTTTCAAATGGACGTGAAGAGCGCTTTCCTCAACGGGCTGATCAAGGAGGAGGTATACGTGGAACAACCCCCTGGCTTTGAGGATGAAAGGTACCCCAACCATGTGTGTAAGCTCTCTAAGGCGCTCTATGGACTTAAGCAAGCCCCAAGAGCATGGTATGAATGCCTTAGAGATTTCCTAATTGCTAATGCTTTCAAGGTTGGGAAAGCTGATCCCACTCTTTTCACTAAGACTTGTGACGGTGACCTTTTTGTGTGCAAAATTTATGTCGATGACATAATATTTGGTTTTACTAACCAAAAGTCTTGTGAGGAGTTTAGCAGGGTGATGACACAGAAATTTGAGATGTCGATGATGGGTGAGTTGAACTACTTCCTTAGGTTCCAAGTGAAGCAACTCAAGGACGACACCTTCATCTCCCAAACGAAGTACACTCAAGATCTTCTCAAGCGGTTTGGGATGAAGGACGCCAAGCCCGCGAAGACACCAATGGGAACTGACGGACATGTCGACCTCAACAAAGGAGGTAAGTCCGTTGATCAAAAGGCATACTGGTCTATGATAGGGTCATTACTTTATTTATGTGCTAGTAGACCAGATATTATGCTTAACGTATGCATGTGTGCTAGATATCAATCTGACCTAAGGGAATGTCACCTTGTGGCCGTTAAGCGGATTCTTAGATATTTAGTTGCTACGCCTTGCTTCGGGATCTGGTATCCAAAGGGGTCTACCTTTGACTTAATTGGATATTCAGACTCCGATTATGCTGGGTGCAAGGTTGATAGGAAGAGTACATCAGGGACGTGCCAATTCCTAGGAAGGTCCCTGGTGTCTTGGAGTTCAAAGAAATAGACATCTGTTGCCCTATCCACCGCTGAGGCCGAGTATGTTGCCGCAGGACTGTGTTGCGCGCAACTACTTTGGATGAGGCAAACTCTCCGGGACTTTGGCTACAATATGAGCAAAGTCCCACTCCTATGTGACAATGAGAGTGCAATCCGCATGGCGGATAATCCTGTTGAACACAGCTGCACTAAGCACATAGACATCCGGCATCACTTTCTGAGAGACCACCAACAAAAGGGAGATATCGAGGTGTTCCATATTAGCACCGAGAACCAGCTAGCTGATATCTTTACCAAGCCGTTAGATGAGAAAACCTTTTGCAGGCTGCGTAGTGAGCTAAATGTCTTAGATTCGCGTAACTTGGATTGATCTATAGCATACATGTGTTTTATGCCTTTGATCATGTTACTTATTCATTTATGCAATTTATTGCTTATTTATGGTGCTCAAGTTGTGCAAGGGATCCCCGGACCTCACAAGTCCATGTGTGAATGATGCACATATTTAGGGGGAGAAGTGCTACAACTTGACCCTTTGAGACTAATCCTTGTGTTTGAGTTACTTGATGTAGTCTCAAAGGTGCATTGAAAGGGAAAGGTGAACTTGGACCATGCAAAGACTTCCACTGCACTCCGGTATTAGTGTACTCACCTCCAAGTTCATTCTTATGCTCTTATTGCCTTTTTGCTCTTAATTGACAATTTTTGGTGAGGCAATGGGATTAAAGGGCCAATAATGATCCCATTTTGGTGCTTAATGCCAAAGGGGGAGAAATTAAGGCCAAAGCAAATGGATCAGCTACCACTTGAGTATTTTGAAAACAATAGAGTTAGAACTTTTGATTTGTCAAAATACTCTTATTGTCAAAATTTGGTCTCTTGTGGGGAGAATTTATGATTATGGGAAAAAGGGGGAGTTTTTGGATCTTCACTCTTGGATTATCTCTCTTGATGCCCAAACAAGTGAGTTAGAATTAGAAATAGGAAAATGAATTTGATTTGCAAAAACAAACCAAGTGGTGGCAAAGATTGATCCAAATATGTCAAAATTTGTGGAAAGACAATTTTGTTCTCAATTGCATTGTTGTTGCACTTCTTTTGGTTGCTTTTGGATGTGTTGGCATAAATCACCAAAAAAGGGGGAGATTGAAAGGGAAATGTGCCCTTGGGCCATTTCTATAATGTTTTGGTGATTAAGTGTCCAACACATATTGAGTGAGTTGATTATGTGCCAAATAATCAAGAAGTGCAAATCATGTTACAAGGTATGTTTCTAGACTTAGTATATTGTTTTGAGTACTAACATATGTTGTCTAAGTGCTAGAAACATGAGAAAAGGAATTGGAAAAGAGTTGGCTGCCAAATCCTGCTCGGTCTGGGTGCACCTGACTGTCCGGTGGTGCACCGGATACTGTCCGGTGCGCTAGGCGAGTCCAAGGTGAACTGGCCGCTCTCGGGACTCGACGGCGGCATACGGCTATAATTCACTGGATTGTCCGGTGGTGCACCGGACTGTTCGGTGAGTCATCCGCGGCGAAGTCATCGCTCTTGGGAAAAGAATCAGCGGTGTACGGCTAAAATTCACCGGACTGTCTGGTGGTGCACCGGACTGTCCGATGAGCCAATGGTCGACTGCGCAACGGTCGGTCGCGCAATCCGCGGGCGACGCGTGGCCCGTGCCAACGGTCGACAGGAGGCACCGGACTGTCCGATGCGCACCGAACAGTGTCCGGTGCGCCAACTGCCGCGAATCTACAACGGTCATCTGTGCCAAAAAAGGAAACAGATCCGCACCGGACCGTCTACAGTGACTGTCCGGTGGCACACCGGACTGTCCGGTGCGCCACCCAACAGAAGGCAAGATTAGCCTTCCAAGATTGCCTCCAACGGCTCCTAGCTGCCTTGGGGCTATAAAAGGGACCCCTAGGCGCATGGAGGAGTCACCCAAGCACACTCTAAGCATTCCAAGACTTCTAGTCCTCACTTTCACACAATCGTTCATCGTTCTTGAGATTGGAGCACTTTTCGAGTTGTAAACTCCTTGCGCGTGTTTTGTGTGCTCATCTTCTCACTTGTGTGTGTGTTTGCGTGTGGATTTAATTCTAGTGTGCGTTGCTCTTTCCAACCTTACTCCATGCTTTCTTTGTGAACAATCTTGTAAAGGCAAGAGGCTCCAACTTGTGGAGATTCCTCGCAAACGGGAAGAAAACTATAAGGAAGAATACCGTGTTATTCAAGTTGATCATAGGATCACTTGAAAGGGGTTGAGTGCAATCCTCGTCCATTTGGGACGCCACAACATGGAGGTAGGCAAGTGTTATACTTGGCCGAACCATGGGATAAACCACTATGTCTCTTGTGTTGTCTTTCTCTGTGATTATTGTGATTCGCAAGAGCTCGCTCTATAGCCACTTGGTTCTATTGCACTAACATCTTTATAACCAAGCTTGTGGCTATTTAGTGCTGAATTTTACAGGATCACATATTCACCCCCCCCCTCTAGGTGCTCTCAACCCTTCCCCGCCCCGCCTCCGTCCGGCTCGGCCCCGCCCGCTCGGTCCCATGTCTCGGCGCGCGGCCATGGCGTGCCCCCACCCCAGATTGCCTCGGCGCGCCCGCGGCGTGGCTCCCTCGCCCACTCGGCCCCGTCCCCGCGCGGCCCAGCCCCACCCGTTCGGCTCGCTCCCCCACCCGTCCGCGGTGCGGCTCCCCCGCCCGCTCGGCCCCCCATCTCGGCGCGGCCGGCCACAACATGGCCCGGCCTCGGCGCCCCACGGCGCGCTCGCCCGCCTCGGCGTGCTTGCCCTAGCGCGGCGCGGCTTGGAGCCCGGCCCGGCGCGCTCATTTCGTGCGGCCTGGAGCTCAGCCGACGCGCGCGCGGTGCCTCGGCCTCGCTGCCTGCTCGCGGCGCACAGCTCGGCCCTAGCGGGCGCGCGGCTCGTTCGCGGCGCGTCAGCACGGCCTTGCGCGCACGCGTGCTCGCGTGGTGCTCGTGGTGCTTTGGCATGGCTCGTTGTGCCCTCGGCGCGCTCGTCTACCCCTAGACACCCGTCTACCCCTCACCGTGTATTTTATGCACATTGATCACATCGTTTTAATGAAATGGAAACTCAATTCAAAAATTGATTACATTAGTTATTTCATGTAGTTAATCATTGACTTCGTTCAATGTCGATCAATTAGAAATAGTTGTGATTCTATTAGTGCATGTGATTAATACTTGTTAGCGTAACTAGGAGGAACTAGATCACGTGATGATTAATTATACACCTACCCGTAACATGCTTTGATTATAGCTTTAACCACTGTGAGACCTTCCTTCTTCTCTTTCTAGCCATGGCGAATGCAATATCGTATGTCATATCTTATGCATATTCAGTTTATCTGCTCTCTTGTATGGTGTACTGTTTATTTCCTAATTCAAATGGATGGATGTATGTTTGCGCTCGCATAGAGAACGGTCTGGTTGAGGAGTCCGAAGAACTCGCAGGAGAAGCCCCTGAGCAGCAGCTGGTTGGTGGAGGCAAGTGTCCCTTGACCTATCTTTGTCCCATACAATTCTATAATTCACTTCCCGCATTTACACAGTTATACCTAAGGATTGACTAGCTTTTGTAATCCATGTCCTTGTTTACCTATTTGGGTTGGATTATTATGGTTTAGCTTTATGCTAGTGTTTAACACTAATCAATGAACATGATGAGATTTATCAGTGATACGCGGTTTCCCTTTTTTATTATGATATTATACTTGTGGCATTTAAGGGGACTCGAGCGATTTCTCGAGTACCTCTCCGTAAGGACCTATTCGTTGGATGACTGCCCGGGAAAACAGTGCAACCATGAGGGTGGAATGGAACGCCCTTAGCTGAATAATTAGAGGAACCGGGGTGTAGTTCGCTTAGCCGTCGTGCCGTTAATGGGGCTCGGTGTATGCGGCTCGCTCTGCCAAGTTTGGTTCGCCCCTTGGGGAGGAGTGCGGTGCATTTAGGAAACCTAATGGGCGGCTATAGCACTGGGGAATCATTGTAAAGGCTACGTAGTGATACCCTACTGGGTCACCTTGGTAGTGATCAATGGAGAGTCATGATCTCCGGGCAGAAAGGGAATCACGACTTGTGGGTAAAGTGCGCAACCGCTGCAGAGTGTTTGAAAACTGATATATCAGCCGTGCTCGTGGTTATGAGCGGCCAAGGGAGCTCCATTGATTAGTGTACTTGATCAGAGATGTTCGGATTACAGGTGGCAATGAGAATGATGGTTTTGGTATTGGCTATGGTAATGGTAAGTGGTATTCTTTCCATTTGGAAAGGGTACGTTTGGGTTAATAACGTGGGTTAATTCTAAAACTTGGCTTTCTCTACTAGTAATAATAATCTGACCAACTAAAAGCGACTGCTTGACTTACCCGCCCCCACATAAAGCTAGTCCACTACAGCCAAACAGGATACTTGCTGAGTATGTTGATGTGTACTCACCCTTGCTCTACACACCAAACCCCCCCTTCCCCAGGTTGTCCGCATTGCAACCACTGCTCAGGAGAAGATGAAGCCGTGGAAGGAGACTTCTAGGAGTTCCAAGATTATGACGAGTTCTAGGCATGGGTTAGTGGCAACCCCCAGTCGGCTGCCTATGAAGGCCACGTGTATCTACGTTTCGTTTTTCGCACTTTGATCATTGTAAAGACTATGTGGATGTCTCAGACATATGATGTAATCAACTATCAATACCCTTTTATGGTATTATTTGAGCACTGTGTGATGATGTCCAGTTATGTAATTGCTATGTACGTGAATTGTTGATCCTGGCACGTACATGGTTCGCATTCGGTTTGCCTTCTAAAACCGGGTGTGACACCAGCACCCACTCAACCACACATATCAGCATCATCAGGAAGTACAAGTCCTCCCACCCCCGCCTACGCCTCCGCATCACCCAAACCCACACCACCAAAATCACCCACCAGCGCCAAAGCAGGAAGACTTCGCTGATCAGCCGTATCGCGGAGTCATCCACATGATCACCAGAGGGTCCAGCATAGACTTCGAGACGAAGCGACAAAAGAGGGATCACTACCGGAGTGTCAACCATGTCACCCTCACCGGCCCGGTGGTGCAAACGAGGTGGTCACACATGCCACTGACCTTCGATGCCAGAGATGTTGATCTGCGCAGCGCACCTCACGTCAACGCCATGGTAATCAACTGCAGCGTGGCTGGTTGGGACCTACACAAAGTCCTAGTTGACAACGGCAGCCAAGCGGACATCATCTTCCTGCACGCCTTCGACCGCATGGGCATCAGCCACAGCTTACTCAAGCCTTCGGACAACCCCCTATACGGCTTCGGCGGCAAGGGCACTTTCCCTGTGGGCAAGATTGAACTACCCCTGTCATTCAGCGCAGCACCCAACGTGCGGAGTGAGCAGATTACCTTTGACATCGTCGACATGTTCTATCCCTACAACGCCATAATGGGTCGAGGCTCATCAATAAATTTGAAGCGGCCATTCACGGATTGTACCTCTGCATGAAAATTCCGAGTCCACAAGGCGTGATAACGGTTTACGGTAACCAATAGACTGCGCGTAACATTGAGAGAGACTTCGTTCTAGGTCAACAGAACGTACACTACCTTACGACACTCCGCGACGTCTCCGAGGCGACCCGCCCAGCCTCCGATGAGAAAGAAAAAGCACAGCTGCAGAGCAACGATGGAACGAAGACAGTTTCCCTCGACCCGGCGACGCCTAAGCAAACGGCCATCATAAGCAAAGACCTGACTTCGCAGGATGAGGAGAAACTTATCTCCTGTCTCTCCAGAAACAAAGACGTCTTCGCCTGGTCCGCCCTCGACCTGGTTGGAGTCAGCCGCACCGTCATCGAGCACAGTCTGGGCATCGACCCCTCGGTGCGCCCAAAAAAGCAGCGGCTGCGCAAAATATCCGACGAAAAAACAGAAGCCGCCAAAGCTGAAGTGCATCGCTTGCTGGAGGCCAATTTCATCGAACCAATCGCCTACCCTACGTGGCTCGCCAACGTAGTCATGGTGCAAAAGAAAAGTGGCAAGTGGCGCATGTGCATTGATTTCACCAGCCTCAACAAGGCCTGTCCCAAGGACAATTTCCCGCTACCTCGGATCGACAAAATAGTCGATAGTGCAGCCGGATGCGAAGTCTTGTCACTTCTCGACTGCTTCTCCAGCTACCACCAGATATACATGAAGGAGGAGGACAAAGCCAGCACCAATTTCATCACACCCTTCGGCACGTACTGCTTCATCAGGATGCCGGAGGGACTCAAGAACGCTGGGTCAACCTTCTCTCGCCTCACCAAGACGGTGCTCGAGAGCCAAGTAGGACGCAACATCTTCACGTATGTGGACGACATCGTCGTCGCCAGCAAAAATAAAGAAGACCACCTGGCTGACCTCGCAGAGACATTCGCAAACATGCGGGACGCACGACTTCGCCGCAACCCCGAGAAGTGCGTCTTCGGGGTTTGCCAGGGGAAGATACTGGGCTACCTGGTGACGCACCGCAGGATCGAGGCCAAGCTGACCAAGATTCAAGCAATCATCAACATGACACCCCGCAGTCAACCAGGGATGTCCAGCATCTAACAGGTAGATTAGCCGCCCTGAACAGATTCATCTCCAAGTCTACAGAGCGGAGTCTACCCTTCCTCAAGACACTGCGTGGGGCGAAAGACTTTGCGTGGGGACCAGAACAGGCGGAAGCCTTCGCATCACTCAAGCAACACCTGTCAGACTTGGCAATCCTCACCAGTCCAGACCCCTCGCTGCCTCTGTTGCTCTACATCACAGCCTCACCATATGCAGTCAGCGCGGCCCTAGTCCAAGAGCAAGACAGAGAGGGCACGACCCGGCAGTGTCCAGTCTACTACGTCTCCGAAGTCCTCATGGCCTCCAAGTGCAACATGACCGAATTGGAAAAAATCTCTTATGCAGTCATCATGGCATCGCGCAAGCTGCGCCACTACTTCGAGGCAATCAAAGTGCGGGTCACCTCGGACAGGGGACTAGGAGAACTATTCAGAAACCCAGAGGCGTCCGTCCGAATCGCCAAATGGGTGTAACACCCGGTTTAAAGAAACAAAGCCGGGTGCATCTCATACATGCGCCAAAGAAGACAACATATATAATAACAGAGTGTATAGAGATAAATGTCATAAACATCAGAGTAATTATTACATAGCGGAAGACTTATTACAAAATAAAAGTATAACCATAAAATAAACTAAGGATCGACGGCGCCAATGTCGACTGAGAAACGCCACCTAGATCAGATCGAACTCCTCAGTGTTAGGCGGCTCCTCCTGAACCACCTGCTCTTCTCCTGTGGGGGGGGTGTGAGACAGCAAGAGTGAGCTCACATACGATCATAGCTCAACAAGTCGTGGGGAATAATGTGGCATGAACTCACCAAAGGTGGGAGTTCATGAAGTGTAAGGCTGATCAATGAAATAAAGGCTGAAGCTGAGCATTGCTTTTATAAGTTGGTCAAAATTTTATTAGCAGTTACTATGTGTAAGTAAATACCAAACCATAGTAATAATAAGTAAAAGTAATAATAAAATAATCCCAAATGCAATGAAATGACAGGTTAAGTTTAAGTTCCATATATTAATCATGTGAGTGTCCGAGCCGCTCATGACCGTGAGCACGGCTAGTATACCAGTTTTACACTCTGCAGAGGTTGCGCATCTTTACCCACAAGTCGTGTTACCCATTTGCCACAGAGTTGATCAGACTCCATACACCTCTACCTAGGAAGCGAGGCAGGGTACCACTACGAGGCCTTTACAAAGTTCCACTAGCTTCAGACTACCCGCTACAGTTTATGGGAAGATCCAGTAAAGGGTTCCTGGCTGATAGCCATCGCAGCAAAATCAACCAGGGACCTCCCCGCACTGACCTCTCCCCTACTGCCCTTGCCCCTTTCGGGTAAGGTAGCCCTCCCCTAGCTTTCCTAGTTAATCAGCCAAGGGCGTCCCATTCCACCCTTGTGGTAGCACTGTTTTCTCGGGTGGTTCTCCATGTTCCCATTAACATAATGATCTTAACATGAGCAAGGATTAATAAAACATATAACAATAAATAGTATAACAATGAGTGATGAATATCTCTATACCCAAATCCACATAAAGCAATAGCATGTACTACCCAAAACTTTAGTAGTAAAACCAGTGGTGAAGCAAGGTATAAAGATAGTCAAAATCTAGGGCATCCTATTGGGTCCCATCAAAATTAACCTATGCAGATCATTATGAATAATAAGAACATGAATGGGTAAAAGAAGTGATCAAGGGCACAACTTGCCTTCAATGAGCTCCTGCTCAGCTGTCTCTACTTGTTGAAGCTCAGGTTCCACAGTGGGTTGCTCGTCTACTCGCATCAATACAATACATACATGGCATAACGTAAATTAACATCACATCAAACATGCAAATAGAATATACAGTAATAAACTAGACATTAAAATAAGATTACAGGAACTGGAATCATCAAATTTGGAGTTATATATTTTAAGTTATGGATTTTCTAAGGTTTTATGCATTTAATATATGATTAAGTGTTAGATAAATTTTAATATGTCTTTCATGTCAAAACAGTGGCACTAATGGATAGACAATAATTTTATGAAAATTTAGGAACTGGAATGGTCTAATTTGGAGTTCATATGCATTTATTATGAATTAAACAAGTTTTAACATTTATTTTTGCACTAAAAATTAATTTCTGATATTAATTTCTGATTTCTAATACTCTCTGGATCGGGCCTCAATAATAGGAAACTGCAGGGGCTCTCGGGTAAGATTTCTGCAGACACAGAAAATTCTGGCGTGGACGGCGGGTTGGTTTTCTAAAAACATAAGGGGCAATCTGCAAAGTGCGCAACCCGAAGGGGTATCGTCCAACACGGGCCACCCGATCGAGTCTGGACGGACGAGATTAGATCCCCATCGAATCAAACGGGTACGCAACGCTGATCCTCGGATCTAGATCTAACGGCCGCGATTTAATGAAACGCGATCCGCCCGACTACCACACGATCAGGCATCAACGGCACAGAAGCAATCACGCGAAGGGTTACGCGTCGATCTAATCCTGACCGCTGGCTAGGAGATCTACGGTGCACAGCCCATCGCCCCAATCGCGCTCCCACGCGGCGGCGCCGCCCACGGCATGCGGCGGAGACACGCCGGCGCGCACGCAATTCAATGCTCCAGTGCCCCAAGCCCAAAATTGACGGGTTCTATGCGTAAAGGAGATCAAGGCGAACAGGATGGCGTGCTTCTTACCGTGGATTGGTGTCCGGTTGATGCTGACCACGGCGAATGGCGGCACTGCGGTGAAGATCGACTACGGCGACGAATTGCCGTGGTAGATCAGCAGTTCAACTCCCCGTATCGCCTCCGTGTAGACCCCCGATGGCTCTAGGAACCCCACGACTATGCCCGACAGCTTCTACGGCGAGGATTGGGAAACTCCCCGGCGGCGGCAAAGTTTCACCCGTGCGGTGCGCGACGGCGTACCGGTGAAGAGGAGCTGGGGAATAAGAGAGGGGAGGAGAAAATAGCGCGTGCGCTACCTACTTGTATCCCGTTCGGGAGGCCGGGGAGTGGGCGCGAGCTGGTCAGCCACCGGCGGAGTTCGCGGCGGCAGTTGCGCGAGGATCCGGTGGAAGGGAGGAGCTGACAGCATGGGTCCACCGCACAGCGAGTCACCAACCACGCGCGCGAGGGGATCGGATCACTGCCAGAGGGGCCCACACTGCAGTGAGAGGGAGCGCGGGCGAGAGACTTACCGAGCGCGGCGCGTGCGTGAGGACGCTGACGAGACGGACCCATCTGTCGGCGTGCTCGGGCGTTGGTAAGCTGGGCCGCGCGGTGAGGAAGTCCCGGTGGGCCTAATTCCCAGCCGACGGCCCAATTAGGGTTTTAGTTTTTTTCTATTTTATTTTCTATTTTCTTTTCCCATTTCCAAGTTAAATTTGAATTCAAACTTAAATTCACATTTCTATGGCTCACCACCTCAACTTATATTTGTGAGATTAGGGATATCAATCCTGAATATATTTATTCATATATATTTTATTTATATATGTATTTTTATAACCCTTCTCTCTTTCTTATTTTCCAACTTTAATTTTCATTTAAGGTTTGATCCAACCTTTAGAATTATTATCTCTTTGCTATTATTCCTTATTATTTTTATCATCATGGTTTTATTTAATGCACAACACATAAAACTCCAACAAATGCACTTTTTCTTTATTTTAGAATAATTGTTTTATTTGGTCACACTCAATTACATAGGTGCTCTTTTTATGATGCATATGAGACACACAAAAATGAGAATAACTCTCTATTATTCCTGGTATACAATTTGGAGTATTACAAATCCTACCCCCCTTAAAAATAATCTCGTCCTCGAGATTTAGGAAGGACTAGGGAAAAGATGGGGAAAATCTATACGAAGCTCTTCTTCTCTTTCCCAAGTTGCTTCATCTTCACCGTGGTGACTCCATTGAACCTTGCACATCTTTATCACCTTATTTCTTGTAACTCGAGTCAAAGTATCCAAAATCTTGATGGGGTACTCAGCATAAGTCAGGTCATCTTGAACACTAAGGTCCTCTATTGGTAGCTGCTCCTCAGGTACCCTGAGGCACTTCTTTAGCTGAGACACATGAAATACATCATGTACATCTGACAGATGATCGGGTAACTCCAGTTGATATGCAACTTCTCCCACTCGCTTTAAGATCAAGAAAGGTCCAATGAAGCGAGGGGATAACTTTCCTTTAACTTTAAATCTCCTCATACCACGAAGTGGTGACACCTTCAAGTAGACATGATCACCCTCCTTAAACTCCAGGAGTCTTCTCCTATTATCAGCATAGCTTTTTTGTCTGGACTGGGCAATTCTCAAATTTTCTCTTATCATTTGTACTTGCTCTTCTGCCTCTTGAATCAATTCAGGCCCAAAGAACTGTCTTTCTCCAGTCTGATCCCAATACAGGGGTGTCCTGCATTTTCTACCATACAGAGCTTCAAATGGTGACATCTTCAAACTGGCCTGATAGCTATTATTATAAGAAAACTCAGCATATGGTAAGCTCTTCTCCCAGCTGCCACCATGCTTAAGAGCACAAGCTCTTAACATATCCTCCAGCACTTGATTAGTTCTCTCTGTCTGTCCATCAGTCTGGGGATGGTAAGCGGAACTAAAATTCAACTTTGTATCCAAACTCTCATGCAACTTCTTCCAAAACCGAGAAGTAAACTGTGATCCTCGATCAGACACGATCTTCTTAGGTACTCCATGTAGACAAACTATCCGAGTCATATACAACTCTGCGAGCTTGGCCCCCGTATAATTAGTCCTCACAGGTATGAAATGAGCCACTTTTGTCAATCTGTCCACAATTACCCAAATAGAGTCATATCCTGCTGGAGTGCGGGGTAGTCCAACAATAAAATCCATACCAATTTCTTCCCATTTCCACTCAGGTATCTTCAATGGGTGCAATAGTCCAGCGGGTCTTTGATGTTCAGCCTTAACTCTTTGACATACATCACACTTAGCCACATGAGCAGCCACATCTCTTTTCAGTCCATACCACCAATACTTTCGCTTCAAGTCTTGGTACATCTTAGTGCTTCCAGGGTGGATGGAGAAATCAGAATCATGAGCTTCTTTCAATATAGTCTCCCGAAGGCTATCAATCTCCGGAACACATATCCGATCTTTGAACCATATGGTGCCTTGCTCATCTTCCGTGAATTTCGGAACTCGATCTTCAGTAATCAGATCCTTAATCTCTTGTATCTTAGCATCACCAATTTGTCCTTTGCGGATCTCTTGCTCCAAAGTAGTTTCCACATCAATAATAACTCCTTTAGTGTGAGCAACTATCCCCAGGTTAAGTCTCCTAAAATCCCCAACAATCTTATTGGGTAGCTGGGCAACAACAGTTGAATGAACATGCTCCTTTCGACTCAAGGCATCTGCAACCAAATTTGCCTTGCCCGGGTGATAGTGAATCTCCAAATTACAATCCTTAATAAGCTCCATCCAACGGCATTGCCTAAGGTTGAGATCCTTCTGAGTGAATATATACTTCAAACTCTTATGATCCGTATATACTTGGCACTTCTCATCCCACTTGAATTCTCTTCCCTTCACCAAAAGCGAGGTCATAAGCTTAGCAATCTTAGAAAATCCTTCATTAAATCTCCAATAATATCCTGCAAGTCCCACGAAACTTCGGTCCTACGTAACCGTAGTGGGTATGCTCCACACCACTATATTCTTGACTTTAGCAGGATCCAGTGATATCCCTCCGTTAGAAATGATATGTCCAAGGAATGGCACCTCGCCAATCCAAAACTCGCATTTACCGTACTTGGCGTAGAGTTGATTATCTTAAAGCTTCTGTAGCACCAACCTTAGATGTTCTTCATGGTCACTCTCATTCTTAGAATAGATAAGAATATCGTCGATGAACACCACGACGAATCTGTCCAAATACTCCAAGAACATCTTATGCCTCAAATCCATAAAATAAGCTGGTGCATTAGTTAATCCAAACGACATAACGATGAACTCATATAATCCATATCGAGTCGAGAAAAGCCGTCTTAGGAATATCTGATGGTCCAATCTTCATCTGATGGTATCCCGATCGGAGGTCAATCTTCGAGAATACCCTGGCTCCTCTCATCCGATTAAATAAATTCTTAATGCAGGGTAACAGTAACTTGTTCTTCTCAGTGACATCATTAAGGGACCTTTATTCCACGCACATCCCTTGCAATCCATCTTTCTTCTAAACAAAACTGGTGCTCTCTAAGGTGAAGACTCGGACGAATGTACTCAGCCTCTTGCAACTCCGTTAAGTGCTTCTTGAGTTCTTTTAACTCTTCTACAGACATCCTATATGGCCGTTTAGAAATAGGGGCAGTTCCAGGTAAAAGGTCAATAACAAACTCAACTTCTCTATCAGGTGGCATCCCTGGTAACTCCTCTGGAAAGACATCCAGAAAATCTCTAACCACCCGGATGTTGTCACCAACAAACTTCTCATCTACTAAAAATGACGCTAGTCCGATGGTGGTAGTTACTGCAACTTCAACTTCAAATCTTTGTCCTTTGGAACTGGTGAGTTCTACGGTTCCCTTAGCACGGTGTATATACTGCCTTTGCCTTTCTTAACCATGACACACCAAGGATCAAGTCTATACTGCTCTCTTCTAACAGTATAGGGGTAGTCCATCTGGGTTAGAAATACAGGGTAAGAAAGAAAGAATTGTACACAAGGCGAGTAATTATGAGGAATGTTACTGCGGTTGATTTATTAGCTAAGTAGATTAGTGTGTTATCCACTAAAGCTAATACCTTATGATGGTACATGCTAAGATGTCCATCTATAATAATCCAATCACTCAAAGAAGCAAATCAGGCATTGATCATCAGAACAATCAACCAATATTTTTAAATAGAAAATAGTTTTGATTTGGTCTTAGGCCTCCTATCTCTTAAAATGTCATAAGGGTAGGGATTCCAAAGTTTGAAATCCATCTTGTCTCGGAGTAGAAAAGATAAGATTGATCAGAGTAGAACAGTAGAAGGTGAGACAGGATCAAGATAAGTATAGAAAGATTCAGAGTAAGGTAAGTGTAGAATGATTCAGAATGAGATAAGTAGGTAAGGGTTTGTCCATTTCTATCTAGGTTTCGTCCTACAGTCAACATTTCCTCTGATACCACTTCTGTAACACCCGGTTTAAAGAAACAAAGCCGGGTGCATCTCATACATGCGCCAAAGAAGACAACATATATAATAACAGAGTGTATAGAGATAAATGTCATAAACATCAGAGTAATTATTACATAGCGGAAGACTTATTACAAAATAAAAGTATAACCATAAAATAAACTAAGGATCGATGGCGCCAATGTCGACTGAGAAACGCCACCTAGATCAGATCGAACTCCTCAGTGTTAGGCGGCTCCTCCTGAACCACCTGCTCTTCTCCTGTGGGGGGGGTGTGAGACAGCAAGAGTGAGCTCACATACGATCATAGCTCAACAAGTCGTGGGGAATAATGTGGCATGAACTCACCAAAGGTGGGAGTTCATGAAGTGTAAGGCTGATCAATGAAATAAAGGCTGAAGCTGAGCATTGCTTTTATAAGTTGGTCAAAATTTTATTAGCAGTTACTATGTGTAAGTAAATACCAAACCATAGTAATAATAAGTAAAAGTAATAATAAAATAATCCCAAATGCAATGAAATGACAGGTTAAGTTTAAGTTCCATATATTAATCATGTGAGTGTCCGAGCCGCTCATGACCGTGAGCACGGCTAGTATACCAGTTTTACACTCTGCAGAGGTTGCGCATCTTTACCCACAAGTCGTGTTACCCATTTGCCACAGAGTTGATCAGACTCCATACACCTCTACCTAGGAAGCGAGGCAGGGTACCACTACGAGGCCTTTACAAAGTTCCACTAGCTTCAGACTACCCGCTACAGTTTATGGGAAGATCCAGTAAAGGGTTCCTGGCTGATAGCCATCGCAGCAAAATCAACCAGGGACCTCCCCGCACTGACCTCTCCCCTACTGCCCTTGCCCCTTTCGGGTAAGGTAGCCCTCCCCTAGCTTTCCTAGTTAATCAACCAAGGGCGTCCCATTCCACCCTTGTGGTAGCACTGTTTTCTCGGGTGGTTCTCCATGTTCCCATTAACATAATGATCTTAACATGAGCAAGGATTAATAAAACATATAACAATAAATAGTATAACAATGAGTGATGAATATCTCTATACCCAAATCCACATAAAGCAATAGCATGTACTACCCAAAACTTTAGTAGTAAAACCAGTGGTGAAGCAAGGTATAAAGATAGTCAAAATCTAGGGCATCCTATTGGGTCCCATCAAAATTAACCTATGCAGATCATTATGAATAATAAGAACATGAATGGGTAAAAGAAGTGATCAAGGGCACAACTTGCCTTCAATGAGCTCCTGCTCAGCTGTCTCTACTTGTTGAAGCTCAGGTTCCACAGTGGGTTGCTCGTCTACTCGCATCAATACAATACATACATGGCATAACGTAAATTAACATCACATCAAACATGCAAATAGAATATACAGTAATAAACTAGACATTAAAATAAGATTACAGGAACTGGAATCATCAAATTTGGAGTTATATATTTTAAGTTATGGATTTTCTAAGGTTTTATGCATTTAATATATGATTAAGTGTTAGATAAATTTTAATATGTCTTTCATGTCAAAACAGTGGCACTAATGGATAGACAATAATTTTATGAAAATTTAGGAACTGGAATGGTCTAATTTGGAGTTCATATGCATTTATTATGAATTAAACAAGTTTTAACATTTATTTTTGCACTAAAAATTAATTTCTGATATTAATTTCTGATTTCTAATACTCTCTGGATCGGGCCTCAATAATAGGAAACTGCAGGGGCTCTCGGGTAAGATTTCTGCAGACACAGAAAATTCTGGCGTGGACGGCGGGTTGGTTTTCTAAAAACATAAGGGGCAATCTGCAAAGTGCGCAACCCGAAGGGGTATCGTCCAACACGGGCCACCCGATCGAGTCTGGACGGACGAGATTAGATCCCCATCGAATCAAACGGGTACGCAACGCTGATCCTCGGATCTAGATCTAACGGCCGCGATTTAATGAAACGCGATCCGCCCGACTACCACACGATCAGGCATCAACGGCACAGAAGCAATCACGCGAAGGGTTACGCGTCGATCTAATCCTGACCGCTGGCTAGGAGATCTACGGTGCACAGCCCATCGCCCCAATCGCGCTCCCACGCGGCGGCGCCGCCCACGGCATGCGGCGGAGACACGCCGGCGCGCACGCAATTCGATGCTCCAGTGCCCCAAGCCCAAAATTGACGGGTTCTATGCGTAAAGGAGATCAAGGCGAACAGGATGGCGTGCTTCTTACCGTGGATTGGTGTCCGGTTGATGCTGACCACGGCGAATGGCGGCACTGCGGTGAAGATCGACTACGGCGACGAATTGCCGTGGTAGATCAGCAGTTCAACTCCCCGTATCGCCTCCGTGTAGACCCCCGATGGATCTAGGAACCCCACGACTATGCCCGACAGCTTCTACGGCGAGGATTGGGAAACTCCCCGGCGGCGGCAAAGTTTCACCCGTGCGGTGCGCGACGGCGTACCGGTGAAGAGGAGCTGGGGAATAAGAGAGGGGAGGAGAAAATAGCGCGTGCGCTACCTACTTGTATCCCGTTCGGGAGGCCGGGGAGTGGGCGCGAGCTGGTCAGCCACCGGCGGAGTTCGCGGCGGCAGTTGCGCGAGGATCCGGTGGAAGGGAGGAGCTGACAGCATGGGTCCACCGCACAGCGAGTCACCAACCACGCGCGCGAGGGGATCGGATCACAGCCAGAGGGGCCCACACTGCAGTGAGAGGGAGCGCGGGCGAGAGACTTACCGAGCGCGGCGCGTGCGTGAGGACGCTGACGAGACGGACCCATCTGTCGGCGTGCTCGGGCGTTGGTAAGCTGGGCCGCGCGGTGAGGAAGTCCCGGTGGGCCTAATTCCCAGCCGACGGCCCAATTAGGGTTTTAGTTTTTTTCTATTTTATTTTCTATTTTCTTTTCCCATTTCCAAGTTAAATTTGAATTCAAACTTAAATTCACATTTCTATGGCTCACCACCTCAACTTATATTTGTGAGATTAGGGATATCAATCCTGAATATATTTATTCATATATATTTTATTTATATATGTATTTTTATAACCCTTCTCTCTTTCTTATTTTCCAACTTTAATTTTCATTTAAGGTTTGATCCAACCTTTAGAATTATTATCTCTTTGCTATTATTCCTTATTATTTTTATCATCATGGTTTTATTTAATGCACAACACATAAAACTCCAACAAATGCACTTTTTCTTTATTTTAGAATAATTGTTTTATTTGGTCACACTCAATTACATAGGTGCTCTTTTTATGATGCATATGAGACACACAAAAATGAGAATAACTCTCTATTATTCCTGGTATACAATTTGGAGTATTACAATGGGTAGCCGAACTCTCCGGGTACCACATCACTTTTGAACCCAGGACAGCAATCAAGTCACAGGTCCTGGCAGACTTCATCGTCGACTGGACTGGGTCGACACTGCAGCAGGAAGAACCTCTAGAGAAGGTGTGGACCATCCACTGTGACGTCACATGGTGCCATGCGGGGGCAGGCATAGCTGCAATTATCACATCACCCATAGGCGTCAAGCACAGATACGCAGCACGCCTTAGCTTCGCCTTGGAATCTGACAAATGCACAAACAACATAGCAGAATACGAAGCCGTCATCCTGGGCCTTCGCAAACTAAGAGCGCTCGGTGTCACCACCTGCATAATCAAGATAGATTCCAAGGTAGTTGCTGGCCAGGTCGAAAAAGAATATTCAGCAAAAGACCCCACACTCATGCAGTATCTCACGGCTGTTCGCAGTCTCGAGAGACAATTCAAGGGCTTCACCTTACAGCATGTGGACCGCGCCAGGAACGAAGAGGCCGACGTGCTGGCTAAGGCAGCGGCCAGAGGCGAGACCTTGCCCTCCGACGTGTTCTACCACGTCATTGGCACGCCAGCAGTCCGCAACCCAAAGGGCTTACAAGTAACCAACGATGTCGAAGGCCATCGCATCGTCAACCTCATTATGACTGAAGATTGGCGGGCCCCAATAACCCTATTCCTGCAAAGATATTACCACCCAAGTGACATCAACAAAGCCAAGCGCCTCAAGCACCGAAGCTGGGACTTCGCACTAATCGGGGGCCAGCTATACAAGAAGGGGATCAGTCAACCCATGCTAAAATGCGTCACCGAAACCGAAGGCATTCAAATCCTTCACGAAGTCCACATCGGAACCTGCGGCTCCCACTCAGGGCCTAGGGCCCTCGCTGCCAAGGTGATCCGTCAAGGATTCTACTGGCCCGCAATAATCTGCGTCGCAAATCGAGTCACGAGGTCGTGCGAAGCTTGCCAGAAGTTTTCTCCCGACTCAGGCAACCCTTCGCAGTTCACCAAGCTGATCGCCCACACATGGCCACTTCAACGCTGGGGGCTGGACAATGTCGGGCCACTACCTATGGCTCAAGGGAACCTCAAGTTCACCTTCGTCGCCGTCAAATACTTCACCAAGTGCATCGAGGCCAGGGCAGTATCCACAATAACGTCGAAGACCACCCAGAAATTCTTCTGGCAAAACATTGTTTGCTGATTCGGAGTCCCATCTGAGCTCACAGTCGACAACGGCAAACAGTTTGACAGCCAGGACTTCAGGGATTTCTGCCTCTCCAAGGCACCAAGTCTGTCTTCGCCTCGGTATACCATCTTCAATCTAACGGCGTCGTCGAGCGTGCCAACGGCAAAATCTTCACCGCCATCAAGAAAAGACTTCGCGACGATAAGAAGGGCAAATGGGCCAACCAACTACCCAAAGTGGTCTGGGCACTAAACACGACCAAATGCCGGGCAACTGGATTCACACCTTTTCGTCTACTATATGGATCAGAGGCCATGACACCACAGGAAATAAAGCATGGGTCACCCCAAACAAGCGCATCAGCGATCCCTGACGTCGACGAGCCAACGTCTAAAGACCTCATCGACGGAGACCACGTCTTCGCCCTGCAGGCCCTCAACAAGTACCATGCCCAAACCAAGGCCTGGCGCGACAACACGGTCGTCCCAAGAGAGTTCGACAAAGGAGATCTCGTCCTCATCCGGACCACCCGGACAGAGTCATAGGGCAAGCTAGAGCCAAAATGGGAGGGCCCATTTATCGTCAAGATGAAGACATCCCCCAGCGCATACAAGCTAGCAACAGCCTCCGGCGAAGACTTAGAGCACTCTTGGAACATCGACAATCTCCGTAAATTTTTTGTCTAAACATTCAGGGCCCAAGCGCCCTTGTAATTCACCAAACAATGTCATCCGGCCCGCACTCTTTTCCTCCCAGGGGGTGAGGTTTTTAACGAGGCAGAGCCATGTAATATACCAGCAAAAACCCCCCGCAAAAGCAAAAATTCAGACGCAATGTGTCGAAAAAGACTGCTACAACGGTCTTTGACATTCGACCACTCCGAAGTCACTGCAACAGGTAGCGTAGACTACCCTCGCGTGCGACACTCTGCGCAAAAGTCGCCTAAGGGTGCAGCCGGTGGCACAACAAGTGTGTCAATCGAAGTCTTTTACTAAAGACTCTCCGTGCAAAAGTCGCCTAAGGGTGCAGCTGGAATAGCACAACAACTGTGTCAATCGAAGTCTTTTACTAAAGACTCTCCATGCAAAAGTCGCCTAAGGGTGCAGCCAGAATAGCACAACAAGTGCGTCAATCGAAGTCTTTTACTAAAGACTCTCCGTGCAAAAGTCGCCTAAGGGTGCAGCCGGAATAGCACAACAAGTGCGTCAATCGAAGTCTTCTCCTAAAGACTCTCCACGCAAAAGTCGCCTAAGGGAGCAGCCGTAATAGCACAACAAGTGCGTAAATCGAAGTCTTTTATTTAAAAGACACTCCACGCAAAAAGTCGCCCACAGGTGCAGCCAGATCTACGCAAGCGTGCGAATACGGCCAACAGGCCACATCATACAAATTATAGTTACATACAATCGGCGAGGGCATCATATGTTACATCGACTCAACCTTCGGGATAATACCCATCTCCCTGTAATTGAACAGCATTATCCTCAATTCCTCACCCTCAAAAAGATTCCGCAGCTCCCCTTTGTAACACCCCTGGTGTTACTATCACTAAAACTTGAACATAACATCATAAGCATCTGCATTTCCTGTGATTGACACACCTAGAATGCATTCACTAGGTAAAAGTTTTAAACAAGTTGTATTGCTATGGCATTTTGCAAATAAAACCCTGGAGTAGGGTACTTAACCCTAAATGAGATTTAGAAGGGTAAAACAAAACCCAAATAGAGAAAACCCTAAAGCTTGAGTAAAATAGTTATAAAATGTTACTAAGAATAGATTTGAATTACATTCACACCCCTGAAATACCAAAAACCCTAATAAGGACCCTGGAAAACCCTAAACCTAAACCCTAGGGGGTTAAGTGCAAAATTAGTCCACTTTTGAACTAAAGTGCAAAAACTAGTAAAGTAAGGTGTTTTAAGTCATATGGTTCACAATCATGAAGATTTGCAAGCTAAACCCTGAATTTTGGACCTATTTGCAAAAAGACCCTATTTGAGTTCTAACCCTAAGTCTGAAATTCAGTGATATTGGCTCAACTTTGGAGCTCTATATCTTCCAAACTATTGATAATTTACCCTAGGTCACCACATCAATATTATAGACCTATCAAAGGTGAACAACATTGCTTAAGGGGTTCAACATGGTTGTCATGAAAAATATGAAGGAAAATGCACCCAAAGTCGGGCTGTCAGGCTGCCTTCAGTCTGAAACCAGTCTGACAGTGTAACCGAGCCATCTTTGGACTAAGATTCAACTTTGATCTAATGGAAATTTGGCTATAGCTACTGTGGCAAAATTGTAGCTGAATCCTTGGTCTACAACTTTGCTGCAGAACCTTAAGTGAGTTGCTATGGAAAATTTGGAGAAATCTGGACCTGAAAATGGACTGTCAGGCACTCTGATGATGGCTCCCATGGTACAGTATCTGAATAAGATCTGATCAAATGCTCAGCTCACCGCCGATGATCTCCGCCGTGATTCGTGCCGCCGCTGTCTCGATTCGTGCTTGGGATGATCAGATAACGCTCGGAGTTACGTCGCCGTGGACAAGTTCCGGCCAGTAAAGTATTCTGGCCACCGTACAAAGCTCGCCGCGGTGGAACCTGATAAGCACGCCGGTGACCATCGCCTTCCGGCCTTGTGCCGCATGTCTAGGCATTTCCACCGCATCACCGTGTCCTGCTTTAGCTCTCCGTTGACCACCGCAGTAGATGCCACGAGGTTTGCCACCAATCACGTGCGCCAGTGAATTCCCCCTTCTCCAACCGCCGCGCGTCATCTCTGCAATTCCCAGCCACCGCTCTCGCTCAGTATAAATTGAAGCCACCGTGAGCTCCATAAGGTAGTCAAGCATCCAGCCACTAAGAATCAGCCTCAATTGTTCACCAGGGAGCATGAATTTTGAACTTCCCCCAAATCTGCTCAAGAACACCGTAGGAGAGACCTCACCGTGGCCAGCCTATTCCAGGTCAGTCCCAGTGCCTTGATCGTTTGTTCTAGCGTTCTAAGGTCTCCCTCAAGCTCCTAGACTCCTCTGATTGAATAAGACCGCCATGGATCGTCGGGAACACGTTGTTCCTTTGATCATCCGCGCTGTCACCGTGGCCAGAGAAAATTAGGTCGCCATTCTTGGAATTAAGTTGGGGGAAATGCTCGGGAGGGGTTCAATTCGGTGTCAGTCACTCGGGAGCACCGGTCTTTACTCCCTCCGGCCAGTCTAGCTCGCCGGAGCTTGGCTCCCTGTGCGGTTCACCGTCAAGGACCTCAACGTGTAAAGGAATAGAACGTGGAGGTTCTTTTTGCAAACTAGCAGTGACTCAAAGTAACAGTGAAAGCACCCACTTCGGGTTATCCAGAACGCCGAGGGCTTTTTCGCTAAGCTGCCAGCGCGGGCGCGGGCGCGCGCCTTCTGCCTGGACTTGGGCCGCTGCGGCCAAATTGAGCCCAGCACTGTTCACGCTTTTCTCTTTTCTTTTTCTGTAAAACTTTGGAAATCTGTAGAAAATTGTAGAAAAATGGTAACAATGTAAAACCAATTTTCCTAGGTCCCTTATTTTCCATAGTATTTAATAAAAATAGTTTTACGATTTTTAGGTCAAATAGGGAATTTTGGAGCATTTAAAATAGCCTAAAACATTGTTTCTGGATTTTTAGAAAATATAGAATGATTCGAAGATTCCCCAAACTTTTTAGATGACCTTTATACATCATTTAGAAGCCTTGGGTAGAGTTTGGTATGATTTGGACCTTGTTTGATACTTAGAGCCCAAAATCCTACCCCCTGCTCTTTGAATTCCTTTACTGACTCCGGAAACCCTAGGTTCTCGGAGAACCGTGAAGGAAAATTGTATTCAAAACTTTAGATAATAAACTCTTATTATCTTTGCACTCTCATGAGCATTACATGGGCATTCATTATTATGTATGGTTATCTTTAGAAAACGAAGAAGAAGTTGAAGTAGAAGGAGAGAAGACTTCACCACCACCACCTCAGGAACATCAGGCAGACAGCTGTTTTTATTTTGACATCTGTGGAACTGAGCCTGAATCACCTGTAAACCAAGGCAAGCCCCGATGCATTTGCCACCTCCTTGATTCTTTTAAAAGCTTTCTCACTTGCTTGTTGCATTAGGTGATAGGAGTTGAATGCTAAAACAATTCCTGCATTACCTTCCTTGAATTTAATTACCCTCCTTTGAATCCCTGTTTTACAAAAGGTTTTTACTATGCTTAGTTTTGCTCTAGCAAAACAAAAGGTTTTGTTTTTATAAAAGATGATGTGGCAAAGTGAAGCGCCCCAATCCTCTGGGACTCAAATGTGATACAATTACTAGTCCCAGGAGGCTAGTAAACACATTTATACAACAGATGATTTCAGATCTGCTTAAACGAAACAAACCTATAAAGGTGGCGAACAACTTTAAGAGTTGGTCCACAACTCGGGACATATCATCAGAGTGGGGCTGAAGCAGCCCGATATACGTAGCGAAGCAAATCAGCGGTCCAACAGCCACAGGCAAGGTTGGGAACAGTCGTAACTCTTATCCGATCTCCTTTTTCTGAAAAACAACAAATAAGCAAGGGTGAGTACAAACGTACTCAGCAGCCCACCTTCACCCGCGGAATGGGGAAATCAGATATAATGCATGGAATATGTGGAGCTCAGGATATTTGCAGAAACAGCAATATTTTATGCAGGGTTGTTTTGAAAAACATTTTGTATTTTGCAAAGCGCATCCTCTCCAAAAGGAGCAGGAAGTTTTTCATTATAGAACAAAATCCCCTGGACTAAACCATCCAGGTATCTCAGCAGTTTCCCACTGGTTTTCATTTTCAAAAATAGCTACTGGACTTCCCGTCCACCATAGCTCACGGCTAAACCGCCGGACCTTTTAAAAACCATTTTTCTCAAACGCGCCCTTTTTTGAAAACAAAACACTAATTGCCATACCACACCAGACTCGTCCATACCAGTGGACACGGACTATTCGAATAGGTTTGAACTCTGCGCAGAGGGGTACACTTTACCCACTAGTCCGGTTTCCGCGATCTCACCGTCGTGAGACCCAAATGTCGAATCTCTTTCTTTCCTCGCATGTCCTAACCTTAACGGTTATACCGGAAGGAGTCAGGCCACCGTCATGCCCAAACCGGACAAAACATTCCCCCTCCTTATCCTCCCGGTGCTCCCCAGCCTTCATAACCCTGGGGTTGGACCGTACGAGTTCAGATTGAGTGACTGCCCACACAGTCTCGAGTGGTTGTACTTATCATGAGTACAGGTAGTGAAGGATGACAAACCGGTCCTTATATGAGGGGACAATTCTTCTGCTCACACCTAAACCAGCTGAGCCATCACCTTAGGCCCTCCCCTAAACCAGGGAGTCCCTGATCATTCCTACTCAAAGGTGATAAGGGTGGAAACCCTTCATCATACACATTTTGAAAAGCATTTTCTTTTGAAAACTCACACCTTTTCTCAAATCATTTGTAACAAATATATCAAGTATTGATTGCGGCAAGCGGCTGGGTGGCCATAATAACTTGTCTCAAAATCATATCATGCATAAAATAACAGGCTGAGGGTTGTGGTTGTAAAAGCATAGGTAATTTATGCATCAAAGGGATCCAGTGAGCTTGCCGTGCTTATCCGGCGAAGGGGGAAGGGGAGCTCACGGAACTAGCTTCTAGCTCCACTGCCTGGCGTAGACTTGCAGATCTGGCCTCCACGAGATGACACGAACGCTCCGATAACTATTCAACATGAACAAGCAACATACAAACAAGCAAGTATACCAACAAATATTTAGTATAGTGGTCAGAATAGCGATATATGGATGGGCAGAGTCTTGAGTAGGATCTGTGTCATGTGGTGTTGAGGTACTACTAGTGGTGGAGCGGAGGTGCTTACCAGGAGGGTGGACTAGAGGCGAAGCGACACTGTGCGTGTAGCCGGCAGAGCGGAGTAACTGAGTGGGTGGGGTGTTTGCCTTGGCTGAGGGTGTTGAGTGTGTGGAGTGGGAGAGGGTAGCTGGGTGTATTTATAGCTGGGTGTATGTGGTGTAGCTCAGTGAAGTTCACTATTGGTGAGAATAGTGACGAAAGAATCGTCTGACTTAGCATGGACAGGAGAGTTATAGGCAGAATATGGGACAAGAGTATTTTGGGAGTTTTCTAGAATATAAACCATGCTTAAGGGATGACATGGGTGGATAGGGAATAGTTTGACAAGAATTTTAGAAACAAGAATGACTGAAATCTGAGTTTGGATGGAGGAGTTTTGGATTTTATAATCATAGGGAGAAAAAAGAAAAGGAAAGGAATATTCTAGAATTTGAATATTTAGAGATATTTGGAAAATCAAAAATACAAATGTATTTTTGAGCGGGGTGCGAGGAATTATTTTTGGGCTTTTCTAGGGCAGAGGTTTATGTTGGTGGAAACTGTTCCTACCTACTGTGTCTCATCAGACAATAGTAAGGCGGGACCCAAATAGCTGGAATGTTGTGGTATTCTCGTCCGAGTGGGCTGTGGTATCTTGGGCCAGGTTTTATAGGATTGAAGACGTATCCATACAAACATGGTTTGCCTTTCTTTTTGGAAGTCTGGCTTGAAAGAATCTCAAAGTTAAGCGTGCTCAACTTGGAGAAATCTGGGATGGGTGACCAGATGGGAAGTTCCCTACTGGGAGGAAAATCACAGTCACCGGAGTTCGTATGACTGGAATATGGGTCTGGCTGGTCTTAGGTGGACTGGACAGCATGACAGATGAGTAGTTGAAATTTGGGGTAATCAGGTGATCGATGAATAGTAACGATGAATAGTAACGATGAATAGTGACAGTGAATAGTGATGGTGAATAGTTCGTATGAACGAACGATGAACGATGAATAGTGACGGTGAACGACCAATGAATAGGAACTATGAACGAACGATGAACGATCGAATGATCGAACGAACGAACAATCGGAATTTCGGCAGCATAACGGCAGGAAAAAGATTATTTGGACGAACGAACGGATGAACGATCGGACGAACGGACGAACGAATTATGAACGATCGGACGAACGATCGAACGATCGGACGAACGAACGAACAAACTAAGAACAGGTGGACGAACGATCGAAGAACGACCGAACGATCCTTGTGCTAGTGTGTGCTTGTGTGGGAGGTGGAGTGGGAGTGGGCGTGTGGGGGGGAGAGGGAGTTTCCATGAAATGGCTTGCGGTGGGATGAGAGGAGGCCCTTGCCCCTCTATTTATAGCCATGGTGGGGCGATTAGGGGGAGGGATGAGAGGATTAGTGGGAGGATGAGAGGATTAGTGGGAGATTAGCATGGATTTGTCTTATATGAGTGTAATTAGCTTGTAGAGCTCACCGTATGACACCGGAGGCATACGTATACGTATGAGCATGAGGAAAGTTATGGAGAAAATATTTGTAGGGACTTGAAAAATGATTCTGAAGGTATTTCTCAGGAAGAAAATACTTGGAGATATATCGGTGGAATATTTGGGCAGTATTTCTGAAAGAGTTTAAGGGTGATCACTGGGGAAATATTTGTAGGATATTTTGAGGAGGAATATAGACCACTATAATTTTATTTGTTGATATCAACTCGCAACCAAACATTTTGAAATGAAATTTGAAGTTCATTTTAAATTTAGAGCGAGTTCGTGAAAATTCCAAGATTTGAATTTTTGGGATGCTACAAATCTACCCCACTTAAAAGGAATCTCGTCCTCGAGATTCGGCTTAGAAGGGTTATGGGTGTAGCTTTACTTCAGCTACATATCTTCACTTTGCAGACTCTTCGAGGAGATGGAGCTTCAACAAAATCAGGCTCTTGAGGAGCAAACGGTTGCCAATTGCAAACGCTGATTCTGGCTACTCAAAGATCATCTTCAGGCTTCTAGGTTTCGCTTGGCAGCTAGCTTATTGAGGAAGCATTGATGCCAACACGCAAACCTTTCTCTTGTGAACTCCCACATGGATTCCTTCCTTGATTAGTCTTCTGGTGCTTCATCAATGGAACTTGGGTGACCACTTCTCATCCAGAAACTTATACGCTTTGATGATCTGGTCCTCCACATGCTTGCTACAGGCCTTCTTCTTTTTCTCCATAGCAGGAACTTGCTGGAACACTATCCCACTTAAAAAGGATGAGGGTAGAACTCTTGAATCTTGGGGATTTGAACTCCTTGAAGTACCACATAACAAGGGTGTTACGGGGCCTTCTTCTACTGCTGCTTGAGCAGACCGCGGAGAGATGACTGACATAGGGTTGATTCTGTGAGAACATTCTTACTATCTTCTCTTCGCTATTTTCTTTTCACTGGCCCTTTCTTTCTCTTTGCTCTTCCCACTGGAGGATTCTATCAAAGAGTATTACCATCATACAGAGGAGGAAACCAAAGATGTTGAACCATGTACAACGGTCTTCAACCCAAGAATCACCAAGCATTGTGATCTTAGGGGCGAGGGAGTGGAAAATGGAGTTGCTTGCGATTTGGCAGAGGGGATTTATCTGGAGTGTGCTTTGCTTTGAGCGAGATGGGAGTTGAGGGAGCTGGTGGGGGGTTTTATAGGCGAGCGGGGGTGCTCGGGGGGGGGTGAGGAGTGGTAGTGATGGAGCAGGTGATACGAGGCAGCAGGTGCGACAAGGGGAAGGGGGCCTGTTGCCGGCGACGATGGTGGTGGGTGGCGGTAGTGCGCTGCAAAGGGGGCATGGGTGGTGGTAGTGCGCTGCAAAGGGGGTGTGGGGCGGTGGTTGGAGGCAAGGCACACGTGCGGGGAGCACGGGTGAGTGGTGGGGTCAATGACCCTGATATTTGTGGTGTCTGGCTCCTAGAATCTTTGCCTCTCTGTATGGTAATAACTCCTTTTGTCCTCTTTTCCTGTTTACTTTGACTCAGGGGCAGTGCTTTGATTCTCATGGTCGGTCCTTTTGACTGAGCGGTTGGATAGGTTTCTTCTGTAGCTTATTCCAGGCTTCAAGGGTAAGCTTCTCGGTATCTTCTTGGGTAAGGCACTTTTCTCTTGAGATGGGTTAAGATGAGAATGGAAGCATAAGGTGAGGATTAGCTCTAATTTGTGATCTATGTTTTTAGAGAAAACCTTTCTTAAAAAGAAAGAAAACACACAAGCTCAACAATGATAAGCACAAACAAATCGAATGTTTTGAATAAGGGAAGAATAGAGTTTTTCCAAAGCACAGACTACTCAGATTCGGGAGCTAAACATAACTACTATTGCTTGGCTCTTGAATTGAGAACTATGCTAAATGCAACTTATGAGCACTAACGTTAAAGCATCACATATGCACTCAAAAGGGGAGAAAACATCAAGTGAAAATCATTTTGAAATGCCCTAGGGGGCCACACAATTAGAGTTTTTCAAAACACGAGACTACACGATTACCTCTCATACATGCAGGGCTCTATTCAAAGTGAAGAAAAACTTCACTACCCAATGCATGCAGAGGACTGGGCATAACTAACTCAGACTAGTCACCTTCTCTTCTGGCGAGGCTTGCACACAACTTCAATCTGAGACATCTCCTGGATGGGTCAAGAGGGAGCTAATGTTGATGGCTTCTTCTGGCGACAACTGAGATGGAAGGATGGGGTCGAACTCTTCTTCAAGCTGGAATGGCTCTTGTAGTTCCTCAGAGGGCGGCGGTGCTGGCGGGGTGCTTGCAGCTTCTTCTTTGATCTCACGGGACGGTGCTGGAATCTTCTTCATGGTGAGGGGCTCAAACAACTCTGGCGGGGGATCTTGGGAGGACTCGGGGTGCTCTTGCTTATTCATAGCCTGAGGGAAGACTGGAATTCCTTCCAAGACTATGGCTCCTTCCGGGAGTTCCTAAGCCTTCTTATCTCCTCTGATAGAGACCGGGTGACCTTCAAGAATCTGGGGATCTTCAGCTCTCCTGGGTTGAACTGGGTTGGATGAAGCGGGCTCTTGGATCCGCAGGGCTCTACGTTGGTTATGGGTTACCAAGTAGGCCTCCATCAACTTCTGGACGTGCTCATCCTTGGCTTGCTTCAGGGCTTCAACAACAATGACTTCATGACTTTCCAATGTAGCTACACGGGCTTGAGCTGTGGTGAGATCCACATGGAGCTTACGGTTGAGCTTCTCTGCATCTTCTGCTCGGGCAATCATCTGACGGTGGTGCCGAGCCAAGAAATCATACTGTGCATCCAGGGTGAGCAGGTAGGCAGTGAGGTACACGACTGAGGGGTCGTCCTCAAGCAGCTGCTGCCCTTCCAATGCACGCATCTTGGCCATCCAGACTAGACGATCTCTCTGAAAGGGCGGAAAGAATCTGAGCGGGGTGTCGGCCACTTCTTCTTCATAGATCTGACATAGGGCCCTCAATGCCTTGCGAGCGACGACTTGGCAGGTGTCTTTGAATCTGTGCCCAGCAGCAGTGATACTCCATTCCACATGGTGCGGACTAGATCCAATGTATACAGTCACGACACACTTCTCCATGCCATGCTCGATGAATACACGACCATCATACTCTGGCTGGCTCCTGATTCCGAGGCGGACTGTGCATGCTCTCAGCAACTTGGGGAAACCATCTTCATTCTGGCAAAAGCTGGTTTGGCAGCGAACCTCCATCTGACTTCTGAGAGAAGGAAAGGAGGAAACCATTTTTGAAATGAAGGGATAAGAGCAAGAATTTTTTTAAGAAAATAGTTTTGACTCAAAAACTTTTGGATCAGGCTAAGGGTTACGTCCTGCGGCCAACCTAACAGCTCTGATACCACCTGAAGCGCCCTACTCCTCTGGGACTCAAATGTGATACAATTACTAGTCCTAGGAGGCTAGTAAACACATTTATACAACAGGTGATTTCAGATCTGCTTAAACGAAACAAACCTATAAAGGTGGTGATCAACTTTAAGAGTTGGTCCACAACTCGGGACATATCATCAGAGTGGGGCTGAAGCAGCCTGATATACGCAGCGAAGCAAATCAGCGGTCCAACAGCCACAGGCAAGGTTGGGAACAGTCGTAACTCTTACCCGATCTCCTTTTTCTGAAAAACAACAAATAAGCAAGGGTGAGTACAAACGTACTCAGCAGCCCACCTTCACCCGCAGAATGGGGAAATCAGATATAATGCATGGAATATGTGGAGCTCATGATATTTGCAGAAACAGCAATATTTTATGCAGGGTTGTTTTGAAAAACATTTTGTATTTTGCAAAGCGCATCCTCTCCAAAAGGAGCAGAAAGTTTTTCAGTATAGAACAAAATCCCCTAGACTAAACCATCCAGGTATCTCAGCAGTTTCCCACTGGTTTTCATTTTCAAAAACAGCTACTGGACTTCCCGTCCACCATAGCTCACGGCTAAACCGCCGGACCTTTTAAAAACCATTTTTCTCAAACGCACCCTTTTTTTGAAAACAAAACACTAATTGCCATACCACACCAGACTCGTCCATACCAGTGGACACGGACTATTCGAATAGGTTTGAACTCTGCGCAGAGGGGTACACTTTACCCACTAGTCCGGTTTCTGTGATCTCACCGTCGTGAGACCCGAATGCCGAATCTCTTTCTTTCCTCGCACGTCCTAACCTTAACGGTTATACCAGAAGGAGTTAGGCCACCGCCATGCCCAAACCGGACAAAACATTCCCCCTCCTTATCCTCCCGGTGCTCCCCAGCCTTCATAACCCTGGGGTTGGACCGTACGAGTTCAGATTGAGTGACTGCCCACACAGTCTCGAGTGGTTGTACTTATCATGAGTACAGGTAGTGAAGGATGACAAACCGGTCCTTATATGAGGGGACAATCCTTCTGCTCACACCTAAACCAGCTGAGCCATCACCTTAGGCCCTCCCCTAAACCAGGGAGTCCCTGATCATCCCTACTCAAAGGTGATAAGGGTGGAAACCCTTCATCATACACATTTTGAAAAGCATTTTCTTTTGAAAACTCACACCTTTTCTCAAATCATTTGTAACAAATATATCAAGTATTGATTGCGGCAAGCGGCTGGGTAGCCATAATAACTTGTCTCAAAATCATATCATGCATAAAATAACAGGCTGAGGGTTGTGGTTGTAAAAGCATAGGTAATTTATGCATTAAACGGATCCAGTGAGCTTGTCGTGCTTATCCGGCGAAGGGGGAAGGGGAGCTCGCAGAACTGGCTTCTAGCTCCACTGCCTGGCGTAGACTTGTAGATCTGGCCTCTACGAGATGACACGAACGCTCTGATAACTATGCAACATGAACAAGCAACATACAAACAAGCAAGTATACCAACAAATATTTAGTATAGTGGTCAGAATAGTGATATATGGATTGGGCAGAGTCTTGAGTAGGATCTGTGTCATGTGGTGTTGAGGTACTACTAGTGGTGGAGCGGAGGTGCTTACCAGGAGGGTGGACTGGAGGCGAAGCGACACTGTGCGTGTAGCCGGCAGAGCGGAGTAACTGAGTGGGTGGGGTGTTTGCCTTGGCTGAGGGTGTTGAGTGTGTGGAGTGGGAGAGGGTAGCTGGGTGTATTTATAGCTGGGTGTATTTATAGCTGGGTGTATGTGGTGTAGCTCAGTGAAGTTCACTATTGGTGAGAATAGTGACGAAAGAATCGTCTGACTTAGCATGGACAGGAGAGTTATAGGCAGAATATGGGACAAGAGTATTTTGGGAGTTTTCTGGAATATAAACCATGCTTAAGGGATGACATGGTTGGATAGGGAATAGTTTGACAAGAATTTTAGAAACAAGAATGACTGAAATCTGAGTTTGGATGGAGGCGTTTTGGATTTTATAATCATAGGGAGAAAAAGAAAAGGAAAGGAATATTCTAGAATTTGAATATTTAGAGATATTTGGAAAATCAAAAATACAAATGTATTTTTGAGCGGGGTGCGAGGAATTATTTTTGGGCTTTTCTTGAGCAGAGGTTTATGTTGGTGGAAACTGTTCCTACCTACTGTGTCTCATCAGACAACAGTAAGGCGGGACCCAAATAGCTGGAATGCTGTGGTATTCTGGTCCGAGTGGGCTGTGGTATCTTGGGCCAGGTTTTATAGGATTGAAGACGTATCCATACAAACATGGTTTGCCTTTCTTTTTGGAAGTCTGGCTTGAAAGAATCCCAAAGTTAAGCGTGCTCAACTTGGAGAAATCTGGGATGGGTGACCAGATGGGAAGTTCCCTACTAGGAGGAAAATCACAGTCACCGGAGTTCGTATGACTGGAATATAGGTCTGGCTGGTCTTAGGTGGACTGGACAGCATGACAGATGAGTAGTTGAAATTTGGGGTAATCAGATGAATGATGAATAGTAACGATGAATAGTGATAGTGAATATTGATGGTGAATAGTTCGTATGAACGAACGATGAACGATGAATAGTGACGGTGAACGAACGATGAACGATGAATAGGAACTATGAACGAACGATGAACGATCGAATGATCGAACGAACGAACAATCGGAATTTCGGCAGCATAACGGCAGGAAAAAGATTATTTGGACGAATGAACGGTCGAACGATCGGACGAACGGACGAATGAATCATGAACGATCGGACGAACGATCGAACGATCGGACGAACGAACGAACAAACTAAGAACAGGTGGACGAACGATCGAAGAACGACCAAACGATCCTTGTGCTAGTGTGTGCTTGTGTGGGAGGTGGAGTGGGAGTGGGCGTGTGGGGGGGAGAGGGAGTTGCCATGAAATGGCTTGGGGTGGGATGAGAGGAGGCCCTTGCCCCTCTATTTACAGCCATGGTGGGGGGATTAGGGGGAGGGATGAGAGGATTAGTGGGAGGATGAGAGGATTAGTTGGAGATTAGCATGGATTTGTCTTATATGAGTGTAATTAGCCTGTAGAGCTCACCGTATGACACGGAGGCATACGTATACGTATGAGCATGAGGAAAGTTATGGAGAAAATATTTGTAGGGACTTGAAAAATGATTCTGAAGGTATTTCTCAGGAAGAAAATACTTGGAGATATATCGGTGGAATATTTGGGCAGTATTTCTGAAAGAGTTTAAGGGTGATCACTGGGGAAATATTTGTAGGATATTTTGAGGAGGAATATAGACCACTATAATTTTATTTGTTGATATCAACTCGCAACCAAACATTTTGAAATGAAATTTGAAATTCATTTTGAATTTAGAGCGAGTTCGAGAAAATTCCAAGATTTAAATTTTTGGGATGCTACACAAAGTGGGAGGAATGTTTTTGAAAATAAAACTTGATGGTGGATCCATCATGGCCATGATGTGTTCAACATCGGAAAAGATGTACCTCTGCCAGGTCAAACTTTGGGGTTTGAAATGACTAAGCTGAGACCGGGCGGGTGACTTGCACGAGAAGAGAGTCTCGGTGTAGTGTCTCCGTCTGAGTTGATTATGGACCGTCTCGATGTAGGCTTGATGACTGAGGACCCTTTAACTGGTCGCATGCCTCGTCATGGGTAAGCTTTCCCTCGGGCAGACTAAGGCCAGAATAAGATACCACGCAATGGGAGTGGAGAGATGGCGAGAGTAGTGTGTACCCTCCATGGCAGGAGGCTGGACAGTGGTGCATCTGTGCTCTCGGTTGGCGTGAACCTGATCTGGTCTTAAGAAACCCAGTGGCGGGTTGACATATGCAAGGGTTAAGTGCTACATATGTCGTGTGATTGGAGATCCTCAGCTGAGTATAATCGATTCAAATCACCGTACCTTCGCGGTTATGAAGACTTGGTCACTGACCTATACGTAGAAATCCAATGAAAATGAAGGGTTGATAAGAAATTGGCTAGTGCAGGTCAAGTGATTGAACTAGGGTAGAAAGAACTTTAGTGGCAGGTAATCTTACTTAACTTGACAAATAAAAGTGGATTTTTAAGGATCCACTTTTAGTAAGCATTTCTGCAAAAGAGTCATTGATCATTGATAAGCCTTACCTTGACACCTTTAAAGCCAGCGTCCCCTTGAGAGTCTTTTCTTTAGTCGGGTAAGTCTTGCTGAGTAATTCCATACTCAGGGTTTTATTCCCTATTGTTTTTAGGTGAAGAAGCGACAAACTTTTGTTGTTTCTGTTCCAAGGTGGTCTCAAAAGAAGAAAACCAAGAGTAAAGCTACGGGAGGAAAGGATCCTCCGTAAAAACTTTTTGTTTGATACTTATCGGGAGGGGTTTTTGCCTCCCTTGGCTTGTAATAATATTACTCTGCACTCGTATGTTATATCCTGGTCTGTAATAATATAACTCTGTCCTACTTTTAAATAAAGTTAAGTTTATGTAACCGCTTCCGCATTTTCGTACCTCCGATGATTGTAATGTCTGCGTGACGGGTAAAACGCTCTTGGGAAAGGTAAGAAAAGCAGATACCGAACTTGTCAAGTGATTCAGGAACACCTACAGGGTTGTCTGAGGTCTGTTGGACAAGGACAACTGTAGGTGGGCCTAATGACTTGGGAGGTTTCGTCACAGCTGGTATCGGAGCGAAGCCCATCTCTGCAGATATTATGAGGCATCTTCAAAAGAATTTTTCTAACACTTTGAAAGTTCCCTTTGACTCAGGAACAGGATCTGGATGTCGTCTAGAGGGGGGGTGAATAGGCGAATAAGACTTATCAATTTAAAACTTAAATTCTTACTCTACTCGAAGACTAGAACGCAGTGGAATGAGAAGATCCTTCGAGTTGGTTGCAGCGGAATCGGAGATCCTGTCTCAAAATGTCCTGCACTTCAAATAAAGCTTATACCACAGATAAGTGTTGAAGTGCAGATATAAAATCGAGTAAGGCAGAGAGTCAGGATACAATACAGAACAGAGCACAGAGACGCAAGGATTTATCTCGAGGTTCGGCCAAGCCTGAAATGCTTGCCTAGTCCTCGTTGGAGTTAGCCACACCAGGGCTTGGAGTCTATTTCAACTCCTTCCTCCGTTTGCTCAGATCTGTCAGTATGACAGATAGAGCCTTTCACTATTGAGTTGGGTTACAACAACACCGTGGCTGCTTACAAACTTCTCGGCAGCACCTCGGTAGAGTAACGATACGCTCAAGACCTTGCTCTAGCTCTTAGCAGCACTTCTCCTCTCTCTAAAGGCTTATAACTGTGCCTTCTACACAAACTATAGAGTTACACACAAGAGGGAGAGTGAGAATTGGTTCGAGTGATTTCTACACTTGTTGGCTGCACTTGTATCTTGCTTGAGGCGCCTAGGGGTCCCTTTTATAGGCACAAGGGGCCTAGGAGCCGTTGGAAGCAATCCAGGAAGGCAAATCTTGCCTTCTGTCGGGTGGTGCACCGGACAGTCCGGTGCACCACCGGACACTATCCGGTGCCTGATTTCCTTCCATAAATGGAGCAGTCGACCGTTGCAGTCCTGGAGCCGTTGGCGCACCGGACACTGTCCGATGCACACCGGACAGTCTGGTGCCCCTATTTGACCGTTGGCTCGGCCACGCGTCACACGCAAATCGCGCGGCCGACCGTTGCCCAAGCCGACCGTTGGCTCACCGGACAGTCCGGTACACCACCGGACAGTCCGGTGAATTATAGCCGTACATCGCCAGACTCCTCCCGAGAGCGACCTGTTCACCTGGGTTCAACCTGGCGCACAGGACACTGTCCGGTGCACCACCGGACAGTCCGGTGTGCCAGACTGAGCTGAGTCTTGGCTGTACACAGCCAAGCCATTTGCACCTCTTTCCTTTTCTTCTTCCTTCTGTTTCTAACACTCAGACAAGTATATTAGTACACAAAAACCAATGTACTAAGTCTAGAAACATATCTTCTCTTAATTATTACATCTATAGCATTTGTCATGCTTGAGCTTTGATGTTGGACTCATGAATCATCAAGTCAGCTTGACTTGATCTAGATTGACATTTCTTAGCTCCAACATCCTGCAAAGGTCACATAGAACATCTCCAAACATAGGAACAACCCAAACTAAAGATTAAGGTGAACTTAGCTCTTTTGGGCTGCTTCCAGTTCTGGTTTTGACACTTGTTCTCCTTCTAGTGACCT